>JAWJWE010000040.1:0-2400000 GCA_037055365.1 Polyplax serrata | reverse complement strand
TGTCACTGTCTAAACAAAGTATTTCCAGGAAAGGCAGGAATGCCTGTGGATTGTATAGTGTAGATATTATGCATTGAATATTGTAGGTTTTGCGGTTGGTTGCTAAAAGATATTTGAGTCAAATTGGCAACAATAGTTTCATCTCCATTTAAATCATTCACACTGTGGTTGGATTTTCTGCTGTTGTAGTCAGCATCTCCTTCTGGAGTGGTTTTATTAGAACCTCCTTGAAGGTTTAACGGCGCATCCAAAGAGTTTTCATTTCCCGTTGTTGTATTTTCCTGTTTTACCTCATCATCTGAATACTTGGGAACGTCGCACTTCTGTCCGACGTAGTCCGACGTATCCGACTCATTGGACTCGTCTTCGTTCGGGTGTCGCTCAGAAGTGTTCGTTGTACCTTCGCTTTCTGTTCTGCTCACTTGGAGAATTATTGGTTCCTGACCTGCAGCCAAGGCTGCCTCGTACATTTTTAACTCCTCCGGGTGCATTCGCCTCTTATGAGATCTACAGTTTGACCCATTCGCGAATGTCCTCTGACAGAATGGACAGGTGTAGGGTCTCCGCCCCGTGTGAAGATTATAATGGTTCTGTAAAAAATATGAATTAATATTTTGTTCATTTTGCAAGGTGTCCCTCTAATATCCAATTGCTACCTTTAAGTCTTTTGATCTCTTAAACGCCTTCCCGCAAGTTGTGCACTGGAAAGCTTTGTCATCTTTGTGTACCAATAGGTGCATTCTTAACGTCCTTCTCGTGTTGAGGCTTAACCCGCATATCGGACACTCGTACCTAGTTTCCACATGAGTATCCATATGTATTTTCAGTCTGTACTTGGTTTTAAATCTAAAATAGATCAGTGCAGAACAAATAACAAGTGAAGAATTGCCAATAGGTTGCTGCTACGGTGGCGAACAACTAACCTTTTATTACAGTCTTTGCAATGAAAATTGTACACGTCACTGTGGATGGTCAAATGCTCGTGAAGAATTCCTTTGCTGGTAAAACTGTGACCGCACTGATCGCAGACAAACGGACGTTCTCCAAAATGAACTGCTTTTATATGAGCAGAAACTGCTGATTTACTGCAAAATCTGAAATTTAACATATTGAAAATGAAAATGCAACTGCCAAGTTTAAAATCTATCAGATATTTTTGCGACAACTGAGAAGCTTACTTTTTCTGACAGACTTCACAGGGATGGATTAATTTTTCCTCCTTAGGTAGATGAACCTTTTCATGCTGCTTCAACAAAGACTCGGTGTGAAATCGCCGTGAGCATTTGCAACACATCCACGGCTGCAATTCCTTCGGCATGTGGGACAGAGAGTGAACGTCGAGGAGTTGTTGCCTATGGAAAGTCTTGTTGCAATTTTCAAACTGGCACCTGAATGGTACGAGAAAACAGTTGTGATCCGGGGGAGATGTAAGTTTGTACAGCATAACGTAACTTGCGCTAGTCACTCACTTGTATTCGTAGCCAGTTGTGTGTTTCATACGGTGCTTGGTAATGGATGCTCTTGATTGTAAATATTTCCCACAGACGCACTGCACTGAAGCTGTCCTATTGTGGGTTTCCCTGCAGTGTTTGACTAGAGCATTCCAATTTTTTAAAGGTGTTTTACATTCCAGGCATTGCCACCTAAATACAATAAAAATATTTCAAAAATAAGACTGCATTTGAGTGTGATTTGGTTTTTACATCAATTAATTATGGAAGTAATATGTTTTTATTATTTTCATACGTGAACATGGGTTGAAGTTCTCCTGATTTGACAGAACTTTCATTGTTTGAGTTGTTGTCATCGTCATCCAAATCATTGTCATTGTTTTCATCATCTTCATTTTTGACTATTGGAAGTTGTGCAGTACATTCATTTGACAATTTCTCAGAGTCCTCAACTGGTCCCTCAATTGGTTTTATTTTTAGTTTTATTACTTTTGTAATATTTGTATTCAGTCTATATTTTAATGCTTCTGTAAGGAACATATTTTTATTATATTTAACACTTACAGAGGAAATGACTGAGTTAATAATGTTTTACCTGCTGAACTATCTAAATGATTAGCTAATGGAATGTTGTCATCATCAGAGAAATCACTTTCATTCCTTTCTTCCCACATAACTTTTTTCTTCTTTCTCTTTTTACCAGCTTTATACTTTAACTTTCCCTTTCTCTTTTGTTTTTCTGCTGTATTGTTTATTACATGTGAGGTATTGCTGAAGGTATCCGATACTCTAAGAACAGAATTTTCTTTTGAAGTTGTCTTCATGGTTTTCTGGAAAACAGATACATTTGAGAATATTAAAACAGAGTGTCTTCAATAAGTAATTTCTAATTCATTAACAGAACCAGCATTATTTATTATTCTCTTGATAGCTCAAAAATTTAATTTTGTCTTTAAATATTAAAAAAAAAAAAAAAACACTGAGAAAAAAGAACTTTTTGACTACAGTCAAACACTAGTAGAATACACAACATAATTTTTGTGCTACCTTATTATTTTTTTCTTCCCAAAAAAGCAAAAACTGTTCATATACTTAAAAAAAAATTTTTGCTGTACAAATTTATTTAATATATCAGTAAAGCATAAATTGTATGGTTGGATAAAAAAATTGATTTAAATTATAATCTCGCTAATCGTTTGCTCACCTTTGTTTTTGCTGAGTTATAATTAGAGGTAAACATTTCTTGCACTCTACGAACATGTTTCGCATATTCGTTCCAGCTAATAATTTTGTCACAACACATGTTACACATTTTTAAATGATTATCGTCGTTTTCTGCACGTTTAACCTGCAAAAATAAATATCCACAATTAATTCTTTGAGTACATTACATGAAAATAAAAAAAAAGATGAGTAATAGTTTAACTAGAAAATTTCATATTAATTAATAAGGGTACTCATTGAACTTTGACTTTTTTGAAAAGGATTCGAGCAAGGGAACCCGAAATTAAAAGGTTACAATTGCGTTTAAGTCAAAAATTCGAAGAAAATCCCGTAGTACATTAAAGTTTCAAATACAAAACAAAATGGCATCGACTGTAACTGATGCAGCGATTAACTTGTGGAAAACTCACTTCGATATGAAGGTACGATTTGATTTTCTCGGCAAAATTTAATGGGCCGGTATTGTCGAAGATGGGCACTAAACTGTCAAATGACTCGCATGCACATAAACGGCAGGAATTCGCCTGAACCTGAGTCATTTTAACGAGACGACCCGCCTCTATTGTTTTGTTTTGACTTTGGGAATGAAACGCGCACACCGACTCCGTTTCACAACGAAAAACGGAGAAGAATCCCTCGGTTCGGTCGCATTTCCACAGGGTTGATGGGATTTTCTTTTGCATTTAATCTCTGAGGTTTATCATACGGTCAAAGAAAACGGGACAGCTGCCCCCTGGTTGAACGTGGCACAAGAATGGGGGGCCCCAAAATCCGTTACTTTTTTCGAATGTCTTGCATGTTACTTTTACTTGTCTAAACAGTCTTTTGTTGCCCAGTGATTCTTTAATTCATGAAGTTCGTCACGATTAGATTTGGATTCTTGAAGATTCAAACGTCAGTTTTGATTTACAGAGCGGAGTTAAAGTCATAATTTAAGAACTTAAGCAAAATTCGAAGTTCAATTTGAAGGCTATAAAATCAGGTATTTATAAGGAATTAATTCTTGGTGAGCATAAAAATTTTAAACTTCGAAAGCATGATTTCCTCACTAGCAACGCTACAAACAGGAGCACCGGAAAATCCATTCATTATAAAAATATGATAGATCTTTTGTAGCGAAATAAAAGGTATCCGACCCAATCTTCTTAAGCAAAAATAAAATTTTTGCTGAGTGAAAAGTGTTAAACTAATCACGCTATTAGTTGTTTTCATAAAGGTATTAAAAAATATCATATGTATGATTGCACAATTAAATATATTTAAACCCGTTGATTACGTGTTGAATACTCAAATGAGTTATTAAAAATGCGCTTGAGTAATACAACAACCGCGTAAAAAATACATTGTAAATATATACTTATTTATGTATAAAACATTGTATAAAATATAACTTTGACATATCACTCTGAAACGTACGGTTTACGTTTTTTGTAGTGCACAATAATGGTATGAGTATAGGAGTATTAATAAAGAGGACTGTTAACGTCACAATCTCACCCTAAAAGGCTTCTCGGTATAAATGCATGTGACCCATACAAATCCGGTTGATTTGAACGTAACGTGAGAATAAAGGTCGATCACCGTGGGTCATAGGCTCCCAGACGTCGTGTGGGTGCAATTCGGATTGACCTTTAACCCCCGACTTTGCGGCATTTCAGCAAAACCAAAGCGAATGAATGATTGACTGAGTTCCATCTGATCATATTCGGCATGCCTCCTATGCACCTGCACAGTAGTGCTGTTGTGACCGTTATTGCACAAAAAACCGATTCCGACAACGAACATCTTATAGCTTGCCTTTGAGGAGGGGTTTCAGGTACTTGTGGAAAGACACGTTGACGGGTTCTTTGTTAAGAGGGCTTTTCTTTGCTTCCTCAAAGAGTCGCTCGTAGACGCGACCGTCGTAGGCACCCAGAGCTGAGTTGAGTACTTCGTCGCAAAAATCAAAACCATCAACGAGTCCTACAGCGTTTGGCCTCAAGTCGGACAAAAGAGTTTCCATGCGGAGTTGAATTTCTTCGACCTGTGATGCTTCCAGGGCCGAAAACTGAAATAAAACATTGCCTAAATAAAAACAATTGGTTACAATTTTTTTATTGAAATGCACTCGAGGGCAACCTACCCTTAAGAAGTCTCCGAGTTTTTGCATCAGCCAGAACAACGTGTACAGTTCAACCAACTGACGTAAAACACGTTTCACCTCAGGAGACGGATTCAAATTTTCTATTGCCTCGTGAAACCTGGTTACCAAGAATGCCCTGCAGTGTGCCTAAAGTATAAAGTAAAACGTGAGTCATCGTTCAGAGTTGTGACAACAATAATTTGGAATATTAACATACTTCGGCACAGTCAGTCAGCTCAATGTGCGTCATATTCCAGGCGTGCTCGTACGATTGACCACCTCTGATTCTCCTCTCTAAGTTCTCTACGGCCAGTTTTAATTTTCCAACGAACACCTCTTTAAATGCCAACAGGTGTGAATCCATGCTATTTGTCCAGCGCCTAGATGGACTGTTTAGTACCTCACGAATGTAGTCTCCTGTCGGAGTCAATTTTCCACCTGATCTAGCAGCCTGATACTGCTTTACTAAATACCTGGAAATAATATAAGTTTTCTACAACATCTTTTTAAAAGATACACGTCAATTAGTTAAAAAATACGAACCTGGCGGTTTGAAGTAGCAGAACTGTGTTTTCCCCTTCGTATGTACACATGGCTGTACAGAGCCCATACAACAGTGGAAGATTTGAACATGTCATGTAGCCGTGTCCACCGCAGGCCATTCTGCTAATTTCTATTCCTCTTGCTGCGTCCGCTGTGCAAACTGCTTTCATACAGCATGCGATGGCATGAAGCTGTAAGCGTTAGTTACATATTACTACGCGGCAAATGCAAGAAGAAATTTCGGTTTCACAATTTTAAAACAGATGGCTATTTCGATGATTTCTGGTTTCGAATTGCGTATTCAGTAGCGTGAACCTAATAATTTGATTTGTTCTTGATCAACTGGCATACACTCGGGTTGCTGAGTGCTAATGGTACTTAAGTAACGCCTACCTCGGGCAGCCTTTCCAGATCACCTCCTTCTAACTCAGCCGTTACGGAATTATACATGTTCCATAACCAATTAGCAGTTACTCGGAAGCAGAACACCGTAGCAATGTTCGGAAACAGCTTGTACTGTTGCGCTCTGAAGTCGAGGATTTGAGGCTCAGGTTCTCTGTCAAAGTCAAATTACATTTGTTAAAAAATTTTTAGTGATTACATAGAATTGAAATGTGTCGGAGTTTTCCACTCACCCTGGTGTCATTTCTGACTGTCTTCTAACGGCTGAATATCGGGTAGCTATAGTCACGGCTTTCCCTAACATGTTGGCGGCATCTCTAATGAGGACCACTCTGACAAACATCATTGTACCTGAAAAAAACTATACATTAATATGGAGAACTACATGGCAGAATCGAACTCAAGATTATTATATAATCTTACCATAGGTTAATTTACTGTTGGGGGCTTTTACGTAAGTTCCATCTTCTAGTACCTGACTGTTTTTCATCAGCATATTTTCTCTTGGAATTCGTACATGGTCAAAGCCAACATAGCCATTGTTGGTTGTGTTCATACCCAATTTTGTACCGATTTCTCCAATTTTAATTCCTGTTGGATAGGATATTTTTAAGTGCTGTCACATCACATGATATAATCTAGGCGCTAGCATGGAACTTGGCATTGGAACTAAGTACCTGGCATAGGTTTGTGAGTGGCTTCGTCTCTCAGTTGCACAATAAAAGGGTGTATTCCACGACACTCTCCTTTGGTGTACAGTTGGGCCACCACAACGGCGTAGTTGGCAGTGTGTCCCAAACCTCCAGGCCACCATTTATAGCTGGTTAACGTCGGACTGTGCAGAATGAATTCCTTTTTCTTTTCGTCGTAATGAGCTGTCGTTTCAAGACCTCTGATAAAAGTTCCGTGACCCAACTCCGTCTGGACAATAAACTCAACAATTGTTACTTCCACACACTACGAAGGAATCATTATTACCTATGTCATTGTCAGTACCTGCGCGTACGTTCCAATTATTTCTCGATTCCATGCCCTACCAACCCAAAGTGCTTGTTGTTCTAGTGTCCCTTGACCTAATATTGTTGGAATGAACATGACAAAATGAAGGGCCAATGGGTTTCCATCCTTTAAAATAGCCGAACCCAGTTGACCTAAAATTTGACTGCACGGAAGGGAATTTTAATTAGGGTTGCGTTTCATGTTCTGAAGTAGATCCTACCCTTTTTTTGGCTATATTAATTATATGAAAATCCAAATATTCATATTGAAGTTAATTTTGCATTGTGTACAAAACTAGCATAAAAAACCGTAGTTCAAATAATCAAACTAAAATAATCAAGCTTTCATTTGACACCTAGTTTGATAACCACTTTTGAGAGATAGTTAAATAAACTTTATGATATAAAACAATATTGAAAAACATCAGTAAGAACAGTTTTGCTATCTGTTCTCCCTACATACCTGTAAGTTTCAAAGGCTGCATCAGTCTCTTCTAACTTTTTAAACAATAAACATGTCTTTCTAATTGCTTCCTCATATTTCTCCTTATGGCTCAAGAATTCTGTAGGGATTCTGTCTTGTAATTTTTTATCCTGCAGGAGCCAGTCCTCTGAAAATAGGATTGAACTTAATATTCAAAAAGTTCCACTCAGATTTTAAGTCATGAAGTTAATATTCATCACATTTTAATAATACTGCATTTCCCTTTGTTGTAACTACATGAGCACAGCTTCACATTGTTTTAACTACCTCTTAGAAACCTGTTTGAAAACATTTACATTCTAATGCTGAGTGGAAAAATAAATTAATTTCAAGCAATTCTAAATCATGTTAATTTTGGATTACCCTCGTGTGCTAATCTAATTTTAAAGTTGCCTAAGGATGTAAAGTACTAATGATAATTAAATGACAGATAAGTATGAAGCACTACAAATATAAAAATTAATATTTATTCAAAAAAAGTTTCTTCATTAGTTCCCTATTAATTAGACTTGAAAACTAGTCCTTGGATTCTTATTTTTAAACTCCTATGGTTTAGTAACATTAGAATACACAGTTGTTGGACTTATATTGAAACATTTCGAGAGCAGTACAACTTAAATCTAATCTGTATTTCACAATATGAAATGATTCCAAGGCATTGATTATCATTTCCTCCTTTCCATTAATGAGGAAGTATCACATGCAATCAAGCAATATTTTTTGTGGTCTATTAAATGAGAATAAACATTCTTCATTTGTTCACGAAGGTTTCATTCTGTGTTATTAGTAATTTTGATTAATATACATAACTTGTACAATTTATTACAGCACAATTATTCAAGGAATACTAACACAAAAAACTTTATTCAACTGTCTAAAAAACTTCTTGTTGACTTGTGCTTCTGACAATATGCACACATATCCATAATATTAATTGTGACTCTTATAGTGTTGTATAAGTGTCCTAAGTCAAAAATCATGTTATATAAGAAGTAATTTCATTTTCAAATTCTCAATAACAAAATGGACATAAGCAAATGAAAAAAAAAACAGTGGCAGGTCTTAAACCAATCCAATTTCATTATTGAAATAACTGGGAGTTCATTGATTTCACATTTTTGTTTTTAGCAACATATACACACACACAAAACTAATGGTTCTCATTTTACATGACCGGAACCAATTTTTTTTAAATGTCACAACAAGAAGAGCCCTTGATACCAGGAAGTTGACCTAAGTGTACGAGTATCAAAATGTAAACAAATTGTCGGATGATATTTTTAAACGAAAGACGATACTTGATAACGTGAAGTCAATAGAGCGATAATTTTCCTTTTGGCCTTTGAAATAGCCATGGATTTTGAACCCAGATTTGCACAAGACACGAATTGCACATGTAAGAAAATTTGAGATTTTTTATGAATATTATTTTACGCAATTAGTCACGAGAGGCCAAACTTCAACTTAAAAAAAAAACTAGTTTCTTTCGCAATCTTCTTGATCTATTTCAGTATGGTAGAAATTGATAGGATTTTTTTAAAGTTAACGAGGCTCAAAAAGAAAGTGACACCCTTTACAAGTGCTACTCACCCATTTTCCTTCTTTCCTCCGTCTTTTTTGCATCCTCATCAAGTATGTGTGTTATTTCTAACGGGTTAAAGGTACAGTTCTCCCGTTCTCTCTTCAGGTCCAAATTCACTGTTTTCTTTCCCCTGGATTCCGTTTTGTGGGACATTTTGCCCGTAATTTAGGGTTGTCAGGTTGATACGACGACTCCAACTTCTTCTTCCCAGTAACGGTACTTGTGTTGAATGGTTGGGAGACGAATTTTGTGTAAAAACATTCGAAATCGCGAGCGACAGTCCTTGCGGTAGGAGAAACCGAGAGTGACTTGACCACCTGATCACTTCCATTTCTCAACAGCCAATTGCGTTCAACTAGGAGGATCAAATTAGAAACTTTTTCATTTCATTCGTACAATTTAAAATTTATGTTTTTATTTATTTTTTCAGTGTGATAATTTTTAGAAAAACATTAAAATTAATACTTTTGACCTCTTCGCGATTTTCAGGTGAGATATTAAACGAAAGCAGATGACATTTTTCAAAATCATTTTTGGCGCGAAAATGTGTTTTAAAGTTTAAATGTCACGGGCCTTTAAATAACGGGGTTTCGTTTCTCCTTATGAATCTTACGATGACAGTTTGAGATTGTACTCAATGTTGACATAAAGTTTTTCGATACTGTCCTACATAATTCGTTAATCCTATAAGGCATCGAGATCGGTAAAACAGCAAAATAAACAAAAATGTGGAGTGCATCAATTTGAGGGAGCACGTCACATCACACGTGACAGGAATCATGTACAGAAATACAGGATCACAGACAATGTCTGTTTGACTATTTAAAAACTGTATATATGCAGTATTCAATGGAAGCATGGTTGTAAAAGTATCCTCACTGATTATTCTTTAAGTGGTACCTTGACACATTGAAATTAGCACAGAAATGAAATGGTGTAATGCAGGAATCTTAAATTAAATAGGAATATCATTACTAATGTCACTACTTTTTATAAATTGCTTTCAACCTTTGTCCAAGTTTTTACCACCGACCCGAATCACTGGATTACAAAAGACAGACCATTTTTTGGCCAGATTATTTTCTATTATTTCTTCTTTTCGTAATTGTCATTGTAATCCTGAAAATAGATCTTCCATTGCATATCGACTATTACTTAAGTTATCTTGTTTGCTAAAACTAATTTTTTTTGTAGTAGTTTCTTAATCTTTCAACGTAAAGTAGAAGTTGTATCTTGCCCTACAGAACTTCAAAAAAGTAGGTGTACCACGAAGGAATTAATAAAAGCTTAGATTTTCAAAATCAAGAGAAATGTGCTACATAATATAATTAACACATAATTTTAATACTGAAAAGATACAATATCAATAACTGAAACGCTAAAAACAATTCGATAAAATTTTACATGATTACAATGAAAGTCGCAATATTGTAATAATAAACAAAGTAACTCAACAATGTCATTGTCAATGCACTTTCACAGGGAAACATCCACTTCTTACGAAGAACTTCAAAAATAATTTATAACACAAATTCCGTTATTATGGCACGTATTTGCATTTAATGGTAACATTTTGGGATCCCTTATAATACATTCTGGTTAAGAATGTACCGACATTACTTAACTCGGTTACAGTCTGACTTGTGGAGTATTGTTGGGTGGCAGTGGGGGAGGTGATGACGACGGTGTCATGTTGTTTACAGTTACAATGCTATTATTATTATTATTAATATTATTGGTATTATTATTAGTATTTTTACTGCCATTTTCAATTTTAATAGACGTCAGTTCACTCGGATTTCCTTGGATGGATCCTTGTGTCAATGGTGGCAGTTTAAATTGTTCCACTATATTCTTTACCTTTCCATCGGCCGTGTACATATTAGCCGAGTTGTCGGTAGGAAAGACTCTCGTGTAGAAAATGTCCCTCCATCTCATTCTCGCACTGAAGGGAAGTAATCTGAAAATTACAAGAACTTATTAAGTATTGCACAATTAAAAAAGTCTACCGAAACATGAAATTGAATTACTTCATAAAATGAATCCAGAAGAGCATAAATCTAGGTACGCTGATTATTTCACACTCTTGAAGGACTCCTTTGATTATCTCCTTCGAGACATAGTCGGGTGATAATCGGCCGAACCTGAAATTGAATCAATTGACAATTTTTTAGAATTATTTTCTACGGTACGAGTCAGGTAATTTTTGTAAAAGGGCAGATATTCGTTAAAAACATCTATTCAGTTTCTAGACAAGCGTAACGGCTTTTATAAATGTGTTAAAATGACAAAAGTAAACTTAAAAATTACATTTGGTTAGTTAATAGTTCTTTTAATTATGTTTTTACTATTTAAAGAAGGCATATGTGCCGACAAAGTAAATTGTACCTTAAATCAAATCTAACAGGAATGTCATCCCTGCACTCGGTGTAGTACGGATGAACGCATGTGATTTTTATTCCCTCATGGTTTTGATTTCTCAGCTCCTGTATGAAACCGTCCATTAAACCTAAAAGCGTTGGAAATTATTATAAATTCTTATCAAGCTATAAATACCTATTAAAGGCTAAGTGTTTCTCACATGAAAGAGCAGATTTGGTCATTGAGTAAGGAACTTCGTTTCCTACAGGTGCGATAGCGGCCGCTGATGAAATTGCAACAAAATGACCGGATTTTCTTTTTATCATTTGAGGCAGAACCGCCTGCAGAACCTGAAAATAAGACGAATAAATTATGTTTTGCTTATGAAATTAAAATTTCGTGTCTACTTATGTTGAGAGACCTACTGGTAATTAAACTTTTTATTCAACAATTATGTTATATAATCGGTCCCAGGACAATAAGTGACAGTGATGACAAACTTTGACATATATTAAAAGCACAATACACAGTAGTAAGTAGAAGGTGCAAAAGTACAAAGAATATCGGAATACGAAAAAGAGGTAAAGTGGGAAGTCAGAAATGGACATGCTGATGTATATACAATATCCAATTATATACACATCTACTGATGTGCTAGGTTACAAAACTTCCAAGCACAAGAATCGTAACTCGTTCATTTCAAATAGAAGTGTGAAAAAGTAAATATTTCACGTGATTATGTCGAAATCCATCAAACAAAGTGATTCATAAGTGTAAAAATTACAGTCGTAATAATTTCTTTCAACATGTAAAAATAGAAAAATAAAACTATACTTAGGAAATGCATGAATAGTTAATCAAAGTAATGTTATAACCGTATTTATAAATTGAATTTCATAAATGAAAATTAACGAGAAAACTGGGTTGTGAAGTGGTAGGATTGCATTGGACCAGCCGTTCATTATATATACTCAGACGCATGTTTCACAACGGAATTTAGGAGAGTGCGGGAGTGAGTTTTTGAATACACGAGATATTCGGACACTCACCCAGAATTGTGCCATGACGTTCGTGTCAAATAGTTCGTACAGTTCTTGTGGTTGCCATGCAAGTATCTCCTGAACAGGGTAGATTCCAACGGAACTGACGAAAATGTCGATTTCTCCTACCTTCTGGCGTATGTGCTCGGCTGCTTGAAATACCTGAAGCCTGTCTGTCACGTCACAGACAATTGAAATTGCTTTTCCGTTAATATTTTTTATATCCCATACCTGGAAGTGCGTTTAGGATAGTCGTTTTGAATAAATGCCCGTAAGGTATAAGAAATCTGCTTTAGGATAATACTAAGCTTTCAAGTATTTTGAGTACCTTCTTCATAGGGCTTCGTCTGTCTTTTTCAACTTACCGTATTTTCATTTCTCTCCTTGTCGATGTCCCAGCATACCACTGTAGCTCCCATTCGGGCAAAATCTTTTGCTAAGCGTCTGCCCAATCCATGACCGGATCCTGTCACCTACCGTTAATACAAAAAAAGTTGTCTCGCGATGTAATATTTCTTCCAGTTGATTCTTTGTTTTTATGTTTACTCACCACCACAACTTTTCCCTTGACGCATTTCTGTTTTCTATAAATGAAATACTGAAACAGTTCACGAATGCATATGAAATGAGTGACAATAATGGCCCATACGACGCTTCCCAATAGACCAAAGACGGAAAACATTGCTAATATCTGAAAGCAAAATAATGAAATATAAGACCTATTTTTATTTATTTTTGAGTTAAAGTTACACGAACTAATTATATTTTCCAGGAAGTTGTGGACTTTGGTTGCTAAAATTGGTTTCGAATTTATACTTTCTTTGGAATATTATTACGGCAGGTAGTGTACGGGCATAACATTGATTAATTTTCATTTCATCTCACTCGTTGAGAACAAGATCAGTTTTAATGAGAGAGTAGATGTAGTGGTAGTATCGATGGTTTCAATGTATACTGAATAAGAATGTTGATGTTTAAAATTGAATAAAAAAGGTCAAAAATGTCGTGACTGAAAAACCACCCGTCAGGTAAAAGGTACCAGTGAGTTCAAATTCCGTTCCTGTGGCTAAGAAATACAAGATAGAAAAAATTTGATCCGCACCTAGAAATCACAAATAAACTTGCCGGTCATTACGCGGTAGAAGTTCTAGTAGGTCAAGGTTTTTTTGAACCGCTCTTAAGCGACTAGTTACATAATCTGTAGAGATCAATAAATCCGTTAGATAGCTCAATTTAAATTGAAGCCTCCGTTTTTTTTCTCCCTGAAGAGACAGCTGTCTCGAATTATGTGACAATATTTGGGATCATTGAGAACATGTAGAGAGATTGACAGAGTTCCACTGTATGGGTCGATAAAATCACATACTTTGATTTACATGTTTCCCTGACACCTTTCCAAGTAGGTTCTCTATTGTAAATACTTGCAGATTACTTTCAAGAACAGAACATACGTTCTTCTATAATATTAAGTTATTCCTTCTTTCAAAATTTTCGAATTTTTTGCGCAATGCCAGAAATTCAGCGGATGGCCCCAAGTGATTTTGCATAAACGTCGAAAGTGTTTTTAAAACAGATACGTTGAATTTCAGGGGCTCACGTATGAGGGTACAAACATTTAGGTGAAATCAAGTTTCCCACCTAGCAAAAATATTGTTAACATAAATTTAGATAGTTTAGACAGCTTTAATGAAATTAATAATTGATTTCTAAAATGCCCAAACTGTTTAGTTTTGTGGGTATTGCTAAAGGAATTACATCAGTCACTGTGAAATATAAGCGGTTCTTAAGTTTCAGTTTTGAACTTTCGTGAACCATGTATAAGTATCACATATCCCATGGTTTGTTGTAACTCCAAAAATCCATTTTTTTATTTAGTTGAGTCACGTTTTGTTTTCGGAATTAGTTTTTAACTTTTACTATAATAAGACAAACACAATAAGAATTAATTGTAAAAACGATTAATAAAACGTAAACTACTAGCAAGGGCTCAAGGGTTGATATGCTGAGAAATGGTGACGCGATTTGCATAACACGAGAAATCATTCATAATCATTGATCAGTCGTAATCGTTAAATCGAAGAGAGACCTTAAAGAAGAGAAAGGTGATGGATGGCTAAAGTACTTCATTAATAATGACAACCACATTAGTAATAGTCACAGAAACTTAAAATGCTCGTCACCGAGACGTAATTCTGAAGTATGTTCTCAAGCATTTTATTCTAATAAGCCAAACAAATAAGTTTTATTTAAACATTGTAAATTACAAATTACTTAAACTTGCGAAAATATGAGAATGAAAGGAAAGGGCGGTGATGTGTGAAAAATTTCTTAGCAGCACTTGTAAAACGGTTAAGGCCAAACGCATATTATGACATTTTAGAGAGTGTCTACTTGTTTTTCTACATTTTCCTGCACGAGCAACGCAGAAGTCATTCGTTTCGAACAACTAATTGTAAAGCCAAACCTTAAAAACATCTGAAGACAGTGAGAGTCTCGAAAAATAATTTCAATTTACCTTTCTCGAGGTTTCGTTCTCACAACAGTTTATTTCATATTTCATAAAATATTTACTATTTAAATAAATACAGAGAAGTAAAATCCAGTACTTCAGTGTTAAACATAAAATGGTCCACTGTAATAAAAATGAATTTAAGTACTTGCATTTGTGAGAAACTTTTTTTTTGGTTTATTGTTTATGTGTATTTAGCTTTTTAAACAATTAGTTTTTCACATTAACAATTATGTAAATGATCTCAGATTCTCTGAGCTTTCCAAAGATACTTTGCTAGGTAAACCACTTTAAAACTTCTAGTCTGGAGTAACTCCATTTGGTTTAAATAAATGACACAACAAAAGTGAATATGACAACTATTGCTAACTGCCTTACAAAACGCCGGCAAGAATTCCTACTGGAGTGGTTCCAAACTACCGTAATTATTTATCTATTCCAGACAACCTGAATGTGATGTGGATGTTATATTTACAATTAAGAAGACCTTTATTTTTATACGAAGTTTTCAAAGCACAACATTTGATTCCATTTAACTTACTTTATATATACTAACATACTCTTAAAATACACATATTATACATACGTTGTGTATTATAGTTGTATTTGAAGTACATAAATTATCTTTAATTTAAATAATTTAACGTCTGACGGTTACTGCTGTTTCCATTCCGTTTTTAAAACGTCACCATTTTCACTGTTCAGAACAATATACTATTGAAATGAAAATAATTCACAGCACGACGTAATAAAAAAATTCCCGGTTTATTTAATTTAACTATTATTTTTGTGTTCAGGTACTCGCGGCTACCACAAGGCAGAAGTCGAAAGTGTGTCTAATCTACTGGCAAAGCAACCTGAATCTATGGCGAGATGGGTTGTGAAACCTCCCGAACCAGGTTAGTGGTGGAAATGCTTTAGCGGTCCTAACGGATTTATCGGTCACATCTGGCAACTTAGAGTGTTTCTCTGAGGTATGTACCTCCAATAAGAAACAATTCGTCGGTCAGGACTCATACCCAGGTTCCAAACAAATATGGGTAATATGCAGGACAACCCGTTTCCCCTCCTCTTCCGTATCCTCTCACATGTTCTGGGGGCAGCAACTTCAGAGAAACTCACCTGTACCTCAACTTGCAATTGCAGTAACCTCCCAAAACTACCAGAAACATTCTGTAGTCGAAAAACTAGTTACTAGCTCGGATCCTTTCTGGACTTTTCTTATGTAGTACTTGGATTTTGAACCCTATTATTTACTGAATACCCTTGTATGCTTCTTTCATCAGATACCAGTCGTTTCTAGGAACAGCTTTGTTTGACTTTTGATTCTTAAAGAAGTATTTTATTGACACTTTAGTAGTACAAGGTACACACACCAGGTGCCAAATGTGAATCTTTCGGGTGGGTACATAGCCGGAGTCTCAATCTCAAGAGTCCTTGACTCAGAAGTTAAAAGTTGCTCAGTGCAATATCTGGTTATGTAATGTGTTTTTTCGCCACTTTGAGGAGACAATGTTTCTGACCGTTGTAACTTTCAAATGGGACGTAACAATAATGGGCAGTACTCAATGTTTTCCATATCAAATTTTATTTTGCTGAGCATCGAAAACCTGTTTTCGGCGTTCATCACATCTTTATATCGTGGACACATAGCTTTAGATAAGTCATTATGTAATCATTAATTATTTCAATACCATTTTTTTTGGATTTTTGGGTACTGTGGATTATCATCGGAACTCAGTAACTAATTAGTTATACCTGAAACCTGAGGGTCCTTGAAATTTAGGTGCATAGGTACATTCGACGAAATTGCTCGTCATCGTCACGGTCTGAAAATAGAGCCGTAAAAGTACTCTCGGCATTGAACTTTAATGCTATATCTGACAGTAACTGAGACGGCCATGAGGGATACCGAAAAGGAAGTTGGTAAAAGAAGGTGTCAAAAGAATGTAGACAGGAACTAAGGTACAGAGGTTTTATATGCATTCAATCAAAGCAAATCAATTTTTTGTGATACATGGATATATTTTTCTAGTTTTCGTTTTGCTTCTTACGCCTATGGGTTCTTAAGATTTACAAAACGCAGGGAAACGTTATTAAATTACATACAATAGCAAAATCAGATCCCTTTCTACTGATTTTCATCTCGAAGCGGTCAACTGTGCAATTGAAATAAAAATAACATTAATTCTATTAAGAAACGTTCTTCATTAGTTGCTTGATATTAACCTGGGCTACTCTTTAATCATTATTTTTAAAATAATTAATATTAGGTAAGCGGCCCAAAAAATTTGTATAGCACGTAGAAATTTATAGGCGTTTATGCAATGGTTCGTCCGAGGACTGGAAATTTCGGCATCCGTCCTTGGAGTAACGTAACTGGAACGGACACCAGAACTTGTTTTGAATGGTTCAATTGCATTTGTGTTGCAGAAATTACCGTCGCCATTGGAGAACACTCGAAAGGCTTTTAATTTATAGACCAAAGACCGTAGCTTAAGCTGATTTAATGAATGAATTCATCACGGGTTACCGTCTAAGGTTTGTTAAAAGGGAAAGAGCGTCGTTCAATAAATTAGAACAGGGTTATTGGACGACTGGACGGGAAGTAAACCGCATTAAAGAAATATTTAGCTTTCTTGGTGATGTCAAAACGTAACTACGAGGTACAAAAAGCACTTTTTACAACTTATTTATTTATATTAAAAATGTACTTATGAACAAATTGTTGTAAGTACTCTTGATATAGCTATTCAAGAGTTGTCTTGCATGCATAACTAGTAAATATGTTCGATAAGTAGTTTTCGAGCAATTCAACATTTAGTACAATGACTGTCTTCTAAAGCTCATTAGACGTTTATTACATCACGATTCAATTGACGTCAGTAAGATGATGGCAAAATAGTAGTTCTCCCCTTCTTTAAGCATTTTTTGTTCATTATTTCGCGGTGGTTTAACGTATAAAACAGTATATTGTCGTTTTAACGGTGTATCTAATTTCTTGTTTGAAATAAACTGACTGTGTGACGAGACAATGTGCGAAAGAAACTTGGAAGAACTTACAATTTCTTCAATGAAATGTTTAATTTTCGACGAAAAAATAAGCCTTGCCTGGCACTTGGCCAACCACTTCTGTACACTCGTTTAAATATAAAGGTTACTAGAATCAGGAAACTGGACATTTCGCTTGTCTCATCTTGAGTTAAATCGAACTTTGACGTAAACATCATTTCAGAAAAGAAGGAGACTCGGGCTCAAAGTTCAGTGCCGAACTCTGTGAAAAATTATGGACTTGGAATGAAGCGTTGTAGAGTCTTGAAAATTGAAATTGCGTTTAAGAACTTCAAGAACAAACTACCCAGTTTTTTCACATCTTTCTTGCTGCCGCTAAAATAGTTTTTCTTTTTAAACGACACCCACTGTTTTTTCTAATCCTATTGTTTATTCTAACAGCCCTCTAAAAGAAGGTTTAATCTTCGAGTACATAATTATTTTTATAATTCTTAAAAAGGAACAGGGATAATTTTTATTTTATTTTTACGAACGGGAGTAAGAGTAATAGAACTTAAGGAAGAAGTTAATACAATCAAATTTAAAAAAACTAATTTTATTACTATAAAACAATTCCAATACTTAAATTACGATAATAAATAAATAACAAAGTTGTGTTCAATTACTTGTACGTAATTGATCCACATGGTTTCATCCACATCCACAGACACCCACCCATCTATACAAAGCGCAACTATACATCTAAACAATCTTACGTCTTTCTTGGTTTCAACTTTCTTTTTGTTGATATGTGAACAGGTTCGATAGAGACGTTGTCCATAACATCCATTACATTATTGTGTGAGTAGAAATTGCGTTCTTCTCGTGAGGCAAACGAAAATGATGCCTGATTGAGACTGCCGAACACATTTTGAAGAATGGGAAGAATTCTGTGGAAATAAGTATAAAACACAGCGGCGAAAATAAGCACGGGAATAACGATGTAGTTGCTCTGCGAAAGCTCGTGGTCGAGAGTTTTCAAGACGGGATCAAAGCTCATTTTGAAATTTCTGAATGTTTTGTCTGCGACGAAGTGAACGGTCGACTCTTTGAATGAGTATGTATGCCTGTTCAGATTGGACTCCAACTGGATGAAATATGGCGTTTTGTCGCGTGGAATGAAAGGTAGATGAACGAGAAGGCCAGCTTTGAGGAAACGCTCCTGGGAGGCTGTATTGCCCCAGTGTTTGGCTCCACCGGCTAGGGTGTCCAACCTAACTGCATACACTGGTGAATCAGGTTCGCCCTCTTTGCATAGCTTCAATTTGACTGTTTTGAGGTGCTCAGGTGTGGTACTCTCAACGTGTACCGAAAGGTCCATTTGACTGACTAGGTGGAAAGCAATGAGTTCCAAACCTCTGACGTCTCCCTTGTTTGTCTGGAAGAATAATTGCTTTAGTGTTATACCAACCGTGCTCAAAATATCTGTATATCATTGCTTAACTGCTTTTTGTGCTACATATTTTTAGAGTTTCGGAAGACTTACTTCCTTAGTTGACAGTTGAAGTATGATTGTTGTTGTGACACAAAATTCGGACTTATAACAACCTTGTGCGATTAGTTTCACACTTTCTTACTTACCTTAACTTTGAGGTCCTGTGGTTCCAGTCTATGAATACGAGTGTTCGCATCAGGTGAGTTTTTCAACCTGATTTGGTAATCACACTGTGGTAGAAGGCCACGAATTCTGAATTGTCCGTTAGGCTCGGACGATGCCTCCTCCACTAAATTGGAGCAAGTATTTATTCCGACCGCTTCAATGACTACATTACCTTCGGGCTCACCATTCAGAGAAGCCACGGTACCATAGGCACTAAATGAAACGCGCCTTCCTCTGTAAGAGGCATAGATTTTTTTATTTCAGGTCGATTCATCTACAATACGTAAGTTTCAGAAGTACGGTTGGTGATATTTTTATTAGTCAGGCATGCCTACCTGAGTTCTATAGATTCAGTTACTCCTTCTTTAATTTGAATGATCTGGGAGGAAGGTTCGAATTTATATTCTTTCATCATGGGCCGTATGAAGTACTCTCCGGGGCTTAAGCTGTGGAAACTAAGAAAACCACCCTCCTCCGTCATACTGTTCTTTCTGTACTTCTCACCTCCTGTCAGAGACAGAAGTACACCTTGGAGAGGCTCTTTCGTCGCACTATCTATCACCTTAACATTTATTTCAGCTAGTTTGTGAGCTTTGAAAACACCGTTCTTATCAGGTCCCGTCAGAACATATGATTCTTTTTCAGCAGTTATCCTGAAATGTAAATTTCAAAATACATATTTAAAATGAAAATGTTGACAAATGCAGGAAAAGATTTCAAGTGACGCTGAGTCTATATTGATGAGGTCAAAATAAAGTGAGGCTACAAATATAGAAATATGAACGAAGCATTAAGAGGAGGTCAGTCAAACCCGCTAGAACAGCCGAAATGAGCGCTGAAGGAAAAGTCAAGAAAGGATGAGAGAAGAAACGAAGACAGAAAAAATGAAGGAAGCAGCGTTGACAACCAGAAAAACTCACTCAAACCGTGTTGTGCTTCTCAGGGGACCAAATTTGTATTTTCCGTCTGCCTTCGTCAGAAAGACCCGATTGTCTTCGGGTCCCGTGTGACCATCAGCGACGTTGAGCGTCACTTTGACGTTGCTGAGAGGCGGATTTATCTTGCCTTCTACGATCAGGCCTTTTTCCCCAATGAACTGAACGACATCATTAGAGCAATCGTTGATGGTTCGATACTCGATCGTTTCAGGGCGGAATAACAAACTGCTCGATAATGGAATAAATTTGAGAGATTGATTTTCCCTGATTCTGTACTTGAATCTGTGAATGAAATCATCTCCTTCCTTTTCACCCTTCAACGGACCAATCCTGAAAAAATAAAAATGATTGAACTCCAGACTCAACTAAATAAAAATTGAATTCCAGATTGAAGATTGAACTACATAAATCTCGACACTTCGTTTAGTTACAATGATTTATTGATTAATAGTAGCAATTAACAGTACTTTACTCACCTTGCACTCTGACCGTTGGGCAATATCACGTCCACATTCAGATCGGTTTCCATGGTGGGACTCCTGATGAATCCTGTCACATCATGTGAAACAGCCACCAAGTTGATAACATTTCCTTGCGTAGGGTCTATCACATAGGAGTCTTTCTCATACCCGTGACACCCGAGCAATATCAACTTGTAGGGGGATGAATGAGGCAAACAATGGTAATTTTCTCCTCTGTCGAGGTTCAGCATCTGACTGAACTCTTTTTCCGGTGAATTATTTGTCACCATCGCTTGGGTTGCGTGTGAAGACCTAATTTTGATTTTGAATCCGGTCTGTAAAAAGTCTGGAACAGTTGTCTTCGTGCTGGTCACCGAAATCGAGTGAACTTGGTTTTGAAAACACCACAGGTTGTTGTCCACTTCCACATCGTAGAACCCTGGCATGACGTCGTCGAAAGTATACGTCAAATCGTTTCCCTCGAGAATTTTCATTGCAACCAGGGAGTTCTTTAACTTCAGTTTGATGGATAATTCGACGGCTTTCCCTGATTCAGGCAGTTTGACTACCCTGCCTTGAATTGTGCCCCGCAGTTGCGTGAACTCAATGTCGCTGATTGGACTATTTCGAACGTGAATATCTTTGACGAGTGGCAAGTAACTGGAAACAACAGAAACGAAAGGGCCGTTGTTAACCAAAAAAATACCAAAACAGGGATGCATCCAAATAGGTTTTCCTGTACGTAGAAAACTATCCAGTTTTTATTAATCGCAAATAGGCAATATTTTACAGATAGTTAAATTATGACTGTCAGAATTGCTTACATCGAAAAAGCCTTTATGTTCCTAACAATTTCGTATTGAAAAATTTAGTTATAAAAACATTTGTGCTTTAAAAACCAAAAACGGTTTTTAGGGGTTTCCAGGGGAGGAGGTCTTTCCTAGTTCTACAATTCACAATGCAATTTCAAGCCACCCTCAAATGAAGAATGTGCGTAGACATTAAATGCTTCGCCCACCCACCATTAAATTCTTTCACAGTTATATGAGTTTTATTGTATAATAAACTTTTACGGCACATTTAACGGCAAGGTATTCGCTGCTTTTCTGCATATCCACCACCCCCAGCGGGAAACCCCCCAGGTATTGAAATTTAAATAGAGAAAGAACACTCACTGTATCCCGGAGGACTTTTCCATGTCAGTTAGCTTCACCGACAGACTGTACTGTCCAGTTTTCAGGAACTTGCAGAATTTTCCGGTCTCTCGGTCCGTTGTTGTCGTCTCTGTCGCTTTTCTGCCGTCGACGTCCTGTTGGAACTCAACGGTACGTGACTGCTGGCCGGAAGCGGATGTGACCTGTCCACATACCTTGAACTCCGACGGATACACACTCGTTACTTCCGGCGTGTTGGGCGATAATTTGATTGTGACGTCGTCGAATTTGACGTTTTCTAAAATGATGCGAAATCGAGTTGGATATCAGTTTAGGGGTGGTGTTGTTTCATGTCGAGTCTAAAATACAAAACCAACCTGCACGAATGGAGAGCACATAGTTTCCAGGTTCCACGCTATCCAGAGTGTACCGTCCGTCTTTGTCCGTCGAAGCAACTCTTTTCCCATTTAAGGAAACCTCAGCATTCTTTAAGCCTGGACCTCCTTCCGACATTAAAACACGTCCATTTACACTGAAACCTTTGACCTATGGAATGAACGCAAAAATACAGTTTGAGGTTTGACTTAGAATGAAATTTGTACAGACTAGTTTTTGATCTTCAAACTACCAGAAATTTCTCAGAAAGAACCAAGTGATCGTGACGGACCACAATGTTTATTTCCTTTGGCTGAACATCAAACTTTCCGTAGTAAGGTCGGACGGTGTAGCTACCCGAAGGTAAAGCCTCGTACCTAAAGGTTCCCTTTTCGTCTGATGTTACATGGCAAAGGTAATCTGAATGTTTGAAATTCGGGAGTGGCGTCTTTGAACATCCAACCACGTTAATGTTACGGTTTCTCTAGGTAAACAAGAAAGAGAGAAGTATTAATAATACAACCCGACAAAAGAAACAATTACAAATAATTGGGAGTAATTCGGTCCATTTTGAAATGAACAGTCAACCTGAAGCTATCACGTTTATTTTGCTTAAACTGCTACATAAAAACCATTTAACAATTATTTTGGAGGACATATAAAACAACACGATGTTTACCACATCATTGGCCGACAAGACGAAGTTCACTCCCACAGTTGGTTCGTTATTGAACTGAACTTGACCAGTTACATCGTAACCAGCAATCACAAGTGATCCATCAGGCACTTGAGACTTCACCTCAGTCACTACAACACTTGCGGAATCCTTTTGAAATTTGTATTTATCATGTGTGGCAGTTAGTAAATATCTTTGGGGTAGAATTGGAGCAAATTGGAATTGTCCACCTGCCCCTGTTGTTGTGGTGAATTTCACTGTTTTGTCTGCATCAGAGACTAGAATGACTTTGACATTTTCAGGTCCATCAGGTGCACCTGCACTTGTTACCTGTAAGGTACATACAAGTTTATAATATTCATTTCCCTATTGGAGTAGTTGTGGCTTATTGTTTTAATTGTCTGTGCCATTCTGTTCAGACTTGCTGTCACCAAACATAAAGATAGAGGTTCTAAAGCAATATTCTAAACAAAATTCCTGTTAATTTTCTTGACATTGCACAGCTACTCTATCAACAACTGTACTTGTAGCATACAGATATATGCTCCAGACAAACTCAAGAGTGGCTCTGATTGTGCTGCAAGGTTAAGTAAAATTGCATGTGCAATAAGGCAAATGTGTTCCACACCTTTCCTCGAAGTGTAAATCCCTTGAAAGCAAAATTTATGTCTTTTCCTTTTGAACAAGGATCATCCACTCCATTGAAATTGAATGGAACTTCTTTTGGTTCAAAGAACCACTCACTCGGTGGTTCAATTTTTAACACATACTCCCCTTTATCATATATTGGAATGAAATAATAACCATTTGTTGGGGCACAATCACTTGACTCTTTTAAAGTGCCTTGTTTTGTATATCTAAAATGAGAATAATAAACATAAGTTATAAAGTTTATTTTTTTAATTTATCACAGGTAAGTGAAATGTAGAACTGAGAAACATCTGTAAGGTTTTAGTTTAACTTTCTATTTTATGTATTAAAAACTATTCGTACTATTCTAATATTGCCAACTAAAACCAAAAATATCTTATCAATTGTTATATGTCACAATACAGTTGAAATATTTTTAGGAGACTTAAAATTCTCAAACCTACCAATGTGCAACACCTTTTTGCTGAATGATATTGAAATAATCATGTGGAACCAAAACCAAGAGGTCACATAACAGTATGGAGAAAAAAGTAATAATTATTAATTTCATTACTGATTAAGTAATTTAAAAACCCATAAGAAGAGTATAGTATAAATTAAATATATATATTTAAATTTTGTTTTAATTTAAGCTATCTCCATTACATATTTTTTGTGTACTGACTACAACTACAGACATAATACATTTAGCTAATTTCTGCATTAGTTCTTTACACATAGAGTAAAATATAATTATTGCTGAGATAATAAAATGAATTATTTAGAACTCAATACTGGTGGACATGAATAATATAATAATAAAATTGATTCTGTACTATCTGTTAAAGTGAAAATGACAAGCTATGAGAAACAAAAAGAAAATGTAAATATAAAAAATAATAATCCGTAGAAGCAAAACTTAATGAATCAATTGGTAACTGGTTCTAACCCAACCACGTCATCTCCAGAGGTTTAGACAAAGATACTCACAATTTAATTTCGACTTTTGAAAAGTCAATGGCGACTGAACTTTTTAAAAAGCCTCCGCATCCGACTATGTCTTGTGCACTCTTTCCAACCAGAAAACTTAATACTGAAATAACTACAAACAAACTAAATTCTACTGAGTAACCGAGCATGGGAGTCGCCATTTTGTTCAGTTCGGCCTCAGTTCCAACGTTGGTTGCCCGGTTCTTCCGTAACGCAATCCCGAATTAATTTCGTGGTTCAAGGCGAAAGGAACTAGCGAGAAGAAAGTAATTGTTCTTATTCTCGTTGAAAGGAACAAATATTATTAGAAATCTAATTGTAATAAGCAGAGTGATGTAATTATAAATTTGTTAAACCGGAAATAATTGACGAAACACACCGGAAAGAAAACTGAATTTTTCCTAGGTACCGGTTTCGAAGATTTCCAGCTTTGTATTTTAGATTTTCCGAGAATTGCATTTCCAAAATTTTGATTTACAAAAGTACGAATTTACTTTTCAGGGCACTACGGAACTTCCATTCCGGCGACTTATTGAATTTAGTTGCTACAATTTTCTTAAACTATCCATCCCGCATCGTAATATTCAGCCTTCATGTACAAATAAGCCACATTTAAAATTTTAAACCTTTGGCCAAATATTTCAAACTTAAAGCCTTTGTGATTGATAGTTTTTAGTTTTTTATTAGTGCGGTCCGCCAGCAGTGGTTCAGGAAGAGTTTAAAATGTCCCCTCGTCATGTCCAACGCGTCATTTTATTTTAATGTATGGTCGAATGATAAATTTTAAAATGATGGTACACAACCCGGTGAACGTTGGCCTTTGAACGGAGATGGAAAAATTGAAATAATTTCACCCGTTTAATTTGTTTCTCTTTAATTGTCTGATAGGGGCCATGAATTGATTTAATTTCAAAACCGTTCTCACATGCAAACACACATGTAAACATTCATGCGGGAGATCAAAAACGTTTTGAATTCCGCACTTTAAATAACCAGAACTATTGAAAAACGCAGGTGTCTCTTCGAATCGGGAACTTTCACGTGATTTAAGTTACGTGAAACTTCTAGATAAGAACAATTTTTATGTTATCGTTACAATTGCAAATTCTCATTCGAAGTAAATAAGGTTGTGGAAACTGACCCATCTGATGTTACCGCAGCACATGATTTCCGTCCCTAAGTGAATCCATGAAGTGATCCGGATAAGTTCACAAGTCATTTAAATAATAAATACCTCGGGGGTTTTGAACAACAGCCATCGTTCACGGGGAAGAAAAAACAATCTGTCACCGGGTAGGACGGAAGAAATTGATTTCCTTCTTAGGAAAACTATTTAAATAAGAATCACGTGATGAAGTAAATTCCTCAAAACTCATTGAATAAGACGAGGTTTCGGTAAACAAGTTTACGGTCGAACAACCTGAAATACCTGAATTTTCCGATAAAGTTACATCAAAGTATAATTAATTTCAAGGGAATTCATTGGATGAGGAGTGCTGGGGGTTCTGTTTGGTTTGGGGAAAGGAAGAAGCAAAGAATTTATTCGTCTTTGTGATGAAAAGGGTCGGCAACTAATTTAATTAAAGCTATACAATAATAGTAACGATAATGATAATGATAACATAAAGTTGTCAAAGTCATGCGAGTAAATTGTTTTACGAAATCATTTTAACACTGGGTTTACAGCGGATGATATTAATACCGTCTGGAATTGAATTTAATTATTTTCTACATAAATAAGAAATTTTGACTCCGTCGTAAATATTCGATTGATGTTTTGTCACCGTTCTAAATAAGTCACGCCTTCTTCTCATGATGGGCTTCTCATGATACTCGAAATTACTACAAAATAAATAAATCATATATTTATAATAACAATATATAATACATTACAGTAAGTAGGATTGGGGAACCTGAAATTTGAAATTTATTTAACCAGATCTAATTCGTGTAGATTGAAATGCGTCGACACCTCTATAGATTTACGCGAATGGTTTTTCTTATATTGCGATTTTTTGGTTTAAATCTGTGCTGTTAGTCTCCACTGACTGGCTATTATTAAATATGTAGGGCGGCTTATTTTACTAACGGCAGTTACATCTTGAAGTAGGTGTGGTGTGCGACAATGAAAGTGTTTTGAAATGTAGTAGAAGAAAGAATAAGTAAACATAGTTGTATACATGTGAAGTGAATTATGCGGTATTACTGTTATGTCGAATCACAAAAATTGAAAACGTTTTAGAACCGTGCAATAATTATTTTCCTTACTGGCCAAGGCCCCTTCCATAGCTATCTGAAAAGGTTTACGATAGCTGGGGACGATTTCTGTCCCTGTGACAATGTCTCCCCTCTAACAGCGGAGGAAGCACGAGGAAAATGAAATATCTGTCGATTGCTTCCATGCCCGGATACAAAAAAAAAACGTTTTAGAACGTACAGCTAGCTAAGTCTGTTTAAAACTCGTGTACGGTTCGGATGACATTCACAAATATTTCTTAAAGGAATCTCATCAACACTAACGTACTCGTGTGTTTGTCTTGTACTTGCCATACAAATCGATGATTGCTGGGGTTTTGGAAATTTGTAATGGTTTTTAAAAGTGACACCGTTCACTCGTTGAATGAAATGTGTCTAAATGATATGTATTTAACGTATTGATTGAAGAATTGTAGAATGTTGGAATTCAAACTGAAAAGGTAAAAAACGCTTTTAGCACATGTATCAGAAACAAATGGCTGATTTCTTCGAACAAATACTTAAGGTTGAATATTTAAATAAAAAACAATAAACTATAATGCCACCAGTTTACCTTTCTGGTTATAAAGACCAGTCTTCAGGCTGGTGAAATGTATTAATTTCTTCTATGTTTTTTCTCCATAAAATTACATTACTTCTTTGCAAGAGAATGCCAAACTAAACGATGCGAACAACACTCCCCGTTCGCGCGAAGAATTTTGTTTACAATGATTTCTCAAACAGTTAAAGTATTCAGCATACATTCAGAAGTAAAATAAAAATACAGTTAGTGTTATAGAAAATAGTACATAAAAGGAATTCATTACGAAGTTTTTAGTTGGTAATATTTTATTATTATTTGATTTATGCATTCTTTTGAAAACTTAAAAAACAACTTAAGAATTCTTTTCCGTGTTTCTGTTTATGGAATATTTCAAGAGAATGAACAATATGGTTTTGAAAAAAAATTCAATGTATGGGTAATCTGTAAGATTTCTTCCGTACTGCAAGTAAGAATTTCTGTACTTACAGGTAGGTAAGTACACCTGTAACAGTTTTGCGTTGTATTAGTAGTACTAACCTGAGAATTTTTAAACTTAAATATTTTTTTCCGTGTATTATTGATTTTAGGATGTGTTGACTTTGGCGTGAATCGAATTGGTACATGGATTAAGTAGGATTTGGAGTTACTAAGCATATGTTCAAAGCTTCGTTATGGTAGTGATATTTTTAATATATCGTGGAGGTGGGAATTTAAAGAAAATCAATAATGATTATTAATTCAACGAAATTATTACATATTTTCGTACATACGTAAAATACAACAGAAAAACATCAAATGAGTTGAACAGGGCGCTTTCCTTCTGATTGCCTGGGTGGGCTGCAGTGTGGTGGTTCTCTCTGGTACCTGCTCGAGTATTCGACTGCAGGTTTTTTAAAAAGCTACATTTAAACTTCTTTTAACTTCAGAAAATTTCGACTTTTCGATTTTGGAGTTGTGCCAGTGAGAAATAATTCAGGTAATAATTCATAAATCTAAAATGTGACTAAATTCACTTCCGGTGGACATAAAACACGCGAGTAAAGTTTTCGCGTGTTGTACAACTAAACTTTCTCCCGTAATTTTCTCACTTTTTTTAACCCAGCTAATAACTTGGATTTTGTTGTACCGAAATTTGTTTTTTGGGCCCACTGCAGATGAATTCATCATTGTATCGAGTCGAGTTTTACTGTCAGTCCGTGCGTGCGTAAACTAATAACAGGTACCCTCGTGAGGAGTAGGTTGATGATGAATTCAAGTCTCTTTTTTCTTGTTCTCGTTATTTTGAAAAGCGTGGGTGACAGATTGATGGCACATTGGTTTTTGTACGCACCCAAACACCCTACGTCCGTGTAACGTGGACGTCAAGTGGCCGTACCTTTGTTTGGGTACCTCGGGGAACCTCGTTCTCACAAATTCATTCGGAAACCATTGTGCATTTGACCATCCATCTTGTTTGTTCAATTAGTTTTGTCGATGTTCAGACACTCCGTTTCCGCACCTTCTGGTTAGCACCTAATTTGTCTCAGCAACAATTTTTACGTCCAACGCTTCTTTCGTTAGGAATCAATTCAATGAACTCGAAACTTTTCGTAGCGTGCGTTATACATTTTTGGCAACGAGCATTTGACCCCTCCGACACAAGTCACCTTTCGTGTTTGTGTCTTCGGACGACGGGTAGTTAGGCAAAATGTTTGTTTGAGCGTCTTGCATAGAACCTGCGAGTGTTGGCGTTGGTTATACGGCAGTTGATCTTTGTACTGCGGTTTTGTAAAGTTAATGCTACGGTATCTGTTTCAAAATTTGCGGATTTAACCTTTTCTTATTATTATTCTTGTTAAGGCAGATTGTCATACTTATTATGCATCTGTACTTAAAATCTTAAATTAGAGTCAAGTTATCCGTAAACTAATAGAGCGTTGTCACATTACACTAGAGAAAGAATTATCCCCAAAGTATGTTGCTGGCTAGGAAGCAGATTTATTTTTATTGTTGCGCTAGTTTTGCATTGAAACGCCATTGTTTAATGACTCAAATATAAAAAACTTGCGTCTGTTTACTACTTCTTGGTAGTTATTAAATTAGTTAAAGTTATTAAATTTGATACATTTATCACAGGTGAAGTTGAATTGAGATTTAAATTTTTATCACGTGCTTCATCAGGTACCACAACGTGATGGTTCCAATACGGACGAATTTTAATTACAGAAAGGTCTGAGAGAGAATAATTTTAGGTTGATTTGTGTTAATGTATCACTAGGAACAAGTGTAAATCGAACGCAACAAAGCAAAATTTAAAAAATTTTCCTTTGGTGAAATTGACTAATACTGTCATTTTCTAACTAGAACCAACTAGAATGCGATTGACTAGCTGAAATCGCAAATATCAAACGTCTATAGTGGAATAGTGTTAAAATTTTCCGCTTTTATGCGGTCGTAAAAATATAAAATGGCGACCGGAACCAGCTGGAGGAGGGCAAATGGATTCCATACGAAAATGATATTTTCGATCCTTCGAACCTCATCCTTGCTTTCATCCCGGCTCGATTAATCTCTTTATAGCCATGATTCTCTTTGCATTTAATCCCCGGAATGTTAAGGATCGAATAAAAGGTTTTATTGTTGGTTTTATGGTTGGCTTAAACGTTTCGAAACCCATCCGCTCCCGCTGCAGTCATCTCATTCGCCTAACACCTCTTGGAACTTCTTGGATATCTAAGGAAAGACCCTTTCGCGAGGGAATTAAGAAAATCAGGTACAACCCCCTACGAGATCCAGCTATTCGAAGGCCGAAAGTTTCGATGATAATGTATCGGTTTGTGTTACTGCCGTCATAAAATAAATCTACACGAGAAAATTCAAATTCTCTTTGTAGCTTTGAGTGAGAGTGTAAAACTACGTAGGAGTCGATAATACCACCAGATCCGAAGTAGTTTTAAATGGCACAATACGAGGAATCTACAAAATGGGCTGGAGATTTCCCTTTAATTGATTAACCATTCTAATGGCTTCCTTAAACTTCTCACCTACGGATAAGTAACATAAGTTTCCAATGAGTTTCGCGATACCGCTAACCAACATCACGTGCATCTGAAATTAATAGGCTTGGTAACTTCATATTTACTAAAATTTTGAGCTTCGATCCGTCCTATTCTGAGATCCGTAAACGTATCGGTTGAGTGTTAATCTTAAGGTAACCTACAGAAATTCTTAGGAGTTTACAAATAATTAGGTTCCTTTGAAACCGAAATCGGATTGAAAGGGTAGACCGATTACACACAAGACACGATAGACAAAAATTAGATTACTCGGATAAATGAAGAATAACAGAATGGGGAAGAACTCGCTGGATTCGAACTAAAATAGAAAAAGTGTGATCGATGCGAAGGAAAAGTCGAACGCTTCAGCTAACAGGAAAATCATATTGCGGCCTAAGAAGTAGAAAAATGGTCGTAGCGAGACGGAAATAGTACAAAACAGTAAACAAAAATACATAAAAGTGGGTTATTTTGTAGGGAAAAAAACGGTTATTAATACCATGGAGTTTGAAAAACAAATCAACAGGTTCACCGCTGGAAATTACTCCCAAGCATACAATCAACGGCATGTAACAAACAAACAAACGAACAAACAAAACAGGTGTACATGACGGTGATAAACTTCCTTTTCCTCACGATCTGATCGGGAGAATCGATCGGATTTGATAAAACCGATCTGAGAGAAGACTCTTTGAGTTATTGGCTTCGTTAATTTGCGAGCCGACGACAACGAATCTGTCGCCAAAACGAAAAAAAAATCGACAATCCTTGGCAAAATTACGTTTACCCCGTCACGTCCTTTAATTTTCGTTGCGGTGGCGATGGCGTGCGGCAAAATTTGGGAATCTGAGGTTTGCCGTTGACAAAATTGCATTTTTTTTTAAATTTTGGAGGTAATTAAAAAGTCGCTTTTGTCTTTCTCTTGCCAAATTTGCAATTTTTTAAAATTAAAATTGTGCTCTTTTTAAATTTGTGTCGAACAAACGCAGTTTCGATTTGTCTTCGCCACCTATCTGTCTCTGTCTGCCTAAATGTTTAGCCACCACTGGCTCCAACACACCCTTTCGGTGTCCTCTGTCTTAGAGCTCTCTTTCTGTATATATATATTTGGTTTTTTGTCGTTCGAACTCCATTTCACGCTCTGAGTTTGTTTCCACATAAGTATTTAAATACATCTCTTCTTATTATTTATGTATTAATTGTTTTTTATTAACCGAATGAACTCGGGTAGTAATTTGCTCTTTGCAGTTACTCAATTTGAGCTGTTGTCTCTGTACGCTACTTGTATATCTTTGTTTACATGTATGTATCTTCTTATATTATTCTTGCCTTTCGCTGTTACGTTCCTCCACATCTTCTTTCTTATTTCAACTTTCTCTTGTCCGTAGATTCACCTATAAGCAATTTTTACAAGAGCGTATTAACTTTCTTTCTTCGATTGTATTCACTCAAAAGTAATTTCTTCGCGTTAGTTTTTTCTAATGTTTTTACTGTTACCATGTTGTGTTTCTTTTTTTATATTTTTTTAACTTAAAGCTTTCTCTCATCTTTTCACCGTCGAGTAGTAAGCTACGTCTCTACCTTTTGTTTTCCTTCTCGTGTTCTTCCTTATGTGAAGTCAGGACTTTATGTAATTTGCTACTTCTGTACAATTGGATGCTCCACGAGAGTATCAACTTTCGTTTTTTCAAAAACTTCTATCGATGCGACAGGTACAACAATTTGATGAAATTTTCATGCTGGAAAGATACTTCGGTACGCGAATCCGACGTGTCTTTTCGTAGGGAATTTTATTAAATTTCCATGGCGGTTACCGATGAGAAAATTTCAACCTGGCGATTCCCATAAAATTTTGTATATAAATTTTCTCATAATTTTGCAAAACATCTTTTCCGGATGCATAACCCATTTGGCTTAATAATCCATACCAGACGAAAGCACTCGGGTGGAAAATTTAATAAAAAAAATTAAGTTAAAATGTCGCAAAACGGCAGCTGTCGCTCGTTGGTTCGCTTAGCTTCTCTTTCGCTTAAAAACTGTCTCCTTCTGCTTGTGTTTACCTTTTAGTATTTTGAACAGTAGAAAATGTTTACCAACTGAAAAGGCATCCCCGAGACATGGAGCTACCTTAGAGTTCAATAATTTACTTCTTTTGAAGTTGAAGAGTGTCGTGAGAGTTCTTTTTCTGGAGGTTTCTCCTCGGACCTGGTACTTTCCTCTTGCCATTTTGAAAAATAATTTTCCATCAATTGGTACACTATAGAAATTTGAAAACTTTTATTCAAGTAAATATGTACATTTACAGATTCCAGCGTTCCCTAACCACTTCCCTTTCTGTTTTTGCATTGTACCTCTATTTCTCTATCTCTTTTCTCATTATTACTCAATAGAATTTAAATACTTCGTCGCTTTATTTTGTGCTTTTAACAACTTCTGTCAACAATTACTAAAAGTTTGCATTGTTTCTCACTTGCACTGTTTCTGTGCTACTGCATTCTGGCGGGTGATGTGGTTCCCGTGGAGTGTTCTTTATCCATATTTATGGATTTTTTCATCTATTCCACGAACATGTTACTCTAAATTTGATATTTAAATTTAATATTAGTAGTAAGGATTTGGTAATACGCAATATATTATAAATTGTATTAATATTCTGCACAATTAGTAGTAAGTATTACTTGCATACAGATGGAGGTTCGTGGAGGTTAGGGGTGCATTATAGGTCAAAGGGCAAAAAGCTACTTGGAAATGAAATTTTTCAAATGACTACAAGTGGCCGTTTTACATTGGCGAAAAACAAATAGAAAAAAAGGTAATATTAATTCGATTTTCGACCGCTTCCCTGACACGGCGTCGCTCCTGTGCATCGACCTACTTCCTTCGTTCGCTAGACTTCGACCAGTCGATTCCCCGAGTCCTCTGCTTCATCCTCTGTCGTCGTCCACCTTTTTTAAAAATAATTTTATACCGAGTTTTTAGAGGGTTCGTCGGTTTAATTTGTCAGGCACGAGTGTTCGGTACGGAGAGTCAGTGTTCAGGTGTTTTGTGACGTGAGGATAATCCAACGTGAGCCATGGCAAAGGTAAGACGTGATTCTCCCGCCGATTTTTTCCTTCCCCGTTTGTCCACGCGGGGTTTCCTTTCCGCTCCATGTGAGCCTCATGTGTTTCTCGCTTTCATGTTCCTGTGGGATGACACTCGGCGTGTTCGCACTTTCTCAATACGACTTTAGCATAATATTAGCATTTTCAAACACACTTTGAAGACTTGAAAAGACCTGAAAACGTGGAGAAGTGGAAACGCGGTTTCCGCGGTACCATTGTCGGTGACCATATTTGTCGAACTTCTGTTTTAATGTGACAACTTTGACGCTGAAGGTGTGGGAACCGCTCGGGTGACGAGTGACGACGAACCTGTCCTGTAGAATCGGAGGGAACACATGATGAATCGAATTTGCGGGAATGATGGAATTCTAATGACCTCGAGCAGGGGGGAAAACGACGAAGAGTCGCGCAGTTTAGACCGTTCAGGACAGGAAGAGAACACAGAGGCAAAAAAAGTGATGGAAGAGACGAAATGGTCGAACAGGAAACGAGAAAACAAAGTTTGTTGGTGTGGAAGTAACGGAAGCTATCGAAATCGAGCAAAAAACTACCGACCTTGAAGGATTTGGCTTCTCCTTGTGCTTCTCTACCTGTAGGATTGTGGCGGGTTTTGGCAGTTCAGTTGCTGCTTGGCATTCGTTAGGGAATGTTCGTTTAGGTGAGAAATGCAAAGGTTTAGGGCTACATCTCCCAACGTGACCATTGCAAATGTCAATAAGTGTGATAATATCGAATACATAATTACTTAAACTATGCTTTTATTTATTTTTTTTTGAGGTAAGTGATTGACGTTTAGTTTATTGATAGATTTGGCTCTACGAAGTGACGTAGAAATTACCGGTTTATGTATCAAATTGTAGTGTTTCAATGTACAAACTATGTATATGTTGATAAATGTTGGGATAAATAACCAATTAACACTTAATTTTAAACGAAGAGGTTGTTCAATAACTAATATGTCGAAAGGTAAGAATAGTTTCGTAGTAGCGTTGAGTTCAGCCCTCGTTAAAACTACTTACTTGTGGAATTGATAGTTGATAATCGAATGGCATGTCGGGTGCTAAAACTACACGTACTATTGTTTTTGAAATTTCACTTTTCATTAAAAGTTTTATCCTGTCGGCTTTGCCACGCAATTCCACCTGTCGTCTTCCCATCTTCTTTTGTTATCTTCCGTCGAAGATGTTCGTTCTTCTGCCTCATTCAGCTTTTCCTTTCTTCCGGTCATTTAGTTTTAGTTTTATAGGTTCGAGTGAGTTTTTCAATAGGCGAAGATTGCTCTTGTGGCAACTTGTTCGCCGGTTTTGTTGTTGTTGTTGCTGGAACAATCTCGTACTTTTCTTATTAATCGAGTTTGTATTTTGTCGGACACAAGCGTTCGTGTAGGTTTCTTAATTCGAGTGCATGACGTTTCTAATTTGCTTGTAGACCGCCATCGACCGACTCTATTGAACCTCGTGGCTTGTTTTGTTACATCCGGTGTTGGTTTTGTTTTCGTAATCCTCTCACAGCGTCCTGGTTGGGTTGTCAGCCAGCCGTTGCTTCGGTCTCTTTGTGAGCGTTTCAGATTTTTTTCCCTGGATGCTTTTGTTCTTCAGACATCGTCAGTTTCCTTTGTGCTACGACCACTTCAAACCTGTCCGTTTGATTTAACGCTCTTGAAAATCTATCTTTACACAATTTTTTTTTTTTATCACCTTTTGATGTGTTACATTAGTGCGATTCTGCTCGGCTGTCGAAGTACGAGACGTGTACAAGTGGAACAGGTGTGTTTGAGTGAGCTGTGACTCGCAGTTTGAGGCTGAAAGTAAGGTAAGTTTCTCTTGAAAACCAAATTATTTTTGGAGTACCAAGAAACATCGAAGAACCTGATTTTTTCGAAGCTCGAAACTTTACTACTCGCGTACTGATTTAAATGTATAGGTATTAATAACTCAATTTATGAACACTTACAAATAGGATATAAGAAAGTTGATAGTAAAAAAATTACTGTACATTACAACAATAAAATATAAGTATAATAATAATTATAATAATATGACTAATATAATAATACCAGTATAATAAAACTAGTATAAAAACTAAATAACAGTAATAGTAAAGGTGTCGTAGAGCTACGACAGTGATGAATAATTTCTAGGTTTCATATGTTCATTTATGTTTGTTTTTATTTGGTTCGATTTAAGGTGACCGAGAAGAGAGTTTTCCTTGTATTTGAATGCTATTTATGGGGGTATTATTCATCAGTCACAGTTGCAAATTAATAAAATATTTCGCTTGTCAACAACTTGTCCCGTCAACTACTGAATTATTGAGTTGAAATCAAACGAATTTGTTTCCACGTGAATTCTACGAATTGGACTGCGTTGGTTTTCCTGCAGAACTTCAGAAGAAAGTACACGTGGACTCTCCCCCGTTTCTTCAGTCCTGCCTTTAATTTCATTTTACACAATTTCAGATGCCAAATCAATCAGTCAATCCGTTTGAAGTGATCAATCATTCGATACCTGCAACCCTCCCCAGGAAATGCCTAAAATGCCTGTTTTGTTTCCATTTTAAATTGAAGGAGACAAGTTACCCTCCTCATCCAGTGAGAAATCGAACGGATTCTGTTATTAATATCAGTTTGATATTACGGGGAAATCTCTGAAACTTTTCGATGGCGTTTGATTTTGATGGATCGTCCACGGGTTTGGTGTGTTTGTGTGTGTGAGAGTTTTTTTTAGGAGCGGAAGAAACATCTGAGGTGTATTTTGACGTGGTTAAGACTGAACAATTTTAGAAATGGCCACGAGTCGGTGAAAATAGTAAATAGTTGTCGATCTATTGCTGTACAAGTGACTCATGAAACGTGTGTGGGTCTTGTTTTTCGGTTGGTTGTGTCGGCTACCATGAATTGACTATTAGTACTGATTGCTTTTTTTGTAATAGTTTCCATTTCTACTATATTTTCATTAATATTACGTGGTGTGCAAACCTATACAGTTATTTTATTAAGCTCTTTATGGAATTACATCCGTAGAAAATTTTTTTTGTAACGGTTTTAGTCTTTTCTCTGGAATATGTTTTGTGACTTTTTCTGTATTGTGTACTTTCCAAAGCAGAGCTTATTTCCCTTAATGCCTTCGGTGAAGCGTACGTATTATCTACTGCATATTTATAATTTAATATTGTGATAAATTGTAATGTTTAAAATTACAATTAATTAATTTGGTTGTCGACATTTTATTGACACCAGGCCACGTAATTCTTGAAATTCTGCATTTAAACACTCTAACTAGTGAATTTCTTATAAGTCTGTATTTCCTTGTTATTTTAAAAATGTGTACTGTTGTTTCTACCAGCCAACATCTCTCCAAACCTTGTTGAAGTCAATCGTAACGGTTTCAAATGGTTTATTTAGATGGTTAAGGGTTCTCTTTATGATAATTGCTAAAACTAAAACAGTAACAAATGGTTTGCTCGTAAAACTCATACCCGCCACACAATTTTAATTCGTTCGTTGTAAACTTCCTCACCGCCATTATCTTCAGGTTTACTTTACGTATCGTCCTGCAGTCCGATTCAAAATGTTGCTGAACTTGTTCTGCAGTTGAATTAAATCAACCTGTGGTGTGTGTGTGTGCCGTTGGGCGGGTAATTCATCACATTTTACGTAAGGGCGATTGCACTTCTTCATTTCTCAATCCACCGGGTTCAACACGAAGGTTCAATTCAAGCATTTCATGATCGTTTCGGGAGTTCACCCTGCGGAGGGGATGCAAGCTGAATGTGTCTGAGCTAGAAGTAATTGAAATCTAACCGAAAGGTAAGAAAATGTTGTTCAGCCCTCTCAAAGCCTGAAATAAATTTCTTCATTTGACCGAAAGGAGAAAGTACGACTGTGAGAGAGAGAGAGAGAGTTTTGCGTGTCGGTTGGACGTTTGTCTACGAGGCTCGTCGGCCAATTTCAACGGAAATCCTCTTTACTAGGATGTGACTGTTTTATACGTCTAGTTCAGTTTGCCATTAGGTTTACATCCTGTTTTCATATCCAGACAAGATCTGCCTTTGTCGAAGAGATGTACGTTACAACAAACTACATGTAACGTGGCGTGTGGAGTCGTTTGTTTTGTTAAATTTTGATTAATTGTCTTGGAAGTTGGTCGCACTCAGTCGACAGGTGATCTCCAGTTGTAGTCATCTACGACTTAAACGAATAAAATAATAAACACATAACGTGTTTTAACGTAATTATTAGAATGTGTTTCACACTCCGCTGGTCAGCGTTCCATTTTTTAAGTGATTAATTACTTCGTTTAATTATTTTTTTTTATAATAAGAAATCACTTTTAATTAGGTCGTAACTCAATGCATAAATTTTTTTTATCGCGTTGACACCCGACAGAATTGATTAGCCTTAACAACGTGAAGATATGCAGCATTCGGAGTAAATTGTTATGGTTACATTAATAATTGTCCAGAAGTGAATATATACATAGAGTTGCGTCGAAGAAACGAGAAAAATGTAGGCAGTCATTTGTCTGAGGTGGCAGCATGAAAGAGCAGGGTACTTCACCGGTACCCGTTGGGTTTGTTTGCATAAGAATTCAACCGTGTGTCTCTCGGGAGTATTGTTTGTTGGTTTAAGGTATTCCGGTGAGATACCTTCTGTTGAGTCGGTACCATAACTCATCTTTCGAACGTCCTTGAAGGTTTGGGTTCATTTATTAACAATTTATTTGGGCGTTTATAGATTGGACCGTCGGTGTCATGCACGGGGCGTTTTCACTTTCCCATCCGAAATTGCTCCGCTTTAATAGTTTTTACTGGGATATAACGCGATGTCGGGACCAGGTACGCCGCGGGTACTTGACGTGGGTGGTTACGGTTGGCTTATGACCACCGAAAACGCCGCCAGCTGTTCGAGATGGACGCAAGGCTGCACCTTGAAATGTAATGTCAAGAGGATGAGAGGACGTGGCTCTGGCTGGTAGTTGAAGAAAACGAGTACTTTGCATATAAATGTGGTCCAAATGGGCACGAAATTTGGGTGGTTGATTGGTTCATGGGACATATATTATGCGTTGTTGTGAACGTTATATATTTCTATTATATTCACTAGAGTAATTTAATCGTTTTGTTGTAAAGCATTAATTTACTTTTTAATGGTTGACAAATATAATAAAAACAAAATAGGAAGGTTGAATTCCGTTAACGTCACGTGAGGTGACTCGCTACATAAAATTTTTTAAATAAATTTTCTATTAATTGTATTTTTTACGCGTCGAAGTTGTAAGTTTGACACCGGTCCACTACACTTGTTGTCATTTAATTAAATTGTTACGTGCCATGTTGTGTAATTATCAATCGTAAAATTGTTCATTTAATGAATGTAGAAAAGATCAGTAATGTTGTAAGTTGCACCCAGAAAATTATTGTGGATGCGAAAATTACGCTATTAAGTGATTTGTCACTCGTATCATTGCCTGGGCTTAACGTTTTCTGCCAGGGTGTGACAGGTCAATAGAAAGTTTGGTTGAAAACATTCCTTGTTTGACCAGGATTGTACACAGGTATTGAGAAGGAGACCAATAAGATGTCAGACGTAATACTTGTAAGCTAGAGGAGAGTTAGTGATGTGTCGGCCAGGGTATCAGAAGTAAAATAAACGTTCAAGTGGTGAAAAACATCATCAACTCTACGAGAGGGCTGACACTTCTTTGCGAATAGTAAAAAAATGACAGTAAAAGGAGTTTTCGTGTTTGAAATTAAGCGCGAAAAAAGAAGGCAAGTGAAGGGGCAGCCCCTTTGTGAATAACCGGAAATTCTGCCGAACAACCGGAAACTGTTGAAAATTGGGTTGCGATAAAGCCTTGCGCCTCCATTTGGCCGTCACGTCGTTTTCTACCCCCGGGGGCGGAAATAAAAAATTCAACGTTAGGAAAAGTTGTAGGCTCTTAATAATTTAGAAAATTCTGCAGGCTGCTTGGAATCCGTTAAATTGCAAGGGGGTACCTATAAATCCTTTAACCCGACTTCCGCACAACTAGAACTCCTTCGTACACGTATGTAAAATTTACATTCCCGAAGGCTTAAACAAAGTTTTTACAACGTCTGTTGTCCGGGAGGGAAGGATTGCGCGAACCTCATGTGTTTCGTACGTTTCCAATACAGAAATTTAAATGTTTGCCTTTTTTTTTACACTTTATCGAAGTGTAGTTGTAGTGCTTCGGAGGGGAACGAATAACAGAAAATCAATGGACTCGGAACAAGTTGGGTGGGTACCTCGTCTCTAAGGTTAATGAAAGTCTTCGGACGGTAAGGACCGTGGGAATGTCATTCTCGGGCGGAGATGTCAAAGCGATTTACTTCTTTGGAGAATCCTCCTAACTTTCGGTTGGTGACCTCACCTGTAATTAAATGGTCCTCCGGGGCGTCATATGATTTGTTTTGGTCGCGCAGTTTAATGTTTGAGTTATAGGACAACCTGTCATTTTTATAAATTTGGGCTAATGGCATATCTCCAGTTTGATGTGGGTTCGGTTTTGTATGCCCCCGTGTCCAGCTCTTAAAGATGGTTAGAAAAAATTTTTTCTATTGTGAAACTGTCCAACACTAGAATAGTTTTCATACTCACACACCCTAAATTTCAACCAATTACTTTACTTACATAACTAACATTTGTTAGTTATTTTACGTATACTGTTAATGTCAAAAGTTCAGGAATGTGAAATATTACAATATTTTACAACAGATTTTTTTTCAATATTTTCAACTTCTTGATCTTTAACTATTTTAAATTTTCACCCCGTACCCCCAGAAAAGATTAAACGATGGGAGTGCACTCACCGTAAAGACAAAACATGTGCACCTTTGTTGAATGCGACTATGTTCATTTCCAAGAAGTACCAAGAATACTTCTACGCGTTCTACCCACCTAACTTCTCATTCAATTGAAACGAGAAACCTTTGCCACTTCATTTTATTACATAATGTTGTTAATGGTGGTGCTCAGCGCTCGTACCATTTCGTAAATATCCTGTGATGTTCAACTCTGACTGTGTCGTGCTCCTGTTTTAAGTGTCAATGAACCGACAAAACCCTTCAGTGCCCAATTATTTAATTTGCTTGTCTAAAGACCAGCGTCGGTACGATTTAACATCTCGACGGTTGATAGAAATTTATGGAAGCTTGATAGTTCTCAAAGGACCAGGATCGGTCTCACCGTCTTTCTCTTCGTTATCTTTTGTGTTTAACATAAACGTGATTACCAGTTTATGATATTACTCAGTTATACTTTAGTTCACTTGTTGTGGTGTTGAAGAAATTAATTTTTTTGTACAATTCTTAATATGCCGGAGTGTTGTACATGTGTCGCACTCGTTACTTGAGTTTTCCTGGAAGGTTACGAGGAGTTTGCTTCTTTTCTCGCAGAATTTAACATTCGAAGTGAGTGTCAGCACTTCAGAAATAAAGTTCGTACTTGCCAGTTCGAGGGAATTGCCGGCAAGACTGGAAACGGAGCGAAACGGAAAGGTTGCAGGTGAAGGTATAAAGGTGGCCAATTCTAGGAACAACGAGCCCACACGTAGATAAATAAATAAATTGTTGAATGGATGGCGGTGCATAGAGAAAGGTTGCGTTGATAATTAATGCGAATGAAAATTTCTCCGGGGAAAGCTCTAAAGTCAATAGCAGATGTCCGTGCCGATTAAAGGAGTAAAGAGTAGTGAAAAGGGAAAATGGCGGTGGCGGGTGTACGGTACAGATTTGCCACGGGTAGTCAATGTCGAGGGCCCTAGGAAAATGGAACGAGCGTCAAACGAATGACGACTCAACCGAAAATTTTCGTCCGAAATTAAATTCCTGATCTTATTAGAATTGAATTCTGTCGAGGCGTCTTGAGCGGATCCATTCGAAGTGGGAAGGTTCGGGTTATTCAGGGAAACTGCCGAATATTTTGGGCTCTGGGCCGGAGACAGAGTGGCCCTTTTTGGACTTCATTATCATACCGTAAACATTTATTAACTCAAACTTGGTAAAACTCATCCTCGGCAAAGGATTATCGTTAATAAGTCCCCGTAATTAATGTGGTCCCAGAAAAAGGGCCCCGCAAATTGTTTCTCGTTTGATTTCTATCTTTAATTCCCACCATTAATGTGACTCCTCTCGGTGTTTACTGTTTACCGTTTCTGGATTATCTCTGGAGTCTTCGCCCGGTTGTGTCACCGTCGGGAAAATGACACGAGTTCTAAATAAGAAAGTGAAAATTCACGCTTTGAATATTTATTATTCTTTTTCCATTAAGGAACGGCGCAGCTCCCTCGATTAAACAACAACTGGTCAATACATGTAAAACTGAGAAAATATTAGTGCAACTTGTACGTTCCGGCTAATACTAAATTGCTTGTGAAGTTGGTGCTTGATATTCTTCCGGTTGCCACTCGAAAAAGAGTAATAGACAAAGAAGCCTGAAGTGGCTCTATTTAACAAAAAATATGAGACGTGTTTTGTACATAGCAAGACACGAGTGAACTTGAAGGGCTGTTAAGCCGTCGGTTTTGCCCCAAGCGTAACTTTATTGATAATTTATGTTGACCTGAGGTAAGACAGGAAAGGACGGTACGCGACAGGATAAATCTGTTGCAATTTACGTCAAAAAATTTGTAGAACCTGCGGAGATGCGGTGCCAGTTCAGGTCGGATGGAACCAACCTCGCTCTTCTCATTCACGGCAACTAGCCCCCCGACAGAGATTTATGCGTCGTCATCAGCAGCGGCAGAGGTGTTTTTTTTTCCCCCGGTTTCTCAATTTTAAATTATCACGGATGATAATAAATATTAAGTAGTCAATAAATAGTAGTCATAAATAAAAATAATAATGAATAAATAGCTGGCAGCAGAAGTCTGAAGTCGGTTGCCTAGAGAGTAATACAAGTTTTGTATAGGATCACGTGAATTGTTACGCGAACGCTTATATTTATTACGGTAATAAATAATGACGAGGATACCACGAGCCGGCCCGTTCGAAAGCCAGAGTTCTGGTGTTTTTCTGCTTTTTTGGTTCGCGATGGTTTTTTGAAGTTTTCTGCGGGGCCCAGAGCAGTCCGAGTATTGCAAGCGAACAAAGGTGGAAGGGCCGAAGAATTCAGGTCTGCATCTCATGCGGTAATAAAATGAGTTTTCTCCCGGAAGGTCACGGAAGAAAAGCAAAATTTATTTTTTGGCCTCTTCCTCTGACTACCTTTTATAAAAACCAAGAATCCAACATTTTTGCTTTGCTTCAACTTGCCCGTGCTTTGGGATTGTTTTTCCTAGGCGAACCGGGTGGGGAATTGCGAAACATCCAAAGTATAAAAGCCAAATGTCACCTCAAACTCAGCCGCAAAACGAAATTCTTCTTCTTCTTCTTCTTCTTGTTCTGGTGGTTCTGCCCTTGCTTTGGGAGTTCTTCCATTCTCTCCAACATAATTTGTTTTTTTTTTAGCTGACTGTCTGGAACGTTGAGGGGGTTGGGTTAGAGCTGGAACTCGAGCGGCGGAACCGAACACTTGCGGGTTGTTTGGAAATTAGTTGCGACCGACCAGCCAAAAAGTTTGGATAGGAAAACTTGGTGTTTTATTTGTTAGAATGCCACATTATGTGTGGATACATATATATATATATATGGACTATCGATTTCACGACCATTATTTTTTTATTTTTTACTTTATTTTAGTAAACTATTATTATTATTTTTTAGTACTATTATTATTTTTGGTAGATATAAATAATTGTTATAAGAGAATATAAATTCTAACTGGCCGTAACCCTTGGGTCAAAATTAAAATGTTTATTTCTTAAAAATAATAGCATTTTTAGATCAATTTTGATTAGTTAAAATACATAATTTTTTACAAGTTATATTTCCTCAGGAAAGTACCTGAAATTTTTAAAATTTGTATTTATATTTTTACAAACGTCTTTGTCTGTGTGGTATTTTTGTCTGATTTTGCACCAAGAGAGGAAGTGAGGATGTGGTCAACGTCATAAATTTCTTGGTCTTGGCAAAAGGAACAGAACTATTTAAAGTTTTGAAACGGTCAGGTTGAATTTCCCGTAACCCGTAATGATATTTTGTTAGATTAGATTATTTTTTTAATTTTGTCAATTGTTTGAGTAAAAATTTTTTGTAAAATGAACAGGGTAAAATATACAGCACTCTACCAGATGTTAAGTGACGGTAGTTTCGGAGAGGTTAGGTTGTATTATGTTGAGATGAGTGTCAACCAGATATTCTACTGAACATACGTTTCAGCTTTTACTCATACTTCCATGATTTCTGACTATTTATTTTGTTTTTTTTTACTTTCAGGTGATTTGTGAATATGTGTTTGAAGTGATTTAATCTTGGTGTTGTGTGGTGAAGCGAACTCAAGTCAGAGATGTTTCTGAATGGAGCAACTTAGTACTTGCCTAAAATTTTTACTTTCAACCCAGCGCATGTTGGTAAGTTTCTTTATATTTTATTATTGTACTGAATATTCTCTGGTCTCGAGACAAGATCTGATACATTGAGCTTAAGGTGTGCAGGATGTTTAATGTGAAATTTTTCGAAATCGTCGGTCTCCTGTGGAAAGCAACAGGAATGTGTGCGTTTGGAAAAATACGGTGAGAACATTTCTATTGGTTTGTACCCAACTATTATTGATATAAAATTATACACAATGTAGAACTGCAGAGATTTTGCAAAAGTTAAGCGAGGAGGTACCATGCGGTTCTGAACGATAAAATGAAGACGATTGACCCTTGAAGCGAACGAGAGAAAATTGAAATTCTGCGCTGCAACTCCAGTAAAAGTAACTGACTCAACCAACTTGACTAAGTTGGAAATCGTTTTGCTAGAAATTTGCGCTGACGCGATTTTGCATGACGTCAGGAAACATTTTCACATTCCCCGAGCATCTTTGGCTTTATTGGGTTTTAGTCCTAGAGCCTTTCAGAGTTTTCAGCCGTGAAGTGCACTTGTAATACTGTAACTACAACGTTGTAGACAAACTCTTTAGGTTTTCAGTCTAAAGGGAAGACAAAATGGAACACCTGCCAGTAACAGAGTGTTGAAAAACAAACCAGTTTTCAGCTCTGTCACGGGTGTATAGAAAATATGAGATACAGAGAATACGAAAAAGAATGGGCAAAGTCTTTGTGAAATTTTAGGGGTACGAGTTTTTGTTGTAATGTACAGATCGGAGCGATTTGGGTATTGTCCAGATTTTTATGAACTTCCTTGGAACGTTGGAACATAATTGCAAAAAAGGAAATAGCACATTTGTTCCTGTTACTTCTCAAGTGTTCTCAGTACTCAAATTTTAACAACGTCTCTATCATTAAATTTTGTTTCAATGCGCTTATAGGCACTTGAGGTAACTCACTGTACAGTAACGTGTATTCATTTCTGGTAAGGATCGCGTTTGTTAGATCGTACATTCCAAAATGTTACTGTTCATTGTTATTCATTGCGAGGGTAACGCTCTTGCGGTGTATTCGAGCCGTAAGAGGGTTCTAATTTTTGTGTCATCTCAATGGAGCGCTTCGGAAAACAAAATATTTATATACGAGATGACGGGCGGTGTGGGAAAGGAGTCGGAGGAAAGCGAAATAGAAGATTTATGGGAGTGTCTGAAAATCGAAGGAATAACTTCAAAGGAAAGAAGTCAAAGGAAATTGAATTTTGAATGCTGGAAAGATCAAAGGAAGAAGTTTAACACCGTCTCCGATCGTACGTCCGGACGGACGAACAAACAGAGACAAATTTGTAATTCCGGAGGAAGTAGAAAAGACGTGGAAGTGGATGAGCTAAAAAAGGAAATCCGGTCTACATGTTTGGCGTTTGCATGCGTTGAAGATCACATGCTGGAAAATATGATTCAAATGTGAAGTTATTATTAAGATGTCATAATTGTAGAATGAGACAAATTGGAAAGGAGTGTAGGTGAAGGTGGTAGAGTGGAGAAATAGATGAAATAGGCAAAGTGCTAGCTGAAGCGGTGAAACAGTACAAAGGGCGTGTGATCATTGAGGAGAATTTTACTATAAGTTTGACATCAAATATAATATTGTTGGTATGATATCGCATGCATACAGTAATTATTAAATGTGTTTAACGCGCCATATTGTGGTTGGTATTGACGATTTTATTGTTGAATGTTGAGTACAGAATAATAGAGTAGACATGACTATTCTTAATTTTTTCCTTTTGAATTCATCCAAATTTTCCACTTTCGCCCAAAAAGGAACCAATATTTTGTCTTTTATGTCTACTTGAACAAACGGAAACGTTTTGGACGCTTTTCAACAACTTAAAATGTCTTCCTGCTTTGAATTTCTTCCTGTTTAACTGATAATTCTCGTGCATCTTCATTAATTTCCATTCGTGAAGTTCTTGACTAGTTTTTGCTCTATAGTAGAATCTTAATAATTTGTTTTGTGGTTAAATCTGCAGGGATATTTTCCAACTTAGCTTTTTGTAACCGTACCTTCTGTCATTCCACTCCGACCGTAACTAATTGTGTAATATTCTCTCAATAACAATTTATTTAGACAATGTAAATCTGGTATTAGATGGGATTAATTTAAAGTTGAATCAATAATATATTTGATCAAATGAACTATTTGATTTTTCTAAGATTTCTGTCCCTTACGTATCTCATTTTCTGTATTTGTCGTTTATTTCACATCCCTTAGACATAATTCTCCTGAACTGAACAGTGGAATGCTGTTATTCCTGCACGTTGGTTTATTTTCTGTTCTGACTTTCTCACTTAACCCCTGTGTAACCCATCTTTATTGCGACATTTATATTTCCTAATGAGACGTTTTGTGGCGTTCGAAGATGCCAACTTCCCATGGCGTCTGCGAGAAAGTCGTATTCTTTTGCATGTGACATGTAGTCGTTTCTTTACGTCTCGTAGGTTTTATTGGTCTCGACAAAAGGAGAAACGTGACGGATTTGACGGGTTGTCAAAGTGTCGACAATGTCCTTTGATTGAGGCTTACGGGAAGCAACTGTTTCTGGAGAACGAATTGGAATTGACGATTTGGACTCTTAAGAAAAATCCATTTAAATATAATAATTACGTTAGTTTAACGCAAAGTTCTCTTGTTAAGGGTCGCGATAAAATATTTGATTGATCGAACACGAAGCAGCGATCAATTAATTAATTACCCAATTACCATTACCTGTAATGGCAGTTAACGATTTAAATTTACAGCAGAGAGTGCGGTTTGGCAGAGTAGTCGAAGGGTTAAAATTGGCGTTAAAATTCAACGGGGTAGCTGGTGTGCCCGTGACGAAGAGGGAGGTTGAAAAATTAAAACTTTGAAACGGGAACTAATTATCAAAGTGTTAACTTCGAAACATTAGTAACCAAAATTAATGATAATGTTAATTATAATTTTGTTAATTATCAATTTATTCTTTCTCAAGGGGTGGTGAAAGGTTTTGTAGTCATCTTGTTTGTTTAATTGCTTTATTTTATTATTATTAATATTATTATAAATAATTATAACCTATGTGAGAGTTACATCCAGAACGAAATTAAAAATAAGACGGGCTATTACAAATGGGTGACGAATAGAAGTAACAGATAAATGTCAACTAGTTATTTATGGCTTTTAGTTAGTTCCAAGTGTACGAATCTAGAGAATTTGACATCAGGTGTACACTGCAGAAGAGTAAATCATGCTAGCATGCTTGTAGAGTAGTCCTGGCATATTGAAATGACCAGGCTCAAAGCTCGTACCACAAAATAAATATGTCTGTGTTTTAGGGGGCCGCGAGAGAACTCAACAAAAAGGTCAATTAGTAAAGTGGTCCAATGGGTTAGAGCAATAAAATCGCGGCAATGAACGAACGAAATGAAGCGAACGACTTTAAACAATTCAAAGAGTTGATGATGACATTAAAGAAAGAGAAAAAGAAATTGAAGAGGACCAACTTCCGGAGAGGACCCAATGGGTTTCCGCTTGATGTTAAAGGAGCTTCAATAAAAGAGGAGGGAGTTAACTTTAACCGGCCGCCATTTTTCTCTGATTGTGTGAACACACCTGCGAACCATGAATTTTCTGTTGGTACTGTTGGTACCAATCAATGCTGTCTGGGTTAATTCCCACGCTTTGACCACTTTCTGACCACCAAAAACCTCCCTTCTCATTGAAGAAGCTCCCGCTGTTGTTTCGTGACGTGGAATTTTTTTCACAAGCTCCCAACATTGAAGGCCACTTTGGGCGGGTTCCACGTCAACTACCTTATTTTTCCTGGTGGCAAAACAGGTGTGTAATTATTCAGGATGGCAGTCTGGCACGGCCGCCCCAGGTCAAGAGTTACAATGGGACGAAATGTGAAGATGATGAATGCACTCCGGTCGGGGTGTGAGACCATCTGCCAGGTGGCAGGGGCTGAAATTATGTCCGATGTGACACGGAGAAACGCATTTGATGAAATTTGGTGGGAAACCCTCGTATAAATTACAAGATGAAAACAGATTGTTTTGTGTACAGGTGAATTGAAGATATTTTCGGTTGATGATCTCGCGCTTCTTCTGTACACTGGTCTTTTTTCTTGTTCATTTATTGCTCGATTACAAAAACATAATCACGCCTTTTTTTTATGGATCACAGAGGTCGTTTATCTCTTTTCAAGGGAAAATACATAATTTTTACTGTAAAAAAGTTTTACTGCTGGTTTTTAGTGGTTTTACAGCGACGTCTAGTTTACTGCCAAAAATTGGCATTGCAACCATTGGAATTTTGGTTTTATATATTCGGTTTCCCACGGCGGCCAGCGGATTATTTGTGGAAGCGAACAATCATTGTTTCCACTTGTTACAAAATGCGTAAACACAGTTTGTGAGTGTGGTGTGCCAAGAAATGTGTACGGTGATCCGAAACGATTAGTGTAAACCAATAATCTGCTACATAACTTTGCTTTTTCATGCAGCCAGCGGTTTGGTTAGTTCTTTGCACTCCATGGCATGCAGGCGTTTTTACAATATCTGCGACAATATATATTCACGTAGTACATCGCATTACATTACAGTTTGAGCAATTTTTAGATTTCGTAATGATACATTGAACAAATATTGAATTAAAATATGACGACGCCAATACACATGACCTGCGTGAAGTGCAGGCGTCACGATTCAATTTGGAGGGGGTTGAAACTGTGTTTACGTATGAGTACTAATGTATTTAAGCAAATGATACCCTTAAACACTATTTGGAAAATGCGTTTAAAGGAAAGGGAAGGCATAAACCAGAAAAAGTTAGAACCTGTTTTTTGGTCCTGCAGAGATCCAACAACACCCGGATACTTTTTTTTAGTTCAAAACATCAAGAGGTGGAATCGTATCGAGTGACGTTTCACAGGTTTCACACCGGAAGTCAGAAACCCGTGATATGCCAGGGTACGAAGGCAGGCAGGAGGTTGGGAACGAGAAGAATTGCAAAGTCACTGGGTGGTAACTCTGTGGGGGTTTCCGGAATTACCGTCCACGCAGCAATAAATCGAATCAATGGGTTTTCGGGTATCGAACTGGAGTGGGAAAGCGATGAAAACTGAAATTCGGTCCGTTGCAACCGGTTGCCCGGATGAACCGGATGAAACATTTGTATTTTACTGTGACACGGACGAACCAGACGTGGGTCAACGTCAACTGAATAAACAAAACGTGCGTGTAAGTTGGGAATTTACATGTTTGCTGACGGCATGCATCGACAGTAAGTCGATTTCTGTGCATAAAATCGAAACAACCGTCCGCTACCTCCGCGATCCCCTGTCACTTTTTGTTTGTAGGCATAATCGTGGTTATACAGGTGCAACGCAAAGTTGCTAATTTCATTTTGAATAACTCTCGGTTATTGTGTTTTTTGCTTTCTGTCGCTTCCGCGATCGTTTCATTCTGTCGCAAAACACAATGTTGAAGCTCCAGTGTTTGTCAAAACTGTACTTAATGCTTTCCATTACTGCGCAGAGTAAGTAAAGTATTAGCTTGGTTCGTTAACTCCATACACTTGCAGTTTTTCGAGCATAACTATGAGTAAATACATAAAACAGGAAAATGGTTTTTAACTTGACAGATATTTTTTTAAATGAACTGATAGAACCACCTGAAGTCATTCCTGTCCCGTGTCACGAGAACGGTTTGGACCGCAGGAAAAGAGCCTTGAGTTTAGCACGGAGGAAAGCTCAATAAATTTTATTACTGTTTTAACTGTTTGTTCTTCTCTCCGGTGGTAATTAACATTTTACGACAGACAAAAATAACATTATTCCACCTTGAAAATGTTAGGTACCGGTCGTTGTAAGAACCTGAACAAAATCGTTCAGAGTTCAACAGCGCAAAAATAAACACATGTTTTCCAGGCAACTATTTAATTATTGTGTTGTAACTAAACACTGAAGAGTGGGAACAAGTGAAATTGAGGCAGTTCTTCATGTAGAAAACAGGCAGTAGATGAAGTAAGTGGTAGACGGGTATTTGTAAAAGCTGGCTGTGGTTCTGAAGATACCGAAGAGAAAATAAATACTGTTGTGAAGTGAGCTTGTCAACGGCCAAACATTTGCTGCAATTAGCGTGTAACTGTATAACTGTATACGTCTACGACAGTCTTTTGCGGGGTACCAAAAACGAATTTTAATGTCGGTAACAGCGGGAAACCAACATGAGAGCCGCAGAACCGATGAAAATCGATTTGTATATTTTTATGTCGAGGCACGGGTGGCGCGGCAAACCCGAGCAAAATTTATATTCCACAGCCTTTATACTCGCGTACATTTTTGCAGAACGTTCGGTTTTGCTCTTGGCAAAACAAAAAAAAACCGCTTCCGCTTTATCCGCCTACTCGCCTTCAAACCTCCCGATTTCCACACCTGGCGGCCCTTACTTGCACACCTTTCGACCTTTCCACCCGACTCTATCGGTAGGAGGCCTTTTTTGCTACGAAATTTATAGCCCGCCACAACATCCTCGAATTTTTTCATATCTTATCTACCTTTTCCATCCGCCGTACAAAATTAAAGGGAGCAAACGAGATTTTAATTTCATTTCAACCGGAGCGAATGGCAAAACGTCTGAAATGTCCATTTTGCTGGGACGCCACGTTACGGGGAGGCGTTTGGGGTTGACGAAAGTAAAGTAGCGCTTCTTAAGGGTAGCAAAAGATGCGGCGTAAATGCGATTTTGATTTCGTCTAGAGGGAACGGAAATGGATGATCCTTTTAAGGTTCGACCGTTGTGATTTCGGGTGAAGGCCTGCACATCAGGTCGAACTTGTTTTGCTTTCCGTGGATGTTGTCTTGCTCCCTTTCAAAGTCTACAAATTACGCCGGGTGCAATAAACATTTGGTAATCCACTTTCCTCTATCCTTCCCTCACAGAGCATTAACCGGAGGTGTCGCCACCTGGTTTAATCGTTTTTCGGGGAGAAATATTTATGTAGGCGAGGGTCGAACCGGAGGAGATAATCCATTTCGAGATGAGACTTCCAATTTCTTTTGACGTTCTGCCCGGGGTAAGTCACTGCGAATGGAGTTATGGGGAAATAAAGATGTCAGAAAACGGTTATCCCTCCGCCCGTGACTGTACGCCACGCAGACCTTCTTCATCCACTCCTGAATTGAATGTGTCCGTGATGGATTTTCGAGGTGTTTGGTATGCAGACGGGAGAAGGAGCGCACAGGAGGAGGACTGCGCCTTGGCTGTCTTATTGCGGACAGGGAAAAAGATTATTTAATGAAGTTAAGTTGTTATTGTAGAAAGTTTTTCTTGAAGAGACTTAGTGTAGTTATTTAGTGTGTACCGCTAAATGTCTTTAGGTAATCGAGAGTCATGGAACGCAATTTGTTTCATCTGTAGGTTGTCTGCTGTAGTTTTGCATTATAAGATTGGATTGGTGCCTAAAGAAAAACGATATATTATTTAATTAATAAATAAATACTAATTGCTCAGAATGGATCGTGCATTTTTAATTAATTTTTGTATTTCTTACTCAAAAGTAATGCGTTGTAGGATAAATATTATTTTTATTTAGTAGTGTTATAAATAATATTGTACACAATCAAAGCGGTGAGTTTTATACTGTTGTACTCTACTATCTTTTAATTCGCTCTAAAATTTACTGCAAATAGCATTCTGAATTATGTCAGCGGCAACCCTATTTTATTTCTCCATTTTTACTTTCACTATTATTGTTCTTTAAAATTTCACAATCCCTTTGCATCCCCGACAAGTCACGCTCGAAAACCCTTGGTAGTGCGGATGGAGATTTTAATTTCACCTGTTGTCGGCCTCGAACGGCGACATCATCAACGGTGACAATCCGGTCGGACTGATGTCATCTTCGTACCTTAGTTGCGTACCTTCAGTTTGATCAGAGCGGAATGATCGAGCTGGAGACATCTTCGATCCGTCCTCGACTTCCTCATCCTTTTGTCTTTTCCCGAGCTTTTCTTTCCGTGAATTCTTCTCTCCCATTATTCGCTTAATTGATCTTATTCAATTACGCCTTCTCCCGTTTCGTCTCCTTTCCAACAGATGTTGGGACAATAGGAGGAGGAGCCTTAGAACCGTAGTCTATTTTTGTTAATTAATCAATTTTCTCCGAGCTAATTGATTTTGGTTTTGTAAACTCTGACGAACGAGACCGGGTTGCAATCTGGAATGCTGTGGATTTTCATTTTCTTTCGGGTCCACAGGCGACACGGAGGGCTTCTCGTCGGGAGACAGAGAGTGAAAGAGAGAGAGAGAGAGAGAGCTTTTTAATCTGGGAATGTCCTCTCGGGTTATACGCATAATTCGATATTTGAACTATTTGAAATTAATTTTTAATAATGTAATTCTCGAGTGATTGTTTGCCTTTTGCTATGCGTGTGGTCCCCCGTCGGCAGAAATCGTACAAAAACTTTCTAGCGAAGCGACAAATTCGGTTTGTGATCCCCGGGGATATCTCTAAAGCGGTGCGAGCGGGGGCTTTCCACTCGGATCCCTGTGCTCTTTCTATGTGGAACTTGTCGAAGCCCTGATCTGACTATGAGGTTTTATTATTTAAATTCCTATTGAAATTTTTTGAGCTTCATATATTAAAAAGTTTTTCTCGTTGGCCTTATGCCTACAGCGTTCTCTTGCTCTTCATAAAGAGAGAGAGAGAGAGAGAGAGAGAGACCATCAACGCATGAATGGGACTTCTTTTCGTGATGGATGGGAATATTTTTATGACCCTGTACTTCCAACAGTCTCGCTTTTGTCATGTTCTGTTTCATGTTCGGCCGATGAATAGATCTATTCTACAGAGTTTGACTAGTTCTTGTCTTGTCAGATAGCAATACTTGGAGTGTTCCACCTTTGGTTTCTGTGGCTGGTGTTAAGAGGATTTTGTTTTCGTTTCTGTTTAGGCAGATTGCAGTTATTACACTTGGCGTGTCGTGAGAAGAACCACACAACTTTAATTTTATTTACTGTACATCCACTCAATTGGTGTTACAGTTAATAATTTTGGTACTTTACTCTATGTAAATGTGTGAGGCGTTGCACGGTGATTATAAGCCACCTATTTTATTTTTGTTGTACGGCTACAAGTATTAAATGTATATACGGCAATAGAAAATCGTATTTAAATAGCAAAACAGGTAGAGAGGGTCGTATTATGTTGCTTTAGTTAGTGCTTTACAATAGTTTGGTCAATGAGAAAAATATTACATTTGTAACTTCGTCTAACAGGAAACTTTCCGGTCATGGTCGGGTCACCTAAATGCAACTGTTGGGCTTCGACTCTATGAAATGGCTAACCCTTTGTAAATATAAGCGACATATTTTTGGTCATTAGGTTGTATCACCAGACACCGCACGATATAGCAAAGCTCCATTTTGTAGTTTACTTCGGAGTGTTACCGAATGTTCAATTGTATTGAGCTGGGAAATTTTTGAGGACGAATTTTAGTTCTGTGTTCTTTTGCAGTTCATTAGTCGCTTGTGATTTGTTGTTCAAGGCTGCTGGAACTTTTTTTTTCTATTTCACTTTGAGAAAAATAATAGAAACAAAACGCCGTTAATCAGGTTTCCTTTTACCCCCGGGGTCCGGCGTTACAATAACAGAATCGATAAATCTAAAGACAAATGGTGTTTGGTTTGGAGGTTTGCCATCGCCAGTTCTTCGGGCGGGTGGCGCTGGAGAAAGTAAAGAAAGTTAAGAAATGTCCGAAGGGCCGAAGCGGAAAAACCGGAAATTGAAAGAGAGCAATGGCGGTCATCTGGACGGAACGGTGACGGAAACGAGACATTAATTTAATTTCGATACTTTTCTTAATTTAAAGTCTAGCAATTTACGAATGGTTCATTCGCCACCGATTCTTCTTCCACGTTGGGCTTTGCATCCGCCATGATTTTTTTCACGCCCGTTCAATTTTCTTCTACAGATTTTGGTCTCTCATCGGGTTTTCTTATTTTTCAGTCTTGCCTTTCCTCGGCTCCGTCTTTTATCCCACACGGTGTTTAATCTGATTAGAACTTTTTTTTTGTAATGTGTCCGAGTTCCTTGTTTAGTAGCAAGTTGAGTGCGAGTTTTTTACGAGTTGTCAATTTCGAATTAAACGTAGATTATTATTCGGTTTTTAGCAAACATGAAAAATTTGGTGAAATATTGTTCATTAAATAATGATATTCATTTGTCTTTTTACATATATTTGTGTCACTTGATGCGTAACAGTTTTGTGTAGGTTCAAGTCAAATGAATTCAACGTAGTGTTGTGTCAAACAATTCTGGTACTGTAACTTCCTCAAGGCAAGAGTTCGTGACAGCCGCGTTTGTTTTGAGTCTAAAAAAAAATATTGCTTTAACGTTCGTCCAACTTTTCCCGCCTCTCGAAGCCGCAAATTTTTTGTTTCAATATTTACAATTTCCACATGGTTGACGTTTTCTCATTTTCCTCGCCGGAATACGTTTTGAGTTGGCTGGGCGCGCGTGTGAGTTTCCCTCGCCGACAACTTCCTTCTCTAAGGTTTCCTTGAGAAAACGGGCCAGGAAAAAAGGAAATTTCCTTTTGCTTACGCTTCGAAGACAAATGAAGCTGTCTGCTTGTCATGAATAAATAAGCAAACGCTGATTTGGTTTCTGCGTTAGCGTAACGCGTAGGAAACAAAGGTTTGCGCCCAGGGAGCCTGACAGGCAAGGAGGCGGTGCAGCCGGGAAAAGGTTTTACGGGAAGCGTGGCCCGAAGGCTGGGACTGATAAAACCTAAAGGCACTCAGGTTGAAATGAAACAATTGGATTGACAAAGCACATTTCCGTAAAACCTTTTAAGGCCGTCTGTTTCACCTTCGCTCCACTTCCAATTAGGCGTACCTGGAAAATTGAATTAAGGTCACCCGAGGGCTCCGATTTCCCTTTAGGAAATTGACGGTTCTTTGTTTCCGGTTTGAGTTTCTTTCTCCTGTTCCCAACTTCCGGTTACTCATTCGGCAACAGCCTGCCGTTGCTGCCGCACGTTTCGAGTGGGATTCTTTTGTTGGTTTCTTTGCTGTTTGACCCCGCTGACTCTCCTGCTCCATTCTTTTGCTGATTTTTCCTCAGGCTTCCTTTTGTCCCCTTCACCTAAGGCTATTCGGTCTTTACATTACTGTTTCATTGTTTGTACGAATCATCTATTGTTCTCGTTGTTTTTGAACGGTTTTTTTCCTTTCGTTGATGGATACTTTGTGTTTTATCCATTTTTTTTGTCGTCGTTACTCTGATAATTAAAGATAACTTGGTTGTCTGACGGTTACAATGTATGTGTGTTCCTCTTCAGTGGAATTGATCGTGAGAGTTTTATATAAAAAGCTTGATTATACATTTCCTATGACATTTATTGAACAGTGCGAAGTACACTAATCATTGGAAGGGATTGTTCATTCAATGTCACGTTTCTCTCGTGACCGTCTCTATAAAATAGTAATTGAGTTCGGAAAAGCCCTACAGTAGAAGTTTGCAACTTTTGGGTTTGACTTTAATGACCGCCAAAAGTTTGGCTCTTGCCGCGTTATTTTTTTCCTTCAAGTGCGAAGAGGAAAACTTGAAATTTTATATGCGAATTTAAAGAAAACATGTTGCGATACAAAATGTCACATTATTATGTATTTTATAAGACGTTGCCGTCAATTGTTTTTATTACTTTTCTGTTATTGTTTACTATTATTGCCGTATGAAAAGTAAAACAGGCAAAATAATGGATCTCGTATGAGAAATATGAATCTGAGACAGGAAATTAAGTATTTTCACTTCCGGTCAAACAACAGCAAAAAGAATGTGTCTATGAGAATTTGCAAATTTCAAGAGCCGTTGGATTCTTCTTGTCGTGTTTGTTTTTCAGTTTTGCTAGGACTCTTTTATTGCAAAATCGTGGTAGTCTTGGTAGGAATTTTTATTATTGTTTTTGTTCTGAGAAAACCGTTCTCAACTACTTTCCGTCGCGAAAACTATTTTCCCCTAAAGGAGAAAATGACAAGTTTCATCGTGTTAGCCTGTTATTTTGAATTTTTCCCACTTTTTTTTTATTGGAACTTAACATTTTCGTCGTTGGAATGGCCCTGTCCTTTGTTCTGGAAGCCACAGAATACAACTCGAGTTCTCCTTCTCCTAAATTACATTTATTTAGTAATGTTACTATTGTTGTATTGTACTGCGTTTCTAAAAACTATGCACTGCACTGAGAGTCACGGGCTAATGTCCTCCTGTTTTATTTTATTGTTACAATTTGCTGCCTGGACAGCACCACCTGCACGGCTGCTTTTTCCTCGGACAGGTGGACAGATGTAAACGTTTTTCCATAAATTCCTGTCGTTTGAGGTGTACGTGGTCATTTCAACTACTTTTCTTTTGGATTTTTGCATCGTTTAGCTTTGGTCGCACTAACGAGAACGCCGATATGCAATTTTGCATGCTTTTCAAATTTGAAACATTTGCTTCGTGCAATTCGTTGCTGAAGTTATGTTACTTTAGTTATTATTTCCGGACTCGAACCCCTGGTCGCATTATGGCGACATGTTAAAGTTCCGTTTTCACTTCTGTGAGTAATTGATTTTGTTTTGTTTTCTCATGGTCCGGTCATTCCCAGTGATGGAAGCGTCACTGAAAATTGCGTAATTTTCAATTTACACCACACTTATCTAGGTAAATAACCAGGATCACCTGTACACCCACTCTACTGGGTTCTAATTGGACTAGAACTTCACTAAATTTTGTCCATCGGCTGTAGCAGTGTGTACCCTTGCCACAATGGAAATTTATACTCTTGGTGAAATTTTTTTATTGCAGCTTTTGTGGTGTTTGCAAACTTCCTGTTCTTCCTGCGGACTCGTGTCAGTTCAACGGCCAAATAAGAAGGCCCCCCACAGAGACAAATTTTTTGCTGAAATGTATAATCTATTTTGTAAGGTTTATATAATTTTGACGTATTGTTTTATTACCGTATTAATGGCATATCGAAGTTGAATGATTATTTATGTCTGCGAGATATGTGTCGCTCCACTTCAAATTTACAACTTTTAGCTCCTTGCGTTCATCATTTAGTGGAGTTACTTGTTTATGTATATCATGTGACTGCGACAACAAAAGTTTAGACCGAACCGATTTTCTCATAAGAGACGACCGAAACTTTTATTTTTCCCAGGTGTCCTACATTTTCTGTACCCAGAGAAAGAGTTTTTTCAGGTTGTCGTGATGCCATCGTACCTTTCCCTACTCGTAACTCCTAATTCTATTATCTTTGTTGATTCATTCGCTTTTTTTTTATTACTTTTTCAATTTTTCCTTATCCACTCGCGTTTATTCGTTTTCATTTCCCGGTTATTAATTTATTTTTTTATGAAATAAACTTTTATTGTTGTTCCGTTATTTGATTTCCCGGTTAACGTTTGCTTAACTTATGACTCCTGCAGCTCTTCTTGCCCCTTGGTCGGTTTGCTTGTATTTTTATTTAGTGTTTAGGGGTTTCCACTTTTATGAAATGCAGAACCATAATTTTTTGTTTCATAACCAGGGCCTTTGGTGTTGATTAATAATTGAATTTTCATTGAAATCTTATACTAAATTCTCAGATTGTAATAAATTTGTTTCCCGCCGTGGTAGTTAAATATGCACTTCTTACAATTTTGAATGAGAGTTATTAAAAATTGATGTGAAAACAAACTTAATTTTCTCGCTCTCTCGTGTTCACACTACTTCTAACCTTTCCCAAGTCTTTTCTCATCATCATCTCATTAATCTTGGGGGATCACGTAATAAGTAAGATGTTGCTTAATCAGCAGGATAATAATTTTTCATTTCAAGAATTTTACTTAAAGTTTTAAGTTAAGCCGAATCGGTTTTAGGTAATTGTAATGAACTTCCTACAATCCCTCAATTGATGCGTTAATGTGAATTCTTAAATATTGCAAATGCCCCCTTGTAGTTTCTGATTTTTTATTAGTAGCTTTTAAGCTAATGGAAGCTTCCCTAACTATTGGCAGTTTTTACGGTTCCTGACCGATTCCTGACTGATTTTATATTTCAATTTCTTTCAATTTGACTTTTTTCTCTGCTGTAGGAAATGAAACGTACCGGAAGTTCAATATCTCGCGTCTTTCAAAACTTTAAACTTTTGTTTTGGGTTTTTGCTTGGGGTGCACGCTACCGATTTGTCTGGCGGATTTTTATTTTGTTTAGTGTTTTATGTTGTGGGTTTAGTTGAAGTGCAGGCTGTTGAAATTTTCTTGATACAATTTAACTTGTTTTATTGGAAACCTATATATGAGAAGAAATTAATATAAAAGTGAAATTACTTTCAACAGAGATGGAAAAGTAGTTGTTGAAACAATACTTGTTAACGGAGCACGGAGCAGCTAACAATTGTTTGGAGTGGTTCGATGGTTTCTGATGTTCTGATCCCCCACCGAAAATAAAACCTTTTGTGGTGAGCAACCCGGTCACTACACTTGATGGTGGGTCGAATAAATTTTGCTTCCAGTGTTGTTCATCATACTATGCGTTAATTAATTGTAGTGGTCGATGACTAATAGTTTGTGATCAGAGTTTACGAGAAATAATAAATTTTATTTCAATAGAATGTTAACAGCAACATTGGATCTGTAAAACTGTTAAGTAAAATTAGTTCGACACAAATCACAACAAAGAAGTTAGCCTGGTAATGGAAATGACCTTGAAGAGGAACCAAAACGCCCCGAAAAAGTCATGAGAAATGTCTCTCAGAAAATTTTAGTTTTTCCTGCGTTTCGTTCCATTGGATTTTGTGGTTTCCCGAACACGTGTAGAGAATTTTACAACTAATTGGATTTTTACGAAAAAAAAGATGTTCGGGAGAAATTACGTAATCACGCGAACGCGCCATTGCAGGTAAGGCACGACATGTAGCACTCTTGAGTAAAGCAGACCAAGGCGAAAGTACTCATTTATCCACCTGGGCGATTGCTTAATTACCCAAACACAGCGGAGAGGAACCCGTACAAATAGGAAAAGGCTACCTGGGGAGTGGTACCTGCACTGTTTAAATTATGCATTGAGTGTAGTGTGTTAACGAGATGTAAAGCAGAAGGAATGCTCGTCTAAAATCTCTGATGAGAGTTGATTACTTGTAGTTAGACGTGAGGGGTTTGAGCTTTCACGAAGAAAGAGTGAACCGGGTTTCCGGTGGCAGCCGCCTGCTTTTTCTACTTCCACGTCGACCTCAATTTGGCCCTTTCCCGTTCTCCGACTGTCATCTGTTGCTGTCGGCTTCGTTTACGTTGGGTTAATTTTTTTTTAAGTACAACCATCCGAGAATTGTGCTGATGCATTTCAGATGGGAGTTCAGGTGACGATGTTCCAATAAATGCAAGTTTTAGGTGATTGTAGAGAGCCAACGCTGTTTCAACGCCGAAAATGTTTTCTGGTGCCTCTTAGAAAATTTGTCTACCCCACGCAGTTGTATCCGGTACAAATTTAATTCTTCGCGTGATGAGATGTTTTAATAGTAACGGTTGACTGATTGTATTAAAATATGAAGGGTGGGTTAATTTAAAATTAATAAGTTTATTCAAATATCACATACATTATGTAATGAGGTCTGGGAAAAGTGAAATACCGTTAATGATAAATTACGATATTACCAATTATATACAATAGAATCAATTAATTTAATTAGTCTGAGTAATTTAACGCCAAACAAAAATTAATTAGAATTAAATTGAAATTTTAATTTTCTCTTTCTCGCGACAAAACGTTAGGCGTTCAATAACAAAATTTATTTATTTTTCACAACGCGTAAAATTTTATGCAGACATAAAAACTACAATGTTTTTTTATTTAAATTTAGAGTGGTTCTACTTTTTATACAAATGCTGTAATTTTGTAGTTTGTAGACTTAATTCTCTATCACGGAGGCCTGGATATTTTAAAACGAGAACGTTCTGATTTTGAAAAAGATTACTTTCGTCCGAAGAAGTGAGTTATCGGTCGAGCGAACGGTCCTACAAGAATGGTCAAATCAATAGGATCAAATAGGCAGAAAGTGGTCTTTTCGAACAAAAAAAGGCGCTAAATGTGTCAATTAAATATTAAAAATTAATTTATTATTCAGAACGGGTAGAAGTAATAATTAATTACTCAATTAATTTGAAACCATTGCAGGCGTTCGATTGTCGAGGGTAAATTAATCACTCGAAGCCGGAGAAAAATTTAACCGTCAGGTACCAGACCCGAGCAAAAGGCAAAACTCCTGAGGGAGGTTACGCCCCTGAAAAAGCTTTTAGATTGCATTTAAAATGAGCGGAAGGAGATTTTGCCCGTTGCCTGGGGGCTGACTTTTCACTGTTGCAACCATCATCCTCGTCGGTTCTTTAAGTAATACAAAAAGAGAGTGTTTTAGTGAGAGGCAGTCAGAGCGGTGGTGATGGTGGTGGTGTCACGGTGCTTAATTATTGACTCTTTAAATGGAAAGTGTCTTAATGCAGTCGTGGTGGTAGTGGGAGAAAGCCTCCGGGATCGATCAGCTCAAGCTAAAATGGTCTGATTTTAATTAACCAGAAAGAACCGCCCTGCAGGCACGCTTTCAGGTACTTGTAATGAGTTCGTGGGGTGGGTACAAACATAAGAAATTTTTTCTATTGGCCCTGTCGATCTACAGACTCAGTTTCATGTAGGGCTGTACAGAAACCATCGTGTTGCCATCGGAAGGAAAGACATTAACTAAAGTCTGTCGTCCACTTCAGTGCAGATGTTGCCGTGGTTCTCGTTTGACTTGTCCATTAAGAAAATCAAACTCGTTGCGGTTGAGAAGTGTGCACCAGAAGCCACCGATGGCGTCCGGTTTGATTAAGAGCATGTGGTGATTGTTTGGAAGTGACGAGGTCTGTTCTGACGACAATCTTCACTGACATTTCTGTTGTGATGAATGGTTCTGTCATCGTAATCGGTGAAGTGTGTTAGTTGTCGTGCGACAGCTCCTGCCGGATCTTTCCGTGACAAACAGGTACCAACTTCCTTTCATCCTCGTTCTCCCTTTCGGCGCCTTCTGCGGCCTACTCAGCTGAGAATACTCGGTGTTGAAATCACACAGCGTAAGTAAGCCGGCGCTAATAACCTCGTGGAAAATAAGTAGGAATAAGTGAGGAGGGCGACGAGTTTTCCATTCTTCCCGAAGAAAAAGGTTTTAGGAGCTTTTGTCGAGAGAGTTGTGTGACGCGAACAGAAAAGAGATGGTAAAAAGTTTCTTTTGAAGAAGATTCCATGAGGCGGAAGCGAACGGCATCACCTGCTGGCGATATTTCCGGAATCCCCCGTTGTTGCTTAACGTCAGGAGAGATGGGCGACAGCTGTGAGATGGTGCAGAAGTGACAAACAATTTGTGGAGAATTTCAGACGGGTAGTACCCGGAGAAAGGAGATGAAATTGTTGGAAATTGAATGGACGAAACTTGTACTTGCTCTCCTGTCGTGTTCTTTGGTTTTTTTCTTGTATTTGTTCTTTGAATGTTTCGGGTGCTGAGCATTTTATTTTTGTTGATTCTCATCGGAATTCTTCTACTTCGTGTCAAATGTTTTTCGTTGTTCGTACAATTTTGATGTGTTTCTTGTCCCTGCCTGATGTTTGATTTTGATTGTTTTCCTTTTCCTTCTCATTCTGTGTATTTTTACTATTTGCTGTTTCTTATAGTTTACCTTGTTGCTGTACATTCAGGTTAATTGCCTTACGTGGTGATAGGCATAAAAGATCTGGTGAACTCAGAAGCCTCCGTCATCTGCTTCAAGGTTCTTTTCAATTGATGAATATCAGTTTACACGCGATTCCGCTGCGGTGGCATTTTCTGTCCGTCAACTTTTCTTCCTGATGTGTCTTTCGTACGTCACATGTGATTTACTCAAGTAGCTATTTGTCCCGCGTAACGTTCAACTATTATTTATTGCTTCTTTCCTGCACTATTTATTTTTAGATAGGACGAGCGAGTGTCGCCGGGAATAAAATTCGCTATTTTGAATTGAAACCGAAGGTAATCACAGAGAAATATATATATATATAGTAATATTTGACTGTGAAAATAAAATTAAATAAAGAGTGGTGATGGAATTAATGCGTGGTTTACTTTATTTAACCCTTCGGGGTGGTAATCGAGATGTGTGAGCTGCTGTAGAACGACACTTTATATCATCCAATTAAAATGGATATTGCGTGGAGGAAAATATTTAGTTTACTTGCAAGATTAAGACCAGCGGTTCTAAATTACTTTGCTTCGACTATAAAACGTATGCGATGGGGTAAATTGGTAGAAGTAAGCCTCGTGAGGCCGTGAAATTAACTTATTTCATTTTATTGTTATTAAATTTTATTCAGTTTTAACATTATTGATGATTAATCAGTGGTTGGTACAACAAACGAACGTCTCAGCAGGGTCTCCTCGAAAACGTATTGTTATGTCGTACATCGCGAGTAGTAATCGATAGAAGATTGTGCACAGTTTATAGGAAAAATTGTAATTAAACTAATTTAAAAATATTTAGTTGTAGAACGATCAGTTAGACAAACAGATAATCTGCCGTATAAAAGGAGTGAGTCTAAAGTGATGCTATTGAAGTTTAATAGTTGCGAAAATAGGGAGTTGTGGAGAGAGAGAAAGCCGACTCCGAGAATAATGCAAATTATTAATGAGAAAAAGGAAAGTTGATGGCGGAGTTTCAGTCTCATCTTTCTCTTTGACTGGCATCTTTCATCGGTGTTCTGTTTCTTTTTACTTCTTTGTCTTGTTTTTAAACGGAAAGAAAAGTCAAAAATCCAGACTCGACTCTTTTCCCCCCCGTCTTGTCTTCTACAAAAACGGAAAGTTTGAACCGCGTGCGCCCACAATTTTGATGCTCCTGCCGTTCACCTACCTTCTTCTCTCCACGTTAAGTGACGGGAGCAAAGAATTCGTTCTGCTCCTCACGTTTCGACCATCAAATTGAACTTTAGAAAGTAAAAGATGAGAAAAAATAAACGAATCGGCAATAATAAAAGTGAACGGATAACGGCAATAATCGTAACTGTGATAATAATGATGCCGGTTGTAGTGGTGGAAACAGTAGTAACGATAATAATGGCAATAATAAAATAAATAACTTTGCAAGCGTTGTCATTTCCATGCAAAGCAGAAGAAAAAGTTTGGTTATTCGAACACGTACGAAACACCTAATTAAAACGGCTAATTCCGCGACTCCGAGCGACTTGTTGGTTTCCATTTAATTGGATTTTAAATTAAATTTATTTCAGGTATTTAAATTACTCAATTGTATGAGATGATGAAGGGTAGAGGACGACGGTAATGAATGAGTGATTGAGTGAATGAAAATGGAATGCTAATGAAAGGTGTGAGGTTTCATTGACAACGTTTTGGAGTTACATACAAAGGAAATTGTTAGACTTTCGTGTTGAATTGGGAAAGAAGCTCTTAAAACAGTCTTATTAATTTGAATAAACATACATAACTGATCACGAGCTTCGGGTTAATGGAATGATAACTTTGTAGTCGACGGTTGTAGGCGCCGTTTTAGAGGATATTATATAAAATACTTGAATGTATTCCACGGGAAGAAAAATTCTCGTGTATTAATTTAATTAAAAATTAATATGTTACAAATCGATGAAACAATTGCTTTGGAGGAAGAGTCAGCATTTATTCCAATTTTAATTTTGACTAAATTTTACCGGGTGAAAACTAAATTTTATTAATTAACCTTAAATTGTTAAGATGGAAATATTATTGTGGTTTAAGGCGATGCAAAATGATCAGAGTATTGTGGGTTTGTATTTTGTGTATTGTGTATTTCGTCAGGCGCATGTATTATCTCATCTATAAAGGTAACTAAATTTAAAAAAAATAAGATAGACGTAAAACAAATAATACGAGGAATCTAAAGCGCAGAATACGAAAAGACTGGGAAACCAACAACGTATTTAATTTATTTAATTTAAAATTAATATCGGCAAATATTTATCTGAATAAAAAATGGCAACTCAGCGAAACTGATGGTACAGGCAGAACTACATTTAAAACAAAAAACAATGGAAAAAACTGTCAAATCAATTAACTACATAACTATTTTATTTACAATAAAATTTTAATATGAAATATGTTACACAAAAATTTGGTAGTACTATTGATCAAATAAATATATTTCCATGAAGTTTGTAAGTGTACATGGTATTATTTAAATATGTCATGTAATGTCAAAATAAAAACATACAAAGAAATAATGTAAACAAATAAGCTCTAGAAGACTTGCTGGAAACGAGTTGTCGCAACATGAAAAGAAGTAAAAATAACCAGACACTGACAATTAAGAAAATTAATTAAATTGACGTAAATTGTGTGATAGGAGCTGATAATCCGACCCAACGAATGATTATTATTACAATCTATATATATATATATATGTTGAGGAGTCACATAAAAGACGGTCGAAGTGATGAATATAAAAAGCAACAGGCAGTAAAACAGAAACACATGGAAGGAAATCTGATCGAATGATTAAGCGGTAGCCAAAAACATTGATACAATAAATAATGAAGTAAGGGGTAATAAAAGAACAACTAAAAAAGGTGGAGGAGAAAAGGGCAAAAGAGTTCTGGCAGGACACCAAGTCAAGCGGAGACGGGGAGAAGAAGGACAAGGCAAGATAAACGCTCGTTTTGACATGTCGGAAGTTAATAGACTGAGACTTATTAATTAACAAATTAAATAATTAACATTATGGAAGTTTAAGTGGCGGGAAGAGACGTCATAGAGCGAGGAGAATGCAACTAGACAAATTTCTAGGCTGGCAGGGTTCCAGGGGAATAAGAAGGCCTCAGTTCGTTTGTCACCCGAAACGAAGCCGCCTTAAATTGGATTTTCGTCCTGCGGGACGTCGGGTGAAATCCTCCTGAGGGATGACAAGGCCGAGAGAAGAAAAAGAGAAAAAAGGGGAGACACCGCGAATGCCTGAAATTATACCTTTGAAACGGACCACCGGTTAACCGCAACCCGCCTGCCACCAGGGACTCTCGACTCTAAGAAATTCCATTTTCTACCGAAACGGGAGGCGAACTTTTCGCCTGAAGAAATTGGACGGGGTGGAAGTTGAAATTAGAGAAGATTTTTCATTTTTAGACCGACAGAGAAACAAGGCAGAAATCCTGGAGGCGTTTAAAAAGGCAAAGGTAGGTAGGGAAGAGATGAAAGGGTTCGAGCAGAAGTCGGTAGAAAGCAGACGTGGAAGAAGAAGCGAAAAAGAAAAGGAACGCGACACAGGAAGTAGATAAATGGCTCCTGAACAAACAGACGAAAATGGCAAAATAGTCAAAGCAAAACAAGAAATCACGTGGTGGAGGGTCGTATTTCTTTTTTGGCAAATTCCTCGGGAGTTTCGTTGAGTGGATTTAGAGGTACCGGGGGTGGGCCAACTCAACCCTCACCTTCGCAACTATGAATTGGTCCTCACCCCTAGCAAGTTCATTAGCAATAATCTCAATTCCTGCCGCAAATGCAGAATTTCCACTCGGCAGAAACCGCTGAATTCTAATGACACGAAATTAAGTTGAAAAACAGCAGGCGACACTCATGTCGGAGGTCCCCCGGGAGCCTTTTCTGCTTCCACTTTGCTTTTTCTACCTCTTACACGTTTATTTTACTTCTTTCTTCATGACTGTTCATCTGTTTCTTTTGGCTTCGTCAATTACGTACATTTTGTATGTATTACTTAATCTCTGTCAGATACCCGGTTCCTCGCGATTATCTTCTCGTCCTGCAACGTCCTTTTCCTTTTGTTGCCTGTCACTGTAGCAAAGGTCAAATTTTTTGGTCTGTTCATTGTGACTTTGACTGACTCGCTATCTCCACTTTTCTTCTTCTAATTTATTTTACCTGGCCTTTCTTTGTATCTCCTCCTCATCATCACCTACTTATACTTTCAGTATTCTATTTCGCTTTCTGTGCTTCCTGTATCGTCCTGCACGGTAAGGTAGGTCAATGACACTTGATGGCTGTCGCGACGACTAAATGACCCTTGACAACTTGCCTACAAACTCCCACAGGACTTCTTCGTCTAACTGAGGTGTTTATCTTAAACCTGCAGACTCCATCCCTTTTGATCCTGACCTGGATCTTTCGTAACCTCCCCTGAGGGATATAAGTTCTCGACACAAATACATTTTCGCTCCTGCGGTTGGCTAGATGCACCCCTTGAGAATAACCTTGCGGGGTATCTTAGTCGTCTCTCCTGCACTTCTTTCACATCGACTTTAGCTGCAAGTGAGTTACACCCCGATCGTCCTCTTCTACATTTTCTACCGTCTTTCTTGTATTTGTTTTCTTAAAAACTGGCAGAGTTCCAGAGCACTTGACAGTTTACGTTATCCTGATTTGACTAGGAAACCATTCATCGCCATAAGTGAAGTTTCTCGTTCTCGGACTCTGGAAGGAGACATTTAACAACGTTTAACTCTTCAGAGTTTGAGTTTTTACGAGTTGAGCACGTCTGGTGCGGGAATGTACGGGTGGACGGCAGAAGGAAGGGCTAGTTAACTACCAGACGGTGTAATAAAGACTACAATTTTGTGGGAGCCGGCCCGAAGGGAGAGAAAACTGGTTTTACGACGGGAAAGTTTAATAAAGATTTTCGGGACACTGAAGGTGAAACCCTTAACAACCGTTCGGAATAGTGAAACCATTCTCGAATCTCACTTTTCACCGTTACATTTTTGGAAAATTTTCAGTTATTTTCGACGGGTGCAGTACGTGTTAATGCGGCACCCAATCGACAAAGTACCGCTGGGTCTCAGTTATTCGGAAGAATAAACAATGGGCCGTTAGTTGCGAACAAATGTTAGTATTCAATGTTTGAAAATAACACAACACAAAAACATGATTCACTCAAAAATCTTTATTAAGTAAATATGAGAAGTAAAATAATATATTGCATCAATTATTAAAAACTAAAGAGTAATATTGTAACGTCAGCCGTACGCTGTATTTATCGGTAAAATTCAGGGGGTTGATGCGGTCGCCTGAGGGATTTTTACTCGTTTTGACGGCCGGAAACGGGAACACAATGAAAAGTTGTCTAAACGAATTTAAAAATTGATGAGAAAATCCATAAATCGAAAATTACACAAAACAAACTTATTTTTTCTTGTCTGTTCTGTTGGGAATGCCAGGAAGTGGTCTCTGACGGTCGATGTTGTCTTCTGCTGGGGATTTTACGCATTCCCCCACACAACCCTTTCGTACTGTTTTTTTTTTATTTTTCGTACCTTTGTCGTTGTCGGGATTTTAGAGAGGGAAACAGGTACGTGGAGTACATACATGACGATGGGAAGTAGAGAGAGACAGAGAAACCGGAAACCGGAAGAAATGGAGCGGATCAAACCGGGAAAAAAGATTATGATTTTCCCCGGATGGAATTGAATTTGAATCGGCGGAATTTACATCGACAGATTCTTTTATCAATGATTTTATTTGAAAGTTGAGGCCACGAAGGTGTAAATTTGTTCGTCGAAGAAATGAAGGCGACGGCATGGGAGCCGAAGAAGAGGGCGACACCGGCGCACAGTAACTTTTTGAACGTACTAAAAAGGTGAAGAAAAACAAAAAAAGGATTTTCAGTTTAGTGTGACTCTTTTGTTACTCTGTGTGGTATCTTAATTGTTCCATATTTAGTAAGTACCACTACTACCACTGGTACCTACTTCAGAATTAGCGTCCATTCTGTTGGAATGTTCTAGTTGAACCCGAAATCCACTTCCAATCTTCTTCCTGCCCTACTCTGTTGCTCTTACCGTTTTCTTCACGGTTTACTTCATTACTCTTAATTACTATTTTTTTTATTAATCACAATTCCTTTTTCGTTCATTTTTGCGTGTATCGTCGTATTGTAGGATAGTTGTCTTTTTCTTTATGTCACCCGTTTTGATTCATCAACGGGTTTCCCCTGCCAAAATTTTATTAAAAGAGAGCCCATCAAATAAGCCCGAACCGAAGGAAACAATTTTTCTTTCGTCGTAAAAATACAAACGGTACATTGATTGATTGATCGTTCGATCGTTCGATTGAATTTATTTATAATACGAGAATGTTTTTTTTTTTAAATTCAATTGTATTAGAAATGAAAACGCGCAGATAAATACGTACGCGTTCCTAAATGCATCAAGTTGTGGGGAAACGCGTGAGTCAACAAAGGAAATATGTTTATTTTCAAATTTGTAAGTGCTGGAAAATGTGATTTACATAAAATGATTGATGTACTTATTTAATACAAATTAATAAGATGTTTTACCGTGGACGTCCGGCGAGGAGAGGAAGGAAAAGTTGATTGGGAAATGATTGCTCGAGGAGATTAAGCGATCTGTTAGCTCTCCCATGTAATCATCTTGTCGTGGAAACAGTCAGCGATAATCTGATTGATCGGTTATTAATTTATTAACACTGATCGGTGAACCGATGTCGCTTGGATCGGGATGAAGGTGTGAGAGCACGAGGTTTACCCAATTCGATTGTGAAATTCCGTTGTTTTCCCTTTGTGCCAGTGTGCCACCGGAGGGTTTTCAGGTTTTCCCGTTTTTAACAAAACTGTGGGTGTAGGACAGAGGTACCTGAAGAGTTTCCCTACCGTTGGCTTCGGTTAACCGGCACGTGGATTTTCGCGCAATTTTATTTTTCCAAATGTTTCGTTTTGTCTCGAGGTGTTTGTAGATTTCAGGTTGTTCTAAATTTCCGTGTGTCCAACGTCAAACCGCATCTACCACTTTACTGACTGACTTCCTATGTCTCATTGTCTCTCATACCAAGTCGTATTGCAGAGTGTAGATTTAACTCACGTGAGAAGTAAACTATCGTTGTAGTGTTTAGGTTTTTTTTTTTGCTCACTTGGTACATTTTCGTCGGATGTTTAAACGTCAGTTTTTGTCCGGAGCGACCACCGGTGTCAGATTGATCACGTCAGGAAGGTAAAAAGAAACGTCGAGGGGTCGGGTCAAACTTTTCCAAAAAAGGAAAGAAACTTGGCAAAATAATGGCGCGTTGTCACTTATCTTTCGTATACCTTTAATTTCACAATAAATATTTTCCTTTCGAGAGAGGCTTTTAATCGAGTTGGATTTTCCCTTTTCAATTTCCGGTAAACCGACTGCGGTTTAATTAGGAAAGTGAATCGAACAAAAAGATTTCCGACTTGGAAAGTTTTTTTCTTTGTTTCTGAACAAGCAAAAACCCGTCGTTGGATAAACACAAGTTTTAATTACCTCCTCTCTTTCTTTCTTTCTCGCTCTCGCTTCTTCCGACCGAAAAGAGGACAAAAAAAAAGAAGTGGAGGAAAAGGAAAAAAAAAGAACGATAGAGCCGGGAAGTGGAAGAAAGCAAAAAAGTGTGTGTTGGTGTGCGCGCGCTTTTTTTGCGCTTTTTCAGTCGAAGCAAAACCGGAAATGAAAACGAAAAGCCAAACGGAAATGTCGACTCTTATTGTCTCGGGCTGACCCGGAGGGATGTTGTGCACGGGGCTGTCGTGGCTGAAAAACCACCCCCAAAGCTCCCATCCGTTAAGGTTGGCAACAGCGTGTTAAGTGTCAGTGAAGGTTTGCCTTATTAACACGTAAATTTCTCTCTTGTGCTGTCGAGGTGTGACCGAGTTTTTTTTTTTCAGGATCTGATTAGAATTTATTACGGTGATTAATTTTAAGTAAAAATTTTAATTGCGTCCCGCGGAATAACCCGCAACAGCGCAGGTCCCACGTTATTTACGCCTATGCGTTCGAGAGTAACTTTATTTTATTAGTTCGCATCATTCGAACGGAATTGTCAATAAGAAGGTGCACATTGGCCTGTTTGATTGCTGTCGTTCGGTTCAATTCCTTCTGCCTTCTTTCGTCTGATTTTTTTTTGTCCCCGTCCTCCGTTCCAGACCGCAAAAACAATTTTGATTAATTATTGTTTCCACGGATGTCTTTTTTTTCGCTGTCGAAGAACTACGTCTTTGACTGCAATTAATTAGAAAAAAAAATGAGAAGGGTCGTGCACGGTTTTTTGGCGTTTTCTAGGCTCGCAGAAGTAAATGTTACTCTCTGACGGTGAACCGGGTCGTGTGTTAAACGCGTGAACCGAAAGGAGTGACCTTTGTAGTTGTAGTTTGTAACAGGTGAAGTTGGGTTTCTAACCGAACTGTAGTATGTCCCAAGCGTTTTTAGCCTTCTAACTCTTTTCGTACGACTGATCTTGAAGGAATACTTTGAGAGTGTGACTAAACTCGAGGTTTAATTTACGTATAAATTGTAAAATCACGAGAGGAGAATAAATAAAAAGAAATTGAGGCCTTGGGAAAAGGAAAGCAGAAGGAGATGGATGACGAAGGAGGGCTGCATGTGTATTATAACTCATTACAATAGTTTCTCTTTATTGTGTTCGATGAAAAAAACCCGGTTGAATCGAACAACAGCCGACAACAGCCAATTGTTACAGAACAAGTTCTGCCAACTTTGAGGCGAAAAAGGACTCTTTTTTTTATTTCTCGAATTTTATTTTTCAAATTTTAACAAGGTGATGTTTTTAATTTAACCCTAACCTTTTCTTTTCCCCGCCTTTTCTTCAGCCTTTTCATTGTTGCCATCTTTTCTTCTCACATCTTTTCGTAGCCGATCTTTTCTTAAAAATTCCCCCAGACTCCTGTCTACCTACACCTGTGCTTTTTTGCATCTCAACCTGTCTCCGTTCGCCGCCGCGTCCCCCTGGACGACTTCTTTTCATTTTCACCTTTCCAGAGTCATTGTGAGAATTAATTGGAAGGTTTGCTGTAATTAGGTAATTTATTTTTTTATTTCTTTGCTTTCTGCACTCATTCCGTGGCTCTGGAGCTTTTCAAAAAGGATTTTCAGGTCGGTGCCGGTCGTTCTCGGAAGTAGAAATTCTTTGCTGCTGACTCAGGTGACTCGTAGAAAGGCGGGCCTGGCCACTGACTTTGCACAGTGAAAGGGTCGAACTTGTACGAAACCTGCTCGGATTTTCCTCGTGTGTTTGTCTACTTTCTTTTTTAAAATGTTGTTTGCACTCCGTTTCCTTTCAGAGAAAGTTTTTTTCTTCAAGATTTAAGGATTTTTGTGTTTCCTTAAAATTTACCAGGCATTTCCGCTTTATTCACCTTGTGCTTGCGTTAACAATACTGTTGGTTGTCGGCGACCGGTTGCTCGGGTAAGGTTAATGAACGGTTGTTGTTTTACGACGGGGGCTTGTCTGACCAGGGTGTGACACACTAACAAGATGGCATAAAAAACCCGCTCTACGATGCCCAAGATCCTATTTAAAGCTCTGTTTTGCGTTCAACTCCAGTTGGAAACGTCCAGAGACAAACCACTGGGTGGTGACGGAAACGCGTACTCCCACATAAATGTCCACCTGTGTGTGCATTTAAAAGAATGGGAATGTTCCTACTTCTCTAAGTCCCACCGTAATGGACTCTGTCCATGTAGAACCGTCTGATTATGTCGAATGCAACCTAAAACGGAAGGACAAATGGAAATGGACGATGCGGAGTCAAATGACATGAAATGAAATTACGTTTGACCCTGAGTAAGAACCCCGCCCAGGCAATAAACGTTGAAAGAATGTTTCTGTAACGCACACGATTGAGCTAAAATAGCATTTAATTACAGTCGCTCTAACAAAAAGGTTCGATAAAAAGGTTCAAAGAACGTCTGAGAAGCGAACCTTTTCCCTTTCATTCTGCAAACAGGTCTTGTATTTCCAAAAAAAAAACCGTTAGGCTTGATATTGTACAGGTGGTCTCTATATTTTAAGTGTAATTTTAAAAGATGGTCGTCGGTTAGGTGGGTGTACACGCGATGGTATTTTATAGATGCGCCAGTACACCAGTAAGACCAGACCATCATCGTGTTCCCCTTAACAATTTTGTCTTTGTCTACTAGATCAGACGTGAGGATATTCTCCTTGGTAAGACCAAGTAAACGTGGAGTCTTTGGATCGCCAGACTGCCGTACAGTTTACCTGACATTATCAACTTTTGTGGTTTTGGTCTGGGCTGGCAAGCTGAGTTAGATCTCCGATGTCGTGTTTACCTACCCGTCAGAATCTCTGTGCACTTCCCCTATGAAAAGTTTGGCAAAACAGAAACCCCCTGAGGAACATTTGCAATTCAAAATGAAAATAAAAAACTCGTTCGAGTAGGTCACCGTGGAATAATGGGATCGAAGTAGCCGAGTTGCTTCCTTCCTTACAAGAAAAATCAAATAAAGGCGCCCGAACAAAAGTATTTAGAAATAAAAATGAAGTTTTCAGAAAATAAATAATTACTTTTTACATGAATAAAATAACAAATTAATTGGTGACGTCTGATAGGGAATAAATGAAAAGTAAATTGCTTCGACCGGTTTATTTGTTACCGTAAATACTTTAAACTTTTTAAATAAAATGTAATAAATATTAATAATTATTTTTGCTGTATTGTCACACTACGTTCTATGAGTACTTAATAAATTTAATACTGCAAACTATAATGTAAGATTTGTTGCATTCCTTACAGTAAATAATAAACAATTTAATAGACAATTATTTATTGTTGGTTACGTCGTATAAGCGCCGCACGCATAATGTTGTTTATATTTATGTCGATAAACATTATCCGTTAAATAATTAAGTAATTATTTTATAATTAATCGATACACTTAATAACTTTATGTAATAATACACTATATAGTAACACAAATTTTATATAATAATTTATAATAATACACTAATAACTCATACTTTGGATACGTACATTTCTGTTGGACTACTTTCCGCCGTACAATTACATACAAATGTATGTAGTTTTTAAAAATTTATGTACTTCCAAAAAACTAGTAATAATGTACTAATAAATAAAGATGTGTAAGTAATAAAATATTTAGTTGAGTAGTATTCTTTTAAAAGATATAGAAACTATGTCGAGCATTTTTATGAGGAAACGTAGAATAATATGTCGCGCAATAAAACAAAATGAATAGATACTATTTATTATATTATTAGCGTTATACTGAGAGTCGGGAACGTGACCCATTTCCGGTTTATGTGTGTCATTTGGGTTTTATTCAAATTTTCTGCGAGTTCGGAGACTTTGGTTTTTGTCAGAAGTGGAAGAGGAACGTCTCAATTATTTTTTTTTGTTGACTTGACGTCTCTGACAGGTGTCGTCAAGAAGTGGGTGCTGGAGTTGTGCCAACGCCTTGTCTGTCTGTGTTTGTTTGTCGTGTGTTTTCGTGCTTTCGAACATGGCGAGTCCTTTCCAGAACGTGCAAGTGTTGCTTTTGTCGCGGACTAATGATCCACGGATGATCAATCCGGAAGTTTCTACAAAAATCTCTGTTCTCCAGGTGTCACAGGAAGAAATCGGATGTTCCGTCAGAAGTTTTTCGGTCGTGTTGAGATAAAATTGCTTGCTGTTGTTTGTTGGTTTAATCAGTTCAATAGAGAAATATTTTGCACATTGTGTAGATTTCTTACAAACGTAAAATACTCAAATTGGAGGAAGGTAGAATGTCTTGCGTGTTTCACCGTTATAAAAGTTGAAGAAGAAAAGTCTCCGGTTAGAAGGGTAATGCACGAGATAATATGCACTTGAAACGCTCCTCCACAGATGGTTAGAGTTCTTTAATGAGACTACTTCCGGTACTGCACCATTTAGTGACATAATGGATCTAATTTATATCCGGTGGAAGGTGCGCCACATCATTACAAGAAAGGTTGTTTTACTGGTGCCGGTGGTCGTCTCAGTGAGGTCAACTGCAATGATGGCGAATGTGACTTTCCCTCGATGGTAAATATAAATAAAGAAATTTTATCTGCTGTCGTACAGCGTCGTAGAGCATAACCACAAAATATAAACTTAAAGAGTCCACGTTTAACCGATAAATGCATTTCAATCCGTGCAAAAGAGGAGTCGTAGTGGTAGTAGTCATTGTAATGAGAAGTGAAAAACCAATTTATATTCTTTACTTCCGCTTGAGGCTAGTTGGGTACGAGGGCGTACTGCTGCGTAGGCGATGAAGAAGATACAACCGGGGCCGTCAGAAGAACCTGCCACCCAAGATGCGATTGCAAGAAACAGAAGATCGGGTTTTGATGGCTTTGAAGAAGAAAAAAACTCCCTGGTTTCTTATCGTTCCCTCTTTCCAAGTTATTAATTTAATTTTAAAACGCCGTTCCTTTCGGTTCCTGAAGAGTCGGAACGAAGTCGAATTAGGAAACGTGTCTTAATGAATACGTGAAGGGAGCGAAAAACCGAACCTTCTTATTATTCAGAGAGAAGAAGTAATTTACAGTAATGTACAGTAATCGCTGTCCATAAATGTTATTAGAATTAAACCATTCGAACGATCGACATTAAGAAGTAGGAAAGCTCAGATGGAATTGGATCGGTGCTGCGTTTTGCCAGGTGTTCTTGTTCCTTTGGTCTTCTCGTTCCTTCAGGTTTCATCCCTCCCAGGAATGAAACGAAAGTTGTGTCAACCCCGCGGTTGCTGAAGTTGCCCGTTTCGATTTTAATGAAGTTTCCCGGGAAGCGGCCTTGTTTGACCAAGTAAAAACCTTCGTAATTTTACACGCATCATTATGTTTACATTCCTAAAATAGTGCTGAGGCAAATAGTTTTGAGATTAACCGAAGAGCGAAATCACCAATCAATACGAGTTTTGTTATTCATGTAAACATGGAAGGTTGATAGAACCGTACCTTTTACTTCTCAGCTAGTGGCATACAAAATTAATATGTTTTAAAATGTGTATAAATTTTATTTGTTCAGTATGTGACTTGTACAGAATATATGTTTATAGATTATTGAGGGAAGCCATTTTCTTTTTCTACGTGTTCTTCCACGGTTGTTTTCGAGAACTGAACTCTGATACCAAGATGCATTTCCCTTTAATGGAAAACAGAAAAATATTACTTTACCGTTTTCGTATATTTTTTTTTCAAACTTCCTGCGGACACCGTTTTATGCACAGACGCATATCAACTTTCGTCTGGGTTTTACTACGAGGTGGTAGTTTGTTGTGTGCAGGAAAAAAATGGTAAGCCGTACATGTTGTTCCGAGTCACGTTACCTGGAGAAAATAGGTGTTTTTTTTTCCCCCCCGATGTTCACCGAATTCTCCGAGAGAAACCCAGCCAGGAGAGAACGGGTCGGAACGGGAGGGACACTAGGAAAGATTTTATTTCTTTCTCAAAATGAAGAGTTATTAACGGGGAAAGTTAATTCGTTGAGAATAAAAAATGTAGTGGATGATGAGGAACCGCGAACGAAAGCTCAGGGCCCTCGGAGGACCCGGGAGAAAAGAAAGAAAAGAAGAGGAAAATTAATTTCAACTAGTCCTGCTTATTAATAATGAGCTTAAAATTACGGCGGCTAAATTTTTCTTTTGCTTTCACCTGAAGGAAAAGCTCGATTTTTCTCCGCTTGGTTCCTGCCACGACTTTTCTTCCTGCAGACATTTTGAAAGCTTTCGTGCGGTAGCTAAATTTATCTGTGCTTAGCCTGTATGTTTCTGTTGTTGTTGGTTTGTCTTGATTAGTGAAACCGGAAGGTACAAATGTTTAGGAATGTATTTATTTCGGCTATGTGCTTGTACACTAATATTATTGCATGCGTTGTACTTCCAAATGACGTTGTCCATATTCCGACCACTGGTTTGATTGTCTGCACTGGTGTTGTTCGTTTCTTACTTTGTATGTTGAAAATAACGTTTTATTATTTGAATGTTGAACCGTGTTGCAGTTGTAGAAAACAAATTAGGTGTGAATTTTACTCGTAGTAAATGAGCTTAGATGTCTGCGTCAGAAGGGTACGAATACATCGGGGACGGTTAAATGAGATCTTCGATCAGATGGAAAGGGTGGACGAAACGTATTTCAAAGGGAAGTTCTAAAATTTCCCACATTAACTTTCGTATCCGGCGAATGCGTTGTCACGGTATTCTCGCAAGGGTCGGTGTCGTCGGGGTTGAAACGGTTCTGAGCACTGAAAATGGCGAAGTCGGTACCAAGAAGAGATATTATAAACAGAACTTTAGGAAGGCATTAAATTGAAAAAGAAAGTGCAGTGTCACACGTTGCGACGGACAGCCGACAAACCAGTGAGATTTTGCTGCAGTTTTTATCTTAAAAGCTGACCCGGCAGACCCGTCAGAACAAAAACAAAAAATACGGCGGGAATAGAGTAAAAAGTCATTTGGGAAGCTTAAGACAAATTCCAAAGACCAAAATATTCGGGCTAATCCCACGTGTCGGTCCCAAACGGCTGAAGGATTAGCGTCAGACGAACGAAAGGAAGCTCGGGGAGTTGAGTATAAAGTGAACGGGTGCAGTCGGAGGCTGCACAAAGTAAGAAAAGGAGAGAAATTTAGAAATTAAAAAGTAAAACTGCAGCTGGACGAGAGTTGCAACGAAACAGTCCACGATTCTCACGTAACCACTTATGTTACATAAAACACGTCACATAATCACACCCTTAATAATCTTACATAACATTAACTGTAAAGTTTGATTTCTATGGATCCAGTTTTGTTTTCCCCGAGGATGTATTCTAGTTTTCCAACACACATGAACTAAAATTATGTACTGCGTGTAATAAATAATTAAATAAATAAATAATTAAATAAATATAATAAGAACGAGAAGTTAAAAACAAACATTTGGCTCCCGTTGCAACCTGTGATGTTATTCTTCAACTATTTTTCCCAGAAGTGATGACCACTAGAAATTCATTTGCCAAAAGTCCATATTTAAATGTTCTATTAATCTAGGTCTGCTTTAATAAAATGTTTGTTTTTTTTTCTAGGAGGGGACCAAACAATTTTTGGCTGGAGCTGAAGTGTCACCTGTTCTACTAGAAATAAGGTAAGGGACACGAGCTTGTTCTGGTGTGAGGGAAATTTGTTCGGTAAACATCTGCCTTCGAGGATGTTATTTAATTGATGGTTTTTCTATTACTATTTTGCAGTTGTATTTGTTAGTATTCTATTCTATTTGTTGCATTTTCTATTACCATCAGCAGTCATTTTTCTAAAGTTGATCTATTCCTTTCTTCTCACTTTCTTTCGGTCGAACTCAATCATATCTAGTCTCACCGTATGATGCACTGATATATACAGTGTGGGTTCATCTGTATAATATGTATATTATTTATGGGAAAAGTTAGTTTTCTGCCGTTTGCCACTTCTGCGTCGCGCACTTCCCCATTGTTGTACATCTCTACCTGATAAATTGCCTCGGATTACGTTTGAGAAGGAAGGATGTTTCTGAATTTGTCCCCTCAAGAATACTTTGTATTTGACATTTTCTATTTATTTCGCGTAATGGTTTGTTTATTTATTTTTCTAAAATTTTTTTGCTTTTCTCTATCTTCTTTTTCATTCGCCACTGGAGTGAGTCGCGTAGAAGGTTTGATCTCACATCATCACATTCGTCCAGTCGTTGGTGCTACAACTGACAATCATCAGTTTTTTTTTAAAACTGTTTACCTTGTTTTATGTTATTTTATTAAGATAATTAATACGACTAGTAAATCCTGACGCTGTTGGTTCAAAATGATGAAATTTTTACGGGTAAGCCAGGGGAATCAATTTTTTTTTGGGGGTGTTCCTCTGGTCACACTAATAGCGAATTAATTTTAAGTTGAATTTTATCATGTTATTATTTATTGTTTAGGAGTTAAAAGTTTCGTTGACATTTTAAACGGTACATTAGAAATTGAATGAACGCTGTTGTCGTGGAAGTGAGGGATTTGCATTTGGAATTTTTGCAAATTAACGTTTTTTACAGCCAAAAGAATGCAACTTGAGGTGATTTACGTTTTTCTTTTCAAGGTGTGGTGGCCCTTGAATTTGTACCTACGGCTGTTTTTCGGGGAGGGGGGGGCGTGTGCGACAGGTATGTTGCTCACGAAGGCTTTACCTCGAGGACTGAAGTCTCTTTTCCGCGGTACCGGCATCCATTAGAAATATTTAACGCTCATGAAAATATGCAATCTGCTCACCGCGAATTTGATTTCCTTCCAATGTTAGACAATTAAAGAAGGAATGAGAAAGTTTGAAGATTTATTAATCACCTGAGGCAGCTAATAACTTTCCTGAGAGAATTAAGTACCGCCATTTTGAATTCATTCGAGTGTGCCGGGGAAATGCCTTGAAATGTTTTCCGTTTACTATGTGGCAATAATAGAATAATAATAATGATAATGATGTAATAGAAGGAAAAAAAGTAGACGAAAGGGGCCGTTTCCCAGGGCCCAGGGCAAGGACCCGTTGCCCCTTTCCCATTTCCCGGCGAAAGTATGCCTGGAACAAGACAGCCAGGGAGGAGTGCTATGATCGATGGGAGAAACTTTTAAATGGAAAGACAGGCAGATGGAAAATGGCGGGATGAGTACCTCTAAACAACTGTTGAAGTATTTTTATTTTTCAATTTTGAAAGGTACCGGAAATCAGCCGGTCGGGGGCCCTTAGCTGAGGCCTGGGCTCAAGGGGTCGCGCCCGGTAGACACAGGGTCGTAGCTTATTTATAAGTAAATCATTTCCTGTTGTTCCTGTCATCTCCCGTATCTTCGCCTCGATGTTTTTGTAGTTTTCAACTACCCGAGCCGTACTTATTTTTATTTTTTATTTTTCTAGAACACTTCGCCCCTCTTCCTCCCCCTCCCCTCCCTCCCTCCCCCTCTCTCTCTCTTTCTGATTGCAAAGCTTTTGGCTTTTAATTTCGAGAGTAAGGTTAATCTTGGTTTTATTTCTTCTTTTTCTTTCCCTCTTGTGCAATGTCAGGATTCAACATGACAGTGGTTATCAGAGGCCCGAGATTTTGCGTAAAAAAAAGAGGAGGAAATAGGTGAAAGGCGGGTTGCAAATGATAAGACGTAATAAGGGCTTGAAATGGAAATGAAAGTAAAGTATGAATGGCGGAGGAATAGGAATAAGGAGAAGAAGAAGAAGAAGAAGTGGAAAGATATCAGATGAAACTTGAAGAACGCCAAATGTATTCATAGATTTTCTTTCCAGTCGGTTTTTTTACCATTCTCCGTCCACGCGAAATCCATTGTTTCCCATTAGAATTAGAATGAGAATAGGAATGGGAATGAGAATGGCAACAGCAGAGGGAAAGTAGACGTGGAATGAGAGGTTTTTTTTCCATTGAAAAAAGAATAAACGAAATATGAAAGTAAATCAATTCCAAAGGAAATTCCATTTAAATTTCTCCACTTTCTCCGCCGCCCTGTCGCCCACAGCCTTCTGTTGCCGGTCTAAACAGTTGCTTTTGCCTTTTCTCATCTTCTCCTTTAAAAACCGTTCAAACTTTTCTAACCTTTTTCCAATTCAACGCTGTTTGTGCCTTGTACTTTCCTTTCTTTCCGGACCAGAAAAGGACTGGAAACAAAAGCTGAAAAAAAATTTCTTTTACTTCGTGGCGGCAGGGCAAGCACGGCAGTTTCCCTCCACCATTCACCGCAGAATTGTCATCACCTCCGTACCAAGTGGCTTAGTGCGAATCGAATGCAGCAACAGCAGCAGAAAGGACAGAATTCGTTCACGTCGATGATCTTCGACTTTCTTTCTCTCTTTGGGATTGGTTCGTTTCTTGGTGCTGTCGTCCTTCCGTCAAACGTTTCTTTTTTCTGTAGGGTTCTGATTGGAAATGAAGCGGCAGAAATTGGTCGAATTTGTCATTTGATCGTATCAATCACGCGAAATACAATTCACTCCTCCGGCCGTGACGGGGGGCGAGCAACAGGTGCGTTTCACGCGGCCATTAAATTTACGAATTGCCCAGGTAGAAACCGTGGCCGAGTTACTGTCTTCTGCACGACCCCTCGTAACTTTAATGAATAGTTTTGCACTATTTTAATTGTCAGCGGTGGGCTGGTGGAGGACCATGAATCTTTCGTTTTTTGTATTTTTGGAATGATTTTTACTATTTGTAAATTATCTATTAACTTTAATAATTTGCTTTCCACGTGGAATACCGTTCCTTAGAACGTGGTGATTCTAATTTAATTTCTTCCTATTGGTGACAATTTTTTATTATTATTAATTGTTATCAATAATTATTAATATATACAATTTACAATTCAACAGACATCGGCTACGGCCTTGCGTTTGTAGTGTGACAATTATTGAGTCAAATTTTATAACACAATTTAAAATAATTGTATACAATAATGTAAGGAACACAAAAGCTTCAACAGAATATGATTTAACTACATTTTTGTAGTTTAAAATCAAGTAAGCGTTTAACGTTTACCTGAAATACTAAAACTTATATGAATAATACATAAATAAGGGCTGAAGAGAGAAATATTTTGTCTAAGAACTTGACTGCGAGAACGTAATCCATAGATACAACCAGTAGCATGAAGTTTTAAAGTAACCACTGTAGTGCTTTGTAGTACAGTACGACAGAAAATGTGCCAGATTCTATGCTGGCGCATTGGCATAATGCCTTGTCAAAATATGTTTGTTGTGGGTAAACGGTTTGTGTCGTTTGATTGTAGAAATAAATAAGTATAAGTAAGGGGAATGATTTACTGAATGCTCTACTTTTGCGACAGACAAAGGTAGGAAAATTGACGAAAGCGTCAACAAGCGAAGGAAAGTTGTTAGAAGTAGTTTGAGGAAAGTGTTTAGTTAAGTTGAAGCATATCGAAAAACCACATTTAGTTAGTTTTGAATGAAGGAGAGGCAGCTTAAATGCAGATTTGTGTACGTAAACTTAATACGCGGCAGTATGTTTTAGTTACTCGAGTTACTCCCGTGGTGTGCATCTTGTGTTTCCTACCTTGTTCTTTTCGCGAGCTCCATTTCATCTCATTTTCTGTTCCAGGGCTTCTGTCGCTCTCCGAGCGCTTTCGTTTTGAGTTCCACAGAGGATTCTTCCAATCCGTTTTCTCGTTCTATTCCCATGACAATTCTCCCACTCACCGAATGTGTTCAACTGCAGTACAGTACACTTTTGTAAACTTTGTTCAGATTGAGTTTATTTGGAGATTTTGTTTGTCTACTGTTTCAACTGTTGTAAGGTAACGAGACGACACCGTTTGCATTTTTGTTGCATCGTGATCAGAGTCGCACTCTCCGATTCAAACAGCTACGAAATAGACAGCACCCTGTGGATAGGTGTGGTTCAATACGGCTTTTAACTACAACCGGTCCGTAGTAATGAGTTGTTGTTGTAACGTTGTTGTTCGTCGTATATTTCTATTTGTTTAGTTTTAAGTAGTTTATTTTTCATTTATCACACTTTATTATGTGCAACAGGAGAGTTACTCAGGTAAATTAATTGAACGGTAATCAGGAGAAGTCTTACACCTTGTCTATACAACTTAGACGAGCAAATAATTTTTTTTTTTTTGGATTTAATAAACAAACCGACGTGTACAATAATCCAGGGTAACCAGGGCAGGGTGCCGCGAGGGTTTTTGTTCTTCAGTAAAAGTACACTTTAATTGAATAATTGTTTTTATTTTATTTCACATGAAATGAGTTGTTTTCTCTTTTCCGTTATGACAAATTCTCGGAAGAAAACGTTTTATCCGAGGTTGGAATACATAAAAGTGGATGTATTTATGGAAGGTCAAAGAATGGAAAATAAAAGTGGCACGGAGGAGATCGTCAAGGTGGAGGCGATGGAAGAGAGGACGAAATTAAAAATAGAAAGAAAAATGAGACCTGGAAAATGTTTACCTGGTCGCTATGTTTGCGTGCGTGTGCGCGCGTGTGCACACCGGAAGAAGCGTAGGAAAGTGACATGAATGTTGACATAGGAAAAGAAAGGCGTTGGCAGAGGAAAGTAGAAGAGTCAAAGTGAAAGAAAAGGCAGAGAAAGTAAGGGATGGTAATAAACCGCGAGAGGGATAATGCTATTGTTTTTTTATCGGTAATAATTACGGTGGTAATACGCGGCGGCACCCACTTGCTTTCTCTCTCTCTCTCTCTCACCTCTCTCTCTCTCTCTCTCTCTCTCTCTATTGTTTAGCTTTCTACTTTCGTCAAATGTGTTTCTTTTTTAACGTTCGCATGGGAGTTGGGTAGGATGGCAATGCAGGAATTATTGAAAAAATAAATTATTTTCATATTTTTGTATTTCACTTTGTATTATCTGTGCTCTTCTCGTTGTCACACTTTTTTTCAGGGCACCGTAGATGCAGTCAAGAGTGTCACGTGCGAGATTTTTTTGGTTTATGACTATGAGTAGGTTTATTAATAATTTATTAATATTAATTTTGGATATGTATTGGAAATAATATCACATTCACGTTTTGTAATGTTTTTTTTCTGTATGAGTTAATTTCAATAAGTTGTGTAATGTAAATGAACCTCCGGTAATGGGTCAATTTGGTTATTTATGTTTTATTTTGGGTTAGTGGAAGTTTCTGTTGTTGTCTCGGGTTCTTAAGTCTATTACCACTAGATAAATCACCCAGATAATTTGTTTTGAACTTGCCGGGTAACACCTAAGTGACTCGGTAAATACATTTAACAATTTTTAACATTCACGTGTCTGAACAGGGGTAGCTAGTAGGATTCGGTACGTTGGTTTCTTGATGTTGTTTAACTAGACTAACGCCCGGAACACTTCCCTTTGAGTATTTGCATTCTAGTTGTGCGTTCCAAGTACGGAAAATTCGTCATCTTATGAAATAAGAAGAGTGAAATGCAGTGGCGGTGGAAAATCAACATCACGTAGATTGTTGTGAGAGATACAATCAACGGTACTCGGAGTACCGGGTCGTGTTGTACTCAGCGGTTGAGTCTTGGGAAAGAATAAAAATGGGCAGGACGTGGGAGACGTTCAAGTCAACAAAAAAATGAAGTTGCCCCCACCACGAAAATAGCTCAGCTCCATCAGAAAACTGCAGCTGCGTCTGGCTTCTGTTTATCCGTGCATTTATCTATTTGTACATCTGTTTGTCTGTCCGTCTCTCCGGGTCTCATCCTCCCGGCGTCCGATGAAGATTCATAAATTTTGTTTTCCTCGTGTTGCTTTTGATTTACAAAGAAATTCACTTCGGGCATTAAAGTCACACCCCACTTTTTCATTTCTCTCTTACATTCGTTTATTTCATCTTCTTTTACGGCGACTTTCTTCCATCTTCCATCTTGGAATAATGTTCAAAATATTAAGCAAATTATTATTATTATTTACGGGTGCAGTTAACTTTTGCCACGTTTGGCTTTTTTTATTTAGTCAATTACTCCATTTAATCTATCTATTTGGCCTTATTAATTTTTTATTATTAATTTTGTTGAATTTTTCTAATACTCTTTCCTTCGTCTGTGTCGTTTTGTTTTTGTGTAAAAATCTTTTGAAAAAAATGTATTAGTAAATCACTTAAATAAGAAAGTAAAATAGACACGTTTTCTAGAATTTTGATGGAAATATATTTTTGAGGCATTAAATTTATTACTATACTTATTAAATATTAATAACAGATTTATTGTAATAAAATAGTAGTTAATAATTATTAGTAATTTACTCAAATTTATTAAATTAGTATGAAATCGTTTAATGAAGATTTGCTACCTAAATTGTATTGGTACGCTTAAATTGTAACGGTATTGATATTGCATGTAGATTATTATTTGATAACTTAAAACAGAAATGTGTTGAGTTGTATTCGTGTACATAGGTGTGAAGGAACTTATGTATAATATGAAGTATACAAAACTTATCAAATTCATTGAGTTGCAACAAATAGACGTTGAATCGGCGTTATTTCCCTTAAAAGAATGGCCTTCTACGAGTTTAGGTGCGAGAGAAAGAGTTGAAGGAAGTAAACTCAAAGTCAAAACCAACAACTTCTGGGTTCGAATCTTCCCCAGGTCAAACTCTTTTGCTACGGTTAGTCCCCTGGAAATGGCAAAAGGGAAACCGCCGCGAGTATCCAACGGGTAAAAAACCTTCATCTGGAAAATGATTGTAACTTAAACAGTAAGAAAAAAATATTTTTGTTAAAACTGGGGTACTCGTCTCTCGTCACGTCTGAGAAACGTCCAACTATTTATATTTAACTTTTCCGAGTTGAAATTAATAATATGTTCGGTGGTGAAAAACAAAGAGCAACAAAAACACAAACAGCCGGAGGAGTTTTGAGAATGGCAAAGGAGAAGGCGGAGGAAGGTCGTCTGAGAGAAAACAGCACGTTGTGTTCGCTATCCGTTCGAGACCCATTTTCTTGGATTTATGAATTCTTCATATTCAAAAAGGGTTTTCAATCATTCGTGGATGTTGGATTTGTTTGATGTTGACTGTCTTCTCTCTTCCATATATATATATATATATTCTATTCGCAATCGACTGAAAGAGGAGTGAGCCTATGATGCGAGAAATCACAAAAATTGTGAGATTTATGTATTGCATGGGGATGTGTATGGGACCGGTGGTAAAAAAAAACCGTCAAGACCAACCTTTGAGAGTTTATACACAGACAGTACAACAGTACGAATGTCTAAAGGACAAATTGAAGATTTTTTTTAAATACTGAAAAACAAAAATCAAACGTCGAATAAATAAAAATACATACGAATTCATCTAAAAGGCAAAAATGACTACGAAGCACGTGGACAACAAGAAGAAACAAGAAGCTAAAAGGAAACCCCACGTGTATGAGAACAACAAACTATGTTCGCAAATGACAGTTCTGGAAACAAAAAATGTTACTTAGGAGCAATCAATGAGAAATAATTTGTCTACGTGTCACCAGACAGCCTGGTGCTCACCACGGGAACCGAATCTGGTGACACGTCCCCATTTGACTCATCCACGTTGGTAAATTTCCCCGAGTTGAGTGTCATGCTCCGCCGAAGACAGAAAGGAGCAAACTCCCTTATATTATTTCAGTATATGTGGGATTAATGCTAATTCGCGTCTACCGCGTCTTTCTTTTCGGCTTACCACGAGCCAACTCGCGTCTTCCCTTCTTTTTCCTTTTCCTTTTACGACTTCCTCCGCTTCTTTAAGCCACAAAACCTTTGCAATCTCTTCTTGTAAATTATACACTTCGGAAAAATTTATTACTCGAACTTCCCCTCTCCTTTATTTTATTATTTCATATTTTTCTGGCGCAGCGATTAAACTTTTTTACTTATTGGTAAAAATAATTTTTTTTGCTGCAAAGGCGGGAAATAAGACGGCCGTGTGTCTCTGCGAGAGTTTTACCTCTCAGACTTACCGCCATTGACATCCACAGTGTGTACTGAACGTGGACAGCATGTAATTAGTTGATGCTAATCAACAGTAATAAAAAATATGATGATTTATTACGTATTTTTAGATATTTTTAATTTTGTTTTTAATTGGTCATACAATATACGCAAATCGCATGTTTCTGTGACTGTACCTGAAAGTATTTGTGGTCAATTTGTATTAGAAAGAAATGCAATTCTTTGTTCGGGGTGTTTTATTTCATGGCAGGTGATTGTCAAGAGTTTAGTACAACCCAGAGAAAATAGGAAATTATGCACTTTCTTCAACCACAAAGCCGCCTACAGGGACTTGGAGGGAGATCGTTCGAGTGCAGCAAACGCTTTTCGCTGTAGACGAGAAATTGGACTCCGCATTTTTTATGTTGCGGATCATTAGGAGAAGGTGATGTTATCTCCATTTTTCCAAAATCCAAAACTTTGTGTGGGCAGGTAGCACAGACAACAGGGCCAACAGATATAAATCAAGGGAAGAACTCTGGCCGCAGCGAAAGTACAAAGTAAAGGCAATAAAGAAAGCCGAGGATTAGAAGTTGTGTGCTCCAACTTTATTTCTTTTCGAAAGTCCCACGTGGGAAATAGAGAAGTGAAAGAAAGAAACGGACGAACTAGGAGTAAGGAGGAACAATAAAAGAAGTAATAAAATAAAGAACCTAAAGTAACTAGGAATGGTAAAAACCGGAGTGTAACATGACACATCTGGAAAAAAAAAACAAAAAGTGGAGCAAAAGCGGACAGGGAAATAGAATAACAAGAATTAAGGATAATGGGAAAAGTGAAAATAGAAAAAAAGATTAATAATGAACTAAAACGAAGAGCAGCAAATTCCAAATAAAATGAGAAACAAGGGAAAAAGAACAGTAAGAAAAAGAGGAGAACGTGATGAAAGAGCAACGAAAAAAAAGAAAAGAAGGACAGCAACAAGCGAGAAAAGGTAGAAAACAAAAACAAAACTGAAAATGAAGAACTACAATGGGAAGGCGAAGAAGAAGGACAAGAACAAAAAGAAGCGAAAGAAAAATAAGAAAAGAATTTTCAATGGAAATGGGAAAGAAAGAAATAAATAAAAAGAGACACGTGGCTGGAAATGAGAAAACGGGAGAAAGAACCGAAGCAGAGCCTTCATATTATCACATCATATTATAATATCATATTATATATTGTACGTGTCGTGTCACGTGACGACGGCACCCCAACAGCCTCCCCATGGGAACCTCCGCCAAAGGAAAGGCGAATTTCTGTCGCCACAATGTCCAGCGAGTGAAAATTTTGCAATTTACATTTGTCGTCGAGTTTTGCCTAGGCGAAAATTGAAGTGGAAGCAGAAGAGACGAATCAAACGGTTTTTTTTTTCTTTTAGTCGTCTACCTGTAGTTGCCTGCACCTGTTTAGTCTGCCATACTGCCTTGTTTACCCTTTTTGATTTCTCTACGTTTTCCACTTCGTACCGTTTGATTATTTCTTTTTAATTAACCGTCCGGAGAATTTCGGGGTTAGAGGAAATGAAATTTTAATCAAGATCTTCTCCAAAAGCTTCTTTCCCGCCGTTTCGTTTCGGGGCGCCTCCACTTCTGCCGTTGCTTCTGCTGTCGCTCGTCCGTGAAACCTTTCCTCGAGTTCTCGTCTGCTGTCGCGTTTCGTGTCCTACGCTGAAATTAAATTAATTTATTTATTTTATTCGCCTTCGCTGTCAGATTTTGCTCATTCTCTTCACTCCACATCTCGTCCTTCATCTGTTGACCACCGTTTTCAAGTTGAATGTGCAATGATTGTGGTTTACCTTCTCTCCCGTGAAATCTTTACTTTGCAATTGCGCGCGGATACCACGTACTCCTCGAGAGAAGATACCTGGAGGCAGGCCAAGACAAAATTCCCGAGATTGTCAAAGAGAAACAATACGGAAAAGTGGAGAAAAAGCGGCAGGTTTTTAGGGTTCTTTTAGGGTGGAGAAGACGAGAGGTGACGCTTCCCGACGCACTTGACACACCAGTCAGGACCGTGTCGATGTCAAAAATTTAAATAAGAAATTGTCACGAAATTCATTTGTTGAGGAAACGGCAAAAAAAAAGTTGCGGAATGAGAAATGAGTCGAACGTGGGCTCACGTCGCCATTACACCGTTCGCGGGGCGACTGCTAAATTGACGACTTTTTTTTTTCTTCTGACTTCTTCTTCTTATTCGTCTCCTGTGGATTTCCAGTGGTGTATTTTGTCTATTTGTAAATGAAGAGAATTTAACGCAAAAGCTACACTTGAACAGGACGAACAAGTTGATGACAGACAAGAAGTCGAACTGCGACGAAGACAATCGGCGTACACAACGGAAAAATGTAGAGGAAACCACAAAAAATTGCAAGGGAACTACGCCCGTACAGACCGTTGTAATCAAAAAATGACCACGACGTGTAAGCAAAAGAAAAGCACAAGAATGTCATGGACATCATCAGAGACTCATCACACACGGGAAAATAAGTAAAACCTAAAGTGTCGTTGAGTGAGGAAACTCGGAGAAGTCAGGGCGTATCTCACGTGACTACCGCGAAAAAGTCTCTCATTGGATTTTTTAAGATCTGATCAGATCACTCGGAGAAAAGTTGATGCAAAACTGACACGATCGAAGCAGAAGATTAGGGAGAAAATTGGGATGGAAGCTTAAGTAGATGAAAGAAGGGGTAAACAAGTCAGAGGGAGAGAAATTAGGAGAAAGTGGAAAGTCGACAGTCGAAACTGTTGAAATTTCAATAGAAACCTTCCGTTGGTGGCTCAGTTAATGGATAATAATTCGTTGTTAAATAAATCGGACTCTTATGTACATAAATTTGACGGGGCAGCCAGGCGGTTAATTTGTATTGTTTTTTGCTTTGCCGACAAACGAGTTTACGGCAAACAAACAGACTCAAAGGGTATTTGCTTCCCAGGGCCTGGGAAACCTCCAGGGTGGCACCCGCATGACTCGAGGAACCCGCCGTTTTTGGCAAACCGCTGGAAAGTTGGACACGAGAAGGGTCTGGAAATAGAAAATTAATTATCGATGACTTGACCAACGCGAGTGTACAAATCGACGGGGAAGTACTTAATTTTAAGTTCGTCTGCTTGTAATGAGTACTGGAGTACTCGCCGGTACCTTCGACGCTCGTTTTGGTTTTCCGCGTCGAAAGCACGAGGTGGATCCCGGGGGAGTGACGATAGATGATAGGGCAGATGAGAGAGGGGGTGATTTATAATATAATGATACAAATAATAATATAAATAATATTATAAAGTAGTGATAAAGAAATCAGACGAGGAAAAAATGGCTGGCGGTTGGACAAATCGGTTTGGATTTTTATTTTATTTTTTATTTTTAAATGTTTGTAGTGTTTGTGCTGTTTTATTACTGCTTTATTGTGATTTGTTTTTTTGTAGTTTGTGCTAGTGTAGAGCTCTTCGCTTGAAGTTTGTGAAGGATTTCACTGCAGGTGAGGGTTAGACGTGGTTGCAAAAAGTGGGATCTTAAAGGAAGGTCGCTTCCTGTAGCTTTTTCCGGTACCCCACAGAGCCAGGATTCGTCATCTGTGACCTCAACCCTTTTCAGGTAGCCCGTGACCTGTGATGAATTACTAGAATTACTAGGGCACCTGGCCATAGAAATTTAAGGAGGTCGGGTTAGGGTTGCTCAAAAGGAAACAAAATTAAATTTGGCCATTGAATTTCCTAGTGGGTCAATTTCCCAAAGGGTGTCGGCCATTTTTTGTGGGAGCACACGAGAAAATGGTAGTTTTCTTGCAGCCGCCTTTTGTGCTAATTTTTCTTTTTTACTTTCTTATTGAATGAGAATTTTTTCCCCGGGGTAGGGGGTTCGGACAGGTGACAGATGAATGGTGTCGTGGGGACAGCAGCCTTTCAGCCCACAGTTAATGTGCTGAAAAGAATGTTGGAAGTTGTACGGGAGTTGTGAGGCTCGTGACTCTGAAGAGGCTGACACGAGAAGGTTTCCTTCCAGGGTAACACTCGGTTTAATCGTGAGGTTTTAATTCACTTTAAACGGTTACCAACGGCCTTTGTACTTGCTCTTAACTTAACCGTTCTCTAATTCAATTCAATTTAATTAATTGAATTGAGGGATGAGTTTCAAGGGGCGAATCGGACCCGCCCGACTGGTACTCGCTTTTTTTCAGCGAAAAGGGTACCTTTCCCGCTCGAAAGTCACCTTTTGTCGAAAATTTTCCGTCGACTCCCGCAGTTTTCCCGTGAACCTTTCGGATTTTGTTTTTCCACGAAAAAAAAAATGTTCAATTTACAACGGATGAAAGATGAAAGTTTTATCTTCTCTCACTTTATGTACATCTGAGCTTTTACCCGTTCTGAAAAATCAGAACAAAAGCTCGTTTAGAAGCTAAACTAAGCTTGAGTCCCTCTCTCTCTCTCTCTCTCTCTCTCTCTCTCTCTCACCGGGTACCTCTTGATATCTGACTTTAGTTATAATTCCTAAATGAGCGAACGAACGAATGAATGAATGAAGTTAAAACGAGGTCGAGATGTTATGAAGGAGAGCTTTGATGTGACAAGCATGCGTCGGCCGTTTGGAAAAGTGTGAAACTCAAGGAAGGAGTAGAGAAAGTAGTCGGAGAAAGTAGTTGAGGTTGGTGCCGTCAGTTATTTTTAAAAATGGCGAAACGGAAAGAAATCAGGCGAGGAGAACATTGACAGTGGACGAGAGTCAAAGGAAAAATAAAAAAGAATGTCGGTTTCCCCTGTAATCCCTGCAGTTTACTTAAGTAGTTTTTGACGTAGTAGTTTTTTTTTTTTAAATGAGGTAAAAGTGAAGTTTCCATGAGGAGCCGTGCGAATGACGACGCGTACAGATGATTTCCCAGCAGCAGTCTCACAGGCCAGGTGTAATTTAATTACAAGGCAAATTACTCTCGGTTGGACTTGTTTGATTGCCGTTCCGTGACAATTGCCGTGTCGCTCGTGTACCTAAAATTAATTATTTTAATTTGGTTAAATAACAGAAAATGCAACGGAAGATTTCAAATAATCTGATTTAGGTGGTCGACGGTTGTGAAGACCGGGGAATTTCGCAGGTCGTTGCCATACGAATTGATTCACGAGTTGAGAAAACGTACCTGTCGGGTAGGTACCCGTGACCAGGTGGTCAACCAATAGCCCCATCGGAATAGTTTAGGAATAGTTGTGCTTAGAATTAAGGCTTTTCGTCCGATTTATAATATTTTTCTTGTAGCGTTATGTAGTTGTAGCTGTTTCACAGTTGACTACCTATGAATGTGTTGGGGGATTTTTTTTTGAAAAAGAAAGGTACTGAATATTTATAATTTAGTTGTGGTCCATCTTTTCTTTTGTTTATATATATGTATATATGTCCACGGGTTTGCCTGTTTTATGTACAGTACAAAGAAAATGTCTTTAGTGATCCCATTTTATTTTTATATACGGTTAACACACCTTTCTTTTAGTCTTTAATTAAAATTTACCTCCGCATTTGTGTGTTGGTTAGGTTGTGTTTACTTTGTAAAACTACGTTTGTATGCATTCAGCCAACTATTTTGTATGTTGTATCCGTATACTGCTCAATTACTTATTATACTTATAATATTATATTAAATTAGGTAGGTTAGGTATTGTTGTCAGCTTAATTCTTGGTTTTTTAATTAATTAAATTGAGTAGCAAGTGGTTCAATCGCTTTGAATTCTCTGCTGCGTGAAACGGGACAGGATGCTGTTGAGTCAGGTGTAAATTGTTTTTCTGGGGTAGGACACCTTAAATTGACTCACGGAGAAAATCCTTTAATTTTAATGGCGGCCAATTCACCAATCTTTAAAATGGTTTATACTGTTTCTTTAGCACTGCTCGTTTCTTGGGTGCCTAATGAAAGTACTCCTAAAGTACCCCTAAAGAAGGCTGTCGAAGGGCCCATAATTTCGCTCGATTCTCAAAAACTCAGAGACTCTCAGTCAGAAGGGCTCGTTTCGAGACGTTAATTTTAATTACAAGGTAAATTGTAAAATACGTTTTGTTTAATTTCCTCAAAGGCAATTGGCCCCGTCGTCTTTTAATATCCGCCGTCGAAAGCATCGAAGTTGTGAAAAGCCGTGGAACTGATGTAAAACTCCATTGTAAACTGATAAGAATTTCATTCGTCTTTTATTTCTGTCACTTTCGGGTGATAAAAGGGCAAATAAATTTCTCTCTTGTTCGTCTCCATCTTGTTTTGTACACGTTTAAACGGAAGGAGACATTTAAATTTCTCGCTCTCGTTGGCGTGAAAATTTAAATTTTTTGGTTACAACGCGACTAAATTGATTTGTTCAAATTTTTAACGGTTCGAAGCGAGCTTTATTTACGGTTTGTGCTCCTGTGTTGTTGATCCACCTCTAAATTTATTTATTTTATGTATGTAATTAAACGAATTGCGGCAACTCAAATGCCACCTGGGGATGGAATTTACCTAGCGCGAACGCGATTGATTTTGTTTTTTCTTATTTACTTCTCCTCTACGTTCTTCTCCGTTGGATCTTTGTGACTTTTTTTTTTAGGATTTCTAGTAGTAGCAGTTTGTTGTTGACTCCTTGTGTATAATATTTTTTTTTTTGGAGTTCTGTGGATGTTCTTTTTGGGATTGCGTTCAAGTGTACCAAAGAAGGTCTTTGCTCTTTACTTTGACTCGTTGTTAATATGCTTCTTGTTACTATTGACTTCTTCTCTAAACAAACTTATTTATTAGTTTTTGTAGTTCCTTTGTGTAGTTCACTGGAAATGCTCTGCAACAAGTAGATCATTCTGTGAGTTACTTTTTAATTTCAGATCTGTCGGCATTACTTTCTAATATACACAATGACTCTTATGTTACTATACAAATAATACACAATTAATACACGACATTAATTATCCTAACGTAAACATCATATACTTCAGTTGCATTTTTGAAGTAATATGTAATTTATGTAGTAAAATGAAGAGCAAAGGCACTAAAGTGATATTGTCGGGTAACTTGCAACTCTTGCGACTTGAAATTTTTTCCAAATTTAGAGTTTCAGTTTAGTCAGATGGATTAGTTAGATAGTCACGTGAATACTCAAAGGAAATGTGCACATTTTCACGGGGTTAGTCGTAAAGGGAAATGCAAAGGAAAAGTGAAAATAAAATGAGGAGTCTCCTGCTGCGACATCTCAAATTTAATTTTGGTCGTGTGGCGTTGGCATACCTCGCTTCGGCAACTCCAACAGAAAATGGAAACGGAAAATTTGGACTCGGTCTGTGCCAGATGGTGCAAAACATTTTCGGAAAAGCCGAACGTCTTCCAGACGTTGAAACCCGCCTGAAATTTGAATTGAAATTTCACGGCGGGTGAGTGTGAGGAGAGAAAGAGGACTGAATGACTGATGAACTGGTCCGGATACCAAGGGAAAGGAAGGAAATACATAAGCTACATAAACAACAAGGCTTTAATAAGTAATGTAAACTGACGTAGCATGACTGCTGGACCATCCGCTTCGGTCTTCACCTGGTACCTGAAGATCACAGCCCACTTATTCACCTTCACGTTTCCCTGTTATCGTGGACACTTAACTAACTCAAATTTAATTTTTCCAGTGATGATTTTTTTCATAATTATTGCGGTGGGTAGAGAAACAGGCAGTTGACCTTTGCGGGTTGGAACAAAGACCTGGTTGAGTGTGACGGAAAAGCCTGGCAAAATTATTGCACTTCCTTGCAAGTTAAGAAAAAAGTAGGATCAGAAAAAGTAGGGTGTGTGGGTTGTGGGAATGGGGGTTGGTTGGGTAAAAGGAGGAACTTTGGATTGTGGACGGGAGCTTGGGAGAAAAGCTAGAGGTTCCTTCTTTCCGAAACCTCCAGCCGACCCACTCGGAAAAAAAGGGAAGATAAAAAAAAACTAATAAATTGAATTTTAAAAGTTCTTAAACAATGAAATACTCGAATTACCAAAGCAAATTTCCTTGTGAAAAGTTTCCCTTGTTCCCTGGAAAGCAGAGAAGAGATGAAAGAAGTGTAGGACGGCGATGAGAAGACGAAGAAGAAGAAGAAGAAGAAGATTAGAAGATGTGGAATCGTTGGAAAATGGAGTGAAAACAAGTGAAAAATCTACTTCTTCTTTTTGGTCTTCGCTTTGCGCTTTCTACTTTTTGCTTTCTTTTACTTTCACTTTCACTTTCCCTCGTCATCTATCCACTTACTCTCCCTCTCTCTCTCTCTCTACGTTTAATTCCTTCTTAAAACCTGTTGAGGGCTGCTTCCCCTAGCTACAAGTAAAAATAACTGAAATCTGTTTCGACGAGGAAAGTTGAAAGAAGTAGGAAGAAGTTTTTTTTTACGAATTAACAAAACGGCAGAAAAACTTGAGTAGAATAATTAGAGAATGCATAGGACGAGTAGAATGAGTAACACGAGGAGTCGGTTCTCAGACTTCAGATTTTCCATCGGTCTGACTTTGGACTCGCTGTCGCTGCCTAAAACCGTCACAAAACAACTAGAGAACAAGTACCGATTTCGGAAAGAGCAAAATCAATTTGTTCGCTGCGATTATTGAGAAGGCGAGAACGTGAGGGAAATATCAAAGGAGACAAATTTAATAATGTTAACGTTAAATCGCCGAATTTGTGTTAAGTGCCAGCGAGAAGAACAATGAAATCTACTTAAGGAGTCATAAACATTTGGAAAAGGGAAAAACCTATTTGTCCGTTTAATGTTGTTGAGTGAGGAGTCTCGCCGGATGGAAGTCACTCAGCCTTGAGGTTTAGGGCTCTGACCGTAGAAATGTGGAAGCGTTGCCAAAATTGGACAAGACTTGATTTTTTCCAGCTCTGAGACACCAGGTCTAGTAGATCCTGATGGTCAGCCTTCTTGTGAAGCAGCACTGACTCTGGCTGAACGTCAGTTACTCGCCATTCACCCGCCCGTGACAAAAGTTCTTTGTGTGACATCATCGCCGTCTGCTCTCCACGATTTCGCGTTTATTTTAATCCTTTTTACTGCATATAAAAAATTACACAAGTTAAATTAAAAAAATACAAATAAAACATAAAGTGATACAATGGAAGGATTACGGGTTACATAAAACACAAACGGGTACTATTTGCAAAATTAAAATTATAATTTAACAAACAAATTTCACATTAAAATGAGTCTTAAGGAAATGAGGTCGAGTGGCTTAGAGGAGGAGCTCGGCTCAGGTAGACTCGGTGAAAAAACAAAAACGGAGACGGAAAAAAGAAACGCGGGGAGATGAGAATGAAAGGGAAGCAAAGGGACGAGCTTAGGTTGAGTATCATTTGGTGAAATCCCGAACGGAAGCAATAAATCTTTTGCCGTTGTTGTTTGTCGGACTCGCGACGAGAATAAGAAAAGAAAAGAAAAGGACAAGGACAGAATGGATTGTACGGTTGAAATCGAAAGTCACGGTGTAAAATAAAGGAAACGGAAGATGAACTTGAAAGGGAATAAAAGAAAATGTGTGAAAGTCAAATGATGCGTTGTTGAGAAGAAGAAGTGTTGAGTATGGAAAATTTGTATACAGCAATAATATATATGTTTATTATATAATATATAATATTAATATAAGTAAAATGGTGGTACTGTGGTTTCAGAAGTTTAAGTTGTGTTCTTTATGTATATTTGTCATCTTTGTTTCTCTTGCTGTAATTACAATTTGTCCTCTTTCTCTTTCTCGATCATCTTCTGGATGCCACAGGAATGTTAACTGGTTGCCGAAGAATTCGACTTTTGCGTAGTCTCGAGTCTTGTTTTTTTCACCATCATTGATTCTTTTAGCTGTACATGTTTTTTAGTTTTTATTATTCAATCTCCTTTCTTGTTTCTTTTTTTTCGTGAGATTCTTCAATCTCCTACATCGTGCCGGTTTTCTTTTTCTAGAGAATGCTAACTGTCCGGTCGTGAGACGGTTTAGATATTGGAGTATACATTGGCTTTGAACTGTTCCATAACCTTTTGTTAGTTACCTCCCCATAAATTCAGGTGACATCCAATGAGTCTTGTCAGATTGTTTGAACTACAAATTTTGGTAACGGTCAAAGAAATCTAATACTGTGATAGTAATACTTTGGAATGAAAGTTAGTAAGTAATAAAGTGAATAACAATAAAAAAAGTCGCTGACAGTGAAAATGAGAATTAAAGTACAAGTAAACTGCAACCAAAGTGATCGTAAGTTCAAATAATGAAAGTTTAATAATAAATAGGAAAAGGGAGAAAACGTAACTCAATCTACAGTTGTAGTTACACTACAAGGAACTACTTTTTTTTCAGAGTAAAGAAGTGATCCGGATTTGATTGCGTTCTCGAACGAATAGAAAAGTCTTTCGGTTTGAATCTCTCAATTCAGAAGCAACAAGACTCAATGAAAACGCTGAGAAATTATTCTTCCCAATGAAAAAAACGCCCGCGTATAAATTTTCGGAAAGTAGACCGGATGTGCGAGTCTCATGTTTCCCAAGAGCCTACCTAACACTGGGGTTGGAAAATTTCTTTAATTTTCCTTTGGCAGTCCTTTGGCCCGAGTTGTTTGGGGGTGGTTTTCTCTCTGTCTCCTGGGAGCCTTTCCGACAAGGCGGCGGGTGAAAAAGGTTTTCGGGTCACGATACAGTCAGACGGGGTCATTTCGATAATTTTGGGAAAATTGGGTTTAGGAATTTGGCGGTGAGAAATTCTAACCGGAAGCGAAGCCATTTTGAGGAAATGGAGACTGAGATGAAAGAGGGAAAAGCAGGAGGCTGTGGGCATGTGTGGAAAGCAGAAGACGGAAAGTTCAATTTTTTTCTGACAGATGAGTGGAGCAGGGAGAGAGAGAGAGAGAGAGAACCTTCAAGGAAAACCTTTGTCTGCCTGGCCACGTGTGTTTGCTTTCTCCGAACGGAATGGAAACTTCTGGATGTTCCAGTCGTTCAGGTTTGTTTGCTGAGGTGAATGAAAAAGGTTCAGGGGGGGTTTGACTCACCCCATCTGCACGGGCCTACTTGCCACGAGGCCGCCTTTCCGGCGACAAGGACGTTTCCTTCCATTGAGACCGGTCCTTTTATGTGGTTCCTTTGACGACCGATGCAGGCTAATTGTAAGCTCATTGAAACATGCATTGGTTGATTTGACAGTTTCGTCTCTTTGTGCCGGCGAATTTTTGTTTCTCAACTCGAACCTCAAAGCGGGAAAGGCTTCTGCTTGGACACCACCTTGTTTTATTCTCGTGTGCTGCTACTTGAGTTGACGAGATGAGCGAAGGAAACGTATGAATGGAAGAGAAACCAAGGGAAAGGACAAAGGGATGAAGTGATGATTTGCTTTTGAACGCACACGCTCTACTTAATTATTTCATTCTCGGTAAAAAACGTTGGCTGGTAGATTGGAGCAAAACCGGACTGTAAGAGAGGAGAGAAGCCGGAAGAAAGGTTTTACTCCGAGAAATTATACTTCGTTATGTGACGCATAGTCGCAAGGACAACAACCATGAAAATATCAGGAGAAAGCACTGTGCAGAAAAGTTGAAGACTAGAGAATCGTACAAAAGAAAGAAAAACCTATAGAGTAGAATAGAAGAACCATAATTTTTACTGGAAGCAGAATTAATGACAAAATAACTAAAAAATTTATGCCAGTAGGCTGAGGTTCCGCGACCAATATTTATTACAAAAACATAATGTTACTATCATAACGAAGGAACCGCATGTTATTTACGTTGACGAAAAGTGGCGGTCGGATTTTACAAGAGCCCGGAGACGGAAGAACGGAGGTCGAAAAGGTTCGGTCCTTCGCCGGAGAACAAATCTGTCAGGACAAGACTTGATCACGGGCGGAAGTAAGCCGAGAGGTTGACACAAAGGAGGGGAGAAAGCTGCCGGAAATTGCGAAACAAACCCGGGAAAAAGAAGTATGAAAGCGGCGCTGGAATTCGAGGAAGGAAATTTAAATTTTGCGGATGAGACAGGAAAGGTCCGGAAAGGAAAACAGACAAGACATGGATGGGACAGAGGTTTCTGACGGAAATGCCGAGGGTCCGGGGGTTGTAGACCAGCCGAGTCCAAAATGGCCACGACAAAAAACCGACGGATAGTTGTAGACTACAACGTCTAGTAGACTGTAAGGGATAAATACTAAACACTATCTTATATAGTAGTGTTTATGTATTGCTGTAGAAGTTACAGTAGGTAATTTATGTTACCTTTTAGGTTCTTCAAATGTTTTCCAACTACATAAGTTGGCACCAATGACCAATACGTAGCTACGGGTTTACATAATTGCTATGTAAATAATTATATACAGAAAGAGGTACAGAAAAATACCAATAACAGCACAGTACGGTGCAGTACTGTATGTGCAGTACAGTAAAGTGTAGCATACTCTTATTGTATTACAATAAACTAGGGCCAAGTATACTTTTGAAAGAAATCCTTCGGCACGTTGCTTGTTGTTGTTGTTACTGTTGACCGGAAATCACAAACACTTCCGCTTCCTAGAAACAAATAGACAAATAAATAGTTGCTTAATAGAGATTTCACCTGCCAAATTTCACCTATCTCAATATCTAATTGGATGTCTAAAAATAAAATTTATCTACCATTAGAATCTACGTCGGTTCGCATGGCATCCGACGATTTAGACTTCGACTTAATGATTTTATCCATTAATAACTCGGGTCGTATCAATAAGCGGGTGGTATCCTATACAGTATAATGTAGTGTGCCGTGGATTTGCCTCGTGTCGCAGTTGCCACCCTCTGCTCCTGCCTTCTCCGGGGCATTTTTTTTTTCTTTCTCCGAGAGTCAAGAAGTTTCCCGCTCAAGTTTCTTATTTTTTGCGTGTGGCGAGAGGGCAGGAAGGAGAGGAACGAAAAGTTGCACTGTTAAAGGAAGAAAAAAAAAAGTTGTGGGAGGAAAAAAAAGGATGATAGATGACTTTTCAATAATTCATACTGAGATGTATGAAAGGGAATTTCCAATACAGAAGAATTTGGATTAAGGTTAAGTGGCCTCCAACTGTTTTGCTCGCGGCGAAGAAACTAAAAGGAACTCTCGAGGAAGAGTCAGACGCTGTTGGGTTTGTGGTACCCGCGAGTGTCACACCGGTGACCACCCCGTACCACAGAGTTAATTCTTTTCCTCTTAGAGTCCCCACTTTTAATAAACTATTTATTCCTGACTGCACATGTTGGCAATTTATTTTTTTATATTTATATTTATTATTATTTTTTTAAGTATTATTACTATTATTATAAATATATTTTATTTATATTTTTCCCACTTTTAACAACACATTTATTCCTAGACATGTTGCCTATTTATTTTTATATTTTTTATATTTTTATTTATTTTATTAAAAATTTATTTTACTTGTGGATTATTTGTATCATTTAAAATAATTTACCTATTATTTTGGTTATTATTATTATTATTATTATTATTATTATTATTATTACCTATTTATTACCTATTATTTAACTTTTTTAATTGTTTGTTTTTTGTATGTTTCTTCAATTTTTTTTATTTTATATAATATAATACAATTAATACAATTTACTTAACATAATTTTACTAAATTTATTATTCTGCGTTTATAAATTTATTATTTATTATTAATATATTTATTTATTACCAGGCATTTGTCGTTCAATTTATTAATATTGACAATTTTTAAATTTTTGTATTAATTTTTGTTTTTACGTGGTGTAGTTTTTTTTCGATGTTATTCTCTTTATTAATTCTTTCTGCCTTATTTAATTATTTTTCCTTTAGCACCCCATTCGATTTCCATTTAGTTGCCGTGCAGATTGTTCACTTCTGCCCGTCGGGCGAGTGCACTTCCACGAAGAGTTAAACTGATGTGGTTGTGAGTTTGTCGGTTCATTCCGAGCATCGAAAATTGAAAAGTATCGAAAAATAAATGAGAAAGGTAGAAGTGGCGGATTGAGGAAAGCATAACCGTAAATAAAATAAAGAAAGAGGATTTAACGCTAAAAGAAAAAAAAAAGATGGCGGCTGGCGTTGGGAAAAGAGTGAATGGTAAATTAACGGGAAAGAATGGTGAAACGGTTAAATTGAAATTAGAAGGCGACTAGGATAAAAGTGAGATCTAATAAAGTGCAGGCAACTTCATTGCCGTGCTAACTTTAACTATCTCTCTCTCTCTCTCTCTCTTTCTCTCTCAAGATGTAGTGTTACTACAACGCACTATTTCTCCTAGATACTTATCTATTGAATGTTAACCGAATCCATTTATTATTTGGTTCGATCTGTAAATAGAGCACATTCTTAGAATACTCTATTTCTTTCTGTTCTTTCCTCTCTGCCTTTCTCTCTCATTGGTCTCGTATTTTGGTACTCGTTTGATTTTTTACATCATCAATTACAAAATTTTTTTGTAATTGATATTGTAGTTAGTCCCGTTTACACGCACGACACTCGTTGTTGTTGTTGTCGAATTGAGTATTGTAGTTTCTGCGCTGCTGAGCGTAGTTCAGCTTGTTACCATCAGTTTTTTATTTATTAATTATTTATTTTTCTGTTACACATAAATATTTATGCCTTGCTGAAGTGTCCGATGGGGTGCGGTCCTTCCTCCTGAATCTCCCAATTTCTCGTTTCTAAACAAAGTTTCAACTATTTGTAGGCGTGGGGATTTTGTTTATCTAGCAGATTTAGAATAGAAATAGTTAAACTTAAAAAAAAAGAGGGCAAAAAATATTAAAGGTGAGACTTTGGTTTAGGATTTGTTACTTATAAGATGGCCCTTCATTTCCTGAGGCTTTGTGAGGATTACGCCTGAGAGGTTAGGGAAAGGATGCTGAAAGGTTGGGTCACTGAGTGGCAGGTCTAAGCCTGTCACAAGTAAAACTTTCCACGGGGTTTCTGTAGTTGTGAGCAGTGAATTCCCCTTATTCGTCAAGTTTCTTTTAAGGTTTGAAGGAGTCAGCCGACGTGCACACAACCGGTGCCGTGACATCTATGGATAAGGAGGAATGAGCCTGGGGTGTTAGGCACTACAAAAAAATTAAGATTCACAAGAAAACTCGTAACGAACCGTAGGACCATAAAAAAACCAAGGATGTGACAATGGTTGTAGTTTTACACGTGTTTCCTCACGTAGCAAACAATATTACGTATACAACACTACAATATCACCACTGTGCACGGAATTGATGTCTTAAGTTCTACTCTTAGCGGTCGGCGAAGTTCCTCTTTTCGCCTTTTCCCTTGCTGTAGACAATTTCTGTCGTTCCTTGACTTCGGTCCTCGCAGCTTCCGTTGTAGCATCTGTTTTTTGTCGTTCACTTCCGGTTCCCGGTGGATGTTTCCCGCGCAATGAAATATTCATTAAAGCGAATCAAAAACGGTGTGATGAAATATTAATATAATATAATCACTACAATAATTCTTTCTCTCACTCTTAATTACTTCTTTTAGGTGGGTCCGACGACCCTAGAGCCTCCGCGTCTTCTTCCACTTTCCATTTTCGCCAACTTCTTTTCTTCCGTGGTTTTTCCTCTCATTATTATTCCCCGGGATTATTATTTCCCTTTTGAAAAGAAGTTTTAATTACGAATTTCTATTCGGACGATTGTAAATGTCTCGTTAGCTAATTCCGAATCATTTTGTCATTTTTCTGTCGGCTACTTTCCTCCCATTTTACTTTTCTCCTTCTTCTTCTGGTACACTACGTATTCTCGCCTGTTTTGTTGTACCGGGGTTTCTTCCGAAGAGACAAATTCGCCACTGGTTGCCATTTACGTTTACTGTTTTGTGTACTCTCCGTGTCTTCGTCGAATTCCGTTTTAATTGTATTTACCCTGAAACTTTTTCACGCTTTCTCTTTTGTTTTGCTCACCATGTGGTGTCCTCCCATTGAGACGTCGGGTGTGTCGTATGTCTCGCACCCCTCATGTCTTACTTTCTTACTAATAGGTCAAACCCTAATATTTATTTTTATTATTATTGTTTATTTAACCGCGTTTCGAACGCGGCATAAACGATTAAATGCGTTTCATGACAGGGACCAGATGTATTGTGTCCCACGTTTTTGTTTTGCTCTCGTCAAGTCTTGGTGACCGCAAAATGGTTTGATTTAATTATCTTGCGGGTACCTCCCTGGTGGGAGGGGAATACTTTGAATTTTGCGTTGGGAAGTTACTCGCGTATTTTACTTTAACTGAACTCTTGGTAGTAATAGGTTTATTTGATTGACATTCGTCGAGAACGATCAGGATGCTCTTGCTGTGGTATATTATTGTAAGTGTGATGCATTTGTCAGTAGATCGTGCTTGGTGTTGCCCTGCTGGAAAGGCTTGTTGTTGCCTTTATATTTTATAAGCTTCAGATTTAAATTATTTTAGTTAGTTCACAGTACTTCTAAACGTCTTTGTGTGTTCGATCTTACATATTGGCATCGTGTAGAATGTTGAGTGGGACTGTAATTCAGCAACATTCCTTAACGCGGTGAGGTTTTTGGTCAGCACCTATGTAAAAAACAGGTTTAAAAGGTAGAGCACCTTATTTTTCGCTTGAGCGTCTTTTTGAAATTTTAATTTGTCGTTATTTATCGGCGGGCATCTTGTAATCTGAAGGTCTCCAAACTACTTATAGAATGTTTATTTATAATCGCACGCTGAAGTTTCCAGTAGAGAGGACCCGAGGAGAGAAACCTGGATGACATTCAGGCGAGGTTATCCTTTGACCGGTTTTTGAAGGTTTCCTGTCGGGGAAGAAGAAAAACTGTCGACCTTGTTGAAAATTTGGAAACTGCTCGCCTGAATAGAAACAATAAATTTGTAGGACGGGTGAGGAGATGAGGAGGTAAACAGAAACGCTGCCGTCAAACTGTTGTAATTCTTTCCGTTTTTCTGCGAGAGGCCGAAGTCGAGGGAGAAGACCGCGAAGAGAAAGGCGAATTTCAAATGGGAAATCGCAGTGAAACTGAGACGGGAGTATCGACTCGTATGCGGCGGCCATTTTGAAATTTTACGTAGAGTGCAGACATCTGACGTCAGTTCCTTTCACCTCCTTTGCCATTTCCGCTTCAAAATGTCCGCCCTGACGCTTTTCCGGATGCGTTCAAAACGTCCTGGCGTCTCGGCAATTTTTTTCTTTTTTGGCCCTTCCTCTGTCCAGTTGGGCACTGCCACACGTTTTATTTCCATTGTTTTTCACGTCTACTGCTGCTGCTGCTGCTGTCTTTGTCTTCTCCCAACCGGCCCTCAGCGCAGTCACAGCCTCAAGTTTCCCCGCGTTCTCCGTTCTCCGTCCACTTAGTAAAGCAAATTTATTCGCAAAGATAGACAAATTACAATTTCGCGTCGCACTAATCTCCGTAAAATATTGCATTCGTATATTAGTTTGACGGGACTGAGTTCGCGTGACAAATAATAACAATTTTTGTTCGTTTTTACTTTCTTGCACTCGTCTCCGTCTGCATCATCCTAAGGCCGTTAAGTCGTCTCCTTCGGTCCTGCCTTTCCATACGTAGTGCCTTCGTCGGTCGAAGACCAGCAAAGAAAAACTGATGAAATGCTCGAAGTGTAATTATTCGTAAGGGGACAGAGTCTCCCACCTGAACAAAATTTGACTTTACATCCCATTAGACCAGTCGCTGGAAATCGATTTTCGGATTTCAGTATAATTAGTATTAAATTGGTGCGATAAAAAAATGGCGTGGAGCGCAGCGAAATTTCAATTTTATTTTACGATTCGTTGTGCTCGGGTTATTATTTACTCTGTGGATGTGACACCATGAGAAGTCATTTTCCCGCCGTGAATGTCTTTGGATCTCGTTACATATTTACTACAAAATTTAGGTGTGCATGCAGACGCACAGACACACACACACGCACTACAACAAGAGCGGCAGTCTAACTTTTGAGTTATTTGTCAAATCCAAGTCAAGTTCTTACGGTTAACTGAGTTTATTGAATGTCGTCGTTTTCTTCTACTTTCTCTTTACTTTTCTTTTCTTTGTTATTTGACTTCCGGTCAAAGTGAAGCAGAAAAAACCAGAATGTGGAGTTTCTGTCCCAGATTTTGAGAATGGTTTTTCATATGGAATCGCCCCAAGGGGATTTTTCTTATTAAATTTTCTTTGGTTTTTCCTACGTCCAGTCGGCCATCCTCTCCTTCTGCTTGCTTTTCTTCATCTGTATCCGTTACTTCCGGTTTCTCTCTCTCTCTCTCTCTCTCTCTCATTGTTCACGGGTATGCTGGCCAGCGTTTACCCATGTCTGTTTTTTCTTCTTTCCTTTTCTTGTTCTTGTCCTTCTCTGAAATCTGACCGGAAAGCTTTATTTCCTCCTACTTTTTCGCTTTTCTCCATCCCTTTCTCTCTCATTTTTATGATTACCTCTCTGAACAACAGGAAATTGTTTTATGGGTCATTTAATTTAAAAATTTTATTCATTCATCTTCCGCCAGATAAATTGGAGCTTTTTTTGACGGAGAGGAAAATTTAAATTGTTCAAGTCAAGTTTTCTCCCGTGGTTGGTTTTAAAATTTCGGATTAGTTTTTGGTAGCTCTTTGTTGCTTTCGGTTTTTTATTGTTGTTTCTGAATTTTGTCACATAATTGTATGTAAATGTTACGTACATTAGATGAACCTGACATACAAAGGACTTGCTAATAAATAGTTCGGGTGGTCAAAGATGACAGGTCAGAGGTGTACGCTTGCACTGAAGTATCGGTGGTACAACCAATGCTACTCTTTAGGGTTTGTTCTGTGGGTAGGGTTATCAGTTGCAGTAATGTTAGTAGTTTGCTAGTTGGGTACCCTAAAAATACCCTGTACCCTAAAAATCATAATATATAAGGACGATTGATTAGGTTTGTTGATTATCATAAAATTTTTAAAATTTTTTTAGTCTTTAAATGTTGCACTTTGATGTTTTTCTAAAACATGTCACAGTAAGATTATTGTATATTTGTATTTACTATTATTAAATTCTTTCATCACTTCTTTTGTCAGGGGACTTTTGCCAGGGGATCTAAGGGTTGGAGCTAGCAATTTTTTGCTGCTTCTTTCCTGCTCTCACATATCGTCCAGGTCGTATTGGATACTTTTAGTGTTCGTTAAATTTCTATTAAACTTTTAACTTATTGGCTGTCAATGTATGTGCTGTGTCTTTGTCACATGGGCAGAATTTTCCACGTCGATGTAGTTTGTCTAGGGGAGGTAGTTAAAGTTTTCATGTCCGTTACGAAGTTGTGCGAAGGCAAAGTTTTCTGTATAGAGTTGTCTCTGAGACTAAACCCTTAGTTTTCGTTTACTTGCTCCCCTTTAAACCTTGTCATTAATATGACATGATCGGGAATAGATTTTTTTCGCTAGGGTAGTGTCAACTCTTGTCTATTTATGTATTTTCTGTTTGTTTTTTTAAATAACTACGTCATTCGTATTATTTTGTCGTGTTAATGGAAGAATGACCTGAGTGATTTTATTAGGACAATAATTTTACTTAATTACGGACATTGGAGGTTTATTAAAGAGTTATGTGACGAGTTAGTCTTACATAAACACCTTATTAAGGAAAACGGAAAGAAATCAGTCGGCACTCGATGTTACATAATGTATTTTAACAAGCATTATTTTCCCGTTTAAACGATTTCCGGGTGATCGAACATCAAAATGGGCAGATGTAACCGTCGACGGGAAGACAGGCGAACGGACAGACAGACAAACAGACAGGTCGTCTCTCAAATGTACCTGAACAGTTTTCTTTTTCTTTATTTCTTCGGCAAACGATCGCACAAAATGTGTACATAATTAAATAAATAAAGTACTGGAACCGTGAAATGTGTTTAACGTTTGATTTTCCTCTTGAGGAGTTTCCTTTGGCGCGGGGAAGGAACAGAGAAACTTTCACTTGTCGTGGCAGCAGAGGAAGTAGAAAGCGGTTAAATCTCTTGGTTTTTTCTTTTTGTTTCTTTTAAAATATTTTTGCGGTTTCGTGGGTCGACGCTTGGAAAGAAATAATTCCGACGATGCATAAGGTTATTATTTTGAAGAGATTGAACCTCCGAACACAAACCCCCACTCCAGCTCCAGCTCCAGCTCCCACCGATGGCTACCGTTTCTGGCACGTTTGATGTGACCCGAGCGAATGAGAAGTTTCTTTCCTTTGCCATCTCTTCTTGTCAACTCAAAAGGAAACCTTTGAATGGAGAGAAAGGAAGGAAAGTCTAAGGAAAGGAACGCGCGTGCAAAGAGTGGAATTTTTCTATCGTCCCAGCAATTGGCCATTCGACTTTATTGCAGCCATTACAGCTAACACTCGCTAACTTTTTTCTACTTTTCTTCTATTTTTTTTTTCAGGTGAGAAACTCAACCTTTTTCGTCTGCCAGGCGGGGGTTTTTACTTTTATGCATGAATTACGAAAATCGTCAAGTAGGATTTTATTGTATCGGAAACTGGTTTTCACTTGTAAGTAATTTTTTTACTTCACTTTTACCTCCTTCGGAAAGTTAACTTTGATTGCTCGGGTGTTTCCACTGCGAAAAGGTTCACGTCGGTCGACTTTCCCCTGTTATTTTTCACGTGTTTGGTTAATGAACGTGCTCTGTTACCTCACATCCTTCGGCCGACGACGAGCGGGCTCTTTGGATGACCCCAGCTGCTAATGTCTTTTGTGTGTCGGGTCGTGTGCATGCAATTTTGGGTGTTGCAGTACTGACAGTTTGAAAAGTGACCTTTCACGTAGCTTTCGGGCATGAGAACTACCTCACAAGAGTCGCGTAACTACCAGTACACATCAATCGTATAACTAATTCATTACCATTAATAAATTCTACTAATATTTCCTTTAACGATCGTTACAAAATGGTAATGCAATATAGAAGAATGATTCCTGAAAAGCGAAGAAAGCACGTAGTAACCGATTCAGTTACGGTACAAAAGCACTAGACGTGCATTTATGTAACCGTAATAATTCATTTGAATGTTATTGTTTGCAATTTGTTAGCTCGCAACATAGAAGAACACACAATGTTTGTTGAGACGATGCTTTGGGGTTTGTTTCTGGGTTTAAATTCTCGGTCGGAGTTGAACGAATGAGGACAGTGAACTTTTAATACCTGGAAGAAAATTCACGACCGTGTAAATAATTAAGCCGGAAATTCCGTATGACTTGGTAAAAAGGTTCCGGAGAAACGTCCGGAAAATCGAAACGATGAAGAGGAGTCACAAAGAGTGCACCCGTTGCTCACCAACTGGAAGAATACTTCAGACCGGGAGTAGAACTGGCAAAATCACAGAGCGGCGGAGTTGGTGCGGATAACAAAACATGAAAAAGAATGGTCAGTGCCGAGACTCTACCTGGAGGCCACCGCACCGTTCAGTCCTGTCTAAAACAGAACGACGTCCGCGTGGGAAACACAACAGCGCGAGCAAACGTCAGATGAAGTTAAATTTGAATGAACTCTGTGAGAGATGAAAAACAAAAAAAAAGTTGACCAGTTCAGGTGGAAGATTTTCAAATTAGAGTGGAAATGTAAAAAAAAAAAATAGCTGAAAACTGGCATGTGGTGACTTTTTGAGGGGGGGATGAGAAACTGCACCGGATGAAAACCCGGTAAATAACTTCGGGGCCTGTGGAGGGACAGAAAAAAAAGTTTTTTTGCCGGAAAATCTATTTTCAGAGAGCAAATGAAGTAGAAGCGTTTTGCGGTTGTTAAAATAAGCCCTGATTTGACCTTCTGAGTCAAAAATTAGCTGTGGAGAGAATCGAAAGGGCTTTCAAATTGTTTCTGCAAGGGTTGGCGCTGAGGGTGGGTGACGGGCAGAGAACAAACTGCTGTCTGTCAGACGGAATGAGACGGTCAAATGAATGAAATGTGGAAACGCTCACCTCTGCCCGTTTGCTTTTGCTTAGGACGAGGAGGAGGCACCAGGAGCAGCGCAGGTGGCAGCAGAAGCAACGTTTTCGGGGTTCCAAAAGTTTACTTAGTCGAAGTCCTACCCGGTGGGACACTCCCGGGGTGAAGTCCCGGCAACGAGGCTGACGGGTGACGTTGGAGTGCCCGTGAACGAGAGAAATAATTTGGGAGGTGAGAGGTCACCTTCCGGTAGAGTTGACCCGTCGACGTTTTACAATGGCCACGGTATTTGCTTGAAAACGCTACCGGATAGTGTTGACTTTGATGAAAATTGACGCCTTCTTTGTTCTTCTATTTACTTTTCAATTTGGAGGGTCGCCATATTTTTTTTTCTTTTTGTTTTAATGTTCGCTCCGCTCACGTTTCAAATTCACGTCGTGTCCATCGCGTGTAATTCTTTGAACAAAATGAAGTGGTGACTCTTAAAGCAGAACAAAAGAACTACCTCTTACCTGATTTAGTATCGCTTTCCGTTTCGTTTTCTCTCTCACACCGGAGAATAACGGTAGATGTGCTGTCGTTCCAAAGTACGAAAGACAACAGCGTGGAGTGCGGGTTCAATCGACAGGTGAAGATTCACTGGATGTTGCAAGAAGAATTGCAAAATATTTTGTTGCTCGGTTACTAATTCCTTTGCCTCGTCCTTTGGCTTGTCCTCGTCCGCAGTCCCACACACAACCGTCCTTTTCCTTTGTTAACTGCCTTTTTTCCCGTCCCCCTCCTCCTCCTCCACCCCCGAGAAAGCCTCACTCTTTTCATGTTTTCTTAAAAAGCTGCCATCGTCAAAAAGGGATGAAGTAAAAGTCTTTCTCTGCTTTCTCTTTGGGCGTTCTTTTAGCTCTTTTTTTCTTTGGGTGGTGAGGATCCTCCTGGTCGTCCACCACCCGGGAGGTTATGCCCTTCTTTGCCCTCCTGTCAACTTCATCGCTCGCGCTCTTTTAATTTCAGCCTGCCACTTTTGAAGTACAAAGTTGTTTCGTGCCATTAACGAGGGTTTTAACCGTGTAATTCTTTTACTCGTGTCGAGGCCAAAGACTCACAGAGCTTTGGAACGTTTGAAAGATTTAAATACTAAACGCAGAGATTGAATACAGCGGGAGATGAGAGGGAACGGGACGACGACGTCGTCGACTCTACCACATCTTAACTGCGCGGTTTTATTTTATTTTATTTTTTCTAATGGCGAGCTCAGAAGGAATGAAGTCGCGTAGTTGCTGATGAAAACCAGTGGTGGAGCCAGCTAGGTGAAAAACCCAACGACCCTGCACACCTTTTTAACAAAATATTTAAACCTACTGTTGCGATGATGACAAAACTAAAGTTGCACGTGGTTCTCACTCTACGCAGGCCACGCTAACTGACAACCACAGTAAAATCCGAAGACTCACCGGAATAGTTGGAATGGAAAAGTAGTTTTAGAAAAGTCAAACAGAAACACCCGAAGAATGGTACTGAACTCTTTAAAAGGGTTGGCCGAAGTCGAAGACCACTTAGAGAAGAAAAATAAAGTTAATAATAAGATTAAGGTGATGAAGTTATATTTTTGAAAATGCAACACTTGAAAATGTTCAACTCGACTACTTAAAATTTTATTAACATTTTCATTTCGTTGTAAAGCACCGAGATCCCGAAGAGATCTTGAAAAGCAACCCTCTCGACGCGTGGAGCCGGGAGGATCGATGGCTGGGGAGGGGGTTGAAATGGTACAAAAGTATTTTGTTTGTCTAAATTTTTGAATGCCACGTAGGGAGCCAACACCGGGGGTAATTCGATCGGATTTTTCGGGACGCGGGTACCTGCCACCCGCGCGGCCAATGTTTCAACCCTCGAAAAAGGGTTTTTTTTTAGGGAATTTTCATTCAATTATTATTGATGGCAGGGAAAAGGAGTGAAAAATTAAAATTGGTAGTTATTAATGAGGAGAAAATTTGGAAAAGGACGAGACCGAAACGTTGAAATTGATTTTTGGGCCCGCGGACGGGTCGCTCGAAATCAAAAACCGCCGAAAGTTAAATTCGTTTTTCCACGGGTAGGTGGAAGAGGAACAAAGAGGAAAATTTCGACCTGGAAGCTCCCGGAGAAAGGTGGGTGGAAAAGGTTAGAGCCGCGAGGGTCGACTCGAAGAGAAGCTGAAAAAGCGTCAGATGGCGAGGAGTCAAATTTAGCGAAGACCGCCCTCCCCCAAAAAAAACACGGAGGACTTCAGCTTTCAAAGGTTCAACAGTCAACTTTGTAATTATCTTGTCACGTTACATGGACAATTTTGCAGGTACTCGTTTTTTTCCTAAGAGTTGTTTTTTGAGTGTCGGGTAGGAGTGGCAGACACCCGTCAGCAACCGTCGGAGGAAGGGAGTTTGACGCTCATTCATTCGCCCGAACGGTCGACAACAGCGACAACTCTGTCGTCGGGCAGTGCGAACAACCCGTGTTTTAAGAGGACACTCCCGAGAAACTTGGCTGCCACCTACTTCTTGTGGACTTGCCTTCTCTTCTGAGTGGGTGGTACCAGGAAACGGAACCATCGATTTTGAAAGTGTGGGGATTTAAACGGGTCTTATTTGAAAGTTTTACATTTTGCGGTGGTGACACCGCGCGGATGAGTTTCCCGTTCTTGTCAACTGCCGGGTCGGGTCTTTGTTCAACGTCCAGGTAATGAGAAGTGAAGCGAGAGGTTGAGGATCAACGTGTACCACACGATTTTGTGACTTTGCAAACGAAAAGTCGAAGAGTAAAATGCCGTAAATGCGATTACCTCCAACTTACTCTTTGATTCAATTAGGAAATTAGCCAATTAGAATGTTCCATTTACGGCCAGGTGAGCGGTTCGCTCTCCCATGGGAGCGGTCTCGAGGACCTTTTTGGGGGACCCAGCGGGGCTTTGGCCTCTTCCTCGCGAGCCCGTGGTCTCCGAAAACCACATTTGTCCAAAAATGTTCGGTCCTCCCCGATTTCACGTGGTGGTTTTTTTTTGGTTGCCCTTTCCCCCCACTCTCTCTGCCACCGCCTCACTTTCCGCGGACTCACCCCCTTCGGACGTCCTTCCACTTCAATCGAGTTCTAACAGAGTTATAATAATTTTGTTATGACAGTGTGTTAAGGGTCTTACAAGTCGGGAAATGGAAAGTTTCGGGACTTTGAGGGATGATGTTGTGTGCAAGGTGGAGCTTTCCAAGTTCTCTGCTGCAGGCGCCAGCAAGCCAGCCTTTCCTCTTTTACCTTTGCCGGATCTATCAAAAGTCTTCCCATCAATAATGGGACTTGAGCTCTCACAGAACGGAATTAGAAATTGTAGTTTAAGCCGCGTTTCGGGAGCGAGGTCACACCTCCCAAGGAATGAATTTGTCTAGAATTGACACTTTGTCAATAACATCCGTAACGTGATGTTTGCCAAATGGAAAATCAAATGGGAGTGGCGGGTTAAATGTTTTCTAGCCGTTCCTAGCTGAGTTTTATGACCCACGGTGTACGGGTCTACGGTGACGTGTTTGACTAGTCGAACTACTACAAAATGTAATTTATTTACAACGGCGTTTGGAGAAAATATTTCTCCTGCGGCTTGTTTTTCTCTTAAATAACTGTTTTACCCGTTGGAAGTAATTATTATATTTATATCTATATATAATACCTCACACATACATTTCTTATACATCAATTATCGGTGGGTTGTAGTAGCAGTGCAATCATTTCTTTACCACTTTGTTATGTTTTATATTTAAGTAATGATGGTAAATAAAGCATACAGATAGTCTGGGTTGCACATATATAATTTACGTACAAAATAGCAGTGTATAATAATATATATGACATGTATTGTAATATTGTTTGTATATAATTTGCAATATGCTTGTTGAGTAATATTATGCCGCCCATGTAATAATTTTCATTACCAGCTAACTTGTCAAAGGTAACTTGGTAACTCGGAGAAATTAACACATAATTGAATGTACAAAGTTTAAATTGACTTGTTTGTCTCGTAGGACACATTAGACCGGGTGAAAAAAATGCTACGTAGGTGAGGTACACAAGAGGGTTAATTAGATGAGCTGTGCTAAGGTATGTGCGGAGTATTAGAGAAGGTCACAAGTACCGTGGGGGCCTCCTGCTTTCTCCCACGACTCCTACTTACTCTGAATAACAAAGAAGAATGGGTTAATAGCACGTGACAACTGCTTTGTATCCGCTGTCGGTTGCATCTTTTGTTTACTGTAGCAAGGCAAATGGTCATTCCGGCTCTTTTGTCCTTCCACTCGGAGAAATTTTTCTGTCGGACCGCAGAGGCAAAAAGCTTTGTTCTCGGGAGCAGGACCGCTTCGTTAGACTCCTCTCCCAGGTAATTAAAATTATTTTCCATTTCGAGGACCTTACAATGTAGTGCACACGGTTCCGGTGAGTTCTGTAGTGGTCATTGTGTTTCTCCGGCTGCTAAGTGCACACCTGAAGGACGTTTTTCAAGATGGCGGAGCGAGGAGCTCACCTTCGGCCATCATCACGGAAGTCTTCTGCCTTTTTGCCTTTTCCTCCGTTGTTCTGTCCATTGTATTGCTGGCCACTCGATTGTCGTCTACCACGAGTGTAGAAAGAGGGTTTTCCTCTTCCTGTTTGACACCGCGTGCACGTTGTATCACGGGAAAACCGTGTGAATGCACGTGTTTAAACTATTATCTCTCAGAGAATCATAAAAACTTTCAACTAAATTCGACGTTTTATGGTTTTGGCGTTTTCGACAGTTTTTTGATGTCATTCCAAAAATTTTTACATCCCCCTAACATCTAATTTATTTTCTATTATTACATTTATTATTATCGCTTTACAACAGGTTAAACCGAAGCGATTTAAAAAAAAGAATTATTTTAATTTTTACTAACCCTCCCCGTGGCTTTTCGTGGACCCAAGCAACATTATTCCAATCAGGGTGAAGTCTTCTGCGATGATACACAACAGGGAGCCTTCCAATGAGTCTTATTTTCGTAGTTCATCTACACGTGTAACTAAAATTGAGTGTAGTGTATGCGAAAAAATATTAAATTTCGTTGTTAATTTATGTAGGCTTATGTATGTCAAGAATTAGGATATTTATAACTTAACGTGCTTGCATTGTCTTACATATCGACTTGTTACTTAGTTACTTAACTCGTTTACTGTTTTAGTATATTAAGTATTTATTATTATTATATATTAAGTGTTTTATATATTTTAAGTAGTTTTCTTATTGTTAAGCATTGGTATGTTTTTTACCGTTGTATTTGTTGTTCTTCTTTATCGAGTTTTTGGTTTTTCATTGCATACATTTCTATGCTTACTTTCTCCGAATTAGAACTTCTGCTGAAGCTACACTCGTTTCCTTCGCATAGTTTTTCTGTTGGTTTGAATTTTTCCTCGTGTGTTTAACACGGCAGAAATATTTTTCGTATCTCAAAAAAAGGAGACCTTTGGAGCGAGGCCTTTGACCTCCGTTTGTCGTCCTCTCGTCTCTTGAAGATTTAAATTCTGACACGAGATTTGACGTTCCAGCGTCGCTTTATTGCCCGCGGTTGACCGGATTTCCCTTTGACGTCGCTCTGCCTCGTCGAAAACTATTCTCATGGTGAAGTTGCCCCGCAAACCTCTGCATCTCCTTTCTTTGACAGGCCGAGGGGACTGGAGCAGAGCAACAAAAGACGAGTTTGCCGTTTAGAAAAGTGCAGAAAAGCTTTTCGGGAAGGAAGATGAAGTGCAGGATGTCGGGGCAATACACCGGGACGTCGTCACCTGACAAGGCGGTGGAATGGCGTCAGGTGAAACGTCACGTGAGCCCCACGAGATGGTCTCCTAGCAACCTTCATAATGCCAATAACCAATTATTGCACATGTATTATTACTCTTTTAAGTTATTATTCCATCCAGATAGGTTTTCATATTTTTTGTGTGTCGTGTCGTTCAATTCAATCGCTCGCCTTTCACTGTCGTCTGCCGTTGCTCAGGTTTACTCTGACTCCTGTCGAAACTTTCCATCAACGCCATTCAACTGACACCTCAATAGACCCTGAAGATGTCGAGATCAGAATTTTGTCGCCGGAGTACAAGAAGATTTGGTTTTTTTTTTCACTCCTCAGAAATCTCCTTCATCCATTCACGGTGATTGATTGATTGATTGGTCGGTTTCAATTTTGTTACCCTCCTACTTGTTTTCTCCCTCTCCGTTTCACGTGTCCATCTCTCTATTTTCTTGTACTTTTGTTTATCCTGTTGTTGTTGTAACAGATGAACCAACTTCTGACGTTCTTTGCGATTGTGGAGAATACTCAACAAACAATACTATTCTATAGTGGGAACTATTAGATAGTAGAAATTAAATTATTACCTTTTTTGTATAAACATTTATTTGCTATTCTCTATCGCATAAAATGCTTTGTAGAATACATAAACTGTTTTTTGTGATGCAGCAGTATGCTCGAGGAAGTTCAATGCGGAGTGATGTAGGAAACAGACGTGTATTTGAAAAAGTGGCTTGAAAATCACTTTTCAAAATTGAGTTCGCCGTCATAGTGATCGTTTGGTGACTTGTAAACATTTTTCACAAAAACACTTCATTAGTCACAGGAGGGAAGGAAAGGACAAGAAATGACCAGAATGTGTCGTTGTTTGTACGTCCGTGTCGAACGGGGAATACAAATCAGCAATGGGAGCGCGGAATAAGTTGCTTTTGCTGCGGTTCAGGCTGCTGTTGTACACAGGGAGGTTGTAGCATTTGACCGACGCAAAACGCCTGACTTGACAAAAATCCTACGGGTGAACCCCGAGAGGTTTCGTTGTGGTGTTGACTGCCTTTTGTAGTGTTGTTGGAATTGTAGTCGTTGTCCCACGACAAACGAAAATTGAATCGACTAATTAATTTTCAATACAGAGGTACAAAAGAATGTACGTGAGTTGTAATTGATCAAGGATTATTATTTTGTCATCTACTCGGAAAATTAATATTGGTGAGCGTATGTGTCGAACTATTAATAATTAATCACGAAGCTTATGTATACCCCGAGAGGAGATAAAAATAAATAACACAAGAGTTCATAAGAGATTAATATAAAAGGGACTCTGTCGGTCGTAGCGATGTGTAGTAATTTGTGAACTCCATTTTTTTGATGGAACAGTCACTACAGTGGTCATGAATAAACACCTCAGTCCTCAGCACCCAAAATTGGTGCCCAGATGCATTTCAGTCAATTCAATCAATGTACCTGTGTACCCGGAGTTGTATTGATGGTGACAAAAAAGCAGAACTAGAAAAATCAAACGTAATTAATCCGTTTACTTTTCATTTTACGTTTACGATTAATTTTATTTTTTGTAGTACAAACAGCCATTGTTTATGTCAATCTATGTACAGTTCACGACGTTTATTACTGTCAAACTGCAAACCTTGTAACAAAAATAACAGAACTACAACACGGTCACTTTCTCACCCAAGTAATACGCGACGTGTAATATCGGTAAACAAACAACGAACAAAAATCTATTCAAGCATTATTAATTTTTTTACATTTATTTATTTAAAACGGATTCTTTTACTTATAACTTTTATTTACATTTAGTTATAATATTTACAACAGATTCCAACCGGCCACAAGCAATGTGTCAGAATAAATATTATTAATTTAAGTACGCAGGCGTTATATTTTCTATCTAGCATTAAAAGTTCTACGTCTATTAAAAAAAAAGGTGTAATTCTTACAAAAACAACTTACAAGTCCAAGAATTTTTCACTAAATACCAGGATCTAATAAAAAATAAATAAACTCAATAGAAGTAACGTTATTTATGAAAAAAAGTATGAAAACACTCACGGAACAATTGCAAAACACATGGTCAAATATTATTATTTTACATTTTCAGTAATTCGCTCTAGTTGAAGTTGAAACCAATAAAACAAATTTTCGACTGCAAGAAATAATATATCTAATATATAATATTTCAAGTTAACGAGAGCAACTTAAACGAGCGCTTAAATCTGACGTGAATCGAAAGTATAAATGCGAAAAGGTAAACATCGTAAACGTGGCGGGTAAATATTTATAATATATATATTAGGCAATTCCATGGGTAATAAAAACGCGACGGTAATACACCCGGAGTAATAAAATTAATTATATAAATGAAATTTTTATTTCAATATAATTTGTCTTCCCCGTTTCTTTTTTTTGCCGCGTGCCCTCCGCAACAGAAGTTATGAATAAAAAGTACATATAATTTTATACTCTTGCTGATGTTGCTGTTGGTGCTGGTGCTGCTGTTGCTTCTGTCCCGTGCTCTGAGCTTTCTTTATATCTTTTTGTTGGGATTTATTAACGAGTTTTTGTCTGGAAGACGGAAACATCTGGTTGGGTTATCGAAGTTCAATTATCGTCTCTCCCGAAGTATTATTTTGATCGATTTTGAAATAATTTGTTTTTGTTACGTACTTCTTTTCGGTGGATTGTGTTAACCAGAATGCCATGAAACTCATGATCGGTGCAGGTGCGTACTTACTCGTTGAGGTGAGCACCAGACGGCGACCACAAAGCGGAACGACCGAGTACTCGAACTATCAACTGAGAGTTAGCAAAAGTTGAAGAAGTTAAGTAAAGAAAAAACTAAGAAGTTGGACTGTACAGAAGACAGTTGTGGTTGTGAGGGAACTACTTCGGACATATTGAAAATGTTTGCTGCGGTTTTCATTTATATTACATGCTGAGCCCTATGCTCTCCCGCGTTATTTAACTATTATATTATTAATTTAACTGAACGTGACACAATTTTGGGATCAAAAATATCTAACTTGTCTTATAAACACACTCCTTTTATGTAACCAATTACCCTTGTTTAGAACTTTTTCAAATTTTTAAAGATGGAGGCATACGTTATTGCATATATTACCATACATAAAAGTTAATAATAACCGCGTAGTGGTGTTAATAAGGGTGGAAATTGTACAAGTTTTTACGCGTAGAGCATTTTTGGCACAAGAAGTCAGCGTGCGGCCATGAACTTTTCATTACACTCATATAAACAGAATTGTACAAACAAATATTATTTTATATTACATGACAAACTCTCGCGACAGGTCTCATGCAACTCACAAGTTACCCTTCAAGTGTTACGACTTTGCAGAATTTCAATTCAATGACTCTCTGCACAGTCGAAATGGAATAGTTTTGATATATTTATATTATATTATGTGTTTAATATAACTGCTTTGTGTAATATTACACGTATTCGTCGAGATGCGCCTGCCGAATTGAAAATAATAATAAGTTGAAGAATCGTATTTCCGGTTTGAAGGGATCGGAGGCCTCTCCCGGTGAGGGTTCTTGACAATATATATATATTAATATGTATACTATTTTACTACTGCCGGTTTCATCCCTTCGTCGACGTGAAACGGTTTATTTTTCCTCGTGTTCTTGCTTGTTTCCTTCGAAAGCAGACTCTTCCATCTTGAAATTGTTATATTTCTACATTGACGTTGTCTGTTGTTGAAATCAAATTCCTATTTCGGGGGCGTCTCGAGCTTTCTGCCGAATTTATACTTAGGGAAGGGGATGGGAAGTCGCAGTGGCTCTTATTGCTTCTTCGGCATGGGTTAGACCTTCGTCATTCTACTTCTGCCTTTTTGGAAGGGTGTAATTTTAACCTGACTCGAATTACACCTCTGCCATCATTCGGTGCTTCTTTTGCTTGAACTCCGTCACTCTTTGCTTCTCAGCTGCTCGCTGATGTGCTCCTCTCTGGCACAGGATGACTTCGACCGACTCCGTCAACTGTAGCCTGTGTTTTATGTTGGAAAATTAAAATTTCAAATTAGAGCCTATCAAATTTCCAAAAGGTTCGGGTTGATCTTTTTTCTTGGTGCGCTGCCCGTTCGTTCGTTCGCTCGCTCGTCGGTTTGTTTGTCTTTTCTGCCGTTTCTGTTTGCCCTTTGAGCCTTTCATCTACCTTTATTTTTCTTTCGGTGCGGATGGGACGGAGGTCCTTTCCCTCTCTCAGGAGTTTCTTTTCGGCCCCTCTGGAACGACCGCGGACTTTTATTTTGCTCACGCCTGAATTTTCTTTTCCGTTGGAATTGAGTCCCGTTGAGACTGTCGCTCGCTGTCGGGAACATTTTTGAAAACAACAAGTTATTAAGTCGTGTGAATAAATGCATTATCACGTCGATAATAGTTGAGCTGGGCAGCTTAATTACGCGTTGATGGAAACATGAGACGTTGAATGTCTGCCGGGACGGTAAATAGTTGCTACAAAAGAAGAATGGAACAATGAAAACCAGAAACTGTTCAACTGATATTCATCGCAATTGTCAGTTTTCGGAACGTTTCTGTTAATTTGATTTTATTTATTAATTAATTAATCGAAGTGTCATTTTAGTATTTTATTGGGCTTCTTTACTGTAGCTTTTTTTCTTTCTTCGTTTTGGGTATTAAAGCTGTCCTGTCCCGAACGATATTTTGTAATAATCTGAAGGGTCCATTAAAATACCGGATTGATTCCTGGGGAACGTGACACAATAAGAGTAGATGGCTTTAAGATAGTGCGTGCGTGTGAGGTTTGAAAGGGAGCATGAACAATAAATAGCCGAAAGAGGATTACAATAATAAAAATGAGAGGAATATGAGGATGTTTGGATGCGGTCTTGGGTGGACATCGGCCAAACCTTGAGCAGGAATTTATGGTGGGTGTCACAGGAACATGCAAGCGGTTGGTTGCCGCAGACAAAAAATACCGCCAGCCAAAGAATGATATTGTGAAATTGCGAAAAGGGAGAGAATAATGTAATGGATTGTATTGCTTGACGAGGAAAAGTAATATCAATGGGGAACAAAATGGAAAAGCTGAGTGATAGACTAGAACGAAGAGTTCAGTAGAGAAAAATGAGCAGTTCTGTCTCAAAGGTGACGCATTGAGCTTTCAGGAGGGGCAACTACAGCGTGGAGCACCTCAATGTGATGACCAAACATTACAAAAATAAAAAATAAAAAAATAAAAACAATAAGTCAAGGTGGAATCAATCAACGTAAAATAGAAAATACAATGTTGATGGCATTAAAAAGTATCCCCTCTTCTTTTACAGTACTAAGTGCTTCCCTCCAACTTTTATGAGATGCTTTTCTAAGCCTCTTCACTACAGTAATGCAGAGTCGTTACTAATACGTACTCTCTAATTGAAAGTAGAAGTATTGATTACTTAAGGATTTTAAACTCTGCAGGATGAAAAGTATTTGTACGGGTTTATTATATTGAAATTATATTTAATTACAATCAATAATGAAAATAAAAAAATTGTAGTTTAATTTTATAATTCAAAATTTATTAGCTGCGGTTGGGAATTAGAGAACGTTAAAGCAATTAAAACTAAAAAAGAATCGGAAGGTTTTGAATTATGTGCAACCTGTCTCACCCTCAGTTAAAAATAATAAGAAGCAATAAATTAAATAAATAAAATAAACAACCGAATACAGAACGTACCCGGTAGAGGTATTTGAATTAACAGAAATTTATTATTTTATTTATTTATTTTCTTAGGTATTAACTATGCATCTCTTATTTATTTATTAAATTAAACTTAACATGCAGTCGTATGCCAGATTCAGATTCAGAAGTGAATTTTCAGAGGTTGTCCGCTCGAAACGATCCCCCCCCAAAAAAAAAAAAAACGCACGCGTTTCCATTCATCGGTGTTTTAGTGGCCAGTCCAAAGTGTTTCGGCCGTAAAGCAGGCCGGTTTGGTTCGTCACGAGGGCCTGATTGACACGAGAAACTGCCTCGGAGTGTTTCTGAGTGAGAAAAATTAAAAGATTTAAAGGGGAAAAGTAGAAGAAGCGAAATAAAAATGTAAGTGATAAAGAAATCTGTTAGGTCGCAGTAAAATCCACGAGAGCCATATTAAAACCATAAAAAATGCATAAAAATAAAAGATGGATGAAAAAGGAGAAGAGAGTCAGACAGACAGACAGAGAGAGAGAGAGAGAAAGCGGAGATCGTGAGGATGAGCGCGGAGAAACCTTTTGCCCGAAGCAGCAACATCAGGAGAAGCAGAGGAACGAGAGGAAATTCAAAGGAAAAGCCGAAGCATTAAGTTTGAACGGAAGAAAAAGCAAAATATAAAAAAAAGGAGTAAAAAGAAAGAAATCGTAAAACAGAAGGAAAGAAATAAAAGTGGCAAAATTACAGCATTGTGTAATACAATTACAATAGTAATTACGGTAAAACTAATGACACCGTCGTAAAAGCGAAATACAGTAGTAAAATGGAAAAGAAATTGGAAATGAAAAACGCGGGAAAGGGGGGCAGTGGAAATCCCGGGGGGGGGCCCGGTGTGAGAAATTTTTGGCGCGGGGATAAGATGGCCGAACCGGAAAGTTTGAAATCAAAATGTCAAAACTCCGGCAAAAAGTCATTTTCCACTTCTGAGAATTCAGCAAGAAAATTAGAAGAAAGAAAATCCGACGAGGAACTCTGCCACGTCGGGGAAGACTTGGACTACCAAGTACCGGGCCGCCATCTTTGAGGAGACAGAAGCATTGAGTACCTGACCACTACCCGGTGAGAGGAATGCTGGCAAAGAAGTGGGTACAGTCATAAAAGTAGTACTCAGTACGAGTTCTGTAACGTGCTACACTGTTCTGTAACTACACCACAACTACACTGTACTACACTACGCTTTTCTGTATGGTAGTATGAGAGGATGAAAATGCAAGGACAGCATAAGAATTGGGGTCGCTGGCGTTGTGGTGTGTCATTGTAGTACTGTCACCGGGTTGCTTGAGGCTACATGGAACTTTCTTCTGCCTCGTCAGCGACAGCACTGCAGGACATAAACTACCCTATCACCTGTATATTATTTCTAAAATTAGTACCGCAAGAAACAGGTGACCCTTCACCATCTCAATTTGGTGTGCACCAACAAAATACGTGTAGCGTTTTCACTACCCCGGGACAACTCTTTCACCACTACTTGAAGAACCCACATAAATCGAAAGCCCTCACCGTCTGAAGAACAACAGAAACTGCAACATCATGGCGGATGGCTGCACAGCTTGATCTCTTTCTCAGATCTCCAAGATTATGCACATCTCACGTTTTCTAGTACAAATAGACTTCTGAATGAGTGCGGGGATCACTTGTTTGATTTTCACAGTTTTCCCGACGCCATTTTCTCCTGCCACGATCACCGGTTCTTAAGCCTGTCGTCCATTCTCTCACCCTTTCGCTTCCACGTTTGTCCACGTTTTCGTTGGAACGGCGGGACGTTCGGGAAAATGCGAAATACTGTAGTTATATAAAGTATATATATATAAAATTGCTTTTTACTTCAATTTGCAACGGATCTGCTTTCGTCGAGAACCGAAGGGAAACGGAAATTGAATTCCGCTTCAAAACTGTAAAGGGCAGAAAGAAAGGCCAGGTGAAGGAGGTTCGGTCGGCGGCTCTCCTCGTGGTCGTCTGAAAAGAACCTTTTTTTGCAACCTTTTGATGTCATCCACCTAAGATTTCATTATTCCATCATCCATGCTTAACCCATGATTTGTTCTTGTCTTGTTGCGTTTGCCTCCGGAGCAGAATTTCACCGCAGCGTTTTGTGGGATCCGCCATGTTTCCTCGACGTTTTCCATGTGTCCGCGTTTTCTGTGAGTTTTCGTTTGGTCGCCAACACTGCACAGCCGTCGACTTTAAGTTTTCGACCTGTCTTTGTCCTTCAAGTGAAGTGCAATGTGCCTGAGGATGGGAGAGGTGGAAGCCCTGCAGGTCTCGTCACACCCTAACGAAGAGAATTTTTTTCCCCTTGAACTTGATTTACCTATTCTTTTTCTCTCAGGACATCAATTTCGGGAATTAATTGCATTCAGTCTTTTTTACTTCCTCTGATTGCTGTCATTCAGCTCCCTCGCCGTGTTTTTTTTGCATTCTCGTCCCCACAACATCAAGTTGCTGTTGTCCCCATGATGGATGAGCTACGGTCTTTGCTCACTGGACAGGTTGCCCGCCCCTGACTTTTTTTTCAGAAGACTCTCTTGAAATTGCTTTTTCATCTTATTTGCAAACTCTCGGGAGCAACCATCGAAGTCACTACAACAGTTTTCATTTTAATAAGGTAGTTTATTGCTGTCCAAATTTAATTAAGTAATTTAATTAAGGTCAAACTTAAATATTTGTAATGACGAACAGATGACATGGATTCCCGAATTTAGTTATCTCGTGTCAGAAGAAACGTGTGTTTGTGCCAACTTAAGGTAAAATGTCGTCACCTACGAAAAATTTAACTCTTTGCAACTTTTAATTTATTTTTTTCAATTTGTAATTGAAACGAATCGTTCGGGACGTCCGGTCGCTCCGGTAAATCGATCTCCCGTCAATTTAAAAATCCGATCCCGTGATCCTGCGATCTTTAATTCATGGGTTTCATTTGTTTCAATTAATCGACAACGTTTGAACTGTCTTCTGCTGCCGGTTTTTTTTTCTTTCAAATTTCCTCTCACATCTCCGTGACACGGCAGAGGAGAGAAATTAGTGCTTCCTCGAACGGATTCGTCTGCAGTTGAAAAGATTACACGTGATCTGAGGGATTATTTGCCGGGGTTGGACCATGTGAGGTAGACAGAAGTTGCTGGAGGAAAGTCTGTGCTTGTGCCTGTGTGTACGGCAGTGAATTTTTGTATTTACAAGTGGCCCTCATTTTAATTTGACCCTCTGGTGAGTGTCGTTTTTGTTTATTGAAATTTCTGTCGGTGGTTACTGTACGCGTGTTGTACTAAGCTGCGAAAGCCTACTACGCTTAAAGAACAATTTTTAGTAACCGGGAGGCTTGTGGCCAGTTCGAACGTGTACACACTCTGTACGGATGTACGGGTTAACAGAACTTTGTATATTCCTAGAAATGTACAAGTATTAAAATGGTACGATGGGGACAAACGGAACCAAACGGCAGTAAACATAAAAATAGATTCGTTTTGCGGAGTGAACAGGGGACAGGCGACAATGACGAGAACAATACACGGCGACAGCGTGCGAATACCAGGGAATACAAAAACCTACGCGTAACATCGCACAGTATTTTAATTGGGAAAATGAAGTCGCATTCTTTCGAAACTAAATAAGTTGATGCGAAACGAACTAAATTAATTGAGGTTCTATGTTTTCTCGCAACGTGGTTTTATGTTTCCGATTCTTTTTTTGGGCACGACAATTACACAGGGCGAAGTTCAATTCAACGAAAAAAAAAACACCAGCAGCAGAAGCAGAAGGAGGAGAAGGAACAACAGCAACGGAATTGATTTGCAATCCAATTAAATGAACCAAATTTCGGGTACTGTTTAATTGGTATGTGGCGGTGCTCCGGCGGTTGAGGATTATTTTCTTGGTCCTACTCCTTTTTTTAGGGTTAATCTATGTATGGGATTATTATACATTATTAAACTGTACTCGGGGGTGTGGCACGACTCCACCGCGGCTCGAATTTCCCGAATAATTTTTGCTCTCTCCTCAAAGGAATGAAATCCATGTTGAGAGGTTTGTTGTCATGTCGAAATGTCAGTTTTATTTATTTAACGTTTACTTATTATTCAAGTTGGTGTTTATTTTTGTCGAAGTTACTCTTGATCGATTTCAATTAGTTAATTGAATAAAAGTTGTCGGAGTGGGGGGCTACCGTTACGTTGGTTGTTCCTTTCGAATCAACAACCAAGTGCAGACCGTTGATTTGTGAGCGATTCGTACAGTCAAAGTATTACTTAGTTATTAAATAAGAGTTAATCGTTATTAAACAGTTTTAATAGATGATAATACTTTTATTTTTATTGTAACTGGTGTAACATGTCACGGTACAATTTTTATTTACGACACGGCAAACCCGTAAGAGCTCGTAGACGTACACTTTGATATTCGTTAAACAGTTACTGGTCGTGCAGACAGTATTTTCACTTTGAGTTAGACCGTGTTTAAAGACAATGGAGCGTAACAAGTGAAACATGATGTAACAGTGAAATGATCAGACACGATCAGATTAAAAAGATCTCAAACTCTTTGAAATTACGTAAGGGTTGTAAAATGTGAAAAAGAAACGGCAGCACCGCGGAGGTCGTTGACCCCACCGCCGTCATAAGGGTTGATTTGAATGGAATTTCACGTTGGCCGGCGAAAAGTTCGACATCTTGTCAATCTAAAATGAATTTTTAGAAATTATATTAATTCGTTTTCCAGTCGATTTGTGCGCGAGGTTGGTTTTTATGGAATTTAGCACGTGGCCGAAGACCAAGAGAAGCGGAAGCAGACGCCTTGTTTGATCGAACTGCAGCACAGGGTTGGCAGTCGCGTTGTAAAATTTATTTCCTACACTCTTTGCTAATGTTTTTTTGTTAGTTACACACATAACAGATATTTATTTATTATGGCTTCAGAAGAAATGTTTTCACCAAATAAATTGATCCTTTTCCCAAAGTATCGACCACAACTTCGATTAAGTTGACGTTTCTTTCGTGAAATTCCTTCCAGTACATTTATGTTTATGGAATTTTAAGCGCACACGAATATGAATATTACAAAATATTAGTTTATTTAAGCGTGGAACTAAAAATTAAAAACGACGGTATGCATCATACAGGTAGATTATCTGGGCAGGACTGCCATTATTTGAACACCAGCTTTGTTATAAAAATAGCGGGGTCGTAAGGGTTTGTTCCCCGCGTAACACAGTCTTGAGTATATTTAAGTAAAAATAAATTTAAGTACATTAAATAACCGCCATTAATTAGCCTTTCAACAGTCCAACAGACACGCACACAGACACACATGGGAAGTTGCAGTTCCTGCAGCCGTGAGCTTACGTTTGGTTTTGTCGTTTCCGCCGGTGGTAACGAGCCTCCGGTCAGCAAGCAGCGAAGGGCACACAAGATCGTTTTTATTTTTCACCATTAACATAGACAGTTTATCTATGAATAGACAAAAAATAATTCCGTGTAACATTTACATATTGAGTGTTTGAGAGTGGCATGACGGGGAGCAGTAACATTTATTGCTCGCCTGGTGAAATTCTATTTATTGAACTGAGGACTCTCGGGTTTCCATTAAACGTACACGTCGAGGGTGCCTTCTGACCCTGGGAAAGGATTTAAAACAAAAGGTCAAAGTCTTGCCGTAAATTTGGAAAATTTGAAATTGAACCCGCGTAATAATTCAGACGCCCACCAGAACACACTCTTAATAAAATGGTGTTTTCCCTTTCATTTGCACAGTTCGTGTTATAAATAATAACACGACACACACACACACACATACACACACACAACAAATACACGGTGCACGGGGGTGTGCACGTAAGGGAGAAACAGAACATCTTTTGTGCAATTGTCTTGGTATCAGCGACTAGTTTCCTAGTAAAAACTCGTTGCTAATGTCCAACACCAGGGCAGAACAAGACTTCCATTCCTTTGAGAGGCTTTGAACGCGGAGACGATCATTTTGGGAGAGAGAGAGAGAATTTATTAGTCTCGACAGTTGGGTAAGATCGCGGGGATAAATAGAAAACCTAGTTAAGCCTAGATGTGAATTGGAGATCTCGTTGATCGATCTGAGGTGGAAGCGAGTGGCGTCCGTGAGAAAAAGGTCCGATTCCGTCTGATTTATAATGAGAAGTGATGAATGGTGAATTTGTACATGGTTTGACACGGAGAACATGGCGGGTACTCCTGCGGGAGTTGCACGGGTCTCTCCCGGGTCAACGGGGCTAACGAGGTGCCCACGGTGAAAGGACGCGGCAAGACGCAGACCTTGTTTCTGGTGGGAATGTGAACACCAATCGATCACAAAAAAAAAAGGTATTCTTCTCCTTTCTTTTCCCGCAATACGTCAACGAAGCGATTTATTTCGGACGTTGTCTAATGGCGGGAAAAGAAATTTTTTTCGTTTTGCTTTCTTCCCCGGGTAATCGAAGGGAGAGACAAAGAGATAGATGGAAAACGCGGTGGAAGTGGATAGATGTAAAGATGGCGGAGGGTAGAGCTTTCACGGTAAACGAAATAAAAATCACGTCGCCGACTGTGTGGACGGGGGGGTAATAAAAGTTTGGGTTGCCCTTGGAGAAGACCTGGCCGCGATAAAACGTTTTAACTGGCCTCTCCTAAATTTTACGGGCCTACTGTCAACCTTTTGAACCTTCCGAAAGGTTGGAGTGGTGTCGCTTAGGTCCGAAGACGCCTATCTTATCACTCGGGTGAGGGGTTATGGAGAAGAGGTTCATTTCCCTGTTCAGGGAAGTCTATCGATGCTTTCGGAGGTGTTCTGGAACTGTGTGCGGTTGTGAAACTCCACTGTGACTTATGTGACAGAAGAGTATGAGGAAGTACAGGTGTGTCTGTATGTACGTACACTTAAAAATGCATTGTGCGTTGCATTCTGCATTCGACGTGACGTCCGAACCAGATACATCCGGGCCTGTCCATCCCCACGCAGTTTTATGTACGGAAACGTGTACATACAGCCGAAGAGAAATGCACAGTAAACAGTAAAGAACTGTTTAAACAAAGGTCTCTTTTTAATGGACGACCGGAGGACAGGAGAAGGGCACGTGTCCTCCAACTGTTTGTTAAGCCCTCGATGCAGCGGCTAATCAAATGTCCGTCTAATCCTGTCCGGTCCTGTCCTCCGCGTTTATCCGCATGCGTTCGTCACTCCGTGTGAAAAGGTTTAAAAATTAATTACCGGCCGCGGGGCGTTCTTCTGCCACGACGGGAGCCGCCAACCTTTCTTTCAATCTCTTCGGCGGAGCCTCGGGTGCCCGGAGGGACCGCTCAACTCCGATTTAGGGGATGAATCCAAAGGTTTTAATAAATTTTTTTGCCGCGGCCTCCGAGATTCTTATTTAGCGTCTGTTTACGTCTGTTGGAAAAATTAGTTTAGGGTTCCGTGAGGGTCGGTCTATGGGGTTTTATCGAATTAACCTTCCCGGAGATTTTCACAGTTTGTTAAACTTTAGTTGTTTTCGCTTCGCCTTTTTTTTCTCCTTGCGCTGATGAAGAAATTAACACCGTTTGAAGGTGCCCATTAGTTCGAGGCCTCCTCTATATGTGTTTTCCTCCTTGTTATCGTTTCATTCTACGACTGGTAATTCGTGTATAATACCCCGTCTCATTCAAACATTGTTAAGTTCGGGCGTGTTCCTAAAATTTTAAAGCAATTAGAGGGACAATGCGAGGCAATCAGCGGGGGAATTGAATGTTTTGCTTTTAATTGAATAAAACTTACTTGACGTACTGTTTGATGTTTCATTTTTCAAATTCACCCTTCTTCTTCTTCATCATCGTCTTGTTCTCGGGGAACTCGAAACAGAGAGAGAGAGAGAGAGAGAGAGAGTCTCAGATCTTGCTTGTTAAAATGTTTGTTTCTCCGTTTCCGTAACTTGTACTCAATGAGGACAATTACTTTCCTTTGCATTTCGCACCCCTGGAACCGTTTAATTTCAACTTGAAGTTTAATCCGACTTTGCGAGAGAATTCCAGTCGACGCTACTTGTAATACGGGTTTGATAATCTGCGAGGTACAGGGTTGATTGAAAAGCTCTAAGGAGAGAATATGCTCCGGGAAGATGTTACAAACCCAAAGTTGTTGGAAATTAATTTGCGTTCGGGGGGGTGGCGGCGTTGCTGGTGGAAAAATGGAAGCAGAGCACAAACCGCATTAATTCAGGCATTAATTAGCAATCCGATGAGAACCTAATTACCAAAAATGCATAATAAAAGTCATCAAAACGAAATTAGTGTGTTGCTTTGGCAGAAGAAGTGTGCAGAAGGAGGGCATCGGTGCCGGGAAATGTCTGGCTCTTGCAGGCACTCAGAAAGCAAGCGCTTCGCCCCCGATTGATATTGGAAAATTTTAAGGGAAGAACGAGGGTTGAAAAAAAAACCCTAAACAAAGTGACAAAAAGAAGTACGCGAAACAAGAAAGGAAAAAGGAGAAAGACGAGGAAGAGAAGGAGGACAACTTTTAACATCAATTATGCTTTAAAAGTAAAATGCCTCAAGTCAGAAAACACCCTTCAACTTTTGAGAAATCCAATTTGCCAAGCTAAAAACATTTTCCCTAAAAACTATTCCGGTAAGACAATTTCTTTGATAAAAATTTTAATCCAACGCCGGTGAACGCAGACGAAACGGGGAAAAAGAAGAAGCAGGGGCAACAGAGAAATAGTGCGGGAGCGAAGGACAACAGACAAAACAGGTAGATTAAATAAAAAAAGAGACACTGCGGTCGTTCCCGTGAAAAGAGAAGGGCAGTAGAATACAAATGTGACCAAAGTGGTACTCACAGACGTTACACCCGTGTCAGAAGAAGGAAGAGGAGCGGACGATGACGGAAGTGACCCAGTTACCCGCAAGCAGTCGATTTGGAAGAAGAAAGAAAATCGAAAAGGCAATGTGACTGACGGAAACGGTACACCAGGAGAAAGAATACGGCGAATTAAAGAAAAGAAGCTAAAAATAGAAGGACAGAAGGAAAAACATTCAATCAGGAATTGAATAGACAAAAAGATAGAAACCATCAGGAGAATAGAAGAACGGAGGAATTGCTCATCGCCTTTCGTCAAACATCACAATCCTTTCGGCTCGAACATCAAAACACATCACACAGATTGATTCGATTTCACGTTGAAAATCTGATTGATCGAGTCTGGGGCCCGATTGATTTTTCTGAGGCCCTGAAAATCGCCGTAGGATCCTCGGGCCGGAGAGAAGAGAAAAAGACGTGGCCCCCGGGGGCGGTCTGCCGGTCTCACGGAAAAGACGATTTGATTGCTTCTCTTGAGGAAAATTAAACTCTGACTCACTGACTAGTCACCGACTATTTAAAGCTTACCGAAAAAAAAAAGATGGCCGAAAAGGTTCGAGAAGGTGACGTTTGTGACGTTTCGTAGGAAATTTCAAACAGAAATCCGGTTGTTATTTTTTGTGTAAACAGAAATCCTGCGTCGTTCTGCGAAAATTCTATTAATATCTGCATACACACCCTGTTTATTTGTCGCATGTTTTTACATTTTATTTAAATTTTCTTATTCTCGGTAGAAGCAAAAGTTTTCCTCGTATACCTAGTTGCCACCTGGTCAAATTATTCTAGTCGGTAGTGATGTGGCCTGATGGGAGAACTTCACTCCCGTGACCAAAAGGAGAGTAGAGCAGCATCTGAACAAGGACGTTTTAATTGTAAATTTCTATATATAGTCGTAATGCTTGCGTTAGTTGTACAGAAATCTGTCTACTGTATACGTTCAGATGCATACAAATGTAGTTAAACTAAAAACGACAGATGACTGCCGTTGAGTTCAAAGAATCGGCTCGCCGAGAAGAAAAAGTTATGGGAAAGTGTAAAAAAATAGATCAAATAGAAAATAATTTATTGAGGACTTAGTATTAATGTTAAGAGTAGAAAAACTACATATTACGTAGGTTTAAACCTATTAAAAGACTTACTACAAGAGAAATTGTAGTTAAACATACTCTATGGTAGAGCTTCACGAAATTGTGCACTAGTTGTAGAGAAGAATTCAGAACCATATTTAAGTAACTCTTAACATTTTCAGAGGTAGCTCACATAAGCCGACCCCCAAAATTAATCGGAAGTGTAGTGAAGTGTAGTGTAAAAAAATTAGAAACTAAAACTTCCCTTCCTGTTTACTCACTGGAGATCTACCGGCACCGGGCAGGTACCCGAAATTAATATTTATAAGTCTTGTTATTTAAATTTTTCGACTTAAAACTTTCCCACTTTGGAGGAAATTCTGTCGGTAAGTCGGGAGTCGAAGAGGATGGCTTGAGTCAAGTCGGAGTTATTAACTTATAAATTTAGTTGTAGTTAGGCGATTTAATTTATGTGCATCGAGTGCACTCATAAATATGCATTGGGAAAATGCAGAGAAAGGGACAGAGTCACGGGGGTTAATCACCGGGTCAGTGGGGTTCCCCACCTGGGACCCCCGGGGTATCATCCCGGGAAACCTGCGAGATTTTCACTCGAAGTCCTTCTTTTTTTCTTTTTTTTTTTTTTTTAATTTCACACCGGAAACAGAAGGAAGAAGACCTTGAAGTCTGGCAACTTAGTCAAGTTAAAATTAATTTCGTCGGAAAACTTTTATTCCGCCCGGTGTCGAATGTATGCAAATGCGACATTTTTCATAACTGTAGGCCGTCGAAGGAGTTCCCACGGGACTTAGTTTTATACATTTCAAAGATGAAAGCTCTCCCCGGGGAGTTGTAAAGCGTCAATTTATGATTCCTAAACTATTGAACACTATCCGGTTTTGATAGTTTCGTTGCGCGCGAGGTCGGGCGAACAGAAGACGTCGAGGAAGTGCAGCTGCCCCCGCCATTTGATTTCTTCCGCTCGTCGACTTCGTTTACGACCCATCGAGGGTGCGAGGGTCCGCAAGCGTACTCAACCGAAATTCATCTGTATCGTTTTCGATCGTCGACGATCTCTCTCACGTTGATGTGTCTCCCGGTGTTCGTATTGAAACCTTGTAATAAAACATGGCGGTCCTCCTAGCCATGTGCCGGCGGAGAGAAGGTCCATAATCCGCACGAGTAGCGTCGCCTGTGTTTCATCAGCCGAATAATCCGCAAGCGTTTTTGTCGTCCACCTTGTCAGGGGTTCACCACTTTTTATCTCGTGCTCAGATCGTTAGATCACCGAGATTGTCGGTCAGGTGAGGGTGGGCAGCGTCAAGAGCCGTTGTTACCTTTTTTGCGACATTTCGATGAGTCAGCCATCTGACGCACAGACTCTCATAGTTCCAATAATAGTAAATTAAACTTGTTCGGGGCAGGGGGAGAGAGAGAGAGAGAGAGGGAGGAAATACAAGTGATCTATGAAAAAACCCTCAGCCGGTGAAGATCAACCGCTGAGGATAACCACGGAGTGACCGAAAATTTCACCGGCCGCAGGAGCCGCTCTAAAAGAGACCGGAACGACCCGAGGGCTCGGGTCAAAGGTCACCGGTCGTCGTACGTGAGTTTTTCTTGAGGATCTTCGGGGATGGCAGCGATCTCTCGAACGAAACATCTCCTCTAATTTAAGGTGTCTTGTCGTTCCTTCCAGGTGTCGTCTCACCGGCTCTCAGAGACTCTTCAGGAATCTGAAAACTTTCGATTTATTCTTCTTCCCTCTCAACCCGATTTTTGTCGCGCTTTGTTTAATTGCTACTTTTTCTCGCTCTTATTTGATTTTCACTGGCGTTGATTGATCACCAGATTTGACCTTTAAGAGCTATTGAAGTCGATTGATTTAGTCCTCGTGCCGTTCATTTCCGGTCTCTTGTTCTCATTTTCCGTTCGTGACGGTCGCCTCTCATCGTTCTGTTTACTCAGGAAGTTTGAGCTATGGCTACCACTTGTGGTGGGAGACATATTTACCTGGGGGGGTTTTTACCCCACCTCCGGTAACTTTAATTAATTTTGGTAATTTCTCTTTTGGCTAATTGTAGTGTTCACTAAATTTAAGAAGTGAAATGTACTCGCAGTGCGGTTACTTAGAACTTGGGTGTTTACACCCAGGTGAGAACGCTAAGAATTGTTTTTCCAATTAAGTAGGACTTTTCTTTTCTCCTCTTCTTGTCCTCTTTTTAATAACACATTATTTGTACGATATCAGGATTCTAACACCACTTAATAATGTCGGTGGTACGCAAGTGCACCTGTTTGAACGTCGCGTAAGGAGTGCAATACCCATGTGGACGACGACTTTATTTATGTTAGTCAATATCCTGTACTGCTTATAGAATTTATTGCTTTTTATTAGTCTAATGGACTTTGGTCTGCTTGCTTTTTGGTTTACACTACCCCAATTTAATTGTTATCACTGTATAATTTATTAAGCAGTGTTCTCACCTCAAATTTGTTCCCGTGTTTTGTACTAATAGTCCGGTTCCAAAGTACTTATTGTAGTTCGATACGTTTTTTGGTTGTGGATCATCACAGTCAAAAGATGTATTGTATGCAGAGAAGGGGAGGTGAGGTTACGAAGAAACGTTCAAATTACATAAATGCAGGTCGGTGTGATGTGTCGGACTAAGACGACGCTTCCACGTAACAGTAAATTATTGTTTAAAAGTTCCCAAGGTGACGAATTCGTCGATTGGCGACGGAAAATGTCTTCTTTCTGAGAAAATGTCTTCTTTCCAACTGTCCAAATGGTCGTCGGATTATTTTCGCAACCCCTCCCGTTTTGCCCGCATTCTTTCATAACTTTAACGTGTGGAAACATTCTAAATCTTTTCGCCGGACTTTCTTTCTCTCTCTTTCTTTCTCTCTCTCTCTCTCTCTCTCTCTCTCCGACCAAAACGAAAACAAACTGGCCAAAGGATTAAACATCTCAAGAACGTGGCTTAATCTGACTTTCAGAACGTGACAATTCTTTTCCCGTATTTTTACAACTTTTTCCCGAAACTATTTATCCCCCTCCCCCGGGATAGTTTTCGCCGTCGATGTGTCAGACCGGAGAAAAATAAGAGAAAAGAAAATATGAACGGGAAATATTTGATTTCGTTTTACTGCCCTTCCCTTTTGTCCGGGAACGTTAATTATTTTTTCCAGTCCTATTTTGTTATGACTTTAATAAAATTCTTTTACGACTCGGGTTAGCCGCCTTTTAGTGGACGGCGTGAACCGAAATGTTACGAGAGTTCCTGGAGGAATCGTCCGGCAAACCTGGTGGGAAGCCAAGGAAATCTTACGAAGAAATACGCGGAGAGGAGTTTGTTGTAGTAAAATCGTAGCAATCAATAGGTGAACTTAACAATTGTAACGCCAAATAGGCTTGTCACATACTCGGCTACTTCCCTGTAATATTTTTTCTCTTATTATTATTTATTTAGACCAAAAACTCGGTTCTTCTACTTGTCTGGTAGAAAGTCGTAGAAAAAAAATCTTTCAGATCAGGATCAGGTGGTAGAAGCGACGATGTGATTGGTGATTAGAGGTAGTGTGACCTATGTGATGTGAGTTGTGGTGATGAAATACAATAATATAAAAAGTATAAATTACATATTGTACTTATATTTATGCACACAAAATTATGTGTGTTTGTGTGTGTTATAATATGTAAATAATGTTTACATATAAATATGTGTGAAAGGTAAATAAATAATGTACATTATCAGCAAAATGCATGGTTGTGTATTTAGATAATCAACAATATATGTAGATAATATCACAAAGTATACGAAATTATACTGAATTTATAAGGCAATATAAGATCTCCTACGGCAGAACTGTAAGAGCCCTATAATAAATTGTATTAATAAATTTAAAATGTACTTTTACAATTTTTTAATTTCATGTCATTGAATCATAAATCAGCTCTGTTTTGATCACCGACTGAATAAAATTTGGGGTCGAATTTAGTCTTTGAACTTTGATTTTGTAGTGATCGCGTATATCTACTGTTGTACCATCACAAGTTCTGCCCACGAAATTTCTTGTTGAAAGTTGTTGTTGTTGTTGTTGTTGTTCACCATTTTGATGAGTGAAATGCCAACGAATTTTTTCCTCTTTGACTCTAAACTAAATGGCTGCCGAAAACTAAATTTCTTAATTAATTTCAGTGATGAAGGTTCCTTAAATTTCATCAGCCCGTCTCATTTTCTTTTACGAGATATATAATTCTTTAAAACAAGGCATTTTCCGGGGAAAATTCTTAATGAGATATTAAGCAGGGACGAGACAATTTCCGGTTTGAGTTCTCTCGTTACAGTTTCATTGTGTTATATACAATTTAGACAGTCTGAGGTCATCAACAAACATCCACGGAGTTCTTTTGTCTTCAGCCAAGTCAAGTTCCTACTGGTAGGAATCACTTCCTGAGTGAGTTGTGTCGTTTCGCGGTGCCCAACTAACGGGTGATCGGGCGGGTACCTCGGCGAAAACAACCCTGGCCTTCTCCTTGGCCCTCCTTTTTTGCCGGGAAACTCCTTTTTTCACCCTCGGCTCTGCTGACGCCGTTATGAATATTCACCGCGTAAATTTGTTTGTTTTATGTTTTCCCGTTAGCTGTGTGCTTTCTTTGAAAACTTGCAAAACTGCCCTGATTTTCTCCTTCCACGTTTGTCCTTTCTCTGTCTCTTCCTCTCTTGTTGTCTCTCTCTCTCTGGTTCTGTCGTTCCTGCGTCGCAAGGAGAAAGTAAATTTCTTTCAGTTGAAAATTTCTAAACTCATTCTGATGCGGTTTTATTTTTAAAAGCTTTTCTTTAATTAATTTAATTTTTTCGAGGGAGTCAAAAGTTTTTGGGGAGTGTAGAAATTACTTCACAAGGAAGAAGAAGAAGCAGAAGAAAATTAGGGCAGACCATAATAGAAAAGACCGGCAATGAACACTCGAGTCGGAATATTTCCCATACGACGTTGTCACTCTTTGCTCTCGATCGGCCCACTCCATTGCATTCCTAGAAAAGGAGAAGTGATAGATTCAATGAAATTCTAGAAAATTTCTAGCTTTCCTCATAAAAATTCTTTCCTCTTTCCCAATCTCAGATCTTCATTTCTTCCGTTTCATGGTTTTCCACTTTGTTGTCGTCTTCTCCGAAATGGCATTCCCCTGATGTTCACTCACGGCGTCTTCATTTCCAATTTCGAGTATTCATTGTGTTTGCTCTGGTGATTGCCACATGCGAAAGAAAGGTCGTAGCCAGGCAATTTGTGAGGGTTTTCTCAAGTAGAACTACAATGCTGCACGATGTCGTTTTTACAAAAATGTTTCACTAATTCGGGATAGTTTTATGTAGTTGAAACCTCAGTCTGACTTTCTTGTCTGACTCATTTGCCGTCATTTTGTACACAAAAAAGCGTGCAATTTGCGAACTCAAAATTTCAGTAAGATCGTATTTTCCCAAATTTTATCAAACACAAATTACTGTTGCAACAAATAAGTACACAAACGATAAATTGTAGTTAAAAAATATATTAACTCGTAAATATTACACGTATTAAACTGTTGATACATTTGTTCGGGTGGTTATAAATTTTTATCACCGAGCACACTGTAAGTGTTGTGAATATGTTGACTGGGGCTGAAGGCATTCCTCATTCTGAAGAGAAACGAACAAAAAATTGTCATAAAAACACAAATTTTCACAAGTTTGCGGTTATTAAAGTTTCCCAACGTCAGACAGACTGTTTAACTCAGGTAGTTTTGAAATATTTGACAGATACAGTTGTTTCCTTAAGCCGGCAGGCGACGGAGTTCTTTTTTTTTCCATCTTAAACCCAAACCCGAATTGTGTATGGAAGTACGCCATTGATGAGAACATGTAGGAAATCGTATACTAAAAGTTTCGAGAACTCGGCAAAACTTTTCCGAGGAAAGCATGCATCTTGAAAATTTATTACGAGAAAGACTATTAAGCCGTAAACTTGTACTTGAAATGTTTTTCCACACGAAACTACATTGTATGTTCATTACTTTGGTGATGAGCCCTGACTTGACAATTCGTACAAAAACGTTTCATCAACCACAATAATCAATCATTAAATTATTTACAAAGAATAGAACGTGGTACGGGTGATGCAAAGCAACGATGGACAAATGTCATTCGTAATAAAAGACAAACAATAATATTGACAAATAATAAATAATATAAAATCTCTACACGAGTACCAATTCGAGCTTTTGTAAGTCGAGAGAGGCAGGTAACGAAAACTTGAAGTATTTCTACCAATATTTGACATTTCGTACTGTGTCCTCCTCCGACACGCACTTACGATGCGTTAAGTTAAAAAAAAAAAGAAGAAGAAGAAATTAACTTGCTGGGGCCACAATCTCACGGCTCGAGTAGAAAGAGGCCGGGCGGAAAATCAAGGGACACCGTGAAAATATTTGACTTTGGAAAATTAGCCGGTGGAAAATCAATAATAAACACATTTCATTACACCGCCTCCGACGTATTTCAACCCCCGACATTCATTACGTTTCCACCCCCTGCCGAGATCGGACGAGATTTCCAATTTGTCACCGCGGACGGGCAATAAGGTTCATACGTGACGAGACACGTGTCACCAGACGAAAGAAGAGAACGGCTCGGGAAAAGGAAAAATAAAAACCGATGGGACGACGGAGACGAAGACTCGTGGAGACTCGCGTTGGAAAAGAAAAATAAAATAAATTTTTGGGTATCGAAGACCATCAAAGGAAATGATGTAGGGAGAAAGGAATCAATAAGAAGAAATCCTTTATCGCGCCTGAAACCACGTAGATAAAAAGAAACCGTATCTTCATCTTATCTCGGAAGCGGTTCTTTCTCTCTCTCTTTTTCTTTTCGCCTCCTCCCATTTTGAGGATTACCCGGAATGGGACCAGGAGAGAAAAGCCCACTCCAGAAAAACAGGAAAGGACACGAAGGAAATAAAGGAATCAGAGCAAAAGACAATAAGTAGAAGATTTGATTCGGGGAAAAAGTGTCCAACTTAAGTGAAAATTACATCCCGAAATGTGAGGGGGTGGAAGCCCGCGGTCGTGACGGTGGTAAGTGTCTTCGGGGCAGATGGAAGGATAAGAAAAAGAGTGGAAAATCCGTTGAAATAGTGTTCGTCGAAAGCGGAAAGGTCATCCGGGAGAGACCAATAACGGTCAGTAACAGTTCTTCGGCCTTTTCGTTTCTTCTGCTTGTTCGGGTTCTTCCACCATCCCTCGAACCTCCCGAGATGGTAAATTTATTCCCCCGGGGGGGTTGAAAACATTTGATACCCTCTGTGCCAAGCCAAAGAAACGGAGAAAAAGGAAAATTCATTTTCTTTAAGATAAAAATCTGAAAGGTAGAAGACGGGACCGCGGGAGACCACGAGAAGGTGGGGGGCCCATCGAAATGCGGCAGCACACCGAATTTTGTGTTTTTTTTCTTTCCATCCTCCGACCTTCTTACCTTTTTCCTTTTTTTAATTTTTTTTCCCTGCAGCCTCCTTTGCCTTTCATCTTCTGCCGTGAGACGGTCTCTTTGCTTTCGTTTAGGGGTTTGAGACTAGGAGAGAGCGCGCAGAAAGAGAGCAAAAAATTGCTTCAAAGGGACACCGATTGAGGGTCGATGAGAGGGGGTACACCTGAAATTACAACAGAGAAATTAAAGTGCCACATGAAGAGTGAATTCTAGAAGAGAATAAAAAGAGAGAGAGAGAGAGAGAGAGAGAGAGGAAGAAAGTAGAGTAGAGTATAATTACCTATTTTTTTTTCATTTAACTTACGTATTGCACGACTCTCCCAGACAAAACAATTGGCAACAGGTGGACAAGTTCTGACAAAGACAAAATATTAATAAATGTAAATATAAGTTAAGTAGAATAAGAAAATAAACAAGAAATGGAAAAATATATCGGAACACAAAGAATGAAAAAAAAAACTAAAATAAAATAAAAAACACAAAAACTAAAAAGGAAAAAAGTAAGTCTTGGCGTGAAGTGACACTTTACATTGTTTTATCCGACAGAACATCCACCGATGTTCGTCTGCTGATTTAGAAAGGTTAGAAGTTGTGATTTTGGGATGTTGGGGGTTGTAGCTGGTTCATTAGGCTAGAGAATCGTTGGAGAAGTCAGCGCAGAGAGCCGATGGATCCACACGAAGGTCACAGGTCACTTTTCCCTAGAGTTGGCACACACTGGAGATGTAAAATTCCATTGAATAGGTTGGTGAGATGGAAACGGATACGGGGGAGTTGTTCTCCAGGTACCGGAATCGAAGGAGCCGATTCGATTTGTAGGGTTGGAACCACAAATTTACTATTTTATCTCTGCGGCACAACGACTGTTGCAAATATTATCGAATATAACACCTAACCAGAAGAAAATTTTATTACTATATACAATAATTACAGAACACGAGGTAATTGTTAGGTAACTCCAGATTAACCGGAATGTCAACCAAGATAATACCGATTACACAAAAACTCAAATTTTACCATAAATTAAACTAAAATAAAATGTTACCGATTCACCATAAGTTATATTTATTTATGTAACTTTAATAATAATAATAATAATATGAGAATGAATTGCTGACGCGTCAGCAGCATACGATGCCGTAGGATTTTGCCAGGGCAGATTCTTCGTCATAAATCCTTATTTAAAACGCTCCGACATTTTTTCCTTCTTTCTTTCGTAACTCGTGTCCCCACCGACGGCCATAATTCATAATCGAAAGATGATCTTACCGAACAAAATAATCAATTAAATATCGTTGACGACACGAAACGAGGGCCCGCGTGCCCACACCACGTCTTTCCTAACTCATAAATCCTCGCTGTTGTTGTTGCTGCTGCTGTTGTTGTTGTTGTTATTATTTCAACGTCTGCCAAAAACTCCGGAAGCGCAAGAGCATTTCCGGTTTTTCGAAAATGTCCGGAGACCGGAAATCAATTTTTTTTTTGCGTGTACTGCGACACGCACAGACAGACACACGCAGAAAAAAAGAGCTGCTTCGACTACTCGCGCGGGTAGCCCCGTTCCCATTTGGAGACAAAAATAGCAATCGGCTAAGTGGCCTCGTCGGGGATACCTCGGGTGACGGGTACCCTGCGGCGACGGCACGAAACGTTCGACGGGAACGGGAGAATCCATAAATCTTTTATTAATTGAAATTGAAAGGAGAAAGATGGCGGGAGGTAGACGCGGATGAAAGAATATTTTGAAATTTAAATGAGAAACGTGCGGGAGAAGAAGTCTGATGACGAGAACTTTTGCCGAGCTGTAGTTGTAGTTTCAGCTTCAGCCCACAGAAGTGTAGTGTGGACACCGTAGAGTGACATTTTCCGAAGTTCACAGGCTTACTCCTCTCGTGTTGTCTGTGATCTGGTCAAAGTCGGATGGTGAGGCACCCGGTGAAGGATCTCTCTTCGTCTAATTTTAGATCTCTGATTCCACTCAGACTCGCGATTTTTCGATCACTTAATGAGAAGTTCTCGGGATCCATTTATCCAGCCTGAACCTGTTGAGTGCTGTCGAACAGCAAAACATTTCACGATTTTCTTCGGATTTATATAAAAAACCAATTCAACCAATTTCGATTGATTGAATTTTTAAATTACCATCCCTTACTCCCTCCCCGTCTCTCTCTCTCTCTCTGTCTTCGTCTGCCTTTGTATGCCCCCAGGGGATGAGAGCCGATGGAAAAAAGGAACGGTTTCCAGGCGGATAATTTTACCTTATGTCTGTAATGGCAGTAGACTTTTGAGATGTTGAGGAGAAAAAGAAGAAGACGAAGAAGAAGAAGTAGAAAAAACGTTATTGTTACGCTTAGACTCGGAACTTGTTCGGAATTTTAAAATAATGAAGTTGTAGACGAACGGCTAGGGAAGGAAAGGAAGTCGGGAAATTTTTACCACCTCGTGCTTCCACTTTGACGTCACTTCCGACAGGAAAAGGGCCCTGAAAAATGGGGAAAATTCGACGGAGACGAAAAAAAATAAAATAATGTTGCGCCGAGAGAAAGCAACGTCGAAACGGTTGAAACTTAAGAATCTAACCGAAGTGACCAGCTTGCAGAATAACTTCCATCAGGAGAACCAGGGATGGAATAGTTGAATGGATGGACAGATAGTTCAGAGGGAAGAAAAAAAAAAGAAAGAAAATTGTAAGAGGAAGAGTCGTCGCCATTTTGTGAAGTGAGAGAAAGCAGATGTCTTTGTCAGGTTTCTCCAAAAACCTTAATCCTATTACTCCGTTAGTATTTTCAACTGTTTCATTCAGAACTACTTCTCTTCATTCATCTTTCTTTTGCTTGTCGGTTTCGATGGTTCTAAAAATAGTTCTCTCCCAGGGATGTCTTCCGCGACCTTCGGCCTCGACCTCCGAGGTGACTCGTTCGTCATGTAAATTCGTAAATTCGTCTTGAACGTCGCGGGTCTTTCTACGGGTCTCTCTCGTCCTACCCACCCTCGCATTCGTAGTGTCCTCCAGTACTGCAGCTGAAACCGTTGAAGTGACTCAAAGTGGAGTTGTGAAACGGCGTCGAGTTGTGATGGAAAAAGCGGGCGGGATGAAGCAGTCATTTCCACACATTAAAACGGTATTTACGACGTCGCGGAACAACATTTTAAGTAGAAAACAATTTTGGGAGAGACGAGGAAAGGTGGGCAGACATTGAAAAGATGAATGTGAGAATGTGACAGGGGGAAAAAAAAGGGAGAAAGACGGGAAATAATAATAAGAAGAAAGAAGGCTAAGGGAAAAAAGATGACACGGCTTGGGAAGACGGCGAATTTTCCAGGTTCTAAATTTTACAAGATTACAATCTAAATGGTTTCTTTTTCACGGCTTCGACCTGTACACTTTCTACATGCGAAGCTGAAGGAAAATGAGCTGAAAGAGAACCAAACGTCTTGTGGTGGAACTGGTGCCTGGAAATTCAACTCGTACCTACCTCTAAAAGTGAGTTGGAACAACCAAAAGCCTAGAAATCTGAAATGTGGCCGTTGTGGTGAGAGTAACTGGAGGTAGTGAGCTTGTAGCTCACACCAGAAAGTACTGCAGTTTTACACTACAAATACTCTTTTATTTTTAATGTAAATGTAATAGTACTACTTTGACAGTTCTGTTGGGTGTGCTAGAAGTTCCACCACCTCCTTGTTTATTTAGGGACGTTCCGTATAGACAAATAGTTATTGTAGTGTACTAGGTTTTTAGAGTCTGTAACGTGTTACTGTTCATCCTGTACGGTATCATTAATGCTTTTGTCTGGAAATATTGCTGTATTTAGAATTCGTCGACCGGTGTTTTCTGTTGGTTAAATATTCACAAAACCAACTACTATTTTTGTTAGCAGAGGGGTTGTACAGCCGTTGTTGGGAGTTATGAATGAAATTAAACAATTTTCTCACTTTTGTAAAGGATCGGTAGTTTTCAGAAGCAAACCCCTCGATGTTTTGCTACGAAAAAATAAGAACCGCACAAAATGATGGACGTTGTTTCCGACGAAACTATTGAGAAAGGGTGACGAAAGGTGATTTAGTTTGTAGTTTGGGTGTTGGTTGGTAGGGAAAAAAAACGCCGAGTGTAAGGCTGACCGATCAGACCGATGATCGCAACACTTCAGATCACTCGGTGATCAATCAGTTGGATAGACATTCTGATTGCCTTGACTCTCCCTCTCCCTCACACCCTCTGTATCACCTCTGTGTGTATGTGTGTGTGTGTGTGTGTGTGTCTCTCTCTCTCTTTTCCTCCCTCTTGGAACTGAGAGGGGGTTGTAAAATTTTACCGTGAGCTGATACGACAACTTGTCTTCATCGGTAAAGAAATCACGTAATGGGAATACCTCTATCTCCGAATGCCTCCTACAACCCTCGTCATCCCTCCGAGCTCGTTAAATTCAAATCGGACTTAACCGTTTCGTAATAGACGGAAAGCTCGTTGAAGCTTCTCTAACGGAATTATTCAGGGTGTTTCGACTCATCCTTCTCGCATCTTTGCTCTACTAATTTTCCAGCCGTTTGCACATTTCTCCATCTTCTCGAGAACACTCAAGTACGCACAGTCGAACAGTCGGAAGGGTGTGGAAAACAGGGTGTTTGTACTCCCCATTTAACAAATATGTATTTTAATCGCGATTAGCCCCGAGCAAAAATACAATTTTGTCTGTTTGGAAAAAGCGACGGAGAAAATGGCTGTTAGCGGAGATTGCTAATCTCGGAATAATTTTAATTACGTTTTTGAGGTGGTTCACACGTTCCCGCCCGGAGAAAGAGTGCCACCCCGCCGGACTGTGTGGACGTGGTGACAGACTCAGACGTGTGGGCTACCGGTCAACTGACCAACCCTTGAAGGAAACATACGCGCAGAGCATCCCCACGAAACCATCTGCGGACCGTGGCCGGTTAAAAACTATTAGCATCCATAGAGGAATCGATTTTATAATTTATAGATAAGTTCCATTTATTGTTATTACACAGATAAATTTGTATTTTATTTTTCAGGGTCGACAGTCTCCCGTCGCACTCCCTCGAGACTCCGCGTGTAAATCGTCTCCTTCAGAAGGGCTCTCCGACGAATGCCAAAATCTAGTAAACAGTCTTCCAGAAAAAAACGAAAAAAAAATATCTATATAAATAAATAAGAGACGCATGTAAATTTAAGGAAATAGATAAATAAGTGAAACGTGGCAGCAACAATCGGCACAGGCACCATCGAGAGGTCTGCAGAGAGAGAGAGAACAGGACAGGACAGACGAGAAAGGAAGGAAAAAAGGCACCGGGGCAGAGGGACAGAGAGGACGAGACGTGGCAGGAGAAAGCTACAGATAGACAGTGCAGGCACAGGGGTGGATGAGAAGAAATCAACAGGCTGCAAAAGGGAGTTAGGGCCGAGGCGAAATAAGGGAAACAAATAAACAAATCTTTTTATAAGAAGTAGCCATGGAAACGGATCGAAGAGGAGGCTACGACCTGCAAGGGGAAGTGGAATCAGACGACGCAGGCGTCGTGGAAGGAGCCGACGCAATGTCGACCACGGCCAGAGAACTCGGAGACGGAATCAGTCAAATTGGAGTGTTCACGGAGGAAGAGAACCATCGCAACATCAGTGAGTTTCATTTTATTTTATTTTCACTTTCTACCCCTTTTTTTTGTGTCAACCCCGTCGAGGTGGCTCGGACGTAGTGGGCGAAATACGCGACAGGTACGCACCCGAGCCAGAGGGTGGCAGTTGCCCTTCCAGTCGAAATTTCCTCTCGGGAACACGGGGGAAAAAAAATGGGAAATCACCCGACCGATCCGGACGGGCAGTGGAAAATCGAAATGGAGCAATCGATTCGATAGATCGAAACTCGAAGTTCGAGTTGAAAATGAAGAAAAAAAAGTCCCGTACCTGAGAGTGAGGTGTGAGGTGCGCGAAACTTCCGTGCTGGAGAGGATAAACCGGTTACAACGATGGAGACGGAACCGGATGTGACGAAATTGAGCGATGGAATGTACCTGCGTCGCCTGGATGTGACAACTTCCGGCTACGGCAACATTTCAACTGGAACGGAATCGTTATATCCGAATTTATCTGTGATTCATCTGAGGAATTAATACACGGATGTGGTGGTGGTTGGTGTCGCGATTGAGAGCCATCGTTATAACCGGACTTTCACTTTGCATTTCCGTGTCGCACCCACAGTTCTGCATCTTTGGGACGTACTTTGTTTTCAATGACATCGTAACAAGCGAAGTGCGCTGGTTTTTGGTTGTCGCAACGAATAGTTTTTAATGATGCTTTCCACCGGAATTATCGTTATAAGCGGATTCTTTTCATCGGGGTTTATTTTTTGGTAACACCCGAAGTACTCGCTGCACGTCTGCCTGCTGTCTGGGCACTCGCTGCGGCCGATTCGTCCTGGGGTTGGCCTCGTTCCGAGTTTTTTCTTCTCCCGTCGTGACGAATCGTCGAAGCCATCGTTATAACCGACCTCGCACACTCGAAATCACTTGAATTCCCCTTTTTAATATCCGTTTTGGGTTTTGTTTATCCAGTTATCTGATCGTATTCCGTCGCTGTTTCCGTGCTGTTGCCTCGCGTCTTCCGCAGTTATCTTTCCAGGAGAAATGGCGTTCCTGTCGTTGTTTTACCAATCGCATTTGCATGCACACGAACGAAATGGAAACGTCGGTGACCCAGTTTTTCCAACTGTATTTTTCTGTTGGAGCGTTCCACCTGCAGTTTCTTCTCCTACCTCCAGCCTTTCCTACCTGTTTCTTGTTTCCTCGTCTTCGTCCTCTTCTACTTCTTCTTCTCCTCCTCCTCCTCCTCCTTCTCCTGTTCCCCCTCCTCCAAATCTAATTTGCTTCTTCGCTGCGGGTCCAATGTTTCTCATTTCTCATCTTTCTGCTGCTTTACTTTTTAATTCCCATTGCTCTTTTAAATACAAGGCCTATTTCTGTTTTCTTTTTCATTTCTCCTACAAAATCTCCATTCCTTTTATTTTTCCTTTTGCCTCTATTATTATTTCAACTCTTAATGGTGCTTTTACTGCTTTGCATTTCTCTCACACTCTCTCTTTCCTTCTTTCTCACTCTCTATCATCTTGTATATATTTTAAACGCTCTCTCGGGTCTTGTCCCGGCTCTAAACATATTATCATAATCATTAGTTTATTCACTGCGGATGAAAAAACAAATAGTAATAGTGACGGGAAAGACGGGGAAGAGAGAGAGAGAGAGAGAGAGAAGTGGAGGAGCTTTCTCTTTTTATAAAAGGATTTGTCCCGTGGATTATCTCTGTTGTTTTCCTGCTGGAACGAGTTGCTTTTTTTGTCTTCTCCTGGCTGTGTAGGTTCGATGGAAGGAACGTGTGACTAGTCTAGAAAGTGAAACCGAACAACGGCGGTGGAGTGACGGGAAGTCGAACTGCCTTGGACTTTGTTTGTATGCATTAGATGTGATTTTCAAAAGGATTTGAAGTAATCGGATCGCGAATGATTACCGGAACCTTTGATTTATTCAGGTGTGATGGTGCACTTAAAGTTCACTTAAAGCAGTCACTTCACTTTCTCACACGTCGAGTGAGCCGTGAGGAACCCTAGCGTGTGTGTCTGTGTGTGATGTAACATCTCCAAGTTGAGAAAAGAGTACCAAATCGGTTCTTATTACCATAATCCGAGAGAGCAGGACTTGACTAAGCGTTTTGTCATGCCCGACACACACGGAGCTCTACATGGTGTACCGTTAACGTCAGCATCAAATTTAAAAGATCGTCCTTTTTTAGGTCATCTTTTTCTCGCTTAGTCAGACACATGAGCAAGCATGGGAAACCGTGTAAAATGATGTGTAAATTTTATTGTCGATTTGAGTCGCAAGCGATGGACGAAAATTTCACTTCAACTGTGTGACGTACGACTCTGTTCCCGAAAATCAGACGAGTACTGGCACTTTGTGTCCGCATCAACAGTTGTGTGTAAGAAACGAGCATGGCAGTACACAGTCAAACTGTCGTGGCAGTAATTACAAGAAACACCGTTTTCAACAGGTTCTATTGAATTGTTGGAACGAACGGTTCGGTGTGGTAGTCCGACTCTCCCAAATAAATTCAATCCGGTGCTGAGCAGACAACTATTGGACGTTACAACTGTTTTATATACAAATTTTAACACGGTAATAAATTAAATTTGTTTTCAATTGTGAGAGATGAGACTCGTCTGCGTGTTCGATGGACTAAACGAATCCTCCCACCCGCAGTGTCCAGCTCTTTCTACTGTGTATGAATTTAGTGTGGTGTAGCACAGCCACAAGTTAGAAGTTATTTATTAACAGTAACGATGAAAATAGATAGATAAAAGTCTAATAAAGGCGTGAAAACAAGTTCCTTTGTTTAGAGACCGGGACAAAAACATTTGGACAATGTGAGAAAATTTTATTTTTTTCGGGGCAGCAGACAAATCGAACTTGTTGAGAATATGACCAAACCAAAACCAACAGCTAAACTCGGGTAGCTCTCTTTGCTACTTTTTAATTACAAATATAAATGTGTAATTAGTTAAAAGGAAAAGAAGCACGAGGCAGACAACTTTCAGGCCCTAAAGTTTACATCCCCCAGAATTGGATTACTCCAAACGTACAACTCGTAAAAAAAAACACACATACAAACACATGGCCTTGCTCGCCCTTAACGAGGTTTTTTTTTGCTGCGGTTAATGAACGACATAATTTGCCTGTTGTTTTATTTTGTGCCCAAGTAAATTATTATAATGTGCCTGCCTCGAAGAAATGGTTGAGATGCTCCCTGCCATCGTCAGGGATGAAGACCGTAAACAAAGTGACGGGGGTTTGTGAAAAACGAAGGAATTTCTCGTTCATAATTAAAATTATTTTGAACCAGCAGCACAATGGACCTAGGTGACCCATCTAAGTAAATAAATAAATAAATAAGCATTTACTTATTGTTGATATTTATATAATATTGTTATTAATAGCAAATGAATTCGGAAATTGTTTTTGTTTAACTTTCATTAGGCAACTAATCGTTTTCTTAATAATTTTACTAGTATGTATCTCTTGACCAACTTATTTATTTATTTTTACGTTTCACGGTGGTTGTTTTATTCATTAGAGAAATAATTTTAACACAGTACGTAATATTTAAATTTGTAGACAATAGTTCAAGTGTCAAGAAGGTTTCACTGGAATAAGTTCAATAATGGCCACTTAAGGAAAATTATTAAGTTAATTAATTACTCAATCAAGTACTTAGGTGTCTACAGGTAGCTTGTTTTCTTTTCGTATTAGTGTTGACACGTGGTTTAGTGGTACAGTTCTCCATGTCCTCTCTGTTAAGTCGAGAAAAGTGTCGTAATACCCGCGATTGATTCGGTTGTACCATTGTGAACACCTTCTCGCAGACACTCCGGTTAATAATGTCTCTTCGACAGTTGACTAAAGTTGAATGAATCGGTCGTGTCGCAGTTTCAATAACCCCTTTCACCCGACCAAACAACAATTCCAGTCAATGGAAGAAGGACGGCGTAGGGTGGCGGTCGTAGGGTAGGAAGAAGTAAGAAAGTAATTACACCGGACCGAGTTGTCGTCGGGAAGGTACCGAAGGGAAAAGCCGGGGACCGAGACACATTCGAAATAAAGGAAGAGAAGCGAACCGTGAACGACGAAACACAACTAATAAGTGAAGCGTTCTAAGTAGAGAAACTTAAACCACAAACTATTGAGAGAAAGAGAGATTCGACAATGAGAAGTGATTACAATACAGTCAATGATAATGTAATGTTAGCCGCAGAAGTAATTAATGCGTTTTCTAAAGAGAGACAGGGCGACAAAGGGAGTCAGAGAGAGAGAGAGAGAGGAGGGTAGGGAAAGAAGGGCAGAAGGACGTGAGAATAGACAGAAGTAGTGTAGTAGTTGTGAAGTGACAAAGAAGAAAGTCGAGGACAACGAGGGACCCTGGATATTTAAATTGGAGAACAACACTGGGAATTGTTTGTAATTGAATATGATTCCTCCGGGGATGTTCCTCCTCCGAGCTTAACGACTCAAGGAGCTCCTCTTACACTTGGCGAAAGACTCCAGAAAAGTTTCTCTTTGACACTCTGAAAAACTACCACAACTACTGTGTGTGCTCGTAGTTTGGTAAAAGTTGACCGAGTTAGTCAGAATGAGTCGCCATGGAGTCACTCTAAACTACTTGTGTCCGGCAGTAAATTGAGACTTTCTACGTACCGTTTTGTGTGTGTGTGTGCGCGTTCCAGGTGAAATTGTAGTTAACCCCGGCCGACGATACCAGAAACTACTATTTACCTATAACTTGATTTTACGTTCCGTCGAGTCGATAACCTTTTTGAATTTTACACTTTCGTGTTATTTCCTCCTATTCAATAAACCGGAAGTTGTCGTGTTCCGACTTGTTTGCCATCCGCCGGAAACGGATTCCAATTAGCAGAGCTTTTTCTGTTTTTCTCCGCGGGAGAATTCTTTGGAACAGCAGAAGACAGCAGACAAGTTTCCGCCGTTTCCTTCCCTCTTTTTTTTTTAAATTTTCTCTCCATCTCTGCTTGCTGCTTCATTCCTTTGCTTTCTCTCTCTCTCTCTCTCTCTTTTTCACTTTCTCTCTCTGTGTTCCTCTTTTGTGTCAATGAAAATATTTTCACCATTGAAAATCGTTTGAAATGTCTTTCACAGCTACAATTTTTTTCTTCTCTCCCGTAGAAAATTACATAAATTACGGACGCATAATTTGCTGGGACGAATTTTTTCTTCCACTTCTTTTCCACCGTCTAGTGACACTCGGCCTATGTAATTTTGGTAATTTTGCTTTATTTTGGGTTTTCGACTGGATTTGTCGTCACGTTGACGACTACATTTGGACCGTGTCAATTTGCGGCGACGAGAAGACGTGTAAATATTGAATTTTCCTGCTGTCACCGCAGGTTTTTCAATTCTTAAAAAACAGGGTTTTGCGCTACGGAACTACATTAAAGGTGTAGCCTCGAGCGTGGGTCGTCCCAGGTAGTAACTTGCACATGACAACAGAGCACAGAGGTGCCGCAAGTGTCACTCACAGCCATTTCAGACGACAGTGCGATTTTTAAAGTCACCTTCACGCCATTTTTCTTCCTACTTTTGCCCAGGTACGAACAAAAATAGATAAAAACAGGCCCGGAAAATCCGAAATTTTATGACCCCTTGAATCCGAACATCTCCTGTTGTTCTAAAGTCGAATATCTTTCTTCTTCTATAAATTAAAGCACACGAGAGAATTAAATTCAGCAATCATTTCTCTCTCTCTCTCTCTCTCTCTCTCTCTCTCTCTCTCTCCTTTCACATCGGTTATTTATTAATGCAATAGGTTTTATCAGGGGTTTCTTATCGGTCGCCAGGTAGAGAGTTTGGAGTTTTTTTGTCCGTTGGCCTTTGCGCTTTCCTTAGGAAAGTAAAAATGGTCGAAAACGTCACAAGTGAATTATTAATGCGGTCTTCCCACGACGAGTTGAACCATCGGCCATTGGCGTGACATCGATTAGTCGAAATAAATTGATTCCACTTTAGGAAAAGTCATCATTACATAAAAGGGAGGACCGGGCGAGGGAGTTGTCGAGACTATCGAAAGAAAATGCTATATAGTTAACGGATTGAAGGGGAAGTAACACACGTCTTCGCGTGTTTCTCCTTTACATAAATTACCCTTTCCGTTGTGATGTCTTCATTCCGACTGTCAAATTGAACTTGGAGCTTTGCTGATGGTACCCGGTGATGGATTCCTGATCGTATTTTCTTCTGTGTCGTTTGCGACTGATGCGAGAGGTGTCCGATTGTTGATGGTTCAACAGATGGCTGACGATGTAAACAGATGGTGTCGCGTTGAACGATGGCATTAGACGTTAATGTTTTAAGTGACACTGTGAATTCGTCTTGGAAATAAAAAGGCAGTGATGGAAAGGGTCTCTGTGTGTGTGTGTGTGTGTGTGTGTGTGTGTGTGTGTGTGTGTGTGTTCTTAAAATAGAGCTTGCATACAGCTTTACGGCTAAGGCTCGACGCGGAGCTCGGAACCGTAGCTTTTTGCCTGCTGCGCTATGTTAACTAGTTTAAAAATACACAGAAAAAACGTATACAGTTCACCGTACAAGTTCTTCTATTGTTGTGCAAGCTCGTTGAGTTTGGTTGGATTACGTCTAATAATTTCGTTTGAATAATTATAATTCTGACAAATACACGTCTTCTATTTCTATGATAGCTGGGGATTGTCTTGCAGGGAAAATAAATTAAAATTCTCGGTCTCGAGGCTTAGCAAAACCGTCGTTGCTTGAATTCAAACACTTAAAACCGAAGAAAATGGATGGGATGAAAACGGATGAAGAAGATAAATCAGTTGGTTTTGTTTTCTTTCAATCCTTTTGGGGGTGCCACCACTATATTTCACTACGGGATGTCATATTTTTTTTTTCATTCTGGGGAACTAGTCCCAAGCGAATCGTGTCAGACTTTGTGCGATCGACGAAGTTTTATTTTGGCCATTCTGACGCGGTCTGAGACGGAGCTGGCGTTGAAAAGACTCCGAAACGTCAAACACTGGAACTCTGATTAATCCGTTTTGGACGGATCTACGCGCTTAGTTGTTGGGTACCAGCGTTTGACATTGTATGTGTACGTAACTGTAAGTTTAAAACTAAATTAGCGACACTGACTACCTGAATGATTGAAAAATCAAGTAACCTGGGCAGCACGAAACTATTTATTTTTCTAAACTACTATACGGAAATTCACTGAAGTAGTACAAATATACATTACGCTATATATAGTGGGAGACATTAAATATTTGTACTTCTTTACATTCGAGCTCTTCTAGAAGGGATATATATATATTTATTTATATTTTAGTTTCTCTTGCTACTTGTAAAGTTCTGTAACGCGTAAGCAAGTAGGCTACCACTAAAAAATTTGCACTTTTTATGCAAAGATGTACTCTGGTGAAACTATAAACGTCGTACAAAGCAAAAAAGTAGAATTCGTTTTGAGAAGTGACGTTGTAATAGAATTATATACGTTGTATACGTTAACATAAGTAGTACTCTGTATACAATTTTTATACAGCCTGTGTATACGTTTTGATGAATTTTTGCTGATGCATGAAAGCACCTCAGCACACACTTCCTTTTTATGCATAAATAGAATTACGTAGTATACGATTTGTATAATAAAAAATACTCCTCGAGGGCTCCTCTATCTTTCTCGGCAAGCAGACAACGTCGTCTATCGACCGCAATTAAATTTGATAGAATTATCATGGCTGTTGTGGAAATCGTCGAGCGAATTTACGTGATTTGTGAAATTGAGTGTAACAAATTTATTTATATGATAGCGACAACAAAACTACGAGGGGTGATGCATTTGATAATATTTACAATAGAAGTGAACTCGTCCAAGTGGTACGGGGGAAAGAAAAAACATGTCAAGCTGTGCGATCGGCTCGGACGAAAAAGGGGCCCCAGCCCGGGGCTCCGGGGCCTCTTCTCCGGCGGACATCTTGACTGAAGATGAAGATGCTTTTGCCGTGGCCGTCCCTTAAACGTGAAGTGTCGTTTCTCTTGTCGCCCCCATCCCTTACCGTTGAATTGGCCATGTCGGAGAGACAGCAGAGATGAGAGCGAAAGGGGTGTCTTTCAACCCCCGAGCATCCACCACTCATTGAACGCTTTCATAATCCCACCTCGTCAATGATGACACAGTTCCATTGTCAACCGGTGATTGCCCCTTTTATTTAAACCTAATTTAAACGTGCCGGGTAGTTTTTGTTTTTGAGGAACCCAAAGTTTTGTTCTTCGCACCCTAAAATTCGAACGTATGTCGTAGCTGTTTAGAGAGGGACGAGACCTCGGAAACGGAGCTGAAATAGTTTTCTTTTCTTTTCCTCACATGTCGAAAGGCATAAGCGCCCAATAAAAATATGGAAATAAACTAGCGGGAGAGAGAGAGAGAGAGAGAGAGAGAGAGAGAGAGAGAGAGAGACCATTAAGGAAGTGGAGGAAAAGAAAAGTTTCACGGCTGTTTGGAAGTGGTGCTCTTTGCTCACCCTTGAAACCCTTAACTACTGACGACACTAAAAAGCCATTTTTATTCTCAAAACTACTTTAGTGTCTGATCGGTTTGAGAGAGGAAGCGAATAACGGCGAAGAAACTATTTTGACGGCCGGAACATTGCGGACTCGTGCAGACATCCCGTCGCAGGTTGCGGCCACGGAAACCAACCCTTATTTTTTAAGTTTTGGATTAGTTTCTGTTTCGAACTAAAAAAAAAAAAAAGAATTGTTTTTAATTCGAAAACTACTTCCGAGGGGTACGGACAGCTTGGCTATCGAACGAAACGAATTAATAATTGAGAAAAAAAATATGGAAGCATCGTCCGCGTGATTGTACCCGACAAACTATTTAACGCCTGAAACTATTTAAAATAGTTTTTGAGTCCTAAATCGTAAATTTGTGACGTAATTCTCCACCCCAGTTTGACGGTAGAACGAGAGTTTGGGCTCATTTCTTCTGATGGTTTTTGATACCCGCGAGTAGTTTTTCCCTTCCAAACTATTCCCCGAAGCTGTTCTTTCCTTCTCCGGGATGGCTGCCATCTTTTTTTTCTGGTTTTTGAAGATTACATTTTTCTTTTGCCTTGTTCGGTTTTCCCCAGTTGACCATCTCACCGCACTCTGCGTCTTTATTGTTGTTCGATTTTACCTTTTCCCGTTGGTTGGGCACTGGTTTCTCTTCTCCTCCTGCTCCTCCTCCTCTCCCCTCTGGTACCATTCGACCTCCACGGCCTTCTACTTCAATTAAATAATTCTCTTTTTTATTATCTTAGCTCATCCGGCAAAATTCGTTAAATTTTATTATTATATTCTTCTTGCAGCTCTTTCTTCTTTTCTTTATCCATCCCACGGGTAGCTCCGGTGTTCTGCCTTTCTCTAGCGTCTCACTCTAATGCTGTTGTCTGCTCTCTCTCTCTCTCTCTCTCTACTCTAATTAGCTAATGAAAATATCGAAGGTTCTGACTTGCCATAAAGGTGATTCAATATTTTTCGTTGCCACCCACTCGTTACCCAGGGGGTAGTTTCTTGCACGGGCTCGTGGAAATGAAGGAGCCCGGCCACGTTGGTTGTTTTCATTTCATTTTCCATTCTTATGCTTTTGCTACCCGTTCCGTGCCTTTAACGTCCGTCTTCCACTTTCTCTACTTTCTCCAGTGTAGCTTAACCGTTTGCATTAAACCATAAATTTAAGGAAATGGGCAAACGTGGCGTGGGGAGCCGTAACGGGAGTGGGCACAAGGCAAGCAACCAAGCCAGAAAAGAAAGAAAAATTTATTTTTGGGTTCAAATTTGAGAAAAATAAATTTTTTATTTGCTGTCGTTCTGAATTTCTAAAATTTCTCTACTCCTTTGCCTCTCTCTCTCTTTTTCTTGATCTCTCCGGTCGTTCCGCTGGTACTTTGCAAGTCCCCTTTCTCTCTCTCTCTCTCTCTCTCTCTCTTTCTTTCTCGTTTCCTCACACGCGCAAATGCACACACAAACACAGTTTTTTCTTAGCAAATATTTTTTTTTGCTACAATTCAAATTCAAATTTCAGCCCTGAAATATTTATTTGAGCCAAAATGGGAACATTAGAGAGAATGAACTTCTATTGAAGAAACTTTCTCTTTTTTCCCTCTCTCTCTCTCTCTCTCTACTTTCACTACAATTCGTCCTTCTTCATTTCCTTGTCATCTTCTTCTGCTCTACTCTGCTGGGCCTACTCTGGTTTCTTCTTCTTCTTATTTTCCTGTTGCGAATTTTCATAGGGAGAGGTTTTTGTTCTATTTTTTCTTATGTGAGGGGGGGAGGAGAGCGCAAGTTGTTCACGAGGTTCATTTGGTACTCATTTGAGCATGGCAACGACACATTTTGAATGTTTTTTGGGTCACAAAATGGCAGTTTTCATTTTGGAAAACTGGTATTCGTTGAAAACTATTCTACCGCTCTTGACTGTTTCCGCCACTCGACACTATTCACCCGTCTTTTCTTTTCCACTCTTCTGGAACCCCAGTCTGTCGCAGCAAAAAAGCTTTCGAGTTAATGCATTCAAGCTTTTGATGAGATCCATTATATGAGGAGATGTTCGAAAATTTCACTCCTTTTTTGTGTCGACCGACTTCCCTCGGAGCGTTTCACACTTTCTTCGACTTCGCTCCCGTAAAAAACACTGGGATTTTCGCAAAGAATTTTAATGGGAGCTTTTCGGATAATTAGAACGATTGGAACGGCGGAGACGAACGGTCGGTTCGAGACAGACATCAGCTGGCCGAGAGGAAAGGGAAAAAGGCAGGGGCAAAGCGGGTCTGGCACCAGCATGGACTTGCTGGCAAAAGTCCCAGAGGAACCGAATCCTCTTGGGCTACTCCCAACAGCGTCCAGCGGTGGACGCACCGGAGACCCAGCCTGACTTGGTGAAGAATCATCTTTGACCGAGCTTGTAGTCCGCGTAGCACGATTTACCAACTTTTGGAAAACTGTTTCAAACTTAAAAGTAGAGGTGGACAAGTTGCTGTCGTGGACACGGACGTGAAACACCTTTTCTGCAGCGCCATTGAAGAGGAAATTTGGTTTTCCTGTCATTTTCACTTTCCTCTAAGAACAATACCCCTGACAACAGTCCGCCAACCCGTCTTTGTCCATCTTTTTCAATCAGCAAATTAGCCTTTTGTCTATCCCGTCACGAACCGGACGTCGGCCTATCACCGCTGCAGTGTAACGAAAGCCACACGGTCGAATTATACATTCCGGCGCCGTCTTGGAACTTCCTGCCTTGGCGTTTCGAACCTTTTCAGTGGTGGCACGGTGATGAAAATTCGACTTGATTTGCATTTCGACGTTTCGTTACTGTTGTTGCCGTTGTCGTCGTCGTCGTCGGTCGTTTCTCCGACAGCCGACGCTCCCTCGGGGATTTGGAAAATGAGAAATATCAAAGGACGTGAACCAACGTGACCGGGAGGTGGTCGGATTCACCTTGCCACCGACGCACAGATGGAAGTAGTCGGGTACCTCCATAACTGAATCGGATATTGGAAATGGAATGGTCAAAAGCGAGTTGAACGTTATTAAATCAGCCCCGAAGGCTCCAATTACAAAATCTGGAAAAAAGAAAGCTTCTAATTTAAAATTTTCCGACAGCAAAAAAGTTTTTCCAATAATTCTTTTGCTGCCTCCCTTCCCCGGAACGTTTTTCTGTTTCACATTATTTTTTTTTCCTGCCGCGCTTTCTTTCTACATGCGTTTGTTTGTTTGCTCGGCTCTGCGCTTGTTACAGTCACCGTAAACCTACCGTGTGCACGTGTCAGCCGTACAGCCACCGATCTCACAAACCTGTCTTTGAGACCTTGGTAGTGAGAGGCAGAGTCTGCAAATCACAGCGAACCGAATCGTTTTGTTGGGTTCCTGTGTGTCCTCGTCTGGTCCAGCAGTCGCATTCGGCTTTTCAGAGGAGAGGAGGAATCGCCTGAGAGATTTCTGCTGAAGAACAGCAAAAGCAGCGCACCGTCTCCCCGTTGTATTTTTCTCAACCAGGAACGTAAAACGGTTTTCCTTTGACGGAATTTCACCTTTGTCTGCTTCCTTTAAAATTTTACCTTTCCTGTTAATGAACAAAACCTCTTTTGCTATTTCTCTTCTTTAAACTTGGGTCTATCCGGCACAAAAAAAAATTGATCTTCGTTCGTTGTAATCTTTTCTTCTGGCGGCCGTCATTTCGACTAAGAAGTTTCCTCAAAACGAAAAAAAAAAGGTAAAGACTGGTCTGAACCAGGAAAAGAAGCCTTCTTTTTCCCTTTGTCTTTGGTCGGAATTCAAAGTTACGAAATAGGAAAAAAAGGGATAGGAACGGTCGGAAGGAAGGAAGAAAGGAAGGAAAAACCTTCGGTTGAACTTTCTTGTAGTGTCACGCGGCGGAAGAAGAAGAAGAAGAGAAGAGGTTTTTTTTCTGTGGAAAAAGCTCTCCCCGTCGTTTGATTACGTCTATTAAGGCTTTGAAACAAGTTTGTCGCACTTTTCTTTGGTATTAATAAGGGAAAGTTGACGGGAGAAGGACCGGGGAATTGCGAAGTAAAAAGAAGTAAAACTTTTCACCGAGAGGGCCTTGGCACCGTCACCGAAGATGACGACGATGACAACAGCAACAACAGCGGTGGTGGTGACGACGACGACGACGACGACCACCAGAAGAACTCAGTTACCATGGCAAAAAACGAGAGATTGGAACCTTTTCACGGACCGAACAAACAAATTTACTTAGGGTTTGCTTCGATAAAGAAAGGCTCTCGGTGTTTTTGCGGTCGTCAAGAGGATTTCCAACTTCCAGCCTTGACCAGACTTGCCGAAAAAACGGTCACCCCCCCGAAGCACCCCCTGCCAACCCTCTGTTCGTCATTAATCATCACCGAACCGTTGTAAATGTCATCGTATGTGAAGCCGCACACTCGAGACTACAACCGGTTAATTTCATTTTCAAATCAATCATTCATTCTCGGATTGGATTCGGTTTCTTGTTTTTTGATTTTTGGTACCGAGACTGTGATTCCCCGCGTGAGAAACCGGACGAGCGAAGAAGAAAAACCGTGGAAACCGCAAGTTTACATTTTGGGAACGGACGCAAAACGCCGCGGGACACGTCTCATTGTCGCAGTCATTATTTATGTACCCTACGGCATTCACTCGTGTTGGAGTTGATGACCGAACAAGTGGTGCACTCGCAGATCCGAGTTTTCCGTTCCATTAATAAATAAGTCGGACGAAACGGGGAGAAATCAGATTATCTCTGAACTCTGATATTTTCCTTTACGCCTACCTGGAAAAACGAAACTTGATTTTCCGCCCTCGCCACCGGGGCGGTTGAGTTTGATTCGGTTTGATTTGATCCGATCGGGTCACCAGAAACCAGGCTTGACCGAGTTGACTTGTACTTTGCTTTTGATGACGAGTTCATTGTGTCTAAAGACACGACGACGTTGGGGCCGGTAACATGAACAGGAAATAAGTACATTTTTGTTTGACATGAATGACAACATTCAGGGTACATACTTCTGCGTATACTCTTCCATCTTCAAGCTACCCATGAATAGCTGGTTGTAGTGACAGTAGTGGCTGGTGGTACTAGAAATTGTTACGAATAACAAAATAATTGTAATTGTATCCGTAATTTTACTACACGACAACTGCTGAAATATTTAATTTACGAGTTTGTTTTTCTGTTTTTCAGATTTATCAAATTATTTGAACCGCGGACCTGTCAGACAGGGGAATTTAATCGGTAAAGAAAACCCAAAGGAATATCAGCTGACAAAAGATGAGTACGAATTCACTAAGGAGTATTTAAACAAGGATTTCAGGAAATACGATCATTTGAATTCTCTCGAGGACATTTACGAGCGGGGAGACTACGAGAGAGGGAAAAAGGATTTGGACCTGCCGAAATTTTCCAAGTCGGATGTGGAAAGGTTGCGAAAGAGCCTTTTCAACGAGTCGAAAAACGAGTTGTACGCGGGCGAGACGAGGGACGTGAACGTCAAGTCGAGCTACAAGAAGTCGTCGTCGTCGTCGTCCGAGCGCGAGTACAAAGTCCAAAAACCGGACTACATAATAAAGAACTCTGAGTTCTTGCAGAAAAGCAACGAGCTTCTCTCGAAGATCACGAAAGAGCGGAGCGGCTACAAGAAAAGCGAATCGAATCGAGATATCGATATTCGATTAGTGTCCGATTATCGAAAGGCCCTCAAGGACTCGTCCTCGGGAAACGGTGACGTTGGGTTCGGGTCGCGTTCGAGGGATGAGTTGAACGTGCACAATTTCCAAGAGCTCCAGAATTTCGGGTCCATACGACTGAGAACGGGCAGTTTGAGCCGAAGCTACGACGACAAGGAGCCGGATAGACTAAAATCGGAAGTAGACAAAAAACAGGGACACCAACAGCAACAGAAGCAGCAGCAGCACAGTCAAAATGAGAAGAAATACAGCACTTCAGAGGATGAAGGTCCGGGCAACGCTGAAGGGATTTCGGCGTCCGCAAAGGGATTCGCCTATTTATTAGCCGGATATTCGAGTGAGTTTCTATTTTTATCTATTTTTCTTCTATTTTATTTATTTGGGGGGCGGGACACTCTGGATGTAGTCAGAGCAGGAACTCGCTACCCGCCGCTGCACCCCGACAAAAAAAGTAATGTGGCGGAACTTGGGTTTTCTAATTAGGCGAACGATCGTCTAGTAGATCCTCGAGAGTTGGTGGAAACTAGAAAATAGAACGTGTATTTTTTTTTTCATCTTCGGTTATTTGCGTCCGAGACGTCCATGCTGGTGACGATGAGGTTGAACTTCCTGCAGTCACAATTTTTGGCACAATTTTTCAATTCTCCCGCTTTATTTATTTAAGAATTAATTTTCGTTTTAAAAATAATCTATTTTCTATTTGTCCCGTTCGTACGTTTCCTGCCTCCGCAATTTCACCCGAGTTCGATTCACGGGAGAATTTCCCCTCGGTTTCTGTCCAAAATGCTCGGATGCCTTCCCGGAAGGTTCGGTAAGGGAAAACCTTCAGGAATGTCAGATTGTGATGTTGGCTAATGAAGTACTCGAAAAGGATGTTAATGAAAGACGAGTCTGACTTTTTTTTTTGACTGTGAGACGAACACAAGGGCGGCCATGTTTGTTGCACAGGTGCCAGCCCAGAAAATAGTTTTTCAGCTAGCGATTTGTGTAGTGGTGATGAGAGGTGACACCAACATCGAGTGAGGTTTGACTCACCTGTTCTTCCTTCTTCACCTTCCTCCAGAGTGACACCTTTTGGTTTTCTCTCTCTCTCTCTCTCTCTCAGCCATTATTTTTCTCTGTTTTAGTTTGATTTAGTTGGTTGTTAGTTGACTGAAGAGGAAGCAGAATATTCGTTTCGACTTGTTTCATTTTTGGGGGCGAGTTCTTCTCTCACTCTCGCTCTCCTCCCTCACCATTCCACACGTACACACCGTCCCCTTCCGGGTCGAGTCAATTACTGCTCGTTGGTGCTGTCTCAACGCAAAGTGACATCTTCATTTCCTTTCTTTGTATTATACGTAATTATCCTTCTTGGAATTAGATAATTGGAAAAATATACGACGGTTACATGAGTCATTTCCAACTGTTAAAAATTGTCTTGAATTATTATGGTGGATGTAGTGAAATGCGGAGAGTTGTGAGTCTACGTGGAAGCAGGAGAGGATGAGGTGACGGTTGTAATCCCGACAATTTCAGTTATTTCCAGTTATTTTGTTCGAATTTGCATGCCTGCTCCCGGCCTCTTACCGAGTTAAACAAAATGTATTAAGTAACTAAAAAAAAAACTGTAATTAAGTTAGATAACTCACCGAGGAAGTGTAAACCTGTTTACCGTACTGTTTAATACAGTAATTTATAATAACATACTACAGGATATGAAAAACTAGGGTAAACTCTAGCCGAACTTCTCCTGAACTCTACTAGTTTTTATTATTTCACAAATTAATTAATGAAATTAGCTGTAAATGAGAAGGTGAAACCATACAATCGGATAACTAAATAGGGTCAAATTACTTGACTGAAGGACTGGTGAGACATTAAAATGTGAAACTACGATTCGATAAAATCAAACTACAATCGTACAACGCGAAGATCGGCGATCTACTTAACCAAACTATTAACCAGACACCATTGAAAAGAAAAGTACCAAGTTCACAAATTTCACTACATAAAGTTTGACAACTAAATTAAAAATGAAAGAAACAATATAGGAAATCGTTAGTAGTCGTTTGTGTTTGCGTAGTGTCTGTCTCACTCTCGAATCGAGTCAGTCAAGTTGTCCTTATTGAAACGTCCTGAGAGAGATTCTTGGAACGTGAAGTCGTCCTCTGACAGTTGTGAATGAATCGCAAAGAAGAAGATTAGATCTTAACTATCCATTAAGGAAGACATGCGTCTTCTCAATCAGACGGCTGGCAACCGTTTGAAGGGACACAACAAGTCGTGGCAGCAAAACAGCCACGTAATAATTACTCTGGCGCAAAAACTTTAAAAGTTGTTTGTTTTTTTTTGTGTGTGTGTGTCAAAAGAAGTAGTTGAAAGGTTCGTTTAAAGTTTTCGTCCGCCATTTTCTTTTTATTTCCCGACGGATGTCGTCTTATTTCCCCAGGCGGGGATCCGTTCTGCCGATTAAGGGTATTATATGGGGCAGCTGCTGCCACGTCTTATTAGGCGGTATCGATTACTTCGGACGAAGCATGACAAATGACGGCAGCTTTTGACTAGGAGAAGTGCAATTTTAATTCGTCGGAACCGAAATTGCTTTCCTCCTTGCCCTTTTCGGCTAAATGTCAACTAGTCAGCCCTCTCCCGGTCTCACCGTGACCACATAAAATAGAACACAGACGATTAAGCAGAGAAGTTATTAAAAAAAGTCACCATGTTCGGATCGAGAGGGCTGGGACGAGGGAGTCAAAAACATGGCGTTCGGGGATTAACTAATAACCAAAATAGGAATGCGTGTCGCATGCCTAGTGTTTGCACCGTTAATTGCATATAGAGAAATGCAACAACTTATTATGCATGGCGGTGCATCAACCCATGCGACCCTCATCCGCCGGGGATGGGCGAGGGGATGTTTCCACCCTCCGTGGCAACAGACGACGTGGAAACTGCGGAGCGAGACGCGGTTCGCATGAGGTCACGCCGAATTCTTAATTGTCCTACGACTGTCCTCCCATCCCATTCAAATGGAACAATACGGCCTTTTTTTTTGATCAACACCGAAAACGCGTGCGTCGTCACTTAATACGCGCATTATTAGACCAAATAAGCAGTCACGTAGGGGTGGTGGCAAGTGTTAAAGGGTAGTAAATGTGGTTTAATGCGTAATTTTTTTTTCCTCTCGGGTGTCTCTCGTCATGCTCCAGAGAACTGAGATCGGTCGTGGTGATTGAGTTTAAGTGGAGTCGTTGTAGAGAGTGTAGTTGTGGAAGTGTGAGCGGAGTGTTCACAACACACACACAATGGAAGACAGAAATTAGTTTCAATGAGGAACTGATTGTTAATTTGATAGCATATTGCCGAATGTCCTGATGTAAAGACCGTTACGAATATACTATTTATACTATTCGACCAATGCTCATAATAAGTATTACTTAACAATATATTACTCTAGGGCTTCATATACCGGGTTTGAAACCAATGTTAAATTCCGCAAATAAAAAATAAATTTCGGAAGAACCGTAAAATTTAACTATTTATTTTTCTGTCCGCATTATATTATTTATCATACATAATTAAGTATAAATAATAATATTGGAATGGCACGCAGTAGTCTTCCAGTCTTGATACAGAATTATTATAATTACAATTGGTATAAAATCGAATTTACATATTTTAATTTTGGGTAATGCTACGAATTACAAATTTGTAAATACAACGGTTGATGTTTGTATATACAACGTCATTGAGAGAAAATTATTTTAGTATTAATACCAAATAATTATATTCAAAATACGAGTACAGATTTCTTATATTATATCTACATTTATAGTAGTATTTTTATAAATATCTTTTAGTATCAGAGTATTAGTGGTGGAGTAGTGTTTAGAGTCGTTTTGTCTGAACGGCGATTATATTGAAGAAGTAGCAGGGATTTTTCAACAGAATTATTAATCAAAAATAAAGTAAATTATATTTATTAATACATAATTAGGTTTATAACAGTTAATAAGTAGTTATTTAATTACTACGTGGATATCGGATGTATCGATTACATACGGTTTTTAATAATTTTGCACAGGAGCTCCAATCATCAAAGAAGTGTAGTTGTAGTGTGAGATATTTCATTCTTCAGTGCAAAACTATTATCATAGAAAAATAGAGAGAGAGAGAACTAAAGGCTTGCACTACTCCTTGGTGAGTTTTACGAGGGCTCCGGTACCCGTTGTTTATCTCAGTGCCTTTACCTTCCGGTCATTTTGCTAATGTACCACTCTGCCGTGTACGTCTGAAATTCTTCCACCGGAAAGCAGAATTTCTCTATTTCTCCTATTTGTTTGGCTTTTCTATTACTCTAAGAGGTTTGACGTGGAAACTTGTCTGTTTCATCTTTGCTAAATTGATTGCTTTACCGAGTTGTGTCGAAGTTGCAGCCAAAGTTTGATCTCAAACGAAACATCCTATAATATTTGAGGTTGTTGATTAGTTAGGTTTATTACATTTTCGGAAAACTCTCAAGTACCCTCTGCAAACGATTCGAGTAGAATGGAGAAAAAACGTATATAGCGAATTTCGTCGGTGTCCCGGGTGGCCTAACCTTCCCTCCAAAACGTCAGCGGTGTGCTTGTTTTTTTTTTTTTTATAAATAGAATAACATGTAAACAGGACAACACGTGAGAGAAATTGATTATTCGGCTGTTGTTTCTCCTGCTGCTGTTGCTGCTGTTGCCGTTGCCCTTGTGGCGGTCGTGTTCTTGTCTCTGTCATTTGCTGCACGTAGGGTCACCCGCGGTGGAAAGGTTGCCCCTAGGAATTTTCACACCTCTTCAATTTCCCTTTTTGACAATTCATTTATTATCCGGGAATTTCGTTACACTTATCCGCCACGCACGCGTTGATTTATGTACGCATTTTCTCCCCGCCGACGTCAAATCCGCTTATAAGAATATTTAACTGTTGCCTGCGTTTGCGGATATCTCCGCGTTTCCCTCAAAGTCACTGCTCAACTTAATGGATTTAACATGATAACCTTTTTTTTTGTTTAATTTACAGCCTTTGTGCCTTATTTTGGTTGATTAGAAAGGAGAACAGGGGGTGCGTGCGTGTGTATGTGTGAGGAGGGAGGGCTAATGAGCCGTTAGGACACCCTCAACCCCTTGCGGTCGCTTATTGTTGTACCTGAACGGTTGCCACCACCGTACTGTTGCTTTACTTCCAATTAATCTATTTCACTCGGGGTATTTGCTCGAATGTTTTTTTTGGATTTACCCTTGTGACCCTATTCCATCAGGATTTACACCCCCGTGACTGACACGTCGGTCGGGAAACATCACGGAAATGCAAAGTATGCGTTTCACTTGACTGACCCTGTCGAAAGTCAAACTTTAAGACCGTCCGTCAGGTGCTGTTGGGTCTCCGCCACGGATCCCATCCATTGCGCAGTTTTGCGACAGGAATTTCTGCGAAATTACGACTCAACGCAATTCCTAAAAGTTTGTTTTTTTCTTCCTTGAAAGATTTATCAGTTTTAAAGTTTTTTTTTCCTCTCGAAACTAACTCAACTATTTCCCGTACTTAACACTTTTGTGTGTTTCTGTGTATTACGATCGCAGTGTTGTACAACTATTTATTGTGGAACATTTCAGTTCTTCAAACCTATGTACATTAGCGGTTAATATGAAATTATTTATTTACGTCACCTGCATCCTTCATTCGTAATGCGTTGCGTTCATCTTTATTTATGTACTTGCACTTAACAGTTTAATAAAACTATATTTAATTAATTGAATGAAAACAAAAATACTATACACAACATTAAACATATTTAATGTATATGTACCCATGTGTTGCGTTGTAGGTACATAGACTCCTGTTAGGGTGTTTAAAATTGTAGTTTTGAGTGACTGCTAATTATTTATTGAGAACAAATATTTTTACTCGTTTAAGATGCTTAAGAGTTGCAAAAAATTTGTGTGAGACACCACTATAACTTCTTATTTCTGGCATTTGGTTTTTTTATTTGTATGTTTGTTGTTTGTGTTTATTGTTGTGGTAATTATTGTGGTGGTCGCACCACAGCGTTCACATATATTAATTTATTACACGAAAGGTTTTATGTCGTATATTTTTCAATTATATAGAAGACTTTAATGCCGGCTGCAACAGTTTTTGTGTGTGGGTACTCGGGCAAGCTTTGCCTGGGGTATTGTTCCCCCTTTCCAGGATCTAAGACTTTCTCTTTCGTACGACCCGGGGGTTATGTGTGTGTGTGTGTGTGTGTGTGTCGCACACAAAGGAAAAAAAAGGGAAAAATTTGTCGGAGGAGAAGAAGGAAGGAAAATTAATCAACGACCTAATCCTTTTCGATTTAACAAACAGGAGTCGCGTGCATGCAAATTACCACCATTTCAACTTTCATATCCTTTCATCGCCCTTTGTCACCGCTACAAATCTTTCCTTTCCCTGCTTTTCATTTTCTTTTCACTTTGAACGAAGGAGTGTGCCGAAATCGAAGTAAGAGAGAAGTAAAGTAAGTAAGAAAGGAAGGAAGGAAGGGAAAGTCTTAAAAGGAAAACAATTTGGTAAAAATTCATTTCATCCGCGTTCGTCTCGTCTTTTCATTGTAGTGAAAAAGAAAAGGAGAAAAAGCTCAGACGAACGGATGTGGAAGACCCCACAAAACAATTGAAAATACCGTGGTGAAGGAAAGAACAGAGAGAGAGAGAGAGAGAGAGAGAGAGAGAGAGAGTGAGGAGAAAAAAATGTCTGGGGGACACGACGGTTAATCAGATTTTCATTCTAGAACGAGAAATAACAAAGAACAAATCTGAAGAAACGTTTTCTTTCAAAGGAAATGCAAAACAGGAGCGAAAGTAACCGGAAACGGGAGAAAGCAACTTCCGGTGGTAATTACCCCCGGGGGAAGTAAACCGTTTCGTTAAATCCGGTCTGAGATTTGGCGACCGCTGGCTGGTTCCCACACTCGTCGCATGCTTTTTCATCGTTATAAGCGGTCGCTTAACCCCGCGCCCCCTTTCCCCCCCTATCACTCCCCGTCTTCCCCCGGGGGAAGAAAGCCTGAGATCACTTCCGTTTGAATGACCCAATCGACAGTGGAAAACAATTGGAAAACTCAAAATCCAATTGTTTCTGTCTGAGCGAACGTGAATTAGGTGAATTCTTAAACGTTCGGACGTGAGAAGAGGGGCCGGGGGAGGGGGAGTGGGAGAGGGAGAGTTCACTTTGTTTAGTAGAACGTTCACTACAAAGTGACAGAAAAATAGTAGTGGCAATAGACAATAATAGTGTACGTGTACGTAATTTAGACCTAAGGGAAGGGAAAAAACCGAGCGGCGAAGTTCAATTGTAACTTTTTCTATGGCAACCCAAATCCTTTTGGTTTCTATTTATTTATTTATTTATTTCTATTTATAATAAGTAGACATTTTCTATTAAAATTATTGAAATATTAAAAGCAGAGGAAACTCCTTACGTAGGTGACACCCCCAGCGTTTCAATCTCGGAGTTGAGCCTCGTCAAACGAATTGTTTAACTTCAATGCTTTTTATTTAACTATTAACGTAACTTTTTATTAATTAATTTTTCTGGTTATCGGCACACGTTAATAATTTTAATATATTTTGCACACTTTTATGGTATTTTTAGTTGGATTGTTACGTGTGCGTGGAGCATCAGATTTACATGAGAAAAAAACACGGCCACAAAGACGAAAGGAAAATTTCTGCAGTTAAAGAAGTAAAATTAATAACTAATTATTAAAGTAAATAGCATTTTCAAAGTTGCACATACAGATTATTACGAGTTAATAAGTTGTGGTAAATATTTATATGTACTAGTGGGTTATTAAACATCCGGGAGTGGAGTTGGGAGTGTTCTACGTGATGTTTAACTGCCCTCGTAACCGACTTGTTGGTTTTTGGGCTGTTCGGTAACCTTTGGGTGCCGTAGCTGTTGTGTTGCGCGTACCGAAGAAGGACATTTTGAGTGGGGGCCATGACACTGACGTGGGTGGGTCTACTTGACCCGCAAGAAGTTGCTGTTCCCGATCCCCGAGTAACAGTGTACGGGGCTCTCAGCGCTTTTGTATCGAGTCTAATTACTCCGAATGCACCTTTAAGGCTCTCCTCGGGTTCTTACCCACCCAAGTTCGTTTCCGAAAACCTTTAAAGGTGCAAAGGTAATTGCCTTTTGCTTCCGGGAGAGCAAAAATATACGATTCCTGGGGCTTTACAAGCGCACTTTTCCCCCGTAGCAAATGCCGTGTGTTCAATCTTTGATCCCCATTGTGAACCTTTCCACATCGCCCTCTACTTCCTCTTATCGAGTAACTTTATTAAAATTTCATATTCAATCTTAGAATTAGATTACGTTTTGCCCTTTCCTGAACATCGGCCCTTTCGCCCTGCCTCCATTTTACTCCATTTTTCTTTTCATTGCATTCACTCGTCCCGGGTTTTGCTAGGATTTTATCCGAATCCTCACCCTGTGTTCCCTCTCACTCTCTCTCTCTCTCTCTGCTCTCTCCTTTCGCGCTTTTTTTTCCGCTGTCTGCTTGTGTCTTCTCCTAAACTGGTTGTTGACCTCTCCTAGGTAACCGAATTACAGCATTAAGCGTTCCTTATGGACTTGCCATAATCGAATTAGACGATCCGATTTATCGTGCGTGTGCCTCTTTCTTTCTGATTTTTATAACGGCAATTAGGGTCGTAGGGTGAAGGAAAAGGCGCGCGAGAGGTTGGAAAAAGGAACGACGAAACAAAATCGTAAAGTCATGTTTTTATTTATTAATGTATGAGAACGGGTCTGGGTCTGTGCGTTTGAGTGAAAGCAAGCGCTTCCTTACTTCCTGGCAAAATCACGCCCGGGGGATGTCAATGGGGGTTGTTAATCAATCGATAGTTCAAACAGATTGTTCAGACCTGTTTGGATTTTTGCGTTTTTTACTTTTTATGACAATCAGAATAAGAAATACGAGAGAAATTCATTTATTTAGTTGTCCACTTCTAAATGTATAGACTTATGTACACTGTACACGTGTATGTAAGTCTTGTACGAGGCCTGTAGTGCTCTTTTTAGTTGTGGTGAGTGCACTCACATCGATGCGAAAGCAGAAGCACGCAATAAAGCCGTATAATAAAATCCAGTCTCTGGAGTTTCAATAAAACGGTGAAAAAGACAACCGTTCCATACGATTCTTACCACCGCACAAATAAATGGGTTTTTCTATCTACTTGTTTAATTGCCACGTCAAATCCATGGGAACCCCAGTCGGAGGGGTCGAATATATAAAAATACAGGGCGAGTGGAAAGATCCGTTAAGAGACAGAGAGAGAGAGAGAGAGAGAGAGGTGGTAGAAAAAAGATTAGCAGAAGCAGAAGATACGTCGAACGAGCGAAAAAAGATGACAGAAAGAAAAAGAAATAGAAAAGAGATCTGAAACAGATGGAGATCATGAAAATCAGTGAAGCGTTCGCTGAAGGGAAACGTCTCGAACGGTTTCCTACAACTGTAAATTATTTACACCGATTAATCATTACACCTGAATAAATCGTTTCTCTCGGAGGTGTGGCTGTAGTGGGCCCCGAACGCCACCCCGGCGGGTGTTTTTTTCGGGCGGGGGAACTTGGTCGGAGAGGTGGGTGCGGGGCGGAGCGCGGAGAGAGTCAGGGCCCCGAAAACCCCCGGCGAAACGTGATCGAATATCTGATCAGCCCGAATCCGAGCGGATTTTCCAAAATGCACGAACAAATGACGTTCCTCGTTACTTATTCTCGGGCTTTAAGGATTTATTAAGTGGTTTCGCGAATATCCTTTTACCTTCGACTTAATCACTTCGAACTCGACACGGGTAAATGGAGTTACCGGGGGGACCGGTGCCACCCCACACCCAACCTCTCCCCACGCCTCGCCTAATTAGAGGAAATTAATTAGTGAAAGGTAAATCACTAGGTGAAAATTAATACTATTCTTCCGAAGTAGTAGAAATGTCGTCTAAGTCGTATGTCATCTATTGTACCTGTAACATTGCGGAGTAAGGATCCGTAGGGGTGTGGGGAATCGAACTTGTCGTTATTTATTTATTTATTTGTTAAGTTAGGCGTAAAGTATACGTACAAATAAGTAGAAGTGCATAGGACAAAATTTAGTGATAGAAATCAATTTGTTCTGAAGTCTAAAAATGACGTCAGGCATTTGATGTATTTTGACGGTTGACATAATTTTTACTACTGGAGATATTGTTTGGAGTGAAAAAGGGTAAAAACGATCTTCTCTCGTCTATTGATTTTTATGTTGAGGAGGAACACGGTGAAAGACAAAGAACTGTCTAACTGCGGATTGGTTTCCCATGCACAAACGTATACGTATAAGAAAATGTATTGAACACGCTTAACAAGCGCAAGCACGTTTTTAATCAAACGAGTTTTAATATACAAGTTCCCTCGTTGAATTTGCATACGATTTTATTACTGCTGTATGTGAGTTTGACTATTGGAAGATATGACACGAGTCTCGGAATTAGAATTGAGACGTGAGAAAGACTTGCTTTTACCAGCAGTGAATGTAAAAGACAATTAATCGTGTGAAAGCAATATATCGTCTTTTATATTAAATGCTTTTAATAAAAATGACGTATTACTTATTTGTGTGAACGCAGATTTTCGTGAAATTCAATATTCAATACAATAGTAATATTACAACAGTAATAAGTTATTTTGTGTGCACATAGACAATGCGTGCAGACGGGGAGGGTTTTATTTTACACAATGCAGTAAACTACAACTCATTAATACTGTAATAATAAAATGTAAAATTAAAGATTAAGTTTGGTAGAAGTTAAGTACATTGAGTTTAATAATAAGTATTTAGTACAAGTACGAGTTAATATGCAACTCCTTTTACCTTCCTAAATAATTTCTTTATTTATTTAAAAACACTTAACTTCTGGATGAAATGAATGACAGTTTACTTGTTCAAAGATTTAAATTTCAGTCCTTAGGATTTACCATCTTTCTGTAAGCATTTATTAATTTTCATTATCGACCTCCAAAGCTTCAATACAGTCTGAGAAACTCAGAGGTAACTGTTTAAATTCTGGCATTGCGACTCTGCAAAAGTCGTGGAATTAACTAAAAAAAAAAAAAAAAACTAATAAGATTTTATTAAAAACTTCCAACAGATAGGGATTTTGGGGATTTCAAGCTCAGAGCTCGAAGTAAAAAAAAAAAACACACACACACAGAGGAAATTCGGCATTCAATCGCATAATCTTTTAATCAGTGGTCTACCTGAAAGCACCCTGAGGTATGTGCGATCGATTTTGCCAGGATTAAGATGACACGACCGTAAGGAAAAAGAAGAAAAACGTGAGTGTTTTCCGAAAAAAAAAACACACCCACACGGGAGGAGAGGGTTCACCGGGAGGGAGGCAGATATAGAGAGTGGAAAAAAGCACAATCGAATAAATTAAAAGTCGTGCACGGAGCAATAAAAAGAGCTTACGTCTGTGGCATCGTGGCAGGAGAAAAACAATAGGCGGAAAATGGAGAAGGAGAGGACATTTTAAATTCGCCGTAATGACGATCGAGGTTTGAATGATAAAAAGAAAGGCGAAAAAAGAAAGATGGAGGAAGTGGAAAGGCCTCGAAGGCAGTTGAACGCGTACCTGTACGGGTGGCGTCTGGCGAGGACTGCCCGAGAGCCCGAACGTGTCCATGTGCCAATCCAACCCTTTTCCAGCCGACCAGATCGTTTCGAATGAAATGGTCCCCCAGACCGCAATAACTAACTTCGAAAAACGATCCGGAGATTTAAATTTTTAGGATTTGAAAATGGCCGAACCCAAGTGGAAATTGTTAAAATCGAAATTCCACTTCGCAAAGTGAAACTAATTTGTCAAATTAAATTTTACCGCGTGCGAGTGTGCGACAATTTCGGACGACGACGACAACGACGGCGGCGGCGACAAGAAGAAGAAAAAGAAATCGGTCGACACACAGAGAAACGGGGCCGGTGCTTATTCGGTCATCTCAGAATGACGTTTTTTTGCGACGTCGACAAAATTTTGTCGCATTTTTGGCCAATTTTTTATTTTATTAATTATTATTTATTAAAATATTATACACAAAATAATATTTTATTAAAATTTTGTCGCCAAAAATGCTGTGCCGAGGGACTTTGAAAGGGAAATTCATTCATTTTTGACTTTCACCTTTCACCCAATTGCTTCCGGTTTTCCTTTTGTTTGTTTTTCCATTGACTTCCGGTGGCCGAATTCCAACGGGTTAGGACGCGTTTCCTTTGAGACGGCTCCTTTAAGCGATTCCACGCGTTCGTTTCCATTGGAAAGACAAAATTTTTCTGTTTCCTTTGTCTCTCGCTCCGTTTCTTCGGCTTCGTTTTCTCTCCTCTTGACGCCTCCAAAATTTTCCCATTTAATTTAATTTGTCTTTTCAATTTGAGAGATATTTATCGTCTTTCAGACTAGATTATTAATTTATCTCGTTTGCTAATGAAATCCTCTGTGTCTCAGACGGTAGCGAACGCACGACGTTTGATGCCTTTTCATCCCCTACGAAGTTCTGAAAATGTAGTGAAGCGTCTGGGAGCCACTGTTCCCACCAGCCCATGGAAATGTTCACTGTTTTTTTAGAATTTTTCGTTGCAGACCGAAGTGCAGGTATCCGTTTCGGGGGACTGGGTGCGAAAATTGTTTTAAACTTCTTTCCAGTTTTCTATTTGTCTCGTCTAGAAGTGTTCTGCTGCAAGTTCTTTGTCCCTGTAAATTAATAATGTCTATCAGTAGTTTATATTTTTATAAAATGTTACGAGAGGGAAACGTATTCTGTACTGACAGGATACTATTTCATCCCCTTGTAGTAGTAATTGTAAATCTTTGTGTGGGTGTGTGTCTGTCTGTCACGAACAAAAGGGTTACAATTTTCCCCGATCGAGTGGAACCCGGTAATTAAAGTAATTTAAAGAATTCAAAAGCACATTCCCTGCACAGAATTGAACTATCTGTCGAATGACTGAGAATGACTTTCTGATTGAATTAGGGTACACGGGAGAGTAGCCGGCGGGGGGGGAGGGGCAGGAGTTAGGTAGGTTCTCAGCCAAGGCTTCACAAGTTCCCGTAACTTGCGGTCACCACCCAGGTGCTTTCATTTTACCTACTAATTTTCCGGGTAATTGTTCGTTAGATTCATTAGGAATAGACGAAAATGAAAATTAATTTAGTAAAACTTAGAACTTAATCTTTTAAGTTAATCATTTAATTATTTCAAAGCACGACAATATGAGATTAGTGCGAGCTGAAGAATTTAAACTTTCAGAGGGCATCTGCGGGTTGAAACTAAACTTGAGCTTGTTTTTAGTTCACCATCTTGTGCACTCCCGTACCTTTAAAATATTTCCTCTAAAGTATTTAATTAACAGCGACGGCATGTCACCAACTGATGTGTCACTGATCCAGAAGATTCCTTTTTAGGCATGTTACTGCAATTTAAATATATTTAATAAAACCATGTAACAGTAATAAATTGTACGGGTCCTACTTGTAGAGCACGTGACACTACAGCACATGATTGAAATTATAATGAAATGAACATGAAAAAACATACACAAAATAATAAATAATATTATTAATGACACCAGCTGGGAGTAAACAATAATTTTGACCGAAATAATTTTATGTAAAACATTTACAACAGCCAAGTGTCAGGACAGAACGAAACAATCAGAAAACACCTAACAGTGTTACTTAAATTTTAAATTGTTACAATTACAAACAATACATATATAAATAAAAAATTTATATTTAATAAAAGAGTGACTTGTAAGTCACTGTGTTACGTCGTGTACCAGTATACAACCTCAAATTACATCACAAGTTCCGGAAAAGTGGACACACGAAGAAATTTCAAGTTCCTACCCACAAAACTTAAGTTTTAGCCATGCGGGGTGTAGACTGCTAGGTCCTAGACGAAGGCACCTAGAAAGGGGCTCCTCATCTGAAAAATACCGGACGTTCTGTCAGCTCCTGCCGGAGCTGGTCGTCTATTCACCAGGATCAACTAAAATAATTCCTCTCTTTGTTAAGGATTACATACGTCTGCGAAGCATCTGTTTAAGATCACGCAAATCTGACCGGAGTCGGTTTAATTTCGGGCTTTAAGGACCGTACGAAACCGTTTCTTTTTATAATCTGATTATATCCCGGAGGCAGCGTAAAAAAGAATTCCGAACGCTAAAAGATCAAACAAGCGTGTTCTGTCACAATATCCGAGCCATAAACCGTGATTGTTACAACGTTTTTAAACTATTCAAAAGATCGGAGAAGGTGACGGCTTTCGCTTCGGAGAAACCATAAAAAGAAATCTATTGATCTGTGCAGCCCTAGAAACGCGGGTTCGGAGGTCGACCGGTGGTTGGGAGGAAGCAGAAAAATAGGAGAGAGGCAGGAGATCCAGACGAAGTAAACTACAAGGAGTCGAAATGGAAAAAGCTAGACAGCGGTAACATTTTTCACCCAAGTAAACCAACTTTAATCGTCCGTAATGAAGGAATAAAGAAAAAGTTTTTCTATTAATTCCGAACAAAAACAAAGTGAAAAACAAAGTGGGAAGCAGATGCATTTAATTATAATTGTAAATGCCCGAGCACGGAAACACGGCAAAACTTTGTTTTTTTTTTGTTTTTTTTTGGGGGACTGCTCTCTCTCATTTTTCTCCTCCGCACACACTCGGACTCTCAGCCATTTTGAACGGGACAAACCAGAAGAGTCTGGTGAAAGTGCAACGGAGGAAATGCTAGTAGTGAAATTTAGTCAAAACGGCCCTCTCTCTCTCTCTCTCTCTACCACGCTATAATTATAAACATCATTTAGAGTGATGTTGGTTATTTTAATTTCAGTATAAATTAACCGCGAGTTTTAATTTGTTTAAGCACATTAATCTGCTCAACATGCGAATTGCATTTACTTAGCGCGTGTGTCTGCGTGTCCGCGCGCGTTTGTGTGTGTGTGTTACTTGGACCATTGAAAGATAACGTCTCGTTTTACATAACGTACGGCCGAACCTTAATTAATATTATACATAAATCCTTCCTTGGTCGTTACCGTAAATAACTTCTTGGATGCCACGTGTGGTTTGTTTTTTGTTGTTTCCCACGAGTTTTAATGCAAGTTCAGTTAAATAAAAACTTATTTAACATAAGTTTTAACATTAACTTATAGTCTTAACGTAAACTTATAGTTATTGATTTTATTTCTGTCATTTCGCCGGTTGTATTGCTTCTATTCTGTTAGGCTATTATTATTAGTTTTCAAAGGGTTTAATTCGGGAATACGGTGCGTATTAAATCCTACACAATGCGGTATTAATTAATTATTGATTGCGGGGTTTAGCATTTCAATGAATAATATGCTTAAGTATTAATAATTTATTGTTGTTTATCGGTGAGTGAGACTAAACTAAATAATTATAAACTACTAATATACGGCGAAAAGCGGACGGACACAGAAGGCTGTACTTATTAACGTAATTTAGTGTTATTTTTAAGTACTAAATGTTAAAAATTTAATAAGCTCTTCCTTTAGCTTAGACTTCTGGTTACTGTATGAATTAATTGTCGATTTCACTAATATTTATAGTAGTCTGAGGCTCCAGAAATAAGTAGAAGAATTATATAATACATTTCTATATCGTTTTTTACATTGTCTAGTAATTTAATATTATAATAAGTATATTAAAATAATATAATAAAATGGTAATTACGGTTTCGTTGTGATTAAGTAAACCGAACCGTGTAATGCTCACTCTTTACTCCAGACGATTGTATACTTATATTTTATGTATTTATTTATGCGCAATGTTGCCTCGTAGAGATCTTTTTATTAGGCAAGCTAGAGAGAAGGAGACGTTCGACACTCATTTTCAAGTGCTCCTCCCGTCTTGAACGTAATTAAATGTAAAAAAAAATTTGTCTTTCCAAGGGAGAATTGATCGTTGTCTTTCCAACTTTAATTTGACACTCCATCTACCCTTAAATCAGAGCAAAAGGCTCGCCGGACGGGTAGGAAAAATTCAAGTCGTGAGCCGTTCGGCAGTTGAGAAAGCTCGAAAAGCTCTTTCTACGAAGTCAAAGGCGAAGCTTTTTTAATTTCAGGAATTATGGGATAATTAAATTAAGTTTAATGCTCCTGTGAAATGATTTTTAACAGAATTAGTATTTGAAAAAAAGGGAAAGAAGGGAAGACGTAGACGTAGAAGGAGGGGGAGGTGGTTGGGGAAGTGCAGAAGCAGAAACAGCACCAGCAGCAGCAACAGCAGCAGCAGCAGCAGTAGCAGCAAAGAGCAAAGAAGATGAGGCTCAAGTTGATGGAGTTTGGTAGGAGGCGAGGAAAGGCAGAATGAAAGGCGAACAAAGTCTAAAGGCAAAAGGTAGACATTGAAGAAGGCAGAAGGAAACAGAGGAAGAGGATTACCCGCTTAATAATTCAGTTTCCGGTTTCTGAATTGGATTCAATTTTTCAAATTCTAATTAATTAATAACAACAAAAGAACAGGAAGTTTAAAAAAAAATAACTCGGAGAGAACTCGAAGAGGTTTTTTCTCCCATTCTCCGCAATCTTTTTAAATGAAAAATGAGGTTCGTCAGGTTCACAAAGGTTTTCTTTCCGTTTTTTTTTGTGCCGGAATCATTGCAAGGGCGAGTGGAATCATAGCAAATCGATTTTGACTAGGCAGACTCACATCACCCCAAACTGTGCAAGTCTAGTCATTTAAAGGACAACAGACGACGCACAAGGCAACTCGTCCTGTGTTCTTTTTTGAATAAAAAATAAAATTATATTCCATTGAATATTTTAATAGAAACCGATCGGATTTGTATGAATATCGCGTATTTTGTACTAACTAACCATAAAACTATGAAACTAAACGTGCCCATATCACACTACTTTTCCAAGTAACTGTACGTCGACTACATAGTAATTTTTCTATACAACAAAATTTACAGTTGCTTATTTCCCTTAAATGGTTCAGTGTCAACTGTACGGTCATTTAACGTTAGTTGTGAACTACAAACCTTTTGTTCTCTGTTCTAAGAAACCTTGGTTTGTTCCAAACGTAAACTTTAAATGGAAGTAACAATTTTAATGTAATTAGTAAATGTATACAGTAGAGAAGTTCAGTTAAAGCCATGTGAGCACGTACCGTCAGCCGCCATATTGGCTTACGTTTCCAATTGTTACTAAAGTCGTTCCGTACTTTAGTAAGTTTCATTCCCGTCAGTCATTTCCAAAAACTCTTAGTTGTACTTTAGAATTTATGGGTTACTTAAAAACGAGTTTGAACGGTCGAAAAAGTAGCACGGTAAACTGATACGTCCAACGAGAAGAGGAGATGAGTTCACCTAGGCGAACGTTGTATTCATTCCGTTTTTTAGGGGAAGGCAACGTGGGGGTAACACGAGTCACTTCCTGCAGTTAAACGAAGGGAAGGTGAATGAATCAGACGAAGCAGACAAAGTACCAGACGGACACGGGGAACAAACTAAAAGGATTTTAAGATGAGGAACAAGGATAGGTAAATTAAACGGAGAGTAACTCGATACCTAAATGATTTGAGAGTTTGGAGGGGAACGACCCACAGCAAAAAAAAAAATAATCCCAGCAAACGTCGAGGCGATTCAGTTGATGAGTGTGAACTTGCCCGGAAGAAGTTTCAACATATCGCGACAGACAACAGAAACAACACGGGAAACAGTCCAACGCTCGGTGTGCGAGTTAAATATTTACGATGGAGAAAACGCAGACTTTCAGCAAAATTGCTGTTGTAGGTGAAACACACGTGGCGGAAGAAACTTGTGCGCACCATAACTTGAGGTCTTCGTTTAGACCCCGTTGAAAGGTTCCAGTTATTCCAACTAAAATCCCATTAATTCTTGATTATTTAATTACGGGAGGAAGTCGGGTTCCCGTCAAAACGTTTCACCAAAACCGGGAATGTTGAACGGTTCAAAAAGGTTATCCGGGGGTGTAAGAGGCAGGAAAAGAGATTCTGGAGAGAGAGAGAGAGAGACCCTCTCCCTGTAGAAAAGCCGGTGCAGACCGTGTAAAAAAAGCACTGAATAAAAACACCACTTGAACCTTTGCCTGCTGGAAGGCCCCCTGAGTAGCTTTCTGGTGGAGAGAAAGGCTTTCACAGTGGAAGTAGCAGGAGTCTGTAGGAGTGCCAAGACGCAGGAGAGTAGCTTCATCGATTCCTAGTCTAGAAAGCCGTGGCAGTAGTAACTCTACCTGATCGTCAAGTTATTTTCAGCCGCAAAACTAGAACTGGCCGCAAAACTGATTTTCTCTCTCTCTCTCTCTCTCTTTTCTCCTGTCTCGTCAAGTCGTAGCTGTGGAAAAACCGCAAGATTTTCGAGGACGGCGTTTCGATCACCGACCGCAACCTCATCATCTTCTGCTTCCACGTTACCTCGCTCTCTCCAACCACTTGTTCTTCTTGTTCTTCTTCTGCTCGTTGTTTTGTCGTCTCTCTCTCTCTCTCTCTCTCTCTCTCTGTCGTGGAAAACTACTTCTTTTCTCGAGAAGTTTATCTTGAAGTTTGGAGATTTCGCCGTTTCCATCGACGTCCTTCTCGTGCGATTTGTCAGTCAGTTGGCGGTTTTCCGTCGAACGTTTCCATTCGTCTCTCTCGCCTTGTCTCCTCGACAGGGCCCGATACTGTTCTCTCCGGTCTGGGAGGCTCGGGAGGAAAAGGCTCGAGACGTAATCGGATGACGGGGTTAAAGAAAATCGGAGATGAAATTCTCTTATCCAGCTTTTGTCACGTGTTGTTGAAAGGAATCCTTTAAAAGATTATATATTCTTTTCTGCTTATTTATCCATACGCCGCGAGAAGAATTTGATTCTTTTTTTCTTGTGTGTGTGTGTGTGTGTGTTGCTGGCACGGAGACGAAAAGAAATTACAACTTTCCAGAGAAAGGGAATAAAGGGGAGGTAAAACCTTTTCACCCGATCGACGCCAGACGAACATTCTCCAAGACTCGAGGAAAGGAGCAAATGTCTAAACAATGACTGAAATCGGCCGCGTAAAAAAAAATTAATTTCTCCGTCCCGTACGGCGTCCCCCTAAGCCGTTATTTATTTACACGAATTCGTTTTACGGCTCCGCGTGCGTATTTCGTTGCATTCCCAAGCTTTTGTGTCCGGATGGGCGCCAGTGGATGTGCATCATTAAATTGAACAATGTTTTCATTGTGTGTACTGTGAGAGACCTGTGCGGTCGTAAAAGGTCGGCAGCTTTTCCCGAAGAAGTCCACACAAAAAAAGGTAACAGGAAGGAAGGAAGGAAATAAAAGCTCGATTGAAAGCTCAAACAAACGCGGGTGCGGTCGTCTGCCAGACATTTGCACCAAACTCCAATGAAATACTTCAATTTAATTTTGGCTGCGTGCATTAATGACCGATTTAAAAGTAGTTTTCCCCCGGGGGTGGTGGTGGAGGAATAGGAGGAGGAGAAGGGTGTGTAAATAGTTCTTCCAATTAGTGAAGAACTGGTTTTTTGTCTCCCACAAAAACGCTGGCGTTTCACTGCGAAACTCGAGAGGGTTTCCACGAGGCCTCTAAGAAGCAACATGGCGGCTCTCGACAGCTCCCACCCTCGCGATTGCCCGAATTCATTCGACAGATATCAAATATACGAATGAACTTGAGAGGAAATCTCCGGTAAGTTGAGAAGGCAGAGGTTCGGTCAAAGGACTCGAGTCAAAGGAAGTCGAAGCTCGCAGGGCGAACGGGAGCGAACGAGCGTCGAAATGGTCGCAAACGTAAAAAACCCCCAAATAAAAACAATCAAGTCATGAATATTGATGAATCGCATTAATCAGGGATTAACCCGCGGGCGAATTTCCGGTCAGAAGAGTTTCCGGCTGCCCGAAACCCGCCATTTTCTTCCAAAGTTAAACTTCTCCGGGGAGTCGAAACAATTTGGAATTAATATAAATTGAATATGAATTTTATAATGGGGAAAGAGTAGGATTGGATTTATCCGATGGGGAAACAAAAGATGGACAAAGAGAACAACAAAACAATGGACGAAGAGGGAAAAATCAAATTTGAAAAGCAGGGTGCTCCTACCTCCCCGTTCTCGTCCCCCCATATCAATAAGTCTTATTTATTTAATTGATGACACCTGTGAATTGACGGTTTTGAAAAGAAGTTCAGTCATCGAAATACAATTTCTACATTCAAACTAGTTGACTCTGACAGTGGAAGAAATACGCTGGAAAAATTACGCGTAAAGTATTAAAACATAAAGTTAAGTTATGAATTTATTTATTAATCATTAACAGATCAATGAGGTACGTTTATTAGAAATATAATTAATTCCAAGACTATCTAGTAGTTAGGTAGTTGAGCATTACTGAGCTGATGGTTCGTTTCCCTACACATCTTGCTCTGTCCGAAATGACCAACAACACCACCACCCACGCGATAATTTGTGTTTTTCTATTTAATAAAGAATTAATAACAATTTATGTAGGCTCCATTTTTAAGTAACTGGTCGTGCTGTTGAAGAGAACACGCTTCACCCAGACCAAGGGTGGAATTCTGTACGTAAAAGGGAAAGAAAAAACTACCACCGGGAGAATAAAAGAAATCGGTAGAAACAAATTATTCTATTTGAAAGAGGAATAAATAAATAAATAAATAAAGCTCAAAGTTACCGCGGCATTTCGGAGTAAGTTGAATTCAGTTGAAGAACGGTAAAATAAGCTTAAAACTTTTAAAACTTGGGCAATAAATTTTTCGGAAAGTTTATAAATCTGGCGTGTCACATTTGACGGTCTCATATTTTGGTCTTCGCTCCATCTATTTATGTATTGTTTTATTTTTTTTTACTGGAACGTCGTTTTACACGGCGGAGAATGTACAGAAGGTTTCTGCAACTATACAAACATACTTAATGCGGAGTTCGTACGTAAACAGATTGATTTACTTATGTTAGGACGGAATGGAAACGTACGGATGAACAATATACATAGGTATTTAAAGTTATTAACACAATAATGCAACAGAGTGCATCATTCAGAGTATCGCGCAGAATTAACCTGAGAATTGTACGTTACGTACACAGTTGTTTTTGTATACACAATAAGACAGAGCATCGTGAGACATAAGAGTGGCGGTCGGTTTGTACACAACTCGTACTCACTACAGCATACGAAGAGTGCCATTCTATTACAAATTATTTTCACACTCTGTCACTTATCCTTTTCAAATCTATTTTATTAATTCTCTGCTGTTAAAGTATACATCCTAAGTTCTAATGAGGCTGATTGTCAGTTGGAACACGAACATACTCCACGTGCACATAGGCCAACACTAAAAACAAAGGACATTTCCCTTACGATCGATCCGGCAATTTGTTCGGATGTTAACGGTGAGCACAGAGGAGTACAAAACTCACCAATAAACTGCAGAATAGTATCAAATTGACAAAATATGCTATCCATTGCTAAACGACTACAAAACATTTAAATGGAGAGGAGATTGTCCGAATACAAACATTCAACCGAACGGTTATCGTATGCAAGCACAAACCCTCCGTCATACTCCACCGGCCATAATTCGTGAAAGGAGCCCCGCCACAGACACACAAATAATAAACAAATGCAACAGTAAAACAAATCAGCGGTTTTAAACGGCTCTGAAATTTGCCGATAACCAAAAGCAGTCACAAGCAGAAGGAAGCGATTGGAAGAGGGAAGGGGAAGGGGAAGGAGAAGGGGTCGATGGGGTAGTAACAAAAACAACAACAACAACAACAACAACAACAACAGCAGCAGCAGCAGGAGCAGAAGAGAGAGGGAAAAGAGAGACAGGAACACAAGGGAAAAAAATGAGATAAAATAAATAATCCAGGGAGTGATTGATGAAAATCGTTAAAACAATAAAGCGAAAGAGTGCATGAGAGAAGAAAGATGAATGGATGAGAATGAAATCTGTCGGCCATGAGGAGAGAGAGAGAGAGAGAGAAATAGAGAGAATAAGGAAAAAAATTAAGTAAGTCAAAGGAAATTGGATTTTAAATGTGAAGATTTACAATAATAGGAAAATGACTGGAACCTGAGAGTGGAAGTGAGTTGTAGAGAGTCAGGGGATGTAGAAGTAAGTCATTCCCTACAAGAGAGAGAGAGAAAGAGAGAGAGAGACAAGGCAAATGTTGGCATAGGGGAATACATTAAGGTTATGTCATTGAATGTCGTTAACGAGATTGCCTGAAGCAAATTTACATTTCTTTTACATACATATATATATTATGTATATTGTGCGTCGAATGTTTTCTACCAGAATTGACTGGAAATTGTATGGGCTGTATAACATACATAATAGTCAACTTTACGAATCGATCTTTACTTTTTCTAAGCGAAAATTTCTAAACTTTAAATATCGTAGTTGCAATCACGCAATTAAAGTTTCGGGGTTGAACATTACACCCATAGTGGTGTGGTGTGCAGTGTAAAATGTAAAATTCACTAAGCTTGTGAACTATTTTATTTACTTAGTTTGCGATTCCTAACTATTTAGTTTTTATATCCTCTAGTGTGCAATACATCCAGTAAAAATACGTATATAGGTAACTTGGTGTTGCCGTTAAACGAGTACAGTGTACTTATTGGTTACTTGTTTGCTAAAGTAATTATGTTGGTTATGTAGTTCACATACTTTTGTATTTTACTTTATTTGTATTTTAATTAGTACAGTGTACAGTATGATCATCTGTACCCATGTGCGGTGTTATACCGTTAGATTTTCTTTATAAATCCATGTATCTATTATTGTCTATAAGACATTACGCATTTCGCCTGTCACCCGTATAAACATGTAAATGGCACTTTAACTTACAGATTACCTGTATTGTTATACGTACAATTTTACCGACATTATGTGAACTACTCAAATGGGTAGTTTTCCAACGGTGTGTTTTGGCGCTTTCATTCACTCGTCGAATGATTTGAAGGGATGCACACAGAGGAGATGAAAACCAGTTGTTACAGGAATGATTGCAGGTGGATCTCGTTTTGTACATACTGTCCTGTCCTTCTCCGTATTTTTTTTTTTTTAACTCGAGGACTTAAACTCGTCCAACGTCAAACTCATTTGCTCTGGGACAGAGTTGATGCGAGCTAATTTTCCGTTTGCCTGATTTTTGTAGCTCGCCATTCCTTACGCGGTCCCGATTGTGACTTAATCGAACGGAATTGAAGACTCTAACTGGCCGTAAATGAGATGTAGCAGAAAGAAGCAAAATACGTTGAGGATTAGATGCTACGGGTCCAAGATAAAGTCGTGAGTGAACAGAAGTAAAAAAGAAAAAAAGATGTCTGCTCTAGAAAGGGTAAATGAATTAAATGTAATGAAATCCTCAAGTGAAGGTTCTCAGGTGAGGCGAGGGGGGCGGGAGCGGCGGGGGTTTTATGGAAGGAGGTCGGCGAGGACGAGAACGAGACCCTGCAGGGTGGGTTACCCCCACGTAGGTGGACATTCCAAGAAGAGGAGACATGCGAACGAGTTCAAATGGTTTCATTCGGCCAGAGGAAACCAAGGGAAAGACACGAATTTGCACGTGCACGTACGTGTAAGATTGAAAGACACGCAAACGACCGCCGTCCTCTGGGGTTACGTGAAAGAATAATTCGGTCAGTGGAAATCGCATTTAAAAGGAAAACAACGAGGAGTCGTCAAAGGAAACGGGGAAACAGTCAAAGAGAGCAGATGGACAGTGGGGAAGGGTGGGAGGAAGAGACAAAGGAAAAAGTCGGACCGGCCCGACGTGAGACGCAGGAACAAAGGAAACAAACTCGCGGACTTTAAAAATATTCAAAGGAATGTAAATTTCCACCCCCACCCCCCCCCCCGGTACCGGTGCGGGTTGAAACTTGAAGAAAAGGAGCCGAGAAAAAGGAAGCACACGGCGACGGGGATGAAAGTAAACATGGCGGATCGTAGGGCTCAGGGGGTAGAAAGAGAAACTCCGAATGAAACTTTCGGGCTGCAGGTTAATGCAAAATCTTTGGCCAAGTAGTTTACTTAATTTATTTACTTTTGACCTGAGGGCTTTCCTCCCTTGAAACTTTCACAACCCCCAAACCGTCACCCCCTCTCGACACGACGCCAATTTTTGGCATTTGTCTCGGATACCTGGGCACGGAAACGAATTATCAAATTCCATTCGTAAAATAAGTTAAATCTAACTAAAAATCACGTTAACAATACCAACCCGTGCGGTACATCCGAAACAACCCCCAAAACTCACCCCCAAAGCAATATTCGTCGTTAAAATAAAACTCACCCCGGGTAATTCGTCAGAACCCATCTGAAATCTTTCAAATTTAACACAATTAATAACATCGCCGACTGGCACACAGATGAAATGATCTGACACTCTAAAACCTACGTACAATGAAGTGGTTTACTTGTGGGGGTTGGGGGTTGAAAAGTCAACTCCTTGGTGTGCGTTTTTGTCTTCGGTGACATTTCAACAAGGCTGTGGTGTCGACTTGTGTTTTTGACAGGCCAAAGACTCACCGGCCTACCGTTCGATTTGTACCGAAGGCAGAGTTTGACGGTTGACACTTTCCTGATGTGACTCGTTCCTCCTGTGGGTCAATCACCCCCCCCCCAAAATAATTTAATAACTTATTAATGTAATTACGAAATTAATTAAACTGTCACGTGAATGATATGTGAAAATATTAAAACGTAGTAGCGAGTAACAGTTGTCTACGTTTATTTTATTTATTACTACTCCTCATTAATTACACTAATAATGTATTATGTAAAGTAATAAATGTGTTTACTGCACGTCAATAACCCGGAAGTACCTTAAATAATTATTAATGTAATAATAATAATAATAATAATAATAATAATAATAGTAATAATACATGTGCTGGAGTTTACTATGATATTTGAGCTGCAGGGCACCACCTCGTGCTATATCATTCTTACATTTGTCAGTAACCGGCTTATAACATAATCTGTCAACTTTAATAACCTATTAATAAGTGATGTTAATAAATATAAAACATTCTTCAGCATATTACAATTGGGTACAGCAGTTAATTGTCTACAGTAGCAGTATTAGTAATGTATCAGTCTACCAAGTTGCAAGTCGACGTTTTAACTAACTTATTAATAACCTATTAACTTATTTACGTTAATAGGTTAATAAGTTATTAAGCCATAAGCAAGAGTTATTAACTTATTAAAGTACTTTAATTGTTACTCGTGGCTGAACAGTAACACGCAGAGTAAATAGTCTGACAAGACACTACCACCCCGTTAAATTTCTCTCTAAGCAGATGTGAGAGACTAAAAGTCGAATCAGGCACTTAATAACTTATTAATACACTGATTATGTACATTAATGTGTGTCTCACATGTGAGACCAAAGGGGCTTTCCTTTGTTATTGTGAATTTCTAAGGGCCACACTGCCCTTCCGGGAAGACTGCGACGCAGACCAGGAGAAGCAGACGACACTCGGGAGGGAATTTTCTTCCCAAAATAAAACGGAAACTCTACATAAATAGCTACTTATGTAGTAATTGTTAGATTTATGTATTCAAACGTCGCGCTTCGTAATTTATCGCCACGTCTCGCACTCACATCGTTTCATTCTTGATTCCCTTTTCTTTTTCTTTTTTTTTTTATTGTATTAGTTTTGAAGATTTAGAAAGTTGACTGGTTTAACTGCTTCCGTTTCCGGCTGCTGTTGTCTCATTCCAACCAGATTTTCGCTGTTGGATTTTGTTGTTTCTACGATTGTTTTCCTTTTTGACGGTTTCGGGGGGTTGGAACGTGTACAAATTTGAATTAATTTATGCATTTGTAAATGGTGTTTAATAATTCCGGACTGGACGGACGAGACTGAGATTTTTTCCATTTTAAAACAAAACATTTATTTTTTTGAATGTCTGCGACGTACGATTTACGGCGAAAGGTCAACCGTGAAACTTTTTTTTTTTTAGCCTTTTTGACTTAATCGCTGCAGCGAGCACGTCTTTTTCTCCTCTTGCGCAAAATCCATTGAAAGTGAATTTGATTATTCGCAAAGCAGAGCGTTTTTCCGGTCATTTCGTACGATTTTTTCCGGAGCAACAGCTTTCTAGAGCTCTTGTTTTTACTTTCTCTCTCTCTCTCTCTCTCTCTCTCTCTCTCTCTCTATACATCTCCATTTCTTCAGGCTATAAATAATAAATTCTTGGACGATGTGCGGAAGGGAGAGAATGAGAGTTAAAGAGAGACAATGTGAGTATATATATATATTTATATATAAAGCAGAAATAGTGCGAGCGAGAGAGAGAGAGAGTAACATGAAGAGGAAGCCGGTTGAGAACGAGTTTCCGGATGAATCCGGGCAACTACCGAGAAATTAACAACTCAAAAATGCAAAAATACGGGAAAGGGAAACATTAAACAATGCCGCAGCCTCCGCTAAAGTTTTCCACAACCTCGGGGATTGTAGCATAACCCTTATATTTTATACAGGGGAACGAGAGAAATAGACGGAGAGAGAGAGAGAGAGCGTGAGAGGGAAACTATATAGGAGAAAAAGCACGTAGGGAGCACTAAAAGCTTCAAAATCATTTTGGAGTTAATATTTTATCATTAAGCTTGGTCAAGTTGTTTCACCCCCTCGGTCGTGTGTTTCTCCTCTTCACCCCCGTGCCTTATCCACCAACGTTTCTTTATCTGCACCTGTGAGTAAATAAAAAAGTAAAACTAAAACTAGTCCGGTCGTTGAATCGGACCAGGAGATGGTCAATTGATTTGTTAAGTGCGAATTATCGTGCGAACACTGCCCATTTGAGAGATCTGGCAAAATTACAAAAGTTTTCTTTCTTTTCTTGTCCAGGCGTTTGGCAGAGAAATTTATGTGGAAAAATGGACGCCCACGGAAGGGGTGGAGTGGTTGGTTGCAGACTTCCCTTGTAGTTTTTTTTTTCTTTTTTACAAGAAAAGACCGGGTACCCCTCGGGGCTGAGTGGAATTTTAATTTCGAGTGCTCGTGCTGTTCCTCAATAGGAAAAAAGTTCACTTCGTCGAGGGGGTTTGTTTCAAGTTCCTCGACGGTCTCGGTCAGGTGCTTGCCCCACTCTCGAAGGTCACTACCCGCGAGACAATAACAATACGTAGAAATTTCAATTGGTATTTATTTAAAGCTGATTTAATAACTTATTTAACCCGAACAGAATTGAACTCACTCTAGAAAGCAATTTATCCGACATTTTCTGTTCGATTGGAGTTAATAAAAGGAGAGTCACTAATAATAATTTTAATGATTTAATAGTAAATAATAATAATAATAAGTACACAAAACAACTCGTTTGAATCAATAAATGGTTTAATAGGACACGTCATTGAAATTAATAAATAAAAATTGCACATTTAATAAGGCACTTTAATGAAGTGAAATTAAATATTATTTAAAAATAATTCATTTAATAAGTACCTACCTTTTTTATTAATTATGTGCTTAGTAAATAATTAACAGACTATTTAATAAGTAACCCACTCTAATAATTAGATATTCTAACTAAAAATAGCTGACACTAATGCAATACTTCTCCCGTAGGAAATCCTGAAGGAGCACTGATTGTTGGAAATTATTAGTTATTTATTATTAATTTTTCTTATGTCGAGTGCGACAGCTGGAATATGAGAAGTTATGTAGTGATAATGTAACGAACAGGAGGAATGAGATTTGTACTGCTTCCTAGTAGGAGAGCTCCGTCGTCGTTGTACTCGTGCGAGCTTTCAAATTAATAGTCGGATTAAATAGAATCTGCGTGTATTATTAATAGTTTGATCGACGCGTTACCCAAATACATGAGTGGTACTTGAGTGAGGAAACCAAAATTTCGAATTCGTACATAATACGGGAAAACGTAAATGATTTAAAATCAAATTCGGTTTGGCTTGAAATTTAAATGAGGCGCTGCGGTTCGGAGCCCGCCATTTTGAAAGCTCAGTTGAGGATTTGAAACTTCATATGTTGTCGTTTTTTTGTTTTTTGTCTATACGAATCACCGAGAGTTTTTCATTTTGCGGTTTTGCGGGTTTTGCGGTCGAAAAGCAAACGAAGTAATAAAGTTAAACGGGTATTTATTTTTATTTTTTTTATTTTTTGGAAGTTGCTTTTAACGACGACACAAACACGGAATTAAAACTTAGAAACTCGTTGTGCATCGCATCGTTCGACAATCCTTTACCTATCATCAAACAACATGTAAATAATAATACCGAGAGGAAGACTGGCGTGGAGTTACTTAAGTATTTGTGGTGTTGGTTGTACGTTGTATGTTTCACGCAGAGTACTTATCATTTGCAAAAGTTTGTAGTACCTCTGTAGTATCCAGATATAAAAAGTGTATCTTTACGTGTTGTCTTGTACTTCTGCTTTTGTATTTAACTGAACTCTTTGTTACTGATTAAAAAAAGAATATTTAGAACTGGTAAAAACGACGATATAATGTGTACTGGCGACTCTGTTATTGTTTGAAACCTAAAGAAAGATTTCTATATTACACGACCAATAAGTTGCCGGAACGAAAGCTGGAATCAAGACTATACAATAAATTTAATATTAAAGCTACATCTAAGTCTAAACATTTTACTAACATATTCATGGTTTATCGTAGTTTTCTTCATAGATAATATTTTTAACCTTTAAAGAGTTTGAACTACTAGGTACAACTTCAAGAATTGGTTACAAAACTCGGGTGTCTAGTAACCCGCTCTACATAGTTGTAGTACTTGTGTATGCTGATCCATAACTTTTAGAAGAATTATTACTTATATCTTAGTATGTGTGGATTATTAAATAACGTGTTGTAAAGAAAATACTCCCTTAGTCATCAGCCCAAAGTTAGATTCCAACGGTACGCTTGCGTAACAGTAGTAGAAGAATGTAAAAGACTTAAAGTTTTGCTGCCATAAAGTGATCTTAATCGGTGCAGCGCAACAAACAAAATTTAGAGTGACTCTTAAGCGACAGTTTTAATTACCTTAAAATTAACGCAATTAATTTAGGAGTAAATTTAAATTTGATGAAATTTAAGACGTGAAAGATTGTTTTGCTGCAGTTCAGTTAAGTCCGGTAGTAAAGATGCTCGGGAGCAACTACAGCTCGGAAGAGTATTAAATGTTGGTGGAGTAAACAAAGTTGGCCGTTAACTAACTCTCCTCATTGTTGTCGAACGCGTTTGAATAAACCATAAATTATAACACTTGTTTTTGTTTTTATTGCCCTCGTTCAGAGCCGCTTCGGGAACTCGCTCATTGATTTCCTTCCACTACGTCGCGTTTCTATTTATTATTTGACGGAATCCGCAAAACGGTTTCTCTTAATGCCCTCGTACGCGTTCATTAAATCAGTGCGGGAAACGTGTGTACTCGCTAACCAGAAAGTCAGACTCTTCTCAAGGAGGTAGAAGATGAAGAAGAAGAAGTAGAAGATTTTACCAATCCGGGGATGTTGAGTGAAGAGAACGCGAAGAGGAATGGCAACGAGTCGAATGATAAAGTTAGTTAAAAGTTTAATTAGTTTACGGAGAAGTGAAGAGTCGAGGGCTGGTGAAATAGGTAGACTGAGAGAGAGAGAGAGAGAGAGAGAGATGGAACAGGAGTGTATGACTGAATGGATGGATGCACTCCTGTGGAGAAAAGTGCTCGGGACTACTTAATTCCCATTTTTATTCCCATCAATTTGAACTGTAACACACACAGAGAGAGAGAGAGAGAGTGAGAGAGAGAGACTGCTGTTGCATCAAACTATCCAGAGGTTAGTTAGTAACAAAAGTCATTTAAAATAGTAACACAAAAAACTATGACTTTAATAGTTTCAACTACACGTGGGTTCGTCGTCGTGTCAACTGAACATTTCGCAAAGTTTGCCTTTTGGGAGACTGAACATTTGACTGTTCCTATTTTTTTTTTATTAGTTAAAGTTTTTGCACTATTCCACTACAAATGTAATTATTCTGATGGTCTACAGGCGGGGGTGAAAGGTTGGCGGCGAGAGGAAACCGTTTCAAAAATTTATAAGTTATGTTAAGTGGAAATTTCTATTTGCATTACAAAAGCAATTTCATTTGAGTATATTTGCACTTGGGAATTTCTAATTTCTAGAGAATTTTGCCATAGACGTGAAGACTACGAGGTGGAAAGTAAGAAGTTTGGTTTTTCTTTTTCACCTGGAGCAGTCGGACGAACGCTGAAGGTCAGGTGTTTGCTTTCTGTTGTTTCGGGGTAGCAGGAAGGAAGTGAAATTTTTTTTTTGTAACTTGGGATTTGTTGTAGCGTAGGGGATGTTAACGGTAGTCATGTTGTAGGGGTAGTTCTGGCACTTCTTTCCTGGAGTGCTCGGTGGTCACACCCTTGAGGTGTCTGAAGGAAAGTACACAGCAGACATCTCAACTCGTTCATTTAATTTTCTTCACACTTTCTCACCATCATAAATCTCGTCAAAATGGCAGACACTTAACGGTCGTGATGCTCGCGGAAGCATACAAACTATCATTTTCGTTGATGGTTTCCGTGAGAGAATCTCGTCACACCCCCGTGTAGCTATGTTTGGGGGGGGGGGTAGTGTTTTACGAGTCGGTGACCCTCAGTCACTCTCAGAAACTTCTTTTTTTATTCGTGTGCAATAGCGTCGGACGACACCTTCTCTTACGGTGGGTTGTTTTACCACGCAACTACCCCCGGAGGTCCTCTCGAGGAGTTACGACCCCGGGAAAAAGGCAAAATCTCCGTCTTTTCCATTGTAAGTTTTCGTAATTTGTTAAAACTTTTCAAGTTGACAAAAACATTTCGAGCACTTGCTTTCTTCTTCCGGTAGTTTCGTCGTGGACCCTTTCCGTCTGTTGCTCACCTCCCGTTCGGCAAAATTCGCCCGTCTTAATGGCCTTTTATCTTCGTTCGTATGCAGCGGGAAAGTGCCCCCGACGACGAGACAAGAAACTTTTCTTCCATAGCTCGTTGGAACATCCCAAGGCTTAGTAATTGAATAATAGTTATTGAAGGCGACGAAACTATCGAAATAGAAAAGTAAATAATAATAGAACTTGAAGTTAACACAATGTAATTTCCTATATAGTTAAATTCTGCGTCACTTGGGGTACTCGCCGGGTGTGGGGTCCTAATGTGGCACTGCTTCTTCGCCTTCTTGTCACCGCAGTACTTTTCAAAACTTTATTTTCTATTTTCGTCTAGTTTCTACTTTTGTCCAGGCACCTCGCATGAATTTGAGTCGTTTGTTTCTACCAAAAGTATCAATCAAAGCGTTGGAAACTTTCATATCCCGAAACCGACAGGATCTGGTGGTGTGATGTGGCGGAATTGAATTTCCTCCGGTCCGTCCGTCCTTTCCGGTACCGAAAAGGAGTTTTTCCATCAGAAGTAATTTCGACGGACGGACGGGAAGGGGTGAAGGTTGAAAGTAAAAGGGCCAAAAGGCTGAAGAAAACAGCGGAAACGGGAATTTTGCTATTTTTCTATTTCTCTTTGGCGGCGAAAAGTTTTGGTTTTTTGTTTGTCGTGCGAGCCTTTCCAGTACCTTTTACGAGCCTTCGCCATCCTTTCGACCGTCGACCCTTTCATTTGACGTTTCTCGTTGTGCGACACGATTTTGAGATTTGCCATCGATTCGAGTCGAATCCCTCTGTAATCCCTGATTATCGTTCCTGAATTGGTTTCTCCCTTGTTTTTTTCCCCATCAAAAGGCTTTGGCCCTTATTGTCAACTATTGATCCTTTTTTTGGGATGCTTTTTTTTTATCCTTGCGGAGGCCAAAGACGAGTCATCGACGCCATTTCTTTTTCCATTTGTGTTGTGAAACTCACGCCCTCCCCGTTCAGGTAGCCGGTTTAATTTCGTATATTGTAAGAGACGTTTTAATGTATTTCCGCCCTAGTGGTATGCTTTATACGAATTATATTATATTATAATATGACAAATAGCGGCAAACATAATATGGTTAACCCCTATGGATGAGAAGAGGTGGTCAACACAACCCTTAGATGTCAATTAATAAATTGGTAGATGTAGTCACTTACACTCTGTTAAATAAATTTGTTTTATATTAAGATCGTCACATTTAAAAATTGTATTGTAATGTTCCATGTGGTGCTTATAGATCTGTGAGATGTAAAATGTGCAAACCACCATCTCCACATATTTATAAACAGGGTCGTATACTATTTGTTACCATTTGAAACCGATGAACCTAGAATGACATGGAAACTATTACTATCATCTTCGGCATTAGTCTACCTGTAGGCACAAAACCACGTTTTGTTGTGTGTAATTTATTTTATTTCTATTTTCCTTGCTGTCGAATTGGTTATTCAAGAGCCGTGCCATATAATTTTTATAAATAGAATTTTACAGTTTGTTTGAATTTACTCTGTGGTAAAAAACGGTTAACCCGTGACATATCAAACACGTGCAGAATTAATTAATAACTTATAAATTATTCATATTGTAATTAGTTCGGTTTTATTGATTGTTACCTTCCCTGCTGTTTTAATTAAATTTCAACCTGTGTGTGTGTGGTACGCAGCAGAAGAGCGTTTTCTAGTTTCCGTATGTGTACGGTGTCTCACCAATGTATCTTTTCATATTGCGTGTTGCAGGAGGTGACAGATCGACCAGAAGCGATCGATCCGACACGGAATTGGATCAGACGACGGATATTCCGACGAACTGCTCCAGCCCGACCATGTACCACCATCCGATGCCGATATCGCCCAACCTGAACCTGAGGCAGTCGAGTCCCTACCCAGTGGAAGGCACCAACACCGGGCCACAGGGACTGAACGGACAGCCGAGACATAAAAATCAGCACGGGTACCAGCACAAGAAGAAGTCGTCCCTTCGAAACGGGTGAGTCTGACCGTGTCCGGGTACCTGGCACACCTTAGGGTTGCTGGGCTTCCACTGCAGTCGAGACGGGGTTGCCGTTGACTGTGTGCGTGCCTTTTCCCCGACTGGGAGGGGTGGAAACTTTCACAGAACCTCACGTAATAAATAAAATACAAAATTTATATATAATTTATCCAGCATAAATCCTCAGGTTTTAGCGTGGCGGGTTCCATCGCTTATGTAAATCCGATTGGAGTTTTATTCGGTTTGAGTACAATCGAGGGTTTCGCCCTCGCCCCGGCCGAAATTTCTACCAAAGTACAAAATATTAATACATTTATTTATAAATGTATACTTAGGAATATCCCCTCCCCACCATTGTCCCAGTACTCCGACAGGTAAATTAAACTTTTAAAGTCACCTAAAAATAGCGTCCGATTTTCATTATTTTTTGTCCCACTCCAACGAGTCCGAGGTCCGATCCTAATCCTTTGTCATTTTGTTTTAGGATCTCCTCTCTTTTCTGTAGCAAATTGCTTTTGTCAGGTGATAAGGGAAAACAAATAACCAACTATATTTAATTAAAAAGCCTAAAATTCATATTTCGCCATCGATTTTTCGTGTAACGTGATGTTAATGCCACCCCATCCCGACCCCGTGTAAGGTGTATGTTTGTGTGTATATTTTTCTGGCTGTTCGGTCGGACCCCCTCTCCCTCTCTCTCATGAAAGGCACCAGGTGGGAAAAGGTTTTGAATTGCAAAATGACGTGAAGGAGAAATTCTGTAAGTAAGAATTTGAATAGTTTGACTGCCGGATTTGAGAGGAATCAGATTATTTTTTGATGTTTCCTGAGTGTCAGACTGTCTACGAGGACAACAAATTTCTAAACGGGGTTGTCTAATATGATGCGTAATGTTGTGTACAAATAGGAGGTGGACAGCCACACTGTTGTGCGGAGTGTGAGCACTACAATGTTACATTATTGCAACGACCAAAAGGTTCGGCTTAACGCTTTTGTATACTACAAGTTACACTGGTCCAGAACCAAAAAAAAGTAATAGAAACGTAAGGAAAACGAATACTCAATGTGTGCGACAATGTTTTGAGTGTTGTTGCATTTTTTAAGTGATTTACTGGAAAAGTAAATTGTAATATTTGTAGTTTGTGGAGTTAGTTAGAGAGAGAGAGAGAGAGAGAGCTGAAGGCAATGCGCTGCAGTAGTTTTATACTACCAGAACTTGTGAAAAGTTTATCAGGTGATCTAAAGACAAAATGATTCTCAAAATACTGCCTGATGTTGAGTCCTGCAAAGGACAGACTCTACTTCTTTGTGAATTTTTCCTGGAGACAAAATGTCACGTCATTTTTAGTTGGTTCCACCTGGAACGTATATGTCGACCATTAGTCTACATCACAGCCAAATGCGTAATGAATTTTTCCACTTCGCCTCTCTCTCTTTCTCTCTTCCACATACTTACACACGCTTTCTCTTTGTCTTACTCTCTCCTTCTCTCTCTCCTCTTCAGCTTCTTGTCAACTTTATCTATTCAACTATCTGTCTCTCATATTAAAGGGCCTAGTTGAGGTAGCGAAAATTTTCCGAGCAATAAAATTTATAAAGAGAAGATATTAATAACGTGGAAAAAGAGCTTTGGGGTTTGGGACAGAAGACAAAAATGGGACCAGGAAAGCGATTACACGGAAGGTAGCTGCCGTTGCTGCTGGTGGCGAACGGTGAAGAAAAAAAGACAATGGGCAGTGGGTGCCACGGTCAAAACGAGGGGGACAAAGGTGAAAGGTGTACGCGTGTGCATCATTGAAAAAAAGAAGTTGAATGGAGAAATAAAAAAAGAGACGTGGCGGCAGACAAAATGAGTGGAAAGGAGTTCGGGGGGTGGCGGCGGCACATGACTGAACAATGTAAAAAATTTGATAAATAGACGGGTAAAGGGTAAAGTGTGGGTTTGAGGGATTCTAAAGAGTTCAGGCGCAGGAAGGTTTGAGGGAAAGGTTCCCGAAAGGCTCCCACGAAAGAATGTTAATTTGCAAGGGATGAGGCGGGTAGGAAGTGTCGAAAAAATGGAGGGCCTATTCATTGAGATTTGGTTTCTAGGCGAAAGAGATTTCGGTTTCCTACAGCATTTTTCTACTTCAGAATTTTTTGAGAGAAAGAAAGAGAGAGCGAGGAGGTAAAAAAGGCTCGAAAAAGGTTCTGGACGAGAGAGAGAGAAAAGGGTCTGGCTTAGGACGGAGGAAGATAGATGTTCTCACAACTCAAATTCTTTCTTTGAGTGTTAAATTCGAATTGAACGAGGGGAAGGAAAAAGTCCATTTTTGTTGTATACCTGAAAAGAACCTACCTCTAGAACAATTAAAAATACATAATGTACATAGAAACTACGTACAGGAGTGAAGGACAAGAATTTTGCTGAATGAGGACGTCTTGTTAGCTGAGCCCTCCCGTACCAGAACTCCACCTGAGTTTGGTGTGCTTTGTCACCTCCCCGGTGAGATGGAACCTAAAGGAACCTGAACCGTTGAATTTCCTTGGCGAACACCTGTGTCCTTTCTGTAAGGTATGCTTTTCAGGTATTAAGCTTCCACATACACCACACCACTTATTAACATAAATTTTATCCATTTTATGTTTCCTCGTTCCACCTTACATCTCCTGTAAGCTCGATAACAAGGCTTTTGTAATTTCTCGGGGCTTAACTATTCTCTCCTGCTAATTTCAGTATTAATTTTTATATATAAGAAAATTTAAACAAAAGACCAGCTGTATGTTTTAACTCGTCCGAGATTATTATTGAAAATTAAATAAACAAATTATATTGTTAACGACCACAGGGATTTTTACACACGTTTAAATCCAACCGAGTGCCTTCGTATTCTAGAAAAACTAGAAAAATTCAGAATAATAAGAGAAAACCTTCAACACTCTAGAAAATTGAAAAGTTTTCTGACGCAAGTGCCCGGGTGTCCGGAGTTAAAATGTCCGACAGGAGCCAAAGATGAAGTTCGTTGCCAAAAATAAATTTACAAGTCGTGAATAACTTGGTGAGGAGGAGGAAATAAAATGTGGAGCACTGCAGAACTACAAATCGATAGTTTCCTCAGTTTTTGGTTGGATTAATAAGTCAACACTCAACTATAAAATAAAAATAAAAAAAAAAATAATTGGAGTGTCGTTGGCTTAAGTCGTAAATAATTGTGTATAGGAGTTTTATTGTGTAATCAAACGCGAATTTAAATTCGACTTATTAACTTATTAATTTTCTGCCATTGTTCGAATAAGTCTGACACAAAACATAGTTTCAAACATAAGAAATAGACAACAGCAGAATTTGTTAGGTTCTGCGACCAGACCGGAGGAATGTTACCTGTCTTAGTTCCCATACCATCTTGTCTACAAACTGCATAACTAAAATTTATTTAGTTGTTTAGCTCGGAAGGTTTCTACTGTTGGTCCAAATTTTTTTTAGGCCGCCAAAAAAGTGAACTATTTTAAAATAGATAAAACGTGTTTCGAAAGAATGGGAATTTTTAAGGATGCCATAATTTATGGAAACGATTTTCTGAAGTAGCGATCATTAGATAAATTAGGTGCGAACGAGTCAGAAGGATAATTAGAGTTAGATATATGTGCACGGGCGATGATAGAGATGTTAACGAACCTTCTGGAATACTGAAAGAGGCGACACACACACACACCCATAACGACGAGTACTCCACTTCGACCTGCCTAGGAAATTGGGCAAGAATCCAAGTGGATGGTGTGAGACGTGTTCTCTTACTATATTAAATTACAAATGACCTTTAAGTGGTTCATCGATCAATCTAGTAGACACCTACGGGATGGCTAATTTCCTTTTGTAGGCCCACACCCAAACACACACACACACACAAACGACTAGACGCAGGGGTGACAGGTACCAGTGTGAACGTTAAGGGAAGAATGATGTGGTCTTATTACTGCCGTAGTCACTAAAACAGTCGAGGTTGGGGTTATGTGAAAGAAAAGAATATATACAAAAATTTATATACAGAAATATATACAGAATTGCATAGATGCCCAAGGGGTCGTAGTTAGGCTCCAGTGTAGGAAGGGAGGAGAATTTGATGTGTTTACACATTACATAGGAAACAAGACATACAGTAAATATATTTAACGTCCGGTAGACATAAAAGACCTGTTCAGTATAAGTATTTATGTACATAAATGAATGTTGCATCGGATAAATCCAGTTTACATTATCATTTCTATTCCTTACCTTTCCACCTTCCTTTAAAAAAAAATAGTGTTTTAATAACTTATAACTTGCAATCTATTTTTATTTTAATTTTTCTATGTTTTATTTATTATTGATTTGCTATAATTTACTGTTTTTATTATTATTTTATTCCCCTATGTCCATATTTATCAAAATTTATTTAATTAAGTCTACTGTCATTTATTCTATTTTTATCCTGTCAAAATTTGTCCTCACTGTTACTCATTGTCCTAGGACAGATTGTTCATTAAGCATGTTATTAAAAAAATATACACCTAATATAAATTTAGTATAAATATAAATAATATAATAAAAAGTCGTTCAGGGAGTTAACTAATTTAGTGATAATTTAGTTGGTTGCAAACTAAGGAACGACACTTGTAACAACAATAGAACTATAAACGCCATGTTTCTTCAAGCAACACATTTTATTTATTAAAAAACTAGTAAATGTCAATAATTTTATACTTAACTTTGGTTTTTAATATTCGAGTCATTCTATTTTTATTTTCATTCTCATTCCATTAATCTGATACTGTTCTATTACAACTTTCTATTCTATGTATTTTATCTGTAACATACACACCTAAATGTTTTCCACTGCACTACATTTCTTTGTCCGCATACCGTATACATATACATACGTATATTGTTGAATAGAATGTTCGATACTTCACGAAAGATCGTTCTCCATCAACTGTGGCACTTACTTCGTTAGTAGCAGTTTATTGGACAAATACCAAGTTAAATAATGTCGGATAATTTATTTATACTCTAAGTATTGTGTCTCGACAGTTCACTAAAAATAAGGTTTTACACCAATTTACGATTTCAACGGAGTAACTTTATAGTACAGCCTTTAATATAAAAAATGAAGCCGTAGAATTGAAATGTTACATTAAAGAAACCTGACATGAGTCGATTTGATTCGGGAGGGATTTTGTTTCAGGCGGATAAATTTGAATATTTGCTTTAGTGTGGGGCTTCCCCGATCGGAGCACCGGGACTCGGGGTGGAAACCCAACCGATGAGAGGGTGAAATCCACAGTTTCCACAGTCAGACTAACGACAGTTTTGCGTTGTCTCTTGCAGTGATAAAAGTGATAAGAACTCAAATTCGACGGGTAACTACAACCCGCAGAGAGATCACACCATGGGACTCGGGTCACGGGAGCACAGTACCGGTACTCTGACGTCACGGGGCCGAATGTCCAACAGGAGGCACCAGCAATCGAACGGAATGCTCTCGTCGACGAGTTCGAATTCATCGATATCGGACATCAATGACGATTACCACGATGTCGATCACCGAAGGCTGAACCTCGAAAACGGTGAGTACCCAAGCCCCGGCAGACACCGGCCGAGTACTCGAAAAACCTGGGGAAAAACAACCGCGGGAAAGTCTGATGAAAAGCAATTCGAGTCCCGTTGTAATTTCGTATACAGAAAAATGTACGCTCGTGAAAAGAAATGAATAGAAAGCGATCGTCGGGAGAATATGAAGAATGGCCCCGGGGAAGAGAAATTCTATTTTTATTTAATTCAAGCATTTCCGGTTGTTGATTTCCGTCGAAGCATATCCGGCAGGAACCCGCTCTGTGGAAAATGATGCAGGGGAAGTCAGTTTACCGGAAAGAATAGCCCAGGAGGATGTTGGCGCTACTTTTTTGTTCCCTTTAATCCTTTTCCAATAACAGGTGGAATTGCCTCAAGTGTAGGAAACCGGGAACTGGAAGCCGGAAACCGGAAATGAGAGATTAAAGGGACCCGTACGGGGGTTCTCTCCTTTCATTTGGTTCTTTCCGATTTCTGGAGTGTCCAAAAATAACGTTGTTTTCTAACTTGGAAGTTTCTTGCTGTTGGTCGAGTATTTCCGTTCCGATCTCGGCGTTGCGGTGTCTGCTGCATTCCTCCAATGCACGTGAGGTGGTTCTAGCTAAGCACTGGTACTTGTCGTTTCAGATTTAAACGTAGATAGTCCTCCGGAACCGGCTCCACCGGAAGTTCCTCCTCGCGGTCCGTCGTTGCACTTAACGGGCAATTCGCACACGTTACGCGGCCCAAGGAATACGAATGACAGGACACCCCAAGGACAGGACATCTTCCTCTCTCAGGGTAAGTTTCGTTGACTTTGACTTCGTGACGGGTGATAAGGGCTATCAGTAGAAAGAGAAACTGTTTTCGGGAGATAATAAGATAATCCAAATTAGGAAAGGAATTCTTCATTTCCGTCGTCCGCGTTGATTGAATTTCGAATCGAAATGAAGAACGCTTTCCGGCTTAGGAGATTATCTACATTCTGTTTTCTCTACTTTCTACTTCTTCTTCTTCTTCTTCTTCTCCTCCCACTCTTTTTAATTTATATTATTTTTTTCTTCTGCCACTTCTGCCGCAAACACTCCGGGAACATTCACCAAATCACCCTGAGGCCTTTTTTGTGTATTCCTAGGGGAGTCTACGACCGTACATTTACATTTTTTCAATTTTTTTTTGCCATTTTGTATATACAATTATATAAATAATTTAATATTTTTTAGTAGTGTTAGCAGTAGTCAATTGCTCATTAATTGAATTTGGATTTATTGTAGTTTTAATTAACAAGTGTGTACAATTTACTAATGGGGTAATGCTAATTATGTAGGGAATAAAAATGTTCATCTTCTTACTCACAGATAAAAGCTATACACCCTACACATTCCAGTGACATTAAGCTGTAGATTGATAATCTTGACAAGTTTAAGCTACAAAGAGTTTGCCTCCTTAACTTAAAAGAATCACGATTCACGTAAAATAGTAAAGTTGTCTTGATATTTCCTAATACAATGTAACAGTAGGGTACTGCTAAAGAAGCAGTAAAGCGGCTTTGGAAGATCAGTAACCAAGATGTTACCGTGTGCGTGTGTGTGTGTGTGTATGTGTGTGTATGGTTAACTGTTTAAGTTAATTACTTTAGGGTAAAAACTCCCAGACATTATCGATTGTGTTCCAAATGTGTTCCAATGGCGAGTTTCAGTTTGTTACGGGAGCCATTTTAAAAGTTGATGATGTGAAAAATTGAAATAAAACGAAGGAGAAGTTCCCCCACGAGATGATTAATAAGAGGTCGAAGAAGGAAGTTAGCAAAGTTGGAAGTTTGTCGTGGCGGGAAGGAAAAGAAAGACAAAGAAGACGACGACGAGGGAAAGTATTTTCACTCGGATTGTATTGTATTGGTATCGGGTCGAACGGGATGACCCGAAGGCTGTTTTTAAGGATGTTTGAGGGTTCCTTCGGGGAGAAACCTTTCGGGAAGATGTCGGAGTGGTCAGAGACATGTTGCCTGGCAACTTAATAACATTTCTTCATCTCCTCTTATTATCTCCTTCCCATCACTTTTATAATTACTTTTGTCATAGGAAAAAGCTCTGCGGTCGTCTGCCCTCGCAGCACGTGTGCCTTCGTCTAGGACTTTTCTATTTGTCCGTGTTGTTTGCACTTCCTCGCGTACAACGTGTACGGCGGTTTCCTTTCTCCAATATCCCCGTCGTCTCATCCCACGTCTTGTGCCTGTGTTTACTATTTTTGTCTAGTACGTGAAAGTGAAACTATTTTTTCGTATCACTCCGTTTTTCCTTTTTCATCGTCGCCATCGTAGACCAATAGATTCACTCCTTACGCTGTTGTAGTTGTAACTATAATTCTCAAAGCGTTATCTTTCTCGTCTGTAATGTTTTTCTTTTTCTTCAAAGAAGTCTACCGGAGCGAAGGGATTGTAAATAATTACAAAAAAAAAACGTGATTTATGAGTTGCAGTTTAGTGCGACATTTACTGCCACTATTCTTTCTCTAGAATCTATTTTTTTATTAGTTTTATTAGTTCGAACTGTTTAAACTTCAAGTTATTCTGTTTACGGATGAACGGCCACCGCTGTTTCCCGCGTCGTAGTCGTCACATGGTTACTTTGTGCTTTTTTCTACGCTGTTGAAGTACGCCTTTCCATTGTAAATTATCCTCGTGGTAGTAGTGCCGGTTCTAGTTGTAGTCTGAGTTCTCGTTTCGCACGAGTCTACTTCCCTGAAACCTTTCGAGTTCGCTGATTGCGTTTTGGTGGCATACGTCTGAGAGAATGGAAACTTTTCCAGTTGAGCAGAGAGCCTAGCTGTCCGGTCAGACATTTTTGAAAATTACAAAAATGGCGAACGTTAAGTTTTCCTTAAATGCTGTCGTCGTCGAGTGACGTTGATGAAATTGGATGAAGGAAAATATTTTTCAGGCTCAGGTTTCCTTTTTTCTCTTCACCTTCTTCCACTTCCGTCAAAGCTCATATGTGTTGGATTTTGATGGAAATTAAATTTCTCAGATGAAAGTGAAAGAAGACGTTGCTGTAGAGAGAGAGAGAGAGAGAGAGAGAGAGAGAAGGAACTACAGCGAGTTCTGGTTTTCTTTTCGCTTCTCGTAAAATGATATAGTTCGACGTGTCCTCCTAATCGAATTTCACAATTCCCGCCATCTTACTTTTTCATCATATTATAATATATATTGTATGCTTGTTCGCCTTATACACTCTCTTCGCATTGCTTTTAATTATTTCTGCTCCTTTTTCTACTTCCACGTCTTTGTCTTACTCCTTCCCCATTCCTCCGTCCCACGTACTATTTTTCTTTTTTTATTTTTATTTAATAAACTTTGAAGTAGAAAGGAGTTTCCGTTTTCTCCGTACCGTTCGGATTTCTTCTTCTTTTTTCTTCTCGTACTCGTTTACTTGTCTTGTATGGAGAAGTTCGAGAGTTCTCTCAACAGAACGGGGAGACGGATGGTTGCCCTCTCCGGCGATGGAATGAAAAAAAAAATTGTTTTCGGGGAAGTTTAAATTGCAAGGGAAACGATGACGTGCATCTCTCGTTTCAACCATATTTCCTGTCAAAGAAGAAGAACCGTGGTCTTCTTCTTCTGATCTTCCACTTCTTGTTTTCCGACTTCTTCTCAGCCACCCACTGATTCTTTGACTTTAAGATTTTTACCCTTGACTCGTCTTCCTTAGTTATTTTGCAACGCTTACGCTACCCATATTATTTTAATATATTTTATATTTGACGACATAAATTACATATTCTGCTGTCCGACATATAGTACAGTCTTAGAGCTGACTAAAAGTAATCAAATACCTTTGACATACCATTAATTAATAAGTCAAATAAGCAGTGATTAAGTTATTGAACCGTTGTATTCTTAAGTTTCCCAAGGTGCAAGGAAGTGGCTCACTCCGGTGATGTACATAAATTAAAACCCGCTAATCTATTAAAGTTATTTATGTGAGTTTGCAGCCATTTGAAACTCTTACACAATCCCAAATTATTTATCTTGAATGAGTGCACATGTTATATTAAATGTAACAAGATTCTAAGGTATCGGATTCATACAATTTGAATTATTACAAGAATAGTCAGTTATATTACATGCATAATATACAATGCTTTTATGTTATAAAATTCTGTTTTTATACTACAAGCTCAGTAATGTCGTAACCGTGGTGGACAAAGTTGATAAAGCAGCCGACAAGTGACAATAAACTCCAAAACTATTAAAACTAGCCAATTTGACAACTGCCCGAAAACAAAATTTCATACACAGCCAGTGCATAACAGATAATTATCTGGAAATAATCCTAGTAGATACATTAGCAAGTTGTGACGTACACACAACATATGTGTTTTACTAAAATAGTAAAAGAGTAATCGCTAAAATCTATTAACCTTTTGACTTCGGCAACAAACATAACCAAAAAGTAAAAGAACAAGTAACTTACAGTATCGGCTTAACTATTTCTCTATACCTTTTACGCAGTACTAATCAGTCATGTCTGTTATTACAACTGTACTCATTGAAATACGCGTGGTTGGGTTCGAGCCCGAACGAAAGTTACCTCGGAAACTCCATCTGTCTCACGGTGCACGCTGTCCATCTAAGGGTAGAAAATTGTAGGGGTAACGGATCTTGTCTTTGTAAGGGTAGCTTCCAGTCAGGGGAACACAAAGTATAACTTAGTGAAAAGTTAAAAGGTAAACACACGTACACAAATAACTCATGTTCCGCCAGATTTCCCATTTGTACGTTTGAGTATGCATGTAAAGCACGAGGAACGTAAACACACTCTTCAGGGAGTCGTTTTTAAGGATTTTCTAGGAGAAGTTAATATAAATAATGGTTTCCCGAGTGAAAACGCTCGGCTCTGATCTATAGACGTCTAGTCTTCGATACGTTCACTCGGAAGAAAAAAGGGACTTTAATATATTGCTTTTTCTCCGGGTTTTTGAGGTTTAAATTTTGCTCTGACGAAGAGCTTCCACCTACGAAAAGATCGTACATTTTCTTGACAATGTCGCTAATGTACGTTGACATTTTTTTTTTCTGTGTACAATATTTTAATTATAAAAATATTGTGTCTGGACACTTTCCATTAGCATAAATTTCGTTCTTCTCTAGTGCCGTGAGTGTCGTTGTGTAGTTGCGTCTTTTTCATTGTGAGTTTTTTCCACGTGCACAGTTTTAGGATTGCTTTGTTTTATAAATATTTTGGTGTCGGTGATTTAAGTATATACCAAGTGTATTATGTGTATAAGTTGAGTAAAGAAACTCTGACTTCTGACAACAGAAGAAAAACTCTTTTTATGGAAGTGTTTTGTAGAGGAAAAGTAGTTTGGAGAGATCAACTAGGCTGATGTGTTTAGTTGGAGAGAGAGGATCAGTAGGATGCGGTGTCGGTTTCTTCAGTTAGAACTGCCATCCTGGTTCTTGTGTCTTCTTCTTCTTCTTCTCAGGGTTCGACTCGAGACGTTGTAACCCCAAGCCGAAGTGGAAAGCTGGAAAAAAGGAACTTTCTGGAATTCAATTTTATGGATCGGATTACCTGTGTTTAGGTTTCTTTCTTTTTTTCTCTCATTGGCCTCTGGTGTTTTTAGAACACTAACCACCCACTTCCCACCCCCGAAAAATTAGATCTTGTGCTTTCCGTGGCTTCCTCTGGCACCGAACTTTCTCTGCTCACCTCTGGTCCCGTTCTGCCCCTTTTGTTCCCGTCTCCGTGGTGTGCTCCCTTGGGATTTTTATTAATTAAACTTTAGGCTTTAATTTAAATTTTTCTGCTTTCACTGTCACTAGGAATAAATCGAATTTCCCGTTGAGTAAAAAAGTTTTTCATTTACTCTCCTTTCCTCTCCCTTTCTTCTCCCGTCTCTCTCTCTCTCGTGCACACACATACACACTTTCTCTCCTTTGGTACCTTCGGTTCTGTTTTCCCCACGGTCTCCGGTAGGAAAACCGTCCAGATTCGAATATTGAACTTTCGTTCACGTTCCATTTATTAGTAGTTTATTTATTTGTACAAATATTATTACTTTGTTATGGAATTGTAGTCTGACTCAAACTAACCGACTTGAGGCGTTTACTTTTACTCTCCCGTGGTCCCCTGCTGGACGTTACATGCCGTCCTTCCTTCCTTCCTTCCTTCCTTTCAATGAGATCTCATTTCCCGTACGATTAGTGTTTTGACAAGAGTGAAAGGAACTTGGTTTTGTGTGTGTGTGTGTGTGTGTGTGTGTGTTTGTGAAGAGGAAGTAAAGCAGATGGAGACGGTGAAAGGGATGCTGCGAGGTGGGGGTTGGAATCGACGAGTTGAAAAGGAGATTTTCCTGTTTAGAAAGGAAACTAATCACCGAACTTGTAAAGAGAGAAGTAAAGCTCAACAGTTTCACGACTTCATGCAATTAACTCTTGATTAGACTTTTATTGAGTTAATTCCGTCGAAATGATGTCCTCAGAATCCGTGAGAGCACTGGAAGCACGCGATCGGAATGTCGAATTGCACGGTTCGCACGGTTGCGTGTCCCAAACAGCGGCAAGAAAGAAAGGATGCTGTAGGTGCGAACTGGAACATTACGCAATTTGTACGAAGGCGTAAACTCCGCTAAACACAGATGTTGCCCACCCCCCTAACCCACCCAAAGAGGTAGAAAGGACCGCGGAGAAAGTGAAATAAAAAGTAACAGTTGAGAGAGGAGAGAGGAAAGTCGGGCCGCAGCAGAAAAGGAAAATGGCAACCTGGAAACTTTTCCAATCATCAAGTCAAATTTGGGCTTACCGTAACGACAGCTTTTGGCAAAAGTCTCGAAAGGTTTGTAAAGGAAGGGGTGAACCGAGAGAAGGCGAAACTCTTGCGAAAAAGTTGCTAAAAGAAATTGGTTAATGTCTGCAGAAGATGTTAGGCTGGAAAACCTCTCGGGTATATTTCTGCACTAAGTGGTTTTCTTATAGAACAAAACCAAATTTTTAGTTTGCTTTCAGTCGTTTGGTACATCCCGGTGGCTCCTGTCGGTGTTGGCAGTTGTCTGAGTTCCTCAGGAAAATCAGAATTTGTTGACCGAAGATGGCTGACCTGACCTCCCACCTGGTTTTGTCATGTTTGGCGCTTTGTCACGTTTCCTCTTCCTTTGAGAGTTAAAAACCAACCTCAGAAATTTGTACGCAAAAATCTCAATCAGGTGTTGGTACCTTTCTCTCTACCACTGCTTCTCCGAGCACTGGATGGAACTACGAAAATTTGTCGTTTTGTTTGACTTCATCGTAGGTCAACCCCATTCCGGAAAAAGAAAAATCACACATAAACTTGAAAAGCTTAATAAAAAGGGTTCTAACGTAGAAGAGGAGAGAAAAGAACGCGGGACAGATACAAAGACGATATCGACGACATTGAACTTAACAAAAGGGTTAAAAAGGCGAGAATGAATGGATACAGAGAGTAAAATAGATAAACCAGAACATGTTGGCGAACATAATAGACCGGTGAAGTGAAATGGAGAAAGAGGGAGATTGAGAGAGAGAAAGAAAGAAAGACTTTTAAATTGTAGTAGAAGCCAAGGGAACATAAAAAGAAGTCGTAGAGTCGAAGAGGAAGAATTGAAAGAAGAATAGGAAGATGGGTATTTAGTTGGTGTACACTTGAGTGGAAATAGAAAACAACCTAGAAGAATCTATTCGATGTGGAAAGGAGAACGGTGAGAGGAAGGACAGAGGTTCGAGAGTACAAAGCAAATTTGAATAGAAGAAGAAAAAATAGAGAAAAATGTCTGTCAAACGAGTTTGTCCTCTCTCTCTCTCTCTTTCCTGCTCTCTCTCTGTTGCATAGTTATGTTTTGCACTACCAGAAACTTTTCTTGTGTAAATGGAGTGGTAAAAAGTTGTGACAATTAGATAAAATAAAAGCCATTCAGATAGAAGTGGCTCATGCTCCGTTGGGCTCTTATCTAAATCGCTAGTCATTACCGTGTTGCTACGAGGAAAGCAATAAGAAACATTTTCATTTTGTCGGTAGCAAAAACCGTTCTCTCTCTCTCTCTGTCTCTCTCTCTCTCTCTCTTCCTGCTCTCTCTCTCTGTCTCTCTCTCTCTCTCTCTCCTGCTCTCTCTCTCTCTCTCTCTCTCTCTGTGTGTCTATCATTTTCCTCGTGCCCCCCGTTAAGTTTGCGTCCCGCAAGGCAGACTCTCACAACTCCCCGAGTAGACGTACTAATTAAATTGCCTCGTCATAGAACGTGAAAACTAGTTTTGATTTTAAACTATTAAATCAAGGAAAATGTTAATTTTTAACTTGCGCTGTGGTGCTGTGGCACTGGTGTTTTTTAGTCGGGGAGAAGACGTGCTAATTAACCTCAACACCTGTAACAAAAATCTAGTTGAGTCCACCACCAGTTACTTATAGTGGGGTACTAGTACCTGTAAGGATTGTGAGAAAGTTGTATGTAAGTTCGAATAGTTTTCCCTTATATTGTTCTATTGTTCCATTTAAATTGTATATACATGATGAATTATGTTTCACCTTGCTTAATACTTTTATATTTTTTTTTTAACTTGAAGACCCGTTTGGTCAATAATGTTCTGGGGTACTTTTCTGGGGCACCACATTGTTACTTTTACGACTCTTGTGAACGTCGAGTTTTTCTATGATTTTTTTAAGTTGCTTCGTTTTAGTATGCAAATACTGCACCCCGACATTATTTTCGTTTTTACTATGAAGCTAAATTGTGTAATGAGTTGAAAAGGGAAATTTTTCATGTTCTAAATATGGATATTTGTACTGATTAAAGTACCTCTACCGTTATACTTTTTGGGGATGTTTAGTTACTGCTACAACTTGAGAATTTTTTGAATGGAACGTACGAGTACAACAACGTCATTCAATAGTATAACTATATACAGTTTTATACTTGGCTTTGTATGTGTGGAAAGGAAAACATATTTTATAAAATTTCACATTCTGACAGGGGTTAAAGACAATCAGTTAAAAAGAGAGTGTCGGTCAACAGTGCGCCATTTAATTTCTTTTGTGTTCTTGTTTTTTTTTTCAATAAGAACTTTTGGCAAAGGTTTTTCTATGCTGTGCGTCGTCTATTTTCTATTTGAAGGTCATTTTTTTGCCGTTGTGTTCCAGTTTTTGTGTTACGAGCCCGGTGACACCATTTTGGTTTTTGATTTATTGAACGAGTCAACCCCAGTGATTTTCGCATTGGAATTGAATTGCCTTGGAAATACCAACATGCTGAGGGTTGCATTTAATAAGTTTTTTACATAGGGCAGAGTTGCGTTTAGTTGGGCTTATTGACTGGGGATTTATGTTTTATTGAAGTTCTTTTTACTTAATAGAAACAGCTAGAACGCGTCCGGATTGTATTTTTGAGAAGCACAGGGCTTGTTCAACAAATATTGTATTTTGTAAATGTATTTAATTGTATGCACACGAAAAAATCACTGACCGCAAATTTTATTTGTACGAGAGCTGAACAGAGTAACCTCTTTTTCTCTGGTTTAAGTTAAATTTTACTTATTTCGTTGAAGTTAAATGAAACACTGTCACTTAAAGTTGACTTCTCTTTGACATTCGTTAACTTGAAGGTACGAGTTCTCTCTGTTGTACCACATGTCATTTAGAATACGATAGGTTAACCTCATCAAGTACCGCGTTCCATCCTTTCCTGTCCACCCGAACAGTTCACGTTCCTCTCTCAAAAGTCTCAAATCGACCAGGACGATATTCGTCCCAGGGCGGGCATTCTTTTCCTTTTAATTTTATTACCCGGGTTGTAATTCCCGCACGAAAAAAAAAATTTCTCCTGCGGGACTGAATCCTGTAAAATTCCACTCTCTCCCATATTTTACTAAAGTTAAACATCCTAAATGCTTCTCTTTGAAAAAAAAAAAAAAAATGCGACCGCCACATCTAATACAAATACCGTTGATCCTCATCACGAAGATTAGCCGAAGCCAATGGGTGGTATCCGACAGCAAAAAATAAAAATCAGAAAAGCTTAAAAATTCATCATTTTAATTGACTCTCCGTATCTTTCGACCACTCCGCTCTCTTTGTCCTCCATGTTGCTTTTCTATTAAATTTTAAATGAAACAAAAAACTCATTCTCCGGTGTTGCTTTCCACGGGTAATAATATTAAACGTTGCCTGACCCATCCGCGGAAAAGCTCTCCTCTTTTCCACTTGCCATGTACCCTGCGAAACGAAACGCCGTATATTATATTAATATTAAAAAAATCTGATACGTCGTTATCACCCCCACGGTATATACTGTTATTATTATTTTTTTCCGCCTTCACTTTATGTTTCCATGCGTTGCCCTCGTATTTGTGTGTGTGTGTGTGTGTACATGCAGGTGTGCACGTAGTGTCGGAGGTGTAATGTGGGCATGATAATGTGAACGCGAGAGGAGGGCCAAAAGGTACGACAAAGTGAGTCAAAGTGAATGCTCACATTAATTTATTAAAAGTTTGTGTATTATTGGACGCGATCACGCAACTCGACGAATTAAAAATCACCTTTTTCGAAAATAGTTTCGTATCTCACCTGAGGGCCCCGGGACTTATTAATTCGAATAGATGCCCGGGAACGGGGGCTTAGGAGTCGGAAGTACGGAGGAAATACGTCAAGACTTCTCACACCAAACCAAGTTCTACTCAGATATGTTGTGTTGAAGGCAATGGGAAAGGCGTATAACACTATACAATTACAATTGTATAGATAACACACTAACCGTGGTAGGAATCATTCATTAAACATAATTGCTTATGCCAGGTTGTTACTTCTGTCTACTTGATTACATAAATAAATAGGTGTAAGTGTATATAGTTATGTGAAACATAGAAGGTGTTCAATCTACCGGGTGACTACAGGTAAAGCACATCGGTATATCATTGCTGTACATAAATATGGTGTTTTGTACTAGTTAGACATTAGATTTATTTCATGTAGATAATTATTTTTAATAGGCGCAGTATATTTGTGATTGTGTGTTGCCCTGGTTTCCTTTGTTGTACTTGTCCTACTGTACTTTATCCTTGTGTATACGCACATTTCGTGAGCTGCGCTTTTACGGTTGTCGTTAGACGGTTTTGTGTAGACTCAGGTGCTATTTCTATATACAAAAACCTTTATGGGCATACAAAGTAGTAAATCTGGTTTTGTGCGAAAGGTATAAGTCGAAGGCGTGACCGACAAGGGCAGATACCGTCCCCTAAGGTCCTAACCTCACGAAATTAATGTCTTGAAATTCAATTTTTTCTTGAATTTTAATGCGGCATTAAGAAATAGAAAAGGTTGGGCCTTCGTTTGACATTTCCGGAATCGCGAAATACATGCGAGCCGTTTAACACCCTTAATGGTTCTCAGGACCTTCCTCTTCCCCCCCCCCAAAAAAAAAATATCCAAAATGGCAAAGGAAAAGAAAAATTCGTTCGTTTGATTTCGACACCTGTACGGGGGAGTCGGAGGTGAACGTACGCACCTGTCAGGTAAATAACATTCGCAGGAAGCAGACGGGTACCGACTGCCCCTCGGAGGCTTTCCACTGACGATATCTCCCAAATTAACGACGTGAAAAGGTCGATTTACAGAGTTGAAAGTTGAGTTTCCGATAAAAGGAAATTAGCCTGAAATAATGTGAGCGCGCTGCTGGCCGGAGAAACTTGTCAATAGCAAAACACACTCAGACCGACATTGGAATAATGAATTGTTTCCTTTGACGTGGAACCTGTCCGTGTGAAACAGTTGGGCCGCAATGGAAATGGCTTCTATTGGAAACCGTCGAAATTCCATTTCCGATTTTCTAATTGAACCTTCCAGTCGGCCTTGTCCCTCCGCAAGGTGAAAATCACCTACGGCCGTGCTAACTGAACGGTAGCAAAAGTCCAAAAAAACAAATTATGATTGAACGTAATCCATGGGGAGTCAATAAAAAATTATTTCCTTTGAGAGGAGGACCCCCGGGGAGGGGGAAAAGATGACCGGCGCCGGTGCCCATTTAATTCTCTACGAAAAGGGAAAAATAACTTTTTTCTTCTCTTCCTTCCCTGGGAGGAAACCGAAGTCAATGGGGCAACCTAAAAGTGTAATAGTAAAAGTAATTACAGAAACCGAAGTTAAGTGAAGTGAAATATTGGCTTTCAACTCGGGGAGCAGTGATTTGTAACGGGTATCGTTCACGCCGAAATTGCAGAAATTTCCCCCGGGGACCTCGGGAAGAAGTAAAAAAAAAAAGAAGAAGAAGAAGAAAAAAGGGAACGGAAATTGATGGAGTTCAAAGTAGTCGATTAAGGTAAGCAATGGATGAGACTCGGGGAAAATAACTGAAATAAACGAGAAGTGAGGAAATATGACGTGGAGGATGCGAGAAGTGAGAGCGTGATGTACGAAAAGTGATGGATAAACAGAAATAGTGAAGTAAGCGGTGTAGTCTCTCCCTCCCAGGCATCAACAACGCATCGAAGAGATCCTCAAAGGAAATACCCCAGGCAGAACTACCAGAAGGAGTAACTGTCGGTCCTCGGTACTTGCTAAAGAAAGGAGAATGTACGAAAGAACAAACGAAAACTACAAAAATTATAGAAAGAAAAAAATCTATTACACAAAACTATTTTAGTGGTATTTCGGCAGGTAGTTCGAGTGTGTGGTACCTGAGCTTTTAGGCTGGAACAAAGAAGTTGTAGCGACAGAACAGAAGAAACGCCGCGTCGGAACTGTTTCCAAGGGAACAAAACTAAACCAGGAGAGTCGCGTTTTTGCGAAAAGCAAACTATAAAACTATATTAAAAGGAAAATGGAAAACTATAGATGAGTGTTGAAGTGGAAAGATAGGGAAAGGAGTAGTTCGCCGCAGATGATGACACCATCTAACCCGAGAGGGGTGGCAGACGTGCTAGACAAGACAGAAATAGAGCTAGAATAATAGATAAAGGTATCGATAGATCCGTCTTGAGATCTGGGAGATCCATTAGTGGTTGATGGCCCGTCTACCGTCAAGTAGTTGCGATGGCTGCTACCTTCCGTCTCCTCCTTTTGCTAATAATCCGCCGCCATTTACCATTCTTCCGCCAGCGTTTTTCTTCCTCCCTTTTATTGCCGCTTTACTTCACATGATCGCCTTTCTTCCGCCAGCGTTTTTCTTTATAAACGCACTTTTTTTTTACAACATCTTTCTTTCTTGTCTCTCCCCGGAACGGTTTCATTGTTTTCCTAACATCATTTCTTTTGATATTTCCAGCTTATTATCCCTCCGTGGTAGTGCTTTACTCTCCGGGAGTCGTCGGGTTACGCACACGTACGCGCTGCTAGGCACATGTACGCGTAAGCACTCCCCATGGGTTTTGCCATAGTGCCTCTCTCTCTCTCTCTCTCTCTTCGCTCCCTTGACAAGTTCCTTTTTATTGAGCTGCCCTTTTGCCTTTTATGTTTACTCTCCACTCTCTCCTTTTCTTCAGTTTTCAACTTTGTGATTTTGGTTTTTGTTTATTGTGCGGGAGTTGTTGTCGTACGCGCTCGTAGAGGGAAGTCACCGGAGGTCTAATGGTCTTCGGCGAAAGTCTTTCTTTGTTGTCGTTTTTTTTTCTCTTCATAAAAGAAAACCGAAACTTTTTCCACGTCTCATTCGACCTGCCACTTGACACAAGGAGGAAAAAAAAAAACTCAAGAAGTTTTCCTTTTCGAGGGGTCGAAATTCTTCTTGGAGGGGTGAATTGTTGTATCCGTTTCCGGTTTCCCGGGGACAAACACAATTTTGCTAACTGAAACCGCCCGGGAGAAGACGGGCGAAATGAATTGACCTCTGATGTCGTGGGAAGCGAAATGTTTGAATAAAACAGACGGTGCCGTGGAAGCAGACGATTCGAACAGTCGCTGCGTTTTTCTGCGTAAAATTTCCGAGTAAAGGGCCCTTAAAAAGACGACGTTGCTCACAGCCTTCTCTCACATGCCTTCCTTCACATGATTCCGTTTAATAAAATGGAACTGCGCTTTTGAGGGATGAGAAATGTTATTCCGTGCCTGAGGCGATGGGGGTGTGCATATGTCAGTTGACTAAGAAAACATCACCCCTGCGTTGCTTATTACCTCTCGAAGGCAGTAGCGAGAGCCTTTTTAGTCGTGACTCCACGCGCACTTATGTACATAAATACATAGACTCATTGCGTTTTGCGCACTCTCACAATTTTTCGGCTTGGCTGTTTGCCTTCCGGTCTTTTAGTTCCATTTCCCTTTTGATGTTTCACGTGTGTGTGTGTGCGTGTGCGTGTCACATCCCTTGGAGCCTTCGACGGTCCTCTGTTGCTCCTGCCACGAATTTCCTGCGGATTTCCCACCGGAACGCATCTGGATTTTTTTTTTCAAAGTGAATACTTTCAGCGAGAATTGCCACCGAAGTACACTTTTGGGGGTGAAAACACGGTGGTGTTCCATTGTTGACAACATTTGAAAGATAAAACTTTAAACTATTTGTATTTATTATTAAAACGCATTGGGAGAAATAGAAACTTAATTTATGTACGAGTTATGTCACCTACGTCTTTACTATCTAATTGCCGAATTTAATGCTACTTACAAACATTTCAGAAAAACTTTCTGGGGTTTATGTAACTCAAATAATTAATTAAATAACGTGCCAACATAACCGCATAAGAAGGTGGGTATTTTTGGCCCTCCCCTTACAACTCGGTATTTATTACACTCTCATTCTGTTATTACACTATCACACATTATGTATTTATGTACTGCATTTTTCATTCTATAATTCCTCTCTGTTAGTCCATCATTCACTCTTCTATTAGAAGTTTCTATTAAGGAAAAATCAACCCTCCACTTCCTCACTTAATAATAATTTACATATATGTCTTCATCTCGTACAAATTTGTACTACAACGGACCGCTATCATGCATCATAAATTATTATTTTTGTGTACTCTTAATATATACAATAGGTTGGAAGCCCCGCCACGATTAATGCTACTCTTAAATAATTTATAAATTTTACTAGGTGTAAAATAAGTAGCCATGTTGGCCCTATGCAGAGGAGTAGGGTTGTTAAACTTCAACACGACAGCGCGAGATTAAGGTTACACATCATTGTAGAAGATAGCCGTCTGTTATATTTACATACGCGCATGTTAATTACATATATTGTAGTACATAATGGAGTACGGATAATTTCCAACGGTCCACAAGCCTCGTGCAAATAGGAGAAAATACCGTTTCAGTAGAATTTCTCTATTTCTCTTTGTCTAGTTGTGCCATCTATTCTAGCTAATTTAGTTGTTATGTCTAGTGCTATCTGTCAGTCAGTCTTCTTTAAGATTTTGTAAGATTTTGAGTGTGCACACGAGAGAGAGAGAGAGAGAGAAAATCTCTTAACCGCCTTGTCGTGTCACCTAAATCCTCCTCGTCTTATCCCCGAGATTGGTTGACGCCATTTTCTCCTTTCTTCTGTTTTCCTCGAGTTATTCGTCAGCAATCCGTTCCTACCTGCAGTTTCCTTTCTTTCTAAGAATCTTCTAATTTATTTCGGACAATCTGGAACGTTGTGAGACACATCACTCCGTCCTCACCCCTCCTCAAAAACAATGGAAAATAAAAGGAAACAATTGCGCTTCGTTCCTACTTCGGTCTCGAGCATCGTCTTCTTCTTCTTCTTCTTCTTCTCAGCTATTTCTATCCTACCATTTCTAGTTTTTACTCCCCGGAATTACGTTCTAGAATAACTTTTTCACGTTATCGGTGACAATGACTCGTATTTCTTAAAGACTTTTTCCTTTCTCGTGCCTTTTTGGGCGTTTCCTTATTTCTCCTGACCGTCGTTTTGGTTCTTCACCGAAGGTTCTGCCTGTGTTTTTTTTCGCTCGGTCGTTCCTCTTCGACGTGCCTTGATGTCGAAGGCAAAAAAGGTGACTTTCCCGGTGAGGTCCGGTGATAGATTGAAAAATCTTGTTTTGCCTTTTTTTTAAACCCGTTTCCTCTCCCGCGTTTCTAAAAGGTCGGAACTTAATGAAGTGAAACCCTTTAGTGTCGAAATGGCCTTCGGTATTTACTGTGTCACGTTCGAAACTTGGTATTGCTTTTAGGGGTTGAACATTTTTGGATTTGATCCTGTGGCCGGGGCGAATTGGTTCTGGTGTGAAGCTTTCGCGCCGATACATTCGGACATTTGTAAAAGTATTTGTATTTCTGAAATAAATTCTTATAGAGTGGTTACGCACCAGTCTTATTGGTCCCGGCGTTCGGTTTGATCCTGCTAATTTTAGGATACAACGAGTGATATAAAATTTGTAGTCGAATAATACTACGTATTTGATTTAAACATAACAAACATTTACCCTAGAACACAACAAACAACAAATTAAAAATAAGAGGCAGGCATCTACTCGTTTTTATTAAGTTCACACAATTTTCGACTTCATTCTCATAACAGAAACTTTTTTACGTGCTCAATTCACATCATCTACAATTACGTAGTAGTTAATAAGTTAATAATTTATTTTACATATTGTATTATTACGCTAAAGGATAAAAGGAGTTTAGCATTTTTAAAAAGACAACCAGCGAGGGGTGCAAGTTTTTACGGATTTATTTGACGTTCTCCTAAATTACTTAGGTTAGTAGTTTGACTTATGTAACGTAATATGTTAATAAGGCGACTCAGTATGGGACATTACACAAAATAACCCTGATTTTAGGATGGAAGAGAAAACCCACACTCAGAATCGCTCTGCTTGTGACAGAAGTTACAGACGCAAACGTCAAATGTTTTTGCCGCACGTGAAATTCACGTTGTTAGGCAAAGCAACAGATACAAAAATTGTATTTTCACCTTACGAATTTGACGATAATAAAGTCATTTTTCGTCCTTTGAGAGCTCCAGGTACACCCGACGCGAACATTTCATTTCCATAAACACGACTTCCAAGGGAGAAAATTAAACTGAGGTTTTCGACTTTCTCCGACGCGTGACGAACGCACCTTTTTCCGAGCCTTCTCGACGAGGAAGACAAAGGAAGAGGACGACCAGGTCGAAACAGCCAGGGGACCGGGGAAACGATGGAAAAGAAGCTTTCGAAGGAAATGAACTCGTTAATGAAGAATTTTATTTGTTCGATTGCTGTCGAGGAAGTTCGTCTTGAAGGCATTCGTTAACTTGTTTATTGATGGATTAACATCTGTCCAGGAAACGATGGGAAAGGAGAGAAAACGAAGACGAAAAGCAATCTGTTGCTCCGTCCAACCTCAAACTTCTCCACGGACCATTTTAAAATGTCCGGCTCACATTTGTCCCGTAATTACGACATCAATTTCGATTTTCCACTCGCATTCTGACGAGTTTCCTTCGTCAGATTCACTCGAGGGTAGTTTTTCCGGTTGTTCGGGTCGCCCAACATCGCCGGTGGTCTACCCGGACCGAGTCGAGAGGAAACTGCTCCGGCTGTACCTACCACATTGGTTAGATGCAACGGTGTATTTTTAGTTTAACTCTCGCTCGAAAGGTCTCATTTTCATTCAACTTGTTTTATGTTTATTTTGACATAAATTTTATTAAACTGTAACATTTAGAAGTCTAAGTTTAGGCCGTTCAATAAATGGCTCTCGCATACGTTTCACTATGAAAACTTGAAGAAGTTAAACGCTTTTTGTTTTGTAGTGATGTGTTGTTGCTTCCTGAACATCTTCACTTCTTTCGGAGGTAGTGCCCTGTCGTGTGTGTGTGTGTGTAGTTAACTTAAAAATGGTGTGACACTCTCCAGTACCGGACGAGAGAAAACTGTCCGAAAAAATGCAATATCTGAGAGAGGGTTTTTATATTCGCAAGAGTAGATTTAGTCAAGTAGCTCCCGTGGCGGGTTTATTGTGTCATTTGTTGTCTGTAAGAAAAGGAAAGTGCATGATGAAATTTAGAAGGAGAGAAGATGAGTGGAGAGCCGTAGCCCAGAGCTGTGACGGGTGACGATTCAATGGAAACTCGACATTTTTTTTTTCTCTCCCTCTTTTTGCCCAGTCGAAAAGCGTGAAATGAAAAAAGGAAGTCGGACACACAACAAAATGGGAGAAAGTGAAAAGGAAAACGAGGGGCCCGGGCCGTGCAGGGCCCACCCCAGGGGCCCTCGCGTATTGTCTGCTACATGAGGTAACTCTCTCGCATATCATTTTTAATCTCGGCTTCCGATTTCGTCCATTCTTTTCCTACCGTACCTCAACCTCCCCCATTTTTTTTTGCCCCAGAAAGGAAGAAAAGGCTGGAAAAGACTGCTGACCAATTTTTTCCCGTTGAGTTTTCCATACAGCCGTTTCTTTTTCATTTCTGTCCCGGACAGATCCAGACAGAAGGTGAACACCCCGGGTTCTCTGCTCGTTCGGAACGATGTTACCTTCGTACCTTTCTTCTTCTTCTTCTACTTCCCGAAACCTCCACTCGGAAATTTTTTTGTTCTGTATTAAATTCTGAAATGTAAAATTCGATGTGGGCAGTGGGCTGTAGTGAAGAGGCGATGGTTTGGGAGTGGTTGAATTCAATTGAGGGTAGTTGGATAAAATGAACCGTCTTGCTCACGAAAATAGACGTGCGTTTAATGTTATTAAAATTACGGTAGAGAGAAAATAAATTATTATGAAAGAGCTATGTAGGCAGCAACCTGACTGGCAGCAACGGTACAGAAGCCCTGACTAAAGTCTTAGGAGTTTAGTAGAGTTTTAACTTGTTAAGTGAAGAAGTTCGGACAGAAAGCAAAACTATTACACCAACTACAAACGCATGATCACGGGGTATATTGTGTAGTCAAAAAGCACAATATTATTCATACATATATTAATGCTTTTGATGGGAGTACACAGAACACAGGAAAATAGCAATCGACAGAAAAGCTGGCAAAAAAAAACTAGTTGAGTCTGATAGTTCACGGTCTCTCAGGTTCTGATCCTTCATCTAATTTTACAATATTTAATTTCATTCAAAGGAAGAGTACTTAAATATATGTCCATGTTGTTTTGGTGTTCGATAAAACAAACCTCATGCGGTAAAATATTGTACGGTGAAAACATATATAGTTTCTGTACCGCAGCAGATTCATCACTGTCTTAGTAGTTTTAAAATAGTTAGACTTGGGAGTTAGTGGGACGGCGATAGTGGAACTGTACCGTACACTCTTACAACTACTTTCTTTTTCTTCTACAGTTAATATTACATAAGTAATGTACGGTCGCACTTTGTATTGTTTTTCCCCACGTCCATTCATTCAAGCTTTTTATTCCACCACAACGGACAACGGCCTTGCCTTGTGAAACATTTATTTTCAACGACCTTCAGGTGTCATAGAAATTCCACGTATCTCTTGATAATAAGGGAATGTATACACAATTGAATGGAGAGAGAGAGAGAGAGAGAGAGAGAGAGAGAGACCAAATGAAAGGATTCCACCTCCGCTGTGGAGCTTTTCTCTCTCTCTCTCTCTCTCTCTCTGTCTCTCAGCCTTTCTGTTGCTCTCTCTTGAAGAACAAAGAATGTAAATGATGCAGCGGAGTCCTTTTCCCAAAAGGGAAAAAGGAATGCAATAACCGAAGAGTGAAAAGAATTTTTGTTATTTTTTCCTTCTTCGCCTTTTTCTGCCCGTTGTTTTTTTCCTCCATACTACTTTATTATTATTTTTTTTTTATCGAAAACTATAAAAAGGATCCTTTTCCGTTACCGAGTGAAAGGACACGAGGAGAACTAGGCGAGGGAGGAGAAGCGAGAGAAAATCTTTTCATGGTTGTCTAGGCGGAATTTCAGAGAAGCGTTTCCACGGGAACAGAAGAAAAAGTTAAGGTACGGCGGTTTCGAGCCTTTCGAACCTTTCAAGTGCGAAATGCAACGGGTGCCGTTTAAAAAATGGCGCGATTTTAGGGGTGGGGTGGGGGTGGATCGAATAAAATGAATTTGTTTTTGCCGAATTTGAAATGGAAACGATTTGCCTCCTTCACCCCCGCCCCGGGAGAGGGAGCGTTGCTATTTTCTAGGAGGTTTTGCATAAATTTGGCGCGCTTAAATTGAAACGTGGGGAAAGGCTCGACGAACCTTTTCCATCGACGAATCCTTTTTCGATTCAACTCCTACGATTAATTTGGTCATCGTCGACGGATTGAAATTTCACATCGTCGTTTTTTCGACGAGCTCATAAATTTAGTAAAAAAAAAAAAAAAGAAAAAGAAAAATTAATTTAGATGGACCTCGCATAGATAAATTCGTCTATTGGATCGATCTAATTTTTCCGTGTTCGGTTACGTTGTCCCGGAGGACGATTAATCAGACCCCGTGAAAAATAATACCTAAAGTAACAGTGACGTATTTTGGAAAATTTTAGTAAAACAGTGGATTCCTGTTGACGTTGACGCGGAGTTCAGGCCTCAAGGGTAAAAATTAGAAAATTTTTTTGTAGAAAGTAGAGCCGAGAAATATCTCGAGTACATGAGGAGGTCGAAATGGATGAGTAGAAAAAAGTTATTGGTTAAATACTAAAGTCATGTACATAGTTAGAGACCTATGTATAGTTTACATAAGTGCAAATGTGCTTAATATGAACAAATAGGTGCAAGGACTAATGTAGTGCACTTATTGCTGTCACAATTTGTATTGTACCGTAGTTAGTCCTGGTACTACCGTTGTAGCGCAGTCTGGTACCGCAACTGATTTATTTCTGTACGACAGTCGGAAAGTCGGAACTCCAACTGGGCTTCTGTTAAATTTAGGAACTGTATCGATTTCTCGTATTATTCGGACAAGGAGCTTGACTATTAAAATTCTCTTTCATTCTCTCGATTCGCTCAAGTGCAATTTTGAAAGTCAAAATCAGGTTTTCTCGTCGAATTGGAAGCCGCTGCCATTTTTCATAGAGTTTTTTTCCTCAGGTGTTACGGTTTCCTCTGATTTCCAACTCTTTCCCGGGGATCCCTAAATAATTCAGGGGGGATCTCGGGTTCGAGACGGTGAAAAAGCGAAGTTGATGGCTCGTGTAGAGATAGAAGGTTTGTTTTTCAATTCCCCGAGAATGAATGTTTTCTCCTTTGTCCGAGATTTAAACTAAACAATGTCCATTAAACCTTTCGAAAAGGTCAGCATTTGTTTCCTTAAACACAGGTGAGAAGGAGTAAGGGAAAAACTCTTTAATCAAGACGGCAGACGAAGAAGAAAAGGAAGAAGAAAAAAAAAACAGGGTGAAGTTGGCCGGGGTTTTTAACTCGAGCCTTTTTTTCCTACCCCGGCTCGGTTGCCTAACTCTCCTTTCGCAGGGGAAAACATCCGAAGGAGAAATATGAAAGGTGAAAGGAGGTATAAAAAGCGAAAGGGAAATGTTCGAACCTTTCGAATTGAAATTTTTAATGTTTGCTTTTCCACCAGGGATTAGGCCGAAGTGTTTACACTGAAAGGTTTTCTAGAATTCTCTAGAAATAGTTTGGGTTTCCCGGGTTAATTGCAGGGTTTAATTGCTGGACGAAATTGTCCGAATACCTTTGAACATAACTTGTGTTTTTTGACGGACCGAAGTGTCCTCCAGGAGAATTGTGTAGGTTTTCCGTGAGGTTCGCGTCCTTTCTACCGATTTCAAAACGAAATCGCAAAAAAAAAATAGTTTACTTCCCGGGAACACGGTCCCTGCGTTTTGTCTATCGTCCCGGTTTTGCTGGCGTTAAACCTCTCAAGTGTAATTTACCAGAAATGAAGTGAGACGCCTCCCTCAAGGTAACTCACCAGCATGAGTATAATATTATGTATTCATCATGCACAAGTTGCCGGAGTTGGGTTTCACTTCTGCGGAGGCATCACTTTGAACTAACTTCATAAACTTTAATAATAGTTTTCACTACCGGTTTACTCGTGTAATCGCTTGCTCTTACCGAACGGTGCCATTTATGCCTTTTGACATTTCTCTGTCGGTGACGCAGGTGTTTGCTCTCTTTCGAATGAAATTATTTAATTCACTTTTCGGTTTGGTAAAAAGTAGAAAAGTGATGCTGCGTTCCTCGGTCACACCTGTCAACTCAGGGAGTCAAATGAAAATGTGGATTTATGAGTAGGTAGGAATCACTCCGAGGTAGCAACAGCACGTTGTGATCGGCGATCGAATGTGCGTCGGATAGACGAAAAAATTAAAAATGGTCGGAGGGTTGTTGTTAAACCGTAGCAAATGTTGTTGTGATGACGACACGTAATGTAACAATATCACCAGTGCTTGAATTTATTTTTACTTAAAATATACTTTAATTGGTGGAATGGAAAAGGTCAGAGCGAACAACAAAGTGTTGAGCGTTCGAGGCGATTGTTAACAACAGCAAAAGTAGTTTGGTCGTGATTGTCTAGATAGCAATAGTACGGTTGAATGAATTTCCAACAACTCCGAACACTGTAAATTGATTGAATTCAGTTTGAGTTTTAAAAATTGCGCTATTGAGCGACGAAGGTAGCTATTAAACGATAGCAAAAACAGTTTGAAGTCGATGCTCTCCAGTTACAAAAAACTATCTCGGTTTACCCTCATTCAATACATCCAATACACCAAACTCCTCGTTCAGTCGATGATTTTTTACATAAATTTTAATTTACTGAACGGCAGCAAAATTGGTTAGATGTTTTAATAGTTTAACTCTCGTTGGATTCATCACCACTTGAAATATGCAATTATCCACGGAATCGAAAACGTCAAATCGACCGAGAACCTATTAATAGATGCGGTTACTAAACGGTAGCAAATACGTCGCAGCACTCCAACTGCACTAGATCGGATCGTTTTATGACACAGTGTGCGTAACATAAATTTAGAATTTTTTATGATCTCAACTCCTCGCCCGGGAGGAATCCAATTGCCTCGTGAATGAAATTGGTTTAAAGAAATAGAAGTGGAAGTAGAATTAAGGTTTAAAGAGAAGAGAGAGAGAGAGAGAGAGAAAGGAAGAAAAGTCTGTAGAAAATCTGATGAGACTCGCGAAAAGGTAATTTATTACTTTGCTCGGGTAATAAAGAGAGGATTTTTCGGTTTTGCTACAGTCGAGAGAATGGAAAGGAGGCCGAGGGACGACCGAACTGTCCGAACGCGGCCAAAAAACCTGCAAAATCCGAAACTTCAACTCGAGTATTATTCACTCAGGAATTTCCGGTTTTCTACTGTTTCCGGTCGACGATTCCCTGGACGAGAGAAGACAAAAGTTGCACGGGTAAAACTGTTATTTTTTGCCTTCCGCCCCCACGCGCCTCGACCTGCACACACGTACCCGCACACCTCCAGCCATCGCGTGAACTTCTTTTTTTCTGCTTCCACGCCTTTCCTGCGGCAAAAGAAAGAAGGAAATTACACGATTGATACCGAGATTAGGCAGACACTTACAAAAAGCTCGGGAAGGTGGAATTCCTGATGGGAGCAAAGTGCTAATGACAGGAAGAAAAAGAAGCGTCGAGGAAAGGTTTTTTTTTTTTTTGATTCGGACGTGAAAAACGTCTTTCGCACGGCAAAGGCCCCCGAAAAAGAAAGATGGCGACGTCGAAGATGAAAGAAAAAAAACCGAGGAGAGAGAGTTTGATTTTGTCAAATGGTACCCGCCGGTTGTCGTCAAAAGGAAGGATTTCGGTAATCGCCAGCAAAGAACGGAGATCCAATTTCTTCTGACCGCTCGAGAGTTTTCCGTTTGCGACGGACAAGATGTCCACCATTTTGAATTTGGTGGATTACCAATAATTAATGATTTTTTTCCAAGTGGAAAAATTATCTTTCATTGTCTGGTCCTTTCATCTGTCGTCACGTATATCCATCATTTACCCTTTCATCACCATTTGCGTCTGTTCACAGCTTCCACTTCCGGTTTTCGAGCTCCATTTCCTTTTTTTTTCTTTTTTTTTCTGTTCGATTCTTCGAATTTTCCCCCAATATGCTTTCATAACCGGGAGCCGACCACTGCTCTTTGCTCATCGTTGGTTTCATAAAATTTTAATTAAAATATTTGCGTATCGAGCGAGAATTTTGTTTCTCCGTTTGCTTCGGTTTAAAGCTCGCATTTGAGTTATTTGCGCCGGCGAAATACAATTTTTCGTATTTTCAAATTTTAAAGAATGGTATATTTTTGTTTTTTTACCACTTGAGTGAGAACGCAAATTCTTTGCGCTGCTGTTGGATGCACACCGTGAAGTTTGAAATTTTTGCTGCAGTTAAAAACCACTCGGTGGTCACATGATTGAAAGGTTTGAGGCTGTCGCTATGCTTGGCATTAGAAATTATTTTCCTAGACTAACACTACTCGATAGTTAATTGTAATGGTTTTCATAACCATTAATGTACATAATTTATTTAAGCCTATTGATCCTTCCTTTAGGTTTGTTTTGTTACACTGAAATTATTAAGTGTCCTACAGTGTATGTGTTTTATGCGTCTTGAAACTTCTCTCCTAACGTGTATCTGTCGCAAAGAGATGTGAGATGTCCTTTTTGTTCTTCTATTTATTTTATTTTTCTATTTTATCTTTTATTACGTCGCTGTTCTTCGCACTGATTTGTCGTACCTTCCATTTTCTTATTTACATAGAGGAGTTTTGCTTCCACTTTTTTTTGAACCTTACAATTTAGGGGTGCCAGAATTCTGGTTATTTTGGTAGTGGGTACTTTTTGTGTTATTATTTGTTGATTTATGTAAATTATTTAACTTAAGTTGCAAAAATAGATGCCACAACTACTGATTCAGCGTGATTGAGTAGAGGCTTTAGGATGTGTAAGAAACGTCACCATTTATTGATTTTATATTTATTTTATAAATGTGACGTGGTTTTAGTGCCCCTGTGAGTTTTACCAGTCATCCGACAGCACCAGAGGCACTGCAGGCTCTTCTTTTGGTCTTCTTATCTGATCATAAGTCTAATTTCCAGACTGAGTTTTCTTGTTAAGTTTAAACCTTTTTTCAAAGGAAATCCGGGCTCCGTGTAATTTAGTAAACAAATTAAGGTTCCCAGTCAAAGGAATCGAACAATCGGAAACCGATTTCTGTTTTTTTGTCGCGCAATTTGAAATTTCTCGAACTCTCCAAATTCTCATCCACTTGCTCTCCTCCTTCGTTCTTCTGACCCGATTCTTTTTGGTAACTTCCACGTTGGATCTTGAGTTTTTCTGCCGTGTGCCGTAACAGTTCTTTTGCCTTCTTCCTCATCCTCCCACTCCTCTCCCGCCTTCCCCGCCCGCACCGACAAGGTACCATTTGTTGAGATTATTAAACTTTTCACTTGAAGTTTACCTGCGTACGCTGCCTCCTTCATCTTCTCTCTCTCTCTCATCCCTTCACCTTGCAAGGCTTTCTCGTCCTCGCAGAGACCTCAAGTTCCTCTCAACTACAACAAAATTAAATTGCGTTCAAATAAATTCTGTTTTTTTTTTGTTCTTCTGCGTCTTACTTTTCTTTCTGCCTGCACGCGGCTGCTGTTTCTTCTCTTTTCACTAATTTGCTTTGTCTTTTCTTTTTAGGTAAGTTTTCTGTGTTCTCAGATGAGATGATTTCAATACGGGAATTAGTACCCGTCGGTACTGGCATGACATTTTCAATTTTCCTGGAAGGATGCGGAAAGGTAAATTTCAGAAGTGGTTTTCCCATTTGAGGTTGTGGTTCCCCAGGTCGGCGACGAGACAGTGGAAAATAGTTAAAATTACACTGTGAAGTTGATGCGAACTACGTCACGGTACTTCTGTTCTGCACTCCAACCGTTTTTTAGTTGGGCAGGACTTAAGTGATGGAATAGTTGAATTTATGTATTGCCAGGTCGTGATCGAATGCATCCGGCGACATTCAGACATCCAGGTCGATGACCAAAACAAAGAAAAGTTGTTCGTAGTGGTGTTTAACTGTTTATCTACGGTGTACTACGAAAAAAGGTGTTGTTGTCCCGTTCGGTAGCACCCAGGAATGCTGCCCTGCACAACCCCATCCGGTTTTAAATCAACTTGTGCACACCAATGAGTGAGTACACTCCTGGTGGAAGAACACACTTGTACGCGATGTGACTACTCCAGATTAAAATTGTTCCGAAACAGGCGTGCAGACACTGTCGTCGAGCACCCACCCAAAACCGAAGAGGAGGAAGGCATCTGGAAAGTGTTAACTTCTCGACATCGCCATCATAATTTCCAGTATATTGCCTGTATTTCCATTCAGAAGTCGGAATTCATTTTTAGTTCCATTCTTTACTTGACTTTCTCCCTCGTTCACCCCCGGGGGTAGTCCTCTCTGTTTCTCGGTTCTCAGGCTAATGAACGTGTTGTTAACCAAAAATATTGAGTGTCGTGCCCTATTGCTCTCCTGTTGCCTTTCCTAGCTCTCTTTCTCTCTCTCTCTCGCTCTCTATCCATGCCACCCTCTCCTCGGGTGATACTGAATATTATAACATGATTAAGCGATCGCTGAGTGAGAGCGTACTTGTAATTTCATTAGAAGGTACCGTAAAACGGGGTAATTGGGCATCAAAGTACAACCGTCTGGGCAAATGAAATTTACATGTGAAGCGTGCTCTGTATAATGGCTCCTCTCTCTCTCTCTCTCTCACATGTGTGGTGTATGTGTCTGTCCCGTTCGCACGATTTCGTCAAAGAAGTCAGAAAGAATGCAAATACACGGCGTTGCACACGGAACAAGAACATCCTGGAGGACACGAGTTGGAATTTCCGAGAGGGCAAAAGTCACGTAGACACGTGGGGAAAGGAAGAGTTTGAGAGGAAAGCTTATCGACACGTGTTGCCAACATTACGCCGCTGCAAAAATTTGTTCTCCTCCGGATATGAGAAGAAATTGTAATTCCATTCGATCAGCCGGGTTGCGGGAGAAAGTTCGATTGTTTCCGTCATTGCCAAATTGTGTTTTCATTGTGTTTGATGCCTCGTGGTGGAGAATTTGTAATGGAAAAGGAAATCGACTCACCGCCCCATCCGTTGCTGACCTGAAGAAGTCGGACAGTCCGCCGTTTGGGTGTGGGTGCCTCCCCTGCGGGAACTGTTTACGTTTTTTATACGTGTGTTTTGCCCTATATAGTCGTTTCGTTCTTGTTTTTGCTCCCCCACCCAGCGCCTACTCTTCTTAACTGTGTACCTCCCCAATGTACTTATTTTCACTTGCCGCTCCTGCTACTGATACAGCAGACTTCACATGGCGTTTCTGTCAGGCTGCGTCTCCCTGTCTTGTGTGATTTATCGGTAGGTTTTTCTTTGAAAAGAAAATTATTTCTGTTCCGGGCTTCACCTTTTTCTCGTTGAATTTTCTTTATTCGAGCACCCGGTTCGTCCGCCTCCTCCTTCATTGTCTACTTATTTAGCTTTTCCCCCAAAGGAAATTCAATTTTTTTCTCCTCCCCGTCGTTGCATAAATTTCTTCCGACGTTTTTTGGCGGGAATCCAGTGGAAATTTGAATACCAATTTCCAGCCCGTTGTTGGAGGCCGGGTACTTCCCCTGATTTCTTGCAAAATGGCGGACGACAGCCGGAGTTGGTACCCGAAACCGACCCGTCTGCTGCCACGTACACCTCAGTACAAAAGCTCTCTTTCGTGTCGCACACTGGCTGAGAGTCGCCTGTGTGCCATTCCTCCAGTTTATGCGTTTGGATGTTTGCCATAATTCTGCAACAGCTTGTGTCCTACGACTGCAATGTATCAAATTCGATTTTTTTGTTGTCAAGTTTTTGTTTCAACCCTTAGAGCCGGTCTTGAGGGACGGGGGAGGAAGGTAGGTAGGCAGAGTTGAATGAAAATAGCCGTTAAAGTGAGCCGAGTTTAAATTTATTGCCATATATAATTTGCGTTCTACTTTTTTACTCACTTTCGGGGGTGGTTTGTTTTGTTCAATTGGGAACATTTGGCGCGGAAAAGAAGTCACCTTTTTCACCAGAAGGTTACACGTACATTCAGAAATTAATAAGTAGAAGTAAAATTATATATAATGATTCGGGCAAAGACAAAACACAGAAATCCAGCAAAATGATTTAAACAAATAAAAAGGGTAAATAAATAGAAATAAATATACATAAATACATGAGACGTATGTACGACGTAATACGTAAAAAATTAAATAAAAAAATCGATTAGGGTTTGTGTAACTATTTAAAGGGAAAATAAGTAGGTTACTTACTTGAAAATAAAATAACAAAAATTAATAATAATAACAACAACAGAATAATAAGAAGAAGATTAATAAGAAAACACTGCTTATAATATTATGTAAATATTATTAATAGTAATGGTTGACTACGGCAGTTCTGAACAGTCTTACACACTCACTCTATTTTGTTGTTCTGGCCTAGGACAGTGAAAAGTTACCGAAGTATTTCTATTTTTATCTAGTAGACCTGTGGACCTGAACTAAGGCAAACATGGCTACCTCTTTGACATGTCCGAGAACTTTCTTAAATCTCGGCTCGTTTGCGAATTATCCAAACCCGTGAAATTTATGCATAGGAGTAGATGCCACGGGCAACAGTCCGAATTATTCATAGCAGCCTCCGCGATTCGTCACACAGCCTCTCAGATTGCGATGAGGCAGTTTTCGGTCGGAAAGAGAGCCCGAGAGCCATCGTATGAGTCCCCGGGGAGGTGGCAGCGTTCGACTTCGCAGCTTTGCGAGCCGGGGGTAATTCACGACCGTTTTCGTGACCCAATGAACCCCGTGCAGTTTGTCTGCTTCCACGGACTGTTTTTCTTTTCCTTTTTCTTTTTTTTTTAATCCAACTCGATTCTCCGCGCGGCGGGGCCCGGGTTTTCTGTTGCTTTAATTTTTTTTTTGTTCCCCGTTGTTGCTTTGCGACATTTGGTGGAAGAATCGAACTGGCAGAGGGTGGTTTTGGGGTGGATTCAAAATATTGCATTTTCTTGTTGAGGTTTCGAAACGATTTGTCATCGCAGATCATTAGGAAAGCATTTCACCGTGAAATGACTAAAGGCTTCTGTCTTGTGTGACTCACGCTGGAGTTTTTGATGGTTCCATAACCACGTGGAGCTTTTGAGTGATCGCCGCGATAAACTGAGTAATAACCCCGAAAAACTTCATTAAAAGAATTCTTTTATTAAATGTAAACACGGACTTTCCAACTTCTGCCAAACTCAAAACTTATCTATTCATAACTTTTCTCTACTTTCAATTCTGTCTGACACTTGTAGTCAGTTGGAACTTATATATAAATAACTTACAAACCATAGAACATGTATATTATTTTACAGGAGGTAGTATATATACGTAAACATATCATATATATGCTTGGTCAAATTCTAACGGTTCTAGCAAGGCGCTTATCACCATAAAAATACACTATATATAATAAAATATATAATTTTTATGTCTTAAACGTAATGTGTTCTGCTGATCACACTTTAATATCATTCGATGAACTTAAGATCACTGATAAGTTCAGTTGCTTAAGTATACTACTGATGTTAAGTCGAATATTATACAAATTTCATATATTACGTAGACCTCCGGTATTCATTCTCACTTTGTATTTAATCGCAGCTAATTTGAGGACTCCTTTAAAATATTTCATAAATGCGATTTGTTAGCTATAATCGTTTCATTAGTAATGTACATAAGTCAGGGTGTTAGAACACACCGAGGGCGAAACCTCAACGGTTTTTCACTGGACTTGGAATGAAAAATTCACGAACCCCGTGGTGTGAATGAGAGTTTAAACATGTTATAAGAACATCAAAGGGGTTGAGTATAATTTTAAATATTAAACGGACACTTTCATTCATTGATTTCAAGTAGAAAAGTTTTGGAATGTTTGGAGACGGGAAAAAAGGTTAAGAGGCATTCGACAGCTCTCGTCAACCTTTTTACCTTCGGAAGGACACGGGAAGCCCGATGTCCTACCCACACGTTTATCTTAATTTGAAAGCTCAGTTTCGGGGGAGCCGCAGTCAAATTTAAGGGATGAAAAACGTGCGTGACGTGGCATCGACCACGGCAATTTATTTGAGGGCCGAAGGATTACACCTCAAGCATTTTAAACTGACGTCAGGTAGAAGTCAGGTTGTAAGGACCGAATACGACCTTTTCGCTCATTGACTCGCATAAACCGAAAATACATAATTTTAAATTATGTGTAGTTTATATAGTGTTATAACTCCACTCTACAGTTTCTAACACGACCAGTTGGTGTGAAATTAGTTTCTCAAAAACGGATCTCCGCTATGGCTGCTGCCACGTGCTGTTGCATACGACTCACAGGTTGTCCTCACCGGGACACGCCACACGCCTATGTATTTTTGTTATGTAACTCATTTTATAAGTCTTGGGTTCACATTTTACACGTTTTCTTAGTTGAAACTGCACTTTGTAAGTTCGATAGATTCTTCCGTGCCGAGGTAATCCGCTTGGTTCTTAACTTTATTCTTCACATAAAATCGACGTATATTGTTGTCTGTTTCTTCCTACTCCCTCACGACTGGAATTTTATTCAATGTACATAACTTTAACGTTGATTTGTCACTCTTCACCGTAAGACATACATGTGCGAAATGATATGATTGTGGATTGATTTATCAATCTTTTAATGTTTAAATAAAAACAAACACATACCTACGTGCGTGTGAGTATAAACGTGAGGCTTAAGCATGGGAACTCGAAATTTAAAGTTTTATTAAATTTTATCACATTTATATGTTTTAATGTATTAATAAATTTTTATTGTTGCATTTTTATTTTTTAAGCATCATTTTCTTTTTCTAATATTTTATAATTTTTTCTTATTTTATTTTATTTTATAAAATATTTATTACATTCTATAAATCAATTAATTATTTTGATTTGATTTATTATTTCAATTTAAGTATTTAATTTTTAATTTTTATTTAATTTCCTTTTTTTTATTCATTCATCGGTCTAATAAAGTGTAGGACTCGAATCGCAAAAAAAACAGTCGTTTTTCTGGATGAACGGGAAGAACCAGGACATGTGACAGAGTCGAAATTATCAAGTGTATGGTATGTAATGTATGGTGGAGTGTATGTAATTTTTGGGGCACTGGGATGAACATGAAAATGCTGTGTCGCAGGCAATTTGCGAACAGAACCGAAGGCAAGGCACAAACTTTATTTTAAAAAAATAAATAAAATAAAAAATAAAATGTTTTATTTTCTATAAACAGCAAACGTTGGATTACGTGCAAATGTTCCTGCGTGGTTCGTGTCACTTATATTTCTGTATTATATTTCTATATTATTATTATTCTGTATAATTTGATATTGTAGTTTTACTTTCGACAATTGTAGTGACTGACTTCTTCGGCTTCTTTTGTAGAATCCCCTCGTCTAGCCGTTTCACTACATGTGATATTCAATATATCATTTATGACTTCTACTGTTCTTCAACCTGCCTCTCTGCCATTACTTTTCCGCTTGTTGGAAGATTTTAATCTCCCAGAACTTTTATTTTATGTCTTTCCTTTCTTCCATTCTCAGCCAAACGTCCTCTCCCCCACGCACATATATCCGTCCTAGCCCCCCCGCACCTTTCCTTCCTTCCCATTTTTTAGTGCTTTTTATTGCTGTTCCACACCACCGTAGTGAAGCGATCTCGTCCAAGATACGTCTACTTACCTTAACAGATTTTCAGTCTCCTTTCTTTTCCCTCCTATTTTTTCGGTTTCTAAACCGGTGACATTATAAATGTTTGAAAACATTAACCCGCGGCACTTTGCGCTGCATCTTTTCTTCCAGTTGGTTTCCGACCTTCCTCTCCTTTTGGCCCTGCTAAAGGATTTAACCAATTTTCCCTAGTTCTTCCTCTTATTCATCCGTTCCTTTTTTTCCTTTTTTTTTGCGGTTTTCGTTTGAGAGGAAGTTTCCTCAGATACCGAAGATGTGCGTGAGAGACAGAGACAAAGAGAGAGAGAGAGAGGGAGGGAGTGGGAGAGAAGAAGGAAAAGAAAACAATTTTTATGAGCCAGCGACAGCAGTAAAAACTACAGGAAAGAGCTTTAAAGTGCTCCGTTGAGACCCGGAGTTTTCGCTTTTCTTCGACGGCTCAAACCAGAAAGAGTAAATGCCGATATCCCGGTAGGAAGAAAACTACCGGAGGAACTATAATTCAATAGGATAACGGGACAGCCAGGATGCGGGAGAGCTAGAGGAAAAACGCACGTAAAGAGACCGCGGCAGAGGGCAGGAAGGGACCACTCTGAAACCCTCGGAAAAGCTGCAGCAATGCAAAGTCTTCTGCTGTCGGGGTGTTCGCAAAACTAATTTCGAACTTACCAATCATTTGAATTAAATGTGATTGTAAACATGAAAGAGACCGAGGGAGTTAGGAGGACTTTCGAGCTCTTCTTTCTTATGCTGAAAGCTATATTGCTACTTTATTTCACGGCTAATGCAACCCTTCGTGGACACCCTTAATGGAGGGTTACTGCGACACCGGGATTTAAATTCGAATGAAGTTAAAATCAAGTTGGAATTGTGCAACGAGACAAATTGAGTTGATTTACTTTATTGCCGTGGCAGTTAGTGAAGTTCTCGGTCTTACGCAACGAATACACGAGAAATGAGAGTGGTGGATGAACTGTTTGAACTTCTCAGACGTGCGGAAGGGTGAAATGAAAGCGAAAATTTCTAGGCAGGAGGCGTACCGTCTCCCAGCAAGAAGAAAATTAGTTCGCGACGGCCAAAATAAAAAACAGGAGAAAGTGAGGCAGGAGGACGCACACGCATTAACCTAATTAGACGACTTCAACCCTCCACGAAACATCATCTTAGGTGACTCTATACGAAAAATACACGAAGAGTGTAACAGCTGTCCGCAGACTCCTGTCATTAAGTATTTATTTACGTGTACTCAATCAACATGGACGGAGGATTGAGTTAATAACTCGTTTTATTAACTCAAACTGTTTTATTCCGCGGGTTAGGACACGGGGAGACTTGCGGTGAAGTGGCAGCAGAAAATTTCCCCTGTTTATTCTTTGACCACGAGGAAAAAATAAGAGGACTTCTTACATATGTATGTATCTAAATAAGTCTCGTACATAAAATTTATTGTAACGTTTTGCGTCTTTTTTTCTTCGAAATAAACCAGAAATGGAGCGAGAGAAGAAAAAAATTAGAAAGTGGCAGCAGCGCGCGAGGTTTGCACGACGCCTAAAACGAAACCACCCCCCCCCCTATCTCACCCCAATAAACGCCCCCTCACCGTTTCTTTCTTGCCATGTAAAAATTTATAGCAAATTATTTTTAAAACGTTAATTAATCGTCGTTCTTTGGAATTTTCTCTTCTCTAATTACCCGAAAATCGAGTTTTTAATTTAATTTAATTGAATTGGGCGTCGCAAGAAATGAAATTTTTGGCCCCCGGGGCTGCTTCCTGCTGTTTTCTCACTGCCAAAAAAAAAAATTGTTGTTTTCGCACTGGCAAAACGAAGCGGCGTCTTCTGCTGGGTGCTGTGGACGAAACGGGAGATTTTGCTGCAGGATCTGAGCTGTTGGCTAACGTGCAGCTCCTTTAGTTCGGAATTATCCTGCATCCTGGGGGTAGCACACCCCGAATTGCCATCGTAACCTCAATGATTTTTTAAACACGAATCACTTCTATCGTATTATGACATGATAATATTTTGTAACCATTTCACTACTTAATTCGTAGTGCATACTTAATTTATATATAATATCGTATACTTAATTTTAGTATGAAAGAAAAGCTATTTTTATTTTTACATGCTACAACACAATGTACACAATTAGTAAACAATACGTAGTACACACAATTTACGTGTAAACACCGTAGATTAGAGGACTGGTACAAAAGTTCTGGGTGAATGTATCTTAAAAAATAAATGGGGGGAGGACATAGCCCAACAAAATTCTCGTAAACTTTTAAACAATTATGTATTGACATAAAAGAAGTGAACTGAAATGATAATGAGAAGTAAAATGCTTACATAACCAGGAATTTTTAATGAGTTGAAAACGATCGGTACCAAAACGACAAAGCCAATTAAGTTGAAATTTACGAACCGTGAAAGATTATGAAAATAAAAGTAAACAAAATAATAACAATAACGTATCTATAAATACGTGTTTGGATTTGTAAAAGTGGATAAAAAATAATATTAAAACAAAATGTAGATTGTGATAAAAACGATATAGGAAAAATATGTATTATTGAAGAGCCTTGGTGTATAGAAAATTAACTCTACATACGTACTACGCACAACTTACATAATTCAGTTAGAATTATTTATATTACAGCAAACACCTAATTGCATTTAATAATATTTAATGTTTAAATAATATGTTTTAATAATATTTACGTTGTTATTGAAACATTTAAATAATGTTTTATTGTCAATCAAATTTCATTTTCCTTGGTCCAAATTTTTGGGTCAAAAGGTCAAGACTTGCCTGGTCGACGTAGAACACACCGGAAACGGAGAAGAAACCACAAGAAAAAATTTTGCTTATTTATATTTGCTATTATTAATGTGACATGTTCACACGGCAGCAAAATATTTTAATGAAATATCGGCGGCGCGTTTCGATTTTTTAAAATTTCGCTTCTTCTCCACGGCGACTGCATAAATCCCATTGAATTGAAGTCGGCAGACTCATCGTCAACATGTGACAAGTTTGGTAGAAAAAAAAAGTCTTTTTATCAATCAAAGAGCAACATACGACAGGAATGCTGATGTTCGTCTATACATTTTCATTTTCCATAAAAAATTACACTCGGAAAGCTGAGCGGTGGTTTTTTTTTCTTTTCCTTTCATATTGAACAGATGAAAATTTTCGTATGCAAAACACATTGTTTGGCTGATGTCGGACGAACGAACGAACGAGCGAGCGGACGGACGGACGGACGGGCAGACAGAGAGGGCACGAGGGCCCTGCTGCTTTGCATGTGGCCCCGAAGAAAAAATCCCCACGCATCCGAACTAATAAATAAGAAAAGAGAAAAGAATCGGGTCGTAAGCTGACGAACGACAGGAGTTTGGTGTTCTACAGCAGATAAGAGCAGTAATAAAAAGAATTTTTTCTCTTTCTCTCTTTCCGTCTTTAATAGAATCCAGAAATCAATAAAATTGTATTCGAATTTAATAAAAATGACACATAACTCGGGTAAACTGGTGACAATATTAGTTTTAGGGTCCGGGCAACACGTAGAAAGTGTCAGGAGAATGAGAGAAAATGGCGCGCGCGCGCTGGGAGAAAACCACGGAGTAAAATGTCCCACACACACACACACACGACTTTATTAATCAGCTTGACAAGTGTCGCATGGAGAAGTCTGCGTGTGCTGGAATGCATTTGCTCGGTGGACATAAACACGTCCCTCTTTGGGTGCATTTCATTTTAATAAACATAAAACATGGGTGGCCCAATGAAGAACACATGTCACACGTGTTCGATAAGACGACGTCGGAGTTGTTGACTCGTAGGTGTGTGCTGCGGCCTAGGACTAGGACTGCATAGGAAATTTTACATAGGAAAAATTGTTTATTTGAACTTTGGAGTTGTGGAGTTGAGTTTGCTTGACTGTTGTCACGAAGGGAAAGTCAAATCCAGTGATATAACTGAAAACCAACGTTTGAGTGCTTTATTACGCATTCTCAAGTGAACTTAATTGTGAGGAATCAAAGGGTGAAATGACACAACAGCAAACATCACTTTCCAAACTCAAACTATACTCCTCCTCCCGTTCAACTATCGCTTTTTATTGTTTTATTGTTGAAAGCACCAGAAAGTAGAAAGATAAGAACGGTTACGTTCTCTTAAACAGTTAGTGATGTTTGAGTTTGTTGTTGTTGCTCATCCACTCGCTCTGTGCACACGTCAAATTCCAAATTTGATTTTGACGTTTACCCCATCTGCCCTGTGTGTAAGTGAGGAAAGACTGATAACCCGAATGAAACACCTGTTGACGGTGTGTGTGTGTGTGTCTGTGTTTGCGTGTTCGTGCGTGCATGCCCCCAATACACGTACATAAATTATATTTTTATTTATTTATTTTTGTCACCTGCGTCTATCACCCGGTCATTAAATAAGTGAAGAAAATAAGTACGAGGAGTTAATAAATCAGTCGGTGACGTTTCAATGGAGTCGGTCGATTTAGCACGCCGATTTAAAATAAAAGTTGTGATGTCGTCTAGGGCAGGGAGACGGGGAGCCGGTGGCAGCGTGGCACACTGGGAAGGCAGCGTTTTCACAGGAAGGAAACCGGTTAATGACGGAAAGGGAAGTTCAGGCAGCTGCCAAGTTCCGAACGATTAAAAATAACGAATTAAATAATCATAAAGTAGAAGAAATGGGGCGTTGCGGAAAATGGCGGCTGAGCAAGAGTAATGGCCGTTGTGATGTTGATGTTATTGACGTTGTCGTCGATAATGAAATGCCACGTCGATGGTAACGACGACGGTGATGGCGATGGGATTGTGGTGTTTGCTGTATCCGGCGCCAAACTATGTAAATTACAAACGACACACAAACACAAAAAAAAAGTTTTCCAGATTTTTCCAGGCATCTTCCTCTCCTCTTCTTCTTCTTCTTCTTCTTCCGCCTTCGAACACGTTCCCGTCATCATCATCATCAACATCCCTTGTTTCTTGTGCATCTTCTTCTCGTTGTCTTGCCTTTCAACCCCGGAATCGTTCGAACAGGCATTTGTTGTAATAAAACTTGAGCCGAGTGTTGGAACATGCAATAAAATGTGTCAGCACGTAGGAAAAGTCAATAAAGACGGCGATGATTGAACAAGTTGTTTGTTTGCTTTGGTTGTTGGTTCCCTCTTGTCCCGGTTGTACTTCCTTCCTCTCTTACCACTCCCGTGCGTGTGTGTGTGTATGTGTGTGTGTTTGTACACGTAACAATAACTTCCTCTCGCATGCCCTGGTCATAATTCCCCATATTTTGAACTCTAATTCCCATCAACACACATCGTTTTATTGATTTATATATAGTTTCGGACGTTTTAATTAAGAGCAGTTTTGTTTTAGACGGTTTTAACTCTTTCCCGCGTTATTATTTCCGTTTGAGATTAAAGAAAGTTACGGTTTCGAGTTATTACGAGAAAACTAGTCTTAGAGAAATAATAAAGTTACGGAACAGGCGTCCGGGGATCTTGTCTCGAGTACTCAACTCGACGGTTTTAACATTTTGTTTGTACTTTCCTCCCACTTTGGCCGGGAAGGATTTTATTCGACTAGTGCTAGTTGGTATCATTGGCAACTACAGTACAGAACTAGAGTATAGAAAAGTAGAGCTCACATGCAAACGTACAAGGCAAGCGGTTCCAAAGAAGTAAGTTGTAAATAAAATTATATATAAAAAGATTTTTAAGTCAAACTTGGGTCTCCCAGAGCTGTTCTAGGAGAAGTTGTAGTCGAGCAGAAGACTACACCATGTCTGACTGTATGACGTGCAATCATCTGCTGGCTTAAAATGGCTTTTCCATCTACCATCCGCGTCAATGTAGAGTGCCTACAACAAAGAATTATGTTATTGTGGTTTTGAACTGAATATATTCCAGGATAGTTTAGAATAGAGATAGTCAAGTAAATAGTACAGGTGGTACATCCTTCAGACATGTTTGAGGATGATGAAAGTACTTCGGTGTGATTCGACCATGACCGGTAATGAGAAGTTTGAGTAGTCGAAGAACAACTCTGTCCCAGTTCAACATGCTCAACTACAAAACTATTCCGTCTGACATGAGGGGTGGTTTTCGATTGGGGTGAGTCGGTAGCAAATCCAAGTCAAAAGTGTTATGCACCGTAGGAAACTACAATTAACTAGTTTTATCGATCCCGTGAGAAATTGCCCAAGTTTCACTCGGGTTGATATATTGTGGTGGGCCTCTTTTTTTTTTTTTTATTCTCGGGGCTCCGAAAAACCGAAGTAGCAAGTTGCCCTCTCGGGCGGTTTTGGCTCGCTCTAACCCGTCCTGCCTTTCCATTATTAAAAAGCTCACGTTTTAAACGGGGCTTTTGGTAAATATATAGCCGAAAAAATTTAAATTTATAAGAAAGATAAATTTTGCCAGGGAAAAAAGTTCGAAGACTTTGAAAATAGAAATTCTTTTTTTTTCTTCTTCCAGACGGAGGCTCGCCCCGCGAAAAGTTTCCTTTTTGCAGAGCTTTCGAAATTGACTCAAATGAATAAAAAAAAGAAGGCGAGCTTTTGATGAAAATTCAAACTTCTCCCCGTGTTGTTCTCGCCCGGTATTTTCACGACCATCCATCTTGGTTTTTAACTTTCTCTCCTAGATCACATCTAGTTTATCTATTCTTTACTGTTTGCTTCATTAATACACTCGAAATGAAACAGGGACGATTGTCTTCGAAGTCGTCGGACGTGACGATTTGGGTCAGAAACATCTTTTTCTAGCGTTCGAAGTTCGGTGGTGGACGTGATAATTTGGTCGTGGTAGCAGAAGTATGGAAACGATCTCTTTCTCTCTCTCTCTCTCTCTCGAATCAAAAAGTGTTGAAGTAAACAGAAGGGTAGCGTTGATCGTTGTCTATTGACACTTGAGAGAAGTGCAGAGCCTGTTGGAAGACAGAGAAAGACGGGTCTGGTGACACGTCTGCTTTGGGGTGTCGCCTGGGCCCTTCTCTCGCTCGTCTGTCGAGAAACCCTCCAGCAGTTGGGGACTCCGTGGCTCCTTGTGCTTCAACGTGTCTCCAGTCTTTTTCCCATCACGTACAGCTTGTCATTTCATTCTTCTGACACTTTTGACTCTCACGTCAGGATTTTTAATTGAGGTTGGAAGAATTCTACATGCACTCCGGTTTGTTTATTTATTTTTCTTTCCCGGTTGTCGCGTCTCTGTTTGTACGGTTTTGTCCTCACCTGGCCAAGTTCTTTCACACCTTTCTCATTTCATTAGTGTTTCCGTCTCTTTTTGGGGCGTCTTTTCGGCTCATTTCTTAAGATTTTCGACCGGGTTCGATCTTTTGTCCTCCCTCCCAGCTCATTGTCTTCTTTCCTCATTGTCTTGTCGGTCCTTGCGGAATTTCTTTTCTTATTCATCCCATTCTTCTCGTCGCAAACTCTGCTCCTGCTTTTCTTCTGCGTCAACTCCGTCGTGACTTCCGCGCTTCTACAACCGCTCAGCCTTCCCCCGGACTCTGCGATTTTTATCTTTTGATTTTCTTCTGTAAAAAAAAAATCGTTTCCTCCGGGACATGTAAGACCGGGAACGGTGAAAGGTTGACGGGTCAAAATCTTTTTGTTTAAATAAGTGGGGGGTAATGAGGTTGGATACCCTGGGTCCTGCCTGACCGATTTTACAACAGTAAGACCACCAACTCTGGCTCACGGACGCGTGATATTGTCTGGCAGGGAAGACGATCGATCGATCACGAATTTGTGGAACACGTACGGGTCATACGAATTTGTACTGCCCCAGAGCCCACGATCTCACGATCTTCTCTCGCCCGAGCAAACAGATCGTTCATTTTAATCATTGTAAAATTTATTTAATTTCGTATGTTGTGAAAGCGATTTTGTTGGGTCTCGGGGTTGTAAACCCCCTCCCTCTACGTTATTGAAACCGACCCATGTGACAAATCAGAGGTTTATTAAATTCGAACAACATTCGGTTCCGTTCATGCGTGCATCTATTAAAGGATATGAGATGGAGGAATACAAAGTCAGTAAGGAAGGGAGGGATGAGATGACTCGAAGGAATGCAACCGGATTGTTTGTGATTCCTCAGCAATTATGACGTCCCTTCTGTGTTCTTCGGAATGAATCAACGCTCTCGAGGAGGAGGCAACAGGAACGGCGGCAGCAGAAGCAGAGGTCCACGCGGGGACACCCATGAATTTGAGTTGTTTCCCCCGAAGGGCGTGCGGCGCTTCTAATTCAGTTATTTACAAATTGCATTTTTTCTAAGAATTTTTTCACCCCGAGAGTCCCTGGTATGAGGGGTTGCCCACCCTTGTCCAGTGCATTAAGTCGTAAGATTCAACCCCGTGGCAGCAGTAGGTCAGAATGGCCTAGTGATTTTAATCAACAGCACGATGACTCAAATTTAGGTGCAAGTAAAAGTCCTGCTGGAGACGTTTCACATGAGAAAACAACCCCTTCGGATACTCCCTAAAAGTACAAAATTAAAACTACAGTTCCATGGAGTTGTCTATCTGCCGTTGTTTTGGGTGGTGCTATTGACACAGATAAAAACACACGTTAAATGTTTTGTAGCGAATAAATAATATCATTCTTCATTGTCAGGTCCACACACCGTAGTTTTAAATACCCCAGACTAATAAACTAGTCCGCCTAAATTAGTAAAAAAGTAAAACATTTAAAAATTGTATTTATAGCACTTATTTATGGTTACCGTACATACGCGGCAAAGGAACAGGGCTCGTTCTACAACTTTAGTCCTCCCACCGTGGTATTTACAATTTTACAAAACTTAGCGTACGCCAATAAAAACACGTAAACGACATTTTAGAATTCATATTGCCGCAACATAAAATTATATATTTATTGTTGGGTAAGTTCCTCGCTTGTGCTTTATTGCCAGATAGATAAATTTGTTTCAAGTCTTACGAACAGCTCGTGTACGAGACTGTCTGTGACGGCGGACACATTTAATTGAGTCGTGGAATTAACCCATCTATTTCTACTTTTTAAATAATACACTACAATAGTTTGGTGCATATGTCCGACACGTGTGCTGTGAGTTTACAAAGAGAAGTAGGAAAAGTTTGCGTCTATCGATTAAACGTTGAACGCTCCTCGCGGATCCGCGTTGGAACTAAAAAGGAACTTATTGACCGGCTTCTTTCGGATCATGTGCGGTCTTTCCATCTTTCTTTCTCTCTCTAACTTCTTGTCAGTCTTACCTATCACTCTCTCTCTCTCTCTCTCCGTCTCTCTTTTTTTCAACTGTATACGAAATCTGGAGGACTCGTTCCTTTTGCATCTCTCCGCACTTCGCTCGAGAGGTTAACCGTCCGACAGATGGACAGGACCCTTGAGGGTTGGGTTGGGTACCTGAGTACCCGCCGTTTACCATTTCTTGCCCCGACAGACTCCGGTACTCACCCGAAAGGTTCTAATTGTGTTATTCTCCTCTTATTGGCAAAACGTGGCAGTCTCCTCTGTTTTTCCTCTTTAATTTTGGCATGGCCGCCGTGACAAGAAATGAAATCCGACTTTAATGTAACATTATTTACTGCACTTTTCTCATTTTTTTTTTTCATATTCCCGTCCGTTTTATTTTTATTACGACTTTCGCTTGTTAATTTAATTTGACGGTGTTGTAAATAATTTTTTTCGACAATCTCCTTTTTGCCCGTTTTCGTTGGTTCTGTCGTCACCGCTTCTCCTCCTCCTCCTCCTGCTGCTGCTGCTGCTGTTGCTGTTGCTGCAGCGAGAAAGTAATTTTGAAAGCGGCGACCGACGACGACAACAAGCAAAATTTCATAACAAATTTCTGTTTCTGTTTTCACTCTTTCACTTTTGTCTTATTAAACGCATACATAATTTTGTCTTTGACGGAACTTTTCCACTGCAAAATTATGAAAGTTTTAACAAAGTAGTTTTAAACAGATGGATGGGTAACAATGTGCTCATTACCTATTCGCTATTCGATATGTGCTCCATCGTGATGGGTTCTGTTTTTTGTTCAGCCACGAAAGTTTTAATAGTTTACTAATAGAATTAATAAAATCAATAATATATATATTATACGTGATGAGAAACACAACATAATATGTCGCTATTAAATGTAACGTTTTTAGCTGACGACGCGTTGTTCTTACCGACAATATGTACCAATTAAATGCAATATAATTCAACAGAAGGTTTAATTAAAATATTAATAAAAAGCATTGTGTTAATAAAAACCTAAACAAGACAACTCGTAGAAGAAACCATTTTGACAGGTAGTCCGCTTCGTTGCAATACGTATACATATACATACTTATAATATTGATTTTTATTAATCCTCTTGACCGCTGCATTGTATATTTCAGTATATAAGCATTTTCGTACAATTTACAGTATCGGTGGTTCAGGTAAAGGAGCGAGCGCGCAGGCTCAAACAACAGCTTACGAGGAATCATTGGGAGTTTTATAGGTGTAAAAGTTCCACTATCATCCGTCACGTTGAGAAAGGAAAGAAACAAAGTTGATTGTGAATGATGGAGAAAATTAGTTTCCAAGAGAGTGGAAAATTAGGTACACGACAGAAATAAAAGGCACTTAAAAAGGAAATTAGAAACAGTTGTGTGAGAAGAATCGGAGGAAAGAGGAGGATAATCGGAATACGATTTCTTAGTGACATTTTAAGTGGGAAAAAGTGAAAAGGCGAGAGAAACAAAAGGAAAGTCAAGTTTTTAAGGTAGAGAGAGAGAGAGAGAGAGAGAGAGAGGAGGGGTGTTACGTGGAAGCAGAAAAACTAGAGAGATCGTAGAGGAGTCTAGGAAAAAAAGTAGAGAAACGAGGTAGCGACTCGAGATTTCTCTCTCATCTTCTAAAACGAGCGAACGAGATATCGCAATCGAACGAAGCCTTCAGCGTTCGCTTTACTTTCGGGGCCTTTTTCGGGGCCCTTTGATTTTTCCTTTGTATGGCGTTTTTACCGGAAGTTCGAAAAAGACATTTGCATTAAGAACTCATTCAACTTCGTTTATCGGTTATGCCGTGAGCGACTCGACTTTTCTCTTCAACCCTTTTTATCACCTTTCCACCACTTCTCGCACTCACCCCCGTGGCGGCTACCCCTGGAAGAGTCTGGCGGGTGATTCCCGTACCTTTGTCAGACATCACGTCGATGGTCGACGTCGACGCACCAAATTTCTTTCGGCCTCCTAAAATTTTTCTAATCCCACGAACGGGGAAATACCACAGACTAAAGGAGATAATGCTGTTTCGAAAGGTTTCATCGGATATTTCTTCTGCTTTTCCCGTATGTCTCGTATCTTCGGTTCCCGGAGATAGGCCTGGAGGAATTAACGATTTCCATCTCTTCCACGAAATTCTTCTTCTTCTTCTTTCACTTCCACCGGTGCTGTTGCTTCTGCTGCCACTGCTTCGTTTGCTTTATCTCACTTTCACGCGTGATTTTCCACGTAAAGCGGGATTTAAACCTTTCCCCATTGGATCCCTGGTAATATCAACGCTCGATGTTTTTTTTTTTTCACTTGGGTTTGTCTGCGAGGTCTCATCCTTTTTTCCTGAATTATCCTTTCCATAGCTTCCGCCTCACGTAATTTCACCAAAGTCTCGGTCTCACAGGGTTTTTGCAGTTGCCCATCTTTTTCTGCAACCTCCGTAATTAGACGTACGTACTCACATCGGACACGGGTCTCACGTGAGAGCAGTGACTGTCTGTTGTGTTTTATTCGAAATAAGAAATTTACAAAAAATCATATTCTGATTTGCCTCTCTAATGACACGACGTACCGAGGTGATGTATTTGCACCCTGTAGTAGTAAGTTGTAGTAATTATTACTGCAACACAACCATATAGCTCACCCATCTAGCCGATTTCGTGAAGTCGTTACCAAACATTTACGTCCTTGAAGGAAATAAATTCATCACATGGAAAGGTTCTCCTCCACGTCTTCAACAGTCCTCGAAGGTTCTCCTCCCGCCTTCACTGCCTCCCTTGAAAAGTTTTCCAGATTTTGCCCTTTTCTCTTTTACTTTTAATCAATTTAATTTTGAACGAGTAAGAAATAGCCCGTAGGCATTTTCCCATTTCTACTCGGCTTCTCATCCACTGACTCGTCTAGCCTTACCATTCGTCTTCTATCCATCCTTTTCAGATCCTTCCCTTATTTCCCTTTGCTTCCTTCCTTCCGTTCCCTTTCCGCAGTCTCCTCCTTCTCCTCTCTCTCTCTCTCTCTCTCTCTCTCTCTCTCTCTCTCTCTCCCAATGAAAACTCGCGCACTTTCTTCCATCGCTTGTTTTATGATGTTTTGCTTTAATTTTGGAAAGCCAACGACCGGAAGAAAAGAGTCGTCGTCGTCGTCGTCTTCTTCTTCTTCTTCTTCTGTTTCCTCCTCTTTTCCATCTAGCGGAATAACATCATCGCGGAAGATGTCATTTTTTGGTTGTTCCAGAGAAAAGTTGAAGGGAAATGGTGCCAAGATTTCATTTGTTTTAATTGATTTTTAATCTCGTGTTAATTTAACTTGTTCGTGTTTGCACAGAGTTGTAATTTGCTTGATTGGAATAGTTAGACAGTTGACTTTTGAACTATTTTGAAATTATTTAAGTTGGATTGTAGTACGGGAAACCGATACGTTCAATTCTACAAGAACTGGTCAAACTTCTCGTGTTTTCCTCCTATAAAACCTCACTTAATTTTATTATACTGTTTTGTTTCATATTGACATGTTGTCGAGCATTTTCAGTAAAAGTTGAGTTTATCTTCTTGCATCTACATATCTATAAATAAGATTGTGTTATTTATGAGAGGCTGTAACATGTATTGAGCATTTCATATATTTTTTCAGTGTGACAATTGTAATATTTTTAAACTAAACAACAGTAATTAGATTTGTTTAGTTTCTTACACGACAAAGTGATACTTTCAATTTCAAGTACCACTCACAATATACAAAGTATACTCTCAAGTTCTGTTACACTCGACACGACTTATGTGCAGTCAGTCTCCAGCCTTCATCAACATATTCTTTGTTATGCAGAAACAAAGGTTAGACGTACGCAATGTTGGAGTCAAACGTTTCAGTGGTCGTTGAGTTTCACTTTCTCCCGTCTCTTCTTCATTGATGTTCCGTCAATTTTTCTCATGCACAAAGAACTTTACGCGAGGTCATAAAACAACAGAAGAACAATCTGTAAAAGTTAAACGGTAAAGCGTATGATCCGAACGGATATAAAATGGAAACATACGAGAAGGAGAAACGAATAGTGAAAAGTGAAAAAGCGCAGGTATGGAAGTGTAGTGAGTGTACAAAATGTAACATGCAGAAGACTTTACTTAATCATATATAATTCTTGGAAGAGTTTTTTCGGGGGTCGAGTGGAACACCCCGGGCCGTTCACACTCCTAGATTTCCCTTACATTAATAAAAACACACGTAACGAAATCGAAATAGACAAAAGGTAAACTTATGGGAAGGTGTCCTCGAATGATTCCGTAGAAAACCACTCGTCTGGTTTCCACGGGCATTCTACTCGACCGCCTGGCACTGCAATCAACAGAACTCAGGAGTCTGAAGTATGTGAAAAAACTGGCAATTTGTTCTGCTTAACTAGAAATAGCTGTCAGCCTTTCGGTAGGAAAAGTTATGACGAGTAACACAACTGAAGAAGCAATTATTTTTACGTTGACAAGTGGCACCGCAGTGCTGTAACTTCTTATATATACAGATACACATATGTAGCAGACGACGGACTGGGTGTGTAAAATATACGTATAGACTAATAAAAAATTAATAACGACCGTGCAAGTTCATGATATCCGTAATGTATATATTCTCTGTTGAGTTTGAATGTTCCATACGTGCGCATGCCGTTGTAAATAATGGGACCGATGCAAGTCGACTGTCTCCGCTTTTAGGTAACTCGGGCGTGATTTCTCGTCGGTTTTTCTATTTTCACCAGTTCTATCTTTTGAATAGAAAAGATAACAATTCGAAGGTGGCCGGGAGAGCCTGGAACGGCGGCGTTGGGGGTGGCACCGGCTAGGGAAAGTGAAATTGGTTTAATGGGCGGAATGGGGTTGCGTCCGGGCGGAGGGATGGTTTTCAAGTGGTGGAAAGAAGTATTTTACACGATTATGAAAATGAAAATCCTTTTGTTTGTCAGCGTTTTCAGTTTTATCTTTAATGCTCCAGTCCTTGTCGTTTTGTTTGTTTCTTCTGCTGCCACGCAGTAGAAAACTCTTTTGGAAAAGAGGAACTTTAGGAAAATTATGGAACTTGGTTTAAGGCGTCAACCGTCAACCTTTCTCTCTCTCTCTCTTTTCTCTCCGTCTGTGTTTTCTCTGCCGTCGTGTTTACTGTAGTCTTTTTTTTCGCTGTCGGCATCTCTCAATTGATCACGTATCAAGCGTATGTGATGTATTTTGTGTGTTTGTCCCGAATTCGTGTGCGTGCGTGCATGTTTTAATTGTTTTTTTCGGTTTGCGAGTTGCGAGTCGTTCGAATTGGATAAACAAAACGAAAATGCAAGAGAAGTGAACTACAACGGCAACACAAAAGACAGGTCGACCCGATTCTTCTAAATTTCGTTGTAAATCACAAATGAAATTTATTCATAAAAATTACAAAATGGCGTCTCAACCGTTCGAGACTTCCAACTCATCAGACAATACGTTTTTGTAATTCGTCGCTTAGACGTACCACCCTCTCGTTCTGACTACCCCCTCAAGCAAAAACAACCAATTTAGTGTGTCTTGTATGATAAGAGCAGGCCAAATGTGATTTGGCCTTCACAACCCTTCACAACGAAGGGGTAGACAAAGCCCCTGAGCCTTCGACGCTTGTAGATAATATCTGTAAGGAAAACGACAAAAACAAAACTGCATTTGTTCTGTTCGATAGTTTCAACAACTTTGTGTGAATGTTTGACCCTGAGTAATGTCAACAGTCCACTGGAGCATTAGAGGTTGAAGTTGTCGACAACATTCTACATTTCTGTAGTTTAATAATTTTAAGAAACTACCCGGAGCAAGTGTTCCTTTTAATTGTTCGATATTGCACCGTCCGTAGTCTCATTTTTGTTACGGTTAATTAATTTTTTATGAATTTATTAATATTATTCGTTGTACTTAAAACTTAAAAATAAATTATTATATTAACTAGCAGAAATGTGTGCACTTAGTAATGTAAAACTTTGATGTATGTTGCCAATTAACAAAAGGAAATCTTAGGAAATTATAGAACTCTGATTGGATATTATACTATTGTATATTATCTTTCGTTGGTAGCATTGCTACCATTTTACTACTTGAACTAAGAAAAGTACTGAAAGTATCACTTCTTGCGGTCTACTACTCTTCTGTTGTCCACTGCAATCGTACAATCTCACAGTAAAAAAAAATCAACCCAGAAAACAACACGTTTTCGTATATACAAAAGCCACGTGTACTTAATAACTCAATACAACTCATGACTGGTGATGACTCGCTCCTAACTCCTCACTCTTCACAAAACATCTCATCAAACTCAGAAACTACAAATGTCCCTTTTATTCAAATGACACGTGAAAAAATTGACGACTCCTGGTAGGAGTCTGGAATTGGTACGCATGCGAATTCGCAAAACGCCGGCGACGTTTTCTCCCACTCCTCGGTCGAATGGCACAAAACTCCGGGTTATCAGACTGATTTTTTTTGTCAATGATAAAACCGGAAACAGGAAACGGAGAGAAACCCGTTTTCTTGGATTAAACGAGGATTAATGGGAAAGTGTTGAGCGGATCTCATTTTCTCCGGGAAACTTCGTTGGTAAATCCTCTGGCAGATGAGAGTTCAAGGTGGCGGCTGAAGTCGAAGATGCGAAACGCAGGCGAACTCGACGCAGGCAGAGCGAAGGTGATGAAGTCGTAAAGTTTGGTGAACGGAGGCAGCGGAAACGGCGGCGAAACGAAGGAGGCGGCGCACGAGAAAGTAATGGAAATGAATGTTAAACTTTTTTTGGCACAGTTTCGCCGAAAAATAGAAATTGTTTCTCTTTCGGAGGATAAACAAGGATAAGAGGGAATGGGTGAGAGAGACAGACAGAGAGAGAGAGAGAGAGAGGAAAACGTGGCAGCAGACTGGGACGGCAACTCGAATTAGAAGGAAGGAAACGAGGAATTTGCAAAAGTGAATTTTCCTCTGGTAAATGTGTGTAACTTCTCATTTCGGCGATCGATCTTACAGGGGTTGGAGACGCTGGTGGCTGCAAAATAGGAAAATAGAACTTTTAACTTTTGCAAGACCGGAGAAAGAGCGAGGGAAGGAAATAAAAATAGTGAGACAGAGTCGTAGGCGTAGAAGATCACGAACTAAATAAAATGAATGGAGTGTGGCAGCAGAGGGTAAGCAGAAAAGGTCGTAACACAAAACGAAATTTACGGCAAGATGAGAGAGTCAGATGTAAGGCAGAGGGAAGGTGAGGCGAAAAGAAGAAGTTGTTAGGAGTGTCGCGAAGACCGAGGCTGCGACATTAATCACAAGACGAATCAATATAAAAAAAAAACATGGCGTACGTGAAATATAATCGATCGATTTGATCGGCCTTGTGTAAAATTGTAAAACGACACACCCGGCATGAGAGAAAGCTGCGGTCGAAGCGTCGTGGCAGAAGAAGGTGCAGATTGACCGTTAGCCGTAACATCCAACTGGGATTTGACCGCCTTAACACGGTCCCGTCGTTTCAACATGTACGACCATCATTTATTCATTTTGCATAGGATTTCGTATACAGTCCGCGTTGTGGATGGGCAGAAGACTCAAATCGGAAACGGAAACACCCGCCGTCACAGAACGGCTCCTGTTTTTTGCAACTGCGAACCTCTTGCTTTCTCCAGCAGGACTTTCTCTAGTCCTTTCTCTCATCCTCGAGTGATTTACTTTCCTCTCTCTCATTTAAAAACCTGTTTTTGTTTATTTAAACAAGTTGTCCGACCGTCCATCACTCGTCTGATGCCACCTTCTCGGAAATTTTCATTTCATCCCTTTGCTACTTCTCGATGAAACATTTCCTTCCTCTGCCACGACGAGGCGAGGGACTCACAATCTTATTTATTATTTTCATGCAGAGGAAAACATAAATTGAAGGTTTTTGCTCTTTCCCTGAAGGTTAAATGAATAGCAATGGTTGCATATATAAATATATTATAGGTACACTGTACTGATTTTATGTAACCTGTACGTATTATATTCTAAAATTAATTAAAAAAATAATAATTAAACGAGTTATTAATATAAGTGCATATGTTTACATGTCCGTGTGTCTGTGTGTCAATCGATGTCTCCGCGTATTGTTCTTAAGTTAAACAGCTAGTGGAATAGATGTTCCACTTTTTGTTTGTTACCCCTTGAGTTTTTGCTTGAGTATAATATTTTATATTATTAATTATAAACTACAAATATATGACTGTCTACACTGGTAATTTCTCCACCAACCGTTAAATGAATCAGCAACTCAGTTTGTCTGTTATTTATTTTTTGACTAATTTTCCTTCTCTTTTCTTTTCAGGTAAGTGTGAGAAAATGTGTTTTTACATCTGAGTGGAATCTAAGAGTACGACGGCTACGAAGGTGGTAGAGGTAGTACCTAGTTAGCTGTAGGTAGTAGAAAATTTGTATTTTGATTGTGTTGGTTTGTGGCCCTCGTGTAGTTCGGTCATGTTCTACTTTTCCTTGACGGTTTGACTGTTTTTTTTTTCCTTGGGGTGATAAAATATATGTAGTAAAACGTATACAAGCCCGTAACAAGGTGCTTTTCAACTCTGCACTACAATCTAACGCTTTGAAGGTTCCACAACAGTCAAGTTGTCTAGTCGAAGTAGATGTCTAGGACTCAGGGAGTCGGTTTTTCCCTTGTGAAATCACACGTGAACACGTGCCAGTGGTATGATTACTCGAAACAAGAGAAAAACACGCAATGCGAACGAGGTACGAAAGAGTCGCAGTCGCAATAGATAATAGATAATAGATAATAGATAATAGATCTTTTTCCGGCTCTTTTCTCTGCACTTCCATCAAAGCCGGTTCGCGTTGCTTTTACATGTCTCTTTCCCAGGCAATTTTCTCATCTGCTCGACGTCAAAAGCACTTCTTTCGCCTTTCTCCTCCATTTTGTAAAATTTGAATGTTAATAATTTTAAATTTCATTTCTCCTAAATGAAAATTTGATAGGAAAGGCATTTTCCAGTCGATTCCCGGTTGGCTTCCGGCTGAAAGTGCTTTTCTCATTAATAAACATTTTCACTTGCACATTAACATCGGCCTCCGTAATTATTTTACATTAATAAATATTAATAATTTTTCTTTTGCGATAATCGCAATGATAAAAGGGCGAAATAAACGGACCGGGAGCACCCGCGGGCTGTTGTTTTCTCAAAAACTACCCTAAAACCCCTCTCTCTGGAGAAGGTGTGTGAGAGTGTGAGCTTTCGTACCTGAAAACCTGAAAAACACCAGAACCTTCTTGTGCCATTTAACTTTTCTCATCTTCTGTTTGTGTCTTCAACTTTACCAGGCAGGTTTGTTTGCTCTCTTTTTTTATTTATCGAGATGATCCATAAAATTCTTATTTTAATAGAAAATCGGACTCACCACATATATTATTAATCTACACGTTTGTATTATTCGGCTGTGAGATTCTAAAACAGAGTGCTATGAAATTAGAAAATCGTTAGCTTCAGCTTTGAGTTGTTATGTATATTTTATTGTGTACACATTGCACAAAATTAATAATTGTTTTGTGTTTTTATATTAATTATTTTTTATTATTTATTATTGGAAAATAATGAGTAACCACTGAACAATTTGTACTAAATCTCAAGCTGTCAGTAACTTTTTATTATTATATTTTGGTTTTTACAATAAATCCCATGCAGTTGTAATCATGTTAGGTGGTTAGGCGTAGCTAACAAACAATACTAACTAAAGTTTACTAACTTGATGCTTAATAATCTGAATAATGAACAGTCTAGTAACTCACGTCAGTTAAAAGTACTCTTTTGAGACAAAATATCTACGGAATGTTTTTTTCTGTATTGTTAAATGCTCACCTTAGAGATCATGTACCGCAGAGGAAGGGGTTGCTCTGAAGAAAAATAACTTTTTCATAACCGTTAAATGTATAAAAAGAAAAATGCGAAGAAGTGAGAAGCATGCGTTTTATTCTTTGGTTTTGTTTCCACTCGAATTTTCCTACCTTTGAGAAGAGTCCAGTAAGTTGAACTGTGCACAATGAACCGTACACTACGAGAAGGAGACAAAGGAAAGGAAATTGCGAAAGACGTCAGATTAATCTGGTTAACCGGACAATAAAACGACAAGGACGGTTAAACCGAAGGCAAAATCACAGGGAAAAATTCGTATATACAAAGAAAAAAAAATTGACGGAAAATAATTTTGATTTATGGCGACAATTCGGTGACCACCTTTTGTCGACAACCGTCGAGTCTCCCCCGGTGTTTTTTTTTTGCATTTTTGGTACGTTTTACCTTCTTTCTATTTCTGGTAGTCACCCGGAGGTTTCGACGGCCACGAAAAATCCCCCGGATTTGTGAAAATCGAAAATTAATTTTTAGAGTCCCTCGCATTTCGGTTGTAGTCACTTTAGCTACCCACTGACTGGTCCCAGGGGTAATCATTTCTTTCTGCTTTCTCGAGTCTTTCCTCTGTGCTCGAGACAAGAAGTCATTATCCTCTCCATTTGAAAGGGAAGAAAGTGTTTTTCTATTTTTCAAAGCCGAACGAAATTCATCGGTCGTTGATTTGGCCATTTTGCCTCGGTGAAACAACCCCTTCGCTTGAACCGGCAATCGCAGAAAACCGCACTACCCTTAAGTTAAGTTGTTCACTTTGACAAACAACTTAGGGCCGTGGAGAAAATGAAATGGAAGCTTAACGCCCACCCCTTTGTTGCTATTGAACCCCCGGATTCATTAATACATTAATAAATAAATAACAGACTTTTAGTGCTTGACATGACAATAGTTAAATTCGGCACACGGTTAGATACCACTACTTTTACACTACTCTAGCTTTGACGACAATTTATTTTTACATACATTTTTAAAATATTTGTACATTACATTTGGGAAAAAATTCACGTTTAATAAAAAGCACATAAATAATATTGGAATTAAAATAAATAGTTACCATCAGTCAAGTACTAAAAAAGTAAACCTCAAAACATAATATAAACTTTTATACTGAAAAATATAAATAAATACATGTTGCCCGTTCAGGAAACCCCTCAAGTTTTATTAATAATTAATTATAAATTACTAACTTACTTGAACGTAAATTTGACTTACTTGCTTCTTGCATTTTAAAAACAAATTTTTACCTAACGGATGACTTGAGTAGTAATTTGCAAGCGCATTTAACTTCCTGTGTATTAGAAAGTAGAAATAACTTCAATTGTAGTGTTAAAAGTTCCAAACCACAAGGGATCGTATACTATTTAAGTATGTAATTTTTGTTAACTTGAACATTTCCAGTGGAAAGGCACTCCCCGACGAATCAAGCGGTGTAGTGAAGTGATTCACTACAAGTGATGACCACGACACATCACTGCATTTCACCGACGATTTTCAACTTCTTCAACTTCCTCCTCGGTTGACGGGCCCGCTTTATTTAAATTTATTAATTTCGGGTTGCATAACCTCCGTTTCGCCGTTTTCCGGAATTTGAAATTTTCCGCGGTTCCTGGCAAATTAGAAAATTTTCCATTTGAGTTGGACTCACCTGGTCTAATTAATGCATTTCACACTTTAGTTAATTAGTTTAACCGTTTGATCGTAATCGAATTTATAATTGCATAGAGAAATAACGCATTCGGATTAATTTTATTCGCTCGGAATGGATGCCCGGGCTGGAAACTCTGAAAGGTTTCCTTTGACTACTTCCTCTTACACCAACTGCCATCCCTCCGACGGAGAGAGAACGTTAATCGACTTCCTTTGGGAAACCTTTGGAAAGTAATGCAACCCGTGCACTTTATTATTAGGATTCTGCACGCTTGACCAGAAGTTGACTTCTCCCTTGAATATTAATATACGTTACATAAATACATATTATGTAATTTTTTTTTCTGCTGCTTTGAGGGTGTGCTATTCATTCGATTTGTTTTGATTCGGTCTCTGATGAGTACATGTTAGTGTCTACTACTGCAACTGGAATGGTAGTACTTGGACCGTAGTCGGAGTCTGTGGATGTAGTCGTAGTGGAGTTTGACCGGTTGGGTGAACTGGAATAGTGAATATTGGATGTGATTAGAATATTAGAATGGTGTTTTTGGGAATGAGAAGGGTTGAAAAGGAGCTGAGGTGATTGTAGTGTGTAATATTTCGTGCAGCTGAGTCGGTGTTTCTATTTAATGGACTCTTCTTTGTCTACAATAAGTAATGCAATCTGTGACATTGTGTGTATAGAAAAAGTTGTGTGGTTTTTATGATTGGTTGTTCATTAGCACAGCAAACGAGTGACTGGTTGTGATTACAAGGGGTGATACATAGGGCAAACAACGCTATAACATATTATAATTGTAATGTATAGTAGTTTATGTGTGTTACTTTCGTTAACTTGAACCGACACTTTCGGGACACTAAGGATCCATATTAATTTAATTATTTTCTTTTTTACTTTATTTGCTGGGTTTTTTGAGTATGTTGTTATGTTTTTTTCTTTCCTGGTTATTAATATTTTGCCTCACTTTTTGTTCGATTTATATTCGTCGTTTCCAACTCGGGAATTACAGGGATATTTATGGAAGTGCGTTTCTTTCCGTTTCCGTTTCCGGTTGAAGTATTCATATTTTTCGTTAATGATTTCGTCTCCTGTTGTCTTCTCTTCCATTAGTTCTCAGCTGATGAAATCCTGTCTTCTGCTACATTAGGATCGTCGCTTCTCAAATTTTTTACCTCATTTTCTGCGTCCACGTCTTCCCCGGCGCTGTCACCTTTCTTCGTTTCTGTTATTATTTTCCTCAATTGCTTCCTCTCCGCTCCCCACCTCTCTCTCTCTCTCTCTGTCTCTCTGTCTCGAACATCCCTCTGAGTTTTTTTTCTTCCACTTGCACTTCTTACACCACTTAAGTACCGTTCCGGCTCTTTCTCGTCGCAATTTTTAAACTTTTCGTTCGAAGAGTTTCTTCTTCCACGTCTCCGTATCCCCCGGGGATGTCGGGACTGACTGTTAGCACCTGATTTTCATCCCCCGTTCCTCAGATTCAATTTCGTCAAATTATGTTGTAAAAAAAAAGAGTAAGGTTCTGCATAAGCAAGACGGGGCGTGAGCCGAGGGAACAGGCGTAGAAACGCGTGCGTAGCGCGTCGTTGGAAGCGTGAGAAGAGAGCAAAAGAAATAAGATGAGACAGAAAGAGTCGAGTTTTATGTGACAACTGAGTAAACATCTTCGGTGAAATGGTTACAAATTAATTTTCCACTGCCTCCTTTATCTTTCCGCCTTTTTTTTTCCCTGCCGTTGAATCTCTTTTCTGCTTCCACGTTGACGCTTGCCATCGAGCCGGGTGATACTCGAGCGGGCGTGCAGGGGGTGAGAGTCAGGGAAGAAAGTGAAACGTGAAACGTTTTCGCATTTTCCTATTAACTTTCCCTTCTGACATTTTAAAAGTCGAGAATGGATCTTTGATGTATGAGGACGTTAAAGCGTTCGATCAACCGAGCTTTCTCAACTTTTTTCGGGGATTATAAACTTTTTCCAGGCGTCGAACGCGGAAAAGCGACCCATTGGAGGTCTCCCGTTTCTCTTTTTTCTTTGTTTCACTTTCTTCCGTCACGCGCGATTTGTTTCGCCAACATGCAAAACGGGAAAGTGACAGGTACCCGATGCTCAACTCCGTCTATTCCCATCGAGTACCTGCCCATCTTCTCGTGAGGTGACGTCACTCTCTCTATTATTCCTAGTAGAAGGTCCCTGAGCGGCGGTTTTAGGTTGCACGAGGCAGTAAGCCAGGGATTATACTTGAACTTAACTAATTTATATTTAAATTACGTCAAAGGGGTCGGTAGGCTTGTTGGGTTGTTGACACGGCAGTGGGGGTGTCTGTATGTGTACGTACACACCGATACATAAGTATACATGGTTATTAAGCACACAAGGACATTTTGTCCTCTTGTTCTCTGGTTAAGCGAATTCATGAAGCACGTCAGAAGCACCGAATATAATGACTTATACAACTTTAATGTACTTATTTGGGGCTTAAGTAAAGGACAAATATACTTGTACGAACGTATACAGAGTGCAACGTTTGAGAGGAAACCAATCGTGCAGAAATTAAACGATTTTAATGCTGTTAATCTTCCGTTAAGCAGATTTCCTCTCTTAAGTTCGTCTTTTTCTCGTCGAAACGAAGAATTAAGCCGAGGAGGACTTAATCGGAACTTACACGCGGGGAACCCCAAAAACTAGAGTTTTAATGACGAACTGAACCGTTTGGCTTTTAGCTCGGATTAGTTTTTCTTAACTCTGAACGGATAGATTAAAAATTAAACGTCCTGTGACTTGCTGGGTCGGTCCCGTTGAAAAAAGGCAACTTAAGAGAAGCACCTGACAAAAAAAAAACTCTAAATCTTCCCGCAGAAATTGAAATGTCTAGTTTTTTTATTGAAAATTTAAAAAATGGCGGAGTGACACATTCCCGAGAGCCCGGATATAAACAGAAATTGTACGAGTTGTAACTATAATGGTGTAATAAAAGTGGGATTGAGGTCGTGTGACTTATGTAAAAATAGGAGTCGGTTGTAATGTTATTGTATTTTTTCGGGAGAATATTTAATAAGTTTCGAGTCATGTATTCGCAGTATATAAAACGTTTCTTGCACTTACATACTAACTACAACGGTCCCTGTCCTTCAGTGTGTGTGTGTGTGTGTGTGTGTGTGTGTGTGTGTGTGTGTGTGTGTGTGTGTGTGTGTGTGTGTGTGTGTGTGTGTGTGTGTGTGTGTGTGTGTGTGTGTGTGTGTGTGTGTGTGTGGGGGGGTGTGTGTGTGTTTGTGTGTGTGTGTGTGTGTGTGAGTTCATTACCCTTCTTGTACTCGCAATAAACATAAAAATTTACATAATTGTATAAACGAACATGAACACATTGTAAATGTCTGTATCGTAGGAACCTTTACGGTGAGAGTTGTCAACTACCAAACGCATGCATTATTTTATATATATATAAAAACATTTCTTCTGGGTGTTGTGATTATCGAGTCGAGAGCTTGCGATTGTGTGAAAAGACACGTTTCAACTCCCCTTTTTCGTTTGTATTTTATACACAACACATACAACAATTATGAATATTAGTTACGAATCGATTTCGTAACTCTTTCATGTCCATCTGGAAAATTTCTCATTTCCTGCTCCCGCTTGTCTGAGTCCATTGTTGTTCGTCTCCCCGAGAGAAGCCTTTAACTCCCATGATTTAGAAATTATACATAGTGAGCTCAACGACCGGAAATTCATAACGGATTTAATCTGGTTGAGCTCAAAGGGGATGAAAGGAATGAATTTCGTGAAAAAAAAAAACTTTTTCATAAATAATAAGGTTGGAGAAGTGACTCAGCACACTTGACTGTGTAATTGAACGTTTTTGGAAGAAGGTGGTGGTCGTGCAGTGGCCCCTGAAATAGGGAGGTACGAAAGTGGTAGGACAATGGATAAGCAGTAGTACCAGGGGTAGTTAAGATCGAAATAAAGGGATTAGGGGAGTCAGAAAATAGGAAAGATGGTGTATGTAATCACACTACACAAACACACAATACAAATTCAAGAATCAACATCACTTACATAAATACATAATTTCTACTAGTCAGTTTTATTAAGCAATATAAAAGTTATAATTATCATAATAATAGTAATCAATTTAAGTTTCTTATATAATGTACATAATTATTTGAATTCAATGAATGGATACTTGTAGGGGGTAAAATGCAGTTGCCAGTAACAGAGTTATGATATTTATTTATTTATGTTTGCGAAGGGTGCAAGGTACAAACGACAGATTTTCGAATAAACTGAAAGGTTGAGGGTTTTTGAGTAGTACCTGAGAAAGTCTACCCAACAAGTTTATTCAATAATTAATTTGTTTATTTATTGATTTAGTGTACTTGCTGTTGTTAGTGAGCCACCCCTCCGTGGTAAACTTCCTCCCGGAATTTTGGATATGTACTACAAAAATAACTATAAATGAAACATATATTGTTTAATAAAACATTTTGATGGGTGTTGTGAGCAGGGGTGAAACCTCCCCTCTTCCGTACAACTCTCGCGGATCAGCAACAGAAGCTTCACCTCACTGGAAGGTTGCCTTCACAAAATAATCAAATTGAATTGATGAGAGAGAGAGAGAGAGAGAGAGGTCAGGTCACAGCAGCAGGAGTCAAATGAGAGAGTAAAAAAAAAACGAGAGTACAAGACGATAGACATCAAACATTCCACTTTCTGCTTTCACACCCTTTTTAACTTTTTACTACCCTTTTGCTACCCCTTGTGACAGCTTATGTTTTAGCTTGCCTTTTTTTTGCCTCTTTCTCATCTGATTGAAACTTTTCTTTCGCTACAAGCGGTTGTTCTCACCCCGAACATGCACTCATACACACGTATGTATATACACAATCGCGTTTGACTTGTCCTCCCGTTCACCTTTTCATCCCCCGTCATTCCTCTCTGTCATTTTATTACGTAAAATGCAGAGTGAATATTTGATGAAAGCATGATTTAGGAGTTTCTTTGATTTTCGCCTAGGCAGCGTTTTGTTATTTCACCCTTCTCCCGAGACTCCCCCCCCCCAGTTCCTGAGCCTCTCACAGATGTAATTGTACTTGAAAATATTAAGGAACCGTGGTTCTATCCCAGAGTCCTGGCCGGAAAATTTGAATTTTAAAAACATCGGAACCAAATGGAAATTTTAGTTCATATGAATTTGAGGGAGAGCGAGAGAGACGGAGACTTGGGCGGCATGTGAGAGAAAGAGAGACAGAGAGAGACGGGGTGAGGGACAGATGAAAATTTTCACTTGGGCCCAACCTTTGGCACCTCACGTTTCGAAGGCAATGACGACGACGACGACGACGACGACGACGACGACGACGACGATGATGATGGGTGTGTAGGAAATTAATATTGCACTTGAGTTTCATCTTGAAAGCACGTAGCAAGTAGGTGAGAGATGTTAGAAGATGACTTTTTTCACTGTTGGTTTTTCCTGTCGCCCCACACAAATGGCTGCCTCATCGACTAAATTCAATTGCGAGAGATATAGTTAGATACGTTGCAGAGCAAATAGAAATTTCTCTTTATCGATTTTGGCACAAATAGAAACTCTGAAAGTTTAATAGGCTTCGGCGTTTCTTTTTTTTCTTCTTCTTCTTCTTCTTCTTCATGTTTCTTTCCTCTGCTTGTAGTCTGCTCCATGCGTCCCGCAGGACTCTCAGGAGTGACTCTTCTTTGAGGATATCAAAATTGGTTTATTGGTAGTAACGGGAAATAAAAGCACCGCGTCTTCTGCTACTTGGTGCTCACAGTCACTCACGGCGGCTCGTACTGTTGACCCGCCGAATTTGCTACCATCAACGTCACCAAGTCACTTCTACTTGGTTATGATGAGAAATTTATCTGCAAAAAATTAAAATTCACTAGTTAGTCCAGTAGTTTTTAGTAGGTCCTAATAAACATATTTCGATTAATACTTGCGTGCAAATACCTACATAAAACGATCCTTACGTTTAACAGAACTTGATCTCCATTATTTACTTTCTTATGTTTGTAAAAGTTACAGAATTGTTTATATATATAAAAAAATAGTGTGTAATTCGATATTTAGTATACAACCCGTCAGACGCATCCTGGTAGTGGTAGTACTTAATACATAGGATTATTAGTATTATGTGGTATTATTGACTCATGGTTTGTCAAAATACCCTTTTTTCAAGTTGTCGAAACACTGAATGTTAATAAAAATATTTATGTTCCTTTTTTCTATAGAAATACACACAAATGAAAGGAGAGTGTAGAATACTTACCGTTGTATTGTTTACGTTCCAAATACCAATACCAGTGTTCAGTAACCTGCCGTTCAAATTAGAATAATAATTGTAACGGTTATACGCTTACAAGTACATGTTTAAGTACATGTATTACATAAATAGTACTTCATGTATTGATACGGATGAAGCGAGTTACTTTTTCATTTCTTTCCCTAAGGAATTTCCAATTTTTGATTCGTTGCGACATCATTGCCGGCTCAGAAAAATAACTAGAGTCACAATTTATACTCGTAGAAATGGTCTTAGAGTGGCTTATCTCCCATAAACGACGTTTTCGCTGTCGGAAACTGCTTCATTCTCGTGAGTCAACGTGGGCGATGGCCGAGTTGCATTTGCGAGTGGTCGTAACACGTAAATCCAGAAAAATCCCGGTTTATCCTTCTTTGGCTTCCGACATAATTTCCCCGTTGATTTGTTACCGATGGCCGTGTTTTCTATATCGTGGAAATTGTTTTGTCTCCTTGTTTTTAATTTTTCTAATGTTCTTTTTGGTCGGTTTCCACCCCCCCCGTCACCGGTTTTGTTCCACTTCGGGGTGGCTTCATACCTTTGGGGTAGTTTGAACCTGGGGGATGGAAAAAAGGGACTCGAAATATGAATTTCGGGTGTGAAACATTTCGGAGAAATTTTATTGACCCGTTCGAAATATTTACTCGCGGAAATATTTACCCTCCTCCCCGGCCCGTTTTTTTCGGGGCCCTGAAAAGAGCTCGGGGCCTTTTTCCCGGGGCCCGATGTTTCCTTTGCGATGAAAAAAAGGAAAAAGCGAGGCGGATTTAAAGTTACAACTAAATAAAAAGAAATAAATTAATTTAGAAAGTTAATCAAGAAAAATTCTGTTTATTTTAAGGGTTGAAGAAATGGAAGGGTTGAAAAAATAATGCCACTGAATGGGAAGTTTCTTTTTTTTTCGGCAAATCCCCAATGGAAAGAAAAAGGATTGCCGCTTCGGCTGTAGAGCAGACTGATGGACAAAGGAAAGGGAATTGTATGGGAGAAGAAGTTCTACTTTCTCTCTTTTGAACGGAGCTCGTCTACTTGACTTGTCTACCTTCTTTCTATTTCTTCTTCCACTTGTTCTGCTTCCACTTGTTCTACTTTCTACACCTGCCGGCGTACTTTCCTTTCCGGTGCGGAAACCTCGCCTTTCTTCAATTCAAAGGACCCGAAAATATTTTCTCGCCGCTTTAAAGTTTATGTCTTTCACGTAGTATCGTTTTTTCTTTCTGCTGCCACTTTACTTTTCTCTTTCTATCGCAGCTATCGCATCTCCTGACAAATTGAATTGGTTATAAAATATTTTTTTTCACTCCACTCAATTCGTCTTTATCTTTTATGTTCTCCTAATCGGAGTCGAGCGGTTTTCACACGGGGAAATTTTAATGTTCACCCACTCCCGCGGTGGGCATGTGTTCACTTAAGAAAGAAAACAAGTTATAGACTCGCTCACAGACACAGATCTATTAGATGTTTCCAACAAAGGTGTAATTGTGAGTGATCTCAAGTGGAACTGTAATTCTTAACTGAATCCGATTTAATTCGTTCGATGAACAAAAAACTACGATGTGCACGAATTAGATTCTTTGGACAGAACTAGTTTTAACTATTTTTCTATTTTTCAAAGAAGCTTGAATGTGCCGGAGTTTTCGTAACTCTACAATTTACCTAGGAAGTTGTGCGTTTGCTGATTGTCGGGGACGTAAGTTAACTTACCAAATAGATAAAAACTATTTTCTGTTAGACTCTGCTAAGAGTTTCTAGTGACTATTTTGCCATGTGTCGACTCACTACAAAATGCACCGTATTCAACAGTTAATACGATACGTGTGTATAATAATAAGTAAATATTTAATAATGACATATACTTCTACTTATTATCATTGACAATAATTAAAAGTTAAGTTAATAAATAAAAAAATAAATAATACAAAAGTTACGGGGGTCCATGGTCCCAGCAACTGACTCCTCCAGGTACGCCAGGTAGAGTTGATTAATGAAAATTCAAAATCGACGGATGAAAACATGAAAGGGGTCAAGTGGGGGGTGAGCTTTTTTTTTTTAATTCCAAAGGGGAGGCGATCGGAGTAATTCGTCCTCCATTGTCGTTGCCATTACTGCCACCGCCATTATTCGATCTCTCATATTTGAGACATTAAATTTTTGACAGGTTTCAAAATGTCGGGAACATTGACAATTAGGATTAATGAAAAATTGTAGTTAGCCAGAGGGAGTTGTCGGGGGGTTTCGACTTCCTCTCCCCTCTTCCCTCTCCTACCTCACAACCCCCCCGGCCCCACAACGAACAATTACCACAGTAATAGATAGCTCTTCTAATTATCTAATTATCCTGCAGCGGCCCGTGGCGAAAAAATTTTCGTTGTTGTTTGTTTTTTTTTGTTTTTTTATTCAGTACTGGAAAGTAGTGAGTTATGAAAGTTTCGAGTTTGGACAGGAGGGGTGGAAAGTTAATTAGCTTGCCATTGCTGAACTTTAGCTGCCATTTGTCAAGTTTATTTATTCGTTTCAATAACACGTAGAGCAGAAGGCAGCCTTTGTTGTTTTTGTCTTTTAGCCGTGTCTCCCACCTGAGCTTTTCATACTCGATTTAGACTCGCTTTTCTTTAGGTTCTGAGGCAACAGCAAAAGCTGTCGTCAACTTCTTAATGTTAAGAACAAAAACACCGCCAAACGTTTTCGTAGTGAAGTTCGGTAGACTGTGGGAAAGCAGGAGTAGAACGGTGAAGCCCTCGCTTAACGATTATGTTACTTTGCATTTATTATTTTCTTACAATACTTGGAGATGCGAACCGTAATTACAATGTATATATATAATTGACAATCAACTACAGAATAACGACTTAATAACTTTAATAAAAACCCATGTATTATTATTTTAAGGGGGAAAACATTCAACAAGTTAAAATTTGAATTACATTGGATTTGAAAAGAACTGTTGTCTTGCGTTTAAAATTAAAATTTTATATATATTTTAATATTAACTATATATATAAAATAAATATTATGCATTATCTGGTGTAACGATAAATATATATATTAATATTGCTGTTGATTCATTTATATTAATTGATTGATTAATAAACAACAATTGAACATGTCTTATATTTGAAAATTACTCGTCCAAAGTACTGTACTTAGAATGACGAAGTAAAAAATAAATGGTTGTAGAATTGAGTACTTGTGGTAATATTTTTTATTCATCTACTAATATGAGCAATATTCGTTCGATGGTTATTGACAGTCATATTCCAGGGCCAACTACTTTGTGAATCTTATTAATTTGTACAGGCTACAACAACTGACATATGTACCAGTTGGGGGTGATAAAAAATCATTCACATGTGTTGTTAATATTATTAATAGAATAAATCAGAATAGTCGATCATATCATCAAACCGTAAATAATATTTTACGTGATAATAACCTAAATAAAAGTTAAGAATTAAAAGTTGACCTAAGTAAAACCTAATTAAAAGATGAGAAGTGCGTACATCGGCACTGAATAACTAGGGGAAGGAATGAAAAGTGTTAGACAACAGATTAAAATTTTTATGGGATAGAAACTTATTGATTTTTTTAAGGGATAGGAAAACTAGTATTGATGACGAATATGTTCGTAATAACATAATATTTTGTATTTATTTTCAGAGTACCTGATGACAGGATCGCCTAGGAATTATCCGACCAAAGTTCAAAAATCTCCCAACAACGGCGTGGGACCCACACCCGAGTACGCACAATGCGATCGGGATCTAGGAATTTCAAAGGAAAGCACTTTAGCTAGTCAAAATAGGTGAGTTTAAACTATTTTTTAATTGGGTCGGGTCAGTCACGATCGCAAGAGAAAAAGAAAACCTCACGTGACTCGCTGTCTTCAATTTGAGATCTCGACAGATCGCAGTGATCTGTCACCCTTGAGTCGGCCCTGAGACCTCCACCGAGTTGCCACTTATTGATTTTCTATTGATTCGGTTTTTCATTGCCCACTGACATTATTTTTATTCCTGTCGTCGAATTAGTTACATAGGTTTGGCATAGGAAAATATTTATTTTATTTTTTTACAACCCGACGATTTTATTTAAATAATTTATGTCAAGTCCATTTGGACAGAAACAAACTAGAGTTCAATTGATGTGCGACGGTTTCGTTGACGATATTTAACCGTTATAAACTTGTCATTTCAACTTCTGACATGTTTATTTACTTATTTATTTTTCCCGAAAAAAATATTAATAGTTAGATCATTAAATAAGAAATTTATGTACGTGTTGTAAGATGCAAACAGATAAATGTTTTTGTATTCGCATGCGTGCACAATGAGCTGTTAGGGAAATAGAGAATACATAGAGGTGTCGTATGCAGTGCTGATGTACTCGATGTTATGGAATACATACACATACATAGAAAGTTGTGGGATGTACATGTACGCATATATAGTATATTGTATGACTTATATACTTAGAATGTGGTAGGGAGTTATTTTTTTAGAGGAAATGTTTGAAGCACTACTCACTTTGTTACTTTCTAATGAAGTTCCCTAACTTCTGACTTTTGATGGCGTGTAGAAAATTATATATATTATCTTGTATAAGTTTTGTAAGTTTAGAAAGTCTTATCTGCATTGGTCAACCGCATACAGGGGAAGTTAAGCTAGAAAACAAAAAAAAATACTTAATTCGCTTTGGTTGTTGCTGTTGTTTGTCGTTTACCAATTTCTTTTACTATTTTCACTCTTCTTCTCTCTCTCTCTCTCTCGTTGATTTTGGCAGTGTGTCAAGCGTGATTTGAATCGATGCCAAATCATCCCTTAAAAAGGTGGTAACTAGAAAAAAATTTAGAAGAATAGAAGGAACGCTGAACGAGGGTAAGAAAGCCCCAAGCAAAAGCTCTCGTACCGTTGACTTTTCCACCTTTTTTCCTGTAACTATTATCTATGCTAGACAAGAATCATATATTTCTAGGCGTGATGGAGTTTGCCGGAAGGAGTTATTTGTATTACAAAAGGTTACGGATTGATCGCTTCACGCCCGTTTGAAATTAACTTCAACCCCAAAAGGGAAGTCGGGTGATACACACACACACACACACACCCATGCCTTTCATCTTAGTTGTATTTCAATGGCTTAGAAAAATCAATATTTTTCGACTAACTATAAGTTGTAGTGTTAAATTTTAAATGTAACCACTGAGGTTACCAGATAGTTTCATCCTTTTGGACTGTTAACAAAACCCACCTAACACTTTTTGCCGGACATAAAGCGCTCACCCCCACTGTTACTCTACAATGTTAACGTTCATAGAGTGCATATGAATTTGCGATAGTTTTTAGTTTCGAAAATAGTTGTTGAATTTGGTCGAAAATGGTTAGGGAATTTATGTTCGAATGTCTTGCATTTGATGTAGATGTTGTGTGTCGTGCGGTCACTTGTCACTTCGGGTTCTTCTCGACCTTATTAAAATTTAGTAAATAGTTTGCGAAGCGACCACGGGGTCGACCGAAACTATTTGAAACGATTAAATCTCTTTGCTGATGACACTAAAATCCAAAGAGAAAATAATTTCCACTGTTGTGTGTCTGTGTGCGTCGGAGGGTTGGAAAAATCATACGAGACTTGCTTCTGGCCATTTCGAGGGCAGTTGATGAACGACCCAAATGATTTTATCAGAACGAGAGAAGAAGAATTATGGGACTGTTCTACTGCTGCTGCTGCTGCTGTGGGTAACCTTATCGGATTAACCCGATGATGATGATGGTACCGCTGCTGAAATGCAGAAAGTCAAATTGAATGAGTCCTACAGCAGTCGGCTCTTTGTGAAGGACCAAAGGTTTCGACAGAAATGTCAGCTGTTGGCCCCACATTTAGTGGAACCTTCAGTGAGTGAGATCTTCCTTGGTGATTTGGTTGCTTGCCTGTGATTAATAGATCACACTATGCTCTGATAAAATCACTACAGGAAACACATCCCAGTATCACTACGACAGTAGCAACAGGAGAATGTAAAAACTTACAACTGTACAGACTCACATACAGTGTTTAACCTTTCTAAACGAACCAATAATACAACTCGATAGGTATGATTTTCAGCCCATTACTTAAATACTATTTATCTAATAGAATGTAGTGTTAGAGGGAAAAGTCGTACTACATAAGTGTCGTGCTGAAATAATCCGATATTGTCTAATGATTCAGACAGTATCTGTTGGCTAGTACGAACATTCTGACTTTCTTGTTAATGTTTTTCAGACTCAACAAACATAGAAACACTACACTACACACTAGTAGTGAAACAGTAATGTAATTACTACACATTCTAGTATTCACTCATACTTATTACTATATAGTTTAGGTGTGATGCAAGTTATAGTTCCGAATATAAATAAGGAGAAGGGAAATATTGTCATGTTTCCGAGTTTATTGAATATATAAAATGATTTAGTCACTCACAGATTTATTTATCCAGGACGGATCTAACAGTTCAGTTCGTACTGTGCAGTGACCTGAATGAAAGAAAAGTGTAAGAAAGTTGCCGGTCATTTGCTACCCTTATCTACTCACCCTGTAGCTTACATAATATCCGTCACTTCCATTAAGTGAGGTTCTCCTGTGATTCGCGTGGTTCCCAATCGATCGAAACCGATCTAGAAAAGTCGGTAGCAAAGTAATAGCAAATAGACACAATAAAAATCAAAAATAAATTGAAATGACATTGCGTGCGGGGTGATAATTTCATCCACCCGAGTAAGAAATTGGGTTGGTAGAACGCCGGGGAAAAGGTTTGCAGAAATGGCAAGTCTCGAGGCCACGCGATGTAAAATCGAACGAGTCCACAAACGGAGTGAGAGCTTGGTTACACTCGGGGTGGTTTTCGAACGGGGGTGAAACGGTCCTGACTCAAATTTTTCGGAAATTAAAGAAAAATCCAACCCCGTGGAGGACTGGGCTCGAAGGGGTTGAACGAGGACACTTGCCTCTGTTCTGTTCTTTATGTAAAGCCTGAGCGTTTCACTCGTCTTCAGTCCTCTCGCTTCTTCACCCTCGTGAGTACCTCAGTGCTGGTTCTTCAGCCATCGGTTTCTGCTCTCTCTCTCTCTCTCTCTCTCTCTCTCTCGGTTTTCCCATTATTTCACGATTAAAATTTTACTTGACGAAAAAAAAAGTTAAAAGAAAAAAATGAAAACTGAAAAGAGAAAACAGTTTTTTTTCATGGAAAGGGCCCTCCGGGAAGAATTAATTATTTGGATTAAATTCCGGTTTTTTGAGACATTTCATCCCTTAAAAATGTTACCCCCGAGCTCTTCACGGCCCTTTTGTTATGTGCTTTCTTTTTTTACTTTCTCTCTCTCTCTCTCTCTCTCTCTCTCTTTTAAGCCCTCTACTTTCTACCACTTGTTCGTTGTTCTTCTCTCCACTCCTACATCTTCTTCTTCTTACCCAGTTACATTCATTAATTTAAGTTTTTTTTCCTGCCACACGAAATGAGTTCTCACCGGGAAGAAAAGGAAAGAAACTGAAGGTAGAAGTGGTGTTGGAGTGCATTCGGGAAACGAGTGTTGGAAGCTGTTGTGGGAGTCAGATGTCGTCGAAAGTTTGGAACTTTCTTTTTGACTCACAAAAAATATTTCGGTGGTACGGCCGAAGGAACTGGCTTGTCATTTGAAAGACCGTCTAGGCCTATTAAATGGAGTTTGAGACCAGAACGTGGAGATGTTTAATAAATTGGAATTATTCACAAAATAAACCGTTACAATAATACTACTCTAGTAGTTGTTATTGGTATTCTAAGCGGCATATTGTTAGTACACTAAAATTGTATGTAACAGTAGGCTTACGAGTAGTCTGTCCCCAAGTATCGACAATACATTGAACATCTTCTCATTATCTACGCCAAGTGGTAGCCCAATAGAATCGTCTGGGGTTGTAGTTTATTAAGGACACTGTACTACCATATAATTACGTAATACAATACTAAAACAAGGTGTGGAAGATGTTATTTCTTCAAGCACTCCGACGAGATAAATCTCTTGCCTTCTGAAGACTTTTATCTCATCCATCGGCAGAACACAGGCTCCATTTATTATCCCTCCGAAGTGCAGAACATTAAAGACGTTCGTAACGACCAATTTCAGCGGACAGAAACCGGTGGGAAGGAAGCAGGAGAAGAAGAAAAAAAAAATAGAAAACCCTTAAAAGTAACGCAATGAAATAGAAAAATGGCGTTATTATGTCCGTTATAAAAATCCCAACGAAAATTCGGTCCGATAAGACGACAATATGAACGTACATTTATATGTATACATAAATTTATGTACTCGTCCGGCCGGTTAATAAAAACCAGTCAAATAAATAAGTCACCCCAACTCACCCCCTCCGTTGAACCAAAACCAGTTGTTGGAAGCTTCCTCCGAAGACTTTCCGGTGTTTGACAAGTGGAAGGAACGGAGGTCTTGCACATTCCCTGGTGGTAACTCCCCGTCGGAACCTGATTTTTCTTCCCGGAGTCCCGAGGGTAACGAAATTCAAGTCTTTTGCGTCAACCCCCGGCAAACGAGGCCATATTTTAAATATAACGAAGGAATCCCTGCAATAAATGGGAGTATAAAAATATATTTTTTACTTCGTCTAAACAACTACCGAATCATTATTTTCATCTTTTTTCCTTTCATCTGTTCGTCTCCGTTACCGCCATCTTCTTTTCTTTCTTCTTCCACTCGATGTTTTGGATGCGTATAAATATATATATATGTGTGTATTGTTTAAGGGATGTTTGGGGGTTCTGCTGAAACTACATTCCCCCGGGACGCGAGGGAAAGTTTCTAATAAAACTTTCGGCGGTGATTTTCGCTTTACCTTCTCTTTGTCGAATGTTTTTCTTTTCACCTAGAGAATCCACCCCATTCTGAAATGAATTGGGGTGACAAATTTGGTTTTAATAACTGCACGAGTCATACTGCCTGCCAGAAAATGGGTGGGTTCGTCTCGACGGAGTGTAACACTAACTTGTTGCCTGCAATGCCGAATTGTATTTTCAAGTTATTTAACTTTTTCCGATTGTTTAAATAACTACAAAATTAAATAACTACATAACCACGTTTTGTAATGGCGTACTTCCGTGCAGGGTTGGACAGACAATGAGCTTTAGAATATTCGTTAATGTTCGTATAGCATTGTATTTTATGTTTGTCCGGTTCCAGTTGCGGTAAAATAGTAAAATTGATTTTTACTATTTTCTTAGGGCAGTAATTGAAGTAGAAACCAGTGTGTGGTCTGGGTCAGGCCTTTTTATGTGAGGCCGTGACGAGTATGTGTACTGCTGTCCGCAACATGAATGAGTGAAATACAAACAATTTTATATACACAAAGGCTATGCGTAATTGTAGTGATTAAAATCATGTATAAGTTGTATAACTAAATGAAAAAAATAATATCTGGGCGTTACACACACACACTCAATTTTCTTGTAGTTTAAATGTCGGAAACACACGGTACAGTGACATAATTCGGACTGTGGGTTCTTTTGAGAGCAAACATAACCCCTAAATTAGGGCAATTATTTGCTCTGTAGACGTGTTCTGTTAGGCGTTTTGTCTATTAATTTGTCTTATTCCCTTCTCCAGCGGAGGAAAGTCAAAACGTTCCAGCCAATGCAAAACTCCATGCATCTGTTTCTCTCTCTCTCTCTCTCTCTCTTTGGTCCATCAAAGGGATTCAAAAACAAATTAAAAAATTTCTTCACCCTCATTTCCATCATTCCCGTCGTTTCTTTCATATTCTCTTCTCCTCTCTCTCTCTATCTGCTGACACGAAAACTGTTCGATATAGATTAATGGTCCGAAGGAAATCAAGTTCTGGAGGATTAAAGGCACAGACAAGAGCAAGGGGTTGGCTCCTGGCGCTCAAGGAAAATCGTTTGGAATGCAAATCCATCTCGAAAGGGAGTCTTCTCTGGACATGACAGCAAGTCCAACTTGAGCACAAAGAAAAAAAGATGAAGGAAAATTTTTCCATTTGGGAAATCTGCGTGACTCAAACTCTGCGACGAAGTCCCGAAGACACGAAACGTCTGAGAGAATGAATGAATGACTGACTGACTGACTGGGTGGCGAACCGCCCCCTCTCCGGTTTTTGTTTGGAAAATTTAAAATTAGTTTCGTCCGCTTTGTTTCACAGGTCCCCGGCCATGTTTCTATGGATTTATATTTTATTTTTCATAAAACTATTCGTAATGATATTCATAGAAAAAGTTGACGTAGAGCGGTTTAATGAAAGTCCGGGAATTTCATTCCTCCGTCCTGTCCTTTTAAAAAACCGACGCAGCCCTGCTTGCAGCACTCTGAGTTAGAGTGAAGTAATTAAAGTTATTAACATTGAATATTTTACATATGTAACGATGTTGATGGTCGAGTTGTTACGCGTACAGTCGACTCATCAAAGGAACCATAACTTATTATTATTATGTACATAACTTTTAATGTACACTGAAGCTATTATACATAAGCATATAGTACACACTGGTACACATACATAAGTACCAACCACATAGTATCTACGTCTATGTCTACGTATACTCTAATTTCTCACCAAGCACAAAGTATTAATGTGTTGTGTTCATCATAAATCATTTTGTATATTCGAGGAAAAGTACTTATTATTTATGAAAAAGTGAATTTATACTACATCTGTACATTTTATATATTAATTTTTCACGACTAATTATTTACCCATCAACAAAATTTGAAATGTTTTTCGATAATTGTCGTGCGGAATAATTTATTTATATGATTTTTCTATATACTACAGCTTTTTAGAAAAAGTAGATGAGACACGTACACTTCCGTACACCCCTGAACGATAACAATGATAAGTTTCTGCAGTACTTTTCTTGCTGTAGTGTTTTGCAGTGTTGTTTTCCCGTCTTCCCCTGAAATATTTGCCACCCGATAAATACTCAGGGCATTATTTATGCATGACCCGAGATTTTTTTGTTGTTGTTACCCTCGCTAGGGGTAGTGGCGACTCTTATCGGAAACATCCCCCTGTTAAGGCTCCCGTCCTGAAATTCCCATGTTGATTTCATCCCGAATTTCATATTTTCCACCCGCGTGCCCTTAACGAGGGTTTTAGGGATGACTGCCGCGGGAGAGGAAGCGTTGCACAACACGTGAGAAGTTGTCTCGTCCGAGTCGAGAGTTTCTCCCGGGGCCATCCCCCGGACGCCCTAATTGAACCGGAGACTTTTCCCCGAGGTCCCCGAGAAGAAACCTGGAGAAAAGAAAACCGGAAACAGTTGAAAGGAGACGACCGGATGAGATGGAAAAGCAAGAGACTCTAAAGTTAATTAATGTTGCACGGTCCATTGCAGCATCCGTGCAGGGTCTTCGGGGGTGTTTCGGATGAAATTCCACAAGGGATGGAATCCGATCCGAATGTCTTCGTCTATGACAAATCTCTACGACGGAGGATCTCCTGGTTCTTCCACCGCCCTCTTTTTATCGTATTAATTATCGCCGGAAAAATCGGTTACGTTTCCTTCCGCTTATTGCGATAATCAATCTTATTATTTGCTTTGTCTTCTTCTCGCGTCACTCTCATCCCCCGTTTATATTTCCCTGAATGCGACAAATAGATCAATCCGCGCATCGGGGAAGGTGTTCGCCCGTGGTGCTTGCCTACTCCATGAAAGAATCGTAAAGTCCTCCCGAATTGTGTGAATTTCTTTCTGTAGAGTTCGAGAAGCGTCCGACAGAGTCGTGCCAATTGGGTGAACGTCAGGGCTGTTGGAAGTGGCAGGAGAGAGAGAGAGAGAGAGGGGGGGGGAGCAGACGGGAAGCAGAGATCGTTTGCGATCTAATTTCATCATTAGCAGTGAAAATCGAATTTAAATTTCCCGGGATTAATCTTCCTTTTTTTCTGAACTCTCCCTGCCGTGAACGGGACTTTTATTTAAATTAGAAGATTACGAGCAACGACGACGAAGCGGTACCCGGGGGATTGGGGCGGGGAGTGGGGGAGGTGGTGGCGTAACGGTTATCTGGATGTAGAAAAAGGCACGGGCGTTAGCAGAAAGGAGTCACTCGCAAATGCAAATGTAAAAGGAAACACACAGAGAGCCGGGGACTGAGTTCCCTTGGGTGAGAAAGAGATGGTACCAGAGGGTAGAGCATGACCGTTGGACCACCAGGCCACCATCGTGAGCTTTTGGGACTCTTTCAATTCTTCTGCCACTGACACAGTTCCCGGTTAGTTCTGAAAATTTGGAATACCTTTTCCCGACGCTCGGAGGTACCTGCTGTACCTTTGTAACCCACCAGACGTTCACCTTCTTCTTCAATTTAATTAAAACGATGACAAATTCTTTTTCCTCTCGCACTCGTCAACGTAAGAAACGACGAGAGCGGAGTCTCATGGAAATGAAAGCCTGACATCGAACGCGTCGTACGGAGTGACACATAAAATTGATGGAACTAAAGTAACTTTCAATTATTCTTTTTTTTATTAAATTTTTCTGTTGTTTTGACAAAATGGCGGGTGTCCTCTTACTTCAGGGCCTTAAAAGTTCGATCAGGTCAAATTCGTTCGTCCCACGATGTAAACAAGTATTAAAAATCATTTTTTCACTCCCTCTGCTGGAGTCTGTTCCCTGGTTGTTGTCTCCTGCCACTTTTCTCTCTCTCGCACACACACACGTCTTCCGCTTCTTTTACAATCGCTTTATGAAATGTAAGCGATGTGGGCAGGAGCAACCAAGCGAAAAATATCCTTTTTTGATCCTTACGCAAGTTAAGCATGGGCGAAGTTAATTAATATCGCCGGTTGGCATCCCTGGGCACCGCGTCCGAGGGATGCTGCTCCTGCTGCCTCTGCTTCTTCGTCATCATCTTCCCTTACCTACCTATCTATCTATCTATCCATCGGTCTATCCATCTATTCATCTGTTTGCTTGTTTCGTTCTTCATTTTTTGCCTTCTTGGCTATCTCTCTTTGAAACTCCCACACTCTTCTCCTTTCCTTGTGCTCGCTGTTTACAATCAAATGTGCGTGTACGAACGTCTCTTCCCATGTTCTTTCTCTCTTTTGATGGGATCAATATGTAAAAATCTGCTTCGGAAAGATGTCGACGTGACGCCTTCGAGATTGCTTGTCATTTCTTGTTCGAATCAATTTTGGTGTATTTTCTTTCTCTCTCTATCTTACTCTTCGACTCGGCCGGATGGTGTGGGTGGTTGGGTTGGTGGACTCTCCTCTCTATACATTTGTCTTTTTCTGAACATGTCTGTACCCGGGGAGAGAATGTGGTGAGGTTCTTCTCGTACTGTCTACCTTCACGTGTGTTGTCTTCTCCGTACACCTTCCTCAGGGTGGACTGTACCTTCGAGTTGGTTGTAATTCCAGACAAGAAGGATAGTTTTGAACGCGAGGCAGGGTGCAATTGTGTCGACATCCAAAAATACAATTCGCGTGACTTCTATTCATTTCCTATTTCTTCTTTCTACTCTTTCTTCTTTTTTTTTACGGTCATAGACATAAATTTTATGTTCATTGGTTGGTATAAAAAAGTCAATAAAATTGCTTTTTTATGTCTCATCCCGTTACGTTTTGCATTATTAATATTTTTATTAGTTAATACTTTCTTTCGGAGATGAATGCGGGCGTAAAGCGTCTGCTTCCACGTCGACGAAATATTTCGACGTGTGCCAGCCAGCCAGCCAGCCAGTGCTAATAACTCAGATTTAAAAATTGTATTCACATTAATAACGTGATTTATTTTTATTTTATTATTCTCGAGAACGCTCCATTTATTTTTGGGTTTTGGCTTTGTCAATCCGTCTCCCGTTTTCCGGTTGACAAAAAGACCGGATTTCCGGTGTAGCACCCGTCAGAGTTCGCACCGAAAAATTTGAACACCCTGGACGTGTCATTTGCATTTGGTCTTTTGCTGAGTTGACCGCATTTATAGACTCGTAGACGCAGAGAGAACTAGAGAACTTACCACCTTGTCCCTTGTTATTTTTTGATTGTTTCGGCTACCGGTTGATGAACAGAAGGTTTCGATTGCTTCTGTGTGCTTGTATATAAGTTTTATTTACATGGCGGCGTGTCAACAGCATTTGGCTACAGCTGGTGTTTCCTTTTGTGATGTTCGTTGAATTTTTATATATCCTTTTTCTATTTTTGTGTGAAACTTGGCACCATTCCTCGATTCTAGTACTTGATTTGGTTCAAGACTTACCAAATTCTTTTTAATAGTTCTTTTATCTGAGATTTAAATGCTGTTACTCTTATTGCTAGTTAATAAGCTATTTTAGGGTTTCGTAGGATCCATCTTTGACGTCATCAGCCCCGTTCTTTTGGTAGGAACTACGTCTAGAGCTTTACACTTTTGATGTTCACCGTACCGAGATGTTGTAATAGACAAAATTCTTCTGTTAGAATGTCTTCTACAGATTTTTTTCCTTTTGCCTTTTTCTGGTGACTTTTACACTGTCAAATATTTAATTGTAACATTGGACTCGCGTCAACACACGAATTGGTAGAATCTTATTTTCATGATGCACATAAATTCCGAGGTAATAATTCAACCTGCAGTTCATGTTAAAACATAAACACTTGAACCACTGTGAAATATTATTCCACGGCTTCGCAAACAAGTCAAATTTAAAATTTTGCAATATAGGAAATGCACATTGTACATTATTTAAAGTTCCTTTCATCTCTTCCTATTACGTTCTCATATAAAGCAGTTGTTGGAATATGTTTCACGAAAGAAAATCATATTATATATTAAATCAAAACATAATATAATTTATTTCGGGTAGTAATAACAGTAATAACACCGTGCTCGGGCTCAAAGTGAATTTATTTTACTTTGTCGAAGGGAAAAAACGGTCGACATGCGAGTTATTAATAATTATTCCTCCCGTCGTGAATCACACGGACTCTTAATAATTACCGTGGGTTGCTAATAGTTCAATAATTTATTTCCTAGAAATGCAGAATAGAAATTTGACGTTTCAGAGAGTTCGACAGGGCACAAGGTTAGGCTTTTTGAACTGTTGAGTTCGAGCAACCTGCCATTTGGTATTCAAATGGATTTCTCAACGTGGAATCAGACAATTTATTTAGTCAGGCGATTCTGTCTCCACGTCTCCGGCAATCAGGACGAAATGGATAAACGTGATTCCTTAAAAAGTTATTACGCGGAAACAGAAAGAATATTCAATAAGTAGAAAGTGTATAGTTGAATTGCTCGATTTCTTTGTGACTTAACAAGGTGAGAGGAAAGTCTCGGCCTTCATTGGCCGCGCTTGTAATTAAATTTTTCCACGTCGTGGAACGAAACAAAGTTTTAGTTTTCATTTTATTTTGTCTTCGTTTTTTTTTTTCTTAGTTACCTTCACGAATGAGACTTTGAATTGAAAAGATAAATTACGTTGAACGAACTGGTTACGTTAGCCGTTTTAGACGGAAAAGTTGAAATGAATACACGTACGGGCTGTACGAAAGTTAGAGAATAGCCCACCTACATTGCATTGAAGTTGTGTGTGACAGTAGTGCACGTGTTTTCTAGCAAATATTTCACAAGCTCTGACAACAACTGCTACACTTCGTCCTAATTAAGCAGTAGTAACTTGATAATAAGAAGTTCACTTTCAACTTCTGCCTTGTTTCTGCAACTACCGCTACGTATTATGTCCAATAAACTACAGTATATAACAAGTGTACTGCATTGTTATAACATAAATATTATACACACCAAGTCAGAAGTCCAAATCTTACATTAGATTAGGACACACCCACACACATACACTCTCAGGAACAGATTTAAATTAATAGTAAAAAGCAATTTATAATTTTTTATAACTTATTTTAAATATACACTTCTTACGTATATTATTTCTTATTTTAAAATAAATACAAACTGCCAGTAAGCCTTGTGCCTTATTGTCTGGTCTTATCATCGAAATAGACTATCGTACACTACAAAATAATAACTAATAAATAATAGCCAATTTTAAGAGTAACTTAATTGATTTAATTGATGTACCTATTTCAAACGAAGTGATTTTATTTATTTAGTTACGTCAAACTATAATATTTTTAATAATGTCTTTATCTAAATGAAATGTATCTAAAACAGGAGAAATCAGTAGAAGTCGTTCAGTTTGATTATTTCCATTAAACAATATCTGTAGGTTTCATAGTAATATTAAATAAAATATTAAAAATTAATAATAATTAATGATGGGTACGGGTTTTAACCAAGCAATAAGCACCGTGTCAAATTCGTAATAAGAAGGAATAAGTTCGGTTAATAAGAAAGGAAATTAATTAACAGAAGGCGAGTAATTAGAATTTTTTTCCTACGATTTAAATTTCAATTCAACTTCTATTAAAGTTATTTAACGTTTAGTTAAATTGTAAATAAAAGAAGCGTTCACGCTCCGAATTAAGTAATCAGTGGAACGAAGGGAGAAAGAAGGAGTTAATCGAAGAGAATTCCTGATGAAGAGATTGAACAAAAGGATAATGTAAGAAGCACAGAAAGGGGTGGAAAAGATGCAGAGATATAACGAGATTTGGCAGGTTTATTAAGTTGATTTTGAAGTTAAAAATGTTTAAGAGAAAACAATCAGACGCGTTCTCCAAGTGAATGTGGCAATAAGGAGGCCGTACAAGTACGATTGTAGTTAACTGTAGTGCAGGAGTGCCCAGGAACAGGAGAGAACGAAATTAAGTTCACTCAAACCCTATATAATGTGTTGGTGCATTTGTTAAATTAAAATTCGGAATTTTCAATTCGGATTTCGAATGAGATGACGTGACGATTAACGGCGAAGAAGTCGAGGGAAGAAAGAATGCCACGGAAGATGGTGGCTGAAATATTCCATAAATAATAATTTCAGGATGATATCGAGAACGTGTTCGATTTACAAATTCGATTTTGGGGAGACTGGAACGCTCTCCTCTCACTGGTTTTTTTTTGTGACAGACTTCCAGACGGGGCTTAAAAATGGCCCGGAATGTTTGGTGACGATCTGAAAGTTGCGATCATTCAGATCACACCGATCGCGAAAATATTAAATGAATCTCACCCCAGATCTTGACCGGGTTATTTCCTGTTTGGTAACATTTATGTCAACAAGTATACAATAGAAAAATAATGTTCTTGTTGAATTAATAAATACAATTAAATATTCCTAACGGGACTGCTTCTGTACTTGGACCATCAGCTACAACTTGAGATTTTGTGTAAAGAGACATAATTTAGACGAGACGTAATTCCTAGAACTTAGTTGTTGAGTTCAATACGAAAGCATTTAATTCAAACGGCAAACAAGTATATTGAAATAATTTACAGTAATAAATAAAACGGTTGTATTTTATATATTGCACACGTACCAGGCCACTAGATGACTCTTGGTAATTAAGTACAAGTTTCAATAGCCGATCTCTGAATTTCATTATTAAACTCAAATTATTATTATTATTAATTCATGTTATTAATAATTCATATCATTGTAGAGTTTATACATTTTGTAATAAACTGATATTGACGTATCTGTCAATATACATGTTAATGTACTGACATTAAGCTGAGGTTCACAGTTAGTGAGGAGTAGAATATTCTGTTACACCCGATAAAATGTGGCAACATACAGTAATACTGTAATGTAATACATAAAGTAATGCTGTAATATAAAGATTTCAAATTATATAATATATCATTATATAGTATTAATATTCACATTATGGTGGATGATGAGGCAGTTGCTGACCTTAGTGTGCTAGTGACAGGGTCAGCCATGACAAAAAGGAGAGTCTCACACTATAAAAATTGAAAAATATTTTCCTACCCCTGTGGAGTCCAATGCAACCCTTTCAACGATGGCCTGCGAAACAACACATTCGGGGGTTTTGTAAAAAATTAAGGTGGCCTTGCGAACGAGGAAGGAGAAAGAGAGGGGTGTGTGTGTGTGTATGTGTGCCAGTACGAGAGGCAAACCGATTTCCTTGACTTCCGAAACGAATTTTCCCTTAAAAGTCTTTGGGGAGAGATCAATTTTGGTTGCTGACCCTTTCTGTTCTACTTCAATAAAATTTATGCCGGGAAAGGTTGCAAGACTGTAGTCGGTCTCCGTGACCGAATGCTACCTAACACAAAGCCGCCCACGAACAAGGAAAACCGTTTTCGGGGTAGTTGAACCGTGAAGACTTTAAACAAGCCCTTAAAGGGGTGGAATATGACTGTGCAAATACTTTGGATACTACGACAAATATTAAATATCATAGAGTCTCTACGCGATCAGTGATACATATGTATATACATATGGTATGTACATAAGCAGTGATATTTATGTGGTTTTTCCCTTTTATGTTGGCACTCCTTTGTTGCAAACTGTTGTGTCTTCCATTCCGGCGGTTGTTACGAGAAAGTGTTTATTTGTATATTGTTTTATTTGAACTTCTCGAACTCGCCCTCCTTACGTGACTCGTCATGGGTTTTTATTAATTTTTACCTGTTCACCTATTTTATGTTTTATTGTTCCTTGTCCGGTAGCTGTTTCTTCTTAATACTCTTGTAGTTCTCGTCGTAAAAAATACATTGAACCACCAGCGTTTCTTTTTAGCTCACTTAAGTTTTTCACTCCCGATAGAGTAAAATGTTTCTTATGTATGTATAATTTTATTTATTTACCTAATTATTATTAACTTTTTAGCTCCTTGAGTTATTAATTTTGTACAGAATTTCGCGAGCTCTTCTAAAACTACTTTGTTGTCTGGTAAACTCTTCTATGTTGTCCTCCTTCTGGTGAAGTTCTTACCGCTAGTTGTTTTCCCCGGTGGTAGCTTTTTAAATATTATTTTTCTATTAATATTATATACTATACTAAAATGTAATATTATTGTTATTAAGTTTTTTTGATCTTATTACTTTATTTATTTATTAAGTTCGTTCAGTTTTATGATTTATTTTATTATGTTGTTATAATATTATTACAATAGTCTCATATTATGTTGTCTTTGGTATCTGGTGAGACAACTATTTTAACTTTTATGTATATATGTATATTTATATTATTTATGTGCATATTCTATTAAGTACTTTAACTTGTTTTGTATTGTGTATTACATCCGTGTCATTGATGTAGTGATCGTGGCTACCTCCTCATCTTTCTCCTGTCGCGTGGTCTTTGTTCTTCAACCCCAGCTCCTCTTTTCCTTCTGTCAGTTGTGTACTTCCCAGTGTTTCTGCGTAATCCCCCTGGATGCCCCCTGCGAAAAAAAATTACAATTTTCCTTTTTTTTATTTATTCTTTAAAGTGCCCGTTTCTTCCTCTTTCACTTGTCTTCACCGTTTGCGAGTACTCATAATCGTCCATTTCATCTTTTTCAGTTTACTCGTTTGAATTCATAAAACTGTGCTTTCTTCTTCTTCTTATTTTCGCTTCTCAATCTCCATTAAATTCTGCCTTTCTTCTCTTTTTCTTTTTATACAAACGTAATTCCCATTTAATTGCTTTTAATATCTGTTCTTCCTTTGGGAGTTGTGCGAGTACTCGCCACCTTCTCGTTCCTCTTTGTCAGGACTCGTTTTTCGTATCAGTGCTCTGTGGGGTTCGGGTTCTACGTGCTTTTCTTTGCGGGTGCTTTGAACTTACTTTGATGGAACTGAAAGGCTGGAGAAAGGTCACTGACACTGAAGTTCCACATTATTTTGTATATTCTTGTTTTGTCTCGTACCGCCTTGTATTGTACTGTCAACTTCGTTGGTTTCCACAGTTCACACGTTCTTCATGCTTTTCAATTCACCTTGACAAATTTCCGTTTCATTTACGTTTTTTTTTTTTGCTGGCCCTGTCACCTTTTCTTTACGATGCACATCCCTCTTCCTCATTACCATTACTGAAAGACATTCTCCCTTTTTGCTTACTCCACGGACCTTTTGTCCGACGTTTAATTTCGGGTTTCCCCGCGTAAAGGCCAAAGTTGACCCCTCGTCTGAGGTCTGAGTCATCGGATCGAACAGACTAAAATGCAGCTGCTGGACAATTTCCTCGATCGAATTGATTTCCCAGATTAGAAATTGACCATAAAGCCGCCGGTTTAATTCGGTCCATGTTGAAAGTTCGCCGGGGGACGACTGCGGGGAGCGGTCAGTAGAATTTTAAACAATTAACGTGGTACGAGAACCCATCGGGGAGATGACAGGAACAAATTGTTCCATAAACCAAAACTGGCCGAAATAAAAAATTTATGTTATTTCACCGATGGGTCACGTGGGACGCGTTTCTGCCCAAACTCTAAACTCGCTCTGTTTAATTGAATTCATCGGGAAAACCTGCAGAGAGAGGCGGTGAACTTGCCTTTGTCAAATCTTGCGGAAATGCTGATGGTCGTGTCCCACGTGTTGCCTAACTGCCCTTGCCAGGGGGCAAACTTCCACTCCTTTCGTTTACCTTTGATCCTTTGAAACGAGTTGATTTTTGTTGATTTGTCTCCATTCGTCACAGCTTCACTTTGTTATTGTACACGATTTTGACGGTTGCGGAGGGATTACAATGTTAATTCTCACTTTTGTAACTTTTCCGATTCTTTTTTGTGCTTTCCATCCTCCTAATTATCTCCACCCTCGTGTCACATAAACGAGTGGTATGTACTTATTATTACAATAAATAAATCAGAGCTTGGCTACCTGGACTGACAAGAACTCTTGTTGAGTGGCTATATTATTGTTACTTTAAGGAAATTTTGAAGTTGTTTCTTACCCCTAGACAATGAAAAATAGTCACCCCCTTCGGAAAAATATAACAATTTTTGAACTTTTCGTACGATTTACAATTATTTTATTTTTCTAAAATTGACCGTGTCATCTGAAAATTGACCGACTGAGAACATAACAAACACTCATTATGTTTCTGCCCACGTTATGTTTCTATATTTCCTTTACACATGTATATTTTCTGTACAATTTTTCCGAGTCCGTTTTGGTTTGGTTACTTAGTTAATTTGTTCCTGTGTTTACCAGTGTTGTTTGACCAAGATCTGAGTGCTGTGCTGTTGATGGCTATATATTTATATTAATCTGCTGGATATTATAATAATAATAATAAAATTGCCAGTTGCATTTTCTGTACGTACTTGTTGTTATGGCATATTTTGTTGACAAATTTTAACTACTGGACTAGTGGGCCCAGAAAAATTATACATGGTTGTCTATATTTGTGAAAAGTTAAAACGAGGAACATAAGGCAGGAACATAATATATTATGATTTACTTACAACGTATATTGTGACACTATTTATACTTTTTTCAAAATGGTCAATAGCAGTTTTGAATTACAAATGTATTTACTACCTTTGTCTATTTATATAATTTCATTCCCCATAACTTACGAGTGAGTTGAGCTTTTCACCCTGGAACTTCCCTCCCTTTCTGTCTTTTTTTCTTTGGGTTTCCGTCATGGTCCTTGAAAAAAAAAGGAACGAAATTTTAAAACCTTTGGGCCGCCTCAATTTTCATCCCCCTTCGCTTCTTCAATGTAGAAACTTTCATTCTTCTCCTTCTTTTTCTTCTTCACAACTGATTTATTTCCTTCTGCGCCATTTACTTTTTTATTGGCGTTCGGAATTCCACGAGATACAAGAGCTATTAAGTAGTTTTTTTTTTCCGAGTAGCATTACAATCTTCCTTCCTTGGGAGTTGTCCTACGTGGGGTTTGTTGCTCGGGTTCCATCGCCGCTTTACCACACGCCCCAGGCCCCATCTCCAAAATTCACCTCGCGGTGCAATAAAAGAAAATTATTTCCTCTTTTGCTGAGATTAGAAATTAGACAAAGCTGTTTTCCTCCTTGTTGAAGTACTCGAAGGAAAAGGACAGAGAAAAAACAATGGGAAGCGAGGGAAAGAAGACATCGCTGTTGTGATTATTTTCAGATCTCGACCTTTATAAGTTCCTAGGACGTACACAATTCTGTAATATATAATATTATATAAAGTCTTACACTCCAGGAGGAGCAATTAAATATTTCGGTTCACGGATTCTCCTTGCCAATGCCACGTCACCCCCATTTAATCATCAAGGTACTTTGAGCTCCAAATGTAGTAATACTAACAAGTAGCACACTACAATATTAGTGCTACATTACAGTACACTTAATTGAATAAACAGAATCTGTTTGTTTATAAAAATACAAAAGGTATTTACAGCTTAAATACTTTGTATCTCACCTTACACTAACTTACACTTGCACCTTATGTATCTACAGAATTCTACAAATTTTATAATGAAAATGGGCCGTAGTAGTGTAGGGGTCACGCCTAGACTTCTCTACTTGTACGTTGGTGATTAATATTTCAGGAGTTGACGTAAGAAATATATTTTTAACATAAGACGGCACAAACCATTTTGCATTCCCCCGTGACTAACATTAACCCTCTCGTTTAAATATGTATTAAGCCCGTAAACCATTTATTATTAATAAGTTGAGTTTGGTGGAGATGCCCACGGGGGACTCTTCCCTCATATTATTCAGCTCATTAATATTTTTTTATGTTTAATAATTAATAGGGTTGTAGACGTGTTGAGATGTTGTGCCATAGAGTCGGACCGGTGCATTCACAGACCACCCGAGGCCCTAAGTGCAGCTGGCATTTCTGTAGTTTTGTATGGGTTTTCCTGCGGGGGTGGAATCATCCCCCCGAGATGGTTTCCGTCTACCGGCATGCATGAGACTTATCGACCGGTTCAACTGCCAAACTGCTCCACGCGGATTTCATCCCTCGGTCGAATGTTTGCTTTCCTGCATGACACACGCAGAACACTCCCTGTGTGTAGTCACCGCGGCACATCAACCCTTCATTTCATACGCCTCTGCTCCGCAAACGTTTCCTTTGATGTGTTAAACATAAACTCAATTTTTCTTTGTGCCATATTTGCATATTAATGAATTTGCGTATGAAATTAAATTCCGACAGCGCACACCTCACCATTGGCCGTGCTGCCGTACGCGGCTGGTGGTCCTTTTTAACTCTCACCTGTCGTCCGACCACGTCTGTTCTACCTGCCGGAGAAAAAAAAAACAGGGCGATAATCAAACCTTTTTTACACTTGTGTATACATTTATCTGCATTATTGCATTTTAACTTTCTCTTTTACTCCCATCGGGGATTCCTAATCGAGTTTCAGGTTTAATAAGTTTAGTTAACCGTTCTGGTATTTGCCCATGAGATTTTCTCTGGAATTCACAGTGTGTGTGTGTATTTAACCGTAGGCCATTATTAATCATTTATTAAATATATGCCTGTTATATATAATTGTAAATTTGCAAAGGTCGAACACTAGTTCTTACAACTACTGGTACTGCTCGTCTTTTTTATTTTAAAATATTGTACTTTAATGATACAGTATACAAGTCTTTATACTAGGCGTTAATACTGCAAATTATTTATTAAAATGTATAAGCAGTGCGAGAGATCATACTAGATGCGAATATTTACTACGAGTGAAGAGCTATTTACTTTTTAATTATTTTTGTTTGAGTGCCTCGGTTACGTATGTACATACATACAGGGTGTTTGTCTATTGGTGAATTGTCAAACAATTTATTTACATAAATTTTATTTAATTTTAATCCGTTTTAATTTTTCTCCAACGAATTCAAATGACACGTGTACTGATTCTCAAGTTTAACAGGTTATTACTTATCCTCCAAACAGACATTTATTAATATGCGTTATAAAAATGTAATCCATGCCCGTGGAATATTCGAGAAGTTGTGCTCCCTTACACTCCCCGATACACCCCCTTCCTCTTCCCCGCCGCTGCCTTGCCCGTAAAAGAAGTAATAAAAATGAAGAAAAGACTTATTAGTATGTGGAGGTCGTTCAACCCCATTCCGAGACATCCCCGGCCGCTTAATCATCTCCCTACAGAGCAGAAAAAAAAAATTTGGATTTGTATAAATCTCCTAGATGAAGAGTTTCAAATTGACCGCCTAGTCAGAGAATATCTAGGACGTTATCCTCATGTCACGTCAAGCGTGCACATGACTACTTTTTATTAGTTAAATTCAGCGAGTTCCGAGATGGATGAGGGAGAACGAAAAAAATGTCTGACGAAGAAGGAACCGACTGGAAAAACCGAGAATAAATCGAGTGAAAATATATACATATATAAAAATATATCTGAGATTAATATTAAATTTATACGCCCATTTAAAAATTTATATTAACTCGCATTATTGTGGTATATATTTTTAATTGTACTTCTTGTAATTCGCTGGATTTATTTAGTAGAGGATTTAGTATAGGTTTATATACGTATTTAGTATGTTCTGTTCATACTTAGTCTGTGCAGAAGGGATGTTTACACAAACAAACCAAACAGAAAGTTTTGAGTCTTATTGATTCCGTCTGAGCGCTCTCTTTTCTATTAACTATTTATGGATCGAGTCTATTATTCGCCGGTGAAGTGTTCTAACTCGGAAATTGTTTTCGCCTTTTAAAATCCGTAGTAGTGTTTCACGCAAGGCAAAATTCCGAGTACATAAAACGAGAAAATATTTTCAAATTAATGAATAAACAAGATGGTAAATAAGTGACGGGTTAGAGGAGAGGCGTGGGGGTGTGGCGCGGGGGACTTGAACCAAAATGTCCTTAAGTGCAAACTTGAAATATATAAATATTGAAATGGGAAGGAGAGGAAGTCTGTGAATTAAGTCTGACACGGGGGGGTCGTCTGATGACTGGGTGCACCGCCACCGACAAAAAAGAACAGACAGAATTGAAAAGTGGCAGTAGAAAACGACAGGAGACGACAAGATGGAGGAGAAGGGGCTGATACGAAAATGTTTAATTAAAATGGATGGTTGACTTAAATTGTTTTTTCGGGAGGTCTCTCTCTCTCTATCTCTCTTCCCTGTGCAACCTTTTTTCCTATCAACCTCCGAGCATCTCATCCTGACAATATCATTTCCTTCTTTTTGGGGGAGCGAGAGTGAGGTATCCGCCATTTCTTCCCAAACAAACCAAGTTATTTTAAGTTGAGAATTTTCTATCGGTTTCCTCGTCAGTTATAATAAAAATAAAATAAACAAAATTGGCAGTTTTGACGGTAGGCCCAAGGAGTACCCAGGAGGTGGTTACTGGAGGCTGAGGACTTCACCTGGTTTCCTGTTGTCTTTTGGCTGTTACGACTGTTACGACTATTCTGTTTAATTTCATTAAAATGTCCTCACGATACGTTTGTTTGTTAACAGTAGACGACTTGCCCTCCGACATGTTTTCCTTATTGTCGGCCTGCGTGTCCCACAGCAGGGGCAGACACAGTAGTTTGGATATAGAGAAACATACTCTTCTTTTTTTTAGTGGTACTTTTAATGTAAGTTGTGTTTATTAAAAGTTGTACAATATATAATATATAACATATTTATAAGGTAGAATACTCTAAATGGAATATACAAGCTTGTGTTGCTTCATGGTATTGTAGTCTGTACTGACTCCATACCTATTCTGCATACTGTTGGCTGTAGTTGAATCGTATAAATACTACCGTATGGTGTCATAACTACATCGTATGGTGATTCGATATAAATACTATAAATAAATATAAATACTAATAAAAATACCAGAAATACTAGAAATATTTTAACATGGGTGACTGAAAGACAGTGCTTGTACATCACAAAATAGTTCAGTTTTATTATTCACCGTGTGAGTAGAAATAGGTAAACACTTAATATAATATCAGTGTCACTATAAATTTATAATATATAGTATCGGTAATAATATGGTAATCTTAATAATAACGATATTTTCTCGGGTAATTATCCAGTCTAAAAGAAGTATAAAGGAATTTTATAAAAATCGTCGTTACTGAATTGTCTTGCGGTACGCCGACTTGTACCGGTACCCATCCGACCGTTGCCATTGGACGTGGGAAATAGACAAATAGAATCATTTGATCGCGGATTATTATTCATTGGATAATGTCACTCTTGAAACAAGTTAAAATTTTCCAAAAAGGACAAAATTTATGACTTGTCACATCACTTATTACTCCCATTTGCCCCGAAAGAGATTTACAACCGTTTAAAATTTACAGTTTGACACGGTTCCTTCCTCTCGGTGCCTTTCGATTTCGCCGAAATAAAACAAACTATTTTAAACTAGTTCAAAGCGTTTTACGATCGACCGTAGAGAAAGTTCGTCTAGGAAGGCCGGAACTTGCCAATCTGGCTAGACCGTAAAATAGATTCGCTCGAAAGGCCGTAATTCACCTCTCGACAATCGGAATCTCCGGAACGGACAGAAGAACGTCTGGAGGGTTTTTTGGGAAGGATACACCCCCGAGTGTAGCGTTGCAGGCCCACCACCCTGGGCAAAACACCCCCAACCTAAACGCAAAAAAAAAGGTTACAACATTGACACCTACTTATTTTGATTCATTCGATCCCTACAGATTAATCACTACTTTCCAGCTTTACTACCTCGAGTGAACTCAAACTAAATGTTTACGTGGGGTCGACTTCGACAGATAATTCGGAAAAATAAATAAAATGAATTCTCAAGTCAAATATCTACAACGTACATAAGTTATTTTCTAATAGTTTGAATTTGTCTGAATTCCCAGAAAAGTCAATTTACAAAAGGTGAATAATTTCTATGAAAACGTTTAAATTATCACTTTAATTACCGTGGAACTAGATGTCGTGTCACTAAGCCAAAACCACAATGATTCCATATATACCAGGACCAATATTAATAATAATAAGAATTGTAACATCGGAACAGTAGCAGCCTATGAAAAAATAGTGCAGCGGTTGAAAACTACAGCTTAATAAAATTCACCCTCCGTGTGGTGTACCTGTGCAACGCGTTGTTGTACCTGACACATCGTTGAGGTACGTCAGAATTTCGACGTGACGCGTGTTACATACAAACCTACATAAATAAATAGAAAAAGTTTTTCTTTTTTAATTGGACCAGATAAATTCGCCTGTCTCTTTCCGGTTTCGTCTTTTCAGGCTTTTCCGTCGTTTTCGCCCGTGCCTGGGTTTTTCATTTTCTGTCGTGTGCACGCGTGCGTATCCCTACCCGTGTAAGATAAATCGTGTTTTCGGGTATTTGCGATTCTTTTCCACGTCTTGCATTGACGGTCGGGCGGTGGTAAAACGGCAAAAAGGCAGGAAAATGAAATGTATGCCGAAGCGTTTGAGGAATGTATAAAGAGACGAAACCTTTTTGAATTTATCGTTCTCCAATGATGGAAACGTGTTTACACTGAAAGAATTCATTCCGTGGTGGGGGGGTTGCGTGTGTGTGTGTGTGTGTGTGTGTGTGTGTGTGTGTGAGTTTCCATGTTCAACCCGTGTACACCCCCCCTGCTCCCTACACAACGGGAAAACGTATATACATCGAGGAAGAAATTGTTATTTACATTCCTAAGGCGTCCGTCATAAACGCTTGGCAATTTATGCGGTCGATGACGGGTTCCCTGTTATGTGAACTAATTCAGGGTGGGGGCTGATGTCCCCCTACACAAGAAGAAAGCCGAATTTATTGAGAAGAAATGGAAACTTCGGGACCGTTCAAAGATGTCATTTTATTTCTTGCGACGGGACGGTAAGAACCGAGTCCGTACGTAGTCTTCTTTTCCTTCGTCTTGTTTTGTTGGTTGTTCATTTCCCGTTCCATCACTGGGACGGAAGTGAGGAGACGCGAAGACGATGAAGTAAAGAAGAATTAGGAAAATTTCCAAATGGAATAAGTTTAATGGTGGCAGAAGACGGGGAATCATGGAAAGTGTGCACGAATTAAATAAAAATAAAAGCATTTCGCGTTGGGTTGAGGTGGAAAGTGTCCAACCCCAGACCTCCCCGGGAAAACTCTGGAAAGCTGAGCTTTGTAGTGCCTCGCACCTCTCCCTTTCTGCCAGTCGCTTCGACCCTCCCATTAGTTTGTATGAAAAAATTCCTTTCATCACAACCTCCTCTGTTCTTCGTCAAAAAGGTTGTACACCAACTCTCCGTACTGTTTCCGGTGAAAAAGCTTGCACAACTTAAAGTTTTGAGTCTCCCTGAAACGCGGGCTGCCCTCCTACAGCGCACTTCTTTTGAGTTGCACGGGGTAGATCTAAAAGGTACCCGTTCGTTAGTCTCGGTCACTTGACCCCAAGAACTTTCATTTGAGTTCTCTCAGTAGTACCCGTTCCATAAAACACACAGCAGGCCTCTTGCAGACCGTGGGCAGTCGGAACTTGTCATTGACTAACGTCAGACTCAACAAAACCAAGTTCAATAAAGAAAGCTAATGTTATTATTAAGGTTTTCAATTGATGAAGAAGTCAGAATACAATAGACTTCACACCCCTGATGCAAACTACGTGTTTATTATGGTTCATAACGATTTATGTAAGAAACCATGAAGAGCTTAGCATGTCGATAGAGCGAAAAAAGTTCCTGATGTATCAATTAAACACGTGCACAAGCTTATATATTCAATTATATTAATATTAATATAAGTGCGTTGTAGAATACTATTACTTAGGTACTCGGCGAGTACTCGCCGGAACACTTCAGCTCTCCAACTTAAAAGTTAACCTTTTTGTTTAAGCAAGAACTCGTTGAAAGGGAGTTATGAAAAGAAGTTGTGAATGGACTTTGCCTTTTGGGTTTTTTGATTGCTCTTGAGGTCAAACGGCGGACGATGATGAATGCAATGAGAGGAAGGTAGTCAGCCGGTCGAATTTGCTCTTGTTCATTGCGTCAATTCCACGGATCCGAAGCAGAAGGAACCAGAACTGGTTAATTAAATCCAACCTTTTGAAAAATCCTTTCTCAGAACAAAAGCGACCTTTTGTTTGAAAACCTTTCTTTGGCGGTCTTGCCCAGGGGAAGAATGAGAAGTTAACCTTTCCGTTTGTCTTTTCTTGCCCTGAGCCTTCTGCTTTTCTCTCTCTCTCTCTCTCTCTCTCTCTCTCTCTCTCTCTCTCTCTCTCTCTCTCCCCGCGTTCTTGCTTTTGCTCTTTCGCCTAACGGCCCACACCTTTTCATCCTTCCGAGTGATGGTATCGTTCCAACTCTATGTACATTACGTATAATTTATTTATACAATTTTTTTTCGAGTTAACCACGTGCCCTTCGGTCAAACCTTCCTTGTACTTTTTTGTCGTGACGACTGCAACCGTTCGTACCATCGCTACTTCTGCTTGGATGTTTGGAACGAAGACCGCCGGACTTCACTATTTTCCACTTGAACTTTTTCAAAGTCATTTTAAGCAATAACTTCTACGTTATGTATTCAAATCAGAAAGTAGGTAACTGAGGCTCATTCTCGGTATATATAAATACTACACATAAATTATTTAATATTAAGGGATTAATTACACACATGCCCTTTTAATAACCTATTTTTTGACTACGCAGAACTTAATAACTGGTCGGCACTACTGACTCCTTACAAATTTATATTTAATAATTACAAGCGGTTTGAGTAAGTTCTCTCTAGGACTAGTTAGACCACCGTCATGCCGCAAAACCAACTTCCAAGTCATAGACTGATGTTAAATGATTTATTTTTCTAAACGTTTATTTTGATTAAGTACAACGGAAGGGTTGTAAAAGGTTTAGATATCGCACAAAGGGGTAAACCTCTTTTATTGAAATGTTACTATCTGTTTTTGTATATAACTCTTTAATAACTCGATTTTTACGTTAGTTATTTAAATTATGTATATATACAACTTTAGCGTACATTCATCTTTTCTTGGGCGAGGGGAGTTGATTTCATAGTCACAGCTCGTACATTCGCGCACCTCCTTCCATTTAAATTTTTCTTTCCACCAAATTCTTGAGCAGTTTGAGTGCTCGAAAGGAGAGAGAAGGAAAACGTCGGAAAATAACTGGAAATCAATTTTTCACCGTTTTCACACCCTGTCCCACCTCGTGTACTCGTCTCTTCCAATAAATATTGTCATTTGACACTTCTCACATCCTCAATTTTTATCTGGAGCCTTTGGAAGTGAATTTTTTTACGTTTTGATGGGCGCGATCAAATGGTGAAAAATAGAAGAAGAAAAGTGAACAGAGTTGAAGGTTGCAGGGCTCGTTGAGGAGCGAGGGATGTTCACAAAGTGAAATACGAAATTTCTTTTGCCGGCCATAACCCTGCTCCCGCGACTTCAAATTCATAAAAAAATGAGAGTAATTTTGTGGTACTTGTGTTGGTACTCAGGTACCCAGTTCCCATCCGGTTATCCAGTTACTGCCCCGAGTACCATGGAACTATACACTTGGATGATATTTGGTTTATGTATATTTTTTATATTCATCGAGGATGTCTTTTATATTCAGAGGAGTCGCAACACTTGACTGAGGAACGGTCTCGCCTGACACTTAGCTCTATAAAACCATGTGTGTCTGTGTGTGTGTGTGTGTGTGTGTGTGTGTGTGTTTGGTGAATGGAAAATAAGAACAAGTACTCCAGGAATGCGGAACTTGTCTGCAGGTGACTTTGACTCGACTCCACAATTTACGAATTTCTTAACGCGTAGCAAATTCAAAGTGAAATCGCACAGAGTCCGAAGACTCGGAGAAAACTAATTTAGTTTTTCATCAGAGAAAAATTCGACGTCCTTGAAAGTGAAAACCAATTTCCATTTCCCCAAGGATTTTGAATTTTTTTCCCGGGGTTCTCCTCACGCGGGGGATCGCATTTTCTCGTACCCGCGAACCGACCCATTCGAAATCATCGAAAATGATTAATAGAAATGTAAAAGAAGTTTTAAATTCGGGAGAAACAGGGCCAATAACCGTAAAAAGCAATAAATTGGAAAGGGGAGGGGAGGGGATGAGAGAGGGGGTGGCGACGGAGTCCCTGGTAAATCGCCATGCGACTCGTTCGGGAGAAATCCAGGAGGAAGAAACCCGAGTGGATAGAAAGACGAAGGTCTCCCGTTGGCAACCCTGGCAAAAGAAATGGAGAAATTGAAAATGTGGAACATGAAAATTTTCCGCTTTCTTGAAGGAGCCGCTCCGAGTTCCCGAGGGACTTGCTCCCGTGCAAACCGCTCGCTCCGAATTCAAACGGCCATTTGTTTGGTCGAGTCCTCAGGTGTTGCGCGAAACCTTCTTCTCCTTGAATAATAAAATGGCGGAAATTTAAATTCATCAACTCGGTCGAAGCGGCCTTCGATAATTTCGGTCCGCCCGTCGAGTGCGACCCCCCGTAAATTTTAACTATTTATTTACTACTAGACAAGCGATTTGACTTGAGACGTTGACGAGGAACAGACTTGCAAGAGAACAGAACATGAGTCCGACATTCCAGAAAGTTACAGATGTGTGCGCGTGCGTGTGGTGTGTGCGAAGTAATGTAAAATTCCGTTTAGGTACACCGATTTAAAGTAACTTTCCTCTTTAATATATTTAACGAGTATTTCAGTTACATAAGTCAGGGGCTTTTAGTGGAGTAGGACATTCAACTAGTCCACAAGTTTCAACTACCCCACGACATGTGGACATGACGAAAATACAAAACTAAGGCAGCAACAACTTAAGACCGTTAAATATCTAACTAAATCTATTAAAACTCGAAGATGTAACTTTGTAAATACCATCCAAGAGTTGTAGTATTCGCGTAATATATACATATACGATATATATTTTTCTGTACGCGAGAGTGCACGGGTACTGCGTCCGTTCTCCAGGTTCTCTGTTCCAATCAATTAAACTGCAATTCAATTAAAAGTTAAATTCAAAAAGTAAATTACGTGGCAAAAGTTTTCAACACGTTCGTTCTCCTGGAGGAGAACGGGCCACGTCCTCCGACCGGAGAAAGGGATGATGACGGGGGGCACAACGGGGGGGTGGGGTAGTTAAAATAGAAAATGTTAACTTGCACCCCGGTCCGATAGATTCAAAATTAAGCCGAACGTGAGGGTGTCGGACATTGAATTCCGTCTGGAGATTAAGAATGATTGATTGACTGACTGGAGATGATTCCCCGTTGTTCGAGGTGGGTGTTGATGGGCCGGTTTTATGGATGAGAAGGTGAAAGTTGCAGAGAAAGGGACGGAGAGAGTGCAGACACCTGCATTTCTTCGGGGGTTGTGACCGTGGAGAAATTTAAAAAAAAAGACAGGAGCAGAAGTAGGAAAGAAAAATGGAAGAGAAACGGGTGGTGAGTGACAGTGAGCGTGTTGTCAAACTGAAAGAAAATTATATATATATTATATACATATATTTTTAAATTTCTCCGTATTGAGTGGTTTTATATTGAACCCACACCCCCTTACCCATAAACTTACTTCTTCCGCGTCTGGGGTGTCCACCGTGGAAGTTTGACTTAAACGAAAAGGTGGCAATTTGTGAAATGGACCTTTTTGTCAGGTGACCAGCTGAACGAAGGCTCCGTTTGTACCGAACCTACGCGAAAAGGATTTTAGCATGAAAGAGAAACGACTGGACCACATCAAAAGCTCCATCTTATTCATTTCGTGGACATCATCCAGATATTCTTTGATTAAAGGACACTCGCGGACAAAGCACTTGAATGAATTAGCATACGTAAGGAGAGGAAAGGTTTCGGATGGGCAGGCAGAAAGGTTTTCCAAAGGTTCGCTGCCACGCCGCACCGGTGGTGCCTGCTCGAACCCCGAGCTTTCACCTGGACAGAGCTTTGACCCCGGATGGAACGACCCTCGGTGGTAGATCCAGTCCCTCCTCTCCCTAAGAAAAGGCTTTGGGGATAATCCTCCTTAGAAATTGAGTATCGAGCAAAGAGTTTTCCCTTCGGTGCCTTCCTCCGACTCTGTTTTTGGTCCCCGACAAAAGAACTCTATACGATTTTCACCGTGGCGTTATTTACATCCTCTCCGAATTGAAAACCGTTGAATATCTTTTCTTTTTTCTTAGTCCCGTTTTTCTTTCCAAAAAAAAAAATTCAAATTAGATTCTGGAAACATTTTAGAAAAGGATTTACACTGAAAGAGAATTACAAAATGAGATTCTAATCCCCTTTGTCTCCCGTACTCAACTGACGGAATATTATATTGGGTATTTCATAATTAATCCACTTCGTATGTATACTTTTTCACTCTCTGAAGTGATCTGCCCCGTACCAAGCTGCTGTCTGTGCTGAGCGAGAGGTTCCTCTCGGGTAGTTCCTCCGGTGTCGCGACAACGAGAGCTGCAACTAAACTCCGAGTCAAGTTAACTCCCCGAATTTTTTACTTGCTGGCTCCCGTCTTATTAATAGAAAGGTCGGATAACATCGATCCTCGGGTGTCAGAGAGCAAACAGACGATGGAGAGACCCTTCTGCCTAATAACCCTTAAGATTACGCTCCCATTAATTAGATTACGGGAAATAAATATTTAGTTTGGCTGGATGGTGGAAAGTTCGCCGGTCTTTCCACCAGCCGAAGAACAAACAAAATGAGGAAGGAAGAGAAAATGAAAAATTCTCTCGAGAAGTAGAGTATAAGAGACCGAAAGGTGTTGTCTTCTTAGGAAGACAAACGGGATCGAAGGAAGTTGTTGTTATGGAAGGTTACTATGGAACTCCTCAATGGTTTATTAACGGAAATGTAAATTTCATTGTTGTCTCCTGCAATGTTTACGTGTATGCAATTTTGCTTACTTTGAAGCTTTCCCAAAAGAAGAGTTGCATTGTGGCAGGAGTTACGCGATGTTTGTCCTTTGCAGAGTAACAAAACGCGTGTTCACTTTTATATATAATTATGTTTCTAACTTCTTTATATTAGAGATTCTTAAGTATTTTCTTTGCCTTCTACATCAGAACCGGACGTGCAGCGGTCACATTTGAGTTTATGTGTGAGGTACAAATAAAAGTTCTCCACAGTCCGCGTGAGAGATGTGTTCTGCACCGAGAAAATACACCCTTAAACATTTCACCACCGAACTGTAATTGCCGAGGACATTCTGGAGAAAGTGGAAAGCTAAAAGAGAGAAGAAGTAGAGAGAGAGAAGTAAGAGGAGCCATAATAATTAAGAAAAGGAGTCAGGAAGTTCCAAATACTAAGATAGGGGAGACTAGTCTTAATGTCAAGGCTGGGAGAGTAGTCATAGGTGGATGAGGCGAGGGGAAGAAGCATGTAAACGAGGCCTCCTGGATTAATTCTTGAGTTTTTCATTGGTGTGAAAAAGACAGCGGAAAATTATTCCATTTAAGGGAGGTCTGGGGCCATTGTTTGAAGGATCGAGAGACCTTTAAGCCCTCTGATTTAATCTTCCGGGGCCTTATTGTGCACGTATGGGCCCCACCCTCAGCCATGTCGTCTCCCAGCTTCCATCCAACATCCATCAAAGATTTTCATCTCTCCCCAAAAAAAAAGTACTCCTTATTCAATCAAAGTTATCTGCGTCAATCGTCTGTTTCACCACCTTCACGACCAGATTTTTCATTTTGTTGCATCTTTTTTTGTCTACTCTCACCACCGAGACCACCATCTAATCCTCCTATTCTTCCCATCCCCACTCGTCTATCTATTTCTATTCTTTCATGCGGGAGAATCACAAACTTTTCCGTTTTGAATGAGATGAGAAGATATAGAGAAGAGTAGTTGTCGGTTAATTAAGAACCGAGATTCTGGAACAATGAAAACCGAATAGTCTGCCTTTATGGCTGTTGTCACTCTCAGGTAGTAAATTTCAGGGACTTCCTTTTTGCTGGAAACCGTGAGCTTGACTTTTCCTCTCCTACGACTAGTCTAATCTAGAAATCTGTCTTATTTTCCCTTTGAACCTTTTTTAATGTTTCTCCCTCTCTCTCTCTCTCTCTCTCCCTCGCTCGTCGCTTCGTCCCTACGTCTTTGTGACAGCGGGTCAGGTGCAGTTGAAATGAAGTCGGCATGAAATTTTTAGCCGTGTCCTAGCCGTGTCGGATTCCTCTAGGCCAGGTGGATACAGCCAGAGTAAACCAAGGGACAAAAATAATTTATCACGATTTAAAAGTTGAATTTTCTTCTAACTCGGCTGTCTCTTCGTGTTAGTCCCACCGTTTACACACACGACTTGACTGCTTACTAATTTATTTCTTTTTTGTTTCAGGTTAAACCCCGGACTGATAGGAAATCCACAAATCGGAGTTACTCCTGCGACTCCTCTCATGTCAGTATTTCCCTTAAGAGCTCCTCCTGCCAATTACTCACCGTATTCTCCTTCTCGGTGAGTATCAAACAGCTCACGTTCGAGATTGATTGAACGCGTTTCCCACCCGAAAGATTGATTGCTCTTTCAAAAGGAACACAATGGAAAATCTCAAATTTGGAAATATACATACATACATATATATATATATATATATATACATAGATACGTACACGGATAATAGACAAATTGAATAGGACTCCTGCCTTCGGGCACACTCTCACACGCGCTGTTGTCTGACTCCCTGCATAATTTATTTTTATTTTATTCCCGAACAGATTTCACATCGACAAGAGATGTCAACACAGATGTACCTGGAAGTGCTTTTCTATAGCACTTATCTTACTTAGTCTTTTATTGACGGCGCTGCTGGCTTATTTCGGAGCTGTCAGCAGCGTCAGAAGCGGCGGTGATCCGACAACGTGCATCGTCGTCGAAGATGCCAAAGCCGTGTCGCAGGAAAGCGTCGATCACGTTATATCTAGTCAATCGCCCACGGAAGGTCTGTTGACGTGTCGATGGCGTCCCTCGAGATGGTCCACGCACACCCACCCAACAGCAACTCCCTTCCTCCCCCGTATCGTTGTTACATTAATCGATTTTGTAATTCATCCCTTTCAGAGTCGTTATTGTCATCGACTCATCAGAACTTATTGAATTCGCTGTCGGACACGCAGACGCCTCAGTCGGTGAACGAGAACCTTCTGCTCAACCAGCAGCAGCTTCAAAGTCACCAAGAACTTCATCCTGGTTTCAATAATTACTGGCCGACCGTGACGGAAATATCCGATTTCGACGTGTCTTATCGTTCTAAAGTAAATCCGCTTCAGTTCTGGAACTTGGAGTTCAAGAACAAGCATCCGGCCTTTGTCAGGCTCAATTTCACACTGCCTTGGGGTTCCAATTTTGCCGTCTACGGAAGAAGAAACGTGGCTCCGAGCGTCACCCAGTACGACTTCGTCGAATTCGTCAAGGGAGGCCGGATAGACCGACTGAAAAGGGAAGTTGACGACTACGTGAGCGAGCACCGGTGGAAAAGGGACACGAGCTCCGTCGTCTTCATACAGAACGGAACGAGGCCGAAGAAACCGGAAATACTGAAACACCACGAGGAGAAGAGAAGCATTCCTGCCAAGAACGTGACCAAAAGAAGTAACGTCGGAGATGCTGGTAACGTTCTCATGGTGAACGTTACCCTTCTGCAGTACTTCGACACCGGCGTGTGGTTTGTCAGCGTCTACAACGACGATGTCCGACCCCATGAGGTAATTACCCGCACTCCTTCACTTGTTCATCGAGACCATTCTCTTCCGAATGTCACCACGATCTCCTCTTCCAGGTGAATTTGGTTATATCCGAAGCCGAAGGCGTTTCAACGGCTTGTCCGAACGACTGCAGCTCACACGGGTCCTGCTACCTGGGAAAGTGCGACTGCATAGACGGCTACGAAGGAATCGACTGTTCTAAAAGTAAGATTCGGACCATTCCCCCTCCCCCAACTCCACCCTTGACATGACTACAACACTCCATCATCGTTTCAGGTGTGTGTCCCGTCCTGTGTTCTAATCATGGAAAGTACGGTGGTGGTATCTGTCACTGCGAAGAGGGCTGGAAGGGACCGGAGTGTGACATACCCAAACATGACTGTCAATCGCCTGACTGCTCCGGACACGGGAAATGCGTCAAAGGATCCTGCCAGTGTGTCGTCGGATGGAAAGGACCGTTGTGTAATGAAGGTAATCAATCATTTCAACTGCTGTTGTTTCATCATCAAGTTCCCCGCAGACTGTGTCTACATATATACATGTATATATATATATATATTTCATCTCCCCCTTGTTCGATTACTTCCAGTGGACTGTATCGATCCCACGTGTAGCGACCACGGCACTTGCGTCAACGGGAAATGCTACTGCAAGGCCGGATGGCAAGGTGCTAACTGCTCGGCACTCGACAAACAGGTCTACCAGTGTCTGCCCTCATGTTCGGAACATGGAACTTACGATTTGGAAACAGGGTCTTGCAAATGTCAACCATTTTGGACGGGATCCGACTGCTCGAAAGGTAGTGCCCTTCGCGACTTTCCTTTCCTTAAGGCATTTGGCCCTTGTAATTTTATTCGTCTGATTTCAGCTCTTTGCTCTTTGGACTGCGGAGAACACGGTAGGTGCGGACAGGGCAAATGCGAGTGCACCGACGGATGGACAGGTGACAGGTGTGACCTTCTCCCATGTGACACTCGCTGTCAAGAACACGGACAATGCAAGAATGGTACATGCGTGTGTTCGCAAGGATGGAATGGAAGACACTGCACGATTCGTGAGCGATCTTTTTTCCTGTCTTTTATTTTTCCTCGTTGACTCGTTTGCCTTATTTTCTCTCCCGTTTCACAGCCGGATGCAAAAACGCTTGCTCCAGACACGGGATGTGCTCACTGGAAGACGGAGAGTACCACTGCATTTGTTCGACAGAATGGGCCGGAGACGACTGTTCGATTCCGCTAGAACAGCAGTGCAACGACGAAGTCGACAACGATCACGGTGAGTCCTGCTCCCATCGCGAGATCACCCGAGCGATCCACTCGATCTTCCGACTCTCACGCACTTGACCCAACTTGTTCCAGATGGAATGGTCGATTGTTCCGATTCAGAGTGTTGCTCTCACCCGAGCTGTGCCGATCACATCATGTGTTTGTCCTCGAACGATCCCGTCGAAGTTCTTCTACGGAAGCAGCCCCCATCCGTCACGTCCAGCTTCTACCAAAGAGTCAAGTTCCTCATCGAGGAGAACTCCGTTCAGAGTTACGCTCACATGGACGAATATTCCGAAAGGTAAGTTTTCATGACTTAACTTGACTCGGCCTTATCCAACTTACTTCTTATAATTGTTTCTTTAATCATTTTTGTTTTATTTTGCAATTTCTCTTTTTAAACCCCCCCCACTCGCCCCCGCTTATGTTTGCCTTAAACATAAATTCTTTTGTAGAACTGGTGGTACAAACGCTTATGTAAATATACGTACGGATAAATTTAAATCGTTTTTCTTTCAGCAAACCCTGGTGAACCATTTTCTCAATACTGTTGTTGGAAAAGTATAGAAGAAGTATAAACTAAGCAGTATATACACTTTAATCGCAGTTAAAACGAACCCATCTACTCTTAAAAATAAAAAACAGTACGATACATAACTTATGTTATAATAATTCTTGCTGAGATTCCCAACATCTTGTGACCGCCAGAATGATCTACCCTACTTATGAAATCATAGTACAGAGAGAAAACACATGTTGAGATCGAAATCGCGACACCGAGTTACTCGTATTTTGTAAGAAAAACTGAGGTGTGACATTTTTGCGAAAGAAGAATCTTTTGTCATGGTATTGATTGACTGTAGATTCCTTTAGGGTGTTGTTGAGTTACAGAAACATGTAAGAAGTGATATGTAACAATTCATTGTTCGGAAGAGTAGGTGTAATCGTTCTACAATATATATATATATATACAAGTTACACGTCATCACGTTCATTATATCAAACGTCGAGTTTAAATTAATTTTTGCTTTTCCGACTTTTAAGTATTTGTATGTATGTTTATGTATATGGTAGAGACAGTGTTAATTCGATGGAAGTGTTGGGTTTTTCTCTAATTAAGGAAAATCTCCCGGATGCCTGGCCAAAGCTTTTACGAGTTGTCCGTGTGCGTACAAACTGATGAAGTCACTTGCAGGGGTTCCTGGACTCCTTTGGGAAATGATAGAGAATTGTCAGCAATTAGTAAAAGTGCGTGTTTCCGTTTGTACTTTCTTTGCCTCCTCTCTCTCTTTCTCTCTCCAGAAGTTTTACTTCTCGTCTTGCGCCTGGAGAAACGTGCCTTGCATGCCGAGACAATTCCAAAATACGAGACCTTGCCTTTTTGCCCCTCAGGTCTTTCCTCCCCAGGCGAAAAAGAATTTTCCATCTGCTTCTGTAAAAAGGTTTTTCTTTCCTTTTGTACGGTTCCCTGACACTTTTCTTTTAGTCTGCCATCCACGGGTGGATGGGGAAGTGAAAGCGAAAAAAAAAAGGTTCCCTTCAGGCCTCCTAATAGCAGTATAAAATCGCGTTGAATTTGAATAATCGCACCGTGGAAAACAAATTTTCTTTTTGCCGGTTTCCGGTCCTGTTTCGCTTGTGATTTTTGACTGTTTCACTTCCGGTTTCCGGCTACCTAACAACGGCTAATTAAACCTTTCAATTTGGCCCTTTTCCACTCGCTCGAAGTACCCGGGCACTCGGTCGGTTTGAACTTTCCGGACTTTGAACGACGAACGGACCGGACCCCGGTCTCAGGCATGCATGCACGCACGCGTACATAAACATCCCATTCCCGACTACAATGTCTCTGTGTAGTTTCTAAACTTTATAGTTTTCCAGATGATTTGAAAGCGAGCTCTTTGACACATGCAATGGAGATCTTCGGCAGGAAAATCAAATTATTGCGATCGTAACAACCTCAACAGGGAAGTTTAACTTTTCCTTCGGATGGAAACTACTTCTTGCCCTTCTAACTATAAAATTTTATGTGGAAACTTTCTGCCTCACTAATTTTTCGGACGTAAATATTTAGTGAATCATTGTCTGGTGATGATCAGCGTGTGTACAACGATGTGTGAACGTGAGGTTTGCAGATCAAAATTTCAAAATTTGTTTGTCCCCGAACGTTGGAACCGTCCCCAAGTGTCACCCTCGGTGTTCGAACGAGACGTTAGAAACAACGCCAGATTATTTTTATAGCCGACATCCGACGAAGTAGTAGAGATTACGGTCCGAATGTTAGACATCGGACTCGGAGTGGTAACACATAAAAGTCTGCAGGGAAAGAGAAAGTACATAAGTAACATGCTTTGAGTAAAGCCGATGTGTACGCAAGGCCAAGTCGTGTCGGTCTAATATTTCCCCGTCTGAGCTAAGAGTTTTTGACAGAATAAAGTGCTCTCGGATTAGATAGAAGTTTCGAGAAACACGTTTCCGTATCAGTACGGATGTTAGTCAGTTTTATCAGGTCTTCGTTTGTCGCTGCGAAGGAAGTTCAACAGAGGTCAGTCGCTCTCAAAATGGCGACGTCGAATGTGTCGCACATTTGGCAAAAATCACGGCAGAAAACGGCTGAACTTCAAAAGCCAGACGTCAATAATTCTGTTTTTTTTATGCTACCGTTCAAAAGAGTCGATTTCCGTTTCTTAATGACCGGAAGCGGAAACGTAAATTCACATGTAAACAACAAAGAAAGAGAAAATGGTTCACCATCCGTTCAGTTTTAAGGTTCACCACTTGCTGATTTGTCCAGTTTTGGCACGCAATTCAGCGTGGAAGACCTTAACTTATTGAAATTGCATTTTTATGTATGTCTATTAACATCACTCAAGCGAAGGTTTAACGCCGTTTTTTCACGATACATAAAATATGTTTACATAAACATAAGAAGGTAACCGCTTTTAATAGTTCAACTATTCCCTCGGAGTGGTGTTGACCCGTTCACACTCTCTTTAGGTTATTTCCATTAAACAATTATTATAGATCGATCGATCAGTCAATCAATCAATCAATCAGTCTGACCGTTAACATGATTCTCTCATTATTATTTGATATTGTTATCATTACTTTTATTATTTCGTTATGTTTTTATTTTCTCGAATTCCTCGAAAAGTTTTTTTACTTTCTTTTTACACATATATATTATTATTTTTTTTTTGTTTTATGTTTTTCCTGCCTCTGTTCCCGTGATTGTCTTTGTCTAGTGTTTATTCTCCATTTATATATATATACAAATTTTCTCTTTTTTTATATATATAAATAAATATTTAATATGTACAAATCATTTGATAACGACGATTGATACCGGTACTTTGCTTCTTCAACTATTTCACTTCGGTTTACCTTTTTCTTTTGTTTGTTCCTCAAAAGTTTTATTGTTTATTAGTTAGTGTTCACACGTTATTTGATTGCCTCAAAGTCAAAGTGCACAATTTTATTAATAATTAAACGGTTAATTTGGCGAGTGGTACATTAGGAAGCAAAACAATTTTACAAAGGGAAGTTGTTTGAGTTTTACAACTGTTGACACTTGGCAATGAAAAATTATTACTCGTTACCACCTTTACTTCTGTATGAATTTAATAAAAAAAATAAGTTACTTAATCAGTGAGTTAGACTAAGTACAAGATGTGTCAGAGATCTGTCTGATATGTCTGATACTAGGAGATGAATTTTAGCGTACAAAAGTACAAGTACAAAACTGGCGTCCGTGTTCAATATATCTATACCAAATATACAAGTATTTCAATTAGAAAAATTGAACTTGTTGACTTAGGTCTAAGGTAGCACTATACTATTTTAAGTAAATATTTTATGTGATAATTACACTGCCTTGATAAAATTTACTTATTTATACTATCCATAATTTATTTATACTACTTAAAATTTAAGACGTACCAAACACATAAGACGAAACAACTCCAAATTTGAAGTTCATATTTTCTTGACAACTTATACTCTTTTTTCTTGTTTGATTATATTTGATATAAATTCGAACCGCAGATCTCCTACAGTTACAGAAGTTAACAGGATGTTTAATCACATACAAAGTTACATGTATTTTAATTAACAAATAATAAGAGTAATTGAAAATTAGAACTGACGAATTAGAAACAATGAAATTTGTACTGAACAATCGATTGTGTGGTAAAAAAAGAAATATTGCATAGGATAATAGTCACTTTCTTATTTATACTGTGAGGCACTTACTACACTACCACATATTTTATTGTTAAAAAGTAATAATAGTGATGTAACTATCTTCAGCAAAATATTTTGGGCGAATTTAGGGTGAAATTTAGGGACCCGCACACTTATTGAGTTCTCAGAAGTACACAAAAATCTCATTCAAAATGGACGGAAGACCCAGACGAGGGTTGTTTTTTCTGTCCACCACAAAAAGAAAAGAAACTTAGCGTTTCATTTCTAACTTCTCGTAGAAATTCTAACTTCGATGTGAAGTCCTCCTTACACGCCGTTTCGAAACTCATCAAGTTTTCCGGCGAACCAAAATATGCTTTTGCAAAGCAGTCACTTAAGGGAAACGTGACGAGAAACGTAAAATGGGAAATCGGAGAAAAACAAGGAAAAAGACGATTCCACGAAAGGGTAGTTGTGGTGGTGCGGGTGGTGGTGGTTGCAGCAGACGAAAAGACACGGGTTGAGGAAAAAACCAAAAAAAGGTTTTCAAACGCAATTCAAACGTGAAATGAGATGAGAACGACACATGACGTGTTTCATCAGGTACAATCAAATTCAAAGGGAACGAAAGTCCGCCCTCTGCTTTCTTTTTTTTCTGCATACTTCACCTGGTGGGGATGAAACCGAAAAAGACAAAGACGACAAAAAAGGAAAACAAAATGAGAATACTCTCACTGAAGAGTTGCGAGGTTTGTGTCTCAAAGATGAGAAGTTCTCCCTCACCCCCATTACCAGCCCCAAGAAGTGCACCGCATTCATTTAACAACCCCTAAAACATTACTAAGGGTGACATTACAAATAACTCGAAGTATAAGGATCGTCTAAAGTGGGATGTTACCGGGTACTAAACCCAAAGAATACCTCCAAGTCCACCAAATACAAATACTCTTGTGTGTATTTGTCTATTGGTGAGAACAAAACGAGAACTTTTTAATGTATTAAATATTGTTCCAAACATTTAAATTAATCAGTTATTATATATTAATATATTTTTTTAATTTATTATAACTGTGACAGAACCATTGCATAAGCAACAAAACAATGTCTTTCACTTTTTTATAGTTTTTTAATACTCAAAACAGTAGTGAATACATAAATTGTAATTTTAATTATTTATAAAAATTGAAGGTGGGCTGAAGACGATCTATCGTATATTATAAATAAAAATTAATTGTTTACAGTAAAGTGAATTTAAATTTAACGTCTTTGTTATATAATAAAACAATTAATATAAAATCTGTGGCATCCTACTAAGGAAAGGAATATAATTAACTTAATTAAAATACTTAGAATAAGAATACTTAGACAATAATTAGAATACTTATATACTGAGCTGGATACAATTAATAATGCAATGTAATATGAAAAAGAAGAATCGCGTTTCACGGCCAAGCGTCAAAAATAAATTTATACCATTTAAATGTCAATTTCAAATAACGTAACATATATTACATATGTACATATGTATTATACATATATTTTTTACACAATTTCTATTTTAATTGAGTCTATTTTTCTACATGGAAGCACTTTTATGCTAAACTTTAAAAATTGTGCAAGATGCATTCATTGACTTTATCAGGCATAAAATAACGCAGTGTGACGTTACATACCCCGTATTTGTTTATTTATTTTTATAAACAACTTAAATAAAAAACTAATAAGTGTAACGCTCAAACTCTATTACGTATACATAAACAGGAAATCTTATTTCTATGTAAATGTAGCCTCTGTGTGTTTGTCCGCGTGATTGTTGTTGAACCAGACACCTCCCTCTGTCCGTACTTGTTTCCTTCCACCTGAGAGCAACCCACCCTTAGTGATATTGTTTTCACCCTGCCGCTGCCCCCCCCCCTTCATACAAAAAATTAATAATCCGTTGTTTGATTAATGCAAAACAATCTCAACCGAGTACATGACGAAACGAAACGAAAACGAGAATTTAACCGTGCTTTAAGGGATAAAATACTTTCATCCCTCGTACTGGGGAGGTACGTGGGGGGGTGGGTTCCTGTCTCAAACATCTAGTGCTTGTCTAGGCGAGTGAGGCCTCCCCGGCAAGGGTGAAACAAATCTTATAAAAGCTCGGGTTGGATTACTCGGTAGTCAGGAACAGCAACCCCTAAAACCTTAAAAACCAACCCCCGTGGCGGGTTCTTCTCAGACAGCCATTTATCATCGGTTTTGGACAAGTTTAAATGTTTACGCATAACTTCCAGAAAGATTTTCCAATTTGTTATTCATCAAGTTCACCCTGTACGGAGACGAGAGTGAGGTTGATGTTTTCTCTTTCTCTCTCAGTCTGCTTGTGTGCTGTGAGGAGTGCTCGGCCTGCCGGCGTCACACCACAACTATTTTCACACTCGTGTTGTAGTGCGGGCGTGAAAGGACTTGAACAAGTGGAAAATTAACTCAATAATTTTCCCTCGACAAGTTCGTAATTACTTCGTCAAATGAATTTAAATGCGAGGCAACGATTAAACGATTATGTTCAATCGTGTAAAATATTCTAAACTAATTTTAAACTAATATTATTCTAATGGGATTAAAAGCCGGGTTGAGAGACGCGGCCATTTTGGAATTTTTACGGCCCTTTGACGAATTGGAGAAAATTTTGTCCTGCTCAATCCACACTGAAATGCGGTTGACACAAATTGTACACTTATGTACATTAATAAATAATTATGTAAGCTCATGCGTAACACATTCGAAATGCTTGTCACTTTATTTTAGTTTACTTAAGTTACGAAAAAGAAAGAAAAAATAACAGTATATATAATATCCGCAACATCAAGTTGTTCTTATGTATTGTTTCTACATTTATAGATAGGAACGCACCTGGCTAAAATATACCTGCTGTACGCTTAATTATTTAATATTTATTATTTAAATATTACCAAAAAATACTTAATATTATTACTAAATATAATCGCAATTTACTACATCGAAACGCTGAGCTTTATACGAAAAATATAGTTTAATTTTGAATAATAATACATTGCAACAGAAAGTAGTAGTCTACACATATTCAGTTTTATAAATTAATACAAGTAAATAAATAATAAAATAAATAAAGAAAAAAATTATTCAAGTTTAACTGATTTGTTAAAGGTAGCAGTTGTAAAATTCTCGACTGCTATGTAGCAAAACATCGGTATATTTATTTATAGTAGGAGGAGTATGTATTTTATCTAACTGTCTTAACTTAAAAATTGTCCAAGCCGATACCGATAAATAAAATATGTAGTAAAAGTTAATAAGATTTAAGTACAACTCTAAGTGACGTGCTGTAACAGTTCAATTCAAGCGTCAGAAGGGACAACCTCTCCGTCACAACATCAGGCAGTATCATATATATTTTCCATAATATATAATATTATATAATAAGCTCAACTACTTAGACTTGTATATACGAGAAGGATGTTTTATTATAATTAGATAAACCATTTTCGGGGACTGACAAGTTAAACTATTTTGCTTTATCCTCCCAAATCCGACGGCGTACCCACCGCTTTCCTTCACCGCCGAGCTTTTCTGTTTCTGTTTCCCACGACAAAATACCTGGTTCGTCAGTGTTGTGTGCGTCGTGTGAGCGAGTGCGTGTAAGTACCGAGTAACAGAAAAAAAAAGAAAAACAAACGACACACGAGTTGAAACGAGAAGAATAGAATTTGATGAAAAAGAAGGAAAAAAATTATTTTTTTTACTTCTTTTTGCGAAAAAACAAAAAAATTTCAAAAGAGTGTTTTTATGTGTTTGTAACTTTACCTTGTCTGTCCTTCCTCCTGCAATCTATCTTCGTAGTTCGTTCTGGAATTCATTCACACCGCGGTAAGTGCAGTAAATAAAAATTCCTTCGCTTCAGATCAGTTCAACTAGACGACCTTGTCTATTTTGTGTATTAGAATTTAGACATGGAGTGGACACACTTCGTTGAGGGAGTAGAACATTAAGACACTTTAAGAGGGAGATGAGAGAGAGGGAGTTATGTATTCACATCACGAGGGTAGTTATTTTTCAGAATATAGTATAAATGACAAGAAATGTCTCCTTCAGGAAACGGTACTAAATAAAACTCATGAGCAGTACACCTCAGGCCGAAGACTACTTCGAACGTTAGTCTCATAACATAACTTCTACATTATGTTACCTATCGATGTATGTGCCTAGGAAAAAAATAATGTAAAATTTTATGTAAGGAAAGTTCGTTGAAGTTCTTACGAGTGCATTAACGCTTCTTTGGGGGGGACGGGGGGGGGGTGATGTTTACTCTGTGGTCATTCAAAGTGTGAAACTGGGATGATCTAATGTACAGGTGGTATATACAGTCGATGACGTCACAATACGTGAACGTCACAGGATTTCATTCGTCTCGGACCCGAAGAAAACCCTCCGCCGTCGTTGGAATAAAAAAAAAATGTAAATTAGATCCCGGGGATGACAATCGTGGAAATTCTGGCATGGGAGACATTGTAGAAATCTAATTTTCGCCGGAGAAAGTGAAGGAAAAGTGCCAGGCAGGAAGCATAAAAGTGGAAACTCGCGAGAGACGCGGGGACGGTAAACTGAAGTTTACCAATTTCTTGTTCCCTCCGAGTCCAAATAAATAAAAGAAGTTCTTTTTGCTTATGTTTAAGAAGTAGCTCTGCCAGCGCTTCAACCCGACTTGATTCCACTGAACCGTAGCAATGCGAAATTCGTGTAAACTTTAAATTGTGAAAATCTTCTCGAGTTTGACGGCCAGTTTTTGCTCAACTTGTAGAGAAAACTTTTTACTCAGATAAGAGGGATGAAGGAGAAGGGGAATAAGAATAAGAACAACGTAATCTGCATATGCAATTTAAATATGAAAATAAAAAGACATCCCCTAACCCAGCCCGGGGGGGTAGGCGTCGGGGCTTGAGAGAAAGCAAATTTTGCTGTTGTTTACGGACGCTGAGGGAACCGTCTCGTGGTCGCCAATTTCCGTCATTTAACTCGACTCTCTTTCTTTCTGTGTCTTCCCCGTTGTGTAACGTCAACCATGTCGAACCGTCTCGTCTACTCCTAGACAATAGCACCTAGGCAGATGCACATGGATCTATTGCAAGTCTACTAGTTAAAAAAAAAAACGTTGAACTGGTCACACAAGCGAAATATGCCTGATGTATTTGTTAACCTTCAGCCATTTTGTTATTTACATATTATTTACGATTAGTACAAATTTAATTTCCTTTAGTTACATAAAATTATTTATTTATTTATTTACGTTCGTTTAATATACGTATGTCGCATCGTCACTGTCTTTCGTTCGTCTTTTGTCTAATCAAACTTATAAAATTTATAATTTCGTTTATTTAACGTTAATATTATTATTATTATTATTATCGTTTCGTTTATTTTCGACGTTACCAAAATTATTATATACATATATTATAATATTTATTGTCTTGTAACCGTCTAAATTATGATTTGTTCAATGTGCGTACGTTCACGATGATCATTTACGATTAATTTTTAATTTCTGCTCACGCTCATTATTTTATTTATTAAGTTTAGTTTACGTCGAACGCCACGTCGTCAATGTTGACATTTTGCCGGGGGACCAGGTCTAGAAGTCGGTCAGACGTCATCGTGTGCTACCCCGAGTATTCTTAGACTAAATTCTACTTATGTATAACGTCTACTCTTGTCGTTAGTTCATCTAAGTTGTTAATTTATATATTGCAAATTTCATTGGACTTGGGGACGTTTTTTATTATGTCGGGACGAGTTTAGACTCTCTGGGTATTAGAAGTCGGTTTCGTGGAATGTTAAATTTTACTTACTCCTACCTGGCACCTGTTAGTCCATTTTTGAGGGTCGCCTACTTGATAGTAATTGTAATAATTCGAACTCCTAGGTTAGCGGTCCTAAGTTCGTTACTTGAAAATTAAGCACAAGAATTTTATGGTCCCTAACTAAAGTCCCGGTGAAATAAAATAATCGAAACACTGAAAGAACACAAGCAAATATAAAAATTAAATAAATAAAAAATATTATGTACTATGTAGGTTTCGTTGGGTAGGGAAGTTCTCAAAAGGCGTTTAAGTGCAGAAGTGTAAAACTTAAGTTGATAAGACTCATACGCCAGGTGATAAGAGAAAGCTTAGACTCTGATAAGAAAGGGTCAGCCCCTACACCGACCGTTTCTATTTATTCATCCAACACTTCTGCGGGTGCACCTGCTTCCATTCCAAACATACAGACTGCCCGTCACACTGACTGCACATCTGTATGTTTGCTCTCTTTCAGTTGTACTCCCAACACACCTGACTAACATGATTTCTCAGGTAGAAGTAAGTCGCGGGTTATCCAACCGGAAGTAGCACTCTAAACAAAAAAAAAATAAATAAACCGGAGAGCAGAGTGAGATTGCATAAACAACAATATAATATTCAAATGAAAAGGTAATTTATTCAAAGGCCAGAGGGCGAGAGCAATAAACTGTGAATTTAAGAGAACAGCGGAGGCAGCGATAATGTGAAAAATAAAATAAAATAAATAGATTCGAACGGTCTGGGTGAACCTTTTCGGGGCGGCACGCGGGTACCCGTCGAACAGTCGGCAGAAGGCAACATTAACGGCGACTTTATGTTTTTATGTCAACTCACCGATTATGTGTTGAGTAGCTGGGCAATACATACATTTACATGATTATTATTTTTTTCCATGTTCGTTTATGTCTCACGTTAATGTTTATTATGTTTATTTAGTCTTTTAGTCGGTGAAGCGTATATTATTTAATTATGTTTGTTTTGCTTATTCGTCTTTCATTTGCTGAAAGAAAATAATGTTTAATGTTGTTGTTGTTGGTGTTGTTATTATTATTATTATTATTATTAATTTTTTTGTTTCTTCCACATCGATAACTTGAAACATAACCTTTTGTCTGCGTCTATATGTATATGTTGACCCCCTGACCTTTCACCAAGACTTTCCCAACTTTCTCTGTCTGTTTCCTGACCGAAACACAAAAGTCACCCGTTATGTTCTTCTCTTTTCCTCCCTTTTCTTTCTCCTATTATTTATTCTATTTTTTGTCCAATTTAACGGTCTCTCTCTCTCTCTCTCTCTCTCTCTCTCTCTCTTTCTCTCTCTCTATATATATATCTATTTTTTGTTTGGTTTTTATAGTTTTGTTTTTCTAGTTCAATTGGATTATTTGTGTTTGATTTTCGCATCAGTCGATTATGTCGCTCTCGTCGTCCAAGAAGTACCTGGTGGTACTCGTAAATCTGAAACTCGGTTTTTCGTAACTCGGAATCGTTTCACTTTGGTTAAGTTATGAAAAGTCTGGGAGAATCTGGTTTTGTTAAAAAATGTTGGGCTCCCCTGGCCCCGAGTTGGTGCCGAGTCGAACTTGGGGGTAGCCAGTGTTTCACTCTGTACATAATATATATGATAATGTAGAATGACACGATCATTGTGCACGAGTAGTGCTTATGTTACCGACTATTTTTTATGTTTTATGTTTGACACTCGCTTTTTTGCGAAATACCTGCTATCATTGCGATGCCTACCTCGTGCTACCACCGTCTTTTTTTTGTGCGAGCTGTTTTTTTTTACTCACCGTGTTGCAAAGCTTTGCGTGAAGGAAGTTGACAACCAGTTCGTAACACAACCATTGCTGTGTGCTACTCAAGTAAGCGATAGTAGAGACAGCACGAAATAAACTTTTTCCACTACAATTTTGTGAAAAATTCAGCGCCTCTCTTCTATTGAAAGCAGTCAATTTATATTTTATACATTTGTATAGGGTTCATGTATCGTTATGAATAATTTTATTTCGCTCTCTAAGCACGTTGTAGTAAGAGTGTCAAAGTGTCCAACCTTCAGACATGGTGAATATCGTTCGATAGAAAAGTACTTACTTTACCGGCAGCCGAGTGTAGTGCACGGAGAGGAATTTATATATAAATTCGTACAGAAAGTCTCCGGTGGTCGGTTAAGGATTTTCCTTTTGAAATATTCCTTTTTTTTCTCCTTTTTATACTTTTCTTGTTTATCCTTTCTGACATTTATAATTCGCTTCATCACCTCTCTTTGTGTCTTTCTGTACGGAAATGGCGAAATGAAGAAAAAAAAAACTCATCATCAATTAGCTTCGGCTTAACTCTTTTCAGTCGTCCGCTTTTTTTCTGGGCCCTTCCAGGAGCCCTAATTTTAAGCTTTCCTTTAAGCCCCTTTGTGAGAGCCCCGTGTTTTTCCTTTGATCTTCACGTCATTGCATCCCCCTCCACACACACTCACCCTCTCCCGTGTCGGTAAATACCCGGACTACCTTTTTCAGGTCCCCTTTTTTTTATTGTCTAAATTTCATTTGCAGATGGCCCTTAATTGAAGTAATCCGTCCTCTCGCCCAAGTAATCCAACTGTAGAAACCTAGGCTTTGTTCTCTGGGCCCCTCGGCGAGCGACGGCCTTTTCACCCTTTTCAGGTATCTCTGCGAATGACGGAGAACACCTGAATGTCTGGCGTCAAATGAGTCGGTTAAAAGCAGAAAACAACCGAGTCCTGCATTTTTTAACACAACTAGAGGAATTTCCCGCACAAGAAACTCGCGTTCGCTTGAATGCGACGACCATTTATTAACTTTCGTTTATTAAAATAAAAATATTATTTCTATCGGTATACATATATGTATTCAGTGACTTTGCATTGGGTTTTTATTATCATTTTAAGTTGAACAACAGTTATTATTGATCACTTATTTACCACGTGTAGTTGCACATCTTACGTCGTAACCTTTCATCGTCATTCATCACCATTAATTATTTTGGGTTATGAAAACCCGGGGGATTATGGATTTGCATACGTACTTTAAAATTTTATTTATTTACATATAAACGTTTATTTATTTTTAATGGAGTATCGATTTTGTTTAGTGGCAATTTCATAGAAGAAATTCCGCGTCGCCCATGTCATAAAATATATCACATACATAACACCGATTATGTATATTATATTAAAATTTATATATATATTTTGGTACTTCCATTAAAGGTTTGTAGTTTAAACTAATCACACAGCCCTGTTTTCTGTCTATTGTCTGTGATTTCGACCTTAGAGAATGTTTTACTTTTTTCGAAGGATACAAATTGTTGAGTCTATTGAAAGGTTTATTATATTTAGGGTACTGCACAGATTAATTATTCCACTTACAGATAATAATATTAGTCTACTTCACCTCGATTGCGATATTCAAATAATAGTATTCTAGTATTAACTTCTCTGTAGTGTTTACAAAAACTTACTACCAATTCTCTTTCTTTTACAACTGACTAAATAAGTTCCTGTTCAACGTGATTTAGTTCTTACATCTCCATAATATCGATATCTATTAATTATGTAGATTATGTATTTTATAACTTCGCCTCACGCTTAATTATTTCATTCAACACAACAACAGTAACATTCTTTTCTACTTTCGCCAAAATCGATTAAGCTCGTATGTCCCTAAAGCTCAAAAAATTTTTCCAACTTAATTCTCAGTTTTCATAACTATTTCAAAACTTCAAGAACCGATTAATGAATGAAATTTCTTCCATGATTTTTTCCGCTTTATTTTACAATCAATGAATGTATACACATATACTTGTGTTTGTTCGTATATATACGTATACATTCATGCATGAGCCGCTCTTGGTTTTTTTTGTTTTTGTTAATATTTCGTTTTCACATTCTGAATTTAAGTTAGGAATTTTCATTTCATTACATTTTCATGTGACACAATCGGAAAATGCCGTTCGTTTTTTATTATTCATCGAGATTAAGCGAATTCATTGCATTTAATGTAGTTGTTGCACACGTACATGCGAGAGCTATGTATGTATATAAATGTATTCACAATACACATAAAGTAAGCAACCGCTCTCAGGTATCGCACACCTGAAGAAGTTGTCCTGATAAGAGATAACACACAGAGAGCTTTCCATCAGTCCGATGAGTTCTGGGGTTTGGAACTTCCCCGGCCTGGTGGGAAGTTCATCTTGCGATTTATTTATTTATTTATTTATTGTTTTTTTGTTAATTATTTTAAAGGGTAACCTGAAGGTTACCCAGACGCGCAGCTTCAGTTTAAAAAGCTGATTTTTTCATAACAAGTGACGACTCCGAGAGAAACTACACATAAATTCTTGTAATGAATGAGAAGAACTGACCTGGAAGACATTCTAAAAATATAAATAACTGTTTTCTACCACTATAAGTAGTTACTGTATACATCTGTGGCTCCAAATAATTCGTCCGTTTCGTATATCATACAGTTTCTTTTTGCTTGTTCTACCAGATGCATAAACTTCATCTAATAGACACGAACACGGGGTATAGGTGAATTGCATGCTGCTATTAAAAATTCCAGAAGTACAAAGTAACACTGTCCTTTTTTTGTATCAGCTGCTCTAATGTTTAACCCTTGGGACGATAAACTAAACTAGACGATTTCGCTATTTTCTATTTTATGTAGCATTAATATCAGCTTCCAAAGGATTTTTTGTCGGTTCACTGAACAGAAAATGGCGTCCGCTTTCCCACTCTATGGTTCTTTAAAGTCCACTACGCTCATTTTTTTTTATTTTTTCGTTTCGCATTCCTAGGATTTTCTACTAGATAAAGGGGAAAAAATGTAGATAAAAGCGTTTTCCTGCGTTGGACCTTGGGAGTTTTTTACTGTTGCAGAAATGCAACTTTCATCCCTGCAAGATATTTTTTTTTGTTTGAGCCGTTTCAAGCCAAATGCCTTGTCTATGACAATACATAGAATTTGTGTTTTGATAGAAAATACTTTGCTTAGAATAGAATCATGAACTTAAGCTTGGAGTGGCATATTTCGAGACTAGAAAATTTTATAAGAGACGACAAAGAGTCTTTCCCTGCTGTTAAGTTTACTGCTCTGAACTATTTTTAATCCCGAAATCTGTGATCTGTTAATTATTTCCACTAGTAGATTTTCGAGAGATAAAAGGTAAAACAAAACTGTACTTTCACAAGGCAGAAAGACATGTTAAAATTATATATATGAAGTAGAAGCACTCTGATCTAGCATACGCTTTATAATCGTACATAGGCCTTTATAGTTAGTATTAGCCAAATTGCAACAATTAGTTAACAGAAAATAAGTCATTGCAGAGGAGTCAGAAAGGTAACTGAGTACCTGTACGTGTAACTGAAGAACTACTCACCTTAGTTTTAAAATTAAAATGTTGTAAATAGTTTATGATAGATACATATCGATCATAGTCCTAAATTGTTCACGGTTATTGAACTATTTGAAATGTCGTCTATTTCCGATCGATTTATTCCACCTTAGTGAGCCTTTCAACATCATTCAAAATGGCGACTGATGGAGCTTTTCCGTCGAACACAATAAAATAAATGAAGGATGAATTTTCCAGGTCTGTCACTTCACGGTGGACACGACGAATCCTAGAAATTTTCCGACGTTTTCCGTTGAAAAGTTTAAAGTAGTTTTGTCCAAAAAAAATTAAAAAAAGAAAATGATGTTTGTGGGACGACTTGCCAAGAAAAAATCAGCTATTTAGATCTTTTTGTTTTTTGAATTTTCCTAGTCACAGTTCTATCCGTCGCTTTCTAGTTTTTTAGAACAATTCCAATTTTCATCCACCCCCGGTGTCCTTTGACTTCTTTCCAAATTTCCCAAAAACTATAATAATTTTTTGGCGCAAAACGCACCCTCATTACCCCCATCCAACGCTTCCGACATTTGAGTTGCCTTCAGTACCCAGCACACGGTTACTAGTACCTTTTCTCTCTCTCTCTCTCTACACTACTCACGTACTCAACCTGAAATTTCTCGTGTGGCTGATCGTGTCACGTTTCTGTTTCAGTCGGGTCTCCGTTATGAGAGGAAGAGTCGTTACGCCTCAGGGTCTCGGTATAGTTGGTATCAGAGTGTCCGTCGACAAAGACTCCAGATTTGGGTTCACCCTGACGAGAAGTGGTGGATGGTGAGTACTTGTAGTACTTGTAGAACATGATAATATTCAGCATAAGCGACACAGGATACAAACACACGAAGGGGTTTGGTATTGTTGTTGTTCGACCTGCAGCTTCCACAAGTCTTTGTATATACGTTTTTCCTGTAGTATTTCTATGAAATGTACATTTCTGGGTTATTTTATGCAGGTACGATGTCCTCGTCAACGGTGGCGGTGCCGTCACGCTACAATTTCAAAGGTCTCCTTTCAAACCTTTGACGAAAACTGTTTTCGTTCCCTGGAACCAAATTGTAGTTTTGCCGCCCATTCAAATGCACCTTGGAGAACTCGAGAGTGATGAGACGTCCAAAAATCAAACCCTTCCGCCCGATTACTACACCAGAATGGGTATTTACTTCGAGAACTCGATTAAATTCCTCTCGATGGAGTCCTGTCCGGATCACACTGACCTGAATCCCATTGTGGTGTCCTCTTGGGCACCCGAAAAGAAGGGTCCTGTCTTCGGTAAAAGCGCCCTGTTGTCTGAGACTCAGGTACGTCAAGTTCATCTTCTGGCGCATGGGGCGGTCTGTTCAATTTTTGGAACCCGTTAACGTCCGCCATTTTGAAATTTTCAGATCGTCCAAGAAAGCATTTTAATTCCGGGCTCTGATCTTCATCTGATGTACCAGTCTTCTCAGAGTGCTGGCTACTTCAGTCTTTTGTACATGAGATTGACCGGAAATCAAATTCCATCCACTTTGACTCATGTTCATGTAAGAGTTGAAATAGAAGGGTCTATATACACAAAAATGTATGAGGCCGACCCGGATTTGACACATATTTTTGCATGGAACAAGAGAAACGTCTACAAGCAGAAGGTATGGTCATATCTAGTCTTTGTCTGGTCTGCTAGCTACTACTATCTGTAAAGTGCAAGTTTTGAACTTGACTGACATTGTTCGATTGTCGCCAGGTGTATGGTGTGGCACTCGCTAAGATATCCATCGGGTACCAGTACTCAAGTTGTGTAAATGTTATTTGGGAGACACAGACGGCCACGTTGAATGGCTTTGTCGTCGATATATCAGACATAGGAGGTTGGAGTTTGGACGTGCATCATCACTACAACTTTCATGAGGGTGAGTTTTTGCTAAGCCGACTTAGACCTGCCGTAGTGTAGGTGGGTTTTTAACTAATATATTGATGATACAATTCATTCGCAGGAATATTGCAACGTGGCGATGGTCTCACCCTGAACCTGAAAAACTACCCAAGGATGGTTAAAGTCCTCATGGGCACGGGCTTACAGAGACCACTGAAATGTACAGACTGCAACGGACCTGCCAAAGATGCGAAACTGCTGACTCCGGTGGCACTGACAACAGGCCCTGATGGATCTCTCTATGTTGGTGACTTCAATCTCGTCAGACGCATCACACCAGAAGGAAACGTCTACACTGTGTATCAGCTCAGGTACGGGACACACATCTCCACCAAACTGCCTTTCCACCTGTGAACGTGTGATGAAACCGTTGACTTGCTTACAGTGCTACCCAAGTCTCCTACCAGTACTACCTGACGGTATCACCAGCCGATGGAAAATTATATATATCAAATCCAGAGAGTCACCAAATCATCAAGGTACTCATTTTGGAACCTGTTGAGGAGCCCGCATTAAATGGTGACGTTGTCGTTGGAAGTGGAGAAAGGTGTGTTCCAGGCGATCAGTCGAACTGTGGAGATTTTGGGCCTGCCAAACAAGCCAAACTCGCTCATCCCAAAGGTACAAAAAAATTTACCTGCGTCGAGCAGTGAGAAGTGCAATTTTGATAACACCTGAATTTTTTTCGTTAGGTCTCGTGATAGCGTCAGACAGAACTATGTACATAGCAGACGGTACGAACATAAGAGCTGTCGACTCGAAGGACATCATCCACACTCTTGTGGGTCATCACGGTCACAGTAACCACTGGCAGCCAATTCCTTGCAAGTCTGCCATACCTGCCAGTCAGGTACCTCACTTTATCTTCACCCGGGTACAACAGCTACAATTTCTGTTACTTTACTAATGTCAAAATTTCAGGTTCAACTTCAGTGGCCTACCGGTTTGGTACTGAGTCCTCTAGACGGTAGCCTTTACTTCATAGATGACCGTCTCGTTCTAAAGCTGACCTCCGACCTGAAAATCAAAGTAGTCGCGGGGTCAGCCCTTCACTGCCAAACAAAAAACAACACGAGCGAAGTACCTGCAGGTTCAAATTCGGGTGAGGATGTCGACGCGAGAGGTTCTACCCTTGGATCTCTCCTTGCCATTGCTTTCAGTCCAACAGGAGATCTGTATCTGGCACAGAGCGACTCCAGGAAGATCAACACCATAAAGGTCGTCGACTCATCCGGTAGAATAAGCGACTTTGCTGGGAAAGGCGTCGTCAACGAAATCAGGTACGGCATCCTTCTGAGGACTTGCATGGAATGTATCCGGGGGTCGTTTCTAAAGCAAAAATCATTCCAGGACGGAAGGTTGCGATTGCAAAAATACGACAAGTACCCTGACCAAGGAGATGTGCTGCGAGGTACAGAACGACGACAGCAACAAGGAGACTCTCCTGTCGTCTAACGCTAAGCTGTATCAAATATCGGCCATAGCAATCGGACCTGATGGAATCGTCTACGTGGCAGATCAAGGTACAACCCTAAGATTACCTTTGTTACAGCGTCGAGTTCTGGTATCTAACTAATCTCTCTACGACGCAGGTTCCCTTCATATTCTGTCTCTCGAGCACTACCTTCCCGTTCATGACGAGAACGGAGAATTCAAAATCCCATACCCCGCTTCCATGGAAATGTACGTGTTCAATCGGTACGGTCAGCACATCAGCACGAGAGATCTCACCAGCGGAAAAACCAAGTACAGTTTCTTATACAGTAAGAACACTAGTTTCGGTAAACTGAGCACGATCACAGATCCCAGTGGAAATAAGATACTCTTCCTTCGGGACTACAGCAACATTGTAAGTTGTGTCACTACTCACCTGACTCTGTTCCAAAAGACTTTCTTAACTTTCAACCAACTCGATCTTTTGCTGTCGTTACCAGGTGAGCACTATAGAAAACGCACAGGATCACAAATCTGACTTGAAGATCAGTGGGATTGGTTTTCTGGTGAAATTCTCGCAGAAAGGAAAATCAGAGATCGACTTTGAGTACGACAGCATCAGCGGATTACTTTCCAGTAGATCCGATTCGACAGGAGGAGGCGTAAGTCGCAGCCTGTGCTTCTGTACCCTCTGCAGCCTGTGCGGCTTACAGGCAGCGATACAAATATTTTTTTGTTCCAGGGTGGGCAAACGATCATCTACAGGTACGACAAGTACGGAAGAGTCTCATCCGTCATACTTCCCACCGGTGAGATGATTGAATTGACGTCAAGGCTGTCGAGCGAGAACAAATTGGAAGTTGTTGTTAGTGGTCTGGACGGAAGAGAGACTGTACTCACGATGGATGGCGTCGGAGCAAAAAGACTGACGATACAGCAAGGTATGACCTCTTTTCAACATGTTGCGTACTGTAACACTAACGTCGTGAAACATAACTAACATGTTGGTTCAATTTCCAGGAGATTCCACAACGGAACTTGTTAGTTACAAGAATGGAACTCTCATAAGTCGAGCTAACTGGGGCGTATCCGTTGATTCTGTCGCTGTCGCTCGTTTCCCTCTGTTGGAACTTAGTCTTCCGATAGAAGCAGAAATGTTGCCCATGTGGAGCTTACAGGTAGGTTTACATTCACAGTCGACAGTGGGAGATGACTCCACAGTAGATGTACACTGACCGGAATATCTCTGTTGAACAGAAAAACCAAATCGGCGAGAGTTTCAATGAAATGGAATGGAAGTATTCACTCGTGGGCGACATCAACAGCAAAACCCAACAGACGGTCAGGCGAGACATTTACGTTAACAAAACTAAAGTACTCGGAATCGAACTCGATCAGTCCGACAGCAAAGAAGTCGTCTACAATCAGGAAGGTGAAAAACTCTTGACGTTCAACTACAGCTCCGTGGGTCTTCCTGTCGCTTGGGTACCTCATTTCGGTCACCCCGTCAACGTCTCCTACGACAGGTAAACCACAGACAAATAGTTTGTTTATGTTTTTGGTATATATAAGTATGAGTACTTAAAGCGACTGATGGATTTTCAGATTTAACCGTTTGGAAAGTTGGTCCTGGGGTAATCAGAAAGAAACATACACTTACGAACGTCATGGCCTGCTGTCGGCTATGAATAACCCCAACGACGGAACAATCGGTTTCTCATATAACGATCTCAACATGGTATGTATCTAGTTGTTAAAGTAGTAATTTTATGTAGTGTAGGAGTGGTACTCATGTTATAACTCCTGTTGCAGCTGTCCAAGTTGACTCTTCCAAGCGGCAGGGCCTTCCAATTCACGTACGACTCCGAGGGTGGCATACGTCACATTACCCTTCCTTCTGGGACCAAACACAGCTTCTCATGCCAGCCAAGTCTGGGTTTCATTAGAGTCACCTACACTCCTCCGGGATCCACCCGAAGTTACATCCAACATTACTCCAACGAAGGTGCTCTCCTGCAAACCGTTTACCCCGGTGACGGTGCCAGGGTCATCTACCGCTACCACAAGTCTGGTCTACTGAGCGAAGTGAGTTCTCCGCACTCCAACTGCCGTGTACACCTCCAAAACACAACCGACCTAATAAAACTACTTTTTCTGCCCAGGTAATTCACGGGGATGGTAAGAGCGAAATCAACTACTCCGCCGTCGCTTCTGGCTCTCCCAGTGAGGTGACCCACAGCGAAAAAGATTTGGAGTACAAATGGGACCTGACACACTCCGGTGGAAAACTGATAGAGGAGAGGATAGACTTCGGTAGTAAAACTGGTTTGAGCAATGCCAAATTGACCTACGAATACGATGATAACTTCAGAGTTACTATGATAAGCGGTCGTATCGGCGGTCAAAACCTTCCAGAGCTTAACATCGGCTACTCACCTAAAACGGGAAGCGTCGAACAAATCGGTCAATTTAGGGTACGTAAACAGGTTAATAAGTCAAAAAATACTGTTAATGAGCAATAACATTATTTTGTGAACACAAGTACATTCAATTCAATCGACTCATAGTTGCCGGTAAAACTGCTTTGACGAGAGTACACTGATTTTACTACAACAGTTACTTGGAGGATTATCCATTACATGAACTACTATTTCAAAAATTATTTTAACGATGACTTTATTCACAAGCTTCACTGCTCACAGATAAATACGTATCAATAAATAATTAACCAAACACCAATATGAGTGCACTCCCAAAAGTTTCACTACTACTTGCAATACGACAGACCGAGTCAATTGTAGTACCAGGCGTTCACTTACCTGTTATTCGAAATTGTTCTAAAGTTACTTAATAAATTTATCATTTGTCATTTCAGGTGTCGAAACCAAAGGCGAATGAAACAACCGTTTTCGACGGGACTGCCCTATTTTCTAGAAAAATCAACGAATACTTTCAAGAGATTGAAATAGCCGTCACGATACATCGGATGGAAGTTTTCAGAATGGAATTTTCATACGATTTAAGAAGGTACGTGGTGGCGGGTTGAACACTTTGTAGTTGTAGTTTGTTGCGCGGTTAACGTGAGTTTTTTTACTCCAGTCGGATAAGCCAAACCAGAACGTACACGAGAAACGTTGGAGTGAATAGTTACACAAACACTAAAAACTTCACTTGGGACCCTGACGGTCAGCTGATTGGCGTGGAAGCCCAGGAACCCTGGGGCTTCAAGTACGACGCCAACGGGAACATGTTGGCTTTGAACTACCGGTGAGTCGTCGTTCCCGCATTTTAAACATTCCGCACCCTGCCGTACATTTGGGTTAAACTAAAACTCTATATTTATATTTTAAGGGGCAATACAATTCCCATGGAGTACAACGTGATGGACAGAATCGTCAAATTCGGTGAAGGACAATACAAATACGATAACCGTGGCCTTGTCATACAAAACGCGAGAGAGGAAAGGTTTCACTACAATGCGAAAGGTTTGCTCGTGAGAGCTACAAAGAGAGGACGCTTCGATGTTCGCTACTACTACGATCATCTCGACAGGCTCTCCTCTAGGAAAGATAACTACGGGAACGTCACACAGTTCTTCTATACAAATCACGAAAGACCGAACGAGGTAGGGTGGAGTGACCAGTCACCGGGTACTGCTTTACTGTCCGTTGCTAAAGGGTGTTCGTCTGCTTTCTTCCATTTCAAAGGTCTCTCAGATATACAGTCCAAGAGACGGGAAACTTATGTCCTTGGTCTACGACGACAGAGGACATCTTATTTACGCTCAGGTCTACAGGCACAAGTACTACATAGCCACCGACGAGTGTGGCACTCCCGTCATGGTCTTCAATCAGTACGGTGAAGGCATCCGTGAGATTATGAGATCACCCTACGGTCACATTGTCTACGACTCTAACCCATACCTCTACCTGCCTGTTGATTTTTGCGGAGGTTTACTAGATCAGGTAAGAGAATATACGGAATTTAGCACAGGGCACTTCGATTGATACGTACAACACGTGTAGCTATTAATCTATTACATCAAATTCCCTCAGGTAACTTCTCTGGTTCACATGCAAAGCGGTCAAGTGTACGACCCCTTAATAGGTCAGTGGATGACACCTAATTGGGAGACAATATTCTCCAGGATTTCATCTCCGAACCATCTGCACTTGTACAGGTTTAACGGAAATGATCCGATCAATGTTCGATCAAAGAGAAGTCAACTGACAGGTGAGTTTCCCTCAGTTACCTGTTTGACCCCGGTACCTATTTATTATTTATTTAATGCCTTATTATAACAGTATTTATATTATTATGGAGTATATATTTTTAGTTAATATTGGGGTGTTCTGTTTTGCCTTGCAGATACCGAGAGCTGGCTGAAGATTCTCGGTTACAACGTGAAGAATCTCGCACCACAAATTTACTCCGACGAGTTCCCGAGTGTCAACTCAAACTTGGGTCCGGGAGCAGGGGGTGAGTTGGCGCCCAAGGGGCTCCTGCGACAGGAACTCACCGACAGCCCGTCATTCAAGGTGGCGTCCGGTTTTGTCGCCAACATGGACGAGAAAAAGTTGACGGTTCGCGAGTTGTCGTCAATCCAAAAGAGCAAAGTGAAGAAGATATCGATCCTTCACAGTTGGCAGAATATTTTGAATTTCGGGAAACCGGGCGTCAACTCTGACCCACCCTTCGGGAAGGGCATCATGGTCACCCGAACCAAGTCGGGTATGGCAGTGCTCAACAGCGTGCCGAGTGCCAATCCAATTTACAGAGACGTTTTCACGAGCGTATTCAATCGAAGTTTCCTCCTCGACCTCAGACTTCTCATCCACGGGGCCCAACAGGACGCCTTTTTCTTTGTCAAGCCGGAAACGTGGAAAGTCTCCGACGACAGGGGTCAGTTGAAACGACTCGGGTCTCAGGTGAACACGACATTCCACGAGAAAGATCAAGAGATGGCCGACATCAAGATCTACAATTCTGGTACGGTAATCAACCTGAGGTACGGCACCACTCCAGAGAAGGAGAAGAACCGCCTTCTGCACCACGCCAAGGGTCAGGCACTCCGCAAAGCCTGGCACAGGGAGCGAGATCTCCTCCGTCTCGGATTTCCAGGGTCTGTCGACTGGTCCCAGTCGGAAATCGAGGAAATACTCAAGGTGGGCTATTCGCTGTCGTTCGAGGGCGAGTACGTCCACGACATAAACGAGTACCCCGAACTGGCGGAGGACCCGTTCAACATAAAATTCGTTAAGAAAGAAAACTACAAGAACGTTAGGAAGCGTAAGAAGCGAAGCGTCAAGTCGAAAAGGAAGAAGAAGCGGGATCATCGCCAACAGCAACAGCAACAACAACAGGAACTGCAGCACAAGTTAGTTAATAGTGAGAAGGACGTAGAATTCGATCGTCACACTCTTCTAAAAGAGATTTCTAGTGAAGTGGAGTTGTCGAATCAGAACTACGACGTGAAAGACTTTAAGAAAATCCTCTCGGACGGAACCGTTCGAAGGGACCCCGTCCCACCGGTTGCGGACGAGACGATCGTTATATCCGGTTCGAACGCTGTGGAAACGGACTCCAACAGTAAAAAATGTCACGTTTGGTGGCTCTCGTGGATCACCGCCTGCTGAAAATAATTCAATTTATGTCTATTGTTTGTTTGTGTTTTTGCTATATTTTTTTTCGTGTCATCCGATGATGGTGAGGAGGTGGTGATAAGCGTCGGGGCTTACATATCGTCAGCCACAAAAAAGGAAAGCTCATAAATGAAGTCGACCCCCAACACCGAATACTCTCACGGGAACGTCGTCTGTGCTCCAGAAAGAGTTATGTATTTTCCATTTGTCACTCACCACAAACAGAACGGTTAACTTACACAGAAAGTTCCACTACAACTACTGTCGGATAGTTCCTAGATGAGTCTAATTGAAATTTGACCACGTCTCCTACGGAAATTCGTATACAGTAAAACTAAACTCGCGGTTAATTCTCATCAGGGTTTCTCTCGTAAGGGTGGAAAAAACCTCCCCGACGTAAAGTGAAAGGAGTGGTTGAGTGTACAGCGTGTTACATACACCACTAAAAAAATATTATTATTTCGCCCGCTAAATAAATTAACTAACTGTGACATTATGGCTTTCCGTGCTTCCCGTCTCTGCCCTCGTACCATCGATGTACCAAAACTAATCGTTCGGTTCGATATATATATATATATATATATATAAATAATATAACTTATATGACAAAACGTCCACGGCTCCTTTTTATAAATAAATTAATAAATAATATTGTGTAACAAACGACTAAATAAATGAAAGGGTAAACGTAGAAGTAAAACGCATTTTCTACTCGGGAGGGAAACATAAAAAAAGAAATAAATATTTATGTATAAAGTATATATATATATATGAAAATATAAATTGAGAAAGATTATATTGAAAATAATATGATTTATTTGTGGTCGGGAACAATGCAAACAAAGATGATGTTTCGACCTGTACCGGTTTTCTTTTTTATACAAATTTATATGTATATGAAAATATGAATGATTATATATATATATATATAATAGTGTATACAAACTTACACTCACGTAACAACCGTATGGAATAAGTGAGAGGATATAATAAATTTATGATTGGTTTTATATTAATGTACGGCGAGGAAGTTGAACGTGGGAAAACGCGTGAGAGACTGTGTATATGTTCGCATGTATGTACATAACTTTCGTACTGAAATGACATGGGTGTAGGAAATGTTAGATTATTTATATATATATATATATATATATATATATTAATTATTTTATGTTGTTCAGGTACCGCGCGGAAAATTTAAATTTTCCACCTGTCCGAAAATGAAATACCGTCTGTTTATGTATAACGTAATCTTATTAAACTTATTGATTGGTATTCGATCAGAAGCGTTTCCGTTCGAGTTTGGTTTTTACTCTTCGTGCGGAGTGTCACGAAACTTCAAGGACATTTAGGTATTACTTGATTAAAAAGCAGTTTCATTCAGAATGGTAATGAAATAATATCGTACGTCATATTATATTAAAAACTAAAATCAATAATTTCGAAATCGAATAATTTAAACTTGAGAATTAGCCATTTAATTATATTTATTGATTTCTTTTTGGTGGGGAGCATCCTAAGAACACATACATAAAGAGAATAAACATAATCTACATAATCACAAACAAATTTTTTTTAAATTTATTTATTTATAATAATTATTACAAAACATTTATTACAGATTCTAACTGGCCATAAGCCATCTATATAAGATGGATAATCTGTAATAAAACTTATTAAAATATTAGTTTAATAACAATGCGACTGACGTGATCATCGCCGTCCAAACGGAATAAGTTGCAATTTTTATTTATTTGTTTAAGTGCTACGCCTACAGGAAGGTAACGTTTACCTTTGCCGGGGTATTCTTTCAAGTTCCAACATCTAATATGTCAAACAAAGAACTACAAAACTACTGTCGGGGGAAAACTAACTTTCAGTAAATTTTCGTGACACTTTTGGACGGGAGAAATTTAAGTTGAAGGGCCGAACAAGCGGAATGACGTATGACGTTTCAGACGTTCGTTTTCAACTTTGGTTTTTACGCACGCGTTTTATTTCATACTGCCAACGAACGAGTTTAAAACCAATTAAAAGCTATACAAAATACCGTCGTGAATGGATGTGAAAAGATGAGATTTCTTACCTGACAGATTTATTTGCTGTTTTTTATTTTTTCATTTTCTCTGTCTCTCTCTCAATGTGTGTCGGAAGTAGGTGTGCGTATGCGTTTTGGTGCACGCGTACGCACTCCGCTTCCAGGTTACTCACTGATGTGACGACACTTTCGCGATTATTAGTTAACAATTTAACGTATTTTTCTAATTAAACTCATGTAGAAAAATAAAATGGAGAAAAAAAATATTGTCAATTCAAATTTTAAATTTAAATAAATTGCAAAATGACCGAGGAGGGGGAAGTACCCAAAAAAAAATAATAATTTTCAATTTTTTTTACATATGTTGTAAATTGATGAAATTTAAGGAGCGATAACAAAAATGAGAAAATAAAATAAATTAACAATCAATTAGATTTCCAATCGATGGCCGTCGGCCATTTTCCCGCGCGGAAAACTTTTATTGAACTTATTAATTTACTTATTGGTTTTGTTTTATGGTTTGTATCGCATTGGCGAAACGGTGAGATAGAAGAACGCTGACAATGAACCATCACTCTATCTCTCTCACTCTCTTTTTTATGTACATAAGTCCTATTGATTTTTACGTAGCTACAAAGTGTGTGCCTCTCTGTACGCCTAAGCCGTTGCAGAGACTTTTATGTATATCGTCGGCGTTCTTTGTATTACTTTTGTGTTGAGTTTACGTTTTATTAAGTTCCTCTCCTTCTACGAATGTCCTGTAAGCAACACGGAGGAGATGAGTGACCACCGAATCAACCAAAAGAACTCCTGTCGATTCTGTAAAATTCATAGTTGCCAAAGAAATAAATAAAAATTTTAAAAAAATTACAAAAGTTTATTTTATTTACACCGTAAGAAAGTCCTACATAGGGTTGCGTTATTTATTTTACTATTGTTTTACTATTAAACTAAACAGCCGTTTTTTGATTGTCCTTGCTTATCTGTGTTCATAGTTTTCTGCTTGATTTGCTTTGTTTGTCATAGTAAATATATCCACTTAATTATGTACGCCGATAACAATAATATACGAAGTATTTGATGTAACGCAAATGGTACATGCCAATGTACAGACATCATCAATTTATTCGGGAAAACATCATTTAGTATTTTTTTATTTGCCCCTTTTTAACAATTTTAAAGAAAACGGTTTTCAAGTCAGCTAACCGGCAATGAGTGGATGTTGAGGTAAAACAGAATGCGTAATTTGTACGGCGTAAAATATTAGTGGTGAGGCAGGTGAGACCGACAAGTGGTTAACTCTTCACCAGATGATGGCCAACAATTAAAACACTTCAAGAAAATCCTCAACGCTTTCAGATCATACTACAATCTACATGTTTGTAAACGAGAATGCTTTGCTTCTATGATGTATAAACTTAGGAGGTGTACGAGTGTAGCTTCAAATACGAGAGAAGCTAAGCGAACGGTAGAACCATGTAGTTCATCTAAAATCCACCAGATGCTAAAATGGCCAGTCGCTACGAATCGCAAAAATTTGAAGTCAACATTTCTATTCTGATATAGGCGAAAAACTCGTGTTTTCTATCAAGCGATGATAAAACGTAAGAGGTATCAGGCAAACTTTGCTTCTGATACTTTGTGGGAGGAGTTTAGTGCCCAGGAGTTTAGAAACGACTAGTTTGTCAAAAATCCACCAGATGTAGTCTAAAATAAAAAGATTTTATCGTTTCTCACAAAGGGAATTTTACGGGTTTTGTATCAGGCAACTATAAACATTGAGGCGGTATCAGGCAACATTTGGTTCTGCTACTTTGTGGGAGGAGTTAGTGCCCAGGAGTTTAGAAACGACTAGTTTGTCAAAAATCCACCAGATGTAGTCTAAAATAAAGATTTTATCGTTTCTCACAAAGGGAATTTTACGGGTTTTGTATCAGGCAACTATAAACATTTAGGAGGTATCAGGCAAACTTTGCTTCTGATACTTTGTGGGAGGAGTTTAGTGCCCAGGAGTTTAGAAACGACTAGTTTGTCAAAAATCCACCAGATGTAGTCTAAAATAAAAATAATTTTATCGTTTCTCACAAAGGGAATTTTACGGGTTTTGTATCAGGCTATTATAAACATTTAGGAGGTATCAGGCAAACTTTGCTTCTGATACTTTGTGGGAGGAGCTTAGTAACGAGGAGTTTAGTGATTGCTACGGTTACTAGATGTCTCTAATAAATAAAAAACATTTTTTAAAGGAACGCGCCAATATATGAAAAGTTTAAGTGTTTACGTGTTGTCTTTTGCAAGTGGCTCTTGTGTTTTTTCAGTGTCTGATTTTCGAGTGACTAAGAAAGCCAGGAAAATTAATGAGGTTCTTAAACAATTGAAAATATTTTGAGAATTTACCTACTCTTCATTGGTTCTTCATCACTCTTCATTCACTCTCTATTATTAGGAAGGATAACATACCGTTTATTAGTTAGGACATGTACTTGGGTGAAAGCTGCAGAAGCAAGAGGGTTACCTTCAAATTTTGTATTAATTGTGTAAGTATGGTAGGTGTATAATAACACACATCTCATGTTTCTTTGAACTTTATTGTTGCACATAGTCTATGGTTCTCAATATTGACTCTTGGTCACACAACTCCCTTTGGCGTGAACTAATGGAAGCGATGAAACTTTCTGCTGTTGTCGTACTATCCGCGGTTAATGACCCAAGACGGAACGAACGCTCTGATGCGGAGGACTTCTTAGGCTCGTTGCAGTCTGTGCAAGAGGCAGGCAACTCTTGCAGCTGGTACTTCAAGGCGTTGAAAGGAGGTAAAGCCCGGTGCTTGTCCTCTAGTTTGATGTACCCATCCTTGTAGATGTGTGCCACAAGCCCTGCCCCCGCTCCGATATCTTCCTTTTCACCTTTACTGATCTGGTACTGAAACAGAGAAGAAGACAGTTAACCACGTTTTCCGTATCTACGTTCCGTGTGTTAAGCCTCTAAGTCTACTTGCCCGAATTTCTTGCTTTTTCAGCTGATTAATTTTCTTAACCAGGTAGTACTCGTAGTTAGGAAAGTCTTTGAGTAGTAACCCATCGCCAATTATTCGTACATCTCGACTCTCCATTCTGTGTATCATGGCGGTCAAACAGGCGGCAACCAGGTTGGACGACCTTCTCGCGACGCATCTGGCGACAAATCTGATCTGTATGCAATCAGAGTCTGAGACTTTCGAGTATCCGAGGTTGTACATGACAGCCCTGCAGCGCGTGAACTTCTTCTCTTCGTCCCTGCAATTAAACATCAAAGTGCAATTAATCAAACGCGTCTGTCACGAGTAATGAACCACCCAAACCGCACGACATGCCGTTAATTTCATTGACTCTAATACTTTTTAATAAGTTCCTTATTTATCGTACCACTCATACGATCCCCCCAAAAAAATTACGAGTCTACTTGCATTTCCATAAGGGCCAAGTCCACCGTCTTCAGACTGCCATTTGTACTTAAAGCGGGACTTGCGTACCCGTTTAGTATGGCACCTGTCGATGCCAATTTATAAAGGCAAAGTCTCGCAATTTCGCCCAGGTACAATGCGGAAGTCAGTTTCTCCATTCTAAAAATAGGAACAATAAATAAAAGAACATAAATAATAATAAAAAACAAAAAAATAGGATCCCGATAGTGAATAGTTCACTGACAAATACTATTTATTTAATATAATAAATTACGTGTCATATTATTATGCTTAATATATTTAGTAAAACTTTCCAAGTTTCTATGCTTGCTTAATATTAAAGATTATTAACTGTTATTTTCAGTTTTACTATTATTACTATTATTACCCTATTATTACTATGTCGTTGTGACTACATATAATACTAGGGTGTGTATTAAATTGTACTTCTATTCTTTTCACGCCCCACAGTATGGGTAGCCCTTCTGCTTTCGACTTACAGAAACTTTCCAGGATTTTTGGAAGCCGAATCGATTTGAAAATCAAATTCGGTTCTTATAAAATCCAAAGCTCCGTCATCGCCGAAAGACTGCACGTCAACATCAATGGCCGTCCTCGTTCTCAGTCCATCCCCCGTGTACGCAGTCATGTTCTTGTACTTCTCGATGTAAGTTATGTTTATGTTATCACCTGAAAAAAACCGTTTCAAACGTGAAATTACAACACCCAAGCCGGTTATTATCGCGAGGAGAATATTTCACCAAATAATTTTCAATTAGTTATTGCACAGGCGTGTGTATGTGCGTGTGTGCGGATTCACTCAAAAAAAAACGCCTTGCGCCACGTCGAATCTTCACGTGTTTGCGTTTAGGGAAAATAACACGGGGGAATTGCAAAATCAAAAAAAATTTGCTTGAAATCAAATTACGGTTGAATCAACTTCAAGTCTGAGCACTCGAACGCTTCCAAAGCATTCATTTCGCAGTTTTGTAACTCACATTGTTTGGCTACAAAATCCCATTGCTCTTCTCAAATACCGAATGATCAGTCCTAAAACGTTTAGTAGTTGGAAAGAAAACGACCACTCTCAAGTGACTTCAGACTTGTGCTGGCGACTTGGACTAATGTCCCAGGCACTACACCGATCCCGTGACAAATTTTACTTTATAAAGAAAGTACATGGAGTGATTTAATGGGTTATTAGAGTGTTACACAACCACACTACCGACCAAATTTCCTCAAATTCTGAAGAAACTGTGTTTTATTGCAGTCCGTGGTATAAAATCACGGTCCCGAGCAATCAAGCGGTGTAATCTTTCCTAATGTCTTCTACTTCTAATGCTCCTAATTTCCAGTTATGTGTGTCAACGTAAACACTACGAACTATAAGGTGGTGTTTGGTCGGTTCGACATACCGAGGTGAACGCCAATCCTCAGCAGGGGATCTCTGTACAGGCCGGAAATTAAACTTGCGGTTGAACTCCTAACCATACTGATCAGGTAGATCCTTTTAGTGTTCTGAAAATTAAAATAATTTTATTACAATTGTAAATTTCTTAAAATGTTTTGCTGACGTGGACGCAGTCCAACAGTCTACTTCCAGAGTGTCTAATAGTGTCTCGTACCACGTACCTCGTACCCTCTAGTATTGCCTACCTTGTATTTCTTCAGGGACACCTTCAACTGCGTGAAGAAATCTCCGCTATTCTCGTTGTCCGCGAACTCGTTATTCCAATTTACGATCGTTCCATCCTGTAGGGTCTCTTGTTTCATAGGAAACGTCGACGACACACCCAGTATAGTTTTCCTGTCGTAGATACCAAACGAATCTAGGAAATTGTTGACGCATTTTGCCACGTAGTCGCCGGTCTGGAAGTAAACAAGGAGGAAGGATATCAGTGCAGACGCGTGTACGGCAACTATGCAAGGGTGGTCTGAGAAGTACTTAGAGTACCTTTGACCAGTAATTACAAATTTAAAATAATTACATAATAAAAAATTACTCAAGTAACCAACTAATAAAACGGTCGAATCTTACCAGGAGGGAAAAACACGACCGACCGATAAATATCGGCCCGATCGTTACAATCGGGAGAGGGAACGACGGGAAACCAGGGGGAGGGGAAATCATCACAGGGGGGCAGTGAGTGCCTCATGGTACTCACACGACTACCGGTACCCGAGCCTACGAGTAATTGTCGAGAGTTGCCCAAAAATTTACCAACTTTTATTACATAAAATAAATTCTTTACGTGTGCAGAATTTTAATGGCGGGACTCTCGGACGGTTAGAAAAAGTGGAGAAAATCGATGTGGTACCCTCTTGGGTACCTCGTGGGTACCCGAGTCTTACTGGGTACCTTGAGTGGGCGGCTGTTTCACGTTCGCGATTGTCAATCAGAAAATTTGACAGGAATTTGCTCAAAGGTCAAGCGGGTCCGCCGTGGCAACTTTCCCCTCTGAGTTACCCAAAATCTCACGGGTTTATTGTATACACGTATTTTATATATATAATATATTATATCGGTTCTTTATCGGTTCAATCGCTTTATTTGCCATTTCCAATGACCGACTTGTTCGTTACAAAACTCGTAATTGTTTCGATTCTATCTACCATTTAATTAACTTCAACCTGGGAGGAGGTGCCGTCTCTCAATGAAGTTAAGAAACTTAGTTTGGGTACCTGTTCCGTTGAAATGTCAACGCCTTCACTCGTGTTAACTTTTGTTCCATCGTTTAATTTCGACAGGTTCTCCTTGCTTGTACCGAAAACAAAGACTCGGGGCATTCGAGTTGTTCGGATACGAGCACGAAAAATATATAGAAAAAGCTCACGTTGGGATTGTCATCCGAGGGCGTCGATTGTAAATTGGCACGAGGTTGTTTTTTGAATAAACAGAAATAACCCGAGTGCATTGGAAATTATTAAAATGGTAAATAATTAAAGTTAAACTATTGGTATGCATACTGAAAACCGGTACTGCACATCGTGTGCCTGGGATTACCACCACAACTATTTTTAGTCTTAAATATGTCCGTGTTTGCTCCGACTAATAGTTCTCGTAGTCGAGTATTCTTTTTCTTTCTTGACTATGGCTCTTCTTGAGAAATGAAATACAAAACAATTTCTCTCTTTTTCTCTTCGTGTGTTTGAGAACTATTTCAATAAAAAATTATTATGGTCTTTCTAATTAGAACGAGAGCGAGAGTGGAGAAACGGAATGAATGAATGATTGATTGAATGGATTGCAACGAGTGGGAAAACTGAAGAAGAAATTGTATGAGAAATTGAACTTGAGACAAAATGAAACTAAAAAAAGATAAATAACCGGAATGCGATCGTTAGAACTACTAGATAAAACTACAAGTTACCGGTAGATATGATGAATATGTTTTAGTGCAGAAATGGTACTCACGCAAAATATAAAAACAACTTCTATATGTGTGGCATACGAGAAACCATATGACTACAACAGGAGTGTGTTATACTAGATACTCGCACTAGTAGGAATAGAACTGACAGACACTACACTACTCGAACTATTAGTTTTAGACTTACACGAACTAAACCACCGTACGGCTTCTGGTCTGGAAATTCGTACAACCTCGAAGTCGTCGCGTAACTTCTGTCTCCCCTGAGAGCTACGTAGACGAGACGAAATATTCTGCCGGCAAAGTCCAACCCGATGAAACTGCCCTTTTCTGAAAAAAAAATATAACTGTAAAGTGCAGGGGAGTGCTCAGGTACCGGCCGACACCGGGAGGTACCTCCAAAGCCACCCGTCCTTTCTTCCAATTAATCAAACATTTGTTCTATAGAACTTGTACTGAAAAAATGTATATCACATGATCTTTCATCGACTTGATCGAACTACAAATTTCCCGTCTGGCTAGTGCCCTTTTCAACACTTCAAGACACCCGTCCGGAAAAAAAAATTAAATTCGAGTGCGTCCACCGTGTGAGACCCGTTGGATTGATACCACGGCGTTCGTGATGAAAATTCTCAGAGAAAACATCAGGTCAAACTACAAGTCTTTGAGGTCAATATTTTTACTACTTGCCTGGACTGCTCGTCCACATGTTAAATTCCGCAGTCCCTTGACTATTACACCTCTGTTTGAGTTTATGTATTGTTATGTACTTTGCAAGAATGTTCCCCCGAGAACGAACGAGAATGTCCGTCTAACAAGTACCCAGAGATTATGGTTTTGTTCCTTTTTTAACATCGAGATTAAATATTTATTTTATTTATTTTAATTCGTCGAAAAATTGAGAATAGAAAGGAATAGAAATTGTCGAGGGAACTAGAAGAAATCGTTTGAAAAATATTAGATCTCTTACTACATAGAACTGCACAATCTTAAAGAGAAGAGAAATTATCTCCCGAAACTTCTTCCTCGCAAAAGAAATACAATCTGCCGATGAGTAAACGTAGCAAATATTAATAAGTTGTCGCAGTAAGATGAGGAAAAATAACACTAATAGAATAATAAAATAGAAAAGAAATATAAAATAGAAAAGAAATAGAAAAATAGAAAAGACGTAAATAAAGAAGTAAAACGAAGTGGAGTAAAATAAAAGTAGAGCCTCAGCACCGCTGAATAAATAAGTTGGGAGTTCTTTTTAAGAAGTGATAAATTTATGTATTTATTTGTAATTTATGTGTAATTTTTAATAGTTTTAATAAAATTCTTGTGAGAACTAAAGAGGAATAAAAAATTCTACTTTTGAATTTCTGCTCAAGGTCTAGCGTCTGTCGCTCCATGACCGACTTGAACTTAACCGTACCTTTTACCTTTCGGTCGTATCAGTCCCTTTGTCTACCTTTGTGTCCCTTTGTTGACCTTCCTACACCTGTTACATGCCTACAGTAAAATCAACTAAAGTTCGTTTCCTCTTGTGTTCATTTTACTCAAGATTTTGATTAGAACTATCCTTTCAATAATAAACTCAAAACTTCCTTCTTCCCCGGGGTACCCGATTATTTCTATTGAACATTTCATAGTGCCATAAACTATCTCCCAAAAAAATAGTTTTCCTGAAACCTTATTTGATTTCCCATTAATAAATTTAAGTATAAAAATCGTGTAAAGTTTCTCGAAAGTTACGCGATCTTAAATTTTGACTGAGGAGGACCGTCGTCCTCCATCCGGGCAGGGCATCGACGGGTACCAAACCCACATGGTGCCCATCGGCTTCTGTCCGCCCAACCATAAAACAAACTCCTAACAGGCTTCTTACGGAGGGTCTCGTTTTCTGGCACCTACCCGTTCCATCCGGGAAATCCGTCACGTGCGTCAGGTTGCATCGTACGGTCGTGTGGCTGTCCTCCTCCTTCGTCAGACTCTTTGCGATGGCATCTCCGATCTTCCGTGTGAGGGCCTTGAGAACCTCATCCTCCACAATGAGAGGCCTGCAGGTTTTTATCACCTGTCGAACGAGAAATAATAATCGTAATGATCAGGTTGGATGAGCGCGTGATGTCCGCTCGGACGACGAATACCGCGACGCACCCCTACGTGATGGATAGCGGTGGTACTCACCTGAGGATACAAACTATTTATGACGACCATACTCCTAACTAGTTTTCTTTTTCAATTCACTTGACAATTTTGATGAAAGAAACGTCCGAAAGAAATGATTTACTCTAAATTGTTTACAAATTTTTTTTTATGGAGTGCATGCCCGCACGTCGTTTACATTTTGTGTTTGACGTGTAAACAAGACGTGGGAGTAGACAACCACCGGGAGGAGTTTAATATAAACTATCGACGTTATGAAAATTCTGCCCCTTTCAAGTTTAGAGTAGACACGAGTACTCTTCTCGCCAAATCCACCCACATCTTCCTCCCGAATGTAAAAAACAACCTGAGGAGGTTTCTAGACCACCATCACTTCTACCACCACCCCTAAACTGTTTGTGATCGAAGGGAAGTTAGATGTGATAATTTTCATAACTTTTCTGACTAAATCTGACTCAAACTTCTCTGCATTCGCTAATATATCAAAACTAGCAAGAGGGAAGAATAGTTTACATTTGTACAGTTTATCTGTCTGTTATCAGCTGCATTAATAGAATTGTTATATGTTAAGTTAAATATTTTTGTAATAAGTGATATATAATTTTATTATTTGTAGTAACTTTTTTTAAATGTAAGTTGTGGTTTTAGATAGACAAATGCCTTTACACGATATAAATATTGTTATTACACATACATTATATACAATTTTTATATTATATTTTGTATAATATCCGCATAATTATTTATATTATGCAGAAATTCACCATTCATTCCCTCAGTAAACCCACCCTTTCCATATTTCTACCCCTACGCCCCTTGCCGACCCTTACGACCCTTTTGTATATGGAGAAACGTGCGTAAAGCGAACCTTCTCCAAATCAACCGCGTCCTCACCAAGACCGTGTCAATTCGGTCAACGGGACGTATAGTTCAACCTACGTACCGTTAATAACATAAACAAAAATTAGGTAATAATAATAATATAATTTCATAATAATATAATAAAAATTTCAGTGCGGAAGCGTTCGATACGTTTGACCCGTGAACCGACCGAGTCAGCTACTTGTCTTGTGAAATCAACTTAAAATGGGGCTTGTTGAAGACTTGCGAACAACATGGGTTAGAGTACCATTGCGAAACACTACAACAAATTCATTAAACATAATTGATTATCGATAAGGCTCGACTTTTCAAAAGTGGAATGTGGCCAGTGCTAACATGGAAACGAGTCCGACTTTCTAAAAGTGGCAGAAGAGACAGCCTTGCAGATGCTTTAGTTAACTTATTAATTAACGCAGTCACTTTCATTAACCTTGAATTGCATAATTTATTATAATGCATTTGATTTATTGCATTCCGAATTTGGCAAAACACGTGGCACCGAAAACCCGAAAGAGAAACGAACAACCCGCAGGTGTCCGCGTCCTGTGCACCTCTGACCGGCCTCTGGTTTTTTCTCTTCGGACCGTCCGGTGGGGGCCGACGAGAGACGCCGCGTGGTGCTCTACAAAAAGTAGTCAGGATGGTAAGAAAGTCAAAGTGAAACTCTCTGGTTTGTTTCCGTCAACAAGAAACAACCCGACCGAACCACACAGAAAACTATCAGCGCCTTACTAGTTAACGAGCCCTCAAAAGTTTTACAATTAAATTTAAATTCAATTGAAGTGTTTTCCAACTCGAAGAGTCGATTCCTACCACATGAAAGTGTTAGAACATGCTCCTTAGTAACATACTAAATTAGTTACGTGACACTCCGACCAAACTTCCCCGTCACGCAGAAGTAACGTCCGGTCAATTAAATTTAATTTAAATTCAAAAATTCACAATTAAACGTCCTAAATCAAACACTTCAACTGCTCCATTTTTTTATTTTTTAAAACTATTATTTTCATTTATATTTCTAATATTTTTATTTCTAATATCATTATTACATATTTATTACAATAATTTTATTTCCTCCAATTTTATTTTAATTATTTTGCATTAGAACTTTTTCTATTACTTAATTAAGTGCTATTATTAATAAATAACGGTTTAACCTAAATGTAGTGGCAGTACTCACCTCCGTGCCATTACAAATAAAAACTTATTTAGTAAATAATTCATTACAATAGGTACTTACACAGCACACTTACATGTACAACATACAATAACATAATAGTTGATCACTTCAACTTACTACATTTATATTTATATAATAATTATAATAAAAATAAATACATTAAAAAATGCGGTACTCACCCCGACGAAGGAGAACTGCCCGTCTGACGTCTTCTACTCAACTGAACGGGCAAACATCCGGTGTGACGCTGGCTGACTTCGGTCAAAAAAGGAACTCAAGTGAATAGTTCGATGAATAGTTCTGTTGCCATTTTCCACTTGGACTCTCTCAACAGCGTTAAGTTTTAAGGAGGACACCCAATTTTTACAATGTTCGATTCGTAGGACGTAAGGCTTGAGGAAACGGGACAGAAGGAGTAAGTCACTACACTTGACGTGTAATAATGTAATGCGCCGCATTCACTACATTTACTCCTATATTTTACGTATACATATATAAAAATACAACAATGTTTATGTATCGGGTGGTACGACCACCTCGTTCGCTTAGTCTACGAAGCAAGCATACATTTAAAGTTATTAACGTCTTAAATTAAGTTCCGAAAAGTCTCGCACGCGATTGTGGGACTCTTCATCTTCGGCGGATTCCTTCATATTATATACTGTTCTCATTCAGTATGATTGTACAGTCACGAGCATGAAATCCCTCGCATTCTCAGATCTCACACTTTTTCCGATTGATTTTCACCGGCATGGGCGTCAGGTTCAATCAGCAGGACAGTTCGTCGGAATGATCGGTGCAGTCTATTTGTCCGTCGCATTTCCAGTGCAGCGGTATACATTTGCCGTCGAGGACACACCTGGAGTGTTGACGAAAATTAGAGGCATTTCAGTTAGAAAGAGAAAGTCGAGTTAATCAGGGGGGAGGTACGTACCTAAACTCGTTTTCGGCGCATCCCTTGCAGTCGCTTTCATCAAAGCTGGGCCTCGTGCCAGGACAGTCGTGAACTCCGTCACAGACCCATTTCAAAGGTATGCAGGTACCGTCCGAGCACTGATGCTCTTCTTCGTAACACTCACCTGCAACGTGTGCAAGAAAGGGGGATGTTACTGCTGTGGGTGTGTTACTCACCTCCCTCCCTCCTTAACTAAATGCCTTGAGCACCTACCTTTGGAAAAATTAACGCACTCGCTTTCGTTCTCGGCACTTTCATCCCAATCGGGGTATCGACTGCAATCGAACAGTTTCGACAGCGGTGAAGACTGGTCTATGAAGTCTCTGCAGTCGTCGAACACAACTGAAACATAAAAATCGAGTGGTACTCACTCCCGATGGTAGCATATGGTAGGTAACACAAGAACGGACTACGGCCTTACCTTTACAGTTGAGTTTACAGGGTGGAGCCTGTCTCTGACTGTCTGGCAGACACTCAGGTTCCAGCAGGGAACAGATGAACTCCCTTGCTCTTAAACTACAGCCTGACTCGATGATGGTTTGAAAATATGGAAGTACCGCCTTTAGGTCCTCGTACTTGTTCACACCGGGTATTCTGGGCAGTTGAACGACGTCGTAGGGAACGACACCTTCACAGAAGCCAAGTTTTGTTGAGAAACATCTGGAATCTGAGAGAAATACTATGTTAATAGATTGAATACTATCGTGGCGAGACACGTATACAGAAGTAATAACATTACTGTGACGTGCGATATGTTGAACGTTGCATCTTAAGTCACATAAAAACAAAATATATTAAACATTTATTGCTATTGTTATTAACTTTTCAGTTTCCTACGGAAGTTAGGGCAAACACAAACAAATGCACACGTTCCTACGCAGCACATTACATCTAACATGTTACAAACGGGTATATACAGCTTCGAAGATGGCAGTCACGGAGGAATAAGAATGTCTGTGGACAACTGAATATAGAAAAGTGAAATTGAACTCAGTCTACACATAGAAATGGTGAGTACACAAAATGTGCAGTTACAAACCCAAATACCTTATGTATACATAAATATATGAACGTGTTTACTTGTACGCGAATGTTCGCATAATTCAATTGTACACGAGAGAAATAGAATTTCAGTATTTATAATTATTACATATTGTACTTTACAAAAAGAGACAACACTTTTGGTTGAGTAAAACACATAAATACTACATACCGTGTATGTTAAACCATTACTCGTCCATGTACATATGTATTTCTCATTAAAATTTGCAAAAAGTGTTTGTAAAAATTTAGCTTTGTGTTAATACCTTCTATTAAAAAATATGCTTATAGAGAGAAGACTAAAGCACAAATCATTACACAAAGGCGATTATGTATTATTATGTATGGTATTACTTACTATGTTGGCTTGCGCGGTGTCACAATATTACAATAATTTCTCATTTTATGTAAGTATTTTTTTTATTAAGCGTGACGACTCGCTTGTGGACGCTCATAGTATTATGTGTAGTAAAACATAAAGTCAAATTGTACGCTTCAGTCTGTGTTTTATTTAATCAAATTAAAATGAATGTATACTTTTATATTATTATAAATTTGGTTACATAAATTTATGAAATTTACATCGCACTCGTCTTATTCTAAATTTTGTCGTCTGCAACGTGAAAAACTTGATTTTTCCATTTCGACTAAAGTAAAGTCATAGTCCACCATTCTATAAAAAAAGAAATATTACAAATAATATATAATAATATGATTTTAAAAATAATAATATATTTGGTTATTGTGCTATTCATCTTCATATTATTATTCAGTATAAATATTACTGTATTATTCATCTCATGTCATCATAATTTCACACGTATCCCCCAAATTTACTTTATTATATACAGAAGGGATTAGACTTTTTGTCCTTCTGTATTGTAGTCACACATACGTCCATTAGAAACTATGACTCATCATCTACAATAGACTCATCTGTTGTAATTTCACGTCGGTGTGTTACTTAGCAGAAGGCCCACCAGAGCTATCCATGGACACGCGCGAATACATAAAACATTTAATAAATCTCACTTCCTGCATTTATTTCTATCAGATGCATCTGGTGGCTCGTCGATGGTCTACCTGTAAACGCTAGCTTTCCTGGTTCTGACAAATGTTGTAAACTTGGCTAGTAAGCGATTCCTACGTCACTTCCTCCATTTGCCTTGTGCTTCACGTGACTGAATCTTCCCACCTGAACCAGGTACGAATTTAATTATTTTACCTTTGACTCCGTGTTATAAAGTTCGTCCACAGAGTACTCATCGCCGGCCTTGAACGTCAGGTCTCACGTGTCACTCTGCCCACCTGAGACTGTTTTTATTTTTGTAAAAAAATACGCGAACCACCTTTTTTTGTTGTTCCTACGTCTCGCAGGTACTGTTGCCGTTTTCAGGGTCTTCCGCATAATTTCAGAATTTTCGCAAATATCAATTTCATGTCAGGCTTTACTTCAGGTAGTAAAGATCAATGGGAGTGAAGATGGGAACTGCTGATTAGTCCATTATTAAGGGATGTGCCAAGAGCAGTAAAACAAAAAGTACTCGTTAATTACCGGTACCCAACAATGGGTGAGAAATTCGTCTGACTGGGTTTTCCACATTAGGAGAAAAAAAATTGCTTTTTCTACGACTAGAATAACAAAAAAAAATTAATTAACGAGCTGATTGAAATGCTAAGTAATAGAGATAGATAAACGGATAACTTCGATGGAAACTGTGAAACTTGGCCGCGTGTGAACTCCTTCAACCGTGAACGTCCTCCTTTTGAACGGTTCATTAAATTCCTTTTGATCTGTTAATAGTCAAATTGCTGCTTAGACAAGTGTTCAGAAGTTGTGCCCGTGTGAAAATGTCGGAACAGATAAACTTCTAGCCTTGACGAGGGATCGTGTGTATTGATTCTGCGACGCTCACAGTAACTTGGGTAATAGAGCAATGAAATTCGACGGAACATGGTAGCAAGGTGTCGAAGTAAACAAGCAGAGAAGTCTAGATGAGAAGTTAGTTGGTAGTAACATTAGGAAACGAACATAACGTGACAAGAACCACGGCATAGATAAAATATAGGCATTAAACAGTAGTCAAAACTATACATGAACAACGCGAAGTTATAAAGACAACCAACAATATGAAAGATGTAGATCCCATAATTATTACTTAATAATTTAAGAGATTATTGAATTTTAAAAACAATAGACTGAAATAATTAAAAAATAATATGAAACCAAAAAACAGTAGAAAAAACTTTGTAGAACTAACTATGAGTGCTATAGAGTTCCTGTAGAGTATTATTGAAATTATGAAACCTGCATACATAGAAAAATAAACCATTTACTCGTCATAACCTACACAAACACAAATACAAAATGAGGAACCAAACTATTACTTGATTTAACTGCTCAATGACACGAAAATTTCAACTAGTTAAGTAAGCAAACCAAACAGATACTGACATTCTCAAATTTATCCAAAAGGATACAAGTTGTAAAAAAACTCTGAGAGTAATGTAAGAACATTACAGTAGTAGACAAAATACAATAAAAACCTTTCACGGATAAAGGCTGAAAACGTGAGCAACGGACAGATGCACCGGTCTGTATATAACAGATATTTAAGCTTCTGACATTTCATTTGAGAGCTTGAAAACAACTATGAAGAATAGAAGAAGAAGAGCAGAAGAAAAATCAATAAGAAACATACATGAAGAACAAAAACACCAAAAGAAGGATTTCAAGGAGTGATACAATACACCATAAATATTCTCGCAATATTCTAAATATTGTAATGTACTATTAATGAAGGGATAAACTACGTAAGTACTAAAAGTAAAAACTCGTACCGGCGCGAGAAATACAACACGCTTGAGACAACTCATGTGATGAATGCAACGTGTCAGAAGCGCGACTATATATAAAAAATAATACAACTTAATAATACATAGAAACTATGTCAAATACTTTGAATAACGTGGTAAACCGAACAGTCCCCTAACTACAAGTCACACCAAAGTAACTCTCCACCTACGTAGCAATTAATAATTAAGACATGGCACCAAACCACATAACCCCCCTTTTAATTACACACTTTGAGTTACTCCACCGTAGTAATCAGGTACTGCACAATCGGCTTGATCAAACCCATCGGGGGTTATTTGTTAATTAATATAATTGCGAGTTATTGACCTGGGGGAAAAAGGTCATTCGACCTCCCTCATTATTTTCGTTAATTAATCACTTGGGACACTCGCGAGTTACGCTACTTCTCTCAGGTACGGTCAGGTACTACCCAGGTACCGTTGAGTAAATAAATTTTCTCACCTCCTGAATCGCTTCAGTTAATTTCTTTAATAATAGGAGACGTCGTATATTCACGCTGCGGCGTACGAATTAATTACTTTTAATTACGTACGTAATAATATCTATGTAAATAACGTCTTCGGGGGACGAGCAGCATTCGAGTGCTTTTTTCGTCGGTGGCGGTCGTCGCCGAGTCCAAGGATGACTCGACCGGACTACCGAGTTATGTCAGTAACTGGATACCTTAAATAATGAAATTTGACCTTTTAACCACTTCGGAAAAATATATATTACTTTAATTATTACCACGTGCCCCATATTATTAGACGGCTTAACCGTTCCGTAGAGAACAACCTCGTGTACTAATTTATTCACCAGTACCGCATTTGGGTGTTGGTAATTTAATTATTGAGCAGTAAGAAGTTGCTATATAGGGGAAAAAAAGCCCGGAGAAGTTACGAATTTACGACTATTAATGGCGGATAAAAGTGATTAACGTAACTATCATAATGTTACACGTTACGATATTTGTACTGTAACTCGGACGTTACCGTAGAATATTGACGCAAACGACCTTCCAGCCAACGCAAGCTGTTTTCGTCATGTACTGGTTACTGGAGTACTGGCAGTTAGGGGAAATTCGGGCTTACTTTTATCGGCAGTACTCCATCCTGTACCAGATCAAAGGGTTCGTGCTCTGATAACGGGTACTGAAAATATCAATACTGGGATACTACTTAAGTGGTTCTTGTCAATAACTTACAAAAAAGCTCCTCAGCAGAGAAATGGGTCTCATACTGAAATAGTGTAAGGAAAATTTGTAGGTTCGCGACCGGTGCCTTTGCGGACACTTCCTGAAATTACCTCCGTCCCTTCGAACAATCTGACACCGCTAAAAGCAGGAAGTGTCCAAACTAAAATCTCAAGGTCAACTATTTAAAGGAACTTAAAAACAACTTGGTGCAACGAGAGGAAAAGGAAAAAGCCGACTTGTCAAAAGTTTCTTGACCTTTCGATGGTCCTCTGTGAGGTTTTTTCTAGAAGGAGGTAAACAAGTACCCTCAACAAAGTGCATAAAAAGGCATATTTAACGTGCATTTCCTCTCATAATTCATAATATCACGTTTAATAATATTTTTATTATATTGTACGACATGGTGCACCGTTAGAAATGAATTATTAATATTCTTTCCATCGCCACTAAAACTCCAAACCACTCCGCTAACTATTAATATCATAATAACATAGCAATTGCTGTGCGATCTTTTCAATAAACGCAATATCATTCGTCAGGTTCCTACATAGAGTCATTAATAAGTAAAATTATTGTATAAAAAAGAAGTTATATATTAATACAATATATTAAATATATTGTAAAACCAATATCGACCACTATTATGTAGTAATCATTTGTTAGTGTGCGTGTGTGTGTGTGTGTTTTGTTATTACCCTCTCGGGACAACCTCAACACTACAAAATCACACCACACCAACCTGAATCTGTTCGTGATCGAAGCGATTCCAAATCCTGTTTTTAAGGGTCAAAGTGTTATTCCGCGGTTCTCCACCCCGAGCCCATCATTCAAGAGGTTGTCTCTTAGAGAACTATTTAGAAACTGTTTCTCTACCGCCGCCCCGTGGGCATCCGGTACTATTTTCAAAGTTTAACTTTTCGGTTAATACAGTAATTACATACATCAAAATTTAATTTATTTGTACGACGTAATCAATTTTCCTAGTTTTTACATCGGATTCGGTTTGAATTGAACTTGCCTCACCGATTACACAGGTCGTTGCAATTTACTCTATGATTATTCTATGATTACGCGCTAGATGAATTTCTAGTGGTATCACCCGGTGGAAATGAAGAAAGTTGAAACGCCTGCGTTTTATTTTGTAGCAGAAGTACTCGCGGAAATGCGTTTCTCTATGTTTGATGGTTACTGGGTGGTACTTGGACTGCTACACCTGTACCCTGTGTGTTACTTACACTTTTAACAGATTCCAGAGCAGTACCTGTACTGTTTGTTCTTGTACAACTACTTTGCTCAGACAGAAGATTTGTTTTTGTAATGAACTTGTGCCCATGTGCACCGCCCAAACGTCAATCTCCCCTGATCTTGTAGTGGTAAATTTTACATTACTTTAACTACACATTCTTACACTATTTGTAGTGTCCAGGGAGCGTAGGTCTTTAACTCATTTATGGTTTACCATCCTAGGCTTATAGGAAGTTCCTAGTAGCCAAAAGCTACACCATCTGACTCAAAATTACACCTCACGTTATTGACCTGCATCACTTCAGTCAACTTAGTATCTTATGTTTATGTTTTTCTAATTATATAAGGTCTTACAATCGGTACAACTTGTTAAAGTTCTAATCCTTAAGGAAATATTTTACTTCCATCACAACTGATCCGATATAATGCGAAAATCGTATATAGTAATTTCACCCAGTGTTATTCGCGTTATGTATATTATTACATGTTACCAAGGGGAATATAAATCATTCGCACGCTGTGTGTTTCTCTCTCCAAAGTAAGAGTATCTATCATGTGCATTCTATGTAACTATTTTATCCAACAAAATAAAAATTTTATGTATCTGTCATTCTTTCACTTACTCTCACTTTCATCTCCACCCTTTGTTTTTCAAGCTGAATTCCTCATTGGCAAGACAGGCCATCAGAAGTACTACAAATGTAGGTCGTGTTATCTGATATTTTTCCCATAGAAATGTTTTACGGTTTTGACATTAAAAGTGTCATAGACAAATTTTTTTCCTACTGTCCTACCTGAGTTAATTTCCCTTCCACACCTGACTTTCTTTTTTATTGCCCGCTTTCTTTTCCCTATATAATAAGTTTGCCAACTTACCATCGGTCGCGTTATACTTCCTCGTCGTTCCTTCGACCTTTGCGCTTTTCGGCGTTGCCTGCGGTATCGTCGGTGAGTAGATGAAGTTCTTCTGCGTCGTCACCACCTGCTTCTCCTCCTTCTCTTGGTTTTCTAGCTCAGTCCATTTGGCTATTTGCTGTTGAAGCCACTCGGGAACGGTCGGAATGCTTTGGGCACCTTGGTCGAACGTTTTCCCGTCCAACACATCATCTTTGGTGATCTGCACGACGGATGTCGCCTTTAGAAATATCTTCTTTCCGCTGTCGTCGTTCTGCAGGATAATCAGCGTGTCCTCGGTGTCGTTGCTCCCAGCAGGAACCAAATTGACATTCTCGTCTTTGAACTCCTTCGAATTCAAGTCGATGTAGTCGAACTTTACGACGAAACCCGGGTCGTCCTCAATGTTGATCTTCCCGAGTTCCTCCAGACCTTTCTCGACCACCGGACCGTCGTAGTAATCCTCCACTCTGCTTGCACCTGAACTGTTTCCTAATTCTAGCCAAGATGGCGCCGATGTTTTATTACTTACGACGAAGATTTCTTTTTCGGTTATTTCCGTTTGAAAAATATTTAAATCTGAAAAAAGAGAATAGATAATATTGTTACATGACTTAATTAAATTTCTACACCACTACTTAGACAAACAGTCACTTACTGAAATTATGTAAATTATGGTGTTAAGATTACGAGAAATCTACTTAAGGGTGGCCACGTAGTTTTTAAAAATATCGATTTAGTAAGTGGACTTTGTCTACATTTGTAGTTAACTCACACACCATTTCACAGAACAGTGCTAATCAGACGTCTAGCTATTTTAGCTCTCAGTCCTACATAGTAAACGTTTTCTAACTGATAAAATGGCAGTACAAGCAAGTACCCATGCTCTCGACATTAATGTAAATTTTACTTTCATAACATCTGATAGAAAATGTCTAAAATCACAAATCAAAGCGTCCCTCTCTCTGTGGCGAGCGTCGAGTTACCCCTCCGACCATTATTAACACTAATTACATTTCACAACTATTTGTGTTTCCGTTGTCATTAGCACTATTAGTCAATAATAGTTCGCCTTCTCCGTAACTGATGCATTACACTCGTTCTGGTTGTTCGCTTTTCCCCATTGCCCCATCCATCCGGGGACGTCATCGAAGCTCTCATCTTCTCCGAGGAGATACGCACAAGTCTCCAACGCGGCCGGGGTGTGATGTTATAAATCGCACTATTTAAGAGTTCCAACCGTGAAATAAACGCCGAACAACATCGTTAAAAGCGAAATTTACTCTGTAATTATATTCCTTTCTCATTGACTATTTATACACGTTTTACCAATTATGTTACCTAATAGTGCAACGAGTCATTTGTATCTGTTGGGTTGTGGTTCTCGCCCGTGCCTGATTATGTGACAGAGAGGAGAAGAAGAAGAAAAAGAAGAGAGTTTCAGCCTGTGCCTGTGACTGCTGCACACCTTCAAATTAAATACGACCACGTGGTAGACATAGTTAACAAGGTGAGATCGACACAAAATGACCGAGGAGAGCGTTTAATAAATTTCATAATTCGATTTGCACTCCGTTTTGTCACCTTATTTGAAATTATACTCTCAATGTATGAAAGATGCGAGTGTTTTATACTATTTTAGTGGAAGATGGTGTAGATGGTGAGTTGTAGTGCTCATATTTAAACCGTTGACACAAGAAGTAAACAAGTCGTCATTCAGTAAGAAAAGTTAGAAATTCTGAAGAAGAACATTTAATTTCAAAAATTTTGGTGATAACAATTTTATTAATAGAAAGAGGATAAGTCGTCCGTAGTCGTCTGTAGAAGTCTGATGACCCTCCTCAAGCAAAGGTCAGAACATCAGAGGAGTACCAAAATTGTTCACGTGTAAATAGTAACACTTGTACTTTAGTATTGTTAAACTATTCTCCTGAACCTGCTGTTACTATTCTCTTTCTAAGCATCTAAGAAGAACTTTTGTGTGGGTTAGGAAACATTTTGAATGGTACGAAGGCACCACATAAATCTTTACTATCAATACTTATTACTACATTACAGGAAATAGGATTGGGCAATAATACTTCCTAGTACACTACTCTGTTAAATTCCTGTTATTGCTAGTTGTCGTCTCTATGCAGTTCAAAGAAGTCTTAAGTGAGTTACAAAATCATCAGAACCCGTGATGAAAGTCACAAAAACATCACAACCATCTTTGTTATCAGTGCTCAGTAGTGCGCCTCAGTTAACCGACACACCCCAACTTATTCACTGCACTACAACATATATTAATATTTGCATTAAGTACGTACACAACGTCTTCATCTGATCTCGATCTTCAATCACGTTGATGACGTACACCACACATCTTGTACCTGTAAATCAGGGGTGAGTACCTGAGAAGTGTCAACTGATTGTATGGACCAAAATGGCGACTCTATTCTACTCCTGCTAAACTTCTCACAGAGAACCAAAGCGGGAAACCTTCAGTTTTTTGCAACAATAAAAATAAAATTGCCAAAAAAAAACAAGTGCCCGCTCTCTTTATGTGCCTGAAAAAATTTTTCGACGTCTGGTACGACCCTGTAAACACATTTCAAAGTTACCTAGATTTTTATTAACTTCATTGCTCGTCTAGTCAGGTACCTATGTATCTTTACCACGTTTATTTTCATGGTGAGGCCTATAAAATTTATTACCCGATGTTATCACATTGGATTACTCAAGTTAATTAGTTTGGTATTTTCTTCGTGGATGCGTGACGTCACTGACAAGAGAACAGTACAATTAAAATGTACGAGTAATTGTAGCCATATCCCTCAGAGTTTGTTATTAAGACCTTAATTAAGTGGTACTTTATTGTGTACAAAGTTTTAGATTTGTACCGGTGGCTTTTTGGCCAGTCACGTGGTAGCAGACGAGCCATCCAAGGTTTAAGCAGTGATTTGACTCTTCTTCCGACGTTTCTACGTCTTTTCCCAGGAGTGTGACCACCCGGAAATGTCAATGTTGCAAGTACGGCTAACTGCTCAGACACCAGAGTGGAGACGTGACGGGAGAAAGTGAGTCGTGAAAGCGAAAAATCACTACAAAAAATTCACTACAAAACAAAAAAAGACGAATCCGACACTGGTGACACCGAACAGCAATCCGTCGGACGGAATGTCCACCGTAAGAGAAAAAAGTAGCAGAATAACTTGACGTGCAAATTACTACAATCGGGTAATAACTTATGGCACGAATGTAGCAGGAGGTAGTTATCAACGAATCTGTAGCAACTACTGGCATTTACCTAGTTGAGAGAATTCGACGTTTTCAATCGGTGGTAAGCCATGCCACGCCATTCTCGTGTAATAAAACGCTGGTGTAATAAACAAATTAATAAAATAACCTGATTGTTACAGAACATGGGTGGCATGCAGAGCTACGGTGAGTCTCGTCTCAGCCACCAGTGTGCCCGGGGCCTCTATAAAACATAAATAAGGCCCTCCTCCGAGGCTACCTGTTTCCTTGAAACCATATCTCTCTCTCTCTCTCTCTCTCTCTCTCTCTCTTTGGTCCGCTACGGAAATTGCAAGCTCCGGTATAGAAAAAACAGTTGTTCTCAACTTGTCTCAGGCATCGTGGAATATCTGCGGAGTACCTGACAATCACAGGCATACCACCAAGGTGGCACACACGGTTAACCGACTTTTTACTTATCATGTAAGAAATTAATTAAACTTATGTATATAATTAAACTGTCCGAGAATCAGACGGCCTTGTCGACTAATAAACATGTTGAAAGGCACGCACAACAATTCCTTATTATTAAAAGGACTTATTGATTTCTCTAGTTGTTAAAAAAAAATATGTGGAGCACCCACGGAGAGCGATACATTCACGAGGTGTGGACGGCACTCGGTTCAGAATTTGACGTAAGACCAACAGGAAGTGACTTTTATGGAAGAAGTCGAAGAAGAAGAAGAAGAAGAAAACGAAGACCAGAGCAAAGGGTGTCGTGAACAAATGAGGACAAAGTGAAAACACTGAAATACACGTGACATTTAAAAAAAAGAAGAAGAGGAGGAAGAAAAGGAAAGGTCGAAGTTGAGTAGAAAATTACAAAAATAAGTGACGGGCAGGAAACACCAAAAAAAATAAAATAAAATAAAAACACGGCTGCTCCCAAGGAAGTGAAAGACGAAGAAGGCGAGTTCATGCGAGGCATGAAAAGTTGCGAGTCGGAAATACAAAAACGCAAACCGGAAGTAGACAAAGGTACTCCGAGTAAAAAGGTAAAAATTAAATCATCGACGTCCTTTGGCCTTAGAATTCCTCTAGGGAGACGAGACCTTCGCACCACTCCGTCCGGAACTTCTGCTCTGGCGGAACTCGAACGGGTTAAGAAAATCAAAACCAACTCTCTTCATCGACGAGTCAACTCCTTTTGTTTGGGGCTCGTGCCTGAAAATATTTCGAGACTAATCTCATTCAGGCTCCCACTGATTGTCCAGACCGGTGTCAAGGTCCCCCTGACTTTTAATGAATACGACTAATAGTAATGATAGTGGTTTTTGTGCCCCGTGCGCCCCATGCCGGCCATTAAAAAACTTAAAAATTCTCGGGGAGTCCGGCCAAGGCGGGTCAAATGCCAAACGAGCGAAGTTTCAGGTACGCGTTGTCGAACCTCGAATTAGTTGGGCAATCTCTCAATTCTGGTAGCTGCTATTTTTTCTCTCCCGAAACTAAACAAGCAATTACCCCTAAATAGTTTCGTATTACTATTTTTGGTTTGGCATAAATAAATTAACTCCGCCAGGAGAACTTCTACAATATATCGATGCATTAGTATATTTCTACATATATTGAATTATATACAATAGAAATATACAATAGAAATATATTTCTACACTATGTGGTTTACTTAGTGATGAAGAGTACAGAATTATATACAACAAGTTTCTAAACTACGGAAAGCTTACATAAAGTACAATATATCTGGTGCACGTTACGTTAACTAAAGTCAGTGTTGTGTACATTGAGGCCGTAATATACCATTATTTCAGTATATTATTATTTTTAATTTAATATTTTACACTGACACGTAACATATTATACAGAATTCAAAGTTTTCTCAACAATGCGTCTGCAGTCATGTATAAATATTTACGCGTAATTAATATTTAGTAAATAATATAAAATGGCAAACTGATACTGCATTTAGTTAAGTACGAGCAATATAAACAATAATATTAACTAAGTATATTATATATTATTATATATATATTTTATTATGCATTGCTACGCCAACTAATTGTTTTGTTGTATATTATTTTGATTCATGCTATGTATGATTTTAGTTTATTACTTTTTTAAGTTCAGTTCGTTATGTTTAGAACAAAAATTATGTGCTATTAAGTTTCTGTTCCATAAATATTAATATAAATACTTATTAATTAAATTTTATTAGAATTGCTCCGAGATTTTGCCGAATTCTAATTATTGTTTATCGATTATGTTGCTTTCAGAATTTCAGTTCTGAATACGTGTCCCGTTGTTTTACATAAAATAATTTTGAGTTAATTGACGAGTTGTTAAGTAAACTTTACTTAAAACAGAAATAATTAAGTTAATGCCTTGCAAATGCCTGTTGGTTGAGGACATGGAAGGACCACAAGTGAAGCGTTAGAACTTGACACGCTTCCTTCGATGACCTTAAATGAAACCTTTTGTCGACAAACATGGAAAACCCAATTGCAAAACTTTAAGTAGAGCGAACACAAAGACAACTTTAAAAGTCACGTGACAGGATCAGAGCCAAAACTCCGGGTGCTTGAGACAAAGTACAAGTCATCCGACCGTTAAGGTATGAAAGACCTGACCTCCTCCAATGGGACTTTAATTAAAACCAATGGCGAATGGCACGTGAAATGCCTCCGAGATCAAATTGAACCGTCGCCCGACCCCTCCCTTCCCTGTCCCCCGTCCCCTGCCCCCGCGATCACCGCATCATCCAGCGCTAATTATCCTCTCAAATGATCTCACAGATCTCCGAGATCAGTGATTAAACCGTAGCTTGCACAATCGGGGGTTTTGTGTTCAGGTTCTGATGACTCTCGACCGAACACCTTAAACTAACGACCCATTGTGCTCGACCAATTTTAGTTGTACGAAACCTCCATGACGAAAATAGAGTACACGAAACTAATGATAGTTGCGGAGTTTGAGATCTAATAGATCTAACAGAACTCATTGTTTTCCTCATCGGGCGATACGTCAATAAAATTCACACGTTCAAAATTAACTAAGAGAGAATCTTCATTGTTGCGCGCGTTAAGTAATAGACAAAGTCTCACGCGTTATTATTTTTCTAACGAAGTTACTTTCTTCTATACGTAGGATGTGTTGTAATGTAAGCTGCCAAGAAAATTGTAGTAATCAAATTGTAGGATACACCCCGTACATCCTTACATAATAACAATTCTACGTACAAGTGAAAACAGCCGTACGACCGAAAGTCTTACATTGAATTATCAACTTAAGCGGTTAGCGTTTGTCATTCCGAACTATTTATTATTAACTACTTATTAACTTATTAACTCGAAGAGCACTTATCACCTGCACCGATATAATACCTATTATGTAATTCACTTGTGAGGACGGAGTGTCGTTGTACTACAGTCGATAAATTTCTACACACTACCTATTATTAATTCATAGAATTATTAATTTTATGCAATTATTAACTTGTTGATATTATTAGGTTATTTAATAATAATAAGTTACCATATTTACTTATCGTCGAAACTAAGTTTACATAATATCCTTTAACAGTTAACTAAATGTAGAGGTAACGGTACTACACAGATGTTCACCCTCACTTAAAGTGACAAATAGTAACCTTATGTATAATTTTTATTTTATTTATGTAAGTCGTATTTTGTATTTTATGGGATTGTGACAATTTATAACGGTTGTATGTTTATCACTGGTAACTGCCTTATAGACTTCAAACGTCATGCAGTGTCCTTACTCATGCATTAAGAAGTATTTCTACCATAACGCATACCTACATAAATACATATATATATATATATATATATATATATATATATATATATATATATATATATATACAATACATAATAATTTATAAATGTATAGTAGAAGTGTAAGAAGATGACAAAAATAATAAAACAACTAAGAGTCTGATAATGGTTTACGATTGGACAATTAATAACAGTTGTAAGTAATGTTATGTATCACAATATTTTGTACTACGACTACCCCGTCAGGGTTGACACCACCCTAAAACCCCAGACATCCAACTTCAAAATACCGAACGCAACACCCACTACAACGAACCGCATCCCAACTACCCGCGTTAGGTAACTCGTGGAGAGTAAAGAAACAATCGAACCGTCACAGCCCACCACACCTGAGAGGAAAAGTCAAAAGTCCGTGTTGCCTCGAGACTTCCGACCTTTGAAAGAAATGGGAGACGACACCCACGGTAACATCCGACTAGGAAAGAAAACCGGAGAGAAGAAAGCATCTTCGAGGGACCAACACTAAGAACAAGGTTAAGTGCGTCGTAACAGTATGAGAATGCATTTCTTGAGTAGGTCAACACTCTCGGGGGAACACATAATTTCGCATAATTATGTATAGAGTAACCAGCTGATGGTCGACAACAACCTTTGGAAGGAGAGGTAGTACCTCGTACCTGTTAGAATTTAGGCTTCGGGTCGGTTGCGTACCCTGAGGTCGTCAGACTCGTCACATGACTCGAAGAGCACAACCAAGTACCGGTACCGCACAATCACATTACTAACTTACCAAACGAATTCATTTGTAGTTGTAGGAAGCTACACGGGGCTACAGCAGACCACCGTTGACTATTTACCTTTTCTAGGATCCTAGCCGACCAACTCTCATGTTTCCAAAAATTTTTATTTTACGTACTAAACAGTTGTATTTATTTTTTACTTGTCGTTACTCTGCTTCAACACAAATATTTCTACCGAGCCGATTTCTCACTTATGACATGAAATGAGTACCCGAGTACTACTTTCACTGAGTACCTACCCATCGACATATTTTTGTTAATAGCCGTAGGAAACGTAATAACATTATTTAATATGATTTATGTATCCTAAAATATTTTACGTGTCGTGTTTCTCTCACATGGGCGGGTTGTATTATTTTATTTCTTGTGCACAAAACATACATAGATGTGTTCGGAATACTGAAAAAGTACACGAGTACATAGGTTTTCGTTATACTAAAGACGATAGTTTTCAAAAGGTCCATTACAAAACCTTCGACCGGACATATTATTTTATTTATTTAAATAGAAAAATAATTAGACAAGACTGTTGTGAGAAAGAACCTTGCGGAAAAAGAACACCACTCTAAACTTTCAATACAATTGGTACACTACGAATGATTGTATTTTATGTTGAGTGCAAAACTACGACAGACTAACTTGTGAGAGAAAAAAATCCCTGGAAAACGGCTTTTGGAACACATAAATAACATACATAATAGAAATAATAAACGTTCAATTCGACACTCGAACACAACTTGTAAGTGCCTAGTGAGTACCTGAGCAAGGTATCGAATGTACCTGTCCCGAGACATCAGACGAAGAGTTGTAGTGCACAGCAGAACGGTCGTACAAGTTCCCGCTACAAACAATAAAAACTTCACGGAACTACAAAACGCGGCAGAACATTGAAAGTGACATTGAAGGAGACAGCGAGTTGGGTAGTAGTGAGACAAGAAACTACACTCGCGATTACAAATGATACTATTAACTTCGCGTTAGATACCTTTAATAAGGGAACAGACTTTGAGGAGAAGGTAAAATATTAATAAGAAACCCTGAACGGCCTAACTAGGGTTTTACCTTCGTCTAAACCAAAAAAATCCTGGAATCTACGCCTCCGCGAGTGACATAAAACGGCGGCAAAACTTGTCGTTCTCTGTATTTTCTATACAGGAAATTGTGTCATTTTTTATGTACAGAAAAACCACTGCACTGTATGTTTTCTCTCTATATAATTCACGAGTACATTTATTTCTATTAAAATTAGGAATGTATCCATGAGGTTTGGTAGCTGATTCTTCGTCTTGCCTTTCTTCTTGGTGATGGACCGAATTCCACCGTTTTGTAAGAAAAAGTATACTTGACCATTTCTAGCGGTGCTGAGAACTTACAATCAAAGTTCAAACTACAGACATCCATCAATGTAAACTTTCCAGGTACACGAGGCGGTAGCTTTGAGTTTTGAGCCATTTCTCTATTTATGCGATTTTATGCGGTGGTCGTCACTCCTGTGATTTGTGCTATTTCCCATAATTTTTGTATTTTATTTATTGAACCCAAACGCGACAAAGGGTCGTGTCATTTATGTTAATAAATAACAATAGAGGTTTTGAATTAGTCACGTGTGTACATAAGAAAATAGTTTTCTTTCTGTGTTGGTGCGTTTTGTCTTTAAAGGAAAGTGACGAGTGGAGTGTATGTAACGTCAACATCAAGGCAAGGCCTTCCGTGGGAAATCAATGTTTCCCCCGTAATTGGAGTATCCTTTTGGCTTAACAGTAAGGACAATGATCGTATGATCAGCCTTAGATCACGATCACGATAAGACGCGTACGAGAGAGAGCTTAATCCCCGGTGCATTAGGCAGTTGACCGATGTTGTACCATCACAAAGGAGTGCACATTGATGTGATAATACCTGCATACATTATCACTTGTCATTTCGTGTCTCACTCACCTTCACATGTTCACTTTCAACACCAAAACGTCAAATTTTCCTGACATTCAACGTCCCGTACTTTCTCTCTCGTTGCGAGTCTCTCCGTGGTGTTTTACATAATTGAAGATGAGGGGAACCTTCCTCTATCGTCGTCATACTTCACGGGTACTTTAAACTGCTCTACACCACGAGCTACCCTGCACCGCTACGATCCTCTACGCCGACTCATTCCGTGGGAGAAAAAGACTACCCGAGAGACCGTCACAGGATGTTGCCAATGCCAAAGTCCGCCTTACTCATGTTTAACAAAAACGTCTTGTCCGATCAACATTTCGGTAACTGCACACAATGAATTACTGCCTGGAGCGTTGCTCAACACAACCGTAGACAAATAAGAACGCGACCGAACAATCGAAGGCTACCGCACACGTCAAAAAATCAAACTTCCCACTGATTTGATGATAAAATCTCAATCTTACAGTATCAAACAACACGAAAGAGAACTATTATACACAACAGCTCAACACTAAAGTTTCACAACGTAGTTTAAAATATATATTTCTTTGTACAATGTGTATGTATAGTATATAGTACAGTATCAGAAGTAAAAGCGTATTTTGTGTGCTTTTGTGTAACCAGAATGCCAGATCTACAGAGTATATATCTAATATTGTACTTGTAGTACACTGTAGTGCATAAGTAAACGACATGATTGAAGCAACACACGACAAAAAATAGCAGAGGATTATATATCCTTGCAAGAATCATTTAGTAATACAGTACTACATTTATTACAACGTTTTCAGTATATCTATTGTAGTTTTGTGCATTCAATAAAAATACATAAATAAAAATAATACTATACTATACTATACTAATACTATAAAAATAATACCAGCAATAAAAGTGTAATAATAACGGTAAGTGTCAGTAGTATGCAATACAGTAAGTATGTAATACAGTAATAAATTGTTATACAGTAACATTTTCTGACTTGAGGATTGCGGCCAGTCAGAATTTCTATTCAATTTATTACAACAATTACTACAACAAGTATTCTATATCATTTAGGAAGAATAATATAAGCATGCTATATTAGCTTACGTATGTTTGACATACGCGTTTGGCATCTTTCTACTTTACTGACACTACAAGACGGGGTAAGTACTATACACCCTACAAATTTGTTTAGGAAGACACTACAACTGCACTACTCCTCACGCGCATTTGTTATTTTACCCAGTACCATTGCTATTGCTGTTCTTACACATGCAGGTTTTGCGAGTTGAATTTCAGTATCGGATACTTCAACCTGGGAGACATAATCTCACATTTTTATTTTCACTCGTTTCACTTCAAGTTCATCTACCGTTGAGTCATCTCCAACTTCACATCAAACTTATTTAATTGTTATACTTTTACTTCATTGCAATAAAAAAACTTCGTATATTGTTTTGATATCCTTGCCTTCCATATTTAATTTTTTTCAATCTTCACCTTTAAGACTCTCGCAAGGACGTTGAGTGACTCATGTTGTGTCACATCTGACAATGATTTTTCCTAAAGTCGTTTCTCTTCTACATTGTAGTTATTTTAGAAATGTAATATTTTTACAGTATTTAAACGAAGTCATCAGAGAAACTCAACGAGGAATAAAAAGGCACAGGAGTCCTAAGTGTGGGAGTAATAGTCTAAAATACTGCTACTACGAAACTCCCTACAAGTATTTTGAGAAATAGAAAAGAATGGAATCCATTTTAAAAATTATGTACATAAAAACTATAGAGGAAATATTAAAAATATTAAAACTAAAAATATTAACAAGCAACTTAGAAGAGTCGTTCAAACTGTAGAAAATTTATTTACTCCGAAACTTCACCGTCGATGTGACTAAATCTTATGTACAACATATACATATGTTATATTTTTTAAAGCTTTTGTCTCTGTCACGCTTTTACACTGAATAAAAGTTAAGACGAACAGAAGATTTCTGCTGGTTTATAACAAAACTATACAGTTTCACTATCCTCTCATTAACGGTTGGACACTTTTATTAAGTGATTTTCTTTATGGAAACATTCGAGCTGTATATATATTATATTGTAATTACAATATATTGTAATTAAATTAAACACATATTATTAAATTATATTAATAGACACTCATGTTATAAAATTAAAAAATAATTTATGGTCCGTACAATTCTAGTACAGAGTATGTTGAGTATGTTGTAGTCACTTTTATTCGTCAGTCGTGGTTTACTAACAATCAGAAAGTATGTCTCTACAAATAGTTTCATAGTTGAACAGTTAATTTCATTATTTATACGATTACGTAGGTAAACAGTTATTTGTTTTATTTTTAACCATTAATGTACCATCACAAGAATTTTAATACTTCATGAAAGTGTCGAAATGCAAGTCGTTTCAGGCCGTCCGTAACGACCAGACCAGACAAACTTCCTTCTTCTTCGTCTACAAAAAGAATAGTAATAGAAATAGTAACAGAACCGGGCGGGTACGTTACGTAAATCGCGATTCCACGCGCGGTTCGCCGTAAATTTGGAATAAGTAAAGTACGGCCATTTTGTTATTTGTTAATTTGCTACAATTATACACGCCAGACTTGTTGCTCTTCGCTCTCACTTTGAGTTAATAACCACTTTAATTAATTAATTAATTAAGTTGTTTTGAGTAGAGCAGATGCACCCGGAAAAAGGATGAGCACAAATTGTACAGAACATCTGCTTTCCACCGTGTCATGGGTCAAAAGTCCTGCTACAGTAAAAGTAGTTCATTTCTCTCTGTGATTCTATGTATACGGTACATAAGTGTACACACACGACCACAATAATTAATGTAATTATTTATTAAAGAAACATTCGCTGCATACAATTTTTAATAAATCCTTTCAACACAAACAACTGCCATTACGCAGATGGACGCAAGGAAAAACCGAGTGCAATTGAAAATTATTGTCACACCCTTTCTGATAATAGATGTTAGACTAATAAGAAAAATCTAGTCTAGGTCACCTACGAGAACTCTGTAAAATAGAGAAAGGACGAGAGACCTCGTAAAGATTTTACATATCAAAACATGTGGCACAAGTGGCAATTAAAAATGACTTCACTTGCTTACAATATACGACAGCATACTGCACCACTGTATAACAGAAATATTCGCTTGCTAACAATTACAAAGTCTAAAACTATTAAAGTTTGCGAAAAACTATAAACGAAAAATTGCACTTAACAACAAAAATTCAAAAACAATTTTTCGGTGAAGCCAACGAAATCGGTTTTCTCTATTTATAATTCCCCTAGTTATGCATAGTTTCGTGTCGAAAATCGTATGGCCACGTACAAAAGAAAAAACTAAAACTTTCTTTGTTTTACATAATTATCATCAATTAGTGTTTCGCGAGGTGTGATCACTCGGTTCCCTTGTCTCTTCTTAACCGAGTGACCGTGCAACTCGACGAGTTTAACTTGTTTCTCTACTCTCGTGCTTCTTGTCAAGTATTCTACAAATACATAAAATATACTACTATTCAGTACAATATTTACCAGACATAAATGTAATTTATTATTAATTTTACTCCGCGACCCTTTCATTAAACCATGTACTCTCATTTTCTTAAACAATACGTTTACTTTTTATTCTAATATTAATACACTTCTTATTAATAGTATTAATTAATCATTTTATTATGTTATTATTATTTTGACATGATCGGTTGAAATTTATGTAAATTCTAATTTGATTATTATTAATGTCTGGGTTTAAAAATATTGTATTATCTATATGTTACGCCTTATTATTATGTGTTGTTATTATTTATGTATTATTATATTTTATTATTTTGTGTTTATTTGTGTCTTATCAATAATATTTATTTATTTTTGCATGTATGTAAATATTGTTACATGGAGTAATATTGAACTTTCGGGCAGATGTTTCATAAAAAACATTTATAAATTTTTTTAAATGTCATCTGTTACATTATGTATTAACCTTATTGGATTTCACCTAAAAACGCGGGCGTTTTCTGTGTATTCTGCCGTTTTTACGGCGTAACATCCGTGTAGAGTTGAAATCTTCTTAGGTTTAAATCAGTCTGACGTAAGCCTGATAAATTGGCGGAGGTAAAAGTGGTATTTACGAATAAAATATACTAAAAATCATATACATAAGAAGCCCTAATAAGCAAAGCGTTAATAGAAATAATTAAATTGTGAAATTTGTTCTGCCAAGTTACTTCTTCGTCTCCTTCGGTTAGAGTCACGTAGACTGATAAAACAAACGACAGCGTTCCGCCTGCGTAAAAGTACTCGTTCTAGCGCACCTCTCGAATTCAGGTACCTCACATGGTCAACAAGAGGAGAAGAAATGCAATGAATTGAGTTGGAACCTTGGCCTCGTCTAGCAAACACTTCGCTTCGACAAAATGGAGACACAACCGCAAGCACACGCACAAAGACAAACACAAACACTCTAGAAATAGTGAAATTTCATACAAAAATCTATTTAATTGGAGGCAAAACAACTTCCTTCCGGTCGCGAAAATTATTTCATTTCCGTTTAAAGAACTCATGAGGCGAACTTCAAAACATAAATAATACTCCGTACAGAGCAAGAAAAAATAAAGTACATAAGTACTGGCGCGAGGACGGAGTCAATTTAATTTAATTAATTAAATTTTATTGAAATATATATAATTATATAAATTCCCAAAACTTTAATAGTTTTTATTAAATATAATAAACCACGTAAAACTTACTTGATTTAATTATTGTATTTACAAACTACAACCTACAACAAACCACAAGAGAGAGAGAGAACCAGCGTGGACAAGACCAGATCAACACCCGTGACTATCCTAATGTCAATGATTACGCGTCCGAAGTTGAGTTACCCGAGTAAAAAACGCGAGTGCTTATTAAATAAATTAAGATTTAATTAATTAATTACCGCGGTAATAATTTCGGTGAGGGTGAACCAAATCTCTGCAAAGGATGCAGTAAACTGGAAGCTGTTCAAGTTGTGTAACCGTTGACCAGGCACCACCGTTGTTCGTTGTTCGTGGAATTTATTATATAGGATTTTTACACGGTGAGTGACTCACCGGCTCTTGTTATCTAATTTGACGAAACTGATTTTATTACTTTCAGAGAAATTTTTATTACCTCTTGACTTTTTCTTAAATGTCGCACTTTTCGTACCGTCCAGTAACCATCGACAACCGTCGGAGCATTGACACGTGACTTGTCCACTCCGCAAGGAGGTAGCGAGCAGCCAAATTCTCTGTCCTCGGGTTAACCCTTGGTGATATCTTTGTTGTTCGTACTTTTACACTCTTGAAGTTCTGCTCTACTTTTAGTTTCGATGTAGTTTTTATTAAACAGCTCACATTTCACACTCCCTCACGTTCTCACTGAGTCGTATTTTTTTCTCTGCGTTTCGTCTTATTCATCCAGTCATTTTCTCTTCTGACACCTGAACGTCCGGATTTGGTGTAGACTCGACTTTCGCACCGACTCCTACTACTCCTTATCTTCTGTAATCAGCTTCATCACTTCCTTAACGCGTATTGTAAGTTTTGTTACCCATCACTTTCATCCTCCCTCCTGCTAAAGAAGGGATTTTGCTTTACAACCACACACATAAGAGCTTTAATTAATAATGTTGCTCTCTACTCTAGAGTGTGGTTTTACATTTTTTTAATTTCTTACTGATCTACCACGCAACACCACTCATGTAATACTGGAATGGTACCTGCTGGTTGGTTGTCCTTACTATTCGGCACTGTAGAGCGCTCCCATGGTGTTAAATTTTCATCTTGCCCAGACGCGTCTCACATCCTCTCTTGTGAATTATTATTTCTATTATGTTATTCTTGAGTGTTTCTATTAGTTATGTAAGAACTATTATTATATTCCTGCTTAACTTCTTTTATTCTGTTTATTATACAGCCCATGAACAAATAAAAAATCTTTTCCGGTTGTGTTTGGTACCTGTTAACTAGTTCTTGAGTAGTGTTGGGAACGTGTACAGAGGTCAAGAAAGCTGACATTAATAATAATATAGATAATAACATTTTTAGATTCCACAAAAAGGTAGTGTAGTCTACAATTAGATACTCTACGTTAATTTCATGCTTCTGCAAAAAGATTTATGTATTAAGTTATTTATTTATTTACTGTAAAATCAATTTAGAAGTTTAGCTTCCTAGTAACTCTATCAGGGTGCCAGGCAGTTGTTCATATACAGCAATTTGTTCGAAGGGTTAGGTGTTAATAAAAGATCTATGAAAAACGACACGAGAACAAGTAGTGACATTGCCTCTACAAAAGTAATGTTCGGTACACGAACATTCCTACATAAATATCCTGTGAGTACTTAATGTATTTTTCAGAGTTTTGTACAACATTCTGTATATTAAAGACTCAAGACTGAAAACAGCCAGCTATCGCAGTGTTCTTTTATATACTCGACACTGTGAACCTCGCTCCCGTTCGTTCCTCCAGCCTTCCATGTGACGGGTACCACCGTCTACTGCTCGGTGCTCTCCACACAGAACAGAAAAAAAAGCATTCGAAACAAGAAGTAAAACTTGGAAGCCTAAAAGTAACCCAAACATTTACAAATGACCGTCGAAACGCATTTGCGGTCCAAAACATGACGTTCCTATTTATTTTTTCTTATTAGCAGAGCGTGAACCTTCTCCGACTGATGAATAACCAGACGTCCATGTTGGAAATTTAATTTGCATAGGAAAATGATTGATTTAACGCAACTAAGTGCGCACGCTCGCGTGAATTGATTGCACCGAACGCGGTCAATTGAAAATTAAATTGAATTATTTAACTGGCGATGCACGCGCATTTATGTATGAATGGAATTATGAAAACATGAGGCCACACACCGGCACCAAAAACGCACGAAAACTATTCTTAAGTATAAACTGAATATAATAAATAATAGTTTTCGGTCACTTATCATCCACTATTTAATTCTACATAAAACAAATGACTTATCCGAAAAACCGTTTAATAGTTTATTTATGTACGATAATAAATACCTTCTTAACGATGACGATAAAACTAGTGGTTTTGTAAAATTTATTAAATATTTATTTAGCTACTTTTTTGATTTATAAATAATAAAATTATCGATAAAAACTACAAGTGACAATAAATACAGATTAAAGTAAAGGAGTAGTAGTTAATAGATTAGAAATAATCAAAACAAACAAAGAATAATAGTTTCCAAAGAGAAATGAAAAATTAAAACTATCGAAAACTAAAAAACGTCTCGGTGGACAAAAGTATTAACAAGACGAATGTGACAGAGCAGACATACAGTGGGAGATAAAGAAGATAAAGTGCGTGTCATTCGAGTCTATTAAACTCTAGTTAAGTCCTAGAAATATTTAAGAAACGTTCAGGACATTAATTCAGACGATTGTCAGGCTTAGTACCTGGTCGCAGGTGTTCATTCATCCGAACTAAGAAACTACAACTATTCTTAGAGAAATGTTTACTTTAGAAAATTTAAAAAAAAATACAGATGAGGAGTGAGAATGAATGCGCAGAATTAATAACTATTAACAATTACTAGTTCATGTGAGTCTGTAAAGTATGTCTGGATAAGACTACAGCTACACATATGTGTCTTAGTACACGTACTGTCTTAGTACACGAGCAATTTCCTCTTCGCTATATAGGGCAATTAACATGGATTTGTGTGCGCTGCGATGTTTCAATGTAACGGGTGCCATCCTACGCCACCCATCACTCTCGTACCCCTCACTTTTTCTACATAATTCAAGGTTGTTATAATATCTTCATCTGTATCGACCTGTCTTCGTCCTTTCCCTGACGTCTTGTCCTTTTGAGGGAAAGTTCGAAGGTCTAATTCATTACACTAGAAAAAAATAATCATTCATTTTTCACGTGATTACAGGCCTGACTTCTAGCGGGTTATTACGTCTGACTTGATTTGCTCCTTTCTGTTTACTCTTATGTTACTCATTTAGTATTCTTAATATATATTAACATTAGTTTGTATAACGCAGCATGGGCAGTGTCCAACCGTCACGTGCTCCATACATAAAATACAATAATTTTTTAGGAAATAGCTTAGAATAATACAATTTATGGATTTGTTTTATTTATATATACCAAAAGGTTATTTTACTGTTTAAATATTTTCCGGTAGAGTTTATGCACCTCTACAGTAAGCATTTGTGTGCTTATTAATATCCGTACACTACTATGTATTACAAATGTTATTACTAGCTGTACTACTATTACAAATAGTATTTCATAAATGGTACGGAGTACTGATTCGGAAACCTCAATTCTGCAAACCGTTTAATTTATAATATATCTATCTGCATTATATATACAGTAATCTCTCTATATATAATATATATTTGTATTAATTAAAATGTAAGCATTACAATTCAATATCATCAGTAAAAAGGCCCTGACTTAAAGAAGGTATTTTAATTAGGTGAGTACCTCCAGCTGTACCGATGTTATGCCTGACAAGAACTGTTTGAGTAAAGGTACTCGCAGGTAAATAGCACCCGTTACCCGCACAATTATTTATCACGCGATGATTTTTTTACGTCAGTCCATCTCATTAGGGAAGGTATTTATCACGAGGTACTCACCGACACACACACTACATACTAATACCCATGCATTTAACATAATAACAAGGTGCTCAAGGAGAATGCGAGGGTTAACAAGTTGCCAAATACCTGAATATCAAATCTAATTGTACGCTCCATCTTCACCGTAGGCGTCACCGCCGAATTAAAATTGGGTACCCGTGCGGTACCCGAACGATCGGTAACGTTATTAGCACCCGACGAACTCCATCTTTAATCGGGTAATTCGTAATAAAATCCTTCAAAAGCTCACCCTTTCGTACAGAAGACCTGCCGAAAGAGCAGACGACTGAGTTTCGCAACATCGCGGGTACTCGCCGGGTATCTCCACGACACCGCGGTCATCATTTCAAGGTTGTGAGAGAATTTCTACATAGATTATCTAGTGGTCTAGCAATTTAAGTATCTAATCTAAATGTTGCAGGAACTTAAAAGAAAGTTCTGACATCACTACAAAAAAGAATTATTTTCTTGTTAATAACATAATAATAAATAGCAACGCGATTCATTTTGGGTTAAGTACCCATCTTCTGCACCTTAATATGTTATTAAATACTTATGTACATTAAGACTTATTTTATTATAGTAATATATTGTTACTGTATATGTCATCACATGTTACATCAGGCATCCTGCGAATAGACTTTAGGTCTGTTTACTTGATTTTTTATCGGTTTAAATAAATAAAATAAATAGTGTACGTGTATATACAACACGCTGAAATTCTCATTATTGTTTCATATTTTTCTCCTTAGTTTTGATCTGATGTTGTACAGGTAGTACTGCCAAGGAATGTGAGCGTTTCAAACAGAAGTGCCAAACATCAGACTGCTACAGTAAGCAGCAATACTGAACATATATAGTACATTACGTATTGTATAATATTGGATTATAAATATAATAAAACAAAATTTAAGAAGTAGAAAGCCATACATATGTAGGCTACTGATGAAGGTAGTGTAGTAAAGAAGAATATTTAATTTGGCATTTATTGTAGAGGAAAAAAATATTTCATGTGTATTACTCCCTTTAGTACAATTTATGTACAGAGTCAATGTACTGAAGTAATACCATTGAAGGAGGTAAACAACAGACGGGAAACAAATCTCACTGCCAGTTCCCACGTGTAACAAATCGAGTCTTACGTCTATTGCTTCAGTAAATTTAACGGTATAAAACTAAACGGTCGTTATGGTATGTTTACAGTATCATTTTTATGTAGTCTATTATTTCCCTTTTCATTTAAACTGCCCGGAACTTTAACTCTTAGGCAGTAGAAAGCAGACGTAAACAATTCCAACAAGTGTAGGAACTAGAAACTTAACTGGTGCTAGGCAAATAAAAAGATATGAGGGAGATTATCCCATTTTCTATCAACGTGATTCGTTACATCGGTAAGTCGGAGAAAATTGTATATTATTACGCGATAAAACCGATTTAACCTGCATTGATACTTACTCTTATCAGGTCTATCGCGGTATATAAAACGCTACCTGTCTCTCACAGACAATGGGCTTGAGTCTACGGGCCAGGTGACTTCGACCGACTACTTCCGGAAGACGAGTTTCATACGAATTGGTGTAAATGAACGAAAGTTGTTGTAAGAGACGAAAGGGAAATAGAGGGAAAACGAGATTGACCGGTGTTGAGGGTGACGGGTACTCATACTGAACGGGTACTCACCCACGAGCAAGAAACAGAGTCCTAGAAGTAGTAGAGCAATGACGGGTACCACGGCGAGCCATCGGTTCGAGCACAAGCCGTTTTTCTTCTTCTTCGTCTCCCACTCGGGCGGCGTCATTGGAATGTCTCCTTTGGTGCTCTGAAACAGGTGAGAAGACAGGTGAACGTCAGTACCGGATGTAACCACCGTCGAAACTATAATTCCGGTTTGGAAACATTTTTATTACCGTTAACGCAACCTGCTACTCATCCGTAACCCTGACAAATTCGATTATACGTTGGCACCACTGAAACAATAGATGAATAGAAAAAGAAATCCCCACATCACAGGTGTTAACTATTTTCACGGTTGCAAATAGAATTTGTTACGAGAGTTACGTGCAAAATAGTGTGAAACTAAAACTTTCAGTGTGGGGTTTATGCCAACGAGTTCAAGTTGGTGACTTAATTTATACTATTTATGTTCAATTCCTCATACAAATGTACGCAATTTGCAATAATGTGAAAAATATATTGTAATAATAAGACAAATAATATTAAAAAAATACATAAATATACGATAATTATTTAATAATAAATGATTTTATATTTTTATTTTGATAAACAAAATCATAGTACTATTACAACCTTATTCACTGCTATACTAATATCATTGACACTACAATTATATAGTTTTAGAATGATACGCTAGTATGTTTATTAAACTATACAAGATATCTACAAAATACGGAATAGTAAATTAATCTATGCAGTAAAAATATATTACATTATGTAGAAATCTGCTAATAATGTAGTATATAATTTCACGTTTTAGTTGCTCATCTCCTCTCACTTTTCAGCACTCTTAAAGCAGTGTGTGATAGAAATTTTCAGTTATACTATTGTACTATTCAAAGATACGGAACTATTATTTATAGTTTTATGATTGTCAGCACAAGCCACTTATTCCTTGTTAGAATACTTGACAAATTTTCCTATTTATTAAATAAGTAATAAACAATTTACATCTGAACTTCGAGTTGCAACACAATCCATTATATAGTGTTGTATGCGTGTTCTTTGTGTACTGTTCTACTATGAATTTAATAACAAGTCATAGTCATAGTCATAGTCATAGTCATAACACTTTCTTTCTAGTAATGGCTCTAACGGTCTAGTCAAACTCATCCCGTGTTCATCTCGTTTGCAATGAGCTCCACTAATTGTTTTCTAGCAAGTATCTATTCTAGCCACTCAGTGTGTGTGTGTGAGAGAGAGAGAAAATCGCGTCGGCTGGTCCTTGACATCCATCTTGACCTATTCCTCGAAGAAGAAGAAGAAGAAGACCCATCTCCCAGACATTGGATTCAGGAAGAGAGCTGTGAATTAGTTTGAGTACCGTTTTTCCCAAGTCAGACCTTTGCAAATTACCAAAACTATTCGCTTGAAAACTATCGCCCTTGTAAAAGCAAGAACTGGCAGAAATATTTTACAACTGAACTTATGAGCGTGGGAATAGATATACAGTTACTAAAATGAACTTCGACCAGTACATAAGTACAGTAACTCACTACGTCTTTTTGAACATTATAAAGTTTATAACATACATAAAGGTTATGTACACGCTGCTAGTATATATAAAAAATCATTTCAATTTCACCAAACATTCAAGTAATCCTGACCCACGACTTTGTCAATTAAATCCGTTTCATAACAGCCTTTTAATTTATTTCCTTCCTATGTATTAATTAACCGGCCGTAATCGGGTACATAATTAACATTAATCGCTTCATATTCTAGGAAATGGACGAGTACCGGTGCCTCTCTTGGTACTTCTAGTGTGCGTCGTCACATGGCGTGAGACCAGTCGAAAGTTCTCGGAGCCTTTGATTGGAAAATTACTTAATAATAAAAAATAAATAAATCAATCGACACATAAATTAAGTTATTACTGTGACGTTAACATCATAATATAAGTAATAACTCTGAAGCGTTTCATGTTTCTTAACAACATAGTTGTTTAGTAAGTAACACATGAGGATACGTAGAGCGTACTTAAAAAATCTGTAAAATAAGTATGCATAAATAAAACTTTTTATACAAATCTATAAATTTTTACTTGAAGATAACATAATGTAAATACTATAATTACTTAAAGACATAAATTTTGTGTTTCGATTAGTAATTTACAGAGACAACTAACGAGTGGTACTACAACATGACGTAAGAGACGCTCACCTACCTCGATCCCAAATCAAATCAAAATTTAACTAATTCTGTATCCTAGACAAGTACTAATCTCTCTAACATAGATAATAGCTATCAATAATAATAATAATATTAATAGATAAGCGCTGGATAACAGCAATAAATCAAGCTCTACGCCGGCACTGACTACAATGAAAACGTGTGCCGGTGGAAGACAACTAAAAGGATATTAAACTAATAAGTAATGCGAATAATAGTGACTGAATAGTAATAATAGTAATAGAAGTAGTATTGTAGAACTTGAAATTATGATTCCCCGTTATTTCATCACCGTTCGTTCGCCCTCGAGCTTGCCAATTAGTTTTGCGCTTTTCGTAGATGAAATGCCATTTCTCTACCATTTTGCCTATTTCCACGACCCAGACTTTCCATCGAAACTATTTCTCATTTAGAGCGACCAAACTAACACTAAAATAGTTCTAAGAATGATATTTTTTTAAAAGGTCAACTGAGTAAAAATCATAATCAAAAGAATTTCGTCTTGTTCTTCAGGGTCGAACCGCTCACTTCTCCTCATCCTCGTCACTTGGCAATTAAAACTCGGTTTGTTAAAAGTATGTAATGATCAACGGATTAATCGATCGATCGATCGATCAATCAATCAGACTCGTAGAATTTGTAGAAAACAAAACGAAGGATTAGTCCAAGCACGAAAGGTTAATTTTCCCTTTATGGTCATCTACCTGATTCCGTGAAAACTCGGTAGATACGTCTATTTAATAAATTAATAGTCAAAAAATAGACTCCACATGTGCGAGATCGGATTATTTTCCTGTGACCTCAACTTCACAGAGTTCCATTATTCATCTCGGGTGTTTGTGTCCGCCAACCGTTCCCGGAGAGGTACCTGAGCGCTTCACGTGACGCAGGTACCTGGCCGGTTTTCCTAAAGGAGAAGGTCAGAGGTCAGCAGAAGTAGTGGGTGAGAAAGGGCGAGATCCAACTCCTTAATTATGTGATAATAAATAATTCCTTATTTATTAGTTACTAGTTTTCCGGGAACCCCTGGATGATATAAAACCATCCTACTTTTGTTGTCCGTTTGAGATTAGTACAGTGAAGTCTAACAGTATGGTAAGAACCGAAATAGTCAAGAAAAATAGTGTACAAGTAACGCCAATTATTACCAAAAAAAATAACTAAACCTAATATTTGTAATAATACAATAATTCACATTTTCAGCACAAAAACACTTATATTGTTTCCCTGAAAGTTTTTTAATTAAATTGTTTTTAAAAATTTTCTTTGATTTCATACTGATGATCATGTGACTTTGGGTTTAACCGAAAACTCTAAATAATAATATATCAATTATATATATGTGTAACTTTATATACTTTTATAAATTATTCACGTACAGATTTTTCTTAGTCATTACATTTATTACATTATTAATTTATATTACTAAAATTACATTATTGAAATTAATTAATCAAATTTTGTAAATTTAAAATTTTATACCATCACTCGATCGTACATTGAATTTCATATGTTGTTAATGAGCCAATTACACACTATTAAAACAGATAATAAATATGTGGAAAACTTTCTAAACATTTTTAATAACCGCTCACTTATATCAATACTTATTTAAATAATTTTTTGTATAATTTTAAGTAGTTATCCACAACATGCAACTATTAAAGATTCTCCGTCACTTCACTGCTTAATATTTTATATTATTCTCTACGCTTTATGTATATGTAAATACGATCAATTGCACATTTGCTGTATTATAATATTATTAGTATATAATCGTATAAAAAACTCCAGGTTCGTACCTACGTAGTCGTGTAGTTTAATTTATCACACGGGCGTAGAAAAGCGAATGGAAACGTTCAACATAAGGAAAGACCTCGTGGTTTCGTTCCATTCACAACTCATCTTTTCTATTTAATATTTTTTATTTAGTGACGATTAATAATTGTATTCAATTAATAATAAATAACGCTGAATATCACGGGCGTTTTTACATGTTCTGTCAACGCGTGTCCGGTCGCACATCAATTTATTATTATTTTATTCCGAAAATAGTTTCGGCCGGGAAATATTTCACTATCACACCTAGAAACCAGTCCTTTGTCACGACATTTTGTAGTTTTCGTCGTAGCATTCAAATAGATCCTAGAAATGTGTGGTCAAATTGCAGCCGGACGTCTATTTCATCCCCTGGACACGTCTGCTCTGTTTCGTTACTTTCCTGAGACCTGAGCATCCTCGCTACTCTGTAGTGGTACGTTTTCATGAATTCGCCGACCTTTATGTTAGTAAAAACCAAATTTATGTAACCTTAAAATAACTTTTACTAATTTTCTGTCCATCTCATCCCGTCGTTCAACCGCTCGCGCGAATTCCTTCCTATTTCTGCCATTTTCCAGCCGTTCCTAGGTAAGTTAATTTCACTCCACGGTCACGGGCCTCGCGGATCATTACGTTTCCAAATGCCACGAACCTCTTTTCGTTCGCAAATTTCAATTAAGAAAAGATATATATTTTTGGAGAATTTGAGGCGAGGGAAAAGTCATAAAAAGAGCAACGTAATAAATAACCCGCCCGGCGAACAAAATAAATAACTTGGAAGAAGAAGAAAAAAACGGTAAAAGGGCAGACCATAACGAATCCGAATTCAAGGTGACGTCGCCCATTGATGAATGATTGCACCAACATCAACAACAACCGGGGGAATATGTGAAGACCCAAGGAAAACACTGCAGGTTCCTTACGAAAGTGAATTTGCGTACCTAACCGTACATAACCGAAAATAAATAAAAACCACCTGTCAAAGTACTGACAAGGTGGTGAACATTCTGCTGGGAAGGAGTAGACGAAGCTGCGGATATTCCCTTGTGTGTTAGGATGCCTCTAGGAACCAAACTCGTCTGTTAACCTGCCACTCTCGCAACTTATATTCTTCCTCCTGATTACAAATATTTAATACTACAAGTCAGCTGGACGTTGAAGACAGCATCAATCGATACAAGAAGTAAGCCAAATACTACAACAACCACTTAATGCTATAACGTCTCTCCTACTGTCAGTACTTGGCGTCAGAAAAGGGTCACAACGTTAAGTTGCTTGCCAGCCGCCCTACTAGAAAATAGATAAAGTCTAGAATCCTTTAGATCTGAGGTTTACATTTTCATCAACTACAATTTTTAGCGACTATATAAGGCTTAAGATCTTAAGTTCTGTTTTTCAAGTCCAACTTTTTAATTAGAAGCTTCCATTTTCTTAACTCTAACCATAAGACACTACAAAAGGTCGTGGAACTTTTACTCTGGTACTACTACCAAGTACCAGAAACACCCAAAACTACACTCTACTACAACCCTAACCCTAAAAGGTCACACGTAATCGTCCAAGCATCCCGTAATTTCAACGATCTGTTCTGTTAGATAGGTTGGAACTCAGATAAATGACACTCATGTAAAAGCAGTAAAAGCGGAAGGACCGTGACCTCAAACACAAAGTACCTTTACTCAAGTACCGGAGTACTCCGTTAAAAGACACCGGTTTGACCGCAGGTATCAAAGAGAACGGTACCTGAAAGAGAGAGAGAGAGAGAGAGAAAGAGAGCGATGACTCGATGGATTCATCCCGGACTTCCTTGATTAGAAATAGGTCAATGATGCAAATCCGATTACAAAACCATCAACATTGGGCAGACGAGTTTTTTTTTCACCTTGTCCCGACTACCCGACGGGTACCGCACGGGTACCGCGGTGAATTATTTTTAAATAATTAATTAATGCATTTTGTACCTTTTACATTGTCATGTGTGCGTCACACGTAGACGTGGCACCAAGGTAATTTATTGAATCCGATTAATTAATTTGGGCACATTAATTAGGCGAGCAACTTTAACTTCCTGTTTTTGAAAATGGAGGAAGTTGCGTTACCTTCAAAATATTAAAGACAATGTACAGGTGAGAGAGGTGCAATCGTCACAAAATGGTTGTTCCGATACCTGAAAACCACGTACACAATTACTATATACGGAATCGCTTTCAGTATAAATAATTTTACGAAACCGAGGGCCGCGAATAAATCACAATTTAATAGTTTTTAATTTTTAGTCGGACTCTTAGAAGCAACAGTCGGTCTTAGAAACAATTCTTCTAAGTACTCGGCAATCATCGAGGTGGAGGCCACGGCCGATGTAAAATTCTTGTAGAGTTAACTTCAGGTACGAGTACGTTAACGTACATTATGTAAACTCCTTTGTATCAATTTGCGGTTATTTATGTGTCGCTGTCTCTCGTATTTCTCTTGTCTCCAATTATTTTTTTCGCTTTACATAATTTAATTCTAATATTGTGTGAAATGTTAAATATCGTATAATAATATTTAATACATAAATTTATGTCGCAACCCGACTACACATAATAATTAGCATTTGTAATAAATTTTTGTTCTTTCAATTTTAGTAACATTACGTAAATCGAGTGACACGGGACTTATGGCGGGTTGAAACTTTAAATGTTCTATTTTACGTAACAAGAATTAATATTAATATATTCAATATATATATTAATGTATAATATAAGAAGTATATAGCCCACTTCCAAAGCCCTTCACGATCTGTTAATCAAACTCACAGTACAAGAGTCTAATTATGGTGATAGTGTAGTAATTTACTTTACTACAATATAATAGTATAATAATATAATTCAACTTGTAATAAAAACATAACTTGAGAGCGTAAAAAATAGTTATTTACGTAAACACAGAAATATATTTATATTATAGTTTGAGTGCAGTTTCAATATTACCGATTGTTTCTGCAAGGAAGGATCTAGGATTTCTAATTCTACCTAGAAGATCTCAATTTCTATTACGCAAAGCTAATAGGTCAACTTAATCGATTTAATGCTCTCTCAAATTTTAATTAAATTCCCATGCTCGATATTAATCGCAATAACTTGTAAGTAGTTTACCGGCAACTATTTAACCAGTAATCACTACCGGTAGTACCTAAATTTAAATTAATCAAAACTACTAAACGAACAGATCAAGCAAAAGACGCGAAATTTAAAACCGTTTCCTCGTGTTTGAGTGCTCTAATATGTCTACAATACAACTTTATGATACACTAAAATATATCATTAGTTTATAATATTATTCCCACATTTTTTTGGGGGAATATAAAAGTTTTCCTCTTTTTGCCATTATCTCAGGCAGCCGTGACGGAGAGAGAGAGAGAGAGAGACATTAATAAATAAAACTATTTTTTAATACTTTAAATATGACGTCTCCCTTTTAAATTTATCACTTAATTACGATAGTATCAATTGCGGCGTGACGTAACTTAATCGAAACTCTGATTGGAAAATCCGACATTAAAATTATTGGTTTGGGAAAAGAGGTCGCGAGGCCAGAGGGCAAAAATGATTTCATTGGCGAACATCGGCTGTGCACATACAGATAGACATACAAACGTAGTGATACTGTCTAGTGGTAACTACCTTTTCGAGAATGGGTTTACCATTGCTTGTGTGCCGATTATTTAGAAAAATTGTACAGAAAAACCACATCCACTCCGTCGTCCGAGAGGGAAAGGTTCCCACCCATCCATCAACACCATTCACACCACTCAGATTGTCAAACTGAAAATTATGAGACGTCTGGTTAATTCATAGTTTACACACCGATGAGAGCAAGTAATGAAGAAAAAAAATTACTTAAAGTTCACATTTACAGTAAAAATTCATTAACGTGAAACACGCGAATTTAAACTTGAAATTTCAAATTTAGAAAATTCCTTTGAGGAAACGAAGCGAGACACTGTACTACTAGACAAAGGTTTACTTCATCATCACGAAAGGAAACCTGGTACTGGTACCAGTAAGGTACTCGTCATTGTTTTAAAATATCAGCAGTAGACTGGTACTAAACTGGCAACTGTAAAATGAAAACGAAAACCAACTTGGAACTATGAGAACTTCTTTTTTTGGCGAGTCATTAGCTCAGACACATAAACACACATAAATATATGCACATTAAGTTGAGTTACGTTACGGAGACCTTGAAAAGGTTGATCCGCTCAAAACTAACTAATTGATTTGATCAGAGAACAATCCAAAAGAACTTAAAGTGCTGCACCGCCTGAGGACAAAACATCTGGTCTTTAGATGGGGCACAAGACCATGACTTCTTCTCCTTCGCTAATTCACGTGAGAAGCGGTTTTTACGGATCAGTTCCCACGTTACTATGCAAATATTTGGTTAATCTCCTCAACAATTCCTCCGACTGTTGTACTAAAAAAACTAAGTACTTTAGTACTGACTTAGTACTGACAGGACAGCAGGTGAACTTATCCCGGGCCATCACCTGTTGAACTTCCTCCCTGTCATCCAGTACGAAAAATCTTAATATCACACGGACTATATAGGACTTCGTACAACTACTTCTTTTTTATTTAATTATAAACAGGTCAACTGCACGAGTTCTAAGAGACGTCCCATGAACATATTGTGCTTTTAACACACGGTTGAAGAGTATACATTTAAATAAATAAAATGAGTGGCTGGGTTACAATGAATTCCCATATTCTGTCGAATCATGTACTGCTGTGTATCAGTTATATTTAATTTATTTACATCGGTTATGTACATAAGTTTTGTAAAATAGTTATTCTAATTTTTCAATTATTATTGATTATATATTATTACTACATTAAGTTACGATAAGACTATAGTGTCATATTAAATTGCGAGAATATTAAAGAAGACTTGTCGCAGAGTATAAAAATACCATAAGCACTTATATCTATATTTAAAGACTTAGGACTATTTTTTGAACTTACGCATTTATACTAGAGAACCAGAGCCAGAGGTGGAAACATACCACCACGACTTAATCTGTTGACCTACCCAATAAAATACTAAAGAAATGCAAATTATTATTATACCATTTTCCTAGACATAACCATAAATAGTTGCTATGAGGAAGTTATGTATTTCTATTACATTTAATTATACGGTTTTATTGATTACAATTGTTATTGAACACAATCAAGTCATATGAGTACGCAGACGCAGTTCCCGTCACACCCGGAGAGCAAACCTAAGTACTACTCGCATAAAAGTCGACACAAAGTACTCAGTACAGCACTGCCATCATTTGTTGACTTGTACACTTCGTAGTCAATAGATTTCCTAGACCAAAGCTTTGGCAAATAGCAGACTCGGCACGAGGACTTGAAACCCTGAAGAAAATAATAACATAATGAGGGTCCGTTTAAGTTCCGTATAGTTCCTTGAAAACTTATAGTTTTTTTAGTTGAGCTCTTCCACCAAGTGCAGCCCTCGTCGACGTTCCACCTTGTCATTCTGTCCTCCGTGTCCGAACCGTGTCATTTTGTCGTGACCCAAATAACCCGCTGGGCGTGCAAAATTTGTTCTTCCACCCAGCTCATGGAGGACTCGTCCGGCTCCATACCTGACATTTTCCACTTCCAAGAAGACAGAATAATGAAGTCCCTGCTATTATTTTGACTATTGCAACAAGGTTAAGGGGTAATTAACCATCTCTTGGGTCACGTGCCCGTGTAGACGACCCATAGGAACCTCCACTCAAATTGTAATTATTCCACAGATAAATAGTTTTAATTGTCAGTCGCTGCCACTAATTCCAGGGTCTCTCAGGGTTCCTCCTTTTCGAGGTTGCACAACACAAAGAAACCGAAAAGGATGCGTGGCAGAAGATTTTGCCAGGAGAACCTGCGACCCTGAACTGTCGCCCATTACCGAACGACCCCCGACACTCAACAATTCATAAATTATAACATTCTTCAACGAAAATGGAAATTGCCAATCTTCGAGTCAAGTACAGACATTTTTATATATAATTTGACCGGGTCTTCAGGCGATTGTCTGAATTCTCACGAAGATTCACCAGAGGGCCACGAAACCGAGAGTGAAGTACATGAAAAATACTTTTCTACTTGGTCCGACCTAGCACTCCGTCTCTAGCCTAGTAAAAGACACGATCTAGTCTAACTGTCTGGTCTGGAAGCCACCCTTAGATAAGAAGACTGCAACTTCACATACAGCAACTCACATATTTTGCGTAATTTACTAATCATATACTTACACACATACATAAAGTACATAAATACAAATTGCATACTACTAATTTTTGTAAAAATCTAGGCAAAACTGTTAATCATATATTTTAAAATAATGAGAATACTTTGTAGACGTTACTTGTTACACACGTTTGAACAAATATGCAACCATTGGATGTAATGTACTCTGTATAAAAATATATTTTAATATATTAATATATTTGCATTAATACAAAATGATTTTATAAAGTGTCGTCTTCAAAAAATATTCTTTAAAATCAATAAAAAATGTTTGTATTAAATTTTAATGTATGTATTAATAGTGTGTATTACATAATAAAACGAGAGAGTTTATTTAATAACAATAATATAAATATTCTGGTACGGAATACAGCTTTTGTGGAAATATATATTGTAGTTAATTAAATAATTAAACATTTCACTTCCCAAACAATAGCTTTGAAGTTCGCACCACGCAACTTAGCTTACATATAAACGTTTTTATATATTATCTTCGCAGCGATAACTTCTCTCTCGACTTATAACTGTAAATCACCTACTAAAACTTGTATTGTGTAGGGAACGAGACTCGTTACCATTGAAAAATAGTTAACAACTTGTTTTAGTCATATTGTAAGACGCGGTCTGGCCTGGGTGTCGGTTCAGGTTCGGTATACGACACGTCAGCCCAATTGCAGTCTTCAAACATGAAGAGAGAACGGTGTGAAATACCCAGAGAGTAAGTTAAAGAAGATCTCGTAGATAGAAGTAGACACAAACGAACGAAATAGTAAATTGGCGTAAATGTCAAGATCGACTCTGCCATGATTCACCTCTGGTTTGCGCGGGAAAGGCATGCAAAGGTCGAAACGTTGGGTCAATGCTAAGTTGTTCTCCTCTTATTACCAGCTGACATTCTGCAGATGGAGAGAAAGAAACAGAGAGAGAGAGAGAGAGAGAGGAGACAGATAAATTACTTTTCGACAAAAAAGGTATGCGGGTAGTAGTTGGCACCGTGTAAAATTAAACGTTGAAAAGATCGAAATGTGTTCAATTAGTGACCAAGACCGATCGAATTTCTTCTCTAACGTTCAACGTGTCCGCCATGTTTGACAAGTTCATACAATGGATGATGTGTAAATGCGACCTCGGCAAACATTCGTCGAAGTGCAAGTCATCGAATTACGTTAATTAGACGTGCACAGCTATCGAATGAGATCGAACCGAGTGCAAAACACCTGTTTTTTTCTTTTCGAAACCATCGCCGCGGCCACCTGACCCCAGTGACGTAACTGCACTCCAGTAGTTTCAACTGCGAAACTATTCTTCATTAACCAGACCAACACGGGGTGACTCGTTCGTTCGACGCTCAACCGCAGAAAACTATTAATCCAATTATTTCCAGTCAACGACGCTGTTCCGGTGCCCTGTGGAAGTTCACCAGTCTAGCAGAAAGCAGATAGTTCAACAGCCACTCTTCGGAAGAGTTTAGATTAGTTTTTAACTTAAGCGACTACCGTAACGCGACCGACACTTAACATCTATTTATCAGGCATATATTCAACCAGTAACTAATAAGTTAATAACTACACTGTGTTCATAATATATAATATTCTATCATATTACGTACACAGACATCGCATATACTCTAAACTTATACATTCGTATGCATTTACATGCTGATTTGAATGCTTTCGTGCATGAATAATCAATTACCTGCTTCGTAATTGACGAGATCCAACAATTCAAAATGACATTCCCTACAAAATGTAAATATATATATATATTAATCGGATCGATAATAAAATTTATTCGGCATAATTAAAAATACTAGTTTCCAATTAAATCCACACTATCAATCAAAGTTCGTTTAATTAACTGTAGTTTACTCGAAGAAACATTTACCGAAGGAGTTCTTGTCTCCCGTGAAAAAGTTCACTATACGACCCGCCTTTACGTTGAATAACACTCACGACCATCAAACTACTCCTGCGGTTAACCAAATGGTCACAGTACGATTGTAGTGTAATAGTTTCGTTCAAATCGTCTCTTGTGTAACATCTGAACTTCTGACAGACTGCGGTCAACCTTCTGAACTTAAAGTTACGCAGGTGAAACTTGACGTTCGCGAGACGGACGGTGTTTTGTTCAAATTGTCGTAAGCGTATTTATCGGTGTACATAAGTTGAGTTAAATAAGCAATAATTAAGATTATTAATATTTTGCAAAAACAATAAAATTCTTTATTGGCGGATAATTTTTAGATAATATAACGTTTCCAAATATTATTGATATTCGATTTAAATCCGTACGTAACAGTATTATTTAACACCACAAAATATCATTAACAGAAACGTATATTGTGAAATACTGTACTAAGTCGAAACATTTGCCCTAACTACGTGCACGTGAATTTGTAATGTACATAACATTCCTAGTGAGGTATTAAGCTGCAAATCATCATAAAACCTTATTGAATATTATTAAAAACCCACCAGAGATTTAGTAGAATTAAAATTATTAAGTAAGCCGTCAATCGACCATCACCCGGTTAATAACTTTAAAAAGACAATTTATTCTTCGCCAACTAAACCTGACAGGCGTAAAACTACAACTCTCACATTCGTTGCTATTATCACAGGAATTAATTGATACATAGTTACATAAAAGTGATGATGATAATAAGGAAGATTCCCCGTGGTTCACAACTTCCCAGAACTAGTGGTTTTAAGTCAATAAAAAATAAATATAAAATTTCAAAATGGCGGAACGCAAGTCACTTTAAAAAGCGACGAGTGATTGTACGGCAGGTACGCCACAAGGGTAAACGCTCAGAAATTCAGGTACGGTCCGACGGTCACCGCTTGCATGCGAATAGTCTCGTGGTGAAATGAGCTAGGCTAGAAAACCCGCGAATGAAAAAGAAAACAGGTTCGGAACCCGTTTCGGGGTACTCACGTCCAAGAGGAAAAAAAAAGCAAAATTATAATAAAATATAATAATAATTACGGCGATGCAAATCAGTTGGAAGGGCCCCGCGCGAACCCTCGGGTCCCAGGACGGGCGGTTTCGGGTCAATAAATCGAAATCCCATTCAATCGATAGTCAAATCGATTCGATTCGATTCCCTTCGAGTTTTATCGAATTCCTATATTAATTTCGTTTAATAGAAAAAATAATAATAAATGTCGGTTTCGTGGCCTCCAACAAAATTCCATAGAAAACAGCTACAGGAAGTTGGTGGGCGTGCATGCCTCTTCCATACATTATGTACATAACTTAGCAACACCTCAACTGCATCGTAATAGGAAGTGCAGTTGAGTTGACCGGCTCAACAACAATAAATTTATTTTATTTGTTTGTTTGTTACCGAGCCGGACTAGGAAAAACTAGTTTTCCCAATTGAACAGTTCGCGACTGCTCCGCGGGCTTTGTCGAATTCTGACTGAATTGCACAATTCGGAGAAGTACCGAGAGAGAGGGAGACAATCGACAAAGAATGAATTGTAATTTAATTTTGCAATTGTCGCCCACTCGAGAGAGAATAAACAACAGGTGAATTGTGCAGAAAAAACACAGGTACAACACCACGAAAACTGACAAATCACGGAGGTCGCGATGCTCCGTCACCCAGGTGAATTGATCGAGTTGGTTAACATGTGACACCCAAAATTCTTAAGTAAATTCTTAAATGACTCTAAGAATTAGTAACTTAATAATTTATAAGTTAAATAGGACGAGTAACTTCTGTACGGGTCCGACACAGACCTTTTAATTATTCCATTACCGTACAATAAATCCTAAACTTTAGTGCTTAAATGACGGACTGACGAAACAAAATATAGTCTTAGTATCATAGAACTTAAACTTAAGTACTACCCTAAGTACGAGGTAATGCTTCTGGTGGTCCTTGAATGTACTTAACCAGGAAAAAACTTAACAAAATATCTGATGCATGTTAAACCTAAAACACCGAGTTTAAACTTAAAAATAACAGTAAGTAAAAATAAAAGTAACAATAAATAAATAATAATTAATAGATAATAAAAATTTTCTTAAATTTCTACTAAAACTTAATCGAAAAATCCAACAAAACCTTCAAGTGTAATGTAACTTATAATGGCAAGCAACACCCATCGTTGACTTCATTACGTCAATAATCTGATTTGAACTTAAAACAAACACCGGAAAGTAACTTTAAACTTAATCCTAAACGTGAGCTTAACCCCCCCGACGTCAGGGCCGACCTCCGTTTTCAACCTTAAATGCCTACGCTTAGCGTTATGAAAACGCCTAATTCAGACACTTGAGGCGGCGTTCAAAAATAAATTAAAATTAAATTTTAATAGGAAAATAAGTAAATAAGAAAGACATCAATAACAAAAGAGCAGGAACTTGAATGAAAATCAGGAAACAGCACCTCTTTCCTCATTTGTCTATTTCCAAGTTCACCCGGAACTTGTGCGGATGTTCAACCGGACTCACGTGCTCATGTAGGTAAACTATTAACGGTTGGAGTGTCGGTAAGCGAGACGGAGAGGCACAGAGATCGATCAAGCCCAAGGAGAAGATCAATACGATATTATAATGTGAAAGATCACTAATTGAGCAGTGGTTCTCCTCGTCTTGACCCGCGAGATCTTTTCGCCTTTCTCGACTTGAGACGAAAGGGCAATGCGAATTCCGATCTTAGAGCTTAGAGCTAGACGTTTAGATATTCCTCCAGATCGCATCTCTTTTAAATGGAATTTTGCATGCAACTCAACATCACTTTAATGTATTTACAAAGAACATAAAAATGTCAAATGTCGCTCGCCGTTACCTTTGAAACTGCAAACTCATTCCACTCTTTCCACTCGACCATATAGTTCTCCTAAATTACAAACACAACTAAACACATACATAAATAATACAAATAAATAATTTTACTTTAATAATACACCTCCCTCTAGTTCATCACTTAACATCGAATGATCGTAGTAAAGCCAAATGTTATAGGAACTGCTTAAAACATTTAGGGCCATCCGAGCACTGCTTATATTATGTTGTACGTTTGATAAGATTTAGTATAAATAACAACCTTTACATAACATACAAACAATAAAATTACGCAGCCGGGCATTATTAAAAGATATTATAAATAATCTAAGCAATCCTCTGTCTCAGTACGAAAGGAGTACACATATACTATTACCTATTATAATTTTACGGTACACTTATACTAACTTAAATGATACTAAAATATTAGATTTTTCAGCCAATATAATCACAACACAACGTATATATATGTAACATAATTAAAAACCACACAATCCTAAAAAGTTAAAAGAGGAAATATAATTCTGACTTAGGTTTTTACATTAAAAAGCTACAACCTGAATAGGAATCATACAAAAACAATAATAAAATCAAGGGAAAAGTGCACGTGGAAACCAACCAGAGAGCAGCTCGCGTTAAAAACCAAAAATTAAAATAATAAATATTCAACGATGAGATGTAATGGAAACGGTATATATAATAAAATGAAAAATATGGCAAAATTATGGGGTTTCCCTTCTCCTCCGAGACACAATAACTTACTTCCCCGTATTGTTAAACACGTTTGTCAATACTACATAATGTTCCTAGTGTTGGAGTGCCATCACAACCAGACGGAAAACCAGTTTTCAAAATGGCGGTCACGTGTTTTGACTTGGTCCTTTGTCCCGACGCGGAGGCATCTTCCTCCGGGGTGACCAGCCGTCGTTTCGGGTACCTGCGGTACTCGTCAGGCGCTCGCCACCCGACAACCGGGCGAAAAAAGACAAATCGTGACAATTCCCGATAACAAGGCTGCTCCGATAACATCAATAAATCAATTAGCCGTATTAATGACTTTACTTAAGTTTATCATTCGGTCGTTTGTATTTGTGCGACGTTTTTCCCAACGGAAGATCGCCGGCTCGGTCGAATGTTAAACACCGACCCGGTCGTCTTCTAGGAAAATGTCCCCTCGTCAAGGTGGGCGGTCACAAGAATTCGGTTAATTTGCTCCTTTCTTTCTTCCTATATAAGAAGAAGTTCCTTGAACGGATTCGAACAATCAACGAGACTCGCGCGTGGGCCTTAAGCTCATTACTTTAACTTAGAAAATGGGTTTGTCCGGCATTTAATCCGGTCCGATTTGTCTTCTCTTTTCTCTCACTTCAACTTTACCTGACTACAAATAATTGTATTAGTTACGTATATAATAAAAAGTAACATTCCGTTACGTACGATACAAAACTTAAAAGTAATCCTCATTTGTCTACATCAAGATGAGATCAATAAGTTTTATAATTTTTAGTATTTGTGTTATCACTCTGCAATTGAACAATTTTTTTTTTAAATTCAAAACTTTGACTTGCAATTAAATTGTTACAACTTACTTAAACACCAAATTGTTCATGAATTGAAAAGTTAGTAAGTACGAAATGAATAATATGTAATTCTGTTAATATAAACTGTAAATTAATCCTCAACGCGCACCTTACAGGTATTGCTATCAAAAATATGTAAAAATTATTTAATTAAATATATAAGAAAAATTCATCAACACTTCATTTTTTAATGTGCAAAAAAATTCATGCACTTCTCTCTATTTATGTTTTACGTTTCGCGAACAAAACTCAAATTATCTTTCTTTCGTATTAAAAATATTATGTTTCTTAATAATAATAAATAATAAAAAGATATGTACATTGTGTAATATTTATATAAATGTTACTGCGATTTAATAGTGTTTCTAACACCTTGGATGGGTACTTCAGTCAGATTATACCCTTCTCTACTATTCTGGACTACTACTACGTAGTGCTCTAAACTTGCTAACACTTTCTTTCAAGCTACTGTCCTTTTCAGGATTTAATAAGGATATATTTCTATGTTTAATAGAATAATTCCTCCATTTGAGAAGATTTGAATGGATCACTCGGAACTCAACCGGATACCGAGTAAATTAGAGATCGAACCGCCCAAAGCCGAGGTAATTGTGTGTGTATTCAATCCATCGGGTCGTTTGTATTAATTTATAAATTATTTAATTATTAATGTGAACATCGGTGAGTACCCAAGAGGCCGTGTATAAATCTTGTATATAGCAAATACCGAGATGTCGAACGTGGCCCACGGGGCATTCAATTGTGGAAATAATCGCTTCGATTTTCACGTTTCGGGCACTGACTTCATGTAAAGCGGTAGAAAAGTAACATAATTCGTTATAACCGGAATAAATCATTCTCTGGCACCTGACAGGAGCCACAAGGTACTCCCGGTCAGCGATCCGTGATTAAGATCGGTTACGATCATTCGGATCGTGTAATTATTTACACTTGAGATCATTAATTAAATTACGTATGCGGAGTTTCGTGTTGTGAAGAAATTCACTTGGAGGAGTCACCGGGTACTCTACAAGGTACTGTACATCACCAACCAACGAGTACCACGACGGCGAGAGGATTAGCCGGAAAGATCACAAAATGAAATTGGAAAGCGTGAAAGGTTTACGATGGCGTCAGACTTTCCCGAAACGGTCGTTACCCGATGAAATATATTAATATAACTCGGCTTGCAGGAATAATATATATGTATATATAAAGATATTTCAATTTAGTAGGAGTAGCACTGGTTGAGACCCCTCGGGCCCCGAAGAAAACCAGAAGAACCACGAAGTGGAAGATTGATAATAAATCAAGTCAACATTTTTTCTACTTGGGGCACGTCCGAAAGTAAAGCAGCGATCTCCCCAAGAAATATAATTCAATTGGCATTTCGCAAAACCGGATACGGAAAATATATTATTATTAATATAGTATAGAGAGAAGGAGAAAGAGAGAGAGAGAGAGAGGCAGTTCACGATGTGGCGCTCGGTTATGTAAAACGATAACACGCCTATATTGTAATTTTGCCGGACGACGGCAAAATTCAATTACGGCTAAATCTCACAACGGTTTTCTATTGATCAGTAATCGATGATCGTTCATTTCCAAAGATCATTTCGAAAAATAAATTATTTCTTTTTTAACGACTCGTTTAAAATCTGACTTACCGACCTTGTTGCCTGTATTGTTTTTCAGCAAATAAACTCAGCCGTGAACGGTTTTATCATGTCCAACCATTGGCTTGAGTAGAGCAAAATATTTAAACTTAAAAATCCGACATAAAAAAAAACTTAAACTTAAAAACCAACCGGTTTTAAAATTATTCTAAACGTTTGGTTTACTTCACGACAGTACAGTTGCTTGCTGGGCTATGTATCTGTGTGTCTATTGAGTGTTTAGTTATTAACTGTATTTAAATAAATTATATTTTCAATTAAATGGTGCAAAATTTCAACATTCAAGTAATGAAAGCTACATATTTAGAATAAAACACAAACAATTATACTAATCGTCTGTATGTTTTTATAATAATAAAGGGTAGTAATATATAGTGTCAAAATACATTAATTGTACCGTAAAAATACATTAAAATTAATAATAAAATATAGTATAGCATGAAATGCAGTTAATAGGTGAACTATTTGTTAATTATATTAAACAAACAGCTTCTACCGATGACCTACACCTACTATTTCCCATAGACAACACTAAATATTAACAATAGTATCAACGCAACCATTTATCACACCCTATCCCTTTTTATTAACTAAAAATGACCACATACGCTAATGTGACTACAATTCACTACCGATAAGTTTATTATAAGTATTTTGGGCTAATGTAAAAATAAACAAGAAACCACCCGTAGTTCTGAAACGTAGGGCTGAAAGGTGCGACGACCTCACCTTGTCCAACAAAACATCGATGCTTTTTCACTACGCGAACAACACCACCAGGTCCAGTGCGTTAATTTTCACAACTTTAAGTTTTAATATAACTCCTGACCGCTCTAAAATGACATATAAGTCTATCATTTACGTAACATGGGTGTATGTATAATTTCCTATATAGAAAAATTCGCCTTGTAAACAAAACATTTCGAACTCCTCCAATTCTTCAAGGTGCCAATTTGCGGCCGACCCGTTGCCGGGGTGTTGCCAAAATATATTTTACAATATTACGCGCGCGTACGGAGCTTCGCCGGGGTAGTAATTTATTCAGAAAAGGCGTAATAAATTATGTGTCATTTAATTGTTATTTTCGTTTAAACAAGTCGGTTTACGATCTGACCCGATTTCTCTCCTTTACCTACGCTATTATTTATTTTATTATTATATCATCGGACAATTAGATGTCCAATCGGTCAAGTGAGGGGGGAACTGGTTTGTTTTACCGAGAAACCAGCGCCGGGTACCCGGTACCTGGTACCAAACCTTCAAAAACCGACATCCGGACGAAAAAAAAAATGAACTACGTTGGGCAACCTTTTATTTATTGGCATTTTCCGCATTCCACAATTATAGTTGGGCCATTCGTTCGAATTGGTACCGAAGTACCCATCGGGTACCAGTAACCGCTTTTAATGTGACAGGTGAAGACGAACTTTTCGTCATCTCTGCGAAATCCTGTTTTTTATGGGGTCTTGGCAACGAACCCGTCCGACATTTGCCACATTCTCTCATCAATAATTAAAACTTTAATAATAGTGTTTGATAGTGATAACTATGAAATAGAAGAAGAAGAAGACGAAGAAGTTCGAGATGTCAGTTTGGTAATAGTGTGGTTTCCTAACTGTAGAATTATATAAACACGAATTATTGTCTTTTGATGTATCGGTGTAGCAACTGTCCCGTCCAAATGGACGAACACTACTACAAAAACTCTACCGACTGCTCTACCATCACATAAAATGCCTGTATATGAATGTAAAATAATGAAACTGTAGTGGGAGTGTGCAAAAGTCCTACAAATAGCCTTTGCATGTACGTTCCTACAGAAAATTTTATTTTAACTGCAATAGTAGTAGTAAAATCATAAAAAAAAGTAGTAGAAAGCCGAAAAGCAGGGCACGAGCCGTGCAACAGAACACAAATCACCAAGGAATCCCGCGCGTGGGCAGGGTGTTAAGTCTAACAAGAAACTTAAGTGGTTTTTAAGTTGTTTTTTGCAATGAGACAACCTCACCTTGTCAACAATCAACTGAAAACACTTTGTGGTTGCATGTGACATAAAAAGTGGCAGACATAAACGTGTGGTCCTTGAATGATACACATTTTTTAAAAAAATAAATAAAAATCCTCAGGTATTTTAATTGGTTTTTAGTTTTTGTGGAATACAAAATTGACATAATAAATTAGTATTTTTATGCAAACGGAAGACGATAAAAGTCATATTGTAGGACATTTGTCGTTTAGAGATGTTTAACGCGTCTGTCTGGCTTGGCTGTAAGACCAAACCCACACTCCAAGTGGGAACTTCTGCACTACAAGTCAGTGTTCATTTGGAATCAACCCTAAACAACTCCAAAGTTCTATATATTAAGTTAAAAGGACTCTAATGGTACAATCGTGCTTTATGTTTTTATGTATTCGTCTATCTACTACAGCAAGGATTACATATCGATAAGAAAACATAATAATCTGACAACTTTCAATTACAACCGTAAAAACTTTAGTTACAAGAGTATTGATGGAATCATTTATTTGTCTCATAATGAGGTGACCTCTCAAAAAACAACTCACTACACCGGTGAATTTGTGTGTTAACTTGTTTACATACAACGTTAACTTAAGTTAGCAGTAATTTCTTACCCAACAAAAATTAAGTGTTGTGTGATAAGGTCAGAAACTCAACCTCAACCGTACGAGACGTTAGAATAATATGTAAAGTACAACAAACAAGTTGACCTATTACTACAGGTATTTATGTATTGTGTACTATGCTTTGAATAAAGATATATTATATATATTCTTCTACAAAATAAATTATAAATACCGATACATATATATAATTAATATTTCGATACCTTAGATGTCATATATGCTAATATTACATTAAATTGAATGCTAAAGTTAACCAATTTTTTCAATTAAGTAAATATGCAATTATTTACCAAGTTTTAATGATTTGAACGAACCGTACACAATTATATATACTATATTATATTATATATACTACGGAAGACAAGTGATAATAAAAATTATGACGTTGGAGTAAAAAAATTCACCGTTGTAATTTTTCGTACTATTTTATTTAATCAAGTCTACTCATCGAACACGTCCCCGTCATTCTATTTCTATTGAACTATTCAAATGTCAGTCTAATTACCTGAAGGACTCTGCAACCCAACAAAAATTAAATTTCCCGATTTTCGATCGAACTATTATTGGAAATCAATAAAAGTTGCTTTTTTAATGAGCCGTCGAGTTTTGCCAAGTTCGTCAACTTCGACGACCTGACCAAAATCGTTCAACCTGCATTAAAAATGAAAATAAACAAATCAAAAATGGGCACCCGAACGATTTCAGGATTTTTACAGTTCGTAACGGTGCGGATGGCTGGATTTTCCATTCGTTCGATCGCCGATCGACTTCACATCATCGACAGACAACCCGACACCAAATGACCCCACTGGTTGTCGAAACAAACAAACTGAAATAATAATTTAAAATGATTATATATAGAAATTTCAACGGTCAGGTATCTCCGCCATCCATCACCCTACCGAAATAGTTCGACTCAATTAATTCATTAATCCGAACCGAGTTTATTAATTGCGAGTGTTTACACGTGTCCCGGCAACATACATAACATTTTTGTTTTATGTAATGGAACTACAAGTACGACAACATGACCCGGTGAACCTCACCGAAGACACCTGAAGAATGTCATAATTCGAGTTCAGGTACGACCTGCATGCGTTCGATGCATTGCCCATTCGCTCCCCCCGCAGTCACCCCCCCTTTCCCCCCCCCAACCGCCCCGAGGTATGATATAACACGACGGATATTTATGGAAAATCCCAGATGAGAATCTCGAGGTGGTGAGGAAAAGTGACCGAAAAAAGTCGTGAGAACGAGTTTCTCGGTAAGCAACCTGAACCTGAGTCGGAGGCGTTTGCGTCCAACTTCAGGCATCACCCGACGCGGCACCCCCCCGAAGCCCAGGGGCCCTGCGACTGCCAGGAGTGCCACGAGGGCAGAGAGAACCGGATTTGCCGGGGTGGTGCGAAACCGGCCAGGTACCACTCGTAGCACTCGCAACTCCCGAAGCGATGCCTTTTCGTACCTGGCAAGGAACTGGTCGACGACAAAACTGGACGCGAACATCCTGGTCGCCCACTTCAGCAGTGCACTCACCGCTGCCAACTACACCGCGATGGGTCACGTACACTTGTGTTTGTCTTATTAAAAGTCTCATAACTCGGATTATGTAACGTAACGTTAATAAGTGTAAAAGGTAACCGCTTGGACGGGTAAAAGTACAGAGTCATCCCACGACACTCTCCGTCTTCTGACTAAATAATAGTTTTGTACGCATAAATAGTTCGCACTAACACCAGATAGCAACGCGAGACAATTAGCTCTGTTATGAAAAGTTATGTTACTTTCACGTTGCCATTAACAAGTTGTGAATAGTAAATTACTTCACCATTTTGTTTTCGACTGTATACAAATACTTATACTTCCCGATACACCTGGGAGGTTGGTGTAACACTCCGCGGGTACCTCCCGCTGTGCGACACGACGGCTTTCCACCACTACTGCCACGGTACCTTCCTGCAATTCTATTTACAAGTTTATTTAATCGATTTATAGTTCAGGTCTCACGTGTGTGTGTGCGCGCGTGTGTCTGTCTTGTGCAATCTGTTAAGGTACACGACAACAATCATTGTGTCACTCTCGCGTGGCACTACTATTATCTCCTTAATACATTCCTTTCAAGCACTTTCACGTTGTACGGTTCCTCCTAATTACCCTTGTCCTGCTCTTTCAATCGATTTTCACGCCGCATTTTCCTAACGACATTTTAAACACTTTGCCGTACGGGTTCGTTTCCTGTTTGCCAGGTACCTCGACCTCGGAGGTGGTTCTTCACCACGTGAGAGGTCTAACCTTCCATCGGTAACACTTCTGCTATGTCTCTTATGTAATTGCACTGCTGTCACGGTTAATCATCCGACTTCCTCGACTTTGTACACCCTTCACTTGTGGTTTTCGGCGTCTTCTGCCACGTTCCACCTTTTACCGCTTCGATTATTACCGGAGATGATTGTCCTGTCACCGGAGTACCCTTCAAACGGTTCTCTCGAATTATCACAGCCGGTGGCGCTGGATTTTTTCCGACTCCATCAATCATCGATCGTTTCGTACATGCCGAAAATCCGTGTCAGTCGTTACTTCCGCCCGACATGCTGCAATGTAGGTTTTCTTTCACTCTTTTCTGTCAGTCGAGTCGGTACTCAGGTCACCAGGTACCACAGACTTACCGGTCAATCCTGGACCGTTACAGACACCCTGTGACCTGTTTTTTAAGTACCTCGCTACCATCAGCTTCAGGTTGTCCGTTTTGAGGTTTCTTTCTCATTGCCAGGCACGCGTCAGGCATCCACCACTCAGCCTCGAATCCTAAAATCACCTTTTCAATCATTCAAACCTCAAAATTTTTTCGCAATTCTTGCCGGTTTTGTGACGTTGACGTTGCGGCGGCCTTGCCGTATCGTCGATATCGATCAATCGATCCATCGAGCCTTTGATTGATATTCTAGGAAGCCGGGAGAACGGCGAAGGTACTCGTCCGGGTACCCGAAATTACTCTTTTGTTTCGGGTTTTCGCGGCATCGCCCGAATTGCCCAACGGCCCACCACCGGCGAGTACGCCCCTGCCCGAAAATTCAGGTATCATCGAGGAACGAGGAAAACGAAAACCGTGCCGGTGTGTGTGGAGAGAATTAAAACAATGAAAATTACAGGGTGGATTGTGTAACTCTTCATCCTGAAATGGTCTTCCATCCCATGGACCCAACGACCTTGTGACTTTACTTTCCTTTTTCACAAAGGAAACTTTTCATGCCATCCTCTCCGTAATTGTGTCAGTCGAATTAGTCCCTCTCTCTCTCTCTCTCTGTTTCTGTAGTCGGTTCGTTAATTGTATCGTGAACGAGAGATGCTTTAACTAGGGTCACAGACTTCGATTCGGTCAGATGACCTATATTAACCTCTGAACAAGGGAGTAGGTGTACACTGACAATTCAACTGGAATTTCTTTATAAGGAAGATCCGACCAAGTGTTGTTGTGTTGCGTTGCGTCATGGCGCCATAGAAAATTTGTGAGGACTCTGACCTGCTGCGGTGTGCACTCGACAACTGACCTATCACACACTCCGAGTGTACAGATGGTAATTATAATGAGTACCGGACGTTCGATTGTAATTAACTATTATTTGTGAAAGTCAAAAACTCATGAGGGAACTGCTTCACCGTGGAAAATTGTAGAGAACACACACAACTCGCTTCCCTACCGCCCCCCCTCTCTCTCTCTCTCTCATCGCTACATCTCCCACGGTGCCGTTAAACTATTTGTTTGTATTTGGCGAACTATTGTTCCATCTGTTGCCAGCCGCCTTGTTGTCACTAAAATTTTTCTACGCAATTGTTTCTGCGTGCGTTGACACGACGCCGAGGCAAAACGCCCAACATTTTGTGTTGCCACACGTTTCCAGCGCGGCAGTCACAGACGAGCGTGTCTGTTTTCCTCTAGGAATTGTGTCACTCCGATTGTGGAGCAATAGCAATGGCAATAAATAGGTCTTTGGCTAGAACAAAAGAACCGACAGGGTGAAGAAGCTAATGCCACGTTACGCAATGGATAAATCTGTTTGGTGAACCGTTGCGAGACACGCCTGCAATTGTGAATGCATTTAAAGTGCATTTTTTAAGTTAATTTCTATTTTACTTCTTTAAACGAAACCTTAATATATTGTAATCAAGGTAAAACGGTCGTGACGCTTCGTTGGGTAACTCTTGAACTTGTTAATACTTTGCATAACTAATTTGTCTGTTGTTTTCGGATTGTAATGGTCAAAGGTAACTTCTTTCGGACACGCCAAAACAATATAAATGTCGCACGTTTCAAAGATTTCTGTCATGGATGAAGTGTCGTAGCTCTTAAATTCTGTTGGAAAAAAAGATTTCGAAAAAAACTCAAGAAAAGAGCATCCTCCGACCTAATTCAGGCATAAATTCAAATTCGCTCTACAACCAAAACTATCCGCATCCTCACGTTCTACCGCATGTCATGGCCACCACTGACGTCCTGTCCTTACGTCAAGCGAAGTTGGATGACCAATGAGACAGATTTTCTGCCTCGTCCTGTGACTCGTTTCAGGTAAAAATTCAGGTTCGGCTCCCAAGTTTTAACACATAATTAATTATTAACACCTAAAACACTCTAGTTATCTTTTCCCTTCTGCGGTACACAATAACTAACCCGTCCTATTTACACGGTGGTAATAAAATTCTATTAACTTATGTATTTTCTACAGACATAAATCACCCAAGGTTGGCATTTACAAATAACCTTTTATTGTATTGTTTGTGTTAGAGCTGTGTTAAATAAGAGTACATAAGTGTCATTAAAGGTAACGAGATAAGCAAAGTACATAGGTAAATTTAAATTAATTAAATTTCATTTACTCATGACTCGGGTTTTAAGTTCGGTTTTCGAAAATGAGAGTTCCCTAATGTTTCATTAACGAAACACAAAATGGCGAAATTAAAACCGATTTCACCGATGACTTATTCAAAACCCAAGTGAAACTTTGCACTTTTCTGAAGCAAATGATAGTTTTCATTTATCAAAAAGAATTTGTTAAAAAAAAAAACTATTTCAGACGAAGAAGAAAAAAATTAGAAATCCGCTTCGTAACTTCCAGATGGAAACACGCACGAGTAAAATGCGTTTTCCTTCCTCGTTGTGGTCCAATAACTCGAACCGTTTTCACAACTTCGTGTTGGTTTTTTTTTTATTCATAACCAAAACACAACGGTTAATAACTATATAATAGTTCGCGCGTGAGTCGCGTATTACCTAAATATTAATTACCACTTTAGAAAGGTAATGTTTTGGGTAAGACGAATTCACGAGCTCACACACAACACTCTTCAATAGGTAGACGTGCACTGGTAACTAATTGTAATTTCTCTAGTTTATAGCTCCTGAGGGTCTCTACTTTCGTACATTTCTAGAACCTCACGGAGTTTGGGTCACATCGTGTTACCAAGTAAACAAAATTATGTAACTTATTTACATACGAAATAGAAGCATTACTCCATTTAACTTCAATTCAAAATAGTACATTTATATATTGTAAATCACCATGCTTCGCTCAAATATAATATTTGTATTATATGTTTAGTATATAATAGTATTTATTGTGCGATATGTGTTTATAATAGTATTTATTAATTAATATTTTTAATATATGGTTTACAATAACAAATAGATATCTATTTATCATCCGTCTATGTAAATACTCCTATTTATATATACTGTACGTTGAAGTAAAATCACCAGGTCAGCCCTGATTGTAATAATAATAAAAAGTTTTATTTTTATTTATTCTATTTATTATTGTTTTATTTCATTCGCACATTAATTGTTTCATTAGAAAACAGTGTACTTATTGAACTTTTAAACTGTAATTAAAAATTATTAAATTAAATTTTAAAAAATTTTCTCTGGACAATCCGCTAAATTTCTATGTTGTAATTTGTATTTAATACGTAACATTTGTAGTTCTCGTTAATCCGTCAACACATTCATTAACATTTCGGTTATTTCGCAAACTAAAAGTTTAATCTTCTAGAATTTTAAGTGTAGTTACATATATTTTTTTTTATTTCACCACGGCTTGTTAATGATTGCACAGTAAAACTGCACGTTTTTGATTTTCGCTCTGTACCTAATACCCGGAAAGAACTTCCCTTCTTCCGACTTCAATATTATTTCTGTATATGGTCGAATGTGAACTCAGAATCTTATTAGTAAATAATAATTATTAAAGATTACACGCGTTACATTTTTTTTATAATAAACAATACAACCGTTGAGGACAGAAATACAGGACAAAGGCTAAATTTATAGTGTGAAAAACGCTAGAGAATTCAATAGCGGAAATTGTAATTGAAATAGTAAAAGTGAACAATAGAAAAGATAATTTCCGTTGGTAGTCCGTTACACTCGTTGTGGTAATAATTTATATAATGTTATACTAATAATGAAATAATTTATTTAAATCGAACTTGAATAATTCAGTTTTAGAAGTTAGAAATTGGAATTGAACTAGAAACCTAGACAACGACTAGTAAATGGGCGGAAAAAACACCAATATTGATTAGTCACAAATTAATATTTCAACTTCTCCGGATTTATTCAATCAATACAAAATTGAATTATTTGAAAATCTAAAACCAATTTCTACGATTTCTAGGATGAAAATTTGTGGTTTTACTTTTCCGCCAAACTCGATGAAAATTATGAGGAACGCCATTTTCTAAATAACTGAAAGTACCCGGTAGAAAACAATAATAAAAACAATGGAATTTACAATAATAAAAATTTCTAATTCGTTCTCAAACTCAAGATCGTTCTCCTTCTCACGATCTCGGATGGTCACTGATCTACCGATCGCAAATTTAATTACTAGAAACAAATAGGAATTTGATGATCTCTTTTAATAAAAATAAGAAAACGAGGTTCTCGTTGTTTCATTTCTCTCATTTCGGGATTAATGTGAAACTTGTGTTTCTACTTTCTAAAAAAAATAAATACATTCAAAGATCAATAGAAAAATACATAACAGTACTTGTTTAATTAGAATACTGTAGATCATGATTTTTAATAACTTATTAATTTAATTTTTGTTGTAATGTTGTACAAAAAAAGTTTTGTATTTTAGATTTTAATTATTTAGTAAAGTATATTCAGTAAAATAGTATTTAGTTCACAGTTACTGAGCATTTAACTGATGATCTTAATATTTGATGATGATCACAAAATTGATCACCGATCACAGAAATTAGTCCCCATTTTTATTGTTTGCCTTTTTAATGCATTAAAATAAATAAATGTATTAGTTATTTATTATATTTCTGAAGCAGAGCGATAACCATTTCCCGAAGAAGCCAATGTGTTTAAGTATTAATAAATATTTATTTAAATTTAAAATAGTATGTAATGTACTTATTCGATAATCTTTATTAACCACAGAATTATTAAGTATAACCAAAGTAACATTTTACATTATAATTTAGTATTTTGGTATTTTGCACTGGGTTTTGAAGTCTGCAGTGTGACACGATTGTGATACGTATACTTAAAATATATGTCTTATACATAAACATAAATCTTATTAAGTGGACAGTGTCTAAAATTTAACCGTTGCGAATAAAGAGTTACTAGCAGTAGTAGAGTACTAAAGTAGAAACCAGTAATAAAATTACTAAAATTACAAAATTTAACACAGAATTTATTTAGTAAGTACATAGGTATTAATTGAATAAATAATAATAAATAATAGCGCATCGAACTATTCTATATTTCTATTCAAATGTTTCGTGGATGCATCTACGACATTTCGGGTACTATTGTACTGGTCTACTGGTACGGTGGATACTAGGTAAGTGTAGTAGGTCGTCGTTTCCTTGCTGGAAGACTCAGTAAACTGGTTGGCAATGATGTTACAGAATACCGGTTTCGAGACATTAGACAAGTAGACAAAAAGATTAACAAACACACCTGTTTGTTGGGAGTAAATGACCGTCAAAAATAATTCAACGTAAAATAGAAAATTCGGTCGGTGCTGACCTGCTTGAGCCTCCACGGGCACCACAGGTGCACATCAAGACAATATTTAACCTGCGAGTTCCACCACCTCCCCATTTAAGGTTTACAGGTGAAGGAACAACTCGTTCTCAATGGCAGTTCGACACTCAAACTATTGCAACATTCTCTTATTAAACCTTCATATTAAAACTAATAACTTTTAACCGATGTAAATTTGTGCATCGCAAGGTTTCCAAATGAGTTGTGGCCATTTTAAACACCACATTTTTTTTAAATTTTTAATTAAATTACACGTTACTTTCATAAATACGATACATAATTAAACACCTCAGCGACTGCATTTTCACGAATTAAATTTTAATAAGTAAACAACCAACAGTTATTTATGTTATTTCAGAGTTCCCAAGTTATTTTCCATGCACGAAAACTGGATGACAATTACATTTATTTAATTAAATTAATAATTTTTTACTTATGTAATTATTTTTATCATGGCACATTACTCGTATTTTAGTTGTACAAAAATGTGTATTATTATTAATACAATTAAATTATTTCTTATTACTCCCCTCTAAATGGGTTAATGGATTGTTCAAATGCGGTTCAGTAACGACAAATAAAATACATAATAATATTATGTACTCAAATACACAAATAGGTATGAGTGAATGTACGTTGACAATACGTTTATGTTACTTCACATATATGTTCCTAATTATAAGTAATAAGTAACCTTTTTTCCCGTATTAGGGTACTGACGTACGGTCTATGTACATAAGTAGCTTTTCGTATTGATGTAGTCAAATCTAGTTGATTAGGCAGATACCTAGACATGGTTAGTCTTCGCCTTGGGCCTAACAGAATTTTAAAAAATCCAGACACTGCACCTTTGGTTCTACCTTCCCCAAGGGAAGGTAAAACGAGTTATTAATAATTAAAAAAAAAACAAGTTATTGTTACTATTATCTTTTCCTTAAAACAACACGAAGAACATCAGTTACGGTAAGTCACTCATCAAACTATGGGTTCTCATTTACAGTTTCCCACACAGGAACTCTTCACTCCTTGTTTACTTCACTTATTGTGTTCTGTCACCTCGCAACAAACCTGAATAATAATTCAAATATTATCAATTCAAATTTATTCACCGTTAATTTGAGAATTCCAAATTGTTATTCGCTTATTGATATTGCGTTTTAATAGAGTTATTAATTTCTATCGGAGAATGTAGTTGCGTCTGACGGTAACCGTAAAAAGAAGTACAATGGGAGTAAATACATGGGAATATCTCGTTTATTTTTCATTGTTTCCGGACTCTTCGAATTATTAGTCTTCCTGTCCGCCATTTTGAATTTCATATATGTTTTACTCATTCGGATTTTTATATTTTCAGTACTCGGTACTGAGTCCCCTCATTCAGAACTAGTTCTCCCTCTCTCTCTCTCTCTCTCTTTTGTCATTGTCCATGGATGAATTAAAATCGGCTTTCTTTCCATCAAGTCGTTGCTCAATGAATACATTGAATATTTTATTTAAGTTCCCACATTAATAAATAAGAAACCCATTAGTATGTCGCACAAGAGTGAGAGAGAGAGAGAGAATAAAGTCCTTTTTGTTCACTTTCAGTCACATGAAAACCTGATTAATGGATTTTGCGACTGACAAATTTGATCGAGTGTGAAAAACACTTGTGTCGTGTTGTAGAGGCTGCACCACGAACATATTTTGACACATCACTCCTGCAACGTAAGACGTGTGGTAACCCCAGGAGAGAATCACTTATTGTTCCAAATCGCCAAAGTGAATTAGCACTTGTCTCAATCGAGAGATACGAGTACCTCTGAGTAACTTTTATTCACAGTGACAGATCATGTGACAGAACAAGGACAAAGTCTGCATTCGCAAACGACACCGAGTTCGGTTCAGAATCGTTACGGTAACCGACACCACAAAGAGTTTAAATAAAAGGAAAAAAAATTCAGCGTCGTGTTGCAGTGACGAAAACTATTTTTTAATAAAAAAAAAATGGACATGACGGAGATTGTTAAGTAACAGAGACCGAAAATAAATAGAGGTGCAAGACAAAGAAAAGATGAAGAGGAAACAAAGACAACCCGGGGGCTTCAATTGGCAGAGGAATAAGCTGCAAAGGAGCACTACAACTCTAATAAGAAAAACATATATAATGGCACCTTTCACTGGACCTGTCACTTCTCACCATCGACTTGAGTGAAGTGCAAGCTGCTATAAATAGACTTTAATTTGAAAATGACACGACTGTAAAATACAACCAGACACTCGGATTATTGATTGCTGAAGAAGATGCATTAAATAAAAACGTAATAATGTGTTACATAAAGTTCTCTATTTGTGAAGGAATTTACTTCGAACTATGTAAAATAAAATCAGGCTTAAGGCTGCAACCGACGCCCAAACTATAAGAGTACAAGAGCAGTATATTTTATATATAACAGTATACATTTCTGGTGTTATTTAGTCCGTCAGATACCGCATAGATAATTAAAACCATTTATACTCTCCTTTTATACGATTGTAACCTACTGCTCGGAAGTTATGTCGTAGAGGACCTTTAGACCAATTTACTGTCTTATTAAGCACCCTTTGAGTTAATTGTTACACTTAATATTTAATATTTAGTATGTAAATACTTGTAGTATTTCATATCTTAAAGTTCCCATTGAGCCTTGTGGTATTAATAGTTAGGTATACAACAGTACGGGTAGTTGGACTGTTGTTTTTTGTAATATACAGAACAATTTTTTGCCACACTAATGTTATTAACTGTATGTTGTGGCATAATTTAATTGTTAACGTCCATTAAATGACGCGATCACTTCTCTTACTCTTATTACTTACTTAATAAATATTAATTTGTGAGTAAAATACAAAAATGGCTGTTTGGTTTATTTATCGTGTTGAGTATATTCCTGGCAATGTAATCCGTTCATGCCGTTAATAACTTTAATAAATTGAATTATCCTAATGTTTCATTGAACGCCTGATAGGACGACCATTCACATTCCTGAATTGAGCAAAGGACTACGTGCCTGAGACCAAAATATTCTCTAGGATAGTCAAAATGATAATTAACCGATTGCCCTCGTGTGCGATTTGGTTCGATTTAATTTTTTGATTTCCTCTCCGAACTATAATTCCAACGTCGACATTTTAATAGATCGTTCGGCTGCTTGAGGTTAAGTCCACCATTCTTCGGCCTCTGAATCCACAGATGTACCGACTCCCAACTCCTTGGAATGTACGAGCTCATCTCATACTCTCCCGAAGGTCTGGAGTATCTTTGCTTTCCGACCACGCCTTCGTAGCCTTCACATTACCACCGGAGTGGCCTTGGTCGCATTCAGCTACCCGCCGGTATCATCGCCAACTTTCCAACTGCTCTTCTTTTGTTCTCCGAGTCACATTTAATTCCCGTACAATTAAATTTGATCTATACGCGGTAAATTACTGTCGGAGCGTACCAATTTTCATTGGTACTTTTACTTTTCGCATTCCACCGCGAGTCCTTAAACCCGTGTTCCCGCCTTTTTAACAAGGAACAACGTCATCAATTCAACATCAACCGGTCAACATCACTTCTGTCTGATTCATTCAAAAACTGTTCCCTCCCGTTGGGCTCCGCTTCGGACAAGGACAACTTAAAAGTTCTGGTGCCGTGCAAGAATTTGACGGACTTCCGGTTTCCTCAGGGTCCTCACATCTTGCCAAAAACAATACGAAGTTTAGTATCGTGTTTTGAAGAATCGTGATTTTTCATTCACTTAAATAGTGATGTTACTTTCTTTCCCACGTTTCGTGTGTTTCTCCCACAATCACTAAAATCGGGGTGCATCACACGTGGCGAAATTTAACATGAGGTGTCAAATCATTTCAGATTTCAATTGGATAAACAATAACTATTTATGTATAGTCTCTTTTTTAATTAGAGCCATAACACCAGTTGAAAATACAATTCTAGAGTTTTTAGTATGACGCGTAGCAAAACTTCACCGTTACATAAATACATTAAATGTATTCAATTATTATTAACAGTTATATTATTAAGTGTAATATTAAAATATGTAAATAAATCCCACATTATTAAAATAAGTTAGGATAAATATGTAAATATTATAAACATTATTTTTACCGTTAGGTATGTTGCGTAATTCACTTCTGCATTATTTGTTTTATATCAAAAGAGTACCATCATCCGTTTGTGTGTTTTATTACCGCTGTTAACGTGTCACAACATCCTTCGTTGACATTAATACGTTAAGTAATAAAATATTAATAATAATGTAGATAACATTATCAATAGTAAATAAGTTAACATTAATGAATTTCTCTGGAAATATGAAAATTTAATAAAAATTAGGAGGCGAGCAACAACCAAATTCTTCTTAATAATGAGTTAATAAGCCCATTGTACACTACTGTACAGGTACTGTATTATTGATTAATTGAAAATTAACCTTGTTACCAGGTACGCAAAACTATTTGTAGAGCTCAAAGCATAAGCATCGGAATTACACAACGACGTCATAATCTCCAAGAATGAAAACTTCTTTTGGAATTCGGGCAGGTACGTTTTATAGTAAGGGAAAAACCTTCAGGTTGGCTCCAAGTACCTTCGACCACGAGACAAAACTCTACCACAAACTACAATATGTGGTAACGTACTCAGAGATTTAACCATTTGAATTAACAGTCAAATCACGAGCGGAGAGTGAACCGAAACTATTACCCGAGTGATAAAATTAAACCGAGACGAATGTCACAATCAATTAATAAAATAAATTAATTTTTTTGCAGCCCTGCGGAAAAACTGCAACTCGAGGTTTGCACGTTGCGCAACGCGTTCGTCACGCTCGCGTACGCGTTTCCTTGCGTAAATCCGCCCTTGACCGGAGGTATAGCGAAATCAAATTTTCATCCCTTCGAAGTGTTCTTCGAAGTGTAGTTTTCAACTCGTCTGAACTGTTCGGTGGTGACAGTTCCATCCCTCCCTGAACGATTTGCAACCCTCAGCCATTGAAAATTATTTTTATGAAAAGTGAAATGAAATTTGAGGCCGGAGTGATAGGATTCGAAGGTTGTGGTTGGTTGTTGTGGCCGAAGGTAGTACATTAATATTTTACCACCGAGAAATTTAAAATACATAACACGTAGCGATGCCTGAATAAAGTTATTGTTATTAATCCATGTATTTGTGTAGATAAATCTGCATTATTGCCATTACCATGTATAGATATATTGATATACCCGTCTAAGTTATTAGTTACTTGATTTGTTATGGCGTAATCTACAAGCCACATGTCAGCTCGTAATAATTTATATTATTAATTTTAGCAGGATGTAGTTAATTTCACTGAGTTATCAGTACGAGTAGTTGAAATGCAATAATGAAATTATTAGTTGTATTGTAGTTCGTTGAATGTTTTATGAAACCTACAGGTACAGTATAGAGAAGTGGTACACTTGGGTAGAATAATATAGGAATTTGACATGAGTCAGAAGTTCTATGTACAGAAACAAGTCTTTCACCTTTCATGAACCACTGACAAAGAAAATAAGAAGATTTAATCGATCTTTAACCATTAACTTATGACACAACTAAGTGTTATAATATAGGTAAACTCCCAAAGAGAAACGATGTTCGTCACGGTTTGGTTTCTCTGCAGATGAGTTGTTTGACAGTCAACCGATCCCGAACTGAAATTTTCCGCCTTTCAAATTCTTATACAAAAAGACAAATGACATGTACACCGACTACATACAACGGGAATCAGGTCTCTCTTACCACAATCTGTCAGGTGAAAATTAGTTACCCTCTAAAGGTATACCCAAACCTCCATGATTGCCAAATAAAAATGTTGCATTCTGGGTATAGTATATACATATATATATAGTACACAAAAGTGATACATAAATACTTTCAACAAGTTACTCCGCAGCCAAATCAAGTAAAGTAGGTTTGTCATTAGCACCACTAATTCCCTCAGAGAAATCTTGAAATACAGGTACCTAGGTACGAAACTATCAACTGACAGACAATCAATACACTTGAACTAAAATAATGAATACATTTAGAGAATTAATTCTTTCATCGTTAGACACATGAGGCCATCATGGGTGAGTAAGAGGGTTAAGCGGACGATTCTCCCGGTACCTGAAAACAGTACCCGAGGGGCTGTTTGACTTATTTCCACTCGAAGTGGTTCACGGAAGATGACCAACGACCAAGGACGACAACATCTGATAGAATCGTGTGATCGAAAGACGCGGTCTCGTGAGCTCAACCCGGGCCGTACCTGTGCAAAACAAGGTTCGCGTATGTGCATACCTGAAAGAATGTAGAGAGTAGGGCAACGAGCGGTTTACAAGGGCACCGCCCGAATTAATTATTCGGCATCGGGTTATTTATTCATTAATTATTCAATAACGTTACTTATTCAAATAACTAACATTGCATTGCGCCCTTTAACAGTCAACTACAGTATATATCTGATGGCAGTGGACGTGCACTCACACGTGGACGTTGAAATTCGACATTCGGCTAACTATTTTTGCCGATCGATCATTCAAAGCTCCTACGATCACCACGAATACATAAATCCTACTTGTGGTCGTAACAAAATAAACCAGCAGTTTGTGAGCAAACTCGAATTGTAACATCGTAAACCCAAACTGTATTTCGATGCAGGGTAACTGTATGTTTTCAAAAAGCTATGTGACCGTACTACTTACAGATCAAATGCAACAAGTTACGCATAAAGCAATAGTACATTACAATAAGAAAAAAATATACACACTCACATTATATGGAACACAATTTAACTACCTCGTTGGTAATATATATTTTTCAATAAGTCGTACACCTACAAGTCACAGAACACCAGAACTACAACTGATAGCAGACGATAAAAAGCCCACAATAATAACTTCTGAGAAGAATGGGTGTTCTAGTTTTAAACATTAATACGATATACATAATGTAACATCACATGCATATGGTAGTAGTCAGAGAACTCCAAAATTTGCGTTGGAAAATTTTATTAATTTATAAATCGATTACAAATCAACAATCAATAAACGTGTAGCGCAACCCGGGAAATTAACTTAAATTTCACGTCTATCCACTTCATCTGCTCCCTCTACAACTCACTACAAAATCTGTCTTATTGCAACAACGGAAATGTCTAATCGCCAGTAATAATACTTAACCGATCGCTCAGAGATGAATTCCAATCAATTGTAATTTATTTAATTCTACCTATTCATATTTAGCGAATTAAATAATTTACGCGGCAACGTACTAAATAATAAATTTATTTTATGGCTTACGCTCGTTTCCGTGCTAATTCCGATAATTACATACTTTTACATAAATTTTTTTTTATTGAAACCGCCAAGGCCGAATTTGAACAAAACCAAATTAAGGGCTGCTTCCTTAAAGCCCGGGACCGAACTATTTTTCCTAGTTGTACTACGGTCAAGTGTCGGTAGTGAAAAACAAAATAATTACGACGTTGGCCAATTGTGGTGATTGCACTCAGTTATAAATTTGTTAACTACATTAATTAAAAGTAACTCAGCATGGGGGTAACATTCGTTTCAAGGTGGAATCAATAACTTCTACCGAGTAAAATGAATAATAAAGTCGGAAATACCGTGAAAGTATTCCTAGCCGGTTACAAACCGTGTACAAATTTCTATTGATATTTTAAAACTAACATCAAAATAAGTCGAGGGTGATGAGTACAAGTCGCAAGTTTATAGAAACCGTGACGTAATTATGGGTACCTATGTATAAGGAACTTATAGTCGTGAGGAGAATTTATATATAGAAACTATACAATCCAAGTATTCTGCAAGATTTGACGAAATACGCCACTTACAAGAAGAGCTGTTTTGTGTACCTCTTACAGTAAAATGCATATTGTTAACCTGCAAATATGTGTAGTTTTTTTAATTTTATTTATTTATAATAATTATAGCAATACATTTGTTACAGATTCTAACTTGTGTCGCGTGTGTTGCCTTCTGTCAGATAAATAAATATGTGTATTAGTAAATAATAACAATAATAAAAAAAAATAAAATACAACAGTCAGTTTGCGTTTTTCTTTCAGCTTTATGTATTATACGACGACGCGTTATTACAGTTGCCAGGTACTTATGTAATGTTTTCGATTTCCCATTTCTTGAATGTTTTCCCGGTATCGCTCTGGTACTCATCCAAAGCAGTACTCATTCAACTTCATTTTTCACAGTTTTCATCACTTTATTATTTTATTACCCGTTTACTTGTTTAAAAAATAACAAAACTCTCTTTCAGTAACCGTCCGAGTAGCATCCTCGTTTAATCGACAAGGTTTTTTCTCCATTTAGAAGGAACTAAAAACTATTACCAACGGTGGGAATCCCCGCTTTTCAGCCACGAAAGTGAAAATAAATGTTCCATTGTTACCGACCCTAATAATAGTTTCGGGGATAATTTAACTGGCGAATAAAACATTAGGATTTATTAATTTAAATCATTCACTATCTTTTTCTCCATCCGACGGCCCACCGCTCGCCTTTCGAACCTTCAGCTCCTCGCGGGTTGTCTCAGACATGGCAGGAACCTTGACAAAAGAGCAGGGCGTACACAGAAACTGTATTACGGAAAAGGAAGCGGAAAATAAAGTAAACTATAAATCTGCGAAGCGGCTACACAATGCAATTATGAAACTTTAAATTCAATGAAACATGGCGGTAGTTTGCATAACGCGTCCTTGGATGAATATAAATAAATAATTTAGACAAGTCTATTTAGGAGTAGACACATTAAGAAGGCGTCATCATAAATCAAAGATGGTTGACAGATGTGATGCCATGAGTTCACAGGTACCCCTGCAACTTACTCCCCGTACTACTGGATGTTCCATCCACCGGAGGACTTTGTATATAGGAATATTAGCAAAGGAAAGTTCCGATTGTGATCACGACGTTCCATGTGTTCCTCCAGTCTCGAGTCTACGTGCTCTCTCTCTCTCTCTTCTGCTTCTTGTCAGTTCTCCATTAGCACCCGGAGTGCTTCATCTTGCTACTACAACCGGCCCGGGGAATTGACAGATCCAACAGGTCTATATATCATACTCGTCTTGTCTTGTCAGTCGGGGAACTCAGTTACCATTTACCAACCGGTCGATTTCTCATTCCCCCTGTCCGTTCCCGTTTACGTAACAATCAAACCGATTTTTCTTCTCGTTTCCCTTCTTCCACGGACACCCGAGTCATCGTTTTAGGTCAAAGAGTAACAATTGCACGTGCACGCGTATGCGAGATACCGCGGGTTTGCTACGTGACACCAGACCGTACATTAACTACCGAATGCGTGTGACAATTACCCCGTGTCCGATGAGACTCCATTTTGCAACTATCGAGAAATCTTTTAAATGCAACAGAAAAAGGTTCTAAAACTCGGCCAAGGAAGTTTAGCTTTCCCTCATTGTCGGAGTCTGTGCACTACAACCTGTCTGTCCCGACCTTGTCGTAGCCTCCATTGAACTTATTAAATTGGCTATTTTGTAGTCTTCGTGTGGACTATCTCTACGTATCTATGTGTTAAAAGCCTCATCCTTTGTAGTATTCTGGGTACTTTCCTATTAGCCTTGACATTTCGTACAACTACGAAAAGTATCTGGTCTATTTCGTTGGTAGGAAACTTCACTGTCGGTCCTTTCACACTGCGCCAGGGCACCTTTCAATTACAACGTGGTGAGTGACTACTTTTACCCCATTACCCGACCACCTGTAAACGGTTCTCATTACGTGAAGTAACCGACCAGTTCATCCTTTCTTCGGTCTGCCCTGGGTATGCATTCGATTACTCGCGATTCTTATCACCCGATGCAGTTTCATTCGGCCCGGTTTCTCCAAGCAAGACGAGCCAATGCAATCGTAGCGGGAAACCATGGGAATTTTCGCGGACGATTGGTCAATGTCATCGGAACGGGAATGACCACGAGAAAGAGAAGGTTGTGCAATCGTGGCATGTCGGGTCGGGTCCCATACCATCCGACGATCGCTTCGGCTGGGTTGTGTGACCCCATGGGAATCACGATCTCCGATCTTATATTTTCCAGCGAAATAATCTTCTTTTATGAAAACGATCTGCGCCATTGGCACACATTTTGCGAAACTCAGTCCGTCTAATGGCCCGTCTTTTTCTTTTCCTTTGATTTTGCAAGTTAGCCTACTTTGTCTGTGCCATCCTTCCTTTGTCTTCAGCCCCGATCGCTCTTACGCATCGAATCGATCGTAATCGATCGAATTTGATTGCCCTGATTACGTGGCATCTGACCGAATTTCTCTCTCGAATGACCGGGGGATGACAGGTACCGTGCTGCGAACATTTTCTATTCAAACAGGCCCTCGGATGCGTGTTCATGACTCGATAACCTAATTCAATTCATTCATACATTTATGAAACAATTGTTTCGTTTTCATAATTTTTCCCTTCGAACTCTCCAGAGTTTCGCTTAATAATAATGGTAATAGTAATACTTTTACTAGACGCGATGAATGTCTGCTCTTTTCTTTATGCATTAACGACGGTTATTTCACTTCGTTAATTTGTTTTCTGTCTATACATAAATTAATGTTTTACCTCGGGTAGAAATTATTTCCCACATTCAATTACTCCCCGAGAAAAAAAGAGTGTCATACGTTTTGTTATTTTGATCATTACCTTTCATTATGCCAACATTAAACGAATGAATTACGAAAGTACCAAGTGTTGGAGTGATGCATAATGAAACTTATTAACACAAAGTGTAATACAACTTTATAATTTATTCACTTAATAATTCAAGCATTTATTAAGATGCTTTGCACTTCGTCGTAGTCAAACTCAGACTGTATAATAAATTGGTACACCAAAACAAAAAATTAATAAAACCAAATACCTCTTTATATATTGCATACATAATATCCGTGTATCTAATAAAATTATGTTTGTGTATAAACGGAAATCACATTTTTATTGCCCCAAAATATTTATTCACCTTATTGTTACTATTTCAACATAATGCTCAATGACAAGCAAGTTAATAAATAAATAAATAAACTTGGGCTGAATGAAAAATGTCTAGTAGATGAATTGCAACAATACAAAATTACATTATTCTACATATGGAGAGGGACGTTGCTTAAATTGTCACTTATACAATAACAATTAATACTATTCATTCACTTAAATTAACATTTTGCAACTGACTTCACAAACGTTTCGAAGGCATTCATCATCCCTGATCAAAATTCTTTCTTTTTTTTTCAGAGGTCGAGGTGATTGACCACCGCGATCGGACAATAGCCGAGTCAAAATGATGGATCCGAGAGATTTCATCTTGAATGAAATGAATGCAGTTTAATATAAATAATGACACAAACTTTTCAGTATTGCTCAACGGTCACTTTGTACCGATAAAAACGTTCACAATTGGAGTGCACGTAACGCGGTAAGGCAATCTTCTAACGTCACATTATTAAACGCGTTGACGATTGACGAAACTAATTTTATGTACCCTCATTTATTTTACACGTCAAATCTATAGGAATCCAAAATAAGCCACGGTACGTAAAAATCCGTAATTAAAAAAAAAAAATAACACTGAACTGTTAACGTGTTCTCATGTGGCATTGCACCTTATATAAATAATGTACGAAATTAAAAATTGCTTTTTTCAGTTTTATGATCTACTTTTAATCTTTGTCGTAATCTGAAAACTCCAATAAATGACACATTAGAAAGTTTATTGCCTTTTATGTAACGCCATATTTAAGTACTGCTACCAGAATTTTTTATTACTCGCATGCGAACTGAATTTATTTGTATAGAGTCAACGCACCGCTTGGTACTTTGGTCTTCAATAAGTCGGCCTTCGTCACGGGGTCGTCATTGTCCAACATGGCACCGGCCTATTTTATCTATGTTTTCTATGTAAAACTATTTAAATGATCCAAAGTTTAGTCGGCGGTCAAACGGAATGATTTTATTTGGAGAAGAGTAGTGTCCACCGAAAGAAGCACACCACTCCTAGCAGCCCTTACTGACGCCTGACAGTGCGATTTATTCGTAATATTTCAACGCACGCGTAACCCGGGACATATTTCATACTTTCATTTCTGACTCGGGTGAATGTTGTTGTCTGAATAAATTCAACTGGACGATTTAGTCGTCAGTCCATTAATATGGAATGCTGCGGGAATCGCGGAAATTACGTCGCGAAATTACACCTAAACAACTAAAAATTGCTAACGGCACTATAAATCTTTGTCGTATGCTTCCAATCGATTTTACAATAATTAGGAATAATAAATTACACGTGGGACACCCGGCACCCGTCATTTATTATCCTTCTTTTAGTTTTTTTTTGTTTTATGCGACGCCACCACAAAGGAAATCTTCCTTTGAGTCACATCACAATCGCCTATGTATCACGTGTCTGATTCATACATAACTTTCCCGGACGTTTCGCCTTGACATTTTGACAGACATTCACGTTTTGTGCGTGTGTGTGTGTGTGTGTGTGTGTGTGCGTCCGAATTGTCCGAACTCAATTCATACCCGGACACCTCTGCTCGACAGTCGATGCACTACAAAACGATAGCCAAAGGTTCAAAGGTTACCACACCCGGACCGTATTAGCACCAATTCACGTCGCATTCTTCTGAGTTCCCGTCCAGGTCTGCCCAATCCGCGTCTGGACTGACCGATTGTTCGTTTCCGTCTCCCCGGAACCGTTTCGGGTCGTGTCAGAAATGAAAAGAGATTTTTTTTTTCTTTAGGAGAGGAAATTGTCGAAATCACTCGAAGGGCACCCGTGAATACCCACGATAATGACTCAGACGAAGAGAGAAAAGGTTGAACGACGGGAATGAAGTTGTGGTGCAAGAGTCCGGAGACCATCACAAACCCAAATGAAACGCTTCCCTTTTGTTTCATTTAGCTAATGCCACGAACGTCGAACACTGAATTTTTTCACCATCAATTTAAAACTTTCTACTCTGAATACCACAGACTGCCAGCAATTTAATAAACGATGACAAATGGCAGGACACGGTAGGACAGCAGTAGCCAATAGATGAAACCGATAGGACATCATCCAAGTCGGACTTCTGGAAGGACATCAAGTCTTCAAAGTTATTTTTAAATATTGCATTATTCTATTTTCTTATTATCGCAATAAGAACACAGCAGACGTACACAAAGATACAGTAACTTATAAGTTACACACGCACTACTATTTATTGTAGTGTTATCAGAACGCCCTGTACAACTGGCAAGGTTAAAGTAGATAAATCTTCCATCATTCGTCTCCGCGGTCCTCTTCACGCAGACAAATATGGTCTGTGGTATGCAGAGGACCACGCCTTGGTTCATCCAGCACTAATCTGATCACGAGTGAGATCTACAAAAACTAGACAATAGTTTTTCTAATTAGACGTGAGGTCTTCTCGCGTTGACTTGCTTTCCGGGGTGGAGTGCTACCTTGAAGCCACCGCCAACCTCCTGTTCTATTAACACCACAGGGAACTTGACATCGTCCAGTAATGAAGTTGCACAATAAACCGCCGTCGTACTCTGCTTCTCTAACCGATAAACACCGGGAAGTGATTTGATAGAACGAGTTCTTCTATAATAATCCAAATTTTTCTAATTCTTAACGGACGGTGTTGACGGAAACCGCTTTTAAGCTAAAGAGAACGGAAGAAGTTGATGTAAGTGCTAAACGCCTCTTTTACAAGTCGAGGAAGAAGGTGAAATACCTGACACACACACACACACACACTCACACACCGACAACTGTATACTTTCTCTGATCAATACAATCGGTTCCATTTTAAATTAATTTAAATTGTCGCATTACAACCAGTTCTCACGCTAAATACGGGAAACCGTTTTACTTGACAATTACTTAATCCTCCGTGGAACAAAGGAGACAGTTGAGATTGTGTCTCTCGCATGCGTTTAAGTACTCGGATGACACAACTTAACAAGCGGTCCTTGTTATTGTTGGCATTACAGCGATTGTTGAAAACGCATGCGGACGCACGCGGACCCGGTGAAAGTACCGTGGAAAGTCAAAATCGCAACAATCATTTTATTGATATTGCTTAACTGACTGCTTCCTGACTCGACATTTACATTTACCCAAAGACCTCTGCCGCCGGTCTCTCTTCCACTGGTTAAGGTACTCGAGTCCTGGTACCCGACAAGTAGCAGGCCACGAACGCGCTTTCATTAACGTCCATCCTACTTCTGCGTTTTGTAATGTGCTCGGCACAAGTTCGCAGCCGCGCTTGTTACAATTCGATTACTTCTCAAATTATGCCTCCTACATATTTATAGTGTTCTTAGTGCACCGTTGCCGACTATGTGAGGCAACACGTTCGTGTGTTACGCAGACAATGAAAAAATATTCGGGCCATTAAACTGACAAGGATATGTTCTTCCTTTGGTTAAACTGCAGTTCATAAAATAAAACTCAACAAACCTGTAACACCTGTATGAGAACACCTGAATGTTCAATTAACAGTAACTGTACTTAATTTTGGTGCAGTGCTTCTTAAAGGACAAGGCAACACTTCACACCGACTCTATTTCATAAAATACGTCGCTGATGAGACTTTTTAACACTTCAACACTTCTTGGAGTTAAAACCAGCAGGGAAAAATTATTTCCTTAAATAAAACAACCGCCATATTAAAATTAAAATATGCAAAACTAATTCTTCCGTTTAAAAACCGTACCCTCGACACTGTCCACATTTATTAACTTCTTATTAATACAACGAACTTGAACTTGTAGTAACACACGGATAAATTATTTTATTAAGCATGTATATTTGTAATAACTCCTATTAAAAATTGTGTACAGATTCCAACCGGTCAAAAGCCTTGTGTCGTAGTTGACACGAATTCATATACAAGTTAAAAAATAGTGCAAAGGCAAAATGTAGCGTTGCTCACGGACGTAGTGCTCTCCGGCCTTGGATAAAAAACTGGTACGTACAAAATTCTAATTTACTCAACAACAAGAAAACGTAAAAAATTTTGCTGTTATAAGTAGTAATTATTAATTTAATGGTTTTGCTGTGAAAAATTTCGAAAGTCAGTAACCCAACTATGATGCAAAACAACGACCGTCATACATAAATAAATAACAGCACAACACTTTACCAAAAAAAGATACATATACATATGTGTGTGTGTCTGTGTGTAATGTCCTGTTAAAAATCGGATTATCGATATTTCGTCCGACCGTAAACAACGATTTTAGACTATGAAAAGATTGCAAATTAAGGTAGCCAGAGGTAAGTGAAAGTAGGTGATTTGTAATATTATCTGCGAAATAATATAAACCAGGAACCGTGTCATTATCCAACATCGGACACGAGCGATTTACCGAAAAGAAACAATAATGAGAGTTAAACGTGAAAAGGAGTAACTCTAACAATTGTTATTGGAGTAACAGTAAGAAAGGAACGGTTTAATTGGGTCGAATCATTCGCTGAACGGTCTGGTGTATCGTTAACATCGAAGTTACATGGAATAGTAACCATTCAAATGAGAAGTCTCCCACAGATGATTAGTAGAGTTCACTACTAGCCACTACGAAGTTATAATCACCACCACATTAAGTATTATCCGTATAATGTAACTTAAAAGTGTAGTAAGACACTAGTAAATAATCTCCCTTACAGGGTATGTACTACTTCATTGTAGTAAATTTACCCACTTACTATTTACTGTATAGTAAATAGTTTAAGCGTCTGTACGAAGTATTAAATATTTCTATTAAATAAAAAAATAAATTGAATATTTCTATTAAGTTATGGCCAGTTGGAATCTGTAATAAGTGTATTGTAGTAATTAACACAAATAAATAAATTATACTAAATTAATATAATAAATAAATAAAAGAAAATATGCAAATTACAGAATCTCTCGAGTCCTTGTAACTTTTTAGTTTCTACTTGTCCTGAACGTTCATTCAGAGCGATAGTTAATTATAGTTCGTCATTTGAAAAAATAAAAATAAAATTTCATCACAAGAACATAAACTCAATGCAACTGCTGGCGTTACGTTGCTGCACGAGTTCTCACACACTTCCTTAAGGAAAAGTATACAATAGCCATGTAACATTTATTACGGGTAATAAAACAAAGATGATCTTATTAAAAGTTACATCATTTTTTTCCTTTTCGGAACGGTCTCTTTTTGTTTTTGGCGTGTGTGCCTGTATGTGTGCGTTTCACTGGGAACTTGTCTCCACGAAGTTAACCAAGTAAATCTAGTTGAGTTTGTGTTACTTCCTAATAATAAAATTCTTTCGCGCTTCAATGGCACTGCAGATTCTCCCAGCAAATTCTTCCTGTTCGGTGTCTTCTTGTTAGCTTATTAGTTCGAAATTCCATTCCGCTTACGAGTTTCAAATTTTTATTAGCCCAATTTTTCTCACGATTCTGTATTTACGAGAGAACTTATGTACGACAACTTCTTTCCTTTCTGTCCGATTGAATCTTTCATAAATTAATTAACCAAGACGTGTTTCGTTTTTTCTTGTTCGTTTTGATTCGTTCAGGGTTACGGCTGACGACTTTATGTTATTGTTATATCAACCGATTATGTATTTTACCCAATATTTGCAACGGTATAATAAATATAGTTTATTGAAAAGTTGAATATAGTAGAAAAATAAAATTTAAACATAAAAAATTGTATTGATCAGGTAAATTGTACTTAATTTATCTAAACTTTCCAATGTCACATAGCCTGCTTTAGGTGCTACAATTATTGGGGAAGAGTTATTGCTTCCTGTATCTACCCATAAGGGAGAGATGAGCCTGACATGGAGAATTTAATGAGCTACCTGTTTAATATTAATTATTGTAATCAATATTAATTACCATAATTTATAATAGCGGTTAATAATATATTAAGTTACGAATAACCTCCTCTGTTGAGGGTGTCACCAACTTCAGTGAAGAGGAAAAAAAATAAATTTATGGACTTCAGAAAAACTAGTCACAATTACACACACACACACACATATATCGAGTACTTTTTTGACAAGTTGAGAAAGACTTGGAGGAGAGTTGTCTATAAACGACCCATTTGGCAACTCGGTTAATTTTTTTCTGTATTTATTACCAAGTGTGGTAACGATTCGATCGATTCAACTTATAGGCGTGGTAATCGTCTGGTACTCAGCCGAAACATCAAAAGCTCAGAAAAAACTCGTAAGGAAGATCGAACAAATAATTCCCACCGCACCTGAATATTTGGTAGTCCTCCATGACGACGAAAAAGAAGTATCAAAACAGCAGAAGTCAACAAAAAAATAACATTAGCCACTTGAATAGTCCAGCATTCCCACCTGGACCCGTTCTCTTTGCGTTGCGGCAATTAAACCAATTGCCAATTAAATTTAAAAACAACCCGGAAAAAAAATGTCAAAAGGAATTGACGCTGAATTTAATTTCCTGGGGGAAACGTGTCAACCCCGAAGTTTTTACGTCTCAAAATAATCTCTTACTAAAACTTAATAATATTATTCGTGAATGACGAAACCCCACGATGACAGCAATGGTCTCAGGCAAATTAATTAAATTTTACTAACACACCTGTACTTGAACTCCTTCCCGTGTTCCACAATAATAGTAACTTAAGTTAAATAACCTATTAAATAATCTAATCGATAATGTGATATTGTTTTGTGCCCCGGATTCGAACTTAACTGAATGCCGTAAAATAAAGTAGAATAATGAAAAAAAAACTAATTCTTTTCATCACAACTATTACAAATTCGCGTAAATATTCTCATCATTTCATACCTTAAAATCATTTTTTTTAAAAAAACCTATAAACATTCGACAACGGTGGGAAGAAGAAATTTTCGACCGAAATTATTTGTCATGTGAAGTTACACAAGTTACACACCTCGTCGTTTGTTGATTACGTACATGTCACATGTAAATAGGTACTGCTACTTAATTATTGAGTTGAGAATAAAAATTTTTGTCATTCAGAAAGTTAACAACAAAATATGTTCATTACAGGGAGCTACCCAATGATACCAATTTATGTAAAGAATTTTATATACTCAATTTTTTACATGACTTATTTCTTCTCGGTGAGAAATTACGCAACAAACCTAAATTAATTTATTAGGTAATACATTAAACTATACGAAATATTATTTCATTTATTATTTAAATATCGTGCCATTACTACAATCGTAGTGCTCAATGCACAGTTTAAAATTTAATTTTCATGCGTCGTTAAAGCCGGATAAAAAAAAGTGACGAATTATTTACTTATTAAGACCATACGACGACTGATTTTGTACTGAACTATTAATTCAGGTGTTCAATCATATAATTTTATGTATTCACTTAAATTGGCCATGTAATGAGTGAGGAGTTGGTTCATGCAGTTCGGTCTTGGTTACATTCCAACGTCGCTTTGAATTAAGCCATATTTGAAATGTAAATTCAAATTTACCGTATTTGAAGGTAAAATTTTAAGTTTTAATTAATTCGTTTTGACTTAATAGTCTCAATGACACAGGTAATTAACTTTAAGTTTAGCAACTGTTCGTTTAGAAAATAAACTTTGTGAAATGATACAACAATAATTGGGCAATACGTCTGTTGTACACAACATAATGCTCCCTTCTGGTAATATATGCTTATTAGTCTACGACAGACCTGGTATTGCACTTATATTGTGATAACAACACAGAGCAGTATGATATTATATTATATTTGATAAGAAACCATATAATGTCCAATAAACGACTAGAAACTGAATCTGTAGCAGAATAAATTCTTAATTTTTACTCGGAATGTTTACATTATTGAATTCATATTAAATTTTTATATATTGAAACTAGTATTAGGGGTTTTGTTAAATGAGTTATCTTCAGAAAAATTTGACAAAGAAGTATAAGTGATGTTTATCAAACGAAGTGCTGAATATTCAAGAATATCTTGTTGACGTTTAAGCAAACCCCTGACAATATACGTAACTTTGGGTTAACTCGTAACAAGAGATACTTAAATACCGAAATTTTGTGTGCGTCATAAACACATTGGAGATCCTTGAAGATTTAGCAAATCCTTAAGGTTTCTTCCTATTTTATGTAACTCCTACACTAAACGTTAGCCTTAGCCATAATGAGATAGCCAACATGTTAATTATGTTTAATCTCTACATTTGGTCTCTATAATTGAATTTTTGCAGTGATTAAGTACTTTTATTTATCAAAAGAGGCGTTTGATTATGTTGTTATATTTTTTACTTAAAAATTTGTAAAATTAGTAGCGTAGGCATTTCAATATTTTCTTCTATCTACGCACATACCCTAAAAACACCTGGATTGTAAAATTAGACAGAAGAATAAGTAGCGACAAAGTACAAAAAATATAAGAAACAATACAAAAATTGAGACTTACCAAAAGGCCGAAATTCAAGCTAACCGATTTGAGTTTCTCCATGTATTTCTCCATATTTTTACGCTCGCTGTTTTCAACTTGCATTTTGTCTCACTTTTCAAAAGTCACCGTGACGAAACCGACAATACTGTATAAAATGAAAAAAAAAATATATATATGTACCGAAAAAAAAACAATCTACTTCACATTCTCTATGGCAAACTCGCGGTGGGAAATAGTCCGGATTTTCCAATTGGAGAAGAAACAGAAAACCGGAAACGGAAACCTCGAACTTCTTCGCTCGACAATACAAAACGACAGCAAACCGACGTCAGCGTTTATTCATTCTCGAGTCCGAGTCGAAATATCGAAAGAATCGAACGGGAGGGAAAAAAACGCGCGCGAGACAATCGACCTCTCGCGATGTTTAAATCGAACTATCGAATGCGATACGAAACGACCACGACTTGTCTCTCTCTCTCTCTCTCTCTCTCTCTCCCGCAAAACTCGCACTCTTTTCTCTCATTGGCGTTTTCGGACGGGTGCCGGTGGCTCAATGGAAGAATCTCCTTACTCCTTATGTAATTGCACTTACTGCACCTGATGCGTACCTGTAATCATATAAGTACGTTTCATTAGATCGTAACCGCAACGCTCGGACACTATCCCATTTACTCTGAATCAATCACACGGACAATTAGGCACTAAGTGTGACAAAACGTGAACATACTTGGAGGAAATCGTTCGAGTTCCAGCCGAGACTATAAGGCAAACACTCAACTGTGGAGAACAAAGACAATACAGGTAGTAATTGTGCAGTTAAGTGTTCGAAAGAAACGGCAAAGAGAGGGTAAGATGCTTGGTACATCGTCAACGAGCACAATAATAAAAATTTGTGTTCTATGAGTGTCACTCCACAAGAAATTATATTATTACACGATATGTACCTTTCCCAACAATGCAAGCATTTTCAACAAGCAACACTAATAATAAATATCCACCCATGTGTACCCAAAATAAACCCTTATACCACTACATATATTATACAGTGTGACGGAATATTATATAAGCAATGTCATGGTAAGGTTACAAACATAATAAAGTAAAAAAATGGGCCAATGCAACGCTTGAACCCAAGGGTCTGGTGCAATGTGAGTGGGAGGTAGGATAAAACCAAAAATTTCATATTAAAAATCCAGAAATGACTTTTATGTTGCTAAATGTTTCCCATAAAAATTTATTGGGAAGTTAATAATAAGGTGACGACCAAAATTCGGACATCTATTTTTAGCACGCTAAACAGGTTTGGCTGTACCAAATTCACAAAATTAGTTTAACATAAAACGTTTTCATGTTCTTTCTTATTTATATGTTGGACAACCTTACCGATTGTAGGTCAGCCCATTTCAACTGTGTTTGTTTTTAATGCACAATATTTATTTTATACAAAACCGTTTTTTACTCAGTCTCGCTTTCTTTTTCTGTATAACAAAGTGAATAATTTAAATTCGTAAAATAATATAACCGAACACGAACCGTAGAGATACGAAAAGTAGAAATCTTGGGAAAGCACCACGGGCGAATTTCTCACCTGCGAAAGGAAAGAGTTTGAACCGAAATTATAAATCCATAATTAGAAAAATCCTAGATGTAATATATTAGTTTTCTCTATTTTGTACTCTTCTAAATGAAATGTTTTCGTTTAAAACCTTCCACTTAGTTTCTGTTGTACACTGAAATTATTAACTTGTACAGTTTGCAAGCCATGTAGTTGGTAGGTAATACTAATTTCTATACTATTAATTATTAATACAACAATTATACTATATTTCATCATTATTAAAAATTTTATACATCACTCTACGGCCTGTAATCAAATTTAAAAATAAATTTCTGGTTTCATTTGTCATTTATTCTTTCTCTTCAACTGCTTCTGGTTTCTCAAGTTACTTTTTAGAAGTGTTATAGTGTTAGTCTTTTCATGTGCGAAGCACTAACCAAAAACATTCATGAACTGAATTTTTTCTCGTTGCTACTCAACTTCAACTGTCAAATAATAGACCACCTCACACCTTAAGCGAATGATCCTGCGACTATAAATTGCTTGTGTTCCTATGTACATGTATGTGTAAATAATCTTTTTAAGTAATAAATAAATTTATAGTAGTTCTGACACAAGGCTTATGGCCAGCTAGAATCTGCAATAAATGTATTGTAATAATTATTATAAATAAATAAATTATTAAATAAAACTATAAATTGCTAGACTGCACCACGACTGCACTGCTGCTACAAGGAACCCAACCTCTATTTTGTTTATAATACATATCAGTTGTTTAAGCGAAAACGCAAATTTTTAATGAATGTGTAAATTAATAAATTACTAAGCAAAATTCCGATTTAGACGACGACCTTCGGTATCCAAAGAGAACCCAGTGTTGGAGAGCAAAGGTAAACATGGAAACTTAATTTAGAAAACAAATATTTTCCAAGAGGCGAACCGCAGGGGCATTTAAGTGCCACGTTTCGACTCCAAATTTTTACATAATTCTGACCATCCAATTTTTTTTTTAAATTTAAATTATATAATAAAACCAAACTAACAAGACACAGAATGTCTTCTTCCTAATTTATTATTAATATATTTAAAACATGCAGCTCAATTTTGCACCAAACCGTTGTACTACTGTGTGTTGTAATAAATCTGTTACTTGCACACAACAAACTTTAGACGTTGTGTTCTTCTATTTTTTACTATTTATTAGGTTATTACTATTTTTTATTACTTATTTGCAAGGACTACATAAAAAATATAGCTATTACCTATATCTTTTCATCATCTCACCATAAGTAACCATATACTATATCAATATCAATAGTGATAATATTGTTTATAATAATTTGACACTTCAGGTAATTCTACTAGGTAATTACACAACAAATGCATATAATATGTAGTACACAGTAAGCACAATTGTTCCTGAATTGAAAAGAAAAAAAACTGCTACTTATCCTAAAACACCACTATCATAAATTAAAATTTATTTCTGATGCTGAGCAACAGACCTATTTTTGAAAAATTATATATCATTTAAATTACTTAATAAAATACGCTGTATCTTAGAAAAATACAGAATGTACTAAATATCTGTAATGGCGTGGCTTTAATATGAAAAAAAATACTTATACATGATTTGTACTCCTTTATATCAGACATTAAATAATAATAATAATAATAAAGCGAATGTTATCACTGCTTATGTAGTAACTACTTAAGACTGTACGTGAGCCAAATACAACTGGATATTTAATTTATTTCCATTGGTAACCTCATCGGAGTAATCAACTTTTTGTCGCCGGATTTGGAAATATTATGTGTAAAAGATTAGAAAATGTAAAAGTAAACGTTGGAGTAAACGTTGATACCGTTAGAGACAAGTCGAAACACCTACAGTTTAACGAAAGGTAAATTCCTATACAGTTAGCATTATCTTGAAAGTGTGACGAAATTAGGTTGAGTAGAAAGAACTCAAACGCTGATATTTTTAAGAGTTATGGGCCCCGTTTTCTATCACACAGAAAAACAACGCGCACACATACATACATACATAACTATTTACATAATGTCTAACGGTCGAGAACATCACTTGTTAATTATCACGCCGGAAAGATGAAATAATCAGGGGAACGTTGTTTGCGAGTCACAACACGAAAACGCCTCAAGGGAAGTTGTGAACTGGACAACCCCTCAGATAAGAGACAACACTATCAGATGTAATAGAACGTGTTGTTATTCGCTGCAAAATGTATTCCGAACTTGATAATAGTGAAAAGTATTTGGTAGATGCCAAAAAACCTGTCTTGATACAACACCGATCAATCACGACTCTTCCACGGTAATCCCCTGGCGGAAGTGAGTCTTTTACGAAAAGTTGATTTCTCAACTGTTACTGCATCTTTGATTTTTTTTATTATATAATTTATTTATGTATAGTAATTATCACAATATATTTAATACAGATTCTAACTGGTCATAAGTCTTGTGTCAGAACAGCTATACATTTAGTTATTACTTAAAAAGAGTGTATATATTTATATGCACATACACACATACTTAGGTACACGCACATAAACATATATATTTAGTTCAATTCGAGAGGAATTTTGTTAAAATTCGTTATTTTTGAAGAGGTTTAATACTTCCTTAGAGAAGTTTCTAAATTTTTTGAATTTTCTATAAATATTACAATAAATATCTTCGTTTACGTGGTATTTTGTCTGACTTGCACCAGCGCGAACATGAAATGAGGATGTAGTCAACATCATCCACTTCCTCGCCAAAATAACAAGGAACAGACATCAGAATTTAAAATTTTGAAACGGGTCAGGTACTGTTTGAATTTCCTTGAATTTCCCGTGACCCGTAACTGCATCTTTAAGTAAATAATTTTAATAGACCATAGCTTAATGGTAGTCCAAACGTACAGTATAAAAGGTACAAATGTAAACATACAAAGAAGTACAATTAAAAAAGAAAACAAGTACAAGGTGCCTGGTAGGTCTCACACGTACCTCTCTCTGCACCGGACACAAAAATTCTGTGATCAAGAAAGTCTTTAATAATTAATTTAAGGGCGAGAGCATTATTAACTAATTAGAAATGGATCGACAATACTAAATAACATAAATCCAGTGTACTATTAATCTGTAGTTTACAGCAGTGATAACAATGATTTCTTCAGGTTTTCGTCTCCCGCTGATACTGGTACCACCTTCATTGTAATTAATGTACATTATTATTGTAAATAATATACATACTGTAGGGCACATGTAGTATTTTAGACAAGAGTGGTAGTCGTATTACCCTTGTTTACGTATATTTCCTCAATTTAATTGTTTTTGTCACAAGAAATAGGTTTATAACTTAAAACTTAACTTCAAATCAAATCCGTGTTAGAAATTATTTATGTAATTGTTCTTATATCGAATTAGTTTATAAATCGTGTTAGCCAAGGTTACGTATGAGGGCGTACACTCACTTATATTATCACCTCGCACTCCCTGTGAATTATATAATAATTTCTATAAACATTCTGGTTTTACGAATATTTACTTTTCGGTACCAATTTGCAAAATAGAAATGTACAAGTTAATGAGTGCTGTCAGGTACGCCCACGTGTGAGCGAATTCAAACGCTTATTATTTATTTTCAGCCATTTGTCCGACTCTTACAATTTCATAATCTACTTATTGTAGTGCTTTCCGCTATTTTCTATTTGTTTCCAACTACGCACTTAACTAATTACTATGCTCGACTACTGATTTTATAACTTATTATTTATCTCCAACCGGTTATTATTATTAGTATTGTTATTATTATTATTATTATTATTATTATTATTATTATTATTATTATTATTTTATTAATTTTATTGTTCACGTCATTACTGAAATATTTATTTACGATTTATCTTTTATCGACTCTTTATTTCGCTATTCGTTATTTATTTTCAACTATTTATTTTTCATTGTCAACGGTTCATTCCAATGCTTAAAAAAATTATTAATATTCATCTAGTTATTTTCATCTGGTTATGGCTTATCGTCCATTATCTATCACTTATTTTTTAGTTATTTAATCAAAATTTGACGTAATGTATTATTATTTATTCGATTATTTCACTAGAGAGATTAATCGTGCTTTATAAAATATTAATATTATAACAATAAATTATAAATAGATTGCCCAAGTAACTACTCGCTTGGTTTACTTTCCCCCACAGGTTACTGCTCATCTGTTTTTTTTCTTGTTGTTGTCATAGTTTTACTTCTTACAGTAATTTCCGTAAGATGGGTATTTTGCGTGAGAGTGGTCCTAAATGCACCATAACATCAAGTGTGTTTTGCGTGTCATCATTTTCGATATTTTCCAACTCGTATATTTCAATAGGGCCACACATAATTACAGGTAAAACGTAAAAGTTGGTACTCGTATGCTACGTACGCGTGCGTACCAACACGTGACCGTGTGTAAAGCACATTTAAGTATTTTTGTTTTCTCCAGAATACTACGCGTTACACAAGAGAGCTCGTGCCCGGTGCCCACAACCGCATGCTCACCCAAACTCTCGCGAAAAATCAAAACAAAACTATTAAAAATGGGAATTATTATTAAGTAATAAGAAATTTATTAATTACCGGCCGTCTCGATGGGTGGAAACCTGAATTGGTTCGGTTTCAATGTTTCGACACGTCGGTAAGCAAAAGCCCTACTTTTGATTACAATTTATTAACATTGAATTGAACATGGCGGCGTGGCGGTTGCCCTCGCCGGGTACCCTGCACCGTGTCTAATTGGTCTTTGACCTCTTCCCCCCAGGATTACACTCGTTCGAATTCATTCATCGCATGTTGGCCCATTTCTTGTCGACTGCTGTGACGTGTGGGGAAACCTAGAAATAGAAACAGCTTGGAATTATGTCAACACACTTGAACGACTGGAATTGCACCAGATACCAGATGCTACCTTCACTTCTCTTCGGACGAGTAAAATATTCATGCATTAATATTTTTTATTTGTGCGAACGTGTTCTCGGACACTTGTCTCCTTTTTTGGTAGGAAGCAGGAAAACCTTATGGAGGTAAACCAACCCAGAAGACTTGCACGTGGGATGTCAATTGCTAAATTGAAGGACTAGCCTTTCTGGCGGTAGAAAGGCACATTTTTTGAGTGACAACCAAGGTGACAGCGCAAGCATCTGAGTACCCGGGCACTGGTACGAGTTCTCTGGGCTCTTGTACCCTTACGCCATTCTTATTTGTGTAGAACTCGGTCTTTGGTTTGAAATATTTTTCTCTCGGTTAACTCCAAGGTACCCAAAGTGTAGTTTCGTATTGTGCGTTTCTCCGGGGCCTCCGGAAGTTTAAATCTAACGAGAGAGCGAGTCTCCTGTTCGCATTAACAGACTCAATTTATTGAAACCAATTCTAAAATCAATTAGAAAGAAGAAATGAATTCGAACAACAAATTACTGCAACTTCTTTCTACTTGTAATTTTCTCAGCTCCAAGCCCCCAATTCTCTCTCTCTCTCTCTCTCTCTCTCTCTCTCTCTCTCTCTCTCTCTCTCTCTCTTGTCCACGCAATAATAAATCCATTCAATTCATTCCCCATTTGGAAAAATCAAATTTCAATGGAGGTGATCAGATTCCAAGTGACTGCCGCAGGGCCCCAACATTTCGGACCTGTAATTAATCACCAATTGAGTTTTTTGGGTCTTATTACGGACCTGACGGAAACCTATGACTGATCGAAATCAATCCGGAGAAAAGATGACCGGGCTCAGGTGGAACGTGTTCACTGCCTGTTGGAGAAACGAACGAGACGTTCAACAACCGCCACGATGACACCTTTTAAATTCCACGCTCAAAGGTCAAATTCAAAGGTACGGAGGAATGTAGCCCTTCTCCCTCCCCTGTGAACTTTCCTTTGTCAGTTATTTGAATGCGGAAAAAAAAATATTTCGTTACATTTGAACTTTGTCCATTTTCTCTCTTGTTCCTTGTACTGATAATGTCAAGTGGGTATCATCAATTACTTGACAGTGAATATCCAATCTCCATACTTTTGCTCGATTACATAAGGAGATCAGAATTTTTTGTTACATTTATTAAGTAATGCATAAATTACGAAATCGCTCCGCATCCAACACCAACCAACAAAAACACCAAACCGTAGAAAGCATATAATGGAAAAAATAACTACGAATATGTACGAAATAAAAAACCATATGGAACATAAAATACATGATAGATATTGAAGTACACAACATGCAAACAGAATACCCAACAGCAGTTGAATAACTAAAATAAATTATAAATAATAAATTAAGTTCGTTCCAACTTCAAAGTTTTGTTTTTTACTTACAATTCCTATTTATTAAGTCTAGTTTGTAGACATAAATTTTATGTGTGGTTGTGATGCATTTCCATAGAGAGTCCAACACAACAGTACACCTAATAGTAAAGACAAAATGTACACCTTTCGTTACGAAGATAATCCAAGAGAGAGAGAGAGAGAGAGAGAGAGAGTTAATAAACCAAAGGTTAACTCCGGTGGGATAAAAGAAAAGCGCAACACTAGAGATAATCTCCCGTAATTATCTGATTAGGTCAGCTTATTAAAAACATTGCTGCCTTTTAAGATATTAAACATAATGTGGAGTCACTTTCTATTGTGTCAAACGATTGCAATCGTTTTACGTACATTATTTTCCGGGTGAAATTGTTTTTCTCTCCCTCCAAAAACGGATTCTCGATGTGCTTGTTAACAGCACCGACCAACAAGCGTTTATTTATTTCTCCAGGTTTACGTATATTTAGAAAAATATGAACGAATATTATGTAATGAAATACTTGTCGTACGCTTAATATTCATAAGTATAAATTATGTTTGTCTGACAAGGAAAGTATAATAAATTATACGTGTATACTTTTTAAAATTCGTCTGCGAGAAGTATACATAGTAATTTCAATGCTTTTCACCAATTTGTTATCCACACTATACACTAGTGTGTAAAGTACTCTTATTTATTTAATAAGTTCATCAGACAGATTAATAGATTTTAAACATACACCACTAATAACTCATATTATTATTGTGTTTTATGACGCAGCGTTTTGCTGTATACTGTCTTCATGAAAACGTAATCACTTATTCCTAAATTTCAAACTTTAATAACTCAATTAATAACTCTTAATATTATAAGTATTATCATTCTTGTATTTAGAATCGCCGCTACAAATAATAAGAGAAAATTCTAAAATATAATACAAAAATATTTTGCTATTGCATCTGGCAATCTCTCACCCTCTCACAAACTATTAATTTGATTAATTTTAATAATACCTACACACAAACAGAATTCGTTCACAAAGTTCAGTATGAAACATTATTAAATAGCTATTCTCTGACGTGAACACTTAGCGAAACACAAAAAAAATGTATATATTCGCAATGATTAATAACGCCACTCAATACGATATTATTAAGTATGAATATCTTAATATCGGGATGAAGTATAAGTACCGTAATTTATTAAACCGGTCGAGTGTACATTTCATCACGTCGCATTACACTTCATTTAAATAAATCTGGTACAAAGTGAACGTCAAGTTAAAAAAATAAAATAAAAAAATAAAATCAAGCAACATTTTAATAACACGCATCTATTGATAGAAGAAAAGTACGCTGGCAAAGATTGAGCTAAAAAATTAAAATTAAAACTCGGAAACCGACAAGTCCAGGACCGGAAGGAGTTGAAGGGAAAGTGAGAAAACTTATGTAGTGAAAAACTAATTGAACCAGATGTGACTCGGGGTGATTTATAGTTTTCAAAGAGACCGATGTGACAGCCAAAGGTGGCCATTGATCAAGCGATATCACAAAATAAATTATTTCCACTCTCGACGAGAGCACAATCCGCATAAATAATACATGAAGAGCTATTAAAAATCAGAAATTTATGGACAATAAATAATATTGATTTTAGCAGACGAGACACGTCCATCTGTCACACGGTCCGACGACCGAAATAAAAAAAACTGCCCATAAAAATATTTGCTCCAAATTCCAGCACCCGTTTATACTTTTAATTATTTATTGATTGAGACGTTTACATAATTTGACCGGTCAATAGAATTTATGGCTGCCTTATTAAATAAATTTATGAAGAAGAATTTTCAAATTCCTCCAGACATTCACCCGAAGTCATTTAACCGACATATGCAACATCAGTTACTTGATACAAACTTATTCGACTTAATTTGGGTGAACTTAAGTTTAATAAGTACGCGAAATGAGACGTGCAATATTAATAAGAAAGTAAGTTTAATAAATACCACACTAGACGTGAAAAATCTGATCTCTTCGACCGGTGTGCGAGACTTTCCGAGTACTCGTAACTACAATACTGCTGAACACCACTCGTTTCCCCCGGAAATGACTACAAATAAATAAAGCACCATACATAAATCTTTCGAGCAATTAACTTCGATAAAATCTGAATTATAAATTTGAGAAGTGTGATGTTACATAAACTCGTTACTCGACTTGAGTCAGTTGGTACAGCATATTTAAAACGAGTTCGGGTTTGGGTGTCTGGTGCACACGGTGGTTGATCGGTGGTTTTCATTGCTCAACGAAACTCTCAAATTTTCATTTTCAACCTATAAATCGATCAAACCGATCAGTGTCCGATCGAAGTCAATCGTATTTTCCTAAGAATAATAGAGAATCAATTCCGGTTGACTGTGAAACCGATTACTGTGTAAACTCAGTCAGTTCAATTGCTACAGTCGAGACGTGATCGCGAGCACGAATTCAGCACGTGGTCCATAATTACAATACTGAAATAGCCAATAATATCCAATAATGTAGTTCGTTCAGTTGCGTTTGATTACTTTATGACAATTATTGTTGTAATAGAAACGACTTCTTCTTTTACTTCATGTTTCACCACGAGTATTGCAAAAGAAATATACTCTTGAGTTTCTCCTGTACAATTACACAACGAAATGAACTCATCTAATGAGTCAAGCGATACTAAAAACTCAGCCTTACATTATAATTTATAAATATTCTATATATATTATGAACACATTCTGCACTTAAAAGGAAACGGGGCCCCCTACATTTTTACTCGGTTCGTTATAACGATGTAAAATATCAAATAGTCGGCTACAAAACCGCAGATAAATGTATAATATTATTATATAATACAAAAAACGACAGAGTGAAAGAAAACTACTTTCTAGGAGTTGGCGTGAAGCATGTTGAAATAATGTAAGCGCACCTACAACTCTTCATTTGGAGATGTGGTACAGTACAGGCGGAGCTGTTTCAAAAGGAGACCTAGAAAATAATAGAACAAAACGTTTAAGGAACCTCTTAAAATTGGGAAGAACAAACCAAAAATATATAGTGAAAGTGTAAGACGGCATTTCTACATTGAAGTGACATCGAGAACAATACAATAGGACAAAACCTGAGTAAAACTTAAAAAAAAAGAACTTCCAAAGTCTTAAAAAGGCTCGGGTTGATTGCACAGAAAGACTGGTAGAGTAGAACTTCACAGGATGACCAACCAATAAAGAAGAATCTAACTAGCAACAACCGGTGTATATAAAACAATGCACTGAGTATGGAGAAAGAAATCAAACAAAAACAATCAAACCCTGCGATGGAATGGACGAACCTTTGTTAAAACTTCACTACTAAGTTCTAACTTTTGGCAAGGGACACAACACAAACACATAAATAACTTGCCTTCGAACCAAAAGAACGGCTTTCACTCACACCGAGTTGAACAACAACAACAACAACAAGACTAAGTGATAAAAAAGTCAAAGTAATAAAGTAAACTTATTAATAAGTCTACCCGCCAATAGATAAATTATGTGCATGTATTTCGTATAATCCTCAACAATAACGGGAAATTACCCGAGTCAGTTTCTTTTTAGCTAACTTGGCAATAGGCAAACGTGACCGACTATTCATCAGAAGGTAAAAGCGAAAGCAAAATAGTCAACTAGTAGCCAGTGATGTTTATTTGATTTATAAGACCAGGAATAGAGCGGCGGAAACAACGTGGACTTGGTTATTTCCCAGAATTAAGAGAAGGTATCATCGTCATGGATTATTCCACGATTCTCATTTGATAGTTTGATAGTTTTATGGTAAAATCTAGTACCGCAAGTGGGTAGGTTACTTGTTTTTTCGTAGGTGAGTACTACAACTTCCCGTGAGACATTCTCTCAACCTCTAACCGTATTATTGTTCGACGTAACCGGAACAATCGGTGTTGTACGATATTACTAATACTACAGTATCGGTGAGTATAAATAATCTGAAACTATCATTACACTGCGCTGGGGAGAATTGGAAATATTCAACTGATATTTAATTCAGTGAGACTCTCGAGTGTTTACTTTCTCACCCCGACTCCATCAATTTGTAATTAATACCCGTTATTAATTGGTTTTCTAAACCTCAAGGGACGCTCTGCCTAGAGCTGTACAATCCCTTTCAGTTATTTTCGTACATAAACAGAAGTTACTTCGTTTCCTATACAACTTCTAATTACACTCTAATTATTATTCAGGTGAGACCGGAACTTGGTCCAGTCCCATCATGGCGACACGAGAACTCGAATTGAAGAAATTGACTTGTCACATTTGTCGTAATAAAAATTCAGATCATTAACAAACACTATTTCTGCCATTTTTCAGGGCATTCGACCCGACAATTACCGTGTTGATTTTTTCATGCGCATTATTAATGATTCTAAAGCCGTCAAAAATTCTTTTTAGCCTGAAGAAAATCATGCGACGCAGACAAAAAATAGATCTTGTACATTAATAAATTGGCATTAAAATTTATTGGTATCGCGCATGCATATAAGTACATAAATATAACTACTACAGATGTTCCTCGCCCTTTGCCTTACCAACAAACAGTACACAAGTTCAATCCATTAATTACTTAAGAAAATGACTGCGTTTTTCGTGACTCGTGACTCATACAACACGAAAAGTGTGATATATGCGAAAAACTAAACACAAATCTACTATGGAAGACATTTAACTTAAACATTACATTTGGTTAGTTGACCATTATGTTAACGTTTCACATTAACCGTTCCAATTCACCGAGGGAAAGTAAAAACATGAAAACAGGGAGAAACCAGTATTCCAGTTACCAACTGAAAGAGTGCCACCAGACGTGATTTGTGTTCCTTCAAACGGTCATCAAGTTTGACCGAGTATTAAGTTTTAATTTTCCTCCAACACAAACCAAAATGGTTCTCTGCAGGTTTACGAAATTTGGAACATGCAAAACCAAATTATTACCCGTGGCACAACTCAGGCGTAAATTCTCCTGGGAATAAAAAATTAAAACATTGAAATAAAATTTATTTATTTGTTTGACTTAAAGTGGGTATAAACAAATTTTAAAAAGCCCGCAAATAAAGTCAACAAAAAAAAACAAAAAAAAATGCTACTCTTAGGACTAAAGTGACACTGTATGGAAATAAATGATGCAGACCGATATGATAAGTCTTAACATACGTGTATATGTATGTACAACATATTTATAACATACATATATGTATATACACGTGGGTAAATATACAAAAATAATAAAATAATATTACACTGGAGAAATACAAAAAATGATATGATTGTATTCTTGGCAACCAAAAGAAAAAAAATCAATAATTGAACAATTTTTTTCTTATAATATCGGTTTTAAACTAAAATAAACGAAAAACTAAATGACAATAGTAGGGATACTCGTTGTGAAGAGAAGCGAGTAAGGGAAATATATGCAAAATAAAAAAATCTCGCGTGACCCATTTAAAAAAAATACACATACTTACAGTATATAGTACAAACATTTCTGTACATCTTTTGAATCACTTAATTCGACTCGTTTTGTACACCAAAATTTATACAAAGAAAAGCAAAGTTAAAACAAAGACGAGTCGCAGAACTTTTAGACACTTCACATTGAACCGAGTCGACGTCAATCAAAATATAAAGTGATATTCACTACATATTCACGTGTACTACATTGTAATATTTTCTCGACTGAGCAGACTCGGTTCAACTATTTATACAAGGCACTGTAATAGTCTAGCAAAGACCAATTCTACCATACCGATGTGGAAGACCAGCCAACGACAGATTTCACAAGAGCGCACCACAACACCAAGAGATTTATGATGGGATGACGATGCTGGAGATGAGATGAGGTAATGTTTAAAAAGTGTTTTCCATTAGGATAAATTTGTTCTGTTAAAATCATAGACATACGTCTGAGTTGTCTTTATAATAAAAACAAAGAACCCTACCACCAAACCATTACCACCAACATCACAAATAAAAATCTCACCCACCAGTCTATGGGCACTTGTTACCGACCAAACAAAGTCAGAGTAACAGAACCATCACAAACTCTTCAAACTCTGCAACGTGGTGCTATACTCCGATGGATTCTTCAGATTTTTAACAATTTCAATAAATTCCTCATCTCTTTGTTGTTCGCACACTTTTGGACGTCGTTCTTCCGGCGTTCGATGATCTTCCACCCCGTACCATCAGGCTCTCAGAGCTTCTTTCACCTTTTCTTTCTCGATAACCGACAGTGATTTCTCGATTAGTTCGAACGTTTGCGAAGAGTACTTTTTGCCTTGAAGGGAACTGAAGTGGTCACACCACGACATCACTGACTCGGACATGCCGGGTGGTAGTTTGACGGAGATGTCGAGGATCTCTCCCTTCTCTACCCTTAGGCTCACGTTCATCTTCGGACCAGTCACCTTGTCCGGAGAATCAGCAGGAATGGGAAATGAACGGGTGACGGTAAATTTGGGTGTTTTGCCAAACCTCCAATCCCAGCTGGTGAATTCGTCACGAAGTTCGTTTAAACCTACAAGTAGAAGACATCACCGATCACGAAAACTGTCACTTGAATGTCAATGCTACTAGAACCTGGAAGCGTTTTCATAACACTCATTCTAAAAAAGGCGGTCTTCTCCAATGAGACCAGTCATTAATTTAAAATTCAATTCTGCATAATCAATAATGACATTTTCTCTATTCTCCACATAATTCCTCAAAAATTATTCTCACAACCAATTCACGTTTAAGTGACGTAACACTTCTTCGATGTATACCAATTGTAAATTACTAATTAAATAACGTGTAGGAGTTAACTGGTCGGTACAATCTCAAGACTACCAATTTGTTCTCAATTTGACCATTTCCGTTTATCTCCGCATCAGTACAAATAGGACCGTTCAATTCAAATTGAACTCATTGGTTCCACGTAACGAGCGACCATTCGTTATACCCGACTTCTTCCATCTTTTCCGCGGTTCCCAATTACGTAACGTTCCCCTTTTCAGGACACGGTCCTGACTCGGAATGAACGGCAATTGAACTCACCGGGAAACCAGTGTTCAATTGGATTTATTAAATGAAACCCAATTTGTTTATTGATCAACTCGGTTCCTCCGTCCATCTGGGAAATTGCTGTCGTTCTTAGGAACTCCCAACCGATGGCCGGCAGAAGACGTTCGAAGCTCACGTGGGCGTTGCTCTCGACCAAATTCTTCGTGTGTGATGGAACACTTTTGGTTGCGTTCGTTTGGAATTCGCTCTTTAAGAGAATACAAAACAGTGTTAATTCACGTTCAATTGGTTTGCGCAAACAAAAACGTTTCAGAGCCCTACTCAAAAATTGATGGTGAAAGAACTATACAATAGTTGGAATACTGTAAAATGGATACTACGTCACCGAAACTCTCGAACAACCCCACAATATATAATATTTAAAGTGATGTGGTGAATGTACCTTCTAATTGAACTCAGATCAACCACCATAAACACGTAACGATTCACAGTGCTTAACAAAGACTAAATATTTATTAACAGTATGCTTGTATTGATTAACAAATCAATTTTCTAAACAATATATTCCCCAAAAATAATAAAAAGTATATACGTTCAATAGAACAACGTTAATTAATCTTAATTGTTTTTTGGGTGACAAATGTGCAAAGTTATTTGTTTCTTATTTTTACAATTTTTTTATTGCACGCCTATTTTTTTTCTATTACACAGGATATACGTCTCATGAACCGTCAAAGTTTAACTCCACACAGTCAAGTAAACACAAAAACAAATAATAATCGACGAGTGTTATATTAAAAGTAAGGATATTTCCCGCGTTACTCGTGATTTTGCTGTCGCTTATTTGTAAACTCAAATTGAATCCATTGATTCATCACTGACACTTATCACCATTAAAAAACTGTTAATTTTGATTTTTTATGGCGCGACATAATGCTAATCCCGACTCCCAGTGCATCTGTGTTCTGTCCTGATGAACCTGATAACCGTTTCGGCGATAAGTTCCCTTACCCTGCGGTTAAATTCAATAAGGTCTTGATTCTGGCAATTACTGGGTCACCATCTCATTCGATTTGATGCAATTAGCAATAGAATGATTGTTTGACATTTTACAAAACAAAAAGAAATCATCAAGTAATAAATTGCGTCATTATTTGTTATTAAATGAGAGACCACCCTGCTTCATTTGCAGGTCCGCCAGGGGTACCGTGCACCCTCTAATTTACAATTCCTCCTGTGTTTGGTCACTTTACTGATTTACTGGACTAAAATTTAAAAATTTTCAATTAAGTACTAACAATAATAATATTAATTAGGCCGACTAGAATGGTACTCGGTCAATTTTACTGATAAACCTTTTTGTAATTCATTTTAGCTTCATGTCTGAAACAGTTTACTCTAAGAATGGTTCAATTCTGGCTCCATTACTTGTTATATAAATTAAATTGTATTTTGTAGCTGACAAGATCACACATTACCTGAAAATTAAATATTTTATTGCATTTCTTGACAACAAATATCTCAACTGTTCAGGAAGGAAACACCAACTACATAGGCTTAATATTTTTCTCTATTAGAGAAATAATCTTATAAAAGTTCATTTCCTTTCTTAGCTACATTAAAATTCCTTGCTTTCATATTCACTTAGTGTTTATTATTAAACAATTCTTTCATAAATTATATAATGCGTAACAGTAGTTCTGTAGGCCCATGAGTTCATCCTTTATCAGTTATTAAATTCTTATTACGGCCATTGTCACCTTAAAGTTAGGAACTTTGTTTTTCCAACGCAAAATTCCTTCCCTGTAACACAAATGATTTATCATTTGAATTGTCAGAAATCTTAAGTGCACAAGTCAAACAATTAACCATTAACTTAGAGCCTAACAGAAATTGGAAGACTTTTCAGTTTTTAACAGAGGTTCACACTTATTACTTTACACCTGTTGTGCGACTGCAATGCTTCAAAATGAAAATTCAATATCTCAAGTAGTTCATAAATTGGATAACATGCTTCTTAGCTCTGTCCTAATTAGATTTGTTGTTCTTTTATCAAGTCCTAATTCCTCTCTATTTTGATTAAGACTGGCCTAACAATAAGCCTCAACATTATCCAAAAATACAACCACAAACTTTCATTCGCTTCAATATGATGCTTAAACTTCCATTTTAAAAAAATTGTAAATGGTAGATTAATTTCTTCTGCATAAGATCACCCCAAAAATCTCCATTTTCCACAATGATAACTACATTTTATACAATTTAACATTAAATTATAAATAGTAGTAACCTACTACCCACAACAATTTTCTCAAACACTTGAAACCTGTATAATCTGAAACTAAAGTTCTCCGTAATCATTTAAAGCTGAGGTACTTATCAAATTTATAACTATTTATTAATTTGGATCTATTCATTATAGTATGTGTGCTAAGTGCCAAGTGTACAATGTAGATGAGTGCTAGATTCTCTTTTAATTTGGTGCTTTCAAGGATCATTTATAAGACTTATTAATTAAAACTAATGGTATCAGCAACTACTTCGTGAATTTTCTGAATATCTATTACCTCTGAAATATAATAGAATATATTACTTTAATGTATTGTTATTACAATTTAATGGTGTGTAAATGTAAGAGAACTAAGGTCAATCGAGACTTAAATTGTTGACACAAATTTCAGGCATTTGTGTCCAAATTTTCCAAGGGTTTATTCAAGATGTGATCTCCTTTTTAAAGTAAATTTTTAAAATTTTCCATTCCTTTGATGTACCATTTCTCTTTGTACAACTGTGGAACAACAAATAAATCAAATAGTTTTGTAGGATATAAGTAGAATAATTCTTCATGCAAAAAAAGAAACCCAATAATTCCACATTGTTTCATAAATTATCCATAAATCAGCAACTATTATTGGCAGAGGAATCCAATTATAACAAATCTGTAATGCAAGCAGATCAAAAAGTGATACTTAGTTGCTTATCTGCTTACTTTATTTTCATAAAGAACTCATTCCAATCTGTCACATGAGTAAAGTTGTACGTCTTTCATTTATTCTCTTATGTTCTATCACAGCAGTGAAGACTTCCTGATTTTGTTCCCGACAAAAATAGGGTAATTAAATGAAATGAATAAATAGCAATGCTCTGGGCCTGGTCCAATGTATTTACAGGAAAACTACTCTAAAATATGTAGATCTCCAAATCTACATTAAAAAACATTAGAATAAAGTCAAAAGGGTTGCAACCACCCATTAAAATAAGTTTGAATGATAGGTTTGCTACATTATGTATGACTACTGCAGACAATCATCTTGCTTAGCAAAATTTGAGACTACATAAAGCATACATTCCTTGAAAGGAATGCATAAATTTCCTTTTGTTATATGTTATGAAATTGTTCCCTCATTACAGATATCTGAACAGAAGTACTTCTAATAATTTAAAGCACTACATTTCAACCAACCAGTCACCAATTTAATTAGCCTTGTGTGTTTGTGTACTTACTTTGTTAACATTCAAGGTTTCCTTCAAATGTGATTTATTCGCATTGACCAAAAGAGTGCAATGATGATAAGCATTGGGTCTCCCTAATTTGCTGGCAGTTCCAGATACTTTCATGTTATCCAAAAGCAAATCATCTTTGTCTGAAATCTCAATGTCCAGGTTGAATTCCTTTTTCAGTGCTTGTTTTATAAGTCTCAGGTTGTGTTTTCTATTGTACCTTTCCCTGGGCGTGAAAAAGCTCAAATTGATATTTCCTCTGTCATGGTACACCGTCCCACCTAGAAAGAGGGAAAACAGTAGTTAGGGAAATTGCGTAACAAGTGGCTTCGACGTAACTTTTGCCTCTGCTGGCCTCAAATCCTCAACAAAATGGCTCTCACCTCCGCTGTTCCTCCTCGCTAAATCCATGCCATTTTCGCCGAGATATTTTATATTTGATTCAACCCAGGGGTTCTGGTGTCTTCCGATGACAACGCATGGGTCGTTTCGCCAGATGAGGAGAACGTGGTGCTTGTTGAAGTCCTTGTGCTTGTAGAGCCAATTCTCGATCGCGAGGTTCGTGAAAATATCATTCGATTGGGAGACGAATACCGATTTCGATATATCATCCTCGTTCTTTGTGATCTGAGACGACCACTGCCTCTTCTCCGTCGACAAATAACGGGCAAAATAATTCGCGGTCCCATTCAGGACGACCGCAAATTTCCTATACTCTCTAGCTCCATCGAGTCCAAACACACTTTTACTAATGATGAATGCCATCGTACACAATGGAACGTCGTTTCCGTTCGACCGAGTTTTTATTAAAAAATCAAGGAAGACGAAAAATTCGGGGAGCCAAAACGAATCCGTTAAATTCTACAATAGAATTGGTCTTTTTAAGTGCCGATTAAAACGCGAAATTATTTTATTTTGAAAATATTTCTTCTCACTCGCAGTCACTCGATTAACGTCTGGAGTAGTTACATATGTCTTTAGCTTACTACAAATGGCGGGAAATTCAAATTGTTTCGCTCGCATTAATAAATTAACTAATAATAGTTTGTACGGGAAAAATATACTAATTTTAAAATAATTTGTTATTAGGTAAATGTTTTTGTTCGCCTAAATTCAGTTAATCATCACTTAAAAAGGGATGTCTCCGAAGTAGAGCTGCTGGTGAGAGTGATGAGATGGTTGTGTAGTTCAATGGTTTGATGAAGCCACTTCCAAGTTTGGTGCAACATCGAGGTTCTCCTAGAGGTAAGACAAAATAATACTCTGACAAACATATGTCTAAATGATTCATTAGAGTCAAAATAAATAAATATTTTTCACCGTTAATTTAACTTTACAATTCGGTTCGTAATGTACTACAAATTGATTGGTAGTATTTAATAGTTCTATCAATAATCAACATTTTAAGTGATTACGACGAGTTTAATTTAAAAAAAAAACAAGTAAAATGGAAAGTAGTGCTAAGCGGCATGTTTCTAGGTCTCATGAAACGTGTGCGTGTAATAACAAGGCGGAAGTGATCCGTTAGAATACGAAAGGGTCCAGACGTCGCACAGTTTCGTCAGAACAGGAAGTCAGTCCTTTTAAATACAAAAGTATTAAAAATAAGCCTAGAAATCAAAACAAATCACCGTAGGCAATTTATGATCTTGAAAACAAAAGAAGTTGTTGAATGCTCCGTAAATATTTAACTATTCACCTTGTATCCTTTTCCTAGGTTTTATGGCCTTAGGTTAATTGGTATAAGCAACTTACACCTAAAGAAAAAGTAACCCGAGTAATTTAAATTTGATGTAATAGTATTTATTATGATATTATAAATTTACCTATAAATGTTTATCGTGCATACACGTGAATTACAGACAAAATTTTTCATTAAGTATTAATCTCATTACATCATCAAGTGTTACCATTTGCTCTTAAGTTTCTAAAATTTCTGTATATATATTTTTGTAAATGTTGCGGTTTATGTGATATCTTTGTCTGGTTTGCGAACAAGCAGTAAGGATGTGGTCAACATCATTCACTTCCTCGTCCTGGCATACGGGATTGTGTGATCATTTAAAATTTGGAAACGGGTCCGGTACCGTTTGAATTTACCCCGTGTGATACCCAACCTGTGGTCCCCGGGAATAGAATAGTACCAACCCGTACAGCGGGTGTCGTAAGAAGCGACTAAGGTGCAACAAGAGGGGTCGGGCAAGTGACCACCCGTGTGGTTTCCGGGATAGAATCCGACCAAGCTATGCTCTGGGTGTCGTAAAAGGCGACTAACATGTCACATGAGGAAGGGGTTCAAGTACGTTGGTGTTCGTACTTGTACTCCTCAGAGACGCCAAGGGATGTGGATGGCCTCCTGCACCGTCTGCAACCAGGGTTGACTTTGGTCAATGAGGGTTCCGGAAAATGCGGGCGATATGCCGTTCGCCACTTGTTGAGGCGACCTCGGTGTTTTTCAGTGGGTTCGAATCCCACAGTACTGTAAATTCCGTCCCAAAGGGTTCCTTTCACCGTTAGAAGAAAAGGTACCGTTTGAATTTCCCTTGACCCGTTAGGATTGGGGCTGACAATTAGCCTACTTGTCAATTTTAAAATATAAATCTGGTATTGATGTCGGGAGAGAATTTATACGTTACTTGGGCTCTTCACAACCAATGTAAATTCACTTAAACACGTTAATTATTCAATTATTAATTCATTGTACGGAACAAACAGCAGTTTGTCGTAATTCATCGCGGAAGATTAAAAATTCAGAGTTCTGTTTCGTAACCGGATGTTACTGCTCTATTTTTAGAAATAAAATATCAAGATGATGCCGGGGCTTACCTTCGAAGACCCAAACAATCTTTCCAGTCTTTATTCATCACTCCCGGCAAACTAATTTCCATTAGAAAGTTAAAACTGTTAACGACTGAGAACTGCAACCGTCCGTTGCCTCTCTCGAAGTTCTCTCCTCGAGCGAAACACTTCGATCTTAAAAAAACAAAATAAAAAATACGAAATTTCTACGTAAACAAAAGCGTGCGACTAACCGAAGACGAAAAAGTCCAAATGATCCAAATCGAGCGACTTACGAGACCTTTATAACACGGCCCTTGTCTATAACTCCGTACAAAGTTCATTTGATAAGACGAGTTTCGTACTCGAGAATCTAAGAACTTGAACTGAGTTCTTCACAGACACAGTGGTACGAGGCTAGCAACCTGTGTAAATCACCTTGAGAAAATTTTACACGCAACCCGACTGCCTAGAAAAACTGGAGTGTTGGTGGCAGATGAAATTTTCCAATCCTACGAAACTATATAGAATATGTTTAAGAATTAAGTAGAATGTAAGTGAACTCCCCGATGCAAGTCGATGTAAGTCGGTCCATTAGTTTCATTACATAAATAAAAACAAGTCAACGTGGAGTCATTAGAAAAGTAGGAAACGAACACAAACAAAATAGAATAAAAATTAGATGAGGAAGCCGGTGTCAAGTGGCCTACTAGACAAATACTTGAACTTCGGCAAATTAATTCTAATTCTTAAACTAATTCGGCAGCTTAAGGGGAAAATGATGCCAGACACGAAGAACTACAGACACAACAAACAGAGACGAAACTATCTTGGGTTGATCTATGATCTGAAGAACGAATTTTTCCAGAGTATGTTTTTCCAGGACCAATTGAACGCATCTAGGATTTCTAAACCGGCTAGCGATAGATTAAACAAATATTTACTCATGGAAATTTAAACGGAAAAATATAAGTACATGTGGGGACTGTACATAGAAATACTACAGTTCAAATATTATAAAAATAATAAATATGAATTAGTTAGGATTTACAATTTAAAATAGAATTTAAATTTTAAAATTGTGACTGGGGTCAAGTTAAATAGTTTTTAGAATTTCTCTATGATATACATATTTAACATTGGGATTATGACAGTTAGGGCTTATACATAATGATTTTAATTAACATAAGTATGTGTACACTTTCATAAAGTGTAATTATTGTAGGACCGTAAAAGAGGTAAAATACAATGGGAACAGTACCTGATACTCTCAGTTACCTGAGATAATTCAAAAATAAATGTATGCTACTTATATAAATAGACGAAAACACAATTACGGGGTAAGTTCATTCATCAAACTTCACATTTCAGACTATTCGTTAAGTTTAAATCAAACGATTTTTCATAGTTTCTAACAATCACGAGGTAACAGTGTGCATTCGTTTCATTTCCAATTCTGGAACCGGTCCTGACTGAGATCACAACCGGCTTATCATTACGTCGTCTGTTGTGTCCCGTCAATTGCTCACTCAACCTTAGTTCAACGACCATTTTTTTTTCTAAACTCCTTAATTGAAGTGGAATTTGTTCGGAGTTAATTGGAACGTCTACCGCTGCCAGGCCAAAGACCAAAGTAGGCTCACCTGATGACACAAAATCCAAAAAAAAAAAAACAAAAAAGATCACAACTTATTTATTATTTACGTCCGTCGCGTCTGCTCCACATACGTCGCCTTATTTAATTTACATTTCCGTAACTTTTTTTAAAACACCATTCATTCACTCGCACACTTCAAAACTTGAGAAATATACGACACACGGCCTCGATTTCTTAAAGAGTGCGGAAATCTGCGATTTTTGTTTACAATAGTAAACACACGTATGTACCATAAAACGGCAGGTAAATACAATCCTCTAATTACACACAACATAAATCCTCTTCAAACATAAACTCTGAAACAGAAACAAATAATATTAAGAGACGAAGATAGACAAGATAGAGTACAAGTACACAAAACATTTTAAATAAATTTTAATTAAATTAAATAAATAAACAATAAATAAAATTAAATAAAATTCGTCCAATGAAATGTGATAAACTATAATCAACCCAAGTCCCTGTACATGTGTAAGCCTCACGTGCAGATGACAACAGAGAACGATGAAGGAAGACTCAAAACGGAAGGAAACGTGACAGCAGAACTTCCCCAAAAAAAAATACCAAGACGAATTAATATATAATTGATATACAAGGGCTCATTTTACAATAACGAATTTACATAGCGGATTTTACAGCTTTCGTAAAAACAAATCACATTTCTAAAACAAAACATTATATATAAAAATACAATAATTTAACATTTGTATATAGCACATGTATAAATACATAATGATAGTAGCGCGTGGAAGTTATGATTCCATCAGAACACACTGTCGGTCTCCTACAAAAATTGTAACAGTATAAATACCATTATTTATTTTAGTAACTGAGTAACAGCAAGACCCGTCTTGAAAATATCACTCGAATATTTTCCTGTAGCAAATTTGTTTTCAATACTATCGGTCCGGGGAAACCGTAAAACGAGATATTTAAAATATTAAATAAAAATATACAATAATACAACGGTTAGCAGTCTTGTTAGCAAAGACTAGACTCGACGATTCAGTCAAAATCTTCTCTCGTCTTTTCCTTTTCCAACATCCGAAAGAATACATTTCAACGAAAAAATGGCGGCGCATACGAACGTCATCCATTCGCGGTAGAGTGACTCTAGTTGAGCCATGTCGAAGGCTCTACTTCCGCCGGAAGTGATCCTATCGAATAGTCACTTCTTTGTTTTGCCCTTCGGCGGAGCCTCGTGAGGAGGTTTCGATCGGTTTCGGGGTGGCGGCACCGGGTCAGACTTGCCCCCACCTTGCTTTCCTCCGGCTTTGGCAGGCTCTGCCCCAGCTTCCCCTGACGGCTTCTTCGGAATGGCACCAGCTTCCGGTTTGGAATCGGAAATGGCCTTTCTCCGCGGTGGAGGAATCGCCTTTAGGATTTGGTCGGACAATTTCGAATTTGGAGCAGGCTGTGACTTGTGCTTCTTTCGGTCTTCCTCTGAAGTCACCTTGAGTTCTTCGATTTCAACTGCTCCTGAAGGCGCGGATGGTGGAGGAGGTTGTTTTTGTGGTCCTCGCTTACCACCCTTGCTTTCTTGCTGTGGTTTTGGCAGTTTCGACTGTTTCGAACCTTTCGCGTCGGGTTGTGTCGCTCGGGGACCTTCCTTCTTGTCGTCGTCGGTTATTAATTTTAGAGCGTTCACTTCGTCGGCAGCTTCTGCTTCGGGTACCTCTCCTGCTACCTGTTTCTCAGCGCTTTTTCGGTTCTCCATCTTACTCTCCACCACTGTTTTTGCTTTGTCTAATATTTGATCTATTTCAGCCATGACTTTCCCGGCCAACATCTTACCCTCCGGAGTTTCTGCTTTTGAAAAATTCTGGTTGGTGACCGGTGGTGTTTCAAGTATGGTATTGTCAACACCCAGTAAGGGAGAGCCCTTGTCTGTTGACTCTCCACACCCTTGAAGTGACAGTTTGGGACTTGGAGATTTTCTCCTTCCTTCTTTACCTGCTGTAGCTTGCATTGCACCACCTACTGCCGTGTCACCCTCCTGTGCCACTACTGATTTATTCTCATCAGGTTTGTTTTCTGCATTTTCGTCTTTGTCTTTTGGTGACTTATCCTTGTTTGCAGGTGGAGGAGGAGCAGAACCTTTAGACGAAGGTTCATTCTTCTTTTGCATTTCTTGTTGTTTCTTCTTGTTCGATTCGTCATCCTTCTCTGTTGGAGGTTTTGGACTCTTCCCTTTGTTTCTTTTATTTTTGTGGTTCCTTTGGTTGTTGTTTCCCGACTCTTTTTCTGTCACGGTGTTCGCTTTATTCCCCGTATCAACTTTTGCATTGACACTGTCACCCTCCTGAGGAGTTCCTTCAGCAGCAGCTTGAGCGGGCTCTTTGGCTTGTTGTTCAACCTGCTTTTCAAGCATTTTTTCCAGATTCTGTTGGTCCCCCTTGGGTGCACCATTTTCGCCGTCGTAAAAAACAGAACTCGTAGCTTCTTCGCCTTGTTTTGGTGTCACGCCGACTATTTCTAATATTTTACTGATCATTCCTTTTTTTGCCTTTCCTTCATCTTTCAGTGACCCCGAACCAGATGTTTTCATTTCTTGACCTTCTGTAAGCGCACGCTCCGCTTCCGGTGTGACCGTATTGCATGGTGCATGCTGTGAGTCAGACAATGAAACTTCTGGTTTCTCTTCTGTCGGACTCTGCGGCAGCGGAATTGGAGGAAACTGAGCACTCTTGGCCTCTCCTTGATGTTTAATGATCTCCTCAACGTTTCTCTTGTGCTGTGAGTGCTGCGTTTCCGGCGCCTGAGCACATTTTATACTTTGAAAGACATCGCAGTAAGGAACCATAGCCGTGCCCTGATTCGGCGATTCAGGCACGGTATTTTGGTTAATCTGGTCAAGGGGGGGTTGCTCAACTTCTGATTTCGGGACATCGGCTTGCTTCTCCACAAATTCATTTAATTCCACATCCTTTTCAATTGGTGTTGGTGGAGTTTCAGTTATACGCACAACCTGCGTAGGAGCAATTGCAGACAAATGTGGTGGTTTGACTTGTTCCTGTGCCTCCGCTGCTGGTGCTGCAGATAAAATAACATTTGGTGCGACGCCAGTTGGAACTGACTTTTGATCACATGCTGCAGGAGGTTTCTCAAGCGCTTTCTCAGCCGTTTGATTTGGTTTTACGTCCGGAGAAGGCAATTCCTGCTGTGGTTGTGCAACAGGTGATACTGGAAGTTGAGCTGGCGATTGGTTTGGAAGTTTCGAATCGGCACTGGATGTTACTACCGTTGCTGCTGGGGGTGGCGATACATTTTGTGACGGGGTTTGAACCAATGCACCTGGCGAAACTGGTTCAATTTCTGACTTTTTATCCTGTGATTTGGGTGTTTCATCAAGTGGTGTCTGAACTTGTTCCGCAACTTTAGTTTTATTCTGTGCAGGTGGTGCTTGACACGGTGTTGGAGTATTCACTGGCTGTTGAGTTGAATTGGCCAGAACCTCAGAGCCATTTTTAACATCGCCAGATTGATTTTTACTAGGTTCGACCTTAGCTAACACATCGGAACATGACTTCAAGGCGCCTAGGTTTTTTCTCATTTCTTCGGGCACCTGAAATAAGTTCAAAGTTCATCATTTCAATTCACAACCGGATTGGTAAACTTGCCATGTTGAAAAGCACCTGTAAACATTGCACTATTAACCCAGTAGGATAACACTCTTCAAGCTAATCAAAGACCCTTCTGTTTAATCAATAACTTGAAATTACCTTTTAAACTATTCTGGTCGGGATTCGGAAGTTTGCGCCTGAAAAACAAAATAGTGCAACTCAACAAAAAAAGCTCACACAAAGTGCATTTAATTCTGAGTCATGAAATATAAGTGAAATTAAACATTGAAACTATGGTTTAATTTAAGTAATTAAATTGTAAGAAGAAATAAGTTAGTATGTTTCTATCATTCCTCATCATTTGCATAGCCGATTAATACTAATAAGCGGGCCTCTACTACCGGTACGAATCATTAATTTTCAACTAATTCGTTCAGCAAGTCAAATCTACCATACAAATACTATACATTACCGCTTTAAGTAAAATAAAAGCTACTAATAAAAGTTTGCATCTTCTTATCAAGTACTTAATTTTAATAGTCACTTGTGAAACGATCAAAATTAGTGTAACAAGCTACAACCAGATATTCCGCGGATGACTGTCATTGCGTAACTTTTATCTTACACATAATGTAATCATTAAGAATAATAATGTGGTAAGCCATTAATAGTAATCAAGTTAGTCTATAGTCATAATTGCTTCTGCCGTAAAACCATTAATTTCAGTTCGCACCTACAGTTAAAAATGACATTGTTACCAAGCTTTGGCTCGGTGTGCATGACCGGTATCGATCGTCTGATGACTGACCGAAGCCATCTTATTAAACTAACATACCTTTTGATCTAGAGTATGACATATTTTTGACCAGATATTATCAAACGAATCTCTTCCCATATAATCTATATTTCCCGTCTCCCAGTTCTGACGTCTCAGGTAATCCTCGTGAGCCGAAGACTTAGAATCCCCTGAGGATTCCATCTCATTTCCAGTATCCAGTCTGAGCTTAGCAATAGCTCCGGCAATACCCGGCTGGAAAATCAAAAATGACATTAAACACTACCCCTCTACTTACCCGCATCATTTTCACAACGCTCCCACGAACTCCGAAACTCAATTTTAGACTGGACGTTTTTTAAAACTCAAACAGTGGAACAAATGTGCGTATCGTACGTTTCTGCCAAGTTATAAAAGGTATACTCACATGACACCTAGAAAGTTGTGGGAAAAAACATGCGCCACACCCGATTTGGAATCAATTAAGAAGTGTAGTATGCAAAACTATTAGTGACAGAAGCAGAGAAAACCATTGAGGAAATTAAGTTAGAAGGCATAAAGTAAAAGCCAAGAAGTTAACCCTCAAGTCAGCGTGGCTAGAGTTAAAGGAAAATCGAATGTACAAAATAGCAATTGAAATATACTGAAGAATTAAAATTAAATATTATAATAATATATAATAAACAGTTCGGTCTTTTTTTACTACTTCAAGTCACCTCGCCAAGTTACCTCAATTCATGATATCTAAATGATAAAATATTATTTCTTACGGCACCGTGGTTACTCATTTTTCCATAATTTAAAGTGTACTCTAAACATTTTAATAAATTCACTTCACTAATTTTTATACTTCACATCTTTATTTAATCCAATAACCTTCAAGTCTTATCTACGAGTTACCTAAAAACCGACTTACTTATGTCATGAGCGTCCTTCACCGGTGTCAAAATCAGTCTACCTATCAGAAATCTCTGTTGCATAATACATCGGGTCTATTTCCTAAATTTAGAGGCATTTTAGACACTGTCTCGCTTCCCTGCTATCATAACTCATTAAGTCAAAGATACAAAGTGTTCTTCTACTTAATGAAATTATATTTACTGATTTGAAGCGGTGAATATTTTCAATGAGTTTTTAATACTCGGACAAATAAGAAATCTATCGCTGTAAGAGTGTTTATTTTTTTATTGCATAGAATTTTATATGTAAATACCGAACTCATTTGTGTTTGAAGAGTGAAATAAATAATATGTAGGTATATAATGATCCCGTGCAACTTTGTGTATTTCATACAGCACCACAATGGCCGCTATTCCACTAACATAACTTTCAATTTAAACTACACATCTATTTTTTCCCAATAATAAGCCTAATTGAGGTAACTTGGTCAACTCACAGACTCTGTTTTCACTGAAAAAAATTCTGATCACAGACAAATAGTTCCACATTTCAAGAGCGCATACTCAAGGTTCTATTTTTAAAGGCAACCTACTACAAAAATTACAATAAAATACAAAAACCTCAAAGAGAGTACCAAGCTACTAGTCTACGACAACTTATTAAGAAACTAAATTTTGTTGTTATTTGTACAACATAAAGTACGCCCAGATCCCTACGACAGTCAGTAGTAGTAGTACTGCCGCCGTAGCAAGTCGTTTCTCACCACCCGATTTTAAAAAGCTACTACTTACTTCCTTCTCCCTACTATTGTTACTAGTCAACAACTCAGCAGTATATGTTTCATTGAAATTATTCGGAGTATTTGACTTAAGTGGGCTTTTCGTGTTTTTACGAAACCTTTCATAAGTTAAAGTCTCTCCTAGAGTGTTTGAGAATGCTGCAGATTTAGAGGTGGCATCTCCAGAACTGTACTTCACTACTTCTTCCCCGTGGCTGCTATTTCTGTTCGGACAATATTTTTCACATTCAAGCACAACATTATTGTTTGAAGTTTCGACACAGTTACTTTCTACAGTACTTTGGTGTTCGTTTTTCCAAGGCAGTGGTATGACAACATTGGATACCTGATTCCTGCACTGTTTGTCGAACTTTAATTTCCAGTACCTGGAGTCTCTGTACGGAACAATTTCTTTTGATTTTGAATTGTTCCGATTTTTTAGACTCTGAAAGGTATCTCTCATTGAACTTTCTACTTCATCATCGTTACTCTGACACTTTTTTTCAGTATATGAACTGGTACGAGGAGTGTGTGTGTCTATACAAGCACACGATGAATCTCCCCAACACGTCGTTTGCACCATCGCATCCTTGTACTCCACTTTTCTTCTGGACGTTGGCCCATCACCGCCCTTTTGATGTGGTGAATTTGAGTAGCCCTTAACTCTACCGCTATTTTCTCCAAAATAATGTAAATAGTCTTTGCTGTAGTTAATAAGCCTCTTTAAAATTTCATTCAAGTTATCCGTTTTTCTGACTGTGTCTACTTTCGTCAGCGGAATCGAGTTCTGGTCTTCACCATCCCGTCCGAGAACTTTTCTTTTCTCTCTACCACTCCCTGGTAACTTCTTCCATTTCCGTTTCGTAGTGAAATTCGATTTTTGGTTCGCCGTTGACGAGGCGGATTCTTTTCGGCCCGACAAATCTCCCACTGATTTTGGCCTGTTGCCCATCTGCCGTTTACAGCTTTTCATATCAAAGTGTGGTGAGTAACTTGAGTACCTCACCTCTGATTTTGACGTCACAGTACGCGAATCCACCGATCTTTCATTTGCGAACGCATGCGGGAGAGGTCCAAATTTTCGTGGGATGTTTGCGTCCGACTGACTTCTCCTCAGCTCACGCTTCTCTGTAATGTGACTTTCCACGAAGCCTTTGTTGTCCGACGGTAAATTCTCTGGAATTTTGTAGTCGGAACTCATGTGCAATTCCGTCCAGAGAGTGACTTTGGGATTTAAAGACGACATGGATTTATGAAAGGATTTCTGCTTTGGCAGTAGTGGCCTGAGTTTTGGCATTGAGTACCTTCTGTTGGGATCTCCCAAATTTGAAAAGTGATTCTTCCATGTCGTTGTACAAGGAAGTGCAGATGTTCCAATCGACAAAGCGTCGAACACCAAGTGTGTCAATGACCTGGACCTTGGCAAACCATTTGAATCGTTTCGGGGTGCAACACATCCATCGAGTTGTTCTTGTGACTTACTTGTACTCTCAATTAGAGTACTCTCTGATTTACATATATTGTTCATTTGTGTACGTTCCGAGCTATGTGGAATATCATTGTACGTACACTGAGTAAATTTCTCTTCGGTAAGATTCCTCATTGTAGTGCTTCCATGCTCCACAGACTGCGGCATGTCAGTGCCGTCTGTGCAATTGCCCATTTGCCTCTGATCATTCTCAGGAATGGTTAAGAATCTGGGAAGTGATGAAATACCTTCATCACAACTTTTGTTAGGGCTTAGGATCACATCATTACAAGTCTCGTTAGTCCGAATGTTTGAGCCGTTAAAATTCGTATTTTGGTCCTCGAAAGGTTGATATTGAAGAACATTCTGCTGTAAATAATGGCTCACACAAGCATCATCGGGGAAGAAAGTATTGTAGTCAAAGGCATTTTTTGGAACTTCCTTTTTTTCTTCAACTTGTTCAGTATAGTGTGAGATCTTCTGTTCAACACTCTGCCTATCATCATGACTGTTCGCACATGTCTCTTCCACTCCTTGAATAATATATTGTGTTATGCTTTTATTCTGATCTTCGACACCAATGCCCTCTTCGGGAGGACTCATCACGTTACAGATTTCATTATTTGAATCGTCAGAAATATAATTGGCAAACCCCTCATTTATCAATTCTCCAGTGAAACTTTTTACATCAAAAGGTTGATACGGTAGACCAATTTGCCTAAAATCATTTTCTTCCCTGTACGTCGTGCAAGGCTCGACCTTAGGAGGCATTTCAGGTACATCAGTGCAAGCGGTAATGGTATTAGAGCAGGCTTCTAAATGTACAGGTGACAGTCCTTTAGCAAAATCCTAAATGCACACAAAAACACAAACAGAAAAAAAGTAGCAAAAAATGAAAGTCTAAGCCACAAATGGTGGCCAAAGTAACTTCTCCGGCCACTGTTATAGGTGTTTTCAAGAGTCAAATTTTGTTATTAGCTTACATATTAATACTGCATTACTTTATTAACTAATAAAAACACAATAAAATCACCAATTTTATGCATAAACTTCTGCAAGGAAGCAGAGACATGATACCTCAAACACCAGTAATACGAACCGTAAGAACTGTTGATATAAAAATCATGCTGGCATTACTAAAATACAATGACAACCTACTTAACTGCCATTGCTGGTCAGATTTAAATGCGACTACGTAAAAATTAAAGTGCAAAACGAAAGTTAAAAATTTGACTCTCGACAGACTAAAAATGCCAAGTGTATCACACCAAGTGCATTTGAAAGAAAGAACAGAAGAGAGAAAGCTGTGAAAATACAGGAAATAATCACAAATACTAAAGTTAACAACATCACCACAAGAAAATACGTGAATTGGCAAAACGTACTCACACATGTCCAATTAACAATCTCGTGTAAATAAATAACTTGTAAGAATATAGAAATATTCAAACAATTTCGCCGACGCTATTAAACAGTTGACCAAACAGTGCAAACAGTAAAAAATTCAACCGACCATCTATTGCCTCTTGTACCACTCCGGTAATAAATTAGCAAAATCAATATATACAAAAGATCAAAACAAAACTGAGCAAAATTTCCGTTGTAATGAAAAGAAAATTCAAAATATCTTTCTCTGCTGGTGTGATAGTTTTGGCATTCTTAGATAGTTTTTTTCTCAAAAAAGTCTTACCTGCGAACACTATTACTTATGGTTTCTAATATTCAACAAATTACTTAATAAATAAATTAATTTGTGTAGCAATTTATGCAGATACAAACAACAATCTTATTTTCCTTTCAATCTAATTTACAGAAATTTTACTCAGTTTTATGCTTTTTAGGCCGTAACACCCCGTGTGTTTCTTTCAAATTCAGAAGCGAACGGACAGGTGCGGCAAGGTGTGTCCGTGACGACTTACCGTTGCTGAAAAAATTGGCTTCACTGGCCCTACGGATGAGATTGATTTTCAAGTGAGAAACCATAAGTACGTTAAGGTTGCGAAAGTTAGATGAGAACTAAGAACCCAACTCTCAATTATTCAGGCTAGTGTTAACCTAAAACTTATTTTTTTTTGTATCACGTGGGACAACAGTCCAAGCAAATACTTCCAACTCTTACATTAAAAACCTCAAGTTACAGTCGTCCAAATAACTTTCACAACCTTTGAGAAATGTGCTCCTCCTTTCGGGCCGTAAAACCGTAAATTGTGCAAGTAAATAACTGACATAAAAAAGCTTAGAAAATAAACAGGTATACAATAGGTACCTGGTGAAAGGAAAAATTCCACTTTCAAAGATAAAACAACTACAATCCTTACCAGTTCTTTGTTCAACTGGGGATGAACTTTCTCACAGAACAAATCCCACCACTTCTGCAGCAGAGGAGTCAAGTGCTCCGAGCCGGCATTTGGAGTTATTGTCCTAGTGGCAGGATCAAGTTGCTGAAGCCATGGTTTTCCGGTTCCTATGAAGTGAACGATCCGTGTATTCGATCCATACCTGAAAATATGAAGAGAAAGACATTTCAAAACCGAACGCCTCTTAACAATAAACAAAAATCCTGAAGAAAATGATGCTACGTACTGCTTAAACGCAGGTATGTACGAATAAACAGCAATTGAGGTTAAATTATACACGAATGGAAGATGTTTCTTTATGTCTTCCGTTGCCCATCCGCTAAAGTATTCATTTAGTAAACCTTGATCGCCACCTGCAAAGAATACATAAATAAAACTCAAAATACATAATTTAATTTTTGCAAAAGAAGTTCCACGAGATGAGAAAAAACACGAGAGTATCTCGCAAGCTAGTGAGAACCTCGAGGTCATACTACATTACTTATATAGTTAAATATATTATATAAACTACAAAATTATGTAATAACAATAAAAATGATAGTGATGTCGACAATAACAATAATTTTGTTATAAAAATTGGAGCTGAGCATGAGCATGATGTGTATACATTCGAGCTTCTCGAGTTCCTCTAAGTATCTTGGTACGTCGTACGACAGCAATGCTCTTACCATCGAAGCTTCCTTTCTCAACAGCAAATTGCAGAAGCTTAGAGAAAGTTTCAACAGATGGTTTATAGACGAAAACTCCCGAATTGAAACAGTCCGGCCAGCTGGCATCGGGGGCAGCAGAAAACTCTTCTCTCTCAAAGAGTTCATCGCAGTTTCTCACCACCTGAAGAATCAAAACCACACTCAAAACGCAAACCCCACTTCGGTTTCGGATAAATATTTTCTAAAATTGCGTTTCTCTCGGTCAGTTTGGCTCAAATTCAAATTTTCTCAACGCAACGTTCAAAACTTTAAATAATTTTCAAATTTATATTTAGCATTTGTCCGCTTGGTAAACATTGACCCAGTGAACAGCCACATTTTCCGCTGCTCAACATCAAGTGATGTGACCCGATTTTTAACTTCACTCCTGGACTTGGCCATCTACTTACCAGAGTGTCCGCATCTAGGAAAACGCACTTGTCGAATTCGGTCAGCGTCCAGCAGTGGATCTTTGTGAACGTCACACCGAGTTCCGGTCTTTTCATCAGAGCCAAATGAGCCTGATCCTTGGAGTCGACTACGTCGACCACTTTGATCACATCGAAGACACTCGCTAGTTGCTCCCTGTAAAAGATCATTTCGCAAGTATAAGCTGATAATCAACATGTGTTCCTCGACATGTGTGAATTAAAATTGAAGCGACAGGTGTTGACCGCCTCTATTATTACCATTTATCTAATCGCAACTGCAACTAGTTCAAAAACATTTCTTTTTTGTCACGTTTAGAATTTCACAATAATAAAAGTATACACTCAGTGATGTTTATGTTCTTACTCCTACACTCCAAACTTTTAGTGCATAAAATTTTTATATTAATCTGTATAAATTCATATGGAAATTAAAAGCACGAGGATTATATAGAAAATAATACATAATTAATTATTATAAAGGTAAAATATCAACTACAAATCGCAACTAAGAAACACACCAAGAAAAATAAGATGGCGACAGTACCATTTTATGTGACACAATTTCTGTAACTCTTCGACTATATTTAACTGTTTTACCGTCTTACCTCATCGGTTGCGATACAGCCGGAGTAATCAAAACCGCTAATTTGTGAGCCGTGTTGGATTTCCTGAGTGAATGAGCCAGGACGAGAGCACCCAGTGAGTATGAATCGTTTGTTGCAAGTGTCACCCAAGCAAAACCTGGTTTTAACGAATAAATAATGCGATGTTAATAACAATTTTATATTGTTCCTTTTTCTAGGGAAAATTATTGGTGCAAAGTAGAGAAACTGACAATGGTCAATAGGCAACAGTCAATGAGCTGCGATACGTTCAAGATATACATAAATACATGCATTCATTATCTCCTTAGTATTTAGTCCCTAGTTTCTGTTCCAAGTTCAACAATTTGTGAACTAATTATTTTCCCTCGTGATAATGAATCAAAGCTGCCAGTTGATTTAAACAAATTTTGCGGAAATTATTATTCATCAGCTGGAAACTAATATTAATATTTATATTCGGCCATGTTTCAATTATTAAACGATTACCATTTCGCTATTCCATTCTATTTATTTACGCTAAACAAATTCAATATTTAAAGACACTGTACACTTTCAATCTAACCTCTATTATAATTTAAAGAGTCTATAAGTTCCAATAAAAGGTAAAAACAGTTGACAATAACTTTATAGTAACTTTGAGAGTGAAATTAGGTTTGGTGTATACTTTCGCCTATATTGTAAAAATCATAATATAAGACACATAATCAAAGTGTTAAAATATATTCAGGTTAGACTAGAGTTCCTGTATTTTGTCTGAAGAACAGAGCAACGACCTCATACTTAAAGTAAAATGACACAGAAAGTTCTACAAAAAATGTAAATTGTGCAAAAGGGTGGCTTAATAACTAACAAAAGTCGTACACAAAATTTTGATCCATTTGTATTAAATTTTTGGCCAGATCAATCGACATTCGATACCAAACTTCCTGTCAATTTTGAATAATCCCACAGCTATATATCTACTTGTTCTGGTCTGAAGAATTGGTCCACTCAACTTTGGACTGGACGCAAGAATGTGTCAATGAACAGAGTAAATGTTTTTCGCAAAATCGACACCAATAAAATTTATTTTGAATTTAAGTTATAAAACTATCACCAGGAGTCATACAAGTTCCGGTGAAAATAGATTTATTAATAAATCTCCATTTTTGAATTATGTGGAAGTTGCCCAGAGTTCAAGTTTTTCAAAGTCTACGAATATGAACTAAAATCTACAAAACCACAATTACGTATGCTACGTAATAATTCAAAATACGTAACATCATTGTTACCGAACTTAAGTAAAGTTCTTGTGGTTCATCTTCTACATCTATACATAATTCCGTAACATAGTGTGTTTCTGTAACATTGTTACGTGACCTCTTTGTTTACGAGAGTTTTCTATTTTCAACCATTTGTCAACTTCAACGGGAGTACAGTCTTCTCTTCAAAACAATTCAAATTTTTCTGTATATATTATTGTTGTATTCCCTACGAACGAGTACGTAACTTAAAATTAAAAAATAACCACCAACGCTTCTTTCTTCGATGGTCGGCCTTCTTCGTCAGCTACTTACATAACAGACATTACTTCTAATGTAACCAACGTCAGTTCCTACAGTAAAAATATTTTGCTTTGCTAGAAATAATTCGTCCCGCGTATGCTTTTCCGTCCAAAATGTTACACAAACTTGTCGTTTCCAACGTTTTCTTTTATTTTAAGTGACGGCGTGGGCGTCAGATACTTGTACCACGAAAAGCATGGGCAATTGTATTTTTTCAAGACCGCGACATACGGTAAACACGATATTTATCTAGGAATATTTTAAGGAGCACCTACTATTCGTAGAATGTGTCTTTTAGGTTGTTCTGACCACCAGTAGAGAGAGACCGAGACTTAATAAAATGAACACTTAACGGTTAAATTATTTTATTTAGTAGTAAGCAAGTTTTCTACTTGTTAACTGAATACTTCTCATTTGTTATTTTCTCAACTTTCTTCTCATATTATTTTGTCAACATTAATCTGTATTGCATTGTAGTTGTTGGTTATGTTTACGTTGTTATATTTTTGGTTATGACATAATATTTTACATAAGTTAAATTAATAATTTTCTTTATTATTAGTAGTTTTACGAGTAGAGCAATATCTGAGATATTATACGTTTTTTATTTGTTGCAGAGAGCTTTTGAGTTCCTCTTTCGTAATAAAACAATTCAGTAGTAATTATTTCATGTAGTAGTAATTATTTCGTACCTCCTTTACTACCATTTACTAAACACCGTATTTTTTTTGATATTCTGACTTCTAGTTCTTTTCTTAAAAATTGAGTTGGTTCGACAACTAGTATTTACTAAACTATTTGAACGAACTCAGCTTTACATACTAAAATATCTCGTTAACAATTTATTTATTTTGTCAATATAAACATTTAAATAATTAATAGACTTTTCAGTTTTTATTAAATTTCAATAAAGTTACTTGACTTTCTATCTGTCCCTGTTAGGTCTCTTTTTATTTCCAAAAAACGTTCAATTCATGTAAAATGCTGTTGAAATACAAATCAAAATAGGGACTGAAGTAATTATTACTAATTCGAAATTTAATGAAGTGAGATAGATTCCCATAAAACGGGTTACATCCAGATTTTATTGTCGAACACGTTTTTGCGTGTGGCAACACGTAGAACTCCGGCGGCAGTTACAGTCTTAATGGAGAAGATGATAACTTATTTTCGAACCGTTACATTTGAGTTATAATGGAGGTCAAAAAAGGTCTCGAGTCTTATCGAATAAAAATAACTCCCAGGAGATACTCACCACCCATTGTAAATTTTTAACGTTACAAAACGACGGGGCCCGAAGAGACAAATTTTAAATTCGAATAAAAACCAAACGAAACAAAAACTTCGAACGTGAAACTCGGATTCTGCGACTTCTTGCCCGTAACTGGCGCTTTCTTTTCCTGCGTTTAACTTATACAAGTATATTAATAAATAAACGATTAGGCCATCAGATGTTACACAATTACATAAAAACAAAAAATTATCGGTAAAAACACTTTGCTACACGGGCATCCCGTTCCGAATGCAAAAGACTCAAATTTTTACGCGGCTTCCTTTGACTCCATTGATGGAATCAGCCAATGAGAGAGCCGCGTTCGAATGGCAGCCGTTCGTTTGTTTTTCCATTCCTTTGACGAATTTGAATTTGTCGCCAGTGTGCAATAAGAAAAGTTATTTGTACCAATTAGTTGGAGAGTTTTTGAAGAGTAGTTGCTGCTTGTGGTAATTTGAAAGTAAATGAGCGATGGTTTGTCATTTGTATGGAAAGAAGTGAGTTCTTTTAGACTGTGACAACCAACAGTGCAATTTTTTTTGTGTAATTTGTCCAACAGGGTTTAACTGCTTCATTAACACAGAGTACTTACTCCCCCTTTAGACTGACAAGTTGTAATACTACCCTTCACATCTTGTGCGATCATTTACCTTTATTCAAATATACCCTAATTGCCTCATTTGGCAAGCCAATACCCATCATTTAGGATATGACAACGGAACAAATGTTTCATATTCTCATCCCTAATGAAGAGATGTTGGTCTCTGTCAATTAGTTCAATCGCTGTTCCTGAATGTAGAATATAATTTACTTTCCAACATTTGAAGCTGTCAGTGTGACATCTCCAACAATTTCATTTGAATTCAGGGATTCAATTGTTTTTCCTCTGGAATTTTATTGCCTTGATGACAATTGTTTAATTGATGATCTGTAGTTTTCGCATATCTATAAAACTCCATTATCTTAAACTGAAGTTCAAAAAAATGTTGATGTTTAATTAATAAGATCTCTAAATAATGTTTCAATTCTAGAGAATTTTTCAGTCACACACTATCAGAAATAATAATTTCCAAGGCAAAGATTTTCTATTAAAACACTTCTATGCCAGAAAACACTAGCATCAGAGAAATTAACAGAGTGGGAAAAATTATGTAAACAATAAAATATGTAATCATATGTTGCAAATTAATGGTAGAATCACTTGGTTCAGACAGCAAAATTGCATATATTGACAGAACCACTGCTTACCTGAAAATAAAGCACAACAAATAATCTGCCTGTTTTTACAGAACATTGAAAAGTAATTAAATAAAAAGTAAAGGATGTGCAAATAAGAAACGACAATTATGGCAAATAAGTTTTTTTTATTAACCAAAATTAAATAGTAACAACTTGTCTTGTGGTACATTTTCTGCTCTCTTTATTAGTTACGCTAATCATTTTCTAATTGGATTCAAAGATTAGATTTTGAAAATGTCAGCTACAAGTTTTTTTTTCAATTATATTATTGTTTCATTTTCTCAAGAAAAAGAAAGTGAAAAAGAAATTACACAGTTCAAAAGAAGTGATTCTGATTTCACCTAGAAAAGTTTCATATTCTTGTTAGCCCAAAGTATAAAAAATTACTACTAAGTATTGATTTTATTTGTTTGTTTTTGTACTCTGATTTCCAACATCATTTCATTCTCATTTCGAAAGTATTTGACTCTAGTTCTTCTTTCCTTCTGACTACAAACCAAAAAAAAAACGTCTTCCAAAAGCATTTTTGTCAATTACAAAACCGTGGTAACAAATTTCTAGCACCGGGCAGGGGAAAACGTGTGAATAATATAATCAGGATGACAAATAAACATGCGTTTATCTGCGGCTCTTGAGAACTCTGCAGAAACCATAGCTAAGTACCTCGAGCCGACTCTCGAACTCGAAAATAAGTCAACTCTCACCGGTCATCCGAACGCAGAATTCTCTAAAGCTCCCTTACACTCAGCAACAGCCTCGTTCGAAACGTTCCGTATGTATAAAAAAGCGTAACAATATTAACAACAACAATGCGTAGTTTTCCACTTAAAGCGTAATGATTATGCTCAGCTATAAATCAACATAACTGAAAATTCCGTTTCGCAAGGATTTAGCCAGAGAAAACGAATAAATTCTCACGACTTGGCATTACTCTCTTCCTTCAACAATTAGCATAGATTCTCGCTAGAAAAAAACAATTATCTGTGGCGATATGGTGAGGTACGAGAAATGCGTGTTTGCTGTCGGGAGGATCGCCCTTGTTAACTTTTCTACCTGTAGAAAAACTGTACAAAATCCTTATTTATATATATGTGCTATTCTTCACTACGATTTCTTCGTAAATCTTAACGTAACGACTAACAACATTTTGCGCTCTCCAAACCAAATTTTACGCTGCGAAAACTATCTTGGGTGCCAACTATTTAACTTACGTCAAAAAAGCTCATTTTCCATAGTTAAAAATACCCAAATCTCGGGTTGAGTTTTCACTTTCATTCTCCCTGGTACAACTCGTATTCCCTGCACTCACTTCAACGTCAACCATTTATTTTTTTTCCCTTCCGTTTCAGACAGTCTTATTGTATGATTTGAGGTAAGCCGTTCTTGTGCATTTTGTTCTTCTTCGAGCAGGGTTCCAGGTAAGCTGACGGAGCCCAACCCTCAATTGGCTGGCCTTGAAAATAATGATCCAGTAGTTTTATGTACCACCAACCTCCGCATCCGATTTTCAGAACTTCCACCTGGGTACCCTCTTGTAGTGATATCTCATTGTGCCCCTGTGATCGGTAATCTGCCAAAACGATGTACCGAGCTCCCTGAAAAGAAAAAAAGAATTCATTAGGTGTAAATCCGCTTGGTGTACTCCATTTGTGAGTCCGTTGAAGGGAGAACTCACCGGAACCTGTTCGGTGAAAGTGTCTTCCTCATCAGAATTACTCAAATCCGATGATTCCTCTTCGGATTCTAAAAGTGTTGAAATGTGAGGTGAATTTGTTTCATCACAGCTGAATGCTCGGTTGTTGCTGCCCGCAGAGGAATCCATGGACGACTGACTTTCCCACGAAGTAGTTTGCCTCAGGGTTCTACGATAAGAAGCGCTACGGTTAGCATGCCATTGTTTGGTTTCTTCTTTCCCTTCACCTTCACACCCCAATCATCATTCTACTTTTAGGTGTACTTCTACAATTATGGTTAGTAGAAGCGTTAGTGTAGAAATGAAAATCTAACCTCACTTTCAAAAGCAATTTATTCCGGGCAAAATGTCACATTGACCGTGACGACGTAGGTCCAGCACCCGAGAAACCCTAATTTCAAAGTCTCAAAGGGAGGCAAGTAGACCCTCTTTTCTGCAGAGCGTTAAAATTTATCCACATTAGTTCGAGTACTCGTCTGACAAACTTTTCATAAGTTGAAATGTTCGAACCTCATCCGAAGCGGAAAATATGGCAGACCTGTCATTTCCGCTTCCGACCATTTCCACTATTTACCTGTGCAGAATTGGTGTTTTGTTTTGTGAATATTGTCGCATGTTAGCACCCCTGAGTTCCGCCAGTTGCTCGAGGAGAACCTCCTTAATCTGCTGGACCCAAGCCATTTTCTGATCAACCGTCGATGCTTGAATTGTGTGGACTTGTTGCCGGCCCTGCAGCCAAATTTCGAATTTCCTAGGGTCTCCTTTCACGCTCTCCGTCAATCCGATTTGTGACATCTGCAATGACCAGTCAACTTATGAGTGTGCACCGGTCTAACACAACACCACACGGTAGAGAAGAGGTGAGGAATAACTTACTTGCAAGAACCGCTTAAAATGATATGTTGCCTTACTGTTCTCCTTGTTTTCTTTCTTACAAAATAGTATTGCTTTACGATATAAGAAAATATGCCTTTGCATGGGTGTTAACCTCAATTCCCGGATTTTTTTACTCTCCGTCCAAACTGAGAAGGAGCCTTGCATTAATAATTCTCCCTGCTCGGCTAAATCACCCTACAAAACAAAATTAAATTTAGTAAAAATATTTCGTTTCAATGCCTTTTGAAAATTACGCAGTCTTCTTCTAAATTCTTACCCTAAATCCCGTTATAGCAATTTGATGCATGCTATCATTGACACATTTCAGCACGACCAGCATGCATTTTAAAGCTTCCTGTAACTGATTTCTACACTTGGGAACTTCACTACTCCGAAGAAGATCCTGCAAAAATGGTAATCGCAATTATTTCCTCCTCCTTTATTAATACAAAATTACAATCTACAATATAGGAATCACTACCTTCAATAATAATTGATACTTCGTTATCCTCTGGATAGGCTTAAGTAGGTAGGCCGCTAAAGGCAATTTGTGCCCTAATTTAATTTGGCAAGCTCCAAAAAAGAAGTTTCTCTCGCCGATTAATTCCCTCAACTGTTCCGACTTGGGACTGTTTTGGCAGTAGTAGCTGTACAACTTGTAGAATTCATTTTTCTGTAAGGTACGACCCAGAGTTGACGTTTTATGTGTCGAAGTCGAAGTCGACCAAATTTCAGGTACCTTCAGATGACTTACCCTGTGAGTGAAGCAGAGGGCGACCAGTTCAGTTGTTGAAATGCAATTTTGTAAATCCTTCAGGAATGTGTCGTTGTGGAAGGTGTAAATTTCCTGAAGATTGCCGAAGAGCACGTCACTCTTGCCGACTAGTTCTGCCGGAATTAAAGGTTTCATTTCTGGCGAATCCATTTCTTCTTTGTAGCCCTGTAAAGCAGCAAAATAATTTTAAAGCTGTCATCCTGTCGACTTCAGTGATTTAGTACTAACCATTGTTAGTAGATAGTCGCACTACCGACCTTTATTATGGATTGTAACTCCTTAACATAGACCTGTTCGGTTTCCAACAGTTCAGCTAAAATATGCTGCCTCTTTGATTTCAGAATCTGTGGCTCTTGCGTGGGAATATCTTTGTCGATATTTTGGTTTGTCTTTCCCTGATTCCAAGGATCCTCCAACTAAAACATAAAATAATATATTAATTATTTTTCACATTATCTATGTTTCTGTATTTATGAATTAATTTAAATGCTTTTGGAATGAGTTGGATTCGTCACGGTCTCTGAGTCTTACATTTGTAATAAAAATAAAATGGAAATAATACAAGGTAAGTCATGTTGCATTATTGCTGCTCTTGTGGTAGTCATTTTCTCAATTTGCAGCCACTTAACCGGTAATTCACACTTGAAGTCCCTTACCTTCGCTATTGTATTTGCTTTCCTTAATATTTTCGGTTTGTTTAAGACTGGTGCCCCATGGGATGGCTGTAGCGGGACTCCAGGCTCCGGAGTGACCGTTTGCACCGGTCTCTGACGATTCGTCGTCAATAAATGTAAATTCGCCAACCGTTTGTCGCACATGGAACTGACATCTGCTATCCGTTGTACAACCTGAACAAGCAAAGACAAAATGGCTCCGTATAAATTGATACAAGTGTTAATTTATTTAACGTCTCAAATACGTGCTATTCCGCGTCATTCGGTCTACCGTGGTCGCCCAAATTCTCAACGTACCTGAGTGACCAAAGCCTTCGTTTCGGGTGTTATATTGTCCTTGAATAGTTTTTTAGGGCTGTTTAATTGAAGTGTTTCCGCTGTCGAGAGAAACGTGGTGATTTCCGTGATGCTTTTCTGGATCAGATCGGTGTCCCCTGATGCTTTTTCTATGTGCTGATTTGATAACAGTTCTACGCCTCTTGCACACCACGAATTTGCCTAAACGACAGAAAAATCACTCTCAATGAATCATCAGTTTTGAAATCTAATTTTTGTACTGTCAACAGATTTCCAAACTTACTTTATCAATTTGTTCCTGAAGTTCTCTGTGCTTTTTCAAAGTGTCCAACCTATAGGTTAACCTTTCCGTAAGCAAAGCACAAAATTTTTTAAGTTTATCACAATCCAGTTGTAGAGTTTCCTCAGGAGAATATAATTTTCCCTTAAGTAGTCTCTGACCGTTCGATATGACTTCCTCGGCTCTGTCAATGTCCGCCTGCCAGACAATAGATCAAGTCAGTTGGTGTACTCGGCTCGAGACAAAATTAATTGCCATCGGGGTAACGGGGAAACCTCGTGGGGGCATGCCCAGAAACACAGGTGTGCAAAATCTAATGAATTTACTTCATCGGAATATGTAAATTGACGCATCCTGTGTGAAGTTTACAAATCTAAAACGGTGAATACACCTGAGTACAACTCACCAAGCAAATCTTTTGAAACGCATTGGCCTCTTTCATCAACTGATCCACCCGGTTAACGCTCTCTCCCACCTCGATCATGTCGTTGACAGTTTTCAGGTACTGGTCGAACTTGGCTTCCAATTCGGCTACGTCTTGTTCGAATATCCTTCTATCGAGCCACAGCTTCAGTCGTACGAAGTGCTCAGACTGGAAATCGCAGAACGTTCTTTCGGTTTCCTCCAGTTGCACGAGCAACCTGAAAAGGCACCAAAACGATCGGTTCGGTCGCAACGACAATGGCTGCGGTTGGAAGTTAGACCCAAAGTCGGTGGTTCGCTGTCTCCGATAACGGTACACCCATTGTCGCCACCAAACCACTCAAAAGCAACTTATTTTCAAAGATAAAGACCGTTTTCAAAGCATACTACTCCCAAATGGTGACCTTTGTTGCACAAAAGTAATTTATGTTTAAGTTGAGAAATATCTCAGTCGAGTCTCATTGACTCAGATATGAGCGCACTTATGTTTTGCCTAAACTTCTCTAAATTTGGGACTTGTACTAATTCCTTTACATTAATCATTCAGGCAGCATCGACAGGTGCGAACTATGTCTTTCTGCGACATCCCAACACCTAAACAAACGGTGTCACCAGTTATTTCGAGCATTCGGGCTAAATAACTTTAGTGTGACCGAGAGAATTGGAAGAAAAAAGTCCCGGGTTCGCTAGTTACAATGGAACCAGATCATATTTTATTTATGAAAACAGTCAAAATGATTTACTCCGGGTACCCATCTACTCGTAAATGTCAACCATATAATAAGTACCTTTCTACTGCTGCCACGTTCCCCAGTTTGTCATTGGGCTGCATTACTCCGCCGTTTGTATTTTCCAAGCCGTTGGCTTTTCTAAAAACCTGCAATAGTGTTTCACCATGTTTGGCCGCATTCAATATTTCTTCTTTTAGTTCGCCGTATTCCGTTTGCTGCAATAGTATTGGATTTGTTAAATGATAAATGATGAATTAAATAGACCGTATTTAGGTCCAATTCGGGGAAAACGACAACTTACATGAAGCGTGAGGAGTTCTTGAACGGCTTCTGCCTGTTTCGGAACTTCAGTCTCTTGTATTTTCCTCGTGAAATTGTCCAATTTTGCAGAGACATCTTTCATTTCGTCGGATAATTTCTCTAGGTCTTCCCTCTGACTAATCCACTCCGTGTGACAATACTGAATCGAGCCACCCAGATCGGGGGTGAGTTGTGATTTATCAATGAAAGAGTGCAATTCCTCGAGACTATTACAAACTATCACCTTTAATAGAGTACAAATTATTAGAACTATGATGAAAGAGCATCGGAAAGTCCACGACGGCATCTCGCACTTACCTTAAACTTAAAATCTTCTTTAAATAACTTATTAAGAACGTCCGAAATTGTCTTTTTAATTATACCTGAGGGTCTTAGAACATAAACGGCGTGCACTAATCCAGGAAAGTAACCCTAGAAATGTGAAATTCTTCTATTACTACCAATCAACTTGACGCAATTTATTGAACTGGCCAATCACTATTTACCAAATTTGGGTATTTTCCTTCTTTTTTAATGATACAAGGAGTGACATAATATAAAAATGTTTTAGTATCTTGTATGTGGGCAGTAAAAAAAGACCAACTTACGGATAGTTTAAGTAGCGTGGGTTTGACGGAATTCCATCTATCGTTCCTCCTGTCGATGACTAGAACAAAACCAATGTCAGCTTCCTGCATACTGAAACAGAAATTTTTCGTGAACAAATTCGTACATATGAATCCTCACGTAACAAGAGGTCCGAGGTCAAGAAAACTTTGGGGCAATCAGTGGCTCCAATTAGAATTCTTAGCACACGTTTTCATGAAATCGTTCCGTATTAACGCGTTAGCCAATAATAAAAAAGTTGTGTACTTACGAAGGAACCGAAGTTAGGTAAAGCATCAGTCTTTGGTATTCCAAATCGCCTAACATGGAGAAATTGCCTATATCTGGAAATGTTATGATTGGACACCCGCTTTCAGTCTTTCCACCTGCAAAATACAATAGGAGACAGGTGGAATTAGGGAAAGGCGCTAACTCATTTAGGTAACAGTTACAAGATTCATAAGGTGAGGGTTCTCGTTGCGAAACTAGAAACCTTGGCTCCGAGTATTAATTACAATTGTTTTATTTCTCCAAAAAAAAAATGATAAATGACTGGATGCTGTTTCAAGGAGTTGTCTGAATAAGCTTCTCTAATATGAAATACGACGCACAGAAGGGCACTTAGATAAACTTAAAAACCGGTTCACGTAAAAAAATATTCATTTCGTTTCCTCTGATGTATTTCTCCATGTTTATCAATATTTTTAAACTTAATTTCCCTTGATGTAGTAATTTGGAACACAAAAGTATCAATAAACCGTGGACTAGTTACGATTTTTTTCTTCGACACCTTTCAATTAAATAACAATAATAATTGTTAAACAAATTTTTCTAAACAAAACAAAAACAAACAATCTTCTTTCGAAAAGTATTGTAATACACGCAAAAGACCCGGAATTAACGCGTGTGTAAGCACGAGATCGATGTAAAATTGCAGAGTTACCACTTGATACCTAAGTTTTGTAGTGTCACAACAGTTAACGAGACTGAAATAGTGTAAATGAGCGAGTCCGCAGTTACTTCGAATCCCCTCTAACGTACAGATTTCCATGTAAAGGTCGTACCTTTCTGTTAAGGTGCTCGATCCTTAGTGCTCACCACTGACAATAACTGTGTTTCGTGTGCGATACACTCTTGGCCCACATAAATGACCATTGACACCGACTTGTACGTGATCATTAATGACTCGCACTCCCCGAGACAATGGCGAACACAGCGATGAGCCCTTTTTCAAATGAAACTATAAACACAGGCAGTCCCGAGACGGGTAAAAAATAATACAACTAGGCAGTAGTAATAAATTAATCTTAACCTACTCCGTGACGTATGAATGTGCCTTAAATTTCTTTCGACTCAAGGTCGGCTGGCATTGAACACCTGAACCTGAATTGTTACGGCAAAATGCGAATTTCTCCTTAAAAAACAACAATCGAGTATTAAATAATTACAAAAGATTCGTGTATGCAGTGACGTGATGTGATGTTCTCTCACTAGCTCCTTCCTTCCTTCTTTCCTTCCTTCCTTCCCGACACATACGACTTCTTCGATTTTATTTTCGTTTTATGACCTTTAAAAAAGCTATAACTCTTCTGCAAAGCCGTCAAGATGGGAGTATCGTCAATCTGATATAACAGTTCTTTGCCTTGTTTACTCGAAAACTCGTAGCACTTCCGTTGTGTTGCATTTACGGCCAACATCACTCCCGAGTGTGGTGGCACTCGAGTAAAGTTACAACACAAGTCCCAATAAATTCTAATGCGAAAGAAGACATTTCGACCAATAGTTGCTTTATAATTCAGTCAACGAGGACTACTCTCGCATAAGTCAAAACAAAATTCCAAACCCATTTCCTCCTCCAAACTGCTTATAGAATGCCGTACATACCTTGATGATACACCATTAAGGCATTTTTAAATTTCGGAAAAATTTCACACTGAGTAAACGCGATAAACTATTGTATAAATAGCAAGAACAAATTTTCGTAACCCAAAATATTTGTATGACCACATCATATTTCACTTTCAATATTACGACAGTTATTAATTCTAATAGAACACATCTCAGATACCGCTTGTACTATATAAGTATTGGGCGGTTGAACATGTTTCTGGGTATTGTTCCATGTTAGAACGTAAACTAAAACAGTCTTACTAATAGATAAATATTGAATTGTAGGTCTTAGCAGTTTCCAAGTTGTTTAATAATAAAACCAAGAGTTAATGACCGGTGGCCTCGTGCGACACCGGGTACCATGTTAGACAGCATAATTGTCTTCTCACAGCAAATCAGAAATACATTCAACTCCATTTGAACACTCCTTGTGGCTGTGGCGTTTTACCATTACAACCGATACTTTTTTCAAACTAACAAAATTCCTTCTCCGGAGCCAATGTTCGATCTGATGATCCATTTTAAACAGATGGACTAACCGAGAAGTACGAATGCCTCAATGCCTTGCAGCAAAAGAAACCAAACCAACGTCTAAACTGCAGAGAACATTCCCAGTGACAGATGATATCTGTTGAAATATCAGCCCAAAATAGATCGGTTCAGTGTGGCAATGTGATCAGAGACTCCTGCAATTCCTGATGAGCAGAGCTTATGTAATGCCTGGTTGTAAATCCCTATCTGTCCTATGGAAAACTACTGCGGCAATTTCGGAGCCTAAACCTAAACAGCTAAACTAAAAGCTAAACTAAAAACAGTTTAATGTGTGCCGCCCTACCTGTTATGATGGCGTACTGGGTGTACAGCAAATCCGCCACGTCTCTAACGGCCAGGTCGCCCATATCATCTGTAATGAATAGAAAAACAAAATAACATAAATAACTTAATAAATATGTTTGCGGAACGCGAATTCCCAGTCAATATTTCGAACTCACCCAGTCGAATCTCCACCATTCTCTTGTCCCGAAATATCCAACTACTTTTTTTAGTTTTCATGGCGAGGAAGAAATCGTAACGACATATGACCACCGCGAAATTACAATTAGTCGGTTATAGTTTCTTTTGTTTTTAAGTCCGTCATGGAGAAGCGATTAGGGCACTGGGGAACCGAGAAAAATCGAGTTTAGGTACGGGTGAAAGAATCGAACGTCGCTTACACCTGAAATGTGACAAATTCATATTCGAAAGGGAAAACAAATGGCATTCTCGAATCGGCTTCGTGACAGTGATTTAATTAAATGTACGTTCGCGGGTTTCAAGGTCCTCAAACGTATTGTACGAACGTGGAAATCGTCTCGGGATGGTGGAATGCACTTTGCCACAGATAAGCCAATTACCGAGTACCAAAGTAGTCAGGACTAACACACGTCGGGAACGTGATACTTCCCGGGGTTAATCGAAAGGTTACAACCCATCTGGCGCCTACACCTACAAATACCTGTGCAAGTGGAAATGCCACAGCCTTCCCTGACACCCTGATTAATGACACGAGCTCTGAATTATTTAAAAAGGATACATTCAGATTAAAGGAACTGTTCCCAAAGCTCATTAATAGCCCTTTTGTCGGTGTGTAATAATAAACAATAGTAGTGGAATTGCCCATTGGCGTTCCCTGTCTCATCATTTTAATTAATCGTTCCCTAGACAGAGAGAGAGGTAGTGTCCAAATTTTTGTCATCGGCCCTTCAGTTATCAGTCGTTTCTAGTGGCACTTGACTCCTGAATGTCGGCCATCGATTGTATTGTCGAGTTATCATGCCTCGTCCTCGATCACCGTCACTAATATTCCGATAATATTCACAATTTGCGGAAATCTAAGCCTCTATTGTTCTTATCACTGCTCTAGCAGGAGCCATTTTCGATGCGCGACAAAAAAATACTTAACGAGAGAATCTCAAATAGTTTGTGGTTAATTACTTCATTTACTTCTCGTAAACAGAAAGCAGCTTTCGTCTTCGTTTCGGTCACGCATGAGTAACCCAAACAATTCGTGCGTTCGTTATCCTTTTAATTGCTTTTAGCAATTGCAGAGTTTCGTATTCGACATGTAATTTTGGGATTGTTATCAATCGTATGAGTCTGTTTTTGCGTACCCACCCGCGGTAGTCAGGTTGGTGCTACAATTACATCTAACATTCTCGTGTCCTAATGATTGAAGTGAAACATCCACGGGTCATTCGCGTTTCATACACGTCAAAGCACTTACATAGAGAAAACAACTTATACTTATTACGATAAAGTTCTTAAGTTCAAAAATCTGCCTCTGGTAAAATCTCACACTTAGGGTTGCACTTAAATTCAGATTCAAATCTAGGTAACTCAAAGTTTCAGCAATAAAGTCAAAGTCAGCAAACACAACCACTAATTTTTTAAAAGAAACTACTTATTCTTAACCCTTTAAAACAGGATACAGACGCGTATAGTAAGCCAAGTCACGCATCCGGCATTTCACTGTAAACAATAACGAAAATTAGCAATAATCCTAAATGCCAGTTGAAGCATTACATAGATCAGATGTCGAGTCGATAACTGAGTTTCGGTAATTTTACATTGGTAGCCTATTACAGAGGAAGTAGACCCTGCTGTGATGTTATTTAAGAAACGTCACGCACGCGTTTATACTTCTCACATGTAAGTATCGTTCTGTGTGTGTGGTTAAAGTTCAACACGACTCGAGTACTCGGTGGGTCAATTTCATTTTTTCATTAAAAAAGTATCTGTTACGTGTGCAAACCCTAACAAAACTTAAACAATTAAACACATTACATGTATCCTTGATATATTGTCTACTATTAGTTGTATGTGGTATTGGTTTGACAGCTGTCGGACAATACAATCATATCATTTAGAAAATACAAAGCTATGGGTACTAATCAGTCATTGAACTCATTGGTGGATATACTTCTTCGCTGTAAAAAACATCGACAAATGATTACTAAAACAATTGTTATGGCAAACAGGCTATTAAACGAGTTATTTTTTAAACAATTTCAATACTACAAAATGCAGTAAAAAAGTTTGCAATAATTATGTAATGTTTTCAAAAGTGTCACAGTACTGTAACGACAATCATGTACCTAATGACTATTTGTCTCTATTGAACCGTACTGGTCACGTTTGATTTTTTAATATTAAAACAATTGAAATGTCATTTCCGTGTCCGGTATTAACCAACGGCATTCATTTTAAACTTTTTGCAAAATTTTCTCAGGACGAGTGGTGCTTCAACTTGTCGCTGCGCGTGTCGACAGTTGATGTTTCCATAAATTTGTCATTGGCACCACCTCATTTACATGTTTTGTACATGCCTCACACTCCAGTTTTTTAGAATTTATTATTCTAATAGGGCGCCGTCCTCCCCGGGTTGATTTTATCCTGGTAATAACAACAGAGTTACGACGGATTCGTACTTTCCCGTCAGGTTCCTCAAAAAATTTGCACTGCGAGCAAAGTCCTATAAACAATTCTCCAAATGTGCATTTACTTCGAGGATTGGTAAACGCTACCGGAAATGGAAATGCCCCTGCCTTTGCCGTACGAAAGTTGTGAAATTTAGCACGCTTATCACACAGTTTTTCGTAATCGTAGTCCCGAATCGAGTTTAGGGCACAATGCCACTGTCAAATGATTACTAATTATTTTCCTTTCTCAAAGACCTGACCTGTTGTACTGTTATCGAGGTAGTCGAATCAAACCTTTTGTCCTGGAAAACACAACGCGCCAATTGATCAGGGTCGTCAGTCATTTGGAACGGAGTCCGCAAATTAACCGCAATGTAAATCTATTGAAAGTGTTACTACTACTCTGCCTTTAATATCCAATCAATTAACACTCTCGTGCCATAATAAGAGCGATCAGATTTTTTGTAACAGGAAACGTCTACTAGGACATAAAATTTAACGTTCCACTTAACACATCCGGATATAGGCCAACTCAAGAATATTTAAATATTCTAAGTAATGAGGAGTGTGAAATAGTGTCCATTCAATTTCTTCGATATTAGTAAATTGTTGTACGAACATTCTGGGAGAAGAGAACTCGCGGGCAGTGCCCAAAAAGCCTTATGGCAACGCCAATAAAATCCAAATAAACTCCAATGAAATGACTATAAGTTTTTGAAATCTATTCTTTGGTTTTTGACAACAGAAATATTCTCCGCCTAATCCTAAATTAGTGCTTTTACACTTTTGTGTCATCGGTAAGGGTTCTCTTTCGTAATATACTCTCCATCACATTAAGAACCTTCTTTAGTCGAACAACTTTCCAATTGCTTTCAAAGACATTCATTAAAGTCTATTAATCGGTTTCTTTATTTTCAAGGATCACACACTCGGCAACGAGTCTGTCTTAAAGTTTTGAATTTTCCAATACTTTCTTTTTAGTTTGTACAACGGTTCCACATCGTACGGATCGTACCGCGTTTCCACGAGGGAATTCCACCAAGTCGACGAAATGGGAAGAAACCTTCCTTAGATATCGGGGGGAATCCCACAAAACCGTGTGTCAACTCCCCTTTGTTTAAAATCAATCAATCGACAAGCATTTATAATCCATTCGATATTGTTTCCAAGTAAGGTATTCTGGCGGAAGGTCGACACAACTTCGCCGATAACTTGATTCGATGAAAAATCATTCTTGCTATTCCTGATATTTGATAACTTGAAAGAGCGACAAACAGATAATACCAATTTTCGGAATTTCGATAAGAATTCGAAACCAATTTCCAATCGATTTGCCTTTTGAAATTCAAGATCTGGAAAAGTACTTCCGCGAAACAAATGTATTGTCATTGTGTGGAACACCGTGCAGAAACGGTACGGTTTTCTGAGTTCAACCAGTAACACATTACTATTCCGTGTCATTGCGAGAATACTAAATACGGAACGCCAGTAGCAGACCAATTGGAACTTTCATGTTGAGAGCACATTTCTATACTGTCGAAGCATATGTATATATGTTCTCTATTGTTAAACATAGACTTTTATTTATACATCCGATTTAACCTCAGGATTTTCCAGATGTATCACATCGTTTGGATGCAGTTTTTACTAGACGAATTCTAGTTGAGCAATACGCCCTCCCCTCGCCTGCCCACAGGGAGTCGACGTTTTCCCAATCGGAGATTCGAATCAATGAATCGATTTCCTTTACTTAATCGAAAACAATTAAAAATTAAAAACTCATTTTGGTCAAACGGTGGACACGTAACTCACTTCCTAAGGGAAAACCTATACAGAGAGGAAGTGCATTTTCGCCTAAGAATTGGCGATTCTACACGCCCGCGTGAATATGTAATTATTTCCAATAGGTGTTCACGCTGGCGTAATATGCAATTGCCGTCTCTTCTCTATTTTTGTGGGGCCTCCGATGTTAATTCCTATTTTATTCGTATCATCGATCTTCGCCGTCTAATTACATACATTAAAGGTATTTAAAGAGAGCGGAACATCGTTAAAACGAGCGAGGGCTGTACTCGGCATGCCAGACGTTCCTCCCGCACAGGCAACAACACTTACAAACCATTAAACGTATGCAAGCTCGCACATATTTTTCTTTTTTTTGAATCGTTCTTATTCTCTGGAGAATCATCAGCCTGTAAAGTTTTCATTAAATCGGATTTTTTTTTAATTATCCAACGATTAAATCCATGACGCGGCCGTGCACAAGGCTAGGATTGCAAAACGGCGAGATTTCTACGTATAAATAAAAACCACTCGAAACAGGAGACAACAATACAACTCCTTATTATTATTTTTGGCCACACTGCGGAATGTAAGTGTGTGTTTATATATATTTAGTGTGAACATCAAACAGTGCAAAGTTCCGTTTTACGTTTTTAAAATTCGTATTTTACGGTTCCCACGTTTCCGACGTCTGAAAATTCAAAGTCATCGCACCCAGCATGGACACTCGAATTTCGTAGCACAAACTGTGTCATCTGGACGTTTCCCGTCAATGACACTGAAAATTTTTCTTAACGATCCAAATAAACAGAATATCAGATGGGTTATTGGGTGACGGGCACGGACAATTAAAATTTTCAATGGTGGGAAATACCGTCTGTAGTGAAGCGAATATCAATTGGTTTTGATTAATAACTAAGTGATCCTAACATGCGAGTTTAATGTTTTCACCTACTGATTTGTCTCAGAAATTCATTTAATACCAAAAAGAATGATTAGTAATTGACGGCAATTGTTCTAAATCAATATTTCCACGAGGACTGTAGTGGTCTCACTATACTATTAGAAGTACAACATTCGTCTCTATTCGTCAACACGGTGTGAAGATTCAATTGAACCAGGAACAGGGTTTGGTCAACCAATTTTTAAATAAAGAACCAATACGATCAGTCGATGTTGTTACGTCACATTAAAACTATGAAATATTTCATTGAAATCCGTTTTCTGTACTAATGTTTCATCTGCAAGGCATCCCTCAACCCGAAAGGTTCTCAATCTCTCAGTGCACACAAATGACAACCAGCACCGAACAACATCTGTCGTACTTGACTTTTCACATCCTGCCCCAAAACCAAACTCTTTCCAAAAACCAACTTCAGCAAAAATACACCCGATCTTTAACCTTTCCAAGAAACTTGGGCAACGTGGAACGAATTCACTCTGAAAATGTTTTCTCCTTAATGCCGACCTTTTCATCTGATTCAATGGCTTTGTTGTCCTGTTTTCTGGACAAACCTAACTTCCATCCGCTTCTTCGTTTCAAATCTTACCCTTTGAGTTGAATGTTTAGAGGTCTGAAGACAACCTGAAGGTCAAACCGGAAACCAAGGGAGTCAACAAAAAAAAATCAGAGAATTTTAATGACCCTCCCCGAAAAAAAAAATTCTTAAGATTCCAGAACGTGAGTATTTTTAATAAGGTTCACCACTGGCTCATTGTTCTTGTCCAAATGCAAAATGGCGTCCGGTCTGAATAAGTCGTTACACGGAGTTATTTTGCTTGCATTTACTCTCCCCGACCGCCTCCATTTCAAAAACTTTAAATTATTTCTTCCTCTGGCCCAATTTACGTATTACTAAGACCGTAACCCGATAGTCAGATTAATCATTCAATGCAATGCTCAGTCGACCCACTCAATCTCCACGAGGTTGCTACAAATATTATTTTTTCCCAGTCAATACTCCTTCACAATCGGAATTATGAGAAGTAATCGATTGTCTGTACCTGAAAATAGTAATTCCTTTATTCTGGTCTAAATCCCTAGAGTTCATAGTTCTGCATGACCCAAATATCTTATCCAATGAGTCATTTGATAGCAATTACCGTTGAATATAATGGTAAAACTTTATATATGTAAGCCAGTTCTATATTACCAAGGGTTTAACTATGTTTCAAGTAATAACTTGGCCGCCATGACTAAAGCTTCTCTGACAAGATACTCTTGGGTGAACCAAATACGGGTTTTTGATCCCCACACTAAATAGTTGCACAAAATATTGTTGTGTAGGGACACACTCGCACTATCAATAAGAACAACCAAATTTAAAAGATAAATTTAAACTTGATCGAATCAATTAATAGTCTCGATTAATTTGATTGTGTCAAATTGTTCGTTTCGGACTTTCCCCACAGTCTCCACATATTTCGCCTGTAAATCTGCAGAGAAGGTCATTTTCGTTTTCGAAGAGAACCCCCGCGTATGTTAAATATTACATTCTATTGCATGAAATTAGTCTTAATGGCACCAATTGTAACTTCAATAATTACTAAAATTAAGTCTTCCACGACCTTCACGTCTCACCCAAAATGAATTGCTCTGTTTGTTATGTTTCAATAAATTAATCTACTTCTTTATCCGCTGACTTTGTTACCCTATATATATTTTTTCACTATTACGATTGCATCCTGTCACCTTGTTGCTTTTTCTGATACTTTCTATTACATCTTCATTTCATCAAGCCCTCATGAAAATACTTGGGCTCTGAACAAGGGGAATCTGAAATTTACGTCGACTAATGCTACACGATGGCTTCAGTCTCACGTGTGACACCTTCCCCTGGTTCCTCGATCAAAAGCCCAATATTTAGAAACTTCATTCAAAATGACAGTGTAAATCACGGATTTTATTATATTCCCATCGTCATCGTCTTTGTCAAATACGTGACGAGAATTTGTTAGTGTGCGGTGTGACCGTCGGCCACGAATTGCATATCCTCCGGATTTGGATTTTAACGCCAAAGAAGTCTTTCTCATGTCTGACAATAGGCGCCCTGCAATTTTTCCTTCAACTGGCGCCAAGGCCCTTTCCTGAAAAGATAGTGAGGCCCCCCGTCACTGATTCATGTTCAGCTGCAAAGAATTAGACTGCCCGTACATTAGAGCCCAAATATATATCTACGGTTAACAATACTGGGAATCGCCACCTCACCATTTCATATTCTGTTTTGGGCAATAAAACAAAGTCTTCTATTTCTCCGGCCTTTCCATCATCTCCCCAATTCAGAGCATTACAAAACAGTCGGAAGCAAAAATTCACCATTTTCTATATATCCTTTACTACCCCTTATCAACTCGGATAAACATCTCATCTGATCATCATCACGTGTTCGGACTATCTGATGTCTAATTTTTTCTCAGCAAGACGCCCTGTTATCACAATAAAACCATTTTCGAACTTTTCATTTAGTCTCGTTACGTGACAGGTTTAAGTCAGACAACCACAACACTTCCCACGTGTCGTGTCACCAACGAAGATAAAACCCAATATCGTTTGCTGGAAAAATGATACTGTCACTCTTCTGTGAAAGGTGTCAAGGTAAATAGCAGAAATCAAACATTGGACCTGACGAAATACTTTGCCTAGAAAAATTAAAGTAAATGTTGAAAATTGCAGGTGCAGTTGGAATGCATTTCTCATTTAGTGCAGGCGATCGAAAAAGACGACAACGGTATTTTTGAGCTTGCACGTGCCATGCAATTGTCGGGTTTTCATTTGAGTTTTTGTGTCTCATTCATACCTATCCTTTTTATATAACTTTTCATTTATAAATAATAAAAATAATAGTCGAAACCCACAATACGAGGTTTTTGTCGACGAGTCGTGTCGGTTGCCTGCTCCCTATGGGCACAACGATGAAGCACCAACACCCACGCAAAACAGGGAAGGAAGCATTGTATAGTTAGTTCGTCGTGAAAATAAATTACCTGGTCATTTTAACGCTGGCGAAGACCGACAGATTTTTAGGTTTGTGGACTTTCGTAAAAAAACTCTTTGAAAAATAATAATTCCAAACCATTAATCGAAACCAAAATGATTGAAAAGAAATGGACGAGTGAATCACACAGAGAAGCCAGACCAACAAACGGTTATTAAGCTAGGAACGACATTGCCTTGGGAGCTGAGTCTTCTGGCACAGGTTCCTAAAGGTGGAGAGATGAATGAACTTGGAGATGGGGGCGAGAAATTTATATAGATATTTACCTGATGACCTCAAATATGACACACGTCCTTGGAACCAATGGATACCTGAGTTGAAATTCTTTCCGTGTACTTGAGAAACCCTCAAGTATTGTTCTAGTCAAGGCACATCCAGTTCTCTTGCATCTTCAGCTTTCCTCCAAACGCGAGCTTATCTTCCTTCAATAAAAAACAACTTAATACTCGAAATGGTAGTTCTTTTCTCCTCTACCTGGTCAATCGTGCCCGGTCGATTGGTATCTAGATTGCAGGTGTGTCGTTCGACGAAAGTGTCAGGGTCGTAGGGTCGATCCCATTAGCGTTGTCGAACTGGCTTAGTGTGTCACTTTAGATGGGCATTGGCAATTTGGGCAAAACCATCGACTGATCTCCTAACAATTCTACAAAAGTGCACGGCATCCTTTTTTGGTTTTATGTTTTTAATCCGGTTACGGTTAATTTTACACGTTAAATTGTTAATAAACCGTAACGATTGTAAAAACTAATTATCCCGTTTCAGATTTCTAACGATCGCCCATGTATGTCGTCACTTTGGTTATTTTTATGCAGTCAGTGCAACCTGCCCTGCACTCATCTGGATGATCTCTGCCTTTCTCCACCAGCCGTTCATTCATCTTTGCCCCACTGCAGGAGTTCACGGATCATTTGACCGCTCAGAGAATCCGCTACGATCGTTAACTGGTAAATGTTTTTATCACGAAACATGATGTGTGAAATACCAAAGAATAGCAAGCTGTTGAAACATCGAGAGCAAGAAATGGAGGGAGGCTGAATGGAACAAGAACATGTGAAAGAGAGGCGGCAGACAATGTAAGTGGCAGCACATCTTGTACAGTAATATTACGTAGTAGACAGGATATTTTTGTAGTAAATTGAATAGGACCACGACATCGGCTGCCACCGTCATCCCTAAGTTCCTCAGGGTGTATTCATTCTCTCAAAAGGAACCGTCCGTTCAACTGTATGCCAGGTAAAATAAGAAGCGGAAACAGATGGTCCGCCTATAGTCAGCCCTTACTCGTTTGTCATTGAAGGAAACTGGTTTACCGTTTCACTTCCAAATTGGAAATTCGTTCCTAACATGAAAGCACTTCGAAAGCAAAATAAAGTCCATTAACGTGTAACCGTCACATGGTCACCTGCCATTTTTACAATGTCTCGTCCACTTCTGCGCTCGTTTATATTTTTTATATATTTTTTCCGTGATAAACGTTCTTCCTCTTTATCTGAACTGCGAATGAAGGCATTTGTAAATCTCTACAAAATTTTTTCCAGCCCGAATGTAAAGCCAACGGTTTTTTACCTAACGACCCGACGCCACAGGCTGTGCTCATGACTCTAACGACGTTTCTGCACCAGTTTTATTACGGTGGTTCGAAAAACGTAAAAATAATGCCAACATATGTGAGTCGGAAAAATATTGCTTTTACGAATTGCTTCGAACGAAAAATTCACCACGAAGATTCGACTGATGAGACGAAATATCGAGAAAACCCGCGAGTCCCTCTGGAGCAGACGCTCTATTGACAGGTTCCTCCGGTTTTAATAGAAAATCATCAATGACATACCCGATGATTGTGCCGTTCCATCGTCCGAGGAGGACATTCCGCTTCGGATTCTATTGACAACGATGAGAACCAAATTTTCGTTGGAGAATTAACCGTCGTTTCCTCCACGGTCTTTCATAGCTCTCGGTGCACCCTGTTTAACGAGTTCCAGAAATAATTCGAATTCGTTTGACGAACCGTTCATAATTTGCCGTGTAGCAAACCATCGATGAACTCACTTTCGATCAAGACAAATTCGTTATTCTGAAAAGGAACAAAAATACACAAAGACCGTAGAAATTATTCTGCCATAATTGACAACCGTACGTCCCGTCCCGAGTTCTTTCTTTATTGATTTAATTCACAGAGACTGTTATCGTGGCTGCGGCAGGGTGCGTTCGAAAATCCATCGGAACGTTTATGCATTTTTTCCTTAGCGCCACGACGATTTCAAATATAAAACTCTACATAAATTTTTATTAATTCCTTTCTTACAATAAATTAATACCCAAAAACAACTGTCGTTTTTTAAATACATGAAATCAAACGATCGAACAGGGTACAACAAACACTCGGTAATTTTCATCTTTGGGTGTGTAAAAGACAAATGTTGTCATGTCCATGTTTCGCTTTGTCAGATTCGTTTGAACAGCCTGAACAGTTGATTTAACGATTGAATATTGGAATATGAATGTAAACATCAAACCCGATTGAATTCCAGGAAATTAATTAATTGTAAAGACCGTATTTTATATTTCACGATTCGGTTTAACATTGGTCGCTCTTGCCACACTTACGCTGAAAACTGTTACTTTCTATTTCATTTCATTAATGTGTCTGCATGTACAGAAGTTAAAGGCTCATTATAGTAACCGTCTGCTCTTAGAAAGTACCACCGTAACAATTTCATTCAAAAGAATGAGCATTTTGTTTAAATTGTTATTTACTCTGTGAATGATGTGAATCACCTCGCAGCGGTTAGACAAAAATCGACCAATCAGAAACTTACACGGCTAAACATAAATGGCGTAAATAAATGCAACTTGAGTTCTCTCATTTCTTTTCGCAGTTTAATGCTTTGAACAGGAAATTAGTTGAAGGAGAATATATATATTATCCGAGTCGTAATTAAGTCACAGTTCCAAAGGCTAATATGATTTTATTAGCAGGTAATGTCGTCTGTTATAAATCATTCAACATTTGACTTCTGTAAACCGGTTCATCTCATCTGAACAGGAATCTGACAATTTGTTGTATTATTTTATTACAATTAATTTTGACTGATGGTCACCGCAGATCGGGAAGTTCAAATGCTATAAATGTAGTTCTTTGTTTGTGTTCTTTACAATTCACTTCGTGTTTTAACATTAGTTTGAAAATTGCAAGACTCTGCATGTGATGTCATCAAAAATCGTGACTTAGGTGGTTTTACCTACACTTTTATATTGAATGTAACATTGTTATGTTAAATATATTTAATGACTATTTCAGGATTTGCTGTTCTATTAGCTGTCGCTGACGCACAATTTTCATCAAATTCAGATGTAATCAGTTTAACTCAATCAAATTTTGACAAACTAGTCTTAGGAAGTGATAATATTTGGCTAGTGGAGTTCTTTGCTCCATGGTGTGGACATTGTCAAAATCTTGCTCCAAAATATGACAAGGCAGCAAGTGCACTTAGAGTATGTATTATATTTTGTTTTAAGATTTTGGACCATCAACATGTTTTGTATTAAAATAAGAATCTTGTTTTTTTAGGGTGTTGTTAAAGTTGGTGCTGTAAACTGTGATGTTGAGAAAGAATTGTCTCGTAGGTTTGGAATAACAGGTTTCCCTCAGATCAAAATATTTGGAGCTGACAAAAATAAACCACAACAATATAATGGTGACAGAACAGCAAAGGTATTGATTAGAGTCTTAATAAATAGAAAATTTGCATAATAGCCTATTTTAATAAATTTTAATAGTAAGAATAATTTTTTCCAAAGGCAATAGTATTGGGTGCATTAGATGCTGTAAAAGATAAGGTCATGATGGCCCTCTCAGGTGGAAGCAGAACATCTGATGTTGTGGAATTGGGAGATAACAACTTTGCTTCAAGAGTGTACAATTCAAAAGATTATTGGTTGATTGAATTTTACTCACCAGGTTGTGGACATTGTCAGAGACTGGCCCCTGAATGGGCTAAAGCAGCAACAGAACTTAAAGGAAAAGTAAGTTTTACAGTGTTGTGAAACATATTAAAATAGCAATTTTATTTTTTAATTAAGTGTAAACATTTGACTTTGACAATGTTGAATAAGTAATGGAAGAGTGCAATATATTTAGAGTGTGTTTGAATCCACACTATTAGTACAAAAGATAATTCTTTGTACAATTACTTTTCTGGACTTTTTGAAGATTGAGTGAACTCTTGGGTTTGCAGCTTCAAAAAACCTTTCTATCAAAATGACAATTTTTTGGTTATTCCCAATGTCAGGTATTAGTGAAAATATCCAGAGAAAAGTTAGTGTAGTAAAACATTTATATTCATATTTATGTGTTCATTGTACATTAATTATAATAAATAATTTAGGTAAAAGTGGCTGCTGTTGATGCAACAGTTCACCACCAAGTTTCAAATGAATTTAACATCAGGGCTTTCCCAACAATGTTTTGGTTGGAACCAGGATCTAGGTCAAGGAGAGATGCTTATGAATATGATGGAGGAAGAACAGCATCTGACATTGTTAATTGGGCCCTGGATCGCCTTCTACAAAATATTGCACCTCCAAAAGTTAACCAGGTAAGTCCAAACTCTACTAAATTTTCCTTTTATGAAAAAACATACACAATAATTTGTACACAATTTTAATTAGTATCCTGGGAGATGTTGTGGATCCTCATGCCAGTTCCAACAGCAAATAAGAAATCATTTTCCTCCACTAAATCAGTGGAGACAAACTTCATAACTTTTGTGGAATTAAACTCCTCCAAATGATAACACTAAAATAATGATAACAATTTAAAACTAACTTTGAAAATGATGCATAACATAATGTGAATTTTAATTATTGTAAAAAAAATAGGTGAATACATAATAACAGTAAGATAAACCAGTGAGCTGTGTGATTAAAAGTTGGAAGAAAACTACATAAAATTCTTTGGCTCCAAATAATGTGGTGCCTTCATGTTAAAATATAAATTGATTTATCCAAGCTCCTGGCAATTAAATTTTAACAATAAAGAATATATAACTTTCGTACTTGTAAAATATACATGTAGTACATTGGAAAACAATAATACTGATCTTCATGTTCAGTTGTTTATTGTTTCAATTAAAACATGATGAAAACTTCACCCTTGGAAATCAAATATAAGCAAATAACATTCAGATAAGTTACAGAGTTTCCTCAAATAAATAAGTATGGTTTAAAGGTACTTTGAATTATACTTTTACTAAATAGTTTTGGATTGTGGTCCAAAAAAACTCAACCCCGAAGTGGTTGACATCAATTTTCCAGTTTTTTTGTTTGAACACAACTGGAGTCTTTTGGTAGACTCCAAAACGTAGTTAATACCATCAGATGTCCTGATTAAGTATGTGACAATTAATGAATTAAAGTTTGCACCTTGACTTGAGGGAAGACTTTATATAAATAGTGTCAGGATTCGAAGGGTTAAAGACTATGACCATAACTCTGATACCAGTGATGAGGCATATTTTTCATTGTAATTCTAATTATACTTGGTGATGGCCAATGTCCCATCTTCAGTGTGAACTACAAGAACTACTCAGCATGTCTGCTACATTACTTTGTTACTTATATATATATAAATAATATTCGATTTTATGTTACTCAACTGGTTTCATAGATTGAGAGTTCAGTTGGTCGTTAGTGAATGAATTGAAATTTAATGAAATATTTAATGTCTTTGATGACACAGTTCTTCACGGTTGACTTCACATATCCAAACATCATGTCATTGTTTATGGCCAAATGGATAATGAACCCACCTTGGGTTAACAATATTATATAGTTTTCAATAAGAATAGTTTATAAAAAGCATTTGAATAAAAATAATTAAAATGCATTCCGTTCGTACTGCAGATGTATTAATTAACGTTTCAAATCATTGAATTAGTTATACTCAAACGAGAACTTCCTTCCACTAAGTTTATTCACCAGTACATTGTACTGTGTAGGACCCGTGTCATAAGTACACGTTGGCCCACATGTACGGTGACTTACGTAACTCAAACAGTTTTTCAAAAATTTGATTAATGACAACAAAATTTATTTGTTGGTATCCACTTGTTGAAGTTATTATAAAAATGCGGTGACTGCATAAGTCACAAATTAAGTGTTCTACTGTGCGTGTTGCTTATAATTTAAAATTATTTTTTAGTTGGTGGATGAAAACATTTTCAAGGAGAGCTGCGAGGATACTCCACTCTGTGTCATAGCTGTACTACCACACATATTGGACTGTCAGTCTGAATGCAGAAACAACTACATCAAAATGCTGACTAGTGTAGGGGAGAAATTCAAGCAAAAGATGTGGGGGTATGTTAAAAAACGGATCTGTCGAATTGTGAAAAGTACAACCTGGAATCGACCTTATTTGCCTGTTGGTTCATTCACTACAATTTTTTTTCTGTTGCAGATGGGTATGGGTTGAAGGAGGAGCTCAAATGGACTTGGAGGACAGCATGGACATTGGTGGTTTTGGTTACCCTGCCCTGGCCGCTCTGAACAATAAAAAACAAGCATTTTCATTACTTAAAGGATCATTCTCTGAAAGTGGAATTAATGAATTTTTAAGGTGGGTCTTTTGTGATAGAAGTAAATGTTTATGAAGTATACAAATGAGGGTATAGAGGGAAATTGAAACTTAACTGTCACATTAAATATTTAAAATTTGTTTCAGGGATTTGAGTTATGGAAGAGGTCGGACGTCAACAATAAAGGGTGGTAAATTGCCTAAAATAGTAAAGACAGAACCTTGGAACGGAGAGGATCAAGCACTTCCAGAAGAAGAAGACATTGACTTGTCAGACGTCGTTTTGGATGACATTAAGGAAGAACTTTAAATGCTGGTCAGGGGAGCCCTTGGGTTTTTGAAATGTAACAGACTGACGTACTAGTTAGAGAAACAATTCATATTAATTATTTACTTTATATTTTTTTGAGCGTTTCTTCCGAGCACACGTAAGGATCTCCAATGATTAGAAATAATCATAATCGCTGCAGATCAATCGGAACTGCTTACCGTGTATTTAACGTAATTAATAATTGGGTTTTTATGGATACAATTCGGGTACGCATCAGTAATCAGGTTCATCTATCCGTGAAATTCTGTGTGTTTTTTTACAAAATAACATTTTTTATCTGTAATAGTGTTTGAATCAGAGACATTTGTTCTGACCGGAAATATTTGCAGTGAGTTCCAATTAAGAGAACAATGTAAAAAAATATCAAAGTCTACCCCTTAATTTTCATAAAATGTCATAAAAACATGTTGTACAATGAAATGCACTTTAGAATAATTTTCCTAAAGAATGATCTACCAGTTGCGAGAGCTCACAGTGGTTTTATACAAAAATGTGTAATTTTGGCGGTAGCGTAAATAATTTATAATAAAATAACTACAAATGACTTGCTTACATTAATGAAATCAATAAATTATACAATTTACTATAATTTCGTATCAGTTTGTAGTCAAATAGATTAAAACCGATGAAATTAGCTATCAATTGGGATTGGACCAGGGTCCCGTACGGCCGCTTCCTATCATTCTTAATTTTATGATAACATTTTCATATCAATAATATTATGGTTCGCTACCAGGTGACCCTTCTAACTCCTACGGAGCGCGCTGGTTTTGTTTCCTTTTATATAATCGGATATTAATGAATGTTGCTCAAAAGTGGCCTCAGAGTTAATTAAATAACTTATTAAGTGAAAACTTGTGTAGAGTTAGGCTCTGCAAATTATAATAAAGTACGATCCTCCGCGTCGTATTAGTGTTTAAATGAAAATGAATAAATAGAAAGTCGGCGAAATATTATTGTCACATTTATTTAAAAAAATACTGGAATTATAATTTTCCAAACAGGTTCTTATCAAAAGTTTCTTATCACTCAAGTACACTTGCAGGACAGATATAATATTTATATTATTATAAATATATGTCGGAAAGTTAGGAATTCAATAAGCGATTGTTGTTCAAACACGTTCACACATTTTTATTATATATGGAGGAAAAATGTCTAGGAATTTTCATCCACCTCCATGCCATGAGAAAGGTTTTACATTTTAGGAACCAGGCATCGGAATTCCTTTACGGTTCTTAAAGGGTTCTCTAAGCCATGCTCAGGTACGATATCGATTGATTTCCCCATCGTTCGCCATCACGATGACTCGAAACGTGATGGTTTCATTAGCGAATCAACAAATTTCTGCGTTAATTAACGACTCACTTTTCCGGACCAAATTTGACTTCATGACTTGTGTTTTCATTTGAGAGAGCCGTTCCAAAAACACAACGGAGGCACAAAACGCTATCGATTGGGTTCCCATCGATTCCATTCAATTCAATTCTGGTGTTCCTCGGTTGATTCGCAAATGACAGGAAATCAAAACCCGGTAAACTGAACATCATCAGAGTGCCACCAAACTCTTTGCCTTATTTGTTTTTCAACCATTTAAAAAAGCCTAACGAAAAGTTTCTTAAATAAAACCGTAACATTTTTTTAAAAAATATAAATACTAAATAAATTATGTTCGAACACGTATTCAACTGTATATAATTTACAGTTGGCACGATCCCGGTCGGACTCATGCGTTGGAAAGTAAAGTCTTTCGTCGGGTGATAATTTACATTGTGGAGCGTACAAGTTGCACCCCTGAGTACCACCCTTGGGAGTAGTACCCGTTCAATAAATATTTCTCGTCTCTTAAATTCAAAACCGTCGAACTCCTTCTCATGTCATCACACCGTCGTCGATCCCATCACGTGGTACATCCTCTGCTTTTTACAAACTATCGGATAGAATATGATGGTGTAGTAGATTCCAAGTCCGGAGAGTATGAGAAAAAGAGTGATGGCCACGTAACCCCAGGCACCGATTCCTCCTCGCCTCACGGCTGAACCTGATCATAAACAAATAACTGTGACTGTAGTGCTCTAAAACCTCGTGTATATTTTTCATATATTCCACTTGGAGTTTTAGAAGTCGAAGTGGATTTTAATATATAACTGTCTATTTCCCAAATTTGGATTCGGGGATTCGACAAAGTTTGAGTCAACTGGTTCACAAGTTTAGTAATTTCACCAGTACCACAACTCGACTATGATTTGATTATTGACGTTATCACCCAAGTGTTCGGTTAGTACCAAGGTGTGGAACTTTCAGTGAAATCTATTATTAACACTTCAATTAAATGCAATAAATTTTCATCACGATCATTATTAGAAATAAAATAGAAATTATTCGATTCTTATTTTTCGATAAAGTTTAATAAAATAAACTAATTGCAAACGTCGAGTAAAAGTTGGATGACTCAATGTTTATCTTGGACTAAGACTGCAGTGTTAAAGGCCCACTTAAATCAATGATTTTCCCTATATAACACGAACGTTTAATTGAATTGGGGTCATTTGGACCCATGATAAAGGGTCGAGAATGCTGTTTTCGTATCAAATTCCAAAATGACCTACTTCACCAGTGACTAGACCACGGGGGAACGTCCCACTATTTGTCACACACCATTTCATAGCTCTACAGACTACACGTGAAAAAAAATCAAGTTACTTTTACTGGCAGATGCATTGGCTTCCGGTTGCGATTGTTTTCCGTTTCCTTCCTCCGGGTATATGCTACCTCTCCAATTTTTTCGTCCGATTGGCTGCTTGGAGCCGTTGTTCCACCTCTGACAATCAACTGAGGTGAGGAAAACAACTGAAATGAGAAAATGTACATTGGAAGACTAATTAAGACGTAGGAAACTTAATATTAGACATTATGGATCAGGGGTTACCAAGAGGCTGGCAGACTTAACAGAATTTGAATTTTTAATTGCATGCAGACAGGAATCAGCAAACGCATGGGGCACCGACCGAGTGTCTAGTTGCAAACCGGTTTCGCCTTTTTGTGTTACGAACAGTTGAACATTCAGTCTCTGGTGTGTTTCAACTGACACAAAACAAATCAAACGGAATAGAAAAAGAATAGAAAAGACAAATAGTACACAAATTGATTCCGGGTATTTGCACAACGTGACTGTCTCTCTCTCTCTCTCTCTCTCTTTCATGGTCTCTCTCTTGTCTGGTACAAGTAATACTTTTCGATTATTAGCAAGTTCAATAGTGAGCACGGAGAGATCACATCCTCCGGATCATTCTGTCGACAATAACAATTTGAAGGTTTCACGCTGCCGTCTTATACGCAGGATGCCTTGTCTTATCAGGGATTGTTTTATCTATTATGTCATTTCGATCAATTTTATGTCTTGCTGTTTCTATGGCACTCTGTCAGTGTCGTCAAATTAATGTCGCTTGAGACAATTCTACTTGCTACTGATGTTTTTTTTACGCGTACTCGTGTCTGCAATTTGGCAAATAAGCCGAGTACTGATGAGAAACCGTCAACTTTGGGCAAAGTCCCTTACAGGAAAGGAAATTGTTTGCGATGACAAATGTAGTGCAAAGTACGTGTTTTCGCGGTCACACTCACCCTTACTTTCCCCCCTCCCCCCGAACCCACATAAAACACACATGTGGGTTATACATGGATATCAATTTTCAGGCATTGCTCTGGGTCGGACAGGATTCGTGTTCAACATGCCGTAAACAGGGTACAGAGTTTAGTTAAGTACACGTAACATTACAAGACCGAAATGGAACGTAGGTGACCCTCTGGTACTGTAAATAGAGTCAACACGGGATGACTTGTAGTAACAAAAACCACTTGCACACCCCTAAAACCACATTCCGATGATTCCTCACCGGAGTGATCGAGCTCGGACATTTTAACAATTCAAATTTGAGTTCCCGGTAGTCGAAATATTAAATTAAGAGTACCCCGTGTGCAATATACTGCTGTGAATAACTCCTTTGAATTATTTGAAAAGATACAGGCAGGTAACTGGAAATTAGTTAAGTAAAAGGAGATGTTCTCGGGTGAACAATGGGGAAAGAGAGGTGGAAGAGCCGGAGGAAAGAAGTTGACAATGAATTGGGCCCTTGAGTAGATGTACTCAGGTACGCGACAAGAGTGAACCTGGGAAACGTTAGAGTAACCTTTTCTTTTTGACTATTTTTTTCCGTTTGTAGCATTAAATTCTTATTAAATTTGACATCGTTCCAAAGATCTGTGCATTGTTATTACTTATATTGTTCTTTATTGTTCTGAGATCCCTTCCGTTTACGAAAAACTGAGACCACTTCCTTTAATAGAAGAATCCCACAGCAACAAAATGACCGACAGAAATCTTTCGAACATTTTGCACCTTTCCAATATAAAAGAACATTCTAACGTGTTCGATACTTCTAGTCGTTCACTTCTACATTGAGCCTCACATTGATTTCCATATAACCGTTTCTTTACAATTAATTATTAAGTGTAATTCATTAAAGAACGTATCACCTAAAATCTTTGGGGCGTTTCAAATTTATGTACACAGAAAGTATTATTCTCACTAATAACCTGACTTGGAAACTTGGTACTTTGGAAAAGGCACTTGATTCCAGGGAAATGAACTCCACAATTTTACAACAGTAATTTTAAAATGTAAAACGATCAGAACCCATTAAATCTATCCTGGTTGGTGACTACACACTTAAACATGTGATCATACGGCTTTAAGTAGTTCCAGCATATGTGAGACACATGGTTTAATGTAAACAACCCCGGAGGTTTATACATACTGAATTATTTTCACTGTGGTACAGCATTTCAACGGAGTTCAGGAGTTGAAAGAAAAACTTAAAATGAGGTTGTTAAATTAAAAGTAACAAATTTACTGGCAAAGTTGCGGGTTTACGGTCGGTAACCACAATGACTTCCTCCGGGTGATAAATAAAAGCGTTTCGTAAACGCCAAAACACAAAAAAGAAATGGGAGAAAAAAATCGGAAAAATCCGTCCTTCTACCAGACTCATCTCAAACATTGGCGATGCGCACAGGTTCCCATCGTTAAAAGCGGAAGATTCAGAAAATTTTTAAGAGAGCGAGGAACGCGTTTTACCACCGACATTACAGCTGGACATTTTTGGGGCATTTTGTTCTCGTTTCCCTTCGATCCTTTTTCTTAAATTTCTTAACTGAAAAGTGAATTCCCACAGGGGAAGAACTTACCGGACAAAACGAGCAGAATTTCCAGTGTGAACCTCTTCATTTTCCGGTCCTTTTTGTCATCCACCGTTCACCTAAACCTTTCACGCGCACTCTCACACTTCTAAATCACACCTTTCCTGCCATGAAACTCCGTTCGAATAACAAATATGGCGGTGAATTTCGAATGTTCTTCCCCGGGGGCGCCGTAAGTTGACTCGCGTTCAAATGGGATAGCTTGACGCGGTGCAATCTTCTAACGAGTCCCAACGGTGGTGGCAGAAGAAATGGCGGCGAATGCGCGCTATTACTGTTATGTGAAAACGAAGAAAAAGTTATTTTTTTCTCTTTTACTGCTTTACATAGGTATCGGTATTATTATTATTATTTTAAAATATCGCTGAGTCGGCCGATCAGAAGAGATGAGTTGTCAGGTTCCAGGTACTCTTTGTAAGAGCGAGCGATTGCTTTGACATGTTGAAATTCGATATATCGCGACGAGTTAGGCGAAACGAACGGACACGAGAAAAAAAACTCATGTGCCGTTCATCCCGGATAGTTTGGGGCAGTAGAACACACAACTTCAGTTCACCAAACTAAACGTTGTGCAATTAAAAGTTATCTGTCTACGAAGAAGCAGTCAGAAATGCTCTAGGACGGATGGTTGGCCATGACAGCTGAAGTTCCAAGCCACATGTAAAACTGTTCTTAAAATCAGAAGAAAACATCTGATATCAATTTATTTAACAGAAGTGAAGTATCCAATTTATTTCTTATTTTGTTCACTTTAGGTAAATAATGTTGCCCTGTACATCTGGGGACGAGCTGTTGACGATTCCAAAATACAATAAAAAACCTAGAAACTTCTACTTATCCAGGAAGACCGAACTATTCACTTAGGTTTAGGGAACTTTTGTATCAGGCAAAGTGTCAGCCTGAAAGTTGAATTTATGTCAAACTACTGCCAAATGTGATAAAGGAACTCATTACCTTACTGTTTATGTTGTTCACATATGTTTAGGTGGCTGTAGTGCTTGAGTTTAAGTAACGTAAGTTTACGCTTAATGTTGGTCATGGGGATTAAGTTCCAAGTCCTATATAAGACGCACTACCCAATAGAAAACCCAATAACTTGTATTTTGGCTTATTTAAGGACAACAAAAATGCGTAATCTCTCTTATGTTGTTCGCATAAGTTTACAAAAATCCTAATTTTCCAAGCCTCACAATATTAAAATCTGGTAAGAATTATCTTTAGAATTATTATCTTATTATACCCAGTGCACAAAACAAAATAATCTTATTAAACCTGGTTAACTAAGAAGTGATAACCTCTTCGCACTTGCAAATCGGACAAAAGCTTAACCATGGTGCTGATTGCATAACATAACCCTACTCGGTAGCCAGAAAGACACGCGGATATACAAGCACCACTATTTAGGGCACCAAACGAATTAAGTAATTAAAAATGAGTAACGTTCTTGACACCTTAAACTCAGGTACCCGTTTGTTGGAACAGGCCGACAGGAATAAACGTTTAAATGAGAACATAAAAATTGGAACGATTTGAGGAAAGAGAAATGCGACGGAATGTCGAAGGCCTGCACTTAGTGGGCCGAAACGATGCATATACATGGGGGATTCATATTTCCAAATACCGAAAACAGGTACATTAAGTGTAACAATGTAATTTTTTTTATTGAAACGACGCAAATTTCTTGGCCGTCATCAGAGGAACGTTGGCACCGAAGAGTAATCAACATACTGATTGTCATTATAATTAGGAAACTAACGACCGGTGACGCGGAAAAGGATACCTGTAATGGCGCACCAGGATGTGGTAGGAAAACTGAAGAAGGTACTACCCATATGTCGAAACATCAGAATCTTCTTTACCGAGAAACATTTACTCATCATGAGTAATTCCCCATTCCCGCAACACGAGTACTACTTCTTTTCCAACAAGTACAAAGTTTTTAGTTTTTATTCTACCTGGAAAGTTTGGTTTTGGAACTTTCATAAAAAAATCGGTGAGTCACCCAGTTCCTAGGAACTGGTACCTTGAGTTGCGCCAATAAAGCATTCCCCTGTTACCGTGAACCATTGCTAGTTCTGCAGCCAAGACGCCAGGTGACCGATAAGATGTCATTCTTTGGGTTATTGTTAGGTCAGACTCCTGCCAACGAACCTGGCCGACTTTCAATTCAATTTCTAAGAGAGAAATCGCACCTAATAGGGCACCCATAGAAATAGTCATTAAAATTTAAACCGCAGGTACGCGAAATAGGTTCGACTTTAGGTAAGAAGCGTACGCATTAGCGCCCTTCAGTGTGTCCACAGGCATTTAACTACGTTAGAATTTAACATGGCAAGGCCTTGAAGAATCCGAACGATCGAAAATTTGAGATCAATTGAAACGATCTTAAGATCTTAGCTTATTTTGGCTTGCGAGTTTTGGGCGAGTACCGAAAAAGTTCGTCGGATAATTGTCATTCCATCGGTCAATCCAAATGTGATAGTTTCGTTTATTGTTTTTGTGCTTTTGAAAATGAGGGGTGACAAAAAATGTTCAGGTTAGATCTCTGAACAGTTTTCTCCGGTAGATTTATTTTTACCTGTGTCAGACGCACAAAAACGTTCTTCTCTCATAAAACCCTAATAACGCATTTTGTTAATAGAAAGAGATGACTTCTTTTATTGCTGTCTTAGTTGTAAAATGGTAGGTACGGGGTGAACGAATTTAATAGTTTTCCTGTAACCTATGTTAATTCGAAGTTATACTTACTGGGGTGCGAGTGCTGTGCAAACCAGGAGGTACTCGTTGACCAATGAAATCTATAAACGAAACTTGCATTTTTGTACGGTTTACAGTAAGTTTGTACTGTATATTAGGAATAATAGTTTAACTATTCGTTCTATTAATAGCACAATAGTGTCTATAATTGCTACCCACTCAGTTTCTGTTTTTCTTTAGAATAAAATTGACAAAGAAGTAACAGAAGGTTACTTTACTATTTTTTTTATACTTTGAATATTTTTATTACCTGGTGATACTTTCATTTATTAGATGTCTTAATACAACGAGTATATTTTAATAGATCTGTAATGATTACTTTACCTGAGAACTTATTAATAGAATCAATATATGTTTTTCAGCATAGTTTTTTAGTAACTAATGTTGCGGAAATGCTACCAGAAAACTTTGCACAAGAAAAATAGATCTTAACAATTTGACAGATCTGTCTATAACCTTTGATCTGCCACACAATCACACAACGACCTGAGAAACATGGTTTACTAACGACATGGCAAATGTTACTTTGCGATCTTTTAAACGACTAATTTCACTTCTCTTAGGTATTGCAGGTGTGCATAGTTATGAATTTGCCTGCTATCTTTCATGCCTATTTTTGTGATCCACGTAGAACCGTGAATTTGTTCTTAAAGATCGTTGTCAAACGTCTCCTGATTCACTAGACAAACGACCGTATGTTCTTTGAATGTTGACGACAGCTGCGTCACTCATTGAACTACTAAGAAAAAAAATCTTCTTTCAGATTCCTATCATTGGCTCTATGTTTTGTATCCTTCGATCTGATCTCCAGACCTGAAGCTGAGCTCCAACAGAAACGCAAAAAATAATAACTGATTTACGATTATGTAGCACTGACGCTGTAGGAGATTGCAATTGATGACACTAGTTGATGTGATAAGGTACACGTCACAGTTTAACTACTCAACGACAACAACAACCACAGGGAGCAACACGCCAGGAAAGAATCTTGCTTTCGCCCTTGACTTTGTTTGTGTTGCTTGAAAATTTGAACGCAATTTTTACGAAATTACAAATTTAAATTTTTTGCTTCTGTTTACCTGGACAATTTGATGACTTGGACTAGCCTTGAAGACCCCCGAGACGCGGAGTTCCAGGTTTGGAAAAAGAAAGCTCACCGGTTCTTTCGTTACGCCTAGACCTTGTCGGTCACCGATTAAGAAGTCGCAGTAAGGCGGGCCAAGTTGAGGAAATGACATTCGCACAGTCGTCGGAAGCAATTCTGTTTGCCAAGAGAGAAGTAAGTTCGGTTATTTTGGCACATGCTGCAGGTGATAGCGGTACCTTGTTTTTGAATGAACGGGGAGTTATGAATAGGTCAATAGTAGATAGCACAGGTTTGAATTTGTCATACCTGTTGTCTTCGTGAAATAGGGTTGTAACCCGTCCTTTCATCGGTGAGGCTGTGCACCATTGTAGTTCTCAAGCCAAAATCCATCCTGAAATATTTACAGTAGATATTTTAAACAAACTTTGGTAAACTTCTGGTTCTGTTACGTACATGACTCAAAGAAATTGTCCTAATTGTACTTGAACTTAATTATTAACTTAATTATTCAAGTACAATTTATTAATTTGACGTGTCAAAACATCACTGTACTTAACGTCTTCAGTTACAGTTCTCTCATTCAGTCATCTTTAAGAATTATAAAAAAACTAAGCATCAACATAAATACGCCACCTTGTCCTTGGGGATGATGGTGGTAGTTTCTCTTTTCACGTGCGATATGGTCACAAGTGTGGCGGAATTTTTAAGTTCCACTTGTCTTACTGTTTTTATTCCTTTATCACACACATTTGATAAACTATTTTTTTCCGAACTTATCTACTCCTCTTGGGTTTCATTATTCAATCTACTCTGTTTCTTAAATACTTCCTTCTTCCGGAAAGGTGGATTTGCATACGCACAGGCAATCTTGGATTTCTTACAATTGGTAGAATAGTATCTTGAAGTACTGCTCAAGAGCAGTCGTGAATTGCTCTTTCACTGCTACTCTTACAATGTAGTTAATGTCTTACAATTAGATGCAATTATTTGTAGCTTAAGTTTCTTTGATTTTGCTCTACCTCATTGATACTTCTTGCTTTCGCGACGCTTCCAACGATGTCCCTACAGTAACTACCCGTAATTACTATTTGTACACCCTCCATCGTATACAACTTCCGTTTCCCTGTTCTATTTAGCAAGTATTGATGTCTTGCAGCTTCGGTCCGCCTTCATCCTGTAGTAACAAGTTGTGCAACGCTTTGTTTGTTACTAAAATAATTTCGTTTGCTTCTGCAAGGCATAACACTTCTGTTTTGGGAACTTGTGTTTTGTATCTGTACAATTTGTGTATCTCGTTTGTCTTCATTTGCCGAATTTCTCCAACATTTTAGTTGTCTGCAAAGTAGTCCAGTAGTCGCAATTCACTTTCTTTTGCAACACGTAAAGTGGTACACCCCTTTGGCCTAAACTAAATTCTTCTCTCTCCGACGGAAAGCTTCTTGTCAATCTCGATGTCACCAATGTCAATTGATTTGATGAATTTCATGGGCGAAATTAATTTGTTCAAGGTTCTCTCGAATCCAACCGATGAAAACTCATGTCTGCCAAAAAAAGCCCGGGTTTCGATTATGCGTCTCAGGTTTGGCAAAAACCTGTTTTTGTTGTTGTTGTTGTTGTTATTATTTTTTCATCGTATTTTTTTCCCGAACAGGCGTGTTGTTTTAATTCTCGGAAGCCCCATTATTTTTCTCCAAAGGAATTTAATGCCGCGTATATTTGTTACGTCGTATGCAGAAGGAACTGCGAAATATTCGTCGTGTCTCTGGCAGACGTTGCAGGATGAGAAGATTCTCATGTTCGCATTGTCAATTTCAACACTGCCTGTTTTGTTTATTCGTTTATTTCTTAACGGATTGGTGGTTTCAATTAATCTGGTTTCGATCCGTCGTAAAAAAATAAGATTTTTATTTCCGACCGGAAAACATAAAAGTTGTGGTCGAAAATAGATTTTCCATCAGCGAGAGCTTTGATTTTAAACAAGTCAAAGAGCGTTTATTGACCGTAATTGAAAGGTTACTGGCGGACAAGTCATGGACTCAAGGAGAATATCTCAAAATATGAGAATAGAAGTTGAAAACTCCAAATGAAACATCATTTTGGAAATAATTGGATAGTACGAAACAACTGTCTCTTGGTAAGAAGAAATTTTGGTTTAACACCGTTCTGTTCCATTCAACACTGATTAATGATTTATTATTTTATTTTGTACTGCTTTATTTAAAGTAGAACATATTTATTTGATCGGTTTAAAATTGACCATATCTCTTGATGAGGAACCCCTGTAACTTTACTTAGTGATAAAGAATGAGTGATAAATTGACAGTTAAGCATTGACTATTGGTTCAAGCAACCAAACAAGACGAATTGTTTAATGTAGCTGAATAACCGAAGGTATTCTTTGGACAGCAAAAGTGTTAAAGCAAGAATATCTCCACAAGAAATGTTGCCTTCTTTATCAAAATGGAGACGCATGAAAAGCAGTTTTAAATATTTTTCTATCTATCGGTGAAACGTTAACGTATTGAGTCACAATAAAAATACTTATTTTCTGTTGTCCTGTTTGCAAGCAACGGCGTGTCACCATTATCTCCATTTCATGTGACGCAAACCGACTTGGAGAATTTTTTTATGCGTGCAAGTTTTTCGATAACCACGAGTGAATTTCGTTAACATTTGATAAAATAGTTAATTCCCTATAAACATCACTCTACGTTAATTTAATTCCACACTAAAAATAAGTGAACACGATGTAAAATCGAAAAAAAGATAATATGAAATATCCGTTACGAAAATTGTCAGAAGCTTTCTACTGACCCGTTGGAAAGCACCAGTATGAAATTCTAAGATAATCTAACATTACATAAGATCACAATGGAATGAAAAATCGTATCGAAATTTGTGCCGACTCCAGGGCGCTGAATTCGTCTCCCTGCACGTCGTCTCCATTCCTTTCGCCACCATTTTGATGAATTTTACTACAGTAAGAGTGTTTTTGCACTGTTGTGGGGATAATTTTAGAAGTGTTAAACGTAAACAACGGCTTTGGAGGTCACAGTACTGTTCACAATAGAAACGTAAATATGTTTTAAGAGAAACTTTCACGAGAAACACTAGAGATGCGTCACATTACCTTGGATGTTCAACAAGTGGTTGGTTAGATTTCTGTTTTGTAGCCGTCACATGGAAGCATTATCCCAAAGCCCAAAATAGAATAGTGTCACCGTAAACGCCTTGGTTACGGCGACTATTTACAAAAATCCTAGCATTGTCATGTACGTAACGGGTAAGTTATTGATAATGTATGTGTGCCTGTGATAGCGTGCCTCATTTCTGTTCCTCAATTGAAACGTACAAGGTGTGCTAAAGTAAGGATATAACGTATAAGTTGGCGGTTACTTGTGCCAGGGGTACGTAGTAAATGTTCGACAAATTCGGGCGACACATTATGTATCTCAAGGAAACGACGCCTGGGTAGGTGTGTGAATCGACTAAAAATTTCAATGAACTACATCCTGCCGAGTGGGTAGGAATAACAAAACAAGTAGTAATTCCTAGTAAACAGAATCTATCTTCGCAGCAGAGAGCGAATGTTTTTCTTCGTAGAAGAAAAACAAAAACAAGGCCGAGACGGAGTTCCGTTACGTCTTACATCCCAACCTTCCGTGCAAAATACTACAACCACGTGATTGTGCGTCGTAGTATCCCCCGAAAAACAATAACGAGTTACGTGAATTAATTCAAAGGAATTATCACACTCGGGAAGATGAAGAGGCGTGCAAAAATTTTGCAAACAATTCAGGCCGAAAATAACCGTTCGAGTCGTATGCTAAAGATGAACGATACGACACAAGTCGAAAGCCCAGGCCGTTACGAACGTAAACAAGTCGAATGATAGAGCCGAAGGACCCTCATCAAAGCCGAGTGTTGGTGTTGTTTTTGTAGTTGTGGCTGTTCCTTGTTCAGTTGACTTGTAACGTTTGTCGTGTAGACTACGCACAAAGTTGTTTTTCCATTGTCTTCGAGACAGAAGAATATTGAAGTTTAACGAAAATGCACGTGTTTTACATTTACAGAAGAATAATCAATTGTTTTTTCTTGTATTTGATGTGGAAATTGATTTTCTTTGTCCACTACATGATAGTTTCGTTGATGGAGTAGAAAAATATATGCAACAAAAAAAATTATTTTGTCCGGTAAGTTTGCACAATTAATTTATTAGTCTTAATTATACAAAAATATCGTTTAGGATAGTACGCAAAATTTATTACTTTCTTTAAATAACAATAACAGTGGTAATATGAGCAATGGTAGTATTTAAAAGCAATACTTCATTCATTTCAACAATAATATTTGACGCTTAGTAATATTGTCAATTATTAATTAATATATACAATCTTCAATAGAAATCTGTAATCAATAGGTCAATTTTAATTTTTTTAATTTTAATTTTAATTGTATTCATGAGCCTGAAAAGTATTTCATGCGGTCATTATTTACAAAACATTTACATTTAATAATTTATTTTGCTCAAAGATTGAGCTGAGGAAGTATATTATTAAACTTCTAGTCGTAAACTATTTTCTATTATACAGTATATACTCTTTAATAATATAATGCAGTATATATTTTACAATAAAATAAGACATTAAATATTCTATAAATCTCGTGTCAGAATACTATTACTTATGTCAGAATATTATTGTACTTAGTATTCTATTGTATGGCTGTACTGGAGAATACAGGTACAGTAACGCACCGAAAAATACTACAAATATCTCATGAGAATAGGCAAATATTTGAAAGGTAAAATGTTTTGCTTCTACCATTGACTTATTCTACGCCACATGGTATATTTTCATTAGCATCAGCAAATATAAAATTAAAGATTCCCAGTGTTCGTGTTGCAAACAGAAATTTAAAATGGGAGTTTTACATCTCAAAGAAAATTTTTGTTGAAAATTGTTTATATTCGGTGTCTTTCGTAGACTTGCGTAATGTTTTCTAACAAACGTCTGAGTCACACTATTCGCATGGTATCACCTACCCATTAGAGTTGGTTCCCGGTCTTACCCGATTTTTCAAAGTTTACGATGTACGACTTATTATCCTCATTGCTATTAGTCAATTCTTCTTAGCAGGTAATTGCCAGAATATGCAATAATGTCATTTCTTTACGAATCGTTTACATTTGACTGACACCGTCTTATTGCTGACTGAGTTAATTAGGACGTGGAAAATGTAAGCTTTCGCATAAGAGAAAACCATATGAATACGTCCAGCCATGGTTGAGACTCTGAGTCCATTAATTGCTTTGTTCCTTGTTTATTTCTACACTTCTAGTCTGGGTCTTTGTTCGAGTCACGAACGATTTTGAAGTTATGGTGAACTATTGATGCAGACGTGTTGGTCTCCGTCTGATCAGACCGGAAGTTTGTTACAAAAGTACAAAAGTCTTCCCAGAGCTATCAGTGTCATTTTTGAAGCTGTGCTGTCTACTAAATATAAATCCTTCTTAGTTTGTTGAACTTTCGTAACATTACATTGAACCTAAACATTAAATTTCTTAATTTCCAGCTGGTCTTATTGAAATAGTAGAGCGTGAACTTTTGACTTGATAGAAATGCCTCTGATTCTTTGCACAGTTTCACGCCCAGAAGGATTTGGAAAAGACTTGACAATTTCTTTTCCCACAATGGTCGTCCAGTGACCGAATCCTAAAGCGCGCCTAAAAATGAAAGATTTCAATTTGAAAGAAGTCTAGTTTAATGTCATTCTTCCGATGGCGTCACTCGTTATCTTACTGTATATATTTGGCCAAAGTTCAATGAGAAATGACCATTTTTCATTTTTAGAATAATTATGGTGTATCGTCTTGCTGTTGCTGTCACATAAGGTATTGCCCTGTTCGCTTGATTGATAGCCCAAAGCCCGCCTTTGACCGAGAATTCTATTGCTGAGTCAAGTCTGCGACCCATTTGCAGGATTAGTATCAAAACTAGTTTTTAAGCTTGTTTTGACTAAAACTCCCAATGACTAAAAATTTGTGTATGTCTTAATAAGGAGAAAGTTCTTCTCTTTTGATATGAGTTGTTCGTGAGAAACATTCTCAACGTCAACTTGAATGGGCCTCCTTTTTTGAGCAGATTCAGAATTTGCAACCCCCTAGGCACTAGGGCATCCTCATTTTGTGTGGAATTTGTAAATAATAAATTCCTTTTTTATCGACTTTATTATTTGCCGATATGTTAACTTACTGCGGATTATTGCGGGGTACTAGTGGCTAGCAATAGTACTTCTGCTTATCTGTTAATTACTCTACCTGTTACATTCACCTTCCTTGCAATATACCTATTAAAATATGTGTGTGTTGACATGAGTATTTAATGTTTTAATACGATTTGAGTCTCGCTAAAGCATTTTTACGAAGTAGATGTTTAATTTTTAACTAAATACTACTTTTATGTACGTTAAACCTAAGTACAAGTGTTCTACTATGCAGATTTTTTAAAATTATAGAAAGTTGACATTTTTTTGTAGTAATGTTTGACAGCGTTCAACATGAAAGAGACGTTTACAATGCAAATAAACTAACCAGGTTATTGCTGACAGGTTTTTCTTGCATCTGCCTCTATGATGGAAGAAAACCCGTTCGACTTACGAACCGGAACTATATTTTTTTAGCAGCACCTAACATGCAAAGCAACACGATCATACCATTTTATTAGATATAACCTCACAGTCGGTCAATGCCAATGGACAAGCGGAATCGAATTTCCCAGTCTAAGCGTTATCGTTGTTATTGATAAGTACCTGCCTGCATATTTTAATTCTACAATTCCTTGTGATCAGATGCCTAGTCGATGGATTATCCCATTACACTTAACTCACTACACCCTATTTGGTGCTATGTATTAAGTGTGCCTTACCTGTACGCCCTCGTAGTGAAGAAAATCTTATGTAATTGCTGTTGTTTGGCAAAATAAGTTTATGAATGGAATATTGTTACAATGACTCAGAGATCTTGCCAATAATATTTTTTTATTGGGCACGTTTGTGCCATTTTCCTTTGTTTTCGAATATCTGTATGCCCGCGTTCCACAGACTTATTCCTCACACCGGTGTTTATATATGCGCGCCTGGTTTGAATAGGAAACGTATATTGGGTCTCGTTTTCTATTATTTCAATCACATTGTAACTATTAATCTACTTGTGAGTGGCTTGCATAATTCAGCAATGGGTCTCTGTACACTTCCCTGATGTGTGTTCCTTGTTTGTTATGACTATGTCGTATCCTGTCGGTGTTATTCACGTGCTTTCAAATGAACTTCAATTTAAAAAGCCTAAAGGTTCATAAATAATTTATTTAATTAGCAATTCGATTCTTTATTGTGAAAAATGTGGCGTGATCGTTTGGTATTGCTTCCTTATAATCATTTACGTGGCGGAAGTTCCATGTTGACATTGGTATTTATTCCTGTTGGACGCTCTGACTTGTACTACTACACAAACAAATAATTCTCTTTTAGTACAAGACAAAGGCCAAGTTGGTACACAGCCTTGTACCTCAAGGCACCAGTGCTATTGACTGACAAATTAAAAAAATCCTGCTGTCAATATATATTTAGTAATACATGTTCGTTATGAATTATCACAACTCATGGCAAATCGTAGAGGAGTCACCTTTCAGACTAAAAGTTTATGTATCTGCATATGTGGCCTACTCTGACGTTAATCAGTTTCGAATATCTCTCGAATAGGCTTATGAACCAATGGTCGATTAAGAAATTAATAAAAAGTAAGAGAAGGTTCCCAATTTTATGTTGGAACTATTTATATTGTCCGTGTAATCGTTCATTACGGGTTAAAAATACTATGGAGTGTGTACAATGGTTCATGTAATCGTAATAGCAATTGTAAATTCTGAACAATGCGGGTGACGATAAGAGTCAAAGGCTGTTCGGTCCGTACCCAGGAGCAAATTACACTGAAACCAATTGTAATGTCCTCGATCAATGAGTCGTGTATGTATTGTCAGCAACGAGAGCAGTTAAATAATTTTAAATTGTCCATGTAATTCAGCTACAATGGTAAGACACCCACGATCACATGCATGAGTGTAACTTTGATGAGGACAAAGTTCGCCAACTTTTCTTCAATAGATGCAGCCTGTGTGACGTGGTTATGTCACCATGTTCACGTGAACGTTTCACTGTTTCCTCAGGAAAAATGGAAATGTATAAATTGACATTTTGACCGTGGGTCTTGAACACAATCGGCTTTCGATCTGTTACAAAAGTACAAGGAACTAATCAAAGAAAATAATGCTTTATGAATACTTTGAGCTTTAGATAATTAAAAAACAGACAAAACAAAATAATTAAATAAAGTCGCTATTAAATAATTGCTTGGGTTTGGCATTATACAAGCCTTGCAGAACACATGTATATCGCTATGATTTTCTCATCTTCATTATTACTTGATATATCACCGGGTGAAACGCGGCATTGACATTTCTTGGCAGTATCTTTAACTTTTGTTTTGATGTAAATACGTTATTAAAAAAATTGAAAACATATTTACGTCCTTGATGGTTCTCGCCTATTTCTTATTCGACTGGTTCCGAAGAGTTGGACCAAGAAGTACCGCCCAGTGCCAAAATTTAGTCGTAGACAGGGTCAGTGGCTGGTGGTAGCAGGAATTGTGGTTTGATACACACACGTGATTTGAGGGTTTAAGGAAGAACAAAAAAACAGTTCGGGACAGTAAGAAACGGCACTGTAACCATCGTCGGTATGCCATTAGATGAATATCGCGGATTAAAAGCGTGACCAGGTGCACAGACCGAACATAACCCTGGGAATGTTTTGCAAATGGAGGCAACATCCTGAAACTAGTTAAGTACGTTGTACTTTAATGTAACCATGCTAAATATACCTGCACCAGGTTATTCGTAGTATATTTTAGGTAGAGAAACTAGGAGTTCAACAGAAATAATTCCTCTCCACTTTTAAATCAAACAGCAGCGAATAAAACCTTTTTGTGCTGTTCGTTTTTACATGTACGTTATGTAATTAGAGCGTCCGGATCAGTTTGGCAATCTACTATACTTTCTCCATTTGTTTCAACTCATTTACATTTTTGCCCCGCTTGACGTTACTGGTTTTGAGGGTTTTGAATTAGGATGATAACACACATCACTGCTTGTTTACTTTCACCGTATAATATCTGGATCAAAAATTCAGGCGAAAAATAACGGTTGTTCTGATATGTTCACCTTATTTTCACTGCTTGTTAACCTGTTTTGACAAGCTCACTGATGATTGATAGAAAGATCGTTGGCCCATCAATTACGAATTAATTTCTATTTAATTACAATTGTTACCTGATTGCAAACATGTGTGTATCCGAACATAAAAATGATAGATGTGTTCAGGTTGTCCTTGATTGTATACGACCGAACGGGCATTTGCGAATCATTCGTGCATACTGACAAGTGTCAGTTCCTGTTATATTTCGCACACAATTCGTAAATAATGGGACGCACTCTGATAAATCTGTTTTGAATTGATTGATTTATTTATTCAAATTCAAAATTTATTCATTCATTCGAACCGAAAGCGAAGTAAAACTTCAGTTAAAATATAGGACGGTGCAATTTTAGGCATCCTCATAAAAGCTCATGTCGAACAATCGGATACCAAATAAGTGGCGTACGAATACATTTGTCGGCAACACGGGTTTACAGGTCTAGGTAAAAAGTAAACGACCCGAAAAACAAATATGGTGATGCACTGCCCGCCTAGTGACAGTATGACTATGTGCCTCTAGATAGAAAGATAATTTAATGGAAACCACAAAGTAATGAGTATTGTTTCAGATACTCTACCTCCTAAAGTGATGCTGTATTGTTTTACCTTACTGGTTACACACGTATATAAGTAACTAATAGTAACTTTCATTGTGCGTTGTGTCAAATAAAGTATACGTAGAGAACAATGAAGAAGAAAGTTGTAATTCGCAGTACTGGAATTTTCATTGCAAGTAGAATAATGGGAGTCTTGTAAACTACAATAAATTTTTTCTACCATTAAATTTGTATTTAGTCGCGTTAATAAATATGTAAGGTGTAAAACATGTAAGAGTAATCTAATAATTAATGATATTAAAGAGCTTAGAGTAGTTGCCATTGGAACCGTGAAATTATATAGAGTGCTGCTACATTGTTGTATTTATGTATTCTCCTGTTTTTTTGACTGAGTTATTGAAATTAACGGAAGCGGTTAACCGTCTGCGTTATATTTCTAATAATAAAATGAAAGATGAACTGGTCTGAAAACCTTGTAACAGTTTACTTTTGGCATTGTGGCTTTCTATAAAAATTACATACGGATGCAACTTCTTTCCGTTCCATTGAACTAAATCTTGGGCATCTATAGAAATGTATGAATTTAAATGTAGCAAGTGCTTAAATTAAGACGTTAAAAATATTTTTGCAAACGGACCAAGGATGCTGCAGACTGTTATTATTCATTGGATTTGATTTGCCCGCAAAAACCGATTAGTTCCGGATTTTAATTAACGCTAGTTAAACCTTGATTATCGCTGTAGCTTAAAGTTATTCGACGTAATATTTTTATCTTTATAGATAACATCTACGTTAGCTTATTGGGAATCACTACCAATAAGTTTTGCAAAACAAATACCACGAGGCTTTCGAATTGATCTCTGTCATCCGGTAATTTTGCAATTAACTTACTTATTCCCAGCAATGCAAATTGACATTGGGGCAGGTTAACTCTCACCTGGTTCTCTTGCACGAAAAATGACCGAACTACTTATATGTTTACTAACCTACCTGAACCGTTAATAATGAAAAATGGTAAACAATGTCAGTACCAGTAAAACTTGTTTTGAATCTTGCCCTAAGTCTGACTTAGGAGGAACCAAAATATCAGTGTTTCCAATCAAATTGGTTCGCTCTTTTATAGTTTTTATTTGTACGGGATAAAATACTGTCTTAAGTTTTTGTACTTATAGTTATAGCTTAGGAAAATAATTTGTTCATTTTCTAATAATTTTATGCAAGAGTGCAAAAGGGCAGTTCAAAATTTTAATAGTTAATATAGTAAGGTATGGATTGACTTTTTGAGATTACATTCATTGGGTAATGAGGCTTTTCTGGGTGCAATGCTATCAGTAGTTTAATTTTTTATCAGTTTAGTGCATTAACTATATTCGATTTTGTGATATATTCTCTGATGATGTCTAATGGTGCCTTTTCATGTTTTCAAATTATTAAATTTTTTTGTTGGTGTTAGACTGCTGTTCATGAATGAGGAAATGTCATCACATTTACACATACCTATTTGAAAATGTGGCAGTGAGCATTCATTAGCATTTTCTATGCACTGAGCATTTGCAGTTTGACAGTGTGCTTTTCTTGCATACATTACTGCACTTCTAACTGACACTTTATTATTATTATACTATCATGAAAAATGTTTATAAACTAATCTTAAATGCTTCTGTTTATCGATGGTTTTGAGAAGAATATATTACCATTTTGAGTCACTAAGGCATGTAATGTAAACAGTTGTCTTACTTATAAAGCATGCCACAAGTTATATTATTAATTACTGTGATTTTTTATTGTAACTTTTAATTGTTTGAATACTTTCTTATTTGCTTGATGAATCCATATAGCAAGAGTTCTCTCACAAAGTAAATTTGACAAATTCTGTTAACCAGAACAGGAAATCAAAACTACAGTTTCAGGAATGATTGCTGTGCTTCAGCAAAATGTGTAACACATGTGAACAGATTTTTAAACTAAAAAAAATCAATCAAGATGTTTTTGAGACAATTATGCATGAAGAGAAGTTGCATACTGAATGATAAATATTGAAAACATTGGTTTCACCTCAGATTTTTAAAAAGTCTGAAGCTCAATAAGTAAAAACATGTGCAATAAAAATTGGATCAGTCCCAGTTCATAGTTTACACATAGTTTGAAAACTGATGAGTTGTCACAGAGAAAAAATATTAAATAATACTGAAAAAAAGATGTGTAACAACTGTCAACTTAAGACACATTGAAAAAACAATTCATTCATGTGGTTTCTTCAACATACAAATTTAGTTAAATTACAAGTCTTCATTGCGTTATTCTAAAATTGATTGCTTTAAGATTAAATTAAATTAATTTAATTAAATGAGGAAAAATAAAAGACAGATTGTGATTCTGGTGATGTAATAGAAAAACATTAATAGAGGCAGTGAATGTGCTTTTTTGGTTTTAGATAGATCCGCTCGAGCGCGCTGCCTCCTGGTTTTGTGTTAAGTAGCAGACGACGTGAATCTCGACTTGTCATTGATCAACAGTGAATTTAGTTGTTTGGGAGCTGACCGAAAGTGAAGTTGGTTGGTTAACAAGTTGATTATTTCATACGAAATTAGGGAAGAGAACACAAATAACAATAAAGAGGCGAGACTGCTTATTGGATTTTAGTTTTGCGTGTACAATCTTCATTAGGCAATTAAGCGTTCCAAACCGTGAAAAAAGAGACAAAGGAGGAAATCCTCTGGGAATTGACCATTGCACTCGTTATGTGACACTTTCGAGATACGCAAAAATAAACCATAAATCGAGTTTGTCGTGGTGTGAAATTTGAAATTTCGCGAGTTAAACATTTAAACGAATTCATTTTCGACTAGTCTTTCGTGGGAACCTGAGAAGAACCCACTTTGAAACGCCCGAAAAAAGTATCGGTCAATTTGAATGGTGGTGGAGTGAAAAAAATACGTTCGGTCTTGTTTACTTGTGAAGAATTTTCACACCGATTGGACCACACTGGTGTCGCCAGTCAATAGCCCTGTGACACAACAGAAGAGTTCGTAGTCAAGTCGTCTGATGGGGAATAACTATTAGCAAACATGAAAGACATCAAACAGTTTGAATGATTCACTCCGAGGGTAAGTAACGATTCAGCCTGCCATCTTGCTTGTTGGGGAGTCATGTTTAGAAGGGTTTTGCAGGACTTATATAAATGTCAAATAATGTACAAGTAATTTCAGAGCCATGCATAGACATAACAGCTCTCTTACTATTGACATTTGCAGTATCATTCTTACCTTACTGGATATTTGACTCAACACTTTTTTAATGACATGAATGAGATACTTAAACAATGTTGGGCAGATTTTTTTAATTTCAACTTGTTTTCACTTGTTCAGGTTTGAATTGCAACCTTGAACAACCTTGGTCAGGGTTCAAAGTTTTTTTATCTGCATCTTGTTTTTACATTGTTATCCACCAAGTGACTTATGATAGTGATCAATACTAGAAATGCAAAGTAAATGTCTTAATTTTAAGGCTTGCTTTGAATTTCACACATCATAATGACACACCAATAATTTATCAATAATCTGCTGCTTCCAAGCCTTAGAGTACCTTTTGAAGGTTCTTTAGTAGACTCAAAGCTAATTAAAAATGGACTTTAATTCCTGTAATCTGTTATTAAGTATTAAAGTTTTCATACACTTTGTAATTTAACCGTATCAAAGATCATCACTTGGGTAAACAAGCAGAGTGTGGTAAAAATTGAGGCAAGTACTAGGTTGCAATGTGTAGTTCATCCATCTTGGTTATGGGAAAGTGTATTCTTGAAGGTCATACTTAATTACTGCAATAGCAGTTGCACTTTTCATCTGACATTACAAAAACACTAACAAATAGGAAGTCTTATGTTGTTGCAGTTGTGTTAAATATGAAAAGCTCTAACTTTAAATGATAATAGTGGATGGCATGTTGTATCCATCCTTTATTGGTTGCTGGTGATCCTTGACCTTAGGCTTAAGGCAGCTCTGATTTAAAGTGGCACAACTGTTAAGCAACACCATTTGAAATGAAATATTTTTGTTTTGTTATTTTCAATTGCCTTTTAGTTTCTTTCTGTTAAATTTGAATGAAGTTTGATTAAATGATAAACAATGCAATAAACTAGTATAATTAGAAAAAAAGGATTTTAATTAATGTAGGAATTAAATTGCAACAAGAGATTTAATTGCAGAATAATGAACTTCATGGGAAGTCAGATACAACTGAGGCTTTGGCTTTGACTCTAAAATGTTTTATTGACTCAACCAGGTGAAAATGTTGATACTTGAATATCCCAGTGCCAGGATAATTTTTTTATAAAATATCAAACCAAATTTTTTGAAGAACTTGTTTTTTAGGAACAATAAAAAATATAATTTTGTTATCAGGCCTTAATGTAGAATTTTGCATTTTACTGCTCACTTGAATTCAAGTTGTCAATTATTTTGTAATTATTGAAATGGAGATTTACATGCTGACGTGCGATGAGGTAAACGTTCTCCTTATTCTATTCTAATTCTTAGAAAAAGCTTGCTCTGACGATGGTTCTTCCATGTTACGAATTTATTAGCAATCGCTCAGACTAATACAATCGAGTATGAATTGTTTTTCTAAAATATCACGATCTGATTGCCCAACTCCTGTGACTGGCAAATATCAAACTTAATTTTCTGTTTTATATAATCTGGAAGGTTTTTCTTTTATCGTTTGCCAATAAATCTCATCTGAGTCTTTCGACTAGGCCGATATGAGCAATTGGATGAGAACGTAGGAATAATGTTACAAGAGTTCTCAACGCTTGGAAATGTGTAGATCATAATTTCACACATAACTCTTGATCTTTGATCTTAAGTTTATGATATGTAACCGAATGCTCAAATCATAAAACTAGTGACTTCCTTTTACACACCTTCATAGTTTGTCCTACAGAGAACTACAATACAAGAAGTATAGTAATTACACATATGTTTCAGGGCTAAATATACTGATCTTGCATTGTAGAAAAGCTACACTAAGGTTAAGAGATCAAAGCATCCCTTTCACCTAGTGTCTATATATAGAAAACGGTTCAACAGGGGTCCCGACTGAAGTATAATTAATCTTTTTAAAAACTCATTTGCTAATTTAATAGTTGGATGAATCGAGACGATGGTGACTTCTCCGAATGAAAGACTACTAGCCTAAAAATAGACGCGATGTCGTACTAGTTCAAGGGTTAAAGTACTATGACCTTTATCCCGTCATCCGATCTCGGGAAGAAAGACAACGAATGTCACAACCGAGTCCTGTGTTTAACATTGAAGAGAACAAAGGATCCGGTCCTGAAAAAAGTGTCATTCCTCCCATTGCCATTGCTCATCCGTATTTATTAGGCCAGCAGAATTGGACAGTATTTGCACAAGTCCAAGACGTAAGCCAAGTGCGGACGAAGTGATTTGTGTACTGCTATTTGAGTTTCGACAGAGTTGATGCACTTGATTTAAACGATAATATTCTGTTATCAAGTTCAAGTTGGTGTTCCTTTTTGTGCCACCGGATTTGGGTGATCAGGTTTTGTCTTCTTGTACCTTTCAGTAGCAAGGTTAGTGCAATGTCGACCCCCAAAATTTCTAATTATTTATTCACTTCCAGGAGTCCTTTTCATGTGTGCAAATCACCTTTCGCGGAAGAGTTTAACATCGTCTTACTAAATCCTGTCCTTTGCATTTGCATTAGAATTTCTTTTTTATGTTTTTTCGACCCACATGGTGGTAATTAAAGGCCGAAGATTGGTTGTGTTCGACAAATATTACCAAAATTATTTTTAGTCTTGTCAAAATATACAAAGGCATAGTTAATTTCTTACTCTCGAAGGGAAATGTAGAATCTGATGTGCCTTTTTATGTACTGCGCACCCGGGGATAATTCCAAAAAGGTTTAAACTGCTTTATTGTACGATTTTGTCGAAATAAGATTCGGCAAATAGGATTACGCAAAATTTTCAGAAGCACTCTTCCTATTCTGAAATGGCAAACTCTAAGCAAATATTTGATTATTTTTATTCATTGTACGTATATAATATTCATTTAGGTAGGGTTGTCAGTAATAGTCAAACTCTGTACTGAAAGTAAATATTTGTAAAATATTAAACGATTACGTATCATTACATGTACGATATCATGTAACCATTACCTTTGAGGAACGAATACCGGTAGAGTAAGCTTTCTAGGTTATTTATTCGCGAATGTCTGATTTTTTCATTCACTTTCCCGTGGTAGTTCGCTGCAAGCGTAAATATTTAGGTTCCACGTAATTTATTATTACACACAGTATTGTTGATGCTATGTTAGTACAAGCGAACAACTGGCCATTTACAAATAAGTCGATACCTCGGAATGGATTTTCTCTTTCAGAAACAAATGTTTGTGTTCTCCTCGACCTCTACTCAAAGCTTCTTTATTTTTGTATGGGTAATTTAATTTATTCCCTGCTAAAAACGGTTGACCTTTTTCGTGGGGTACCTTACCTCTTGCGTGAGCAAACAGTTCCACATGAATAATGTAGGCTTTAATAAAGGCGTTCCAATAGGTTCTGTCCAGTAATTCTATCAGTGGAAATAGGTTCAACCTCCCAAGTTCCTTTGATTTGTAACAGGATTAATGGAATGGTTTTGGAGACTATAAGTCCGTGACTTTTTCATTGGGCTTATAGTTTGAATTGAAATTATCCCAGGAGTTGGAACACGGTCACGAAAATTCAGAAAATAGGCGATGTGTTGAACATGAAGGGAACTGGTTCAAAGGGAGTAGCGTACAAACATTTTTGCATGGACATCCAGTACGGTACAGCAGCAGACATAGTTTCCTTTCGGAAAGCAGAAATGCCAGAATTAGTAACAGATTTTAGAGGAAGAGGCGATTCATGGTACAAAATTGGGTTATTTACCCTAATGGGAGGCTTGGTTTGAACGTCAGGTCTTGCCAAAAAGTGTTGAAAATGTCTTCCAATCTCCTGGTTGGACCGAGTTCAAGTCAGGGGGTGAATTGGCCCGTGTTAGGAAATTCATGTAATTAGTCCTCATCAGTGTGGTGTTCAGGAAGCGGAGACAGACTTCATTTATGTGGGGAAGGGAACGTAAATAGGTAGAGTATAAATGTTTAACGGAATAAACAACCACATGCTGTGAAGCCAAAATGTCTGCTTTTATTTGACCGAAAGTATTTCTGCGACCGTAACGTAACAATTTGTACTGCTTATACAATTTCACCACATTTGCTCTTGTCGCTTCCTATTCACTAACTATACGCATTACAAGTGTACTGTAGTCACATGTTTATGTAAGAAAAGCGAGTACTCAATTTCGCTTCATTTTTTAGAACTATTTTTTGAGGTCACTAAACTGCGGGAGGGATAACGTCGTAAGATTTGTATGTTCTCTCCAAAGGCTAGTTTTAGTGGAAGAAATACTGTCTCCGTAAGTGGAAGCAGAAAGTCAGGTTTCATTCCGCGTTATGCAATTGTGTTTAGCCGCAAGGACTAAGCACATGGTGCCGAGTTCGAATTGTAGGATTGGCGTTTAGTTTACTTTTACACCACTGCTTAAAAGCAGTCCCGTGAATAGTGCTGTATTTTTACTTTAGTGTACTTGATAATTATTTTTGCGAATGTAATAAAAGTGCCAAATTTAAAGATGACGTTTTACAGTAGCCAAAACATTAAGCACTCCTCCTTTTTCCGCGTTGGGAAACATCATTATTATGTACGCGTTGTGCACAACAGAATCATTGTTTTACGACGTTGTGAAGTCTTAATGTGATTTAGAGTTGATGTTTGGGTTTGTGGCGCGAAAGAAAGAACTCGAATTTGTGCAATGAGGTCTACGGGGTCAATCGATTGAAAGTATTAATTTCCCAGTGTATCTACTGAAAAAGAAAAACCAAAGTGTGTGGTAACAGGTAATGCTGGTGACAAATGTCGAACAGGTCTGAGATGAAATGGATGACCGTTCGGAAAGTCGAGGTTTCTGTCTCTGGTAACATTTTAATTAAGGAAAAGGTGAAGCCACATCAAGAGCAATCAAAACAACAAGTTGGTAACGTTGACTGTAACGGCGGGTAATGGTCTCGTTGCTTTGTTGTTCGTTGGCAAGAGAAACTGATTTTCAAGGTGACCAATAACAGAATCTGGCTTTCTGTTTTCGCATGAATTGATTGGAAATCTGTGCCAGGTGTCAGGGCCGACCGTGAAATCAACAAAGCAATAGCTGAAACGTTAACCCGTTGTTTGTTTGTCCTATGCTGGAGTCCTTTCATAGGTACAGACATTTCTGTGTCAATTGCCTTCTGTCGCTAAAAATGATTTTATATAATATGAAAGTTCTTTACCGCCTTGCTTTACATAATTACCGCATTATTTCATCTCGTTCGATTCCGGTTGAATTGCCGTGGACTGACTCTAACAGTCGTATTATTTTGTCTTAACAGGCCGAACGTGAGTACATAAAAAAACATCAAAGGAGAACACATAAGCGGAAGAAGTGAGGGAAGATCAGAGGAAGTATGAATAGCATGAATTACATTGGAAAATTCATTAGCAATTTTCGAGATTTTTACAATGAGATCAACGCAGCCACTCTGACAGGAGCTATAGACGTCGTAGTTGTAGAACAACGGGACGGATCCTTCACATGCTCGCCATTTCACGTTCGCTTCGGGAAGCTCGGAGTTCTCCGTTCGAGGGAGAAGATTGTAAGTAAACCTAAAACTGCCTATCTGCTCTTGAAGAAAGTTGGTTGGGGAAAGAATCGTACACCTGAAACCTGTGTGATAATAAAAAATGAATCGGTGTTTGTCTTAAAAAGAGTTTTTGTACAGTGATAGGGTGACAGTTGTTAAACTCAAAATTTCAACAATAGGTGGGTGATTTTAAGGCGAGAATAATGAACCATTGTGAGTCGAGTGAGACCCTTTCGTGTCAGGTACTAAATTTTCATGGCCGAACATAGAACGTCTACAGCTGGTTCCGATTCGAGTTACGTCAATTTGTAATGCCACCTAGATGTTTAACCTCTTGAAGTAATCGATTGAAGAGAAATCATTGTGATATTTTACACTTTGGTAATTAGAACGACCGAGAGTGTCTTGGGAATGTACTCATAATAAAAGGAATAAGATCCGTTCACATATTAATTCACAGGAAAACTATTATTGTTCTTACACTTTCATCCAATTAAAAAAGTAATATTAATGGACTGTTTATGTAGTCTTTGTGTAATTCTTTGTAATTTTTAGTCGTGTTTTGAAAGTGTCATATCTTTACCAGATGAATGATATTTCTAATAACGGGCACACATTAGTGTTGGAATTGGGATGTGCACAGGTATTAATTGACTTGTCATTGTCAGTTATGTCATTTAATGTGGAAGTGTTAAGTAAGAGTGTTGGTAGCTACTGGCCATGGCATTATGGTCAATGGCGTGTTCGTTTTTAGTTTGTGTATAAGTTTATACCATCGGAAGAGAATTTATTGGTTTTTCAAGGACAACTTTAGGGTTTTGTGAGGGTCAGAACAGCTGGCGATCAATACTAGTCCCCTCCTGCAGATATAAACAAATTGTTTGCTTTTCCAACTGAAGTGTAAATTAAAATAGTCTGTACCTGTGATTCTTGAGATCCACATATACATTCTTAAATATTGGGAGGCGGAAAACACTTCGCCTCAATTATTCCTCGTGCTACTATTTGTTTTTTTAAAATGAAGATTCAAAAAATGAAACAGTTGTTTTCGAATGTATAATTTATTTCAATTGTCACTTGGAAATATGGTTTCGTGAGAAGCTAGACTTAATTTTGCGGTTTTAGATGTTGATCGACAAATGATTAGTACTGTCAGCGAAGGTTTTATATCGTTTATCTTGTTGTCTTTGTGGTTAAATGCATTTACAAGTAGTTACTTACTTAAATAAATACTAAAAGTCACCAAAACCGTTCTTGTCTATATATCGGTGTAACTACTTTGTGTTTTCTATGATACTTTTCTTGACAAGTATTCTGGTCTAAATCTAATAGACAGAAGACAATTCTGATCCACTTTGATTGTTTTTGTACTGGTTGATTACATTTTTGTCACTTTCACTCATATTGTTTTAAGTTTGATTTCTTACGCCAAATAGATTATTTTGAGTTGATTGAACTAATTTGACTCGGTCACGATTTAAAATGCATTAAAAAAATTTCCGACTCAACTAAAGAATTGTATCGGGTAGCAAATTCAAGGCATTCAAGTAAAAGATCGGATGATCCACGAAAAAAGCCAGAAAAGTAAAAGTTTGAAAGAACTCTGTCTCTCATTGGCCGATTGGATAGGCTCAACAATATCACCTGATCGCGATCAAACGAGACGTGTTGTGGTTCCTTGTTTACTGTGTCTCTTGTCAGAATGAAAATGGGCTACTAGAAAACGCCTGTACCTGTATTTTGTCAAGAGTCGTCCGGCTAGTGTTGCCTCGACATTACCCGGTTTGATGGGACATTTGAGATTATAATTTGTAGACTTGTGGTTTTATTACTTCCGTTGGAGGGGCAGCACACCTGTGTGTTGTAATGAACAATTAATGCTAGTTCTCCTAACAGCCTTATTGTCCTCGTCATAATCTAAGTCATGAATTTTTTTCTTTGGGTTTCATTAGCGAAAACCCTTTGTTTCAATTTTCTCGCAATGTTGGTAATTATTTAATTTGTTACCATCGTTATTACTCTAGTTGTTATTCCTGTAAGCTATTCCTTAATTTTTATGCTAATTGGGCCTAATCGTGAGCATCGTATATTTCTCGATGCCACCTTTTATTTTTCTCGAAAACATGTTCTCGAAGGTCGGGTTGCCCAATTCTCAGGTCAGGAAGATTTCAACTACTTGATAGAACTCAATGACCTAGTCTTTCGCAATAATGTTATCGAGTACATTTACAAAATTCTTTTTATATTTTGGAAAAAAAATATTATATTAAAAATTTCGCAAGGTTTAGGATGTCTGGAAAAGTCTGTCGCCGACAGTATTTCCCCGGTGAATAAAGCATAATAAAGTTTTCCATTAAATTAGGAAAGAATCGATTTTCTACCGGATTTTATGCACGCTATAAAACTTTGCGTCTCCAGTTATACGTCCTTTCTTGGAAGAAGTCTGACGGAGTGCATTTTTTCCTTTCTGTTTGCAGGTCGACATCGAAATAAATGGCGAACCTTTAAATATTCACATGAAATTGGGAGACTCCGGCGAAGCTTTCTTCGTCGAAGAAGTCTATCCCAATGAAGAAGGAGATGAAGAAGTCATTCCGCCTCATTTGGCCTGTTCACCCATTCCGTCGCACGACCAAATAGAATCTTGGATGAAAGGTAACGAGCAGGTGAACTGACAGTATACGGACAGACCGGACTATAAGGACAGACATGACTGTACGGACGAAACATACAACAAACGTGGACTACATGTGCAATGTTACGAAGACATGCCAAATTCAAATTGAAATTTTGTTTGAAGGTTCTTTGAAATTTGGGGTACCCATTGATTTGGCGATAACAAGTCAGCCGGTAAAACAATATATTTTCTCTTCGTTGCAGCCAACGACGCTGATAAGACGCTCTTTCAGTGGAAAAATAATAATAATAATAACGAGAATGATAAACCGGATGGATTGGCACCTTCCGCCAAGGTCTTTGTCGCAGAAACAATCAGTCAGGACGAGAACGGGGCTGATCCGGAGAAAGTGAGAAAAATCAGCATCGCAGCCGCTGAATTCATAACGATAGAGAACCAGGAGAATAAAGGAAAAGATGCCGGTTGGTACCAAGTCGGAGGGAGTTGTTAAAATATTTAGCGGAACGTTTGTTTCACGTAACAACTCTGTGCATTGAATATTTCAGATGAAAAGGAAAACATGCTGCCGGAAGAGATGCCTTCAGATGGAAATAAAGAAGGAGAGACCAATCTCAGTTCGAATTCTTCTTCAAACTCGCTCAATCAAATTCAATTTCAACCTGGAGAAAAGCAGAACGGTAAACGGAAAAGGCGGAAAAAGTCTTTTATGAAGAAGAAAAACAATTCCGTTAGTGGCAGTACCAATAGTGGTATTAACAACAAGAGTAACGTAAACAGTAGCAACAACAACGTCGACACTAGGAATGTGCCTGGCTCTGCTGAGGATAATAGCGAATACCCGACAATGTTTTCCATATGTGATGTTGTTCTAGAAGATCTTTCAAAAGTGCGTTGAAACAGACAGTACCTGTATCAAGTGTTTTTCCTAATCTTTATGTGTCATTATTACTTCGTGTTTCTTTGCAGAAATCCTCTATGCAAGTTTGCAATCCCCAGAATGTAAATGACAATATGAACGATCTTGCCCACATCAAAAGCTGTTCGAATGATTCCTTAAATGATTTGTCGAAGATTCCGCTGAGCAATGAGCCTGATTTTCATTTCTTCAGTGACACAGAACTGACACCCGGATGCAGGTATGAAAAGGCTTACTTAACAACAAATGGTTTCTAAGAACTTAAGATACTACCTTACATGATGTCCAATAGCCCCGTATGCTTCAGAATTCCGCATACATTCCTACCCTCTGGGAAACTGAAAATTCTGCCGAATTTTTTGACTTTACCAATACACAACTCTGAATTACTGAAAATTTATTTTAACTAACTTTGTCATTCCATGCAGCGTTGTAGAGGAGTGTCTTCGAAGCGCCTTGGTCTTGTCACCCGAATCATTACAAGATTCTATGCCTTTATTTGTGTACGTTGGTTAGCCATTACCTTGATTTAATGTCGTGCACGGTATTTGAAAGGGCCTGATATTCCTGCATGCAATTGCACGTGCAGAATGGTCCCCGGAAATGAATAAGGATTGCAGGAAGCAATTTCTTTTGTCTTCCCTTAATAGTGTCGCGAGTGTATTCTATATAAACTATCTATAAACTTCTACATAATTTAAATACTTTTAAAATATATTTAAAGTCTTTTCATTAGGTTTCTTTGAATGGAACACAAGAATATTAGTTGTTGCTCTTGAAACCTACCCTGTAGAGCCTTGGTTTACCAAATTGTAGTTTTTTTAAGTATTTATGTGCAATTTCTACATAATTTTTCAGTCCAGAGTCAAGACCCTGTTCTCCTGTAGTATCAGACACAGAAATTGAGCAGAGGCGACACGAGGAAGAGAGCACATCCGATCCGTCCGTCATGTCGCAATCATGGAAATGGGGAGAATTGCCCAGTCCTTTACCCAGATCTCAGCAGGTGTCTTCGACCAAAATGAATGTTCCTATGGAGTCGACGGATGAAGAGGCGGTGAAGAAGCAACAGCAAGAAGAAGCACAAAAATCAATGCTCAGCGGAATGTTTTCTTTCATGAAAAAGACTAAGCACTTGAGGCATGATCAGACTGAGGGAATCTACCTGTCAGAATTAAATTCAGAAGAACTCGATCCAGAAGTGGCTGCTCTTTATTTTCCCCACTCTTATCGGGGAGAAACAAAACCAGGTAAACACTCGAAGCGATTTAGAAAGATTCTTGCCTCGAAATTTGTCGTCTGTCAAGTATAACCAAGTGATTGATTTGTTTAGGTCATACAGAAGAGGATGCGGAAAGTGGTAATGGACCTTCTATTCCTCATTCACCCAACAGTCAATCTCCTCACACCATAGAACCTGGAACTGAATTGTCATCGCTGTGTCCATTGAGGTATTTATTTCAACATGTTACGTTCTCCTATTCTCTAGACTTTTGCGTAACCGACATTATTTTTAATTTAATACAGTAGGACAGATGTGGCCATTTCCCTCTGCGGTAATTTAGAGACTGGTTTATCGGACGAACTCTTCAATCAGTTCATTGTGTCCTACGACGATTTCGTTAACAATCCGATGGTGATAGAAAATCCGGATTTGGTCGTACGAGTCGATGGGAAGTATTATAACTGGAGAACGGCGTGTCCATTAATCATGTCTTTGGCTCTCTACAAGAAACCTCTACCCCAGGTATCAATGCAATTTTTTCTAGTCCTCTCAGAAGCGTTCGAAGAGTCGAAGATCTAATCTTTCGTTTTCCCCCCGTTTAGCCTGTGATAGAACTGTTGTCTAATGAATTCATGCCTCAGCAGAATAAAAAAACGAAAACTGAAGTAGCCGAAAACACAAGGAGTTACTCATGGTTTAACTGGAGGAGGTTTAGTGAGACAAAGCACAAGAAAGAAGAGGATTTAAAGACTGTTGACGAGGTGTTTGCCATGTAAGTATTTTGTTGTCACGATTTACATACTTGACAAGAATAAGTGGCGAACCAGATGAACCAGGAAGCGGAATAACTTGTACAGGTAACGAAGAAAAATTTGGTTCATTATAGGAAAGAGGAAACGGGTTATAGGCAAGAGCCGGAAATGACAATTCCAGTCGTAGAGGAAAAATTAGAGAAGGAGGAAAAGGAAGAAGGATACGCGGGATCGAATTCAAGTGAGGAGTCAGATGCGGGTCACAAAAAAACGGGAACGAAAATACCAATGGATAGGAGGTACTACCAATACAGGGACAAGTGCCGAAAAACTCTTAGATTAACTTCTGAACAAATTGTAAGTAGACAACGTAGCAGTTGAATACTATCCCAGACGCCTGGTATGGGAATTTATGGTCTGACCTTTGCTGTTTTCCTCCAGGCTAGTCTTAATCTGAAGGATGGTGCGAATGAAGTGGTTTTCAGCGTTACGACTGCTTATCAGGGCACGAGTAGATGCAAGTGTCATATTTATAAGTGGAAACACAACGACAGGATAGTAATTTCTGATATCGATGGCACAATCACAAAGTTAGTAACACGATATAAAATATGGAACCGTTGGAGTGCTTGTGCTGAATTTTTAACTTAATTTTTCACTATTATTAGGTCTGACGTCCTTGGACACATTTTGCCAATAGTCGGCAAAGACTGGGCACAAAGTGGTGTTGCTCAATTGTTTACTAAGATCAAAAATAACGGATACAAATTATTGTATTTGTCCGCGAGGGCCATCGGACAAGCGAGGGTCACCCGGGATTATCTGAAATCCATTAAACAGGGAGATCTGTCCTTGCCGGAGGGCCCGCTACTGCTCAATCCTACTAGTCTGATTAGTGCTTTTCACAGGTAAGGACCCCAGTGGATGCTAGACTTATGTAATTTAAGATGCGGTTCAGGAATAACGAAAATTGTTCTCTTTCAGGGAGGTTATCGAAAAGAAACCTGAAGAATTTAAAATCTCATGCTTGAGAGACATAGCCGCCTTATTCCCGCCTGATGTAAAACCTTTCTATGCTGGATATGGAAATAGAGTTAATGTGAGTATTAGAATAATACGAGTTGCCAACACCCGGGTAACGTAGCGCGTACTCACCTCGAGCGTTTTTGTTTCTGTAGGATGTGTGGGCGTATAGGGCTGTTGGAATTCCCATAGTCAGGATATTCACCATAAATTACAAGGGAGAACTCAAGCACGAGTTGACTCAAACCTTCCAGTCATCGTAAGTAGAGATTTCTTGCTACCGAACGATCCCTCTGGGACAGAGCGCCATTTTCGGCTCTGCTTCTCCAACAGAATTACATTGGGAATCATTTTCCGTGTTTTTATGTTTTGTTTCAGTTACGACGATCAAAGTACTGTCATAGACGATTACTTTCCCCGTTTGGTCTCTTATTGATTCTTAACCTTGTTACCTTGTTACGCTAGTAAATTTTCTTCCCAACTCTTATCGCGTAAGGTTCATTAACCGTTTACTTAAGCTAGTCTTTTGGGTTGTGAAATATTTCTTGTTACTCTCAACTGTCCAGCATGTTTTGTTTAAATAATTGTTATTAAGTATTGATTTTTCAATTAGTTTTTGGTGTTGTCAGGAGCGAAGCCTTCTCGTGATATACTGATAGAATCAGAATATGTATTATTTGTAACACAAAAATTGACTTAAATATAATCGAATTTGGAGTAACTCGGTGAAGGTATATTGCCCCCCAAAATAGCCAATCTTCTGCAGTGTCACATCACATTTTCTATAAACAATTATAGTACTCTTACGTGGCCTCAGCTTCCGCTCATTTCTCTTACCGTTTTACTGCCCAAGCATTGAATTTCTTCCGGAGACCACAGTCCACCAATATATATTTTATATAAATGGTGTCTCCTGCCACCCGGTGCGGCGATCATATAGCAGGGTAAGGTTCCGAGTAAACCTTTTCGAGTGCTTTGTTTTCTCTAACCAGCACGGTTTCAAATAAACAAATTGTGTACCTGGTGTCTACAAGCCGACCCTGAGTCACGTACTTCCGTTTATTTTCAATCTTACTGGTACTCATGCTTCTTTGTTTTTTCACTAACCAAAGCCAACTTTCATCTTTTCTACTTCTAACGAGTGTTACGGGGGGATCAACTGATGACTGCTAATATCTTAATGATTGCAATCGAAGATCAATCCGATTAATCAGATGTCGATTTTTCTTCAGGTACATGAACATGTGTCACCTCGTGGACGAAATGTTTCCCCCACCTCCGGAGGAACTCTCCGAAGACTTTAGTAATTTTGTTTTCTGGAGAGATCCAATACCGGAATTGGAAGTGACCGCCGTCCCGGAGACCGAAGAGACGAAAGCTTCCGCCAAGACGAAGAAGCTCAACTGTTAAGGGCGAAGTAGAAGAGAGAAGGTAAGGAGGTGCCAGCGAAGAGAGGAGAAAAACCGTGGACAAAAGTAGTAGGAGGAGTGAGAATTAGCCGTCCTAGAAAGATTCCAACCGAAATCCGGAAACTATCGGACTGATGGAGTTATATTACTTTATGTAATTGTAGTCAAAATCGTTCCGCTTGAATCGATTCCTTTTTGTAGTTAATAAAAAAGTGAAATAATTCGGCCATTGTCTCGCCGCGGCAGTCGTGAGGCTTATTTATTGCTTCCTTTTATAGTATTTTATAGTGCGTTTTCTTTTTAGTTTATAGGAAAGGAATTATATACATACATACATACATAAATATATGCAGTGAACGAACTGTTTCCGGTTTTCTGTCTAGACGGTGGAGGACCGGTTTGAAAGATTTGACAGGACGAACATGGCAAATTGGGTTCGTTCGTTTGCTTCTTATTTTTTAAATATTTGTAATATTAATAATAATGATGATGATAATTAATGAAAAGCCTTGTCTTACTGTTCAGTTATAAGTTATACTTACGCGTATATTAATGAAAAAAAAAATTTTGTGTATGAAAAACGTGCCCAATGATACGGGGAAACGGGTACCGGCGGTTGTCAAACTCAACGTTGTTGCTCTCAAAACTTAATGTTAGTAGTTGTTTAACTAATTGTTTGACTGCCGAGTAAGATTCTTAGGTAGATGAATAAATAATTGACGGGATCTATTGATTGGCCAAACGTGATTAAATAACTTTGAACGCTGGCTGTTGTTATTTGGCGTAAACGGGTATGAAATTGAATTTTAGACGACTAGTTGGCTTGGTACGAAGTTGTTACTACTGCTGCATACGCATTTGTGGTAGTGAAAACATCTAAGTAACGACCTATTCATGACCGATAACGAGTTAATTAGGCGGATATTAATATAGGGAGACACCCTGTACGTCAGGGTCAGAACGATTGTGATGTAGTTACGTTTAAGTTAGGTACGATGCCATAGAAATTTTGATTTTACCAACAATGGTGCTGATGGTGCTGTTTTACTCTTTGTAATGGAAATTATTTATTCTTAGCTGTAATAGTGTGGTTGTAGTGATAGGAAACCGTCGGAAACGCGTTTTGCGTGAATCGTGTAGGCAGGTGTAGGCGACATCAATGCACATCCAGTCAGACATTACTTAGATTACTGAGATCCGTAGATGATTTGATCTGTGGCAAGGGTAAGAGGGTTCCTCATCTTTAGGTACCGCCAGATTATGCTCACATTTTCTGCCTTCGATGTCATTATATATATTTAAGCGTTTTGTGATACCCTTAATTATAATTTGAGTTTAGTTCTAATTTGAAGGTCCCCTCTTACCATGGCACGAAGTACTCAAGGATGGTATTTCCTGGACACGCAACTGCCCAAAAGTAGTTGTAAAGGAGTACAATCGGGTAGTAATAAAGATCGCTACCTTAAGTGAACTTTGTTCTGTTTGGCTAGATAATTACAATAAGAAACAGTCACTATTAAGTAGGTTCACTTCGAACGTCTACTTGGTTACTATACACGTGCCTGAACACATGACGACTGAAGAAATTGTTCTTAGCTCAATCATTCGGATGTCTTTAGATGAGATAGGCGAGTGATGTTGGCTACCACCAAAAAATATATTTGTACCATCGGGAAATGGTGAATTTAGTCACATCTTCAATCAGCCGGTCTGCTTGTCTTTTGAGAAGTTTCCCAAACGTTCGTATAGTGCCCCGGTCGCTGCCCAAGATGTTGTACCCTGTAAAAAAGAAGTGCACTTGATAACCGCCGGTCACCCACCACTTGGTAATAGTTTGTATTTTAGTGTTAACCGTATTATTTTAAAATAATGATAACTGTTACGTACGTTTATAGAACGCGTGCAAATGTGTTGCAAGGACCTTTCGGAGGGGTTGTAGGTGTCCGTCGAGATCAATACCAACTGTATCATTTGACAATACTCCCGTGCAATTCGGTTGATTTTAGTATAATACTCCTAGTGTGTAGTGTGTAGATTTTACCGTATTTAAAAGCTCACAGTATGTAGTACTCGTTTCAGGTACGTTATTACAATCGAAAAATGTAAGAGACATCACTAATGTTGATACTTAATTTATATTCTTTATTAAAGTTACTTACAACGCAGACCTCTGACTGCGGAAGCTTTTCTTCGTAAGAATTCTAGAAAATTAAAAGAAAATTATCGTGCCTCTAACTGAAATGATATGTTACAGCTGGAGAACTGTTGCCGTGTCAATAAAACAGAAACTTTTGCTTAAAGTAAACCCTGTGGTGCTTGAGGTACTTAATCTGAGAAATTAATTATAATAAAAAAGTTTATGAATAGTTCGAGCTGCTGTCAAAATGTATACGGTTAATGTAGTGCGACAAAGATACACCAACGGGCGCCTACACTACACTAACAACACCTGTAGTGTTATGTTGTACAGCATGTCGTGAGATATCTGCAACATCTCTGCTTTTAGTCCCGTCGACGGTCGCCATGAAACTTTCGGGGGTCCAGCAACGCCTGCACGGGTTCTACCAAACGGTAAAAAAACTGATCGTTTAAGAAGATTTATGCAGCGTTTTTGCTGTGCGTTCGTCTGTGTGCATGCGTTTTCCTCTCACGCGATTTATTCTTAAAACAGTCACGTTGATACGAATTTGAAAACATTCCTCTTGAGATTTCCTTTTGCTTCTAAAATTTTTTTACACGCAGGTCGCACACGGCCCGTGCCTCTTGCCTGTACCACTTACTTTGCCTTCGTGTTTTGCTAGCCGATGTGATTGCGTTCGATCTTGGAGGAAATTGAACAGGTCGAAAGAACTTTACTTCTGTTTACTTTATTTTTTTTTTTTTTAATTTTTATTGTGATGTAAAAGTTTATTTTTATGCAATGGGCTATTCACCTTCCCTTGAATTTGCTCATTGTATTACTATTAACATTATTATTATTATTATGAACCAATTTTTCATGTTGATTGTACACATTATCGCGAAAAAATATATGCAAATATATAAATATAAAAATAATATGTGTGATGTGCAACTGCCAAGTTCGAGTCTTTCCAACTACGTTCCTCTATATTCCGTCCTTTCCCTTGTCATGCACCGCTTTGCTTGACTCTTATAGGTTTTATTAAGATTTAACTCGGAGTGCCATTAATTACCCATACCTGTATCACTCGGTTACAACGAAGCTTCTAGAAATCGATGAAGTTCTACGTCGAATGGAATTTACAATTTTCACGTCATTTGTAACATTACGCAGGGAATTTAAAATTTAATCCGGCTGGCGGGTCTGATGAACATCTAAAACTAATTCAATGCCCCCACTATCTAAAACGTACTGTTAATGAAATTGAAATAAAATGAATTATGAAATAAAATTAATATCTTATTTCGCAATGTTTATTCGAGAACAAACGTTGAGTTAATTTGAAAGGGATTCACTTCCACGGTATAAATCCGCAGTTACACCTGTCGAGTTACTTATCGGTGAACGAATACTCGCTTGAGACGTCCTACAGTTTCCTGTTATCCTGATACAAAAAACTCAAAATAACATTAAAAGAAACCGGTGTGCTATCTGCCGGTTCCTCTTGGAAGTAAATTGTTTTATTGCCGGGCACCGGAATAAAAAACCTCGCAGTTCAGACAAATCCTGGGTAGTCCCTTAAACGCCTGTAAACATCCTTAAAAGATTCATATACTTGGGAACAAAAAACTGAAAATAACGAAGAAGAGAAAACATCGTTAATTTTCATCGGTAAACTAAACCAATGCAGCCGAAAAGACGCTAAAACTTCACCGGAGTGACACGGTTAAACAATAATTGACTACTCTATTCATAAGCAGCGAAATAATAAAGGTACCAAGGAAATTGTCCTGTTTAGAAAGAATTGTATAATTCGCAAGAAGATTATTGTAATTGTGAAAACATAAATTACATATATACAATTATAACTTCAGTTTGAAGAGTCATCTTCATTCAGTTAGCCCTAAGTCAAATTTTACTGTTTCACACAAGTGACAATGTTAATTTATAAAAAAGTTCAATTTTGTACTCCAACGTTGTAGAGGTTTGTGTCGACTGATTTTTTGGCAGTTATATAGAGAACATACTCATCTTCAGAGTGCAACTACATGTTGCAATGAGACAATTCACCATGGCAATCTCCTTATCCCATTAGTATTTTCTCCTCTTTAGGATCTCTGGTCTCCAGTTAATGGGATGAGTTTCCTCAGTCTGTGGAAAAAAGTAAAAAAATGTAAATCAAACCAAATAAATTATGCAAAAGTTACAAAAGCAAGTATACATTGTAGGATAGCATATTGAAACAAAGAGAAAGACGAACAATTTTAAACAGAAACTTACAGCTGTTTCATCCTCTTTGTAAATTTTAATTGTTTTGTCTGCTTCTGTTGTAATCAGTCGAGTTCCACTCTTGTCAAATGTCATGGCAAATATTCCTGCTTCACTGTCCATTGAACCTGGCTGAACCAGAGCTTGCAACCTCTGGAAATTGTACCCAGTTCGCCAGTCCCAAAAATGTAGAGTTCCATTGTCTCCTCCTGAGACCAAAACACCATCCTGGTTTACTGCTAAACAATTAACAATGGCATTGTGTCCAGACAGATTTTGTATAAATTTTCCATCAGGACATTTCCACTGTTTTATGTTGTCTGGAGATGCTGAAGCAAACATATACCTGGCAAGAAGAAATGTTTCAGTTAGAACTACCCAAGAGTTGATTGGAGATTTAATAAAATAGTGAAACTCACAGGAGAGGGTGGAATATGAGTGACCTGACACTCTTCTTGTGATTTGTTAGTGTGACTCTTGATTTCCCTGCTGCCAAGTCCCAAAGTCTGATTGTGCAGTCATGGCTCCCTGTTACAATCTGAGGTTCTGCTGCCTGACAAATTACACTGGCAACTGTGTTCAAATGCCCTGTTAGAGTGTGAACATTTGCTTTTGTTCTCATGTCCCAGACCCGAGCAGTTGAATCCCTCCCTGCTGTTGTGAGCACATCAATTTGAGGATGCAATGCCAAGGAATACACAGCACTCAAGTGTCCATGGTAGTGCCTTATTACTTTGTTGTATTCTATGTCCCAACACTTCACTTGTCTGTCTTCTCCACAACTGAATAAATATGGATGACGAGCACTAACTTCAAGTCCTCTCACTGTGCTTATGTGTCCTGTGAGTGACACTTTTAACTTCCCTGTAGCCAAGTCCCAAATTTTTATGACTCTATCACCTGCACCTGTGGCAATCCATTCATTTGCTGGTTCGACTGCTACACATCTAACCCAACCCAAATGTCCAGATAGAACTCGACAAAGTTTCCAAGGTGCATGCCATTTTGGTTTAGGCATGGATGGTGGTTTTCTTGGAATTAACAAATTGGTTTTAGGTTGACTTGGAATGAGAGCACCAGCTGCAGGATTTACTGGAACAAGTGGTAAGCTCTCTCCTGCTGTTGCTGTATTGTTACTTTCTACCATTGCTGTGTCTGTGTTTTCTATTAGTTCTTCATCATTCAGCGAATTTGACTTTTTGACAACCGTATTTTTTGAATTTTTCATTCTCTCAAAAACTGCAGAATAACAATCCCTCGCTTTAACTGCCTTCTTGAGTTTTTCCCTAAACAGCGAATAAATTTACGATTCAGTATATGGTGTATTGTTTACAACGTGTTGTTTTACAAAATTCCTTACGCTTTTTCATCTACAGCCGGAAGAAGTCCTTGGTTGGACAAAAACATGTCGTGGGTTCGTTTCAAGGAACGAAACACCAAAGTGTGAACCGAATGCCTCTGAATATCCTGCAAAATTAATTGAGTTTAAGTAACCTTCTTTGGTTAGCGGCATACCCGTTTAGTTTATTTTTACACCATTGTAAATTACACCGTCGCATTCATCGTGCAAGTACCATTACAGAGAGTTTACTCTTGTTAAGCAAATATGAAAAAATATTAATACTAAATGACAGGAAAATAGAAAAAATAATAAACCAACCTCCGTCATCTTCGGTATAAACAAGTCGGTTTCACTGGCAGGGTAATCATGGCGGACGTTCCCTCAAACAATTTTGAACTTGAGCAAAAGAGTTAAATGGGCGCAAAATAATATTATTCTAACCGTCGATTGGAATATGTATGTATATTTGATATTTATTTATAAACCTTTTTTTTATGTCAATGAATATAGTTATTCGTTTGCCGTTGTTTATAAAGCTTGAATATACGTTACCTAACTAACATGCCTGGTTCACAATTTCCAATTGAATAATTTACAATTCTTAAACGAGGAATACCTTTTGAAGGACCTAAAAAGGTGGTGAAAATAACAGGAATAGGGGAATCTCATTTAAAAAACATTATTACAAAAGTAAAATCTTTATTAATAATTAATAATTGTTGACACAATACAAATGTGCATGTCAGTAAAGTAAAATAGAATATCTAGTGACTATTATTTTGTTTCTGTTACTGTTTTGTGCTAACTGAGCCAAATATCTCAGGAACAGTTTATTGCTCGAAAGTCGTAAACGTAAACAATAAAAATATCTAAATTCACATTAAAATCTGAATAAGAACATTCCAAAGGCAAGTACAATCCTACAAATAAGACTAAGGCAGCTACGTATAATTGTAATTGTAAGTGAAAGTAAGTGAGAAATTGAGGTATCTTGTTAATACTGGGTAACCAAGCTTCCATATTATTTTAGATTGCTTTTGTTATTCCCTTCTACTTAATTTGTTCTCTTCGTTTTATATCACAGAAATAGTAAGGCCACTTTTGAGAAATAATTTCCATCCTTTTTACTCAGATGGGTGACAGACTTTGTCGCTCATGTTCGGTCAATTCCGGATGCCAGATGTCGACAATCAACACCAACCTGAGACTAGTTCCATTATGCCAAACTTCATGTTCGAAGCTGTCGTCAAAAATTATAAATTTACCCTCTTCCCAGGTTCTAAAAAAACGATAAAAATATGTAAAGTTACGTACAACAGGAGGAACAATGGAATTCAGTGAACAGGAAATTGCTACCTCACCTTGTCTCCTCTGCTACTCTTATATAAGTCTTTGGGGGTACAACTAAACCTAAATGACTTCTCAGTCTACAGTTGGTGGGTCCACAATGGGGCCATACGTGGGTATTGGGCAACATAACGCTGAATTTAATTTGACCTCGCGTGCATCTCGCAGCCGGTTTGAAGGCACTCACTAGGGAACATGTCACAGGGGCCTTGTCACAGTTCGGCTGTTTCCTCCCTGAAACATTAGTCAAGTTAGAGTGACTATCGAGGTGAGGAGACTCCAACGACCAAGTTCTAACTTCCCTACCTCTAAAGAAAAGATCCATCTGACGCCAGTCTCCTGTATTTTTTAAGTTTTCTGACTCTGCCTTGAACAGATTGACGCCCTTGGCGTTGTACAGTTCCAGTCCTTCCCTTCTGATTTCTCTCCAATTCTTTTCAAGACGGCTGAAATAAGTGGAATATGAATTATTATATTAATTTTAGTTAACATTATTAATTGAGACTTTGAGCGTAAAAAAACCAACTCGAAAAAATTTTGGTAAGTGGTTTCCTCCTTTGTCCACCACGGTTGACCCTTCAGTCTGTTAACGTTGTACAGGCTTCTTTGGTAGCGACTGAGGAACAAACCTTCTTCTACTCCGAGGTCGTACCATTTTATGGCTTTTTCTGGCTTTCCTAACCTAATTAAAATAATTAAATTAAATTTAAGGGTTGCTACAGGTCGTCACTTCAACATTTTGGTTTTGGGTTTTGGTGGTCACCTGTTTAAGGCATCCCCCAGGTGGAAAAAGAACATTCCGTCGATGACGCCTTCCTCTTTCGTGTTAATTCCCTTCATTAACAATTTAGCTCCCTCCTCCATGTTATTGTCGGTTGTTTTCAGTATAAACCCATAATGAACCAAGGCAAATCCATTCTCGGGCCACAGAGTCAGAGTTTCCTTTAGAACCTTCCTGGCCGGTTCTATGTAGTTTGACATCAGGTAAGTAACGGCTAAAGTGTTGCGAAATTTTGGCGTTTTGGGAAAACGTTGAACTAACGCTTTGTGAATTTCTATCGCTGCTCCAAGGTAACCTGTACAGTCGAAAACAGTAAGTACTGTTTCAAATTAAGCTACATAGAGAAGGTTATGCGTACTTACCACCGAACCTCATTCGTTGTATACATCTCTCGGATAGTTTCTCAAACATTTCATCGTCCAAACGGTGTCCCTCTTGTAATATGAGTTTCATGTAAGCATTGGTGGCTTGTTTTAGGTACGTGTTGCTCCTCTCTACTTCAGCTATATGATCCAGAACTCGAGCCCGTCCCACGAGAGCTCTTACAAGAGTCGGTTTCTTTGAGAGGATTTCTTCGAAGGTCCGGAGTGCTAATTTCGGGTTCTTTAGGACGACAAGGGGGGAAAATTTGTTAATTAAAACACAAAAACAGCAAATAAACATTAGTAATTCAGTGCATCTGAAACACAACCAATATTTGGTAAATTTCTTGTTACTACTGTAGTCCAGTAATAACAAGGAGCAGTAACAGGTAACACAAAGTCGTATTTTTGTAATATACCCTATCGCATACATATCCGATAAAGTATATGCGTAAAGTTTTTAGTCGTGCAGTGCCGGTGCATAATCTTAGTTATCAAGCGACGTTGTCCTAGAAATTTCAATTTTTTTTGAACATTAAACGATCAAACTTGAAGAAACAGAAAAAATTATGCAGCACAAATTAGTGTACATTCTGTTGTCTCAAAATTTACACTGAAAGGCAGGCCTGTTGACACGATCTATTTAGTTATTCTCCAACCTCTTCAACCACTCAACATTCAATCTTAAGTTACAATTATTAAAACATGTCAGCGGTAATGTTTGGTCTATAAAACCTTTGATTTTGTGTGAAAATCAGTGAAAAAACAATTTAAAGGTGTTAATTAATTTTTAAAACGAACGTTGTAAGAAAGTTGTTGCATCTTAGTACTCAATAACCTGTGTAGACATTGGTAATATAATTTTATTTATTGTGCTACTGCAAAAATCAGTAATTAACCAACTTATACATGGCTCCTATATTGTGTACATGTTTCCTGTCCGTCGTGTGTATCATTTCTTGTAAAAAGCGTCGTACTACTAGAGAACTTGAAATTCCATTGAGTCGTACCTTACGAATAACGAAAACTACAATTTCCAACATTTGGGCACTTTTCTAGAAGAGATTTAATAGGTATTGAATCTAATTTTGTGTAATAATTACTATTTGTCTTTTGAACTGACACACTTCCACCCTAACAGGATTTGTAGTATGTATAGTAAAAACTAAAGTAGTTGATTAAAACAATTGATAAAAAATTAAATCAAACTTCAACAAAACATTAAAAACAACAATAAAAATAAATAAAAATAGGAAAAAAAAAACAAGAAAGACTAGAAATGTGTAACAACTCTGGGATGGGACTAGTCAAAACCCTGAAATCAAATTCAATTTAGTTTGTTTCTGACTGACCGCTAAAAATTTACTCAACGTGATCAACCGTATGATGCACTAATATTTTGCAACATCCTAAATTAGGTACCCGTTGTGATACTAATAGTACAAGACTGGTGATACTTACATTTTCAAACTGCTCATCAGCGTACTGGAACTCTTGTCTGAAAGACCACTCGTCGGCGTTTGTTTGTTTCACTTCGGCGCTGTTGAGTTCCTCCTGTTCCTGTTTCACCACATCACCTGCAGGCCATAAGTTGTTGTCAAATATCGTAATTGGTTCGGATCACTACTCATACTAAAGGAACCCACCTCTGAAACTTGTCTTTTCCTCTACCACAACTTCCTCGGACTGACCCTCCAATTCTTCTTCTTCAGACTGCCCACTTCTTTTGTGACTTCTAGGTGGAGGAATAGGTGCTGCATCTTCTCTTGGACTAAAATCTAATAATAAAAATGAAAATTTATCGGTTATTTTTCCCACTACTCAAAGTGAAATTTCGATATTTTCGACTTTGCTGTTCTTGATTATTTGTAGTCATTTCTTTTATCCAATTTGAATAAATCTTTCAAAGCAGTTTCGCTGAATGAACATGTGAAAATGACCAAAGATGACAAAATCGATCAGAATTTAAAAATTAAGGTAGTGTAAGTTAAGACTCGGATATACGTTTCAGGGATATGCTAAATACACACTCTTAGATTTAAAGTAATCTTCTTCCGGCTCTTCTTCTTCTACGTCGTCCTCTTCGTAATGTCCTTCCTCGACATCCTCTTCTTCGTCTTCTAGTTCTTCCTCCTCTTCGCAGTTTTCGTCATCATAATCTTCCTCATTTTCAACATCATCCACATGTTCAAAATCGTCCTCATTTTGAACTTCTTCATCCTCCTCATCTTCGTTTTCCAAGAAATTCACTTTGTCACTATGTTTTTCTTTTATATTTGTGTTATTATTCTGCAAAGTCCGCCACTTGTCACCAAGTTGCATTCTAAATACTTGTCCCTCTTCTTGGTAATCATCATCATCATCATCTTCTTCTTCTCCTTCTCCTTCTTCGTTTTCAGAGCATTCCTCTTTTTCATAATTTTCATCTACTTCTTCATCAGATTCTGGTTCCTCTTCCATGTCCTCCTCGTCTAAGCCATCATTAAGCGAAACGTCTTCAGGCACTAGAGTTTGCCTTCTCGAAATAACAGGCTCTTGCTCGGTACTTAAATTTTCACCTTCACATTCTCCTGATTCTGGACAATAAGCACAAGTTCAATTTTAGAAAATTTAAGATCACACAAAAATTTCGTTATCAATGCAATCGAGACTTATTATAAAAACGAACTGAGTTGTAAATAATAGTAATTAGAAAAGTGGTGAATTCGGTACCAAATGAACATAAAAATTAATTATTAAATTTTCGCTTGAACGAGTCATTGCGATCAGAACGACAAAGCAGAATGTTTAGGAAAAATACGAAAGTGGAAAGTACAAGTAGTATATACAGAGTTGCACATATAAAATTACTCCATTAGAAAGGGAAACGACAGTTTAACAAAACTCATGATAAATTTGAGTTAAGTTTTCTTTTCGCAAGTTAAAAAAAGACCCAAGGCACGGTCTTAACTCTACATGAGCAGTACAGTACAACTTGTTTTTTTTAAATGTTAATAGCAACATAATTACTTGCGAATGAATTGAAATTCACAGTCCAACGCAGGTTAGCTTGCAAATGACAAATGACATAAGCTGACACTGACACTTTTGTGCGGTATTAATCAAGACAATGAAAAATTAACACGAACAAAGTAACAAAGTACTCTGATACCGACCGTCAGGGGGGACGTTACCCTTTGCCTTCCACTTTTGAACAAGCACCAAATGTGCCACGATGATCAAGGCAATTCCAACACCCACTTTTAGGGTCACTACAACAGAATAAGAAATCTGGTCAGCTGTTTCATCATCTGCCATTTACAAGTTACAAATTAACTTCGGTGTAAAAGAACAGACAACTTTTTTTTTATTTTTATGGCCTGTCACAATTTATTCTAACCTCCTCCGGTTTCTTCGTTAGCTCCCTTCTCTTCTTTAGCATCTCCTTTCCGTCTCGTGTCCTCTTCTACTTCTGCCCCGGTTGATAACTGGTTAATTAAGTCTCTAATATTTATGGATTCAATCAAGTATTTTATCTTTGAAACGACTGGCATCTCTTCCACTATGTCATCGTCGTCATCATCATCCCCATCGGTTTCAGACTTTTCATTATCATCAATACTATCAAATTCATTTTCATTTTCGGATTCGTTCTCTTCTTTTTGGTTTTCTAAGCTTTCATCTTCACCTTCACCTTCATCTTCATCTTCATCTTCATCTTCATCCTCACCCTCATTCTCGTATTTGTCATCCTCAACATCACTTTCATCAATTTCGTCATATCCTGAATCATCAACAATGGGTTTTAAGCGAAAGACTTCTTTCTTATCAACATTCTTGGTATTTTTCAATTTTATAATTCTTGAGAGTTTCGATGCTTTCTTATCATCTTCGTAAGTGACGTGTTTGTTGATTTCTTCCTCTTCACCTCCAGATGTGTTTAACTGTTCTTTACTAACGTCTTCATCTTCGTCATCATCATCATCGTCATCAATATGAATATTCCTGAAATTTCTTATAAATTTCTTCCCAAAAAATTTATATTTTCTTTTCCTATTATTTTCCTCAATGTCTCCACTATCATCTTCTTGTGAGGCATCATATTCTTCTTCTTCTTTTTCTTCATCACCTTCTTCATTCTCATTCTCATCATCATCATCATCATCATTATCATTATCATTATCATTATCATCACCATCATCATCATCTTCTTCATCACTTGCAAGTAATTTTCTTTTTTTTATGGGCACATCTCCTAATTCATTATCATCTTCATTATCCTTGTATTTTCCATCATTGCCATCCTCATCTTTATTATGTAAAAGTAAAATTTAATATATGAGAGTTTTTGAAAAAAATTACTCTGTTTAATTTCCATATATCTGTAAATGTAAAGGAGTCTGATGCAATTAGGTAAATAAAAATGGACAATACAAACCTTCCTGAGCTTCTTCTTCACTTTCAGCAGGCTGTTGTTCTGATTCCATAAACTTTTCTTCAATTATATCAGGTTCCTCCTCCTTTTCAGGCTCCTCTTTGGCTCCAAAGTTGAAGAATGAAGAAATTACGTCTATAAATTTTTAATTTTGGATAATTTTTTAAGTAAGTCAAATGAATGTAGAGGTTGTAAAAATGTGTAGCACAACTTGCCTTGCTCAGAATTTTGTTCTTCTTCCTCTTCATGCTCCACTGTCTGTTCTTCAAGATGATCACCTTCCTCATTGTGCTCATGATCATCACCATCATCTGCATGTTCTGCTGTTTCATGTTCATGATCATCCACAGCATCATCCAACCAACCAGTAAAATATTCTGAAAATCTTGATTCCTCCACTGATGGTAAGTCAACTAAAACAACACCACAAATTCAGTGAGTAGTAGCTAGCAAGAAGTGACCAATATTTTCCATTGGCATCTGTTTCTTACCATCTGTAGATCCTTGTGAATGAACATAGATAAGACCAACAGCTCCCACCAGGAGAGCCAACAGGCAGAAAAATACTATTTTAACACAAATATTTCCACCTATGCCATGTTCATTTTGAATATGGATCTTTTCACCCAGATCATTCAAATCAAATGATTTCTTGCTTGGTTCACTTTTGAATTTGTGTGTTGAGGTTGTATCATGAATGTCACCCAAGGAACCTCCTTCTGGAAGATTTAACAATTTGATTAAACACTAGCTATTAAAGACTAAAAATTATTGTGATAAGAAGAAGCTAATGAGATGGTTGTACCATTGACCTAATGGTCTCTGCATAATGTCCCTTTTTTTGTATCCAATTAATTTCGAAATTCATTCAAAACATTAGCCTATATTAAATTTTACAGATTACAATGTACAACTAATTACCACCTATCAGCTTATAGATCACGGTACGGTAAACTTTAAAGTTGTTTTGTATTGAATTTCGAGACATGAATCTTACTAGATACAGGTAATGAATTCCTAAATTTATATTTTAAACTCACTAAGTAATTTAAATAACTAAAATTACACATCATTTAGAATTCAGAGTTATATCTCTTAATCAAAAGGTCATAAATATAATTAAGAATTGTTTTTTAATTGAAGATATATTGGGTTTTGATTTTTAGGGTGCAGGAATTCTACATCTGTACAATTTTTTAACATATCACATGGTCAGCCAAGGCAATGTTGTCTTAGTCAATGTGAAAAATCACAATTTAATTTGGAGAGCATCCCACAATGAGATTGCATGTATGATTCTGATGGTCTTGAGCCAATATTGTTACAAAAATAGATTCGTAGGAAATTAAATGTAAAACCAGGACCAGACATCACGAAAAAATGTATTCATGGTATTCGTTTTAAATAAAGAAAAAAGCACAGTGGGAAGTGACATTGGTACTAACACCGAAAATTGTGGTTCTTGGATTGTTTGGAAGTTAATCTGATAACATAACATACATAACCTCAAAATCAGAAACTACCTTTTTTCCTTCTCTTGTCCTTCCTCTTTCTCGGCTGAACGTCCCCGGACATTTTCTGTCTCCAAAACTAGAGGAATAGGACCAGAGTTACGCGATAACAATAACGGGTTTTCTCCCGCGCAAAAACCGAAACCGTTTGAAACTCCGCACGAGTCAGATGACTGATGTTATAAAATCAAATCAAATAAAATTAAATATTAAAAATATAAGCGCGCGACTGTCGGCACCGACACGAAGTCGTCCGTTTATTCTTCCGGCTATTTATAAACGGGTTCACGACTTTTTCTTCTTTCCTCTCTTCTTCTTTCTTTGAATTCTTTTTTTAGAAATTCGGCTATTTCCCATTGAACTTTAAGGTAGTCCAGGATAATTGGAAGCATAATATTTCTATTTCTTGTTCTCGGAATTATCTAACTGTTCTTACTATTTCGTCCAAACCGGGAAAATCGGGGGAGTTCCGCGAAGTGGAAGCAGAAAAACCTGGAGAGAAAATTTCTGGATTTTAGTTTGTATAGCCGGAAAATATCCATCGCTGGAAATAATCGCGCAAGACGAGTACGAATGGGAAATTGTTACTGGAAAAGTGTGAACGTGTCGCTTCCACCACGACACTTGTCGGGATTTTGTCCCGTTTTCTAGGGGAGAATTTTTTTCCCTTTTTGGCAAACGTCCTTGTGACTTTTTGTCACCCTGTTTCGTTTGGGTTAAAATTTTTTCTTCTCTCGCATTCACCTCAGCTTCTAAACAATCTGTTTCGCATGGTTTCACTCTGGTCAGACGATTGTAGACGAAACTATGTACGTTTGTGATGGTATTCGGGTTCTCCGCCAGCTACATCGTCATCACCTTCTCGTCCACGGCTAAAATTCAAATTGGTGAACGTCTGCTAAAAACAAAATGGAGTTAGCATCCGTACAAGAGAAATTGAAAGGCGAAGGATGGTGAGAATAGTAGACTTTTATTTTAATTTTTGACTTACCAGACGCGTATTTTCTATCTCATTTGGCCCATGTACAGAATTATTTCCTACTTGTCCTTACCGATCCCTTACCTCCGCTTGAGAGTCAAAAACATCAGTCTCTTCATGCGTTCTTACGTCTTCTCGTTTCTGTTTTTTAGGAATTTGTCCAACAACGGAGCCGAACTAATAAGCGAAAATGGGAAGATAACGGATAAGAGAACGCTTATAAATAGAGCCATTGATGTAAGTAATTTGTAACTTATTTTTAAAGAGCTTTTACAGAGGCATTCACTTTTTATGTTTGAAGTTAACCTCATGCAATTGAAGTGTAAAATCATCCAACTGACAGAAAAATCGATCCGAATATTTAAATGCTTCTATTTAAAATTTTTTGGTTTGGACACTTTTAATATTACTAATGTAATATTAGTAAACATCTGTGGAACATTACTTGAATGGTACCAATCAAAATTTGAAATTTAATGAAATTCATAAAGTGTAATTTAACATAGATTTTGTATTTGTCTTCAATCAAAGTAGATTAAAGAAATACAAAATGATTTTGTTCAAAATTTATAACAAACTTTAATAGAAACCCTGAAAAATTATTCTTTTTATGAGATTGTGAGAACTATTAATCAAAACAATACATTTAGTTTTCTTCTAATCATACATATTCATAAATTTATTAAAATGAGATTAAACATATTAGTCAGTTTTGTAGCTAGTAATAACATTGCAATATTCAGTTATTGCAATGTAAAATTAGTACTGGTTGCCTAATATTTGATTTTTGTTTCAGGTGGATTTAAAAACAATTTCCCAGGGTACTTTGCCAGAAGATTTAAATCGAACCAAATATGAGCAAATTCCAGGAAATATTGTTTTACAAATTCAAAAGATTAAAAATTTGTCAAGCCCAAAAAGTTATGAGGCAAAGTACAACCCAAATACCAGCATTCTGAAATTAAATCTGACTGACGGAGTTCAGAATGTTCAGGCAATACCAATGGATCAAATAGGAAACATACATTTGAATACTTATCCTGGCAGTAAAATTCATATAACTGGTGAAAATATCAATATTTGCCATGGTTTTCTCCTTCTCTTCAATTCAAATACTCATTTTCTTGGAGGAAAAGTTGAAAACCTAATAGAAAAATGGGAATTAAATAAGGTATGTACACTTTTCAGAGCACTCAATGTTTATGTATTTGTTTAAGAAAACATGAGTGTAATATTTTTGTTGTATTCTACACCAGAGATTGGCCAAACACACAAGAGACAGACTTGAGGAAGGTGGACCTCCACCATGGATTGGATTTGGCCAAAAAATAATTAAACACAATGGACCTGATAAAAACTTCAAATCTCTAGAATTAGGTAAGTCAGATTTATAAGAATTGAAATGAAGGCAAATAAGTAAAAAAAAAAGCAGTGGCTTACCAGACTTCCAAAAAGAGAGATTGTTGATTAATAATGAAATATTAAGTTAATGCTAGAGTTTAGATAAGAAATATATAATTTTGCTAAACTTGTTTGTTTACAAAATTGTTGACTGGCAGGAAATTCTGGTGATAATATAAATTCAAGAAAGTGTTGGTTTCACCTTAAATTGAAGTAAAAATTAAATTATCTTGGTCAACAATGAAAAAGGATATTTGCATATGCTGGCGGCCTCTATATATTTGTAGAATAAAAAAAACCAAGCCATCACAATGCGTATTATGCATATAAATTAAAATAAATCATTGCTTATATTTTCCAGCCAAAAACAAAGAGGCGGCTGAAAACAGTGAGTTTGAAGCTCAAAGAAAGGGTGCCATTTTGGAGGCCACCAAAATTGGTTGTACCAAAGTGTTCGGCGGGGGTAACAACAAATTACTCGATTACAACGTTCAGCAAATCATTGATGCTGGATTCTCCATGGAGGATGCTGAGTATGCGCTTAAAATCAGCAAAAACAATTTGGATAGGGCATTAAGGTAAATTTAAATTAAAATGTTCAGGTTGTAGTCGGAATCAAGAAACATTTACGCGAGATTGAGAATACCCCTCTGAAGTATTCACTTTGCCAATAAATGTGATATTTCGTTTACAGAAACCTTCAAAATAAATATAATAAATCGAACAAAGATGACAATTCAAAGTCCAACAGCAAATCCGGTGGAAACGAAGAGAAGAAAGGTAAAAATAGAAATAGGCACAGGGACGACGATGCCGGACCCTCCCTTAAACCCAGTGGCAAAGTTTCACTGTTTGAGTTCCTAGAGGACAAACTGCCGTTCTCAGGTAATAATTGCTTAATAGAAAATCATTCGAAACGTGTCACTGACAACCTCACAGACAATTTTTATTTCAATGTTTTCCACAGAGCCTCCAATAGAAACTAAACCTCAGGACAAACGAAACGGAAACGCTTTTAAAACAAATAACAGGGCCAATCAGAAGGGAAATTCCGACCGTGGAAAGTTCTCATACGAGGAAAAAAGAAATTCAGAGAAAATTGAAAAAGGGCAGAAGAAAGGGTACGAGTCGTCGAAACCTTTTAGTAAATTTGACCTTGCTGAAAAGCGAAATTATTCGGAAAAGAGGTCCGAATTTGGAAAATTCGAGATTAAAAAGGGAATGGAGGGAGGTTCCAGAACGGACAAAAGTTTTGGTAATTTCAAAGCGAGGCACGAATTAAAAAACGGGGATTATGGCAGCAGAAATGAGTTCTTCAAGGGAAAACCAAGCGAGAAACGGGGTACCGGTGGAGTAGGTCAAAGTGCAATAAAAAGTCACGGAAGACCGATGGATTTTAACGAAACGAAGAAATCCATGGTGTTCTCTCAGTCGAACGAAAAGCCGCCCAGGTTTCAGAAGTACCAAAGCCAGCAGGCGGAGAACCAGGTGGGAGGTCAAAACTGGAACGACCACGGGTTCAATAGAATGACACAGAGCGAGTTCCAGTTGCAGAACAGCATTGCCAATTTAACGTTGCAGCAAAACATAGCCAATTTTCAAAATCAAAACTCTCAGGATGGATTTGGAGATGTTCTGACCGGTGAGTCGACAGTCCTTCTCTTAATGCATGCCGGGTGTTGAGCCTTTGGGGTGGCTTGCAGGTTTTGGCGGTGTCGGTGGGGTAATCGGTCGCTTCCATTTGATTACAGGAGTTCCGGCAAGCAGCCCAAAACCAAATAATTTATTTTATCAGAATTTAGTTATTCCAACGAGTCAATCCGGCGACAATAGATTGTGTGGAAATCAGAGCGCGCATCCGCCGCCTCAGCAGTCCCACCTGAACACGTTTGGAAGTCGGAATGTTGGGGGATTTATACAGCAGGAAGTGAAGAGTTCGTCCTTTTCAAATATGCCTAACTTGCAGGACGTTGCATTTAAAAATAATGGTCCGCTACTTCATGGTACGGGAATGTTTTCTCATCAATTAAACAATTTTCAACTTTTATACCAGAAGTCCGAATATCCTCAAATGATGTCTGCGACTTACCCCAATTGGAGTAGCAAATGTAGTAGTAGTAGTAGTAGTAGTAATAGTAATAATAATAATAATAATAGTGGCTTACTAAACACTAATGCAGTGGATTCTAAGTTATCCTAATACCTGTAAATAACAAATTGGAGGTGATTGTTTGGCTTAAAGGACGTGTTGAAAAATATCGATGTTTTCTTTCAGGTTACAATGATTTCCAATCTGTATTTGGCAACTCCCGAACACCTTCGACAAGTTTTACAAACACTCAGTACATTTCCGGACCGAATGGAATTGCACCTCAGTCCCATAAGACGTGGATTTGGAGTAAGGGAGACAAATGCATGGCGAGATACTGGGAGGACCAAATGGTCAGTTAAATGTTATGAACAATTTTTTTATTTGTATTTTTTTGTGGTTCTCACATGAAACGAGCGCTTGTTTAGGCAGTTTGATGTGCCTTTATATTATTAGGAGGTTACTTTTTTAAACTATTGTAAAATTTTTTTTCTATCTCATAGTACTACAATGCTGTTGTCACGGCCGTTTCTGACAACACTTGCGTCGTCAGGTTTACAGATTATGGAAACTACGAAGAGGTTTTGCAGGACCATTGTATTCCCATAACGGAGGTAAATATTTATTAATTTGTGTGGTTTTAGGTCCATTTAATGTTACTCTTATGGGTACACTAGGGAAAGTCAAGTTCTTGATCGTATAAAATCATTTTTCGCGTAAACGAACAACACATAAAATCCTTGGTAGTGTATTGATATCGATATTGATGTTTTTTGAAAACATTGAACTTCAGTTTTGATGAATTGAACAAGGTCTTAACTAAGTGACGGACATTTTGAAATATCTGCTGGGTAATATTTTTGTTGATCGAAATCTAATCCGATAAATTTTTTGTGTTTCAGGAGTCATAGGAGCTGATTCCTTGTTTCAGATTTTTAAAAATTTTTCTGAAACAAGTCAAACTGTATTCAATGTTCATGTTAGCATAAGACAGTATTTTCTGTTAAGTATAAGAATATGAAATACTGACTAACGCGAGACAGAAAGGAAGAGGCACGAGGAAAACTAATGAAAAGTATAAAATTGGAAGAATAATAAAGAAAAGAATCTTTTTTATTCACTTTTCATAATAATTTGAATAATTTGTTACGGATTTTTGCCGGTACAGGTTTCTAATTAGTGTGAAAATTATTGGATTATTAAGGGTTTCCCAAAAGGAGAATCGATCCTTTGTTCTTATTCGTTTTCGGTCTCTTATCAATGGTCACCTTTTCACAGTCAAAATGTACAAAATGAAAGGCAGGAGCATCTGCCTTGAAACGGGTCAGACAACAACTCAGATGTGCGTATTATAGATTGACAATTGTCTAATTGTACACATTGCATGGCATTAAAACTGTTATAATTTAACTCAATAATATTGTTACTTTGCAGGAGAGACAAGTGTAGTAGGTTTTCCAATTCAGTGTAGAAATCCCCTCCACACATAAATTTACTAATAATTTACATTTATATTCGTACTCAATTGTTGAGCTCAACATTTAGAAGTTTGAGAGTTTTGCAAACCTCAGGTGTACTCTTTATTTTTGCTCCTGTTCATTTTTTATACACATTTATGATGTACAAACAGAAAGAACTGAATGGTCAAAACAGAATAAAAGCAAAGGAAATTGAATTAAAAATCGTAAACGTAACCGCATTTACAATTAAAATCATACTGATGTATCTCCTTTGTAATCTTACTTTGAAAGAGCTGTTTTGTAAAACATACGTAATGTCGTAAAAACATACATTGTACAGTTTAACGAAAGCTTTTTTTATTATAATTTATTTTTTTTGGGTTCACAAAAACAGCTGTACGGTTACAAAATCAACTGGTCTGTTTTAATATTAGTTTATTAGCTCTAACATTTTTTTTACTATTTGAACTGAATAAAAATAACCACAGCAGTCAGAGTAATTATATGTTTTCAAAATGAGGATTTGTACATTTTTTGCAAGAAACAATAGAAATCAGTGTTGAATACATCATTGTACATGTATAGATACATATGTGCACCTATCTCAAATTGATTCTATTTAATTTAACGATCCATCAATCTCATCAAGCTGGATTTGGAATCATGCTAAAATTTGAGTGATCTGAGATAGATATTTTTCTTGTAAATAAAAAAAGTAAAAATTTCACCAAATATTTATTTTCTCATCATTTTTCAATGGAGCACAATCAATGGCAAAAATGAATGAAGGGGCACAGCAAAATCTTATTAAAACGACATTCTTTTGTTCGTTTTTCTTAGCAGTGTGAGGCAGCAAAAAAATATTTTAATTCCTGTAAATAATTACTTTATTGTCAGGTTATTGCAATGGTTATTGAATTTTATTGAATGGGAAAATTTTATTTTTTGTGCGTTATCAAAGGTGTTTTCAAATAACCAGTAAGATTGCTCTATGTGTTTACAGAAAAAGAGTTTAACATGAAACCTTTAGACATTGAACAAGCGTAAAGGGCAAATAATATCGTCTTGTAGACAAAAGAAGTTCACAATTCACACTGAATGGTTTTAAAATTCACAGAATGAATGGGGAATGGGACATAAATCTTAAAACTTTATATGTTATTCTTCTTTTAGAGGGTCGTTTATTAAACTGATATGAATGTAAACTGCTTGCTTTAACACATCCATTGTAGTTCGCCTTCTTAATGCTCCGCAATACCCACGTTTACTTAGTGAAAATTTAGTAAGGTAAAACTCTGCTTATGCTTTTGAAAATAACGGTCTTTTTATTGGACGCCGGGTCACCAGATAAATTTCCCGGGTTCGGTTTTGCCTCCGAAGACGCATGCGTCGATTTATCAGTTTCTGCGTTCGCTGGTTGCAAACGTGTGCGTCAAAATCTTTCGGGTTTGGTATTTTTTTTTTACAAATTGTCAAAGCGACGCTGGAGGAAATTTAAAAAAACAGACTCTAGGAAACGATCGGAAGAAAATGTGTAAATGAGAAAATCTCTTTCTGTAACAGGAAATCCCACGGTAAGTGTCTTAAACGAAGCCAATTGAACCAATTTTTGACAGTTAAACATGTCGATCGATTGCCTCGGAGTCATTTTTTTGACGTGTGCCGTTTTACCTCAATTTCCGCTCACGTCCAACGAGAGAACGCAAAAATTCGCCAGGTACATTAAAATAATTCTTTCGGGAAATTATTTATTTTGCTTATAGACCAAAAAAAGGGTGCATGCGTGAGTGCGTGCTTGCCCGGGAAGTCGATAGAAAAGGCATCTTTCGATTTCGCGCCCTGCCAACGATTTTAATTATTATGTTTGCCCCCTCTTGTGGACTCTCAACTGTTTATATTAGAACCAGAGATATTATTTTGGGTGATATCAAAATTCAGTGACGAACTAACACCAGGACTGCCCAACCAATGACATGCTGGCGTTATACCACAATACTATAATACTAATCATAATACCGTGTTTCTTCACAAATATTAAAATGCTCAAGTGCCACAGATCCTCTCATGAAACGAATCATCAATAATTAAGTAAATGGAATAAATTTTGGCATTAATCTAGGTTTTACACATGAATAAGGCTCGGAGATAAAACTAGTGGGGTGATATAACATTTTTTATGGGTAACATATTTTTGGGGTTGCAATTCGTCTGGTTCCACGTCTCAACTCTTAATATTCTTTTCACGAAACCTTTGACAATATTTAAAAAAGGTGTTTCTCGCCTCGGCTAATTACAGTGTCATGTGACATTAAAAGAAAAAAAAGAAGGCAGGTTTTGTGCGCTACAATTTCATGAAGAGAATAATCAATAAAACACGTTACGTCATAGGCATCGCCATTTTGAAATACGGAAAAGTGGGACGTTGAATGAAAGGAAAGAAAGCTACGGTGGAGCAACGGAAAAGTCAATCTTCCTTTCCATAGTTTTTTTGGTTTCGTCCGCTACATATTCATGTACGGCTCCTAATTCACCTTTGCGGATGCCTGTTTACAACAATGTGTCTCTTCTGGCCATTTATTTTCTTCATATTTCGTATTACGCGTAAAAGCTTCGATAAATGGTACCCTTTATTATCGAACAAATTTTAACGTTTTTATTTGGCGAACAGTTTCTGTTCACAACTTCATAAAAACTAAAATTCTTGAGGTTCTTTCTTAACTACTCCGGTCAAAATTTACAGATATTAATTAGTGCGTTTCATGATACTTTTTCACATGCTGATCGTATTAAAGAAAAAAATGTTGTGCTATCTTTCCGCAGTAAAAGTAAAAAAGGAAGTTGGGTTTTTATTGCCGTGCATGCGTGTAATCTATTTCGACTGTTTTTCTTTGTAAAGAAGCAATTGAAAGGAAAAGTAATGGCATTAAATTTTTGTAATAGCAAAACCCACACCTCATCGACTTATATTTTCGCCCTTGTACAGCTCTGTATTGCCAATTTTGTGTGACACGACATACATCACTCTAACGATATAAATTGCTGGTCTATAAATTTTTTTACTATCTATAACGTTTTAACGTAACTCCTATTTCTTAAACACGCTGATTACCAGTTTTCTTCGAACAATTTCCTTGGAGGCCTGCAATGGTCAGCTGACTTTTACACCTGTTGCTTATCACCCTGAAACATCCCTTTATTTCCAAACATGGGTTGACTCCGGCAGAAAGTGTGCATAACAACCGTCCTCAAGCGTACTGAAGCAGTTTACCTTGCGAAAGGTCAGGAAAGGCTTTTGAACGTACCGGTGGTCACAACAGAATCACTTAAAACAGTGTTTCTATTACGATAATATAATAAGTTAGTAACATTGGATTAATAGATTTAAACAGATTTTAAAATGGCTACACCAGTGCATTGTGTTACTCAACAAACAATTTCACGTTCATTGGTATTTTGTTTTCCACATTTTATACAAATCCAACAACAAATACGTTGTACGCTAACGCTGCAAGAATGTCGTCTGTATTTGCCGTGACAGTGATGCTACGGGAAATTTAACGCGAAGTTCAAAAAAATATTTATGTACAAGAATAGAGGTAGAACCGCAATTTTATTAAGGTTTCTCAGTCGGATAAAAGGCAAAGGTAAGGCTAAATATAACACTTTTATCGTTAAATTTGATTCACATCAAACGAACTGATTTTATTTGATTTGTTTAATGGTGAAGGGAAGCTTTCTCCTGCCTCTTATTTTCTTCCTTAAATTGGGCTGATACGTCTGATATTTTAAATGTGAAAGAAATTAGTTGAACGCGAACGGTTATTGACTTTTATTATGTCTTATTGAGACGCGGCTTATACAAGCAATCCATTGAACGACGATAATTAAAGCAGATTTCGAAGATGAAAGTTGATGATCCAAATGAGAATTGCGGGGTTTCAGTGAAAGATGCCTCGTTCTGGAAAAAGGTTAGTGTTCAATAAAAGTGATTCCAGGAGGAATAATTAAAAACGGCTCTGACGTTCAAAATTAAATACTCCGTAGTCATGTTTCTCCCTGACGACTGTCTTATTTTTCTGGTGCTTTTCCAGTGATGTTGAGCCGAAGACAAACTCAAGCAGGGCTATCCATTTTATTACTCGACCCGGAAAAGTATTTACACGCATTATCCATTAAGTTAACGTCCAACTGACCGAGGATTAACTCACCATTGAAAGAGACCTTTTCACCAGTGGGTAGCTCGTGGAAGTTGAATCTAATTGACGACTTAAATTGATTTTCACTAGCTCTGGTCATATTGAAGAAAACGCACGGGATGATTTGAGTTTTGTGGGGAAAAGAAATAATAGATTTTTCTTGGGTGTTTGCTAGTAGGCGAGTTTTACTCTGCAACGGTCACAAGGCTCGATGTTGAAATGTAATTATTGGGATTGACATTTGTGTCAATTTCGAAATTCATTTGGGTTTGAGTCGATACGCAATTGACTGATGTGACAGCAACATGAGTGAAATCTCACCTGTCAATTCAATTTAAAATTTCTGAATTTACGAAAGGTTGTTTTTTTTTAAGTTGTGTTGGCACGACACTTCTTTTGCTTTTGTCCAAATCACAAAATAACTAATTTGATTTGAGAAAATTTACAAATCCACGTTTGAAGAAAGAAAATGATTTTCGTCTCTATTTGTCTACGCTCTTTATTTACACAATGTTGACCAGATCTGTTTAATAACTGTGCACTATATGTGACCATGAAACTAAGTAACCAGTTTAAAAATCAATCTTGGTGTAAATTCTGTTATTGAGATGATGATGATTTTCTATTACTAGATAATTGGGTCAAGTACGAAGTAAAAGAGTTATATTACTTTTATTTTTTATAGTTCGGATAACACAATATTAGACCTTTCTTTCCTGAGAGGAAATTCTTTCATTTTCGAACTGTTCTCAAATTTCTTATTTTCTGTCTTTGTAGTTTCTGTTGTTAGGGTTTTAATTTTCAAAATCGTGAGTTCGTTAATCTTCCCTTGACATTATTTTTACCCTTCAGTCTCATTCGTTGTAATCGAATTCCTTCAAATATTTTTGGAATCGTTGTTTTTTTGCCGCGTAGTTTTATTGTGGGTTGTGTCTGATGTATAGAGTCTTAAACTTCCTTTCTTCCTTTCATGAAGAGGTTTATATTTATTTATTTGAGGATATCAGAGTAATCATTGAAGTAATATATTTGAAATTATGCAACGTGGACAAAATATATTTTAAATACTGCTTTATTCCAAAAAAGTGATTAATAGTTCAATAAAATTTGAATGTCATGCATATAGGTTCTCCGGAGTATAAGAAATTATACTTCGAAATCATCTTCAAAGTATTTTTTCATCAACGTGCACACCCGCTATCAAAAAAGTGCAGGATTTGCTTGGTCAACATCTCCCCAGAAAAGCGAACGTTCTTGCGTCATTCAACCCCTGCACATTTTTTGCCCCCAATCGTGAGATTCTGTACGGGGAGTGGTAATTTGGAGTGAACAAGTAAAATAGACATTTGAAATGACTATCCAAAACCTTACGTTCCCACGATTTTCTTAATTGAATTTCCACCACTACACATGGCTGACGTCGACTCAGTTTGTGAGGATCCTCAAAACATTCGAGCTAGTCCGGGTAGGGGCTTGTTGGGCTTCGGTAAGGGGAGGTTCCATGGTTGGATCGATAGCAGCCCCCACAGCTCGGCAACACAGTTTATTCTTGAGTTAGACGGCCGAGAATTGTGTTGTGTCGTTCGGGTTGGACGATGTACATTTTCAGCCAAACGATTGTCTTCCAGTCAAAGGTAAATGATCTTATTTATTGATTTGTTCTGTCATTGACTTGTAATTGAATTACTTCCGGGCAACATTTCATTGTCGTCTCATTGGTTCTAGAAAAATGAACGGATTAGACACAGTGGAAGTTGGGGAAGTTGGTGTCTATCTTTTTTCGTGTAATTTATAGAATGTAACGAATGCGGTTGAGTGTCCTTTTGTACGTTATAAGGAAATGAAAATGTAGAAAATGCTTGTGTGAAATCAATTTTTAAAAATTTCTAAAACACTAGACGTCTTACATTGTATTGCATACAAGTTGAAAAATCATAAATTTGGTAAAGTTAAAACTAGTAATAATTTTATTTCGTTCTGGGAAAATCTCTGAGCATGAGATTCCATATATTTTTTGTGGTTCTACCGCGCACAACGTTAAATAAAAATTTTTTTCATTACATAAAATTTGACCAAGCTTCAGAAACTTTTACTCAATAATATTCATCTTTGTATAATATTAAATACAGGAATACAAATCAATAGTCAATAACAGTACAAAAGGTATAACAATAAACCCATCATGTGTACCCCAGATACGGGGAGACTAATCTGCATTAATAAATCAAGAGCGTAGTGTAATCAAAAGTATTTTAAACTTAAATGTATTGGTCCTCAAATTAAATGAGTCAAACGCGAAGATTCGCAAAAACAAAGTTAGAAAGCACTACACGAACGAGGAATTTCCTTTTACTCATAGCCGTTAAGTGAGGTGAATTCTCCACGGCGAAATTGGAAAATTCGGGATCAATGCAACCTTTTGCCAACAGCAACGGCGTGAATGTGTCAAATCTGAAAGGATTTATTTTCCCCACAGGATTTCTATAGAATCCCGTGCAAATTTAAATTGCGGCTCTTACAGAGATTTCGTTTGGTTATTGTCAAAAAATTATTATGAAATTTTAATAACTTAAAATACACATTTTTTGACATAACGTGACAACTTGAATATATATTTTAACTTAGAACATAATTTAAAAACCTGTAACGGTAATCAGATGTTATTGGATTGAAGCAGTAAAGCAGAAGCAGAAGAAGTGAAGGCCATTTATTATGAAAGTTCAATTAATTTTTTGTTTCTTGTACGCGTGTTTTGCGGAAAGAGTTGTAGGTGATTTACGTAACAAATAAAAAGTATTCCATTTCCTCTGTATTTATGTTTAGAATTAGTGGGAAGATGAACGTCCGAATCGTGAAGTAATAAAGAACTAAATCAGTCTTTATCACTTAAGTTACGTCAATATTTGAAGTAAATCCTATGCTATTTTAATTACACCGAAGAAATCTAATGAAATTGTTTGCCAACGTTAGTTACATTGATGTGGGTAGCGAAAGGTGTGAACTCGTTTGATTCATCTAATAAGAAAATGTATACTCTTTTTCCGATTAATTCTCAAACGAGGAACTGATTTATCTTGTCGCTTCCCAAGGCAACGTCTAAAATTGCAGTCGATGAGTATCGATATCAGCAGTTGATCGTTTTTTCGTATTGTTGTTTTACTATTTTGCACGCCGCAATGCTCTTGCACTATGTTTACCAATATCAACTTTTATTTCACTTCAGATTACTGTTGCTTCGTCACCAGGGTATTGTGAATTTCACTCTAAGGGAACATAAACTTTTAAACGTCATTCTTTATGACATTTCTCTCGAGTCATCCCTGTCGGATAATCTCTGTAATATCCATGATATTGCGCTTTTTGTATTCCCCTTTGCAGTCATTGAAAATCCTAATGCTTTTTTTACTTTTAACTTACCTTCAGCAAAGTTCGGTAAACTGACCGATCGTTCGGGCAGAAAAGGTCACGGGATTCCATGGAAAGTAGTATCCCTTAAATTAGTGTCTTTGGGTTTAATTAAGTACAATTACGGAACGGTTTTTCACACGAGCGGAAAATTTGATCGCCGACGTTATGCTTTGAGTTAATTAATATCCGCAAAAACATCGCTGTTAGTTGGTGTTAATTAAGTTGCATTATTCAGAAGGAAATCTATGTAATAGGGAAAATTTCAACAAAAAAATACGATGTATTTTTAAAAAAAGTTTGTTTGAAAAATTACGCGTTTTTTTTGCCGTTTTGCCGCAGAGATTCTGATGGAGAAATGACGGCCAATTTATTCTCACATGAAACATGAACCTGCATTTTAACGTGACACGGTAACCCACAAAACATTCGGTTCCTCTGACATCGAGAAATCGATGTTGGCTTATTAGGGAAAACCATAAAGTTCGAAAATGCAGACTTTTTTTATTTCTATCTGGCTGCTCCCATTAATGCAAAGTTACTGCACAGAACAGCGGACAGAACAGAAATAGGCAAGGAAACTTTCAATGTCGAGGCTCACACTTTCAAGAACAATTCAATAATTTGAAACATTTTTAAGAACAGAGGTTGTCTGTCGTTTAGAAAATTGTCTTCAAATGGTATTCAATGCCCTTTCACGGTTTCTGAATTGCTTTGCCGCAGAGATCGATCTCCATTTTCTCCCTTTTATTATTCTCGAAGAGCTGGAGTTATGAAATCTAATAATTTCTAATCCAGCAGAAAGAACAGATATGCCTGGAATTTTGACTTGAATATTCATAATAATTTTTAAGTTGGAAGAGGTAGTTATGAATGAAGAGGAAGTAATGTAAATGAAGATTACGTAAAACTGGCAACAATTTTTTTAAATATTTCCTGTCATTTAATTTGACGGTATTTACGTTTTATTAATTTCCTTTTGTTCTGCAGCCTGTTAGATTTTGTTGAAAAATGGAAAATCTACACGGAAGACGGGAAGCGAGCACAATAAGATCAAGGATACTAATACCAAACAGAAAAAAGATCGTTATAAAGCGATAACACATCAAAATTTTCAACCAAAGTTAGTAATACAGTCGTAGCAATATCAAAACCGAAAAGAAATGTCGGATTTTCAGAAGAAAGAACTCTGTCCCCGACTCATTGATTATTTGGCTATTGTCGGAGTCAGAAATGGACCCCGTGTGAGAGGTACATCTTATATTATCAGTAGTTTTTACTGAAATGTTGTGCTTTTGATACTGCTTATTGAAATAATTTTGATGCTATTAGCTTCTGGTCCTGTACAACCCCCGGAACTTCTTAGGCGTTATCCGCCTGATGACCACAAGGATTTCCCATTTCCGATTGACATGGTATACTTCTGTCAACCAGAGGGATGTCTCTCTGTGGGACCCAGACGGACAGAAAGAAGAGATCCGACCTCTTTCGTTTTTGCTTTAACGGAAAAAGACTCAGGTAAGAGAAAAAAGGTATGGAAGAGTCAGAAAAAAGCGAGAAAAGGTCTGCAGCAGTCTTTTCATTGCAGGAAAATGTAGATATGGAATTTGTGTAAATTTCTATAGAGCAATAGAAAGGTCGCCGACAAACGGAAACGGAAAGCGAGACAGACGGTCTTCAACGTTTCGCAGGGAATCATGGAGGAAAAGTATGGAGAAAAGCTCGGATTCGGCCTTTTCCAGGTGAGATGATAATAATAATAATGTACCGTACCAAAATATTGAACAACACAACTCTGATGTTTATACCCATTAATTTATTACATATGTATATTACACTATTTTATTAATGGTGCCAGTACTTTAAGTACTTATTGTTACTGGACTTACTGTAGCTTACTTTACCGTACCTTTTTAATATATGAGTAGAACACATTCAATAGACAAAATTTCTTACTGGATATGGGAGTAGTAAGAAAACTACGGAATTATTGTTCACAGAAGTTAAAAAGTCAAAACGGGCCTTCTTGGTAGAGGTTTTCCGGGTAAACATTGAAAAACGATCACAGCAGAGTAGAATGAACTTGAAAATTGCGGAACAGAAAATGATATTCGCGTAAACATTAAAGAGAAACTTAATTGAATTCAGCAACTTTGTGAAACGTCTCCACATGGGAACTCATTGAATGAAAGTTTCTTTCGTGGAAAATGACGCAGTCCATGTTTTTCAGCGATTATCGAAGCAACATAGGACCCAGCGATTCAGAAAGGGACTGTCCCAGCCGAAGGGATTCAGAATCGTCTGAGAGGAGGAAGGAAAAATCGCAAGTGGGAGATTTTCAGCCCCGGTTGGAAGTCATACAGACTGGAAACGATTCAGAGTCGGGAGGAAGTCATAGTCCAAGTCCTAGGGCGGCCAGGAAACGTCAGGTACAACTTGGTTTTTCCGACTGAGAGTTCCCCTTAAAGGGAAGTATCAAACTTACGTTTGTACGTGTTGCTTTCAGAGAATCAGAAACCACTCTTTGACATCGCTTTGCTTGCTCAGTCATCATCCTTTTTTCTCGACATTTAGGGAGATTCTTTTTATTCTTAAGAAGCTCATCGACGGCTGCAACGAAAACACAAGTCCGAAAAGGGTGGGAGCTTCTAAGCAAGTAACAAGGTAAATGCATATCTTTTACCACCGAAATGTATTTTAGCTGCAATTGATGTTTGCCTGACTTCAAGACCAAATACCAATAACGCAACTTTCATTGTTTTGACGAGATAATACGTCAGGCAAACCTTACAGTGTCACCTTATCTGATGGCTTTCCGGTGTCACTCGTGAAATTTATAGATTTTAACGTACTGCACTTTTAGAAGTTATGCAACACCTAAGTTTTCCAATTCTCCGTTATTAGACAATTGCATGCCGAGACAATAGACCGAGCTGTTTCCGATAAGACTGCTGTTTTGAAATAATAATAATAAATTTCTACAATATTGGAATTCAGCTGAGAGATTCACGCCCACTGAAACATTGGTTTCCTGTCGTTTTACATTGCGTTCGACAAATTCCTGGGATACGAATTTTAAACAACTAGAAAAGGAAAAAAGTTTCAAATTTTCTTCTCGAATCAATCAGAACAAAAAGACTCCTAAGAAAATTATTCCTGAATTATCGGGTAAATTAGAATACGTTCTCTTGTAAATTAGAGTAATCTAACATACTTATATTGAACAAATTCAGAAAGCAACCAACCGTAAATATTCGTGTCACTTTAATTATAATCGATACATAACCAAGTTATGTTCATTTCTGTTCTGGAAAATGTGCTTTTAACTGTTTTAATAATCGCAAGTCAGAAGTCTAATCATGAGGATAAAGTTACGAAACAATTCAGTTACATCGAATTCATATAAATTTAGAAATTGATGAAATAAGTCCAAATTTGTTAATTGGATTAATTCCGGTAAACTTGTTATGCCGTAGGGAATATTCCGTTTTCAGAATTTCACTTTAATTCTCAAAGATTTGCCTATGTGATCACTGGTTTATTAGGGAAATCATTCGACGTATTGAATTTTCATCGTTAATAATTCAGCAATGAAAAATTACTGAACAGTTAGATTGGTAAAAGGTTAATTGTCGAATTGGGACACTGAACGAATGCTTTTACACTACCTGACCGCACACGTGTGGACTAAAACGATTGACCATTCAATTAAATTTTATTAAGCTTGATTCGAACCCCGAAATAAAGTTACTTTTAGAATTGTATAGTTGACCTTATAAAAAACCTCATGAATGTCATTTAAGTTACACGAGCAATGGTAGTTTCCAAATAGTTCCTGATGATTCTTTTTCTCTTATTAAAGGGATACCGTTTGGTCGGTATTGACTGGAAATCTGTTCGAGGGAATACCATCAATAGTTCTTCACGATGTTCGAGAAATCGAAACTTGGATACTGAGACTTCTGAGTGCTCCTGTGCCTGTTCCTGGTCGAACAAGAGTCGAAATGGAAGTACTTGAATCCAGCATTTTGCCTCCTTTTGTTTTTGCCTTACCGGATCATACCCGATTCTCGTTGGTTGATTTTCCTCTCCATCTGCCTTTGGAACTTTTAGGTGTAGATACATGTCTTCGAGTGTTAACACTTATCCTTTTGGAGAATAAGGTATGCAAATGGTTGAGAAACATATTCGCAAATTAATATGTAACCGTCAGAGTCCAACCTTTTAACTCTTACAGGTATTACTCCAAAGTCGCGACTATAACGCTCTATCAATGAGTGTCATGGCCTTCGTTACTATGATATATCCGCTAGAGTATATGTTTCCCGTCATTCCCTTGCTTCCAACTTGTATGAGTTGTGCAGAACAGCTGCTTCTGGCTCCTACTCCATTTGTAATAGGAATTCCGGCTAGTTTTCTTCTCTACAAAAAGAACTTCAAGTGAGTGCAATCATTTTGGGGAAAATTGGTCTTTTCAATGCGTTACATCCATTTTTTATTGTGATTTACAGATTACCTGATGACATTTGGTTGGTAGATTTAGACAGTAATAAAATAACACCATCTTCTAATACGGAAGAATTACCACCGTTGCCAGAACCAGAGGGAACCATTTTGAAAAATCACTTGAAACAGGTGAGCATTTTTATCGTGACTTCAAAATTTATTTATATATTTTACTGTTAAATATTTTTCTCTAAATATTACTTTGAAACTGACATGTTTCTTTAAGGCCACTATGACCGAAATTTTATTAATATCTATTTATGCACTAAAACTTATCTAACACACATTAATAATACGTTTACTATTTCCAAAATCTTCTTTTTTGTAAACAATATTTACGTTTTATGTTTATTCTTTTAATTCTATTCTTCTATTACAACTTCTTTTATGTCTGCGTCTCAGGCTATCCAGCGTATGGATCAGGTAAATTTACTGTCTATTCTGCACTGAATTTCTAAACTGTTTATTTTGTTATGTAATTTTATAAATAGTGAAACACAGTATTATCTACTAACTAACTTCCTTAAATATTCGAAAGAAATACGTACAATTGCAATTAAATGGGTTCAACATTACAAGTAAAAATTCACAAAGTAGTTGGTTAAACTAATTATAGACCAAAATATTCCGTTCATTAAAATTCATTTAAACAAGTTATAGAAATAGTTTAGAGTAGTACGCTAGATTTTTTTTAGAATTAATCTGTTTGTGATGTACATCATCATTGAAGAGCAGATTACTTACAGTCTCGCATGAAGGTGCAACTATTAACCTCAAATTTAAATGACGGATATTTTCGACTTTGACGTCAAGAAGTAATAATATTAAACATTGCATGTTGGAGAGTTAAAAATAAAAATAAAATAATAAATATGCGGGTTCATGGGTTTTTGCTATTGCGCATGCCATCGCTTCCTGTAGGAAGCACTTATTTATGTTAAAATTCGTACCGTGTAACTTTTGCCATTCCTTCACAGGCACTCAGTGGACTATCTGTGTCTGGGTATCAAGGAAATGTCGCCAATACTTTAACAAATCCTATGGCTTTCCAAACTCCAAGGGAATTAGGCAATCAATTGAGAAGAGAAAGCATATCTAAAGTAAACCACATGCAAGGCAATTTAGGGTGAATATTTTGTTACACTAGTTTAAAATTTTATTGTTCAGGAAAATGGGTAACCAATTATTTGGGTTGTAGGTACTCACAACCAAGGGCCATAACACAATATCAGCCACCTGAAAAAATACCTGAGAGTCCAGTTCAAACATCCAGCAATCCCTTTATTCAACCTTCCCAAACGCAGACGAATCCCTTTCTCTCGTCTTCGGAACCTCAAGGAGAAAGCCTTAACAGTCAACAAAATGTGCCTAAGAGCGAGGTTACCACAAATCCTTTTCTGCAAAGTTACTCGCCTCAGCAGGAGCAGGAACAGCACCATCAAGAAGTACAACAAATGCAACACCAACACGACGTGCAATCGCAGAATATTTTCGCTCAACAACAGCAACAATACTACAGGCAGCAACACCAGCAACAATATTATCAGCAACCGCAACAACAGCAATACACTTCAATGGCAATGAACCAACCACAGAGTCCTTTCATATTTGGAACTGACATAGATTCCGTTGACATAGCCACCCGCGTAGCTATCGTTAAGTTTTTCAATTCGCAAAATTTACTTGCAAATTTTACGGAGCACACTAGAACCTTAAGGTTATATCCTAGACCCGTCGTTGCCTTTCAAATAAATAGTTTTCTTCGTAGTAGACCGAGAACTAGTAATTTTCTCAATCGTTTCGCGAGGACACAGGTGGGTATACCATCTTGTGGAGATATCTGGTGCAATTCACACAGAGGTTCTATTTATTTCTTCTTGTATTCAGGCCGTAGAATTTCTAGCGGAATGGTCGCTCACTCCAACCAATGTAGCATTTTTTAGAGTGCACACCGGCTTGTACGATCCAAAGGAAATCGGCGACAAAGCCAAATGGTTCGCGGACACGTTGGATCCGGTACGATTTGTAGTTTGGGATGAGTGTAACTCACTTAATTCAGCTTTGCAGATTATAAATCAACAGGAACAACCAACAGGTATTTGAAGGAACTACATGCTTAAATGTAGTTTAAAGCAATCAGATGAGATAAAATTTTGTTCTTTTAAAGATGAAAGTGGGTCCGATTCTGATGGCGACGAAAGCACAAGCTCAAGTTACTCTTCGCTCAGTGATTTTGTTTCGGAAATGGTATCTTCAGATCTCTCTCCAAGTAAGGACATCATTAAATTTATTAAAATTTTGTTGATTCAATTTTTTTAATTCAAAAAATTTTCAATCAGGTGTTCCACATTTAAATTCAGCAGTGCCAATGTCACTTTCATCAAATTTGGATCCAAAAAGTATTTACACGCCACCCACAAATTTGTTGTACGGACATTCTGCGGGACCTCCGGAGTCGAAATCACCTCAAAGTAGCCAGTCATCCAGTCACAGCGATTTGAGTTCTCCTACATTCAATCGTGATCCAGATTTTGATTTCTCTAATCCGGAGAATTACGAGAAAATTAACATTTTGGTAAATTACACTCTTGGAATCTTTAGTTTGTACGACAACCTAAAACTTAACTAAATATGTTATTTGTACAGGATAAGGAGGAACCGCCCAGTCCGGGTAATGAAACAGACTCAAATTCTACTAATACCACACCTAAAACAATGATCAGCAATGAAAGTAGCCTTAAGCAAGCCAGCCCGACACCGTCACTGAGTAGTGAAGTTTCTAGTGGACCCGCGGAAAGACCAACTAGACTAGCCAGATCAATAACACCAGTTCCGGTAAGCGTTAAAATGTAGCAGCCTATAATAAAGATAAATTGTTCTTAATTCTTCAGTTTTATGATTTCATAAAATGTATGAGTCCTCGACGAGCTTCATGTTACCAAATTGCAAACTACAATAGTTTTTGAAACGTACTTATGATATTAACGAGAATTCATTACAGGTGGTGCCTTCGAGTCCTTTACAGAAACAGCCAAGTGTTGGCAATGTTCTCGCTCGAACATCCAGTTTTGGTGAGTCTAATCGGAGCAGTCCCATAAATACTAGTCTTCCGAGGCAGAGTTCCAATACAGGTTCCTCAAAACAGGGATCACCGAGTTCCATTTTTGAGCAGTTTACTCATCAAGCTAAGGAACTGGTGAGAGAGACTAAAAGGCAAAGTAGCCAAGATGGACTACTAGCTCAAATGGACAAGGTAAGTTGCCTTAGGCAGCGTTGCTCTTACCGTACAAATACTTATTTATGAAATTAAATGTAAACCTTTTCTGATTTCATCATTAGTTGAAAGAACAGGCCAAAGAAAAACTCTCAATAGAAGAAGGAAATACAGTTTTTCTGGACAAGGTATGCTTCGAGTACCGTTCAACTACGTTTGTAGAATTTACCAGGTTGGAAAATTGATAAAGTTTTATTTTTACAGTTGACAATACAAGCCAAAAAAGCCGCTGAAGAAGCTTCCAAATCGATGCATGAAGCTTCGAAATCGGCACTTGAAGCTTCAAAAGCCGCGACGGCCGTTTCAAAAAATACTTTGGAAGATTTAACATATGTGTCGAAGAGTACGTTTGGGGATTTGACAAAAAGTGCAAAAGAAGCGGTCGCTAAGAAAGGTTTAATTAAGGTAACAACCGTGAAGAATCAGTTTCATGTTTTTGTTTTTTTCTACCTGTTGCCGTCTTACTCATGAAATTACTTGTGCAGAGATTGAGTGAATCCAAAGAAGACGCTGACATGCAGGGATTGAATAGTACGTCTTTGGTTCAGCATAATTTTCTGGGTTCAGGTTCGAGGGATTTCTTTTCTAACATCAGTTCGGATCTCAATGGAATAGCAGACAAAACTACAAACATGTTCACCGGGCTCTTTGGTATGCCTACAGGATACATAGATTTTAGTTGCATTCTTAAAATTAATTAGTATGTTAATACTATTTCAAATTTTTATAAATAGGTAACAAAAGTACAGGCACCAAAGGTTCCATAGCACAAAATATTCAGTCATCGTCTCTGTTCTCATCGTTTTCGGGTGGCAATAAATCTCAAGGCCAACAAGCACAACAACAGGCGTCTTTTACTCCTCTGCAGCGTCAGCAATCACAGCAACAAGTGCAAAATAAACTACAACAAGCGTTTGGTCCCTTTCCACAAGGCCGAAAAGGTTTGGTTGAAAGGAGTTCTCTCATACGGCATTCTACTCAGAAAACGCAAAGAACCGAATCCGATGTAATGAGATCACAAAATAACGAAAAGAATCTGGTCAACATGGAGAATCAGGCATTTTTGAAAGATGTAAAGTTTCCTTTACACATGCGATATCATTTCAAGTATTTTCAGGAATGCAAGTCGTTAAGAGGAGAAATATTCTTCCAGGTGATCAATCAGGTTCTTGAAGGAGAAGGTGTCAGATGGCTGAAATTTAACAGACTGAAGAAGCTGATGGAAGATGAAAATTACAGAAATTATGTTGTGTTGAAATTGAACAAAACGCTCGATAGGAAGATCAAACCTGACAACCATATCGATGATGTGGTAAGACTATTTTTGAATTGTAGATATTAGAATGTTAGACTTTTAGCTATTAGGTGACTACAATTGTAATAAAAATGAGTAATTTTTATTTAAAAGTACATTTCTATGATTTTTCCCAGTGCATATCGAAAAGAGTCTACAAAGGAATGCTAAAAACTCTTCAGGCTCTTGTTTACGGACTGGAAAAAACATTCGAAAACTATGGGTTGGGAGGAATGGCTTCGGTTTTTCAAATCCTAGAAATAGCGCATACCCATTACTGGTCGAAGGACTTGACAGAAGAACATGCCTTGGATTTGTCCGGGTCTTCTTTAATGTCGCAGTCGACTTCGCCCTTTGGAAGTAGAGAAAATCTGAAAAGTCCATCGTCTCCTATTAGTGGTGAATGCTCAAGAAAATCCTCGCAGCAGGGGTTTCCCGGTAGGACTTTGCATTTTCTGATGAATTCAACAAATGAAATATGACTTGTAGAATGTGAATCATGATTAATTGTCGTAACTTTTCAGAGCTTTCTATGCCTTCTTTGAAATTCGAAGGTAGCATTGGAGAGGATGGCGGTCCGACGTCGGACATATTGAGGGATCTGCTCGATCAAAAACGAAAAAAGCTCTTGCCGAAACTGACTTCGGTGGAAAGCGAGGTATTACCAACAGTTTTCAAAACTTTGCCGTTCTGAGAGAAAGCGGATGCCAAGAGTAAATGACAAATAAACCGATTTTATTCAGGTGATGCCCGATCAGTTAAGCTCGAACGAAGGTTATTCGTCTTGTACTTCCGAAGCCGGAAGTATTTTTACTAATCCAGCCTTTAGCCGACATCGAGCGTCTTTCAGAAGCACCGTTTCCGACTCGGAAGTCGATGGTGGAAATGTAAATAAATCAGAACTTGTTAGTTAGCTTACTCAGTTTCACCCAGTACCCCAGCCAACATCCCTAATAGTAGTTTTGGGGCTCTAAGAAGGCATTCACGTATTTTTTTTTTACTTTAATCTCTTTCGCAGCCACCTTTTTATAATTTATACAAATAGTCTTGCATTAGTAGTTCCTGCGTGATGGTATTAGTTCTGTAGAGATTAATGAAAACTATCTTATTTGTCTTGCTTTACAAAAAGCACCTTCCCAACTCTGTTTCATCGGCAATCTTCCATGAGCTTAATTTTCTGAAGTTACACTACGAGCTACATAAGTTTTTTTTCCTTTTATAGTTTTCGAGGCAGCAGAAACAAAGGAACTCGTCTGTGTGGAGCAGTAAATCTAGCTTGAGCACGGGATTCAGATATCACGGAGGCAATATAATAAACACATCCGGAAGTCCATCGCCTGACGGTGGGAGAACATATTTGTTCGAGGGATTGATGGGAAAAGAAAGGTCAAGTTTATGGGATCAAATGCAATTTTGGGAGGATGCATTTTTAGATGCGGTCTCCCTTGAGAGGGATATTGTTGGGATGGATCAAGGTCCCAGGGAAATGATGGAGAGGTAGTACTTAATAAGTTATTCGTATACTTCTGCCTGCTGCCACATTATGAATTATGACTAACTTGAATTTGCGTTAAAGGTATAATTCACTAAGTGAAACAGAGAGAAAACGATTGGAGCACGAAGAGGATCGTCTGCTTTCGACAATGCTCTATAATCTTGTAGCCATGATGGTAATGATGAATGTAAATAAAGTCGAATGTAAAAGGAAGTGCAGACGGCTCTTGGGAAAGAGTCACATTGGTTTGGTGTACAGTCAGGAGGTTAACGAACTATTAGATCAGATCAACAATTTGGTATGTTTGTGTGATTTATTAGAATTTCATCAAAACGCTGCAGAATGACAAAAATCCATAAAAATTATCTTGATAATTATATGTTATTAATAGTATAATTAATAATTTAAAATTGTATTCTGTAATTGACAGAATGGAAACGACATAGATCTCAAACCACTGGGTTCGAGGCAGTTAAATCGTCAAAGTTTTACGGTTCACCAGGGAATCGATGCAACTGGTGATCTCTTGTTCCTCGAAGTTCGGGAAGATGGTTTAGTTCTGAGGTCGATGAATGGCACCATAGTCGAGAGATGGTGGTATGAGCGTCTCGTGAATATGACTTATTCTCCGAGGAATAAAGTTCTATGCTTGTGGAGGAGAAATGGCGGACAAACTCAACTCCGGAAATATTACACGAAGAAAGTAAGAACTTTATTTCAAGTAATTTAAAAATTTTGGGATCGATGGTTAGACGTGATACATTGGTACTTTTTTGTTTACACTGATAAACCATTTATAATTTACTTCGAACAGAACATTTTATTTCCTTTCAGTGTAAGGATTTGTATTATTGCATTAAGAATACATTGGAGAAAGCATGTGCCAGAGGTGGTTTAGGTCCTCCTGGAGAACTAGGAGGCGAATTTCCCGTTCAGGACATGAAGAGCGGCGAAGGAGGTTTACTGCAGGTTTGCATGGAAGGCGTGGGACTCTTATTTGCTAATAGCAAGGTAAAGACAAATTATTAAGCGTCTGTTTTACTTTCTTATTTTCTTTGCTTTATTTTTTTAATCATTTCAAATTTTTTCTGCATAATCCTATCAATGATTTGTCAATTTTTAAATTCAACTTTATCACATCCTCTTTAAATGACTAAGAAACAGCGAAACACGTAAAGTGCATTTTGGGTCTGTCAAATGAATATTTTCCAATAAATTTATATATATAATAATGCCTTTGCCATTATTGCCATAATAGTATTGCCAGAAAGCAATATGAATATGATGTCATATTTGAACAGGTGGCAATAATTTATTTTATTATAAAATTGTTCAATAGTAAAGAACATATAATTTAAAAAACTTATGAAAACAACAAATATTAGTCATAACGACGCAGAGTTTATTAATTCTGTGTTCTTTTACATTTTTGTTGAAGAAAAATCCAAAATGCTCTTTCGTGGTAATTTTCCCAGCGATGTGATTTATATTGCACATGTTGAAATATATATATATATATAAACATCTTAAATACTAAGGACCACTCAAAAAAGGAATTAAAACAAATTGCGTTTTCACTTTTTTTTGTTTCATAAGTTTTACTCTTTGATTTTCTACAATCGATAAATTTATGTTTAGTGCCATACGATTTATCGATTTACATTTTTGCTTTCCCTCCATACGATTCATCTCGTTTGGAATGTTTTCAGTTAAAATTTTTTTCGTAATGATTTGTTACAATCTTCTAATAATTTTTATTAAGTTGAATGATTTTGGAATTTTATTATTTATGTTTATTTCCAAATATTTATTAATTTTATTGTACCGGTTAATTTATGCATTGGCTACTACTATTTCATATTATTTAATTTTATAATTAAGCGATTTTTTTGATTCTTTGACTCAGTTAATGACCGTAGTTAAGGGAAGTTTACATCCCTGTAATAAAAACTTCTAATCAATTTGGAAAGCCTATTGGTGTTCTTAAGTTTCTAACATGAACATTTTGGAATTTAAATAACACGACGCAAATACCGGCACCAATAATGACTAGTACTACTCTCTTGGAATACTAAATGAATTCGGGTGCTTTTTAGTTAATGACTTGATTGGTGTCTCACACTCAATTTTTAACTTAGAATTAAAAACTAATAGTTAAAGTAAAAACTATTAGGAAAATAGGGAAGACTTTATTGTGAAATATTTATTAGAAGGCCCATAGACCGTTACTTGTTAGATGGAAAAACATGGACAACGTGACAAAATTTCCACTTGAAACACAAATAAATTTCTGAAAAACAGACATGGAAATAAAACCAGGGCATAAGCAAAACACAAAAAAATTCACCACTACGTCGAGTATTATTTCTTATGTATATAAACATAAAAAAATTAATTTTCAAGGCAGGAGTCCAAGTCGCTTATTATTATTATCATTACTATTATTATTATTATTATTAGAAACTTATTATTTTCTTTAATATTATAATTGTGTGTATGCCTTGCATATTTAATTATTTATTTATTAATGTATTTTGTAAATAAGACAAAGCAGACAACAAGATGTGCAGAAAAAAAGAGACGAGACCGGAATACTCTGGATATTTTTTTCTGTACGAAAGAATATGATTTTCACAAAGTTACATTCAATTTATTAATTTTTCGAACTTGTTTTATAATTTTGAATCATTAGGCCTTTGCAATTTGATTTTATGTTTATAAAGTTAATTAATTTTAATTGATTTAGGTTAGTCAAATCGATTTTGGCATAGGGACTTTTTTTGAGATGGTCCTTATTTTCCAGTTCAGCGATCTTCTGTTCCGTTGGACGTAGTTGAACTTAAATTTGGCGCCTCATGCTTTAAGTTTTCAACCGAACAAATCCAGAGAATTTGAATTTAAAAAAAAAAAATAATATTATCACAAGTCCTCTAATACTTTTAATAACATCGTGATCACCTACATCACAATCATTTGCATTATTTAAATACACTCGCGGAAGTATACCTTTTACTTACTGTGCCATCACACAAAGTATTTAATCGTTAACTATTGAATACAGAAATACAGAAATAGAAGTAGAGAAACAAATAAGAGTCAATATTAACAATCCATTTTTTTTAAACTTGAACGTAGATGAACTATGGAAAAATCATTTTGTTTCATTTTATTTATTTATTATTTTCTTTTTTTCCACATATAACTTCATGCCATGATATGGATTTGAACCAGGATTTCGAGGTGATTAAAACTTAAACCAAAAAAACTGTTTACGTTTTGTTGATTCCTGCTTCATTTGAGTTACATTTGGTTCGTTTTTTCGTTCGCTCGGGTAAAAAACAAAGATCAAATCTCCGGTCACTCAAATTGCTATTTAATAACAGATCTCTGGTCAAATTTGAACGCTTGGAAGTCGTGCTCAACACACACACACATTTGTTACTGCCGTGATACTAAAATGATGCTAACTATAGGGCGCTAATTATTTGAATTATTAATTAAATTTTGTAAAATACGTATGCCGCAAGTGATGCAGATTTTAGAAAATTTGCAGTTCACATGGTTTGGATTCTTTACTTATTGATAAATAATAATGGAATGTTATGCAGGTAACGATACAATCGTACAAGTGTGTTTTTCTTGAATAGTTTAAGTATACCTCTTAGTACAGCTTCCTACCACCGTGACCGAAGTATAAATAATGTTTGATTACCTAAATGTGTTTAGATTCTCTAAAAAGTTAATCTTTTTATAAAATTTGACCAAAAGAATTTTCTGTACGAACCGGAAACGGAAATAAGTTTGATCTGATGTTTTTACCCATATTAGATGAATATGAAAACTAGATTTTTACTCACGTTTGTTTCATTTAGTTGATTGAATTATATACAAATTAGAGTTTGATCGGAACAATCTATTTGGTTATTACTTTTATTTATTTGTTCCGTTTTATGTTTGTTTTTCTTTCCGATCGATTACTTTATCCGATTTGTTTGATTTGATAAAGTTTTATTAGTTTAATTTTTGCATTTTTTAGTTCTGACTAGTTGAAAAGCGTGTTTCAAAGTTAACTCGAAGTATAAACAGGACGGGATTGAAGAGCCCGAGGGTAGAAATACCTTTTCGATCGGAAAAGCTATGTCCCATTGATTTTGTGTACCTATTATTATTCCGTTTACTTTTACATTTATTTTCTTAGTTTCTTTATCACCTGTAAATAATTTTGTTTGACTAGATTGATTCGTTAGACATCACTGGCTTTGTTTTTTAGGTCACCATAGAGCTTGTGAAAGTTGTCTTGTTTTTATAGCTTTCATTTTGCCTAGATGTCACTCTTGTTATAATGCGCAATATTTTATTTATTTTTTTGCGTTACATAGTTCGAGTTACATAGTTTGAGCCTCCCTCGAAATGATAAAATAATAAATATTTAACAATTCTTTATTTATTTAAAAAATGAGTTCTAATTATAGTTGAAGTTAGTTTAAGTAGTCGCGATTTGCTAGGGGCAAATGAAAACAACGTATAGGGAGAATAAATGAGGACTTATTTATTCTTGTGACATTACTGAATGATTTCATTATGTTTTGATTTAAACTTAATTAAATGTAATACAATTATACTGTGTAATTTAACAGTAATAAAATTACTAAGGGGGTGTTAGGAAATATCGCTTGGCGTAAAAAATAAATTAGTTGTAATACGCAGAGAGTGAAGAAATCAGTTAGATAGAAACGGAACTCTAGTACGTATGTTTACAAATATTTAGGCTTGCGTGAAATATTTTAATTACAAACCAAGTAATTCGTTGATCATGTAATTATATTATTATGTTTGTTTTGTTCTGTTCAACCTTCTACTGTATCTGTCTCTTTTGTTTATTTAAATTTTACGAAACAATTTTGTTGGTTAAAACACTAAAAAACATCATCACGAGCTTCTTATGTAAGTACCGTAGGTCAACTTTAACCTCTTTTTTTTTTAATTAGAAAACAACCATTGCTTACGTTTCCAAGCAAAATTAGTATATCTTTCTTACATTAATATATATATCTAGCTTTCATTATCCGCACACTCCCTCACGTACACATACACACACAGCATGTTAGTGAGAGACAATCAATCAAATAAAAAAAAACATAAGGTGAAGAAACGTAGTCAATCATCTTCCAGAATGTCTAAACATGTGTTACTATAAATTTCTATGTACATTATTTCTACTGAGTATAACTTTGAAACACGACCCAACGATTCTAATATGATTTCTTTTATTCGTTCATATCCAACTGTAGAAAAAGCTCACTGTGTTGTTTCGTTTTGATAATGGACAAAGGCTTGAAAACGTTTGACAAGTAGATTTTTCACTCCTAGATATGACCATCTCTTGTATAAAAAGTACCTATGCATTTTTTCGTTTCGTTTTGTTTCCTTTTACTTGAGTTACACGTATAATTTATAATTGAAAGTCAGTGAGAAGGAGGGAGGGGAGGTGGTGGGAACCTTTTGCGTCAATTGAAATTTTGTTTTTCTGGTAGATTTATATTTTAGTCGCTTGCATGGTACTTTTGCGTCTTCCACATTTTTTTCCTATACATATATATTGATAATGAATTTGTGTAAGAGTTTTGCGTTTGTGTACTTATTTGTTTGGGGGTAAGTTTGTCTTGCCGTACGAATTCCCGCATACAGTTGCTACCTTTTTTTGCCCTCAACTCAATCACCAACTCAACTTTGGCTCTTTTTTTATTTTAGTTTTTCGTGCGACTGAATCACATCAGAAAGTGCTACACTCAAAAAGGTGGAATCTTCGTGTTGGAAGAGTTTGGTAAGTTTAGTTCCACGTATGAATCAAACGAACGTTTTGGATCATTTACTTGGTTATGCTTCCGGGGAGGTGAGGTTTTTTTCGTGTAGTTTCTCAGAATGTATCAGGAATAACACGGGTCCTTATACTTCTTCATATATACTTATTTCACGTAAAAATAACAGTGGACAATACCCATGCTTGTTAAGAGTAAACATTACAAAGACCAGAAGCCATGAGAAAGTTTAGACACACTTGAACACCATAGGGAAATTCTAAACCTTTTCTTCAACCTTTTTCTCTAACACGTTTACGTCATCAAAGTTAGAAGCATTAAAGAATGATATCGACGGACTTTGATGTGTTTTTTCCACATCCTGTCATGAAAAACATGACGACAGTAGGAAAACCTTGGGTGAGATGGGTGGAAACCTTCATGGGTCCAGTGAACGGTTTCTGCTCCCCCGACCATCAACGGGGTGAGAAACCCATTTACAAGTGAAATTTTCATTCCTTTCATCACTTTTCAGTTCTTTTCACGAAGACGAAATGGCAATTCTTTGCTTTCCATCAAAACAACCGAGCAAAATTTGTGAGGATTAGTAGAGTCATGTTTAATTAATCAAAAGTAAATTCACTGCTTTTGATTTTCCGTCCGTGTCAAATGGTTTCTTGGGAGAAATGAAATCTCAATCGAATTAATTCCCGGGGTTTGTGGAATATATAAACGAAGCATAACAATAACCATAACAGGAGATGTTAAATTTATGGCATTCAAGTGTTGATGTGAGGGAATAAAAGTTTTCCGTTTGGAAACGTTGAGGAGAACAACATAAAAGCTGGATACTTTTTTTTTACTCAACAAGGAGGTTACTTAACACTTCGTTTAAAATGGAAGAATGCAGAGCATTTTACGAAGGAATAAATACATAAATAAATAGATGCGTAAAACCGAAAGTATGACGGAGAAAGGCACACAAAAGAAGGGAAATTGCATTGAATCAAATGTTTCACATAAATTGTGGATTACTAAGAAAGGCCATTTGTTTGTTTCAGTGCCGAAAACTAGACAAATCACCGAAAGAAGATACAAATCATCGATGGTAAGTAGCCAAGAGCTATAATTTTATAGCAACAGGGCAGCTGGACGGATATGTAGTGTATTTTTAGTTGAACTACCTAAGCAATGTTTTACGGGCCCACACAAGTTAGAAATAGCCTTGCTCCGTTCCATGGTCTAGTTTTATGTCTAGGAGGCATTTTTGAAGAAAACCCATTTGAATATTTCTATTCGCTCTAAGAATGATAGCTCTGCAGGGAAACCACTTTGAAACCGGTGTGACGCCTAGACGCAAACCGATTTCAATAGTTTATAAGATTTATTACGCAAATGTTGGGACTTGGAGAAGAGAAATAGTGCACCGTACTCTCTCCTTTCTATGGGTGAAACGCTGTAATGTAGTTTGGAAGGCACAGGGGAAGCACTACATCACATATACAGAAAAGTCTAACCCACCTTCTTATTTGACTTTTGCTATTATTGATTTTATTTTTCTTAAGCACACGATTTATTTGGTTACTATATGTTAATTTTTATTTTGCAAGTTTTGTTTTGTTTTTGTCTCGTTTTATTTTCTTTTTCTAGGCACGAGAATTAGTTGTTACCGTGCACCGAATAATTTCCATTCGTCTGACAGAGAATCTTCATATTGATTCTGGATGAGCGAAATCATCTATTTTCCCAAGTTGTTCGATACCCGCTTGTGTGTTTATTTGTTTGCCGGTATTGTTCAAATCTTATCGTTTATTTTTTTATGTGCTTATTTATTTATTTCTTTTCTTCATTTCCTCCCGTGTCAATGACACAGATATGTTCAAAAAGTTTACTTTTGGACTTCTACATATTGTTTCTTTGCTTCGTAGGCCGATCAGATATGTTATGCCGTCCTCTGCGTGTTCTCGTACATAGCGGCAGGACAAGAACAAAGGAGAAGTTCGCAGCAGATCGATCCTCAACAGCAGCAGTACCTGCAGCCGTCTTCTGCCTTAAGCGTTCAGTCATCTCCCAGGAGGCAGTGATCGAATCCGCCGACAACAAGTTCTTTCCTGGCTGTTGAACAATGCGGAGATGGTTGTCTGCCATTGAAAATTATTAAATAAATGAAAATCCGGAATATGTTGATGGTATGAGTAATAAATGTGTTAATAATTATTACCTGCGTGGAATATGTTGGGGATGTTAAATGTTTCGTTGGAAGAGTTTAAGCAATTTTCTTTGAGTGTTCAATTGATTGTTTCCTGTTGGTTGTTTTGTTATGCAAAAATTCTATATTAAAACGTTAATAAAAAGCAGAATATAATAATTATTTAAATAATAATACTACTAATAATATATATCGATAGAAAGAGAATATAATATATGAAATCACCACATTGTCTCTTATTTGTCCTAATAATAATAATAACCCGTAGTCTCTTCTTTTAGGAGTTCTGCTTCATCATACAGTTGATATGTTTATTCTTGTGGTTCACGGTATTGAGACAAACTTTTCGAGTGAATTCGGGAAGAATGCGTAACGGCTTACCCTGAAAAGAAAGAAATAGTACACGCCCTTGTAAGTCTTAATATTTACCCATTACTGGTGGTGGCGGAATATTTTTACCTGGGAAATTTATCCATTTTTTGGTGGAGGTTATAAAATCACAGCAAATTAACATTGGTATAGTGCAACGTCAAAAGAATGATAACAAGAAGTGAGTGATTCAGAGTTAAAAAGTGGCACGGTAAGTAGATTGGTAATGCATGGGGTTACTTTTACTTGGTTAAATGATTTTAAAGTTTTTGGTCTCGCAAATGCAGCTGGGAAGTAGGTTTATGAATAAATGGTCAAAATGAGACATGTTAAAACGCAGCGAATACCACAGCAAAGATTATGAAGGAAAAGCCTAAAAATTGTAACAGACTGATTTCATTTCATATACGTATAAGTCTCTTAATAGAATCTACAAATTTTCTATAAGAACACATTATAACTTCTACGATCAACAATGTGACGTAACAGATATCATGAGATTTAACAAAAGTTTAAAATATTGATCTAATGGCTGCAAACTTTGCACCCTCATACTTGGCCAACTAACACGTCAAATATCCACACTTATTTTTTAAAATGGCACGAAGGTAACCAGACCAGACATCAAAACCACATTACGAAGTGAAATATGTTTCGTTGAGTACAACACCACACTATTTTTCAATTACACCTAATGTAATTATTCAACCTAACTAATTGAATAATAAGTAGTTGGAGTGAAATATACGCAGGAGTTGCACCGCTTTCGTGAACGGTACCTTTTTCATACGCCATTTTTCCAAAAAAAGTAGAGCTTCAACTAGCGAATAAGAAAATCGAAATTAAATTCACATTTAAAATTTATTAAAGTAATATATTACGCGGTTGCTTACCATAAAGCCGGGAAACTCCCGTCTTTTTGTGTAATCCAAAAATTAATTCCCGAAAAGAAAATAATGTTAATAAATAATATGGAAAACAGATTTCAATTTATTAGAAAGTTAACGTCGGGAACGGCGGCGTAATGTGTTTTTTTTTCTTCGTTTATTTATTTTTCTGCGGGTATCCGCTTACACCGGGAACGGTTCTTTATTTTAATAGATAAATTAATCATAGATATTTATTTTTATTTATTACCACCGGGAACGGACGTGTTTCAGGATTAATTCATTATAAATGTTAGCCGGTAGCTCTTAGGTACTCGCAATTTTTCGTTTGGATGTTGTGAGAGCATCTTAATTTGTATGAATTAAGGGCCTGAAAGAAAGTTAACCTTTCACAGTTATGTAATTAAGTATTTCTTTAGAAGCCTTTTGTTACCCGTAAGCTTAAGAAGGTACTTGCATGAATATTAAACGAAAATCCTTGAAGGGACGTTAAGCAAACGTGGAGTGGAAACGTACAAATAGGCAAATAAGTATTCGCCCGACGAGTTAGAATAAAGTTTACTGATTATAAATTAAGAAGCAGTGATTTTGACTATCGTATATATCGTTTTAAAGGTGTGCCAGAATATGTTCAAATCTGACAGGGTAGAAAAAATTTTTTGTTTCTCAAACCCGACCTCACACAAGAATTAATTTAGAATTATACAATTTAAGTGGTTAATTCACCAAGAAACGAAATAGTTTAGTCAAACCCAAAAGAAGATGTAATATCAGTTGGTGAAATGTAATCTGCGACAAATGAGAAATAAAACTACTGAAGGTTTAATAAAAATGACAGTGAAGTCGTGAAACATCAAAAAAAAAAAAACAGAAATTTGTGAAGCAAAAGCAGAGAAATTAATATTATATTGCTATTTTTTATTTTCCAATGTTCCATTGTGTAACTAATTGTTTTGAAGTCATAAACATTTTAAAAGAAGTCTAGTAGGCTGAAGTAAATTTAAAAATAAAGAGTAGTAAGGAAGATTTAAAAAAGTAGTGATGGGTCAAGAAGAGTTGAGCAAACAAGGAAAACCAAAGACAAAGACAGATGGCTCATAAGTTCAGGAAGAAAGCAATAAAAAGACGCTGCTAAATGAATACATTTCTAATTATGCATAATATTAATTAAATATGTAACGTAATAATACCGATTAATTAACGCGTAAAGTCGAAAAAATAGTCTAGAATTTTAGTAAGTCTGAAAAAATAAGAATAAATGCCAAGTCGAAACGGTCTATCCGGCTTTTAAGAGCTTTTAACTTGTCAAATTTACACTGGAAAGTAGTAATAATATTTCTTTTTCGAAAAGTTTAACGTGGAAGCAGAACTAAGATGGCGGCATGTGCATCGTCGGTCCTTCTTTTCAACTTTGACTGCCCGTTCTTTCATATTCTCATGCTTTTCCGGTTAGTGCACTCGTAAATTTCTGTACTTCGGCTCCACTTCTTTTTTGTTTTTTTCTCCTCCTGTTGGCTTCTTCTTTTCTGCTGATGACTCAAGAGAGCCCCTGTTCTCCTTCGAAATAAAAGTTATGCCCGTTAATAAAAAGTTATTAGACAAATAAAAACCTTTTCGGATGACATTGAAATAAAAGTTTCCCGAATTGTTTATTTGTATTTTATTTGGGAAATTTTTCTCCGTCTTTGTCTTTTTCTCTGATTGCTTCTCTTGCTTTTCTTTTTATTCCCTTCCCCCTTACCTCAACGATAGTTTCTTCCAGTTTTGTCTTCGACCGGAACTATTCGCAGTTTTATAGAAAACAATCAGGGTTTTCCCCCGGAAGTAAATTTGTTTTATCCCGTTATCATTTCGCTTTTATGCCATCTTATTTTCAAATACAGTCGGTATTTTATGATCGATGAATTTATGAACCATGTTCAGTAAACTTAAGGATTAATATATTGCATCCTCCCTTTTATCCCCTGCTAAACTTAATGACTGACTTCAATTTGATCCCCCTTGGGTTTTGACGGTCTGTTTATAGTGCAATTTGTGCTTCTGTATGTTTTTAAGGATGTCGGATACCCATAAATGAGAAATTGACGTCTGTTGGTTCTTGCATTTTCGGTGAGTGTATAATACTTGTTAGGTACCGAAGCTAACTGTATGTATTTTATGTATTGTCGGATCTGACTAGTTCTTGAGATGAGTTTCATTGTGTTCTTTTATTTCTTACGATTTTATGCATTCCAATTAATTCTATTTTTATAAGAAACACCAATTACTCTTTCTTTGCTCCTGTTTTATTCTACTTCAGCCGTATATTTTCCTTCATTATACCAATATTCTTGACAAGACATCCGGTTGGAAGTGATTGTAACATGTTAAAATTTTCCGGTGGTAGTTTGAAGGGTAACCAGAACCATATCCCTCGTGACTTTTTTCGAGCGCTTGCTACAAAAATTTAAAATAATAATTTAAAAATGTAATCTACAATTTAAAATATTACAAAAATAGTATTGCAAAATAATTTGTTGTGTATTTTTAATATTGCACTTAATACAAATTTCAAGTCTGGTAGCTCTACAGTAATTTTGTTCTTTTTTTAAATAATAAGAACTTTTCAATCCGATTATTTATTCATTTATTATTTTATTCTCTGTCGTCGTGGTAAGATTTTATTGTTGTAATTACATATAACTTCCCGAGCTAAATTTTGAACGCGAAATTGTGTTGAACTTCATTTTTCTGGTAATTCGTGGTAACCGTGGGTTTGGTTCCCCAAAAAAATTCACAATAAAATTTTGTGTATTTTTAGTAGTAGAAACTGAGTAACGGTGCGCCTAGTACAAACAAAATACTTTCGTAATAATTGTCTGCGCTGCCAAATTTGTTTCTATTATTACCATAACTGTTGTAGGTATTTCACTATTTTGTAGTAGACAGGTTATTTTTGTAACTTCAAGTCCTCCAGTTTACTTCTTGTAAATATTACTTGTTTCGTTTTAACAGTCCGAAGAGTTTAACATTTTAATTCGACTCAATTAACATTTTCTACCTTTCTACCCTGTAGTCTATGCATTGTTGTTTTTTCTTCATTTTCTTTCCAGTGGCTTTAATTTACGGCATTTTCTCTTGGTTTTGTTTGTTTCCCTTTTTTCCATGGGAAGCAGTTAAGGGTTGAGTTTGTGAAAAATTCAACGAAAAATTGCAGGATTCGAAATGACTGTTTCTGACGGTTTTCTTGTGTTTCTTCGCTTCTGAAATTAGGAACTACCCGTGTGTAAACACCGCAGAGAAAAAGGAACAAAGTAAAATAACAAAATAATTCAAACTGGGAAGGAAATGGAACCCGAGAAACTTGAGCCTGGGTAAAAGTGTACTTTCATTGAATTCAGTATGCACTCTAAGTATGTTGCATCTTTTAAAATTCGTGGTTATAACTGGGTCACTAGATACTCACTGTACTGGTCCTTTTACTAAGGGCTATTGAGTGATGGTAGGAATTGACAATAATCTTATTATGGTAAAACACTGTTCGGTACTTCATATTTACACATTCTTAAAATAAAGTAAGCTTTAATGCAAGAATAGGTTGTACTAGGATTTGCAACAGAAAATTATGCTACATTGAATCATTAAAGTAAAATAGTTCAGTTTGTAATGACTGTATTTAGTCAAATTTAATTTTCTTAATTAAAGTTGAGAAGTAGAAATAATTGTTTTGGAAGCTAACTTTTTCTTATACATTTTCGTTTTAAATTTGTTCGTTTCAAAGTGCCCAGAAAACGCTTTCATAACTAACGATTAGTCATTCCAAGTAAGTGCGTGTGATGCTCTAAATTGGGTCAATTAAATTACGCTTTTTCTTAGAGGAAAGAATGAAAAACAGGGGGAATCCGCAAGTCGTGTGGCCACGACGTGGATTAATTGAAGTACGAGAAAGCTCATTTGTCCGGTATTTTCTCGGTTTCATACAGGTGGTTCTCAACCGACAAACTTTCTAAATATTTGTCTAATTTCGTCTCTTTTTAAAGTGGCGAAAAATGGATTGAAATTCGGTTTGATCTGATGAAATTGTCTTAAATTTCTAAGGTGAATTTTAATTTTATTGATTGGGATCAGTGTAGCATATGCCAAAGAGATCCATTTTTAAACTAAGCTTTGCTTTCAGTAGTACGTTATTATTTATAATTATCGTTATAATTTATTTATTTTTTGGCTTGTGAACTGTATGGCTGACAAAATATCCGAATTCAAGGGGGATTGCTGAAACTTATTGCGAGAAAGGAAGAGAACGAAGAGAATGGGAAAATAGACAAACTTGAAACTTAACAGACGGTTTTGGTTGAGAGCTTCCAACTTCCAACTTCTAACTTCAAAAATTTGTAGTAAAGCTGTATATTGACAATTCCATCCACTAACTTATTAATTGGAGTAGTACATTTAAATTCATTAATATAATATATATTTTTATAATAATGTGCAAAGGTAGAAGTGCGTTATTGTATCAATGGGTATCTTCGTAATTATTTAGTAAATTTCATTGTGGACTGGTAAGCGCTTTAAAATTTAATATTCATTAGAAATCATGTTGACGAAGGATAAACTATTTTTATAGTCGTCATCCCCAGCCGTGATCCCTTTGGAAAATTCGGGGGTTGAAATAACACGTGCGCCCTGTTAAACCCAAATGGTTCTAGCATAATCACATTAGTTTCAGGTGGTGCTTTTGATAACATTTGTAGATTATTGTGCACTATTTTTATGCAGAATCTTACATGTTATTTTTAATCCATTCTACTTTTTGTCGAAGCTTTGGAAGGGATTAGTTTTTAATTTTTTGCCTCACTGTCTTTTTCCACTGTACTTGTAATTGTTCTCATCTTGTGAGGAATCTTAGACGATTGAGCTTGGTAGAACATTAAGACATGGTAAACTAAAGAGGTTTTGATTGAATTTTTGAAATTTTTATTATTGCAAATTGAATTCTAATCGATTCTTACCTCGTACTGAAGACTTGTCATGAAGTATTTGAAATATTAAAATTTTTCTCCGTGCACAAAAACAGTCATTTTGACTGGAAATAGTAGAGCTTAAATATATGACTTTTCCTCAGAAAAATGGTCGCCTTAATTTAATGTGAGCTTTGTGAACTGACTTGTAGAAATCCATCACGTTAAATAAAGATTTTAAGGTAGTGCTTTGAAATGGATAGCATAGGCCACGTTAGTGTAATCCATCAATTTTTTTGTTTTGTTCTTCGTTGGATCTCTAGCCTTCTCCTCGTCTCGCTGCCTTTTCCTACCCTCGAAAGCTTTTCTTTTGACTATTTTGGGTATTATCTCCGTAAATGGAACTGTGCAATTTGACTTTCAAGATTTTCTCTATCCATCACCGTCTCTCGAATTCTTTCTGTATTTTCTTCAACGAAATTGACCTAATTTTGCTGCCATTCAGAGAGAATTCATTTCGTCAGTTAATCCCTCGTCCGACATTCAAATGAATGCGAACAGAGAAGGTTGAAGGAAAGAAATTTTTTTTTTCGTCCTTTCCAAGTTTGAGAGACCCAAAACGCATATTGAGATTTACACGTACAACGAAATTACGACTCAGACAAAAAGCATAATATTGCCAGTAATAAAACTTCTGCGAAATTCTTTTTCTGTCTCGCAAACAAACTTGTCACCAAAATCTGCGTCTTTTCTTAGTCAAAGAATGCAGATTTTTGGGGGAATGAGGAAAAAACACGGGAAAGTAGAACGAGTAGAAGATGACGATGAAAAAGCAGAAGAAGTAGCAGTAGAAGAAGTAGAAAAAGTTTTGACATTTTCATTCGAATTAAAAATAAATAAGTTCGCTTCATCTTTCTTTCTTTCTTCTTTCTTGTAGTTCCTCCATCTACTTATCTATATAACTTGCGAATATAAGGCGAACAGAAATTTTTGAAAATTCACTCCCTGGATACTTCTTCTATAAATTTTATTAAGTTAACAACCCAAAGTAAGAAATAAGAAATTTTTTTTGCTAGAAAACTCATTTTCAGCTTTGGAAATCAGTCTTTTCTTTCGCCGTCGTTTCGTCATTTCCGTACTGTTCTTTTCTTCTCTACGGAATAGGAAGTGGATAAGAAGATTTTCCTGTCTGGGAAAGATAGAAAACATTTTTGTTTATCTACGACTGGCAGAATTGAATTGTTGTTTCTCGCTGACCCACATCTCCGAGACGCTTGCCCGAGACTCGAAACTATTCGATATTAATATTTATTATTTGGTCGTTAGTGTGGAGAGAATGGAGAGAAAGTAATTCGTCCAACCGCTAATTCGTCTAAAGACGAAACGCTTAAACTTTGTCAGATGTATCCACTTGGCATTTCCGTTGGAAAATTGAGAGTTAGGCAAGTAGAAAAAGGTTTCAAGAGATTTTGACCCCGTGAAAATCTGCCTTTTGTGACTGTGTGCCTGGTGCTCGTCGAGACGGAATGTGTTGTGTTCAGTCAAAATTGATGAATTCCACGAAATTTATATACAGTTTCCGGTGCAAAGTTAACGCCTTGGGTTAGTGGATTAAACTTTCCTGACGTTTGTCTTATTCCCTTGCATCTTTTGAAGGTTGTCGGTTGTCTGTTTTGGAATTGAGAACGGTATCCTTTCAGGCGATAGTCTGATACAGAGCATAACAATTTATGCGTAGCCAAGGCTGAATTATGTTACCTTATACATATGAAAAGGTTTTGATTATAATTCCATTTCGTAAGACGTTACTGCCAGTTTTGACGAAATTATTACTTTGGATGTTCGTATTGTTGCAGAAAGGGCAGTATTTACTAAAAAGCTTCCTCAGCTATATTACAAACATTGAAATAAACTAAATCGTCTCTATAAAAGAACAGTAAAGGAAAAGTAATAATTTTTTATTAAAAACTAAGAGAGAAGTTTCCGTAGATGAATGTCACAGAGGCTTTCAGAATCGGCTTGCGCTTAATTTTTATTTACCTATTTACATGTTATTTGATTTGTGTGTGGCAAAAATTAAAATAGGTCGTGAATAATTTATACAATGTAACGTTAACGGATACCACAGAAACATTTGTGCTCTTTAGCAACATGAATAAGTTGTTTACATTTACCATCGAAAAACAATGCTGTTTGACAAAACTAGTAAATATACTGTACACTATTTATAAAAATACCAAATATTTTAAAGGTATTATATAAATGTAAGTGCCATATACAAAAAAATATATGTAGATTTTATGTGCACTACCTATGTGGGAGAAATTTTATTTAGAGAAGTGAGATGTTCAAAAATTAATAGTAGTTTCCAGTAGTATGACACAGCTGTTTTCAATGAATATTTCACTTAAAAAATGTGATGTAATAGAACTTAGTATGTTAGGACGAATAAATATGTGATAGTTTCGTAATTAATCTAATGCATGTAAACAAGAGTTAAAACGTAGTAATTTCATTCGAAAAGGCTGTTGTGTCTGACCAGAAAAATAGAAAAGAACAACAGGCAACTAGTTGAATTTTTCCCGTTTTCTTTTTACCTGATCATATTTAATCAGAGAATAAACCGAAAGAAGATTTCCTATAAGAATAAAACCGGCAGGCGGAGACGGGAGATTTTTCTGAACTTTGAACAAAACTTCCGGAGATATTTCGCAATTGTCCGGTTGAGTGACTCTTTCTATTGCCACGTTCGTTTCTTCTTCTTCTTCTCCTTGTGTTTCTGCCATGATTTATCTCATCCGGGTCTGGAAAAGAGAATTTTTGCGGCGAGGTTCCATTGTCTTCCTCCATCGCCTCTTCTTTCGACCGTCCTTTCTGTCTTTCTCCACGATCTCTGAAAATTCTCAAATCTTTTTCATTTCGACGGTGAAATTTCCGACGTTTTGGAAAACTTGCTCTTTCCGTCTGGAGGCTACAGGCAGACAGGTGAAGTTGATGTGCTTGCATGTGATTTTCTTACAGCTCTTTCACTCTGACGAACCTTTTTTAATTTTCATTTCTTTTTTCCATCCCTGCCAGCCAGCACCGTTTCTGTCTGACTTGTTCCCCTTTAATATTTATTTATTGTTTTCGGTACGGCTTGAAATATTCTCAGCCGCGTTTGAAATCTCCTGTCACGTTTGTTTTTGCTTCTTAATTTTTTCACAACGGTACTCTCTTTTCTATGAGGAGTAGTGCTCAGTGCCTTCTTTTTAGGTTTGCCGTTTTTATATTGCAAATTTATTGATACTTGGTAAACTTCCTGGTAACTTTTAAGCACGCAGTGAGCCTACATCCTAAAAATAAGGAATGCTTTTAAATGTATAGGACAAACGCACGTTTAGAATTGTCTTAAATGTTGTTCTACAACAATTTAAACAAGTTAAAACCGTTATGGAAATTTTAATGAAACAACTTCATTGTTTTCTTAATGAATTCAGCCTACTGTTGAATAGTAATTCACTCAGATAGTTTTTTCTCTCTGACAGAATATGCCAGAACGTCGGAATCTGGGCTTTTGGTGTTTCGCGTTTACCAAGAATTTAGCAAAATTTTCGTGCAATGTATAAGTAGTTTAAAGGCCAATGTGTGTTTTCGATAGCTCGTTTTTACATTAACAGCATTCACGTGACAACAAAATTTTGTTACAAGTTTGCATTGGTATTGTTGACTTACTGTTTGACTAATGGATCAAACATTATTACACATTATACGGGAGGATTTAAAGACTACAGCATACGAGGAGGCAACAAAGAATAGAAATAGAAGTATAGGAATACATGTTCTAGATAATATTAGTGTAACACTAGTTAGGTAAATACGCACAGTGTCAAAACACATCGTAATGTCTGCCTGCAGTAGAGAATAGCTTTTCACAATAAGTATCTATGTACTGCATGTCTTAGGATTGCAAGGTAGATAAAAAAAGGATAGAGAGATGAAATGTCTTGGTCTTATAAATTCTAGATCCGGATTCAGATCGGATTTTTCAAGGAAGACAAAATGAAACGAAAGGACAGATAGATTGATGTATGAGAACGTGAAGAGAGAAAGTTTTTCCTTAAATTATTTCCTCGGTTTCATACAAAACCGATAAACACTCAATTTTCTCGGGAGAGAATCGATGTGAAAAGCGTTTTCCCTCTTATTCATTTTCAAACAAGAATGATTCAATTGAAATGTACTACTTTCTTTGGGAATCCGTAAAGAGAGAATGACTGAATGGGAATGGGGAAATTCCCTTGCATTCCCTCCGTTAGGCGCCATTTATTTCTCTTTTTTCCTGGCGATGTGAATCTTCTTTTGTAGCAAATTCTAACAGCATTTTCCATCACAGTGTACTTTTTATTTGCATGCAAGAAAGCTGAAACGAATCCACAACTCGCTTAGTCGGTTCAACATTGGGAATTTACTAAATGCTACTGTAAAAGCCTCCAAAAGACTCAGCAAGCACAAGGCGTTGCGTTGCAAAAGACGAAAATGAAACGTGTGTGAAAGAGTATTAGTTGCAGAAGTTAGGAATTAGGAAGTAGATAGATATAATTATATAAAACCGAACAAAGTGTTGAGCTTACAGTAGACGCAGTACATAACGAGTTACATTAAAAACAGCTGACAGGGTTGTGTAACACTGTACCTCCTCTTTGTAGTATACACTTCTCATATTGTGAACAATGGCAAATTAAAAGCACCCAACCACATTCTACGGTCAAAAAGAGGTCTAACAAACAAGTCCTAATTACCTGTGCTCAAATGGTGAAGGATACAATTTTGTATTTTGTAATTTAAAATATACTAAATAAAATGCCGCGGGTTACAATGTATAATATGCATTACCTACAGCTTTACGTAATAAATGTAAAAATAAAATTTGAAACACTATGGCACATCACAGTAGAATGTCAACTTTGACAAGATGGTCAAGTTTGTAATACTCAGTGTTTTTACATTAAAACATTAACATAAATTTATAAATTTGACTGATGGGTCTGTGTTGAATGACATGAGTTGAAGAGGTACAAAAAACTACAAAACAAAAATAGAAGTATTGATTCGGTGTTTTGACTTGTAAATCGAGTCAAGGCAACGGAACTTATAGATAAACCTTAATAACTGGAAACTAAAGTAAATTCAAGAGATGAGAGAAACCTAGTTATTCCGCAACTATGGTAAACCCGCTTTCCATGATACATATTGTTATTCATGAACATTTCTAAGTAATATACATTTCGTTTCTATTTGCTTAGCAGTCGAATAATTGAATATCAACATAGTTTTGTGTAATACAGTGTAATGGAAAGTGTAAAAATATGATAAGGAATAAATGAATCAAGATGAAAATATATTTGGAGCGAAATGAGCGGGGTTTCCAGAGCCAAGAAATTCAAAGGGGTTGTATTCTGCATTCGTTTTGCCAAAGCTCTAGATTTGAATATAAGGAAGGGTCAAAACGAAATATTCGTATGACATGAATTGAAAATGAAAAATGGTTTGGCAGATAGGCCAGAAAAATCAAACGAGGCAATGTGGACTCCTATTACTTGAATATGAATTTGGGGGTTTTTGTATGAGTGTCTTGTGACAAGACTAACCCAAAGGAAGCGGAAGTAAAGCGGCGGAAACGGATGAATAAGGCGAAAAATGGCGGGAAACACCGTCGTCCGGGTCGTAAATTGTCTATGAAGATTCGTCCGAGAGGCAGGAATAATTATCGACTGGAAGAACGCGGAACGTGAGAGGAAAGATAAAAGAAGGCAAACCGGAAGTGACAAAGGAAAAGGAAAGGAAGCAAAAGGACCCTGAAGAAAGGAACAGTTTCGGGTCCAAGTTGAAATTAACTTTCTTAGGCAGTTAACTTGTTTGTCGCGTGAGCGATTTCGGCAGATGTCGCGTCTGTCCGGTTTCCGGTTTCTCGAGGGAAAAAGGAAATTCGAGAGCCAGCTGGTGAAAGCCTTTCTCCTTCTCTCCGTCTCTTTCGAGCTTTTACATTTGGTATACGCGCGCCTTCGGAGCTTTTTAAAAACGCCATTTGCGTTTTTCGCTTCGTTTGAATCCGATTTGGGAATTTATGAAATGATAACGCCAGATGCGATGGCATTTCCGCTCTTCCCAATTTCTGCTCCTTTTCCCATCTCCGCCCGTTTCCTAATTTTGAACAACAGTGTAGTCTGCAAAGCGATGGGGAGGAAGAAAATGAGAGAGTGTGTGTGAGAGAGAGAGAGAGAGAGAGAGAGGGAGAGGTGCACATACGTGTACATGTATGAATGGGTTTGACACAATGGAGAATGAATCTTGCAGGGTTAAGATGGAAATGTGTTTTACGTTGGTGATGAAGGAAGTCATTTCGAAAGGCATTCTTGTAAATCACTTTGAAATTATTGACTGCTGCGGGAATCGTTTTCTGACAAATTTACCTTAAGGCATGAGAAATGGTTACTTACGAGTGACTGATTTTTTCAAATTTGTTGAGTGAGTGACGTTCTCTGCTTGAGACGAAGTGTCTGCGGATCTCAATCTCAAAAGTTATGAATGCGGTGCGATTCTTGGTGGAAAAATTTGAACGGTTACGGAAACATAGACTTACCAAAAATATTTTTAAAAATTAATATGCCACACAGAAGGAGTTATTATTGGAAATTGTCAATCTATCTCTACTGTTATTGACGCTTTGTCTACTTCGAATGTTACACAACTCAGTCACCGAGACGCCACGTATTAAGCATTCAAACATTTTCTTTTCTTCTTCTTTATGACACGACAATCGGAAACTCGTGAAAAGTTGCGTCTAGTATGCGTGAATTTTAGCAAATTTTATTTTTGAAAACAAGAGAATTTCAACAGAACACAAATTGATTTAAGTTGAATTCTATGAAATCTCGTATAATAAAATAATCCTCACGATTGGATTTATTTTAACTCCCCAAAAATTTATAGAGTTTCGTGGAATAGAGCTCATGATTTTATCTTGCCGTTCTTTTAATTTTTATGAACAATCAATACAAAAAGTACGTTCTAGTTGCTTGGAAATTTCGTTTGTTACGCTGCTAGTACACATCGTGTTGAAACAAAAAATACGCATTGAATTAATAATAATTTTTTATTAATGTTCTAAGTCAAGTGTGATTTGTTTAATATACGTGTCTGTACTCCTTGCTACACTAAAAATGTACAGAAAAGCTCGTAGAGTAATTAACATTTTATAATTTTTTATTTTTGTATACAACAGAAGCGTGTGTGATGCTTTAAATTATGAAACGTTGAGTGCACTTCCGATAAACAACTTGCATAATTGTTATTTTCCCTGCGTGACGTATAATCCAAAAGTTTAAACCAAGTTTTTGTGTTATTACCGTTTGCCAGCCGGATTAAATGAAATTAAAATGTTCTCAGTGTGAATTCAGAACGAGTTTAGCATTACTATCTGTATCTATCATTAACATGACGTTAATTTGTCGCAGATGGGGGGGGGTTAATCAGTTTCTCCCGAGATCGAATTATATCGTTGCATCTGAAGTACGTTGAGAGAGTAAGAACCCACCTTTCCTGAGTTGATAAAAATGATAATAATAAAATCTCCAAATGTTTGATCGTTATCCATCTTTCTCCGTCATTTGGATGCCGGGACCGGTGCTATCCTTTCTACCCTTAACCCTTGAGCAGCCCATTATTCCATCAACTGTTACAAAAAGCAATTACGAAGTTTTCAATTAAGTTCTCTCCAGATCTTCCTCTACAAGCTCCTCTCTCTCTCTCTCTTTATCTTCTTCTTACCGAGGGCTTTCAGTACACTCTTGTGCATTTTTTCCACCAAAATAACATTCTCAAGCACATAATCTCACCCTTGTTCTCGTCCTTTACATCCCGAAAGTGTTCTGCCGCTTTTCCTGCTTGGGGATGTCAGAGAGAGAACACGAAACCGTGTGAGATTTCTTCTTTTTAACAAGAAGGGGAAGATTTATAGCAGTTGTAATTTAGTCGATTTTCAAAGGCGCATTAATTTCTTAATTAAATTATTAATTTTTTTGGTTAACACGTTAAATAATATGACAATAATGATGTTAATAATGGAATCAATTTGTTTATATAAAGAGTTGCGAGGACTCTCACTGTGAAAATAAACTTTGAGCACGAAGTTCAAAATAAAAGTATGCACGACGTTTTTCTCTGATCTTCCCCCACACATGAAGTGTTTTCAAGAATATTTAATTTATTTATTTATTAACTTTTTGTAGTTTTGTCCTGTCTTTAATTTCTTTGCTCGTTCGACACTACTTGTCAAATTCCTCTCATACTATTTTTCGGAGGTTATTTTACCAATTATATTTTCTATACATGTTGTCCCTGTCTTTTCAACATCCTTCTTTCTCGCTCCCACAGTTACGTTCTGGGTATTGTTATCCCTTTTCGGAGGGGCAGTGGTCGCATTTCTGCCTACCTTGAATAGGAAATCATTAAAGTTTTCATGGAAGCATTTGCATCAGGTAGAAGTTCAGAACTCCATGCTATCTTCTTGCTCACTTTTGCAGACTTTAGCCCATGACAGTTAAACAATTGTTTATTGTTTTTTGTTTTTATTTATTTCGACTTCCCTATATTTAGGGTGATATTTTTCCATATTGTTCTGTGCTTTCTTCGTTATTTTCTTACCCTTCTTTCGGTGTTCATTGGTAAGTTTTTGTAGCCTTTCCAAGAAAAGAATAATGGTACGCCTGACAGGATAACTGCAGCGTTAGGTGAAATTGTCTCGCTTGACCCCTGTCTCCTGATTGTCCTCTGATATCGCCATCTGCCTCTGGAGTTGATTTACATTGGATCTTAGCGTTTTATTGTCTGCCAAAATAATGTGGAGTGCACTATCTGGGAGAGCTTCATTGAATATAGTTCTGCTCTTTGCTCCTGGTCCTACAGATTTTTGCAAAAGTCCACTAAGCATTCTAGATTGTGTGCAGATACCTATTGTGGTATTGGAGTATTTGACCAAAGTATAATAGAATATTGTGGGTTTTATTTTTGTAATATTTGTAATATGTAGATTCTGGAGGAAAATCCTCTTATACAGTTATACATTGTGACATATTTGGACACGGATGAAGTCAAAGTCAGTTTAATCAGGCGGCGACCTCTTGACTTGCCCTGCCTTTGGGAAGTTGGCAAACACCAGACACGCAATATTTCTCTAAGGTGTCAGGTTATGAAAATGCTTCCTATTCGTTTTGTCGGACACGAAGCCACCTCGCTACTCAACGAGAGAGCTGTCCGGGTTGATTTACAACTGAATTCTTGATGTTTGTTCGATTCTTGGAATTGTTCAAACTCTTACGCCGCGTGAGTAGATGTGTGCTTGTAACCCTTGCTAATATGTATGCTTCTTTTTGTGAAAGGTTTTCTCCTTTTCCGTTTAGGGTTTCATAACGCCTCACATGTGGCAGATGTTCCACGGACTAAGAATTCTCTATTCAGGAAGTCATATATCATATGGGGAGGATTATTCGCCCCCTTATTTCATAGGATTCACTCTGTTTTTTGCACACGTTTCCTACCAGTTTCATCACTAAAGTGTGTGTGTGTATGTGACTGAGATTTCGTTGGTGTGTGTCTTATGTATGTTTGTATTGCTGTACGAATTGTTTCAATTAAGTTCTTTGGCCGATTCAAACGTTTATCCTTTTTCTATGTAGAAAACGTGGCAAGTTACTCATATTATCCAAAAATGTTATAAATCGTTGTGTCACGACATAATGAGGTCGAAATTTTATCCACTTCCATTTTTATTATTCAACTGCAAGCCTCTTCACTTTCTGTCTCATCAAGTTTATCCGGAAACAAAAATTCTTTTTTTCTAGCTCTAGCGCTTTTCATGATTTCTTCTTTATACATTCCATCGGTGATTAATCATGATTATGAGTTCAATGTCAGCAAAACGAAGAAAAGTCCCTGGTTTTCAGTGAGTGACGCCAGCCTAGGGGCAAAGTTACACGTTTCCAGGCAACTTGGTTTCAACAGGCCCGACTTTCATTTTCTACGAACATTAATTAGAGCGAGTGTCAGGCATTTTGACTCGGTATCAAATGTGCAATCGGATTATTTTTGTTTTTCATTTAAATGACCAAGAATATTTTTTTATAGTTGGGGCGATTTTTATGAGAAGCTATTCAGTCATTCAGAAGTACCTAATATTACAATATTTAACCTTGGCTTTAATTGTAACCTAGATGGTAGTGCTATCCTTCTACTGCCATTTCTCAATATGTAGCAAAGTAAAGTAAACATTGCGTCCTGTTTAGGTACTGCTACGCATATATTTCGAGTCTGAGGTAAATTAAAAAAAAATTAAAATAAATTTCAATATTAATAAATTATTTTATTATAAAATAAATTCAAAATAAGTAAAATAAAGAATAAAACTTGATAATGTAGAAATTATTAAAAATAATGTATATTCTGTACTTTAATTGTTTCATAAATTTTGTAAAATACCTTAACAAAGATTGTTTAAAATTTGAGAACATTTTAAACATTATTCTGACAAGATTATTCGAGAAAATTAGGTTTTTCGGTTGAGTAATCACTAATGTAATAATAATTAACAAAGTAATTGGCCTTAACATAATCATTCTATTTCATAAAAATTATTAAGTCAAATACACACGAGAGTTTTAAATAGAAATTTCCTAGCAATTCATAATTATAAAAAAGTAGTTGCTTAAGATAAAATACGTACACATAAAAATTTTGTATGGATATACTTTTCTTACATACTTTTCATCAGCAATAATTTTATTTTAGTAAATTGTAAAACAAATTCAGTTTTATTGCTGTTGGTTCTCTGACTGTGAAGGGAACATAGTGCGCCAACTGTTCAGTGATACTTGTGGTGCTTTCCGTTGCCTCCCATAAAGAAGTTGAGAAATCCATTTCTGGTCTAAAGATGTTTAAAAAACATCGCACCTGCGACTACCAAAACACAGCACGGAAGCTATACTCACAAGTACAACATTCATACTAACTAGTGGTCGTGCCTAAAAAAATTATACGAGTCCCCTTTGACTCAGGTACCCACCTAACCATTGCAGCCCTCAGACTACTTACCTGCTCCAAAGAGCGGTTAAAAAACGAGAAGGAAAATAACTAGTAGAAAAGGTTCGAGAAGTAGTAGAATTTTTGTGCGAATTTCCCCATAATTCTCCTTTAGTGCACACGTTTTTACAATACTCTTCCATCGCCAAAATAAATTTCAGTGTTTTCAGTATAACCAGAGAGAAACGCGACCATTACTTTAAAATTACAGTATCGATAAATGTCACGATAACCCGAGTCAGAGATTCACATCCGAAGAAGTATATCATTAAAGTGAAATATATACTGCAAATAAAGGATATATGGACTCGAGGGCCTTCTACTCTGATATATTGATCCGCACTTTTGAAGACTGTGGATAGATAAAGTTGGGTTTACTTGGTTTTAACACTATTTTCTGTGTGGTGTTTTTTTTCTTAATTGCAGACATAAGACTGTCCCGGAGCAGGTATATTGGTGGTCAGGATTACTATAAATGAGAACTTGTATTATAGTTGATGGATTTACTTACTTACCTAGTTTACATAAATATGTTCGTAATAGCATTTTTCAAAAGGTGATTAAATACCAATGAATTCTACATTGCTTTTTTATATGACATCGCGCAAAGGGATTCTTTTTAAAAAAGCATACAGAATACATAATATGTTAATAAAATATAATATAATATGCTTGCTGCGACGGTTAAAATCAATGTAATAAACAATAGTTAGAAAGTTCATGATGATTTATCCCCGTTGTGTGAAGTCGTAGTTCTGTGTGCATTGCTTTGGATTGTACTCCTAATACCTTTGATGTGGGGATAGATTCATTTCATTGAGAGTTTTTGCACTCTAACTTTGGTAAGAGCAACAATAAAGATTAAATTGTTTTTTTTTAAGAAAAGCGATCAATCTATGGCTTCGAATGTAATTTTTAGGCATACCTTGAAAAGTAAAATCGAGAAATTTATAAATTCTTTAACAACAACTATTACACTAACAATACCAATAAGCAATAACAACAAATTATCATAAATTTGTATTTTAGTGTACAATTGCAGAGTACAAAAGAATAAATTACTATGCATTATCAGTTTTAATAGGACATTTTTGGATATATTTGGTAAAGTGAACCATGGTAACGTAATATATAATTATTATATTATTGATACCACAGGTCAATTCCCAATTTATTTAAATAACAAAAAATTAATTAACAGTAGGTTTTCTACGTTGAATAAAATATCACTAGTCTATCTGTCATGTAGTGCAAAAGGGATGAAGTAACATCTGAGTCAGTTACAGTTTGGGGATGAACTTGGGCAAAGGTGAAGGTGATTTGGAGGAGGCAAAGGAAGAAGAAAAGTCTCACACGTAAATTACGGGCCGGATAACAAAGGAAATCTCTCTTCTAATGCAAACAACCTTTCCGTGCGTTCAACCCCTCGTGAGCTTTAGAAAATTTTTTTTGCACTCCTCCTCTTTCTCTTCCTGTTTTCTTTTTCTTCCGCTTTTCCGGATTCTAAACACAAACAAGGAGACTTTGAAACGGGTCTTCCTATTAGCACTGATTTGGACCGATTCCTCCGGAGATCTCACCTTATCTTTGTCCCTTGGACTTATCTCCAATTACCTGAGTGGAACCTTGCGGTGAGAAGTTGAAAACGAGTGACAAGGCGGTTTTTCGCAACGTCAGATTTGCCTTTCCTTTGTTTCCGGTTTTTGCCGTGCGAGTTTCCGGTTTTGCGGTTTTAAATACCTGAATGCCCCGCAAACGGCAGGGAACCTTCTCGGAAGACCCGGAGGAATTAAACCGTGCACGAGTTGTGATTTTGTTGCCGTGGCACCAGGTGTGCTTGCGGCAACCTGAGTAGTTGAGACGGGCCGTCGCGTTTTGTAAATAATAGTTTCGTAAGGAAATTCCTGGAATTCTTTGTCACATCTCACAAATCCTGTACGCTGTGGTGTACAGTTTCAGCAAGTTTGACTATATTTTATGTTTATGAGGAAGAAATGTTCACTTTTCAATTAAATAACAGAAATTGTTCATAAACTGAAAATAACTAACAACTACTTTCAAAAGTTGCATTCTGTAGGTAGGGCGTACGATTCTGCCGTAGCTGTGGCAACTAAAAGCAAATAAGAAAAAGTAAATGTGTAATTGTGCCATCCACGTTAATAGCTTACTATGCAATGGTACACCGTACTTTTGGTTTAAATACGGAAGTTATTGAATTAAACTAAGCATTGCTAATATAAGTAGAAAGAAATAACAACAACTGCCAATTGCCACATATATACTTGACGTACCTTTGAGTTCTATAACTCGCAGATATCTGTCGCACCTAAGCGGGACACACACTTCGTTGTTTAATTTTCAACTTACAAGGCCTTTTTGCTCGTTGATCGTAATCGTAATCGGGAGCTCTCTGGAGCTTTTAAGTACAAATTATTTCTCGACGTATTGGAATGTGACATATTTCTATTTCCGTCATTTCGTCTCCTTAATAAAACTTACATATTGAAATTGTTACGTTAGTTATTGAAACTTGTGTATCGAATTAGTAAAACAGCGGCTGACGTATCATTTCACCGATGGCAGCCCGTAGTTCGAACGAACCTTTTAAAGTAGTAAAATCCAGAGCACACATTTAATTGTTTCACTTGCAAGGGAAATTAAGCAAAATAGAGACACAAACGGATTTGAACCGTTTAAATTATATGTTGGGAATTGTTTACGCTCTTCCCGACGTATCCTTTTGATTAAAATCGAATTAGAAATTTTCTAGTTTCCTTTTACGAGTTCCTAGCTTATCCCCTTGGCTTTATCTATTCATCTGTATTTGTTTCAAGTTTCTCTCCCCGAGTTCTTTTTCGTCTGCGTTGAGCGCACCTTTTCCGAACCATAAAAATTTTCCCGGAAAATCCGGTAAATCTCAAAGGTCTAAATTGTTTCTGAAAATCCTCGTTTTGTGTTGGCGCGGTAGACAAATTGTCTTTCTCAATTAAAAGAGAATTAAGTCCTCCCCGGGTTTCTCCTGTCTTCGTGCCATACAAAAAAGACGTAGGATGGAAGAAGGTGAAACCTTTTTATTTTCGAAGAACGGGTGATAGAAGGCAAGGAACCATGTCAAATTGGAGTTTTCAACGTCGCTTTTCCGACTCGGCCTTTGTTCTCCGAGAAAAACTGGACTCGTTTCTTTTCTAGTTTCAAACTATTCGGGTCGGTTGAATTTGATTTTTTATGTTCTTTTGCACCCGAACAGACCGGGAGACCATGCTTGTAGTTTTCACATTCACTCAGACTTCAGAGACGATGCTGGAAATCGCGCATTTCCTATCTATCCATAAATAATACAAGAAAACTGTTTCTGAGGATTCAGTCCAACCGAACCGGCAACCACCACCGGCTTTACACAGTTGTTCATTTAATTTTACGTTTCGTTCTACAAATCTTTGATTTTATTACTCCAAACCTAAGGCGCGGAGTGTCGTTCTTTGGTAACGAAACTATATATTTTGAATCTTATTCCGTATTATTAGGAAAATTTATGAATATGTTTCGTACATGCGTTTGAACATTAATGAAGTTACTAATTTTGGAATACAAATTTTAATTCTACAACTTTAATGTATAATAATTTACTGTCGTAGTACGCTGCCAAAACCAGTACTTTAATCGTTATGGAGTAGTAGGTTACTTATAAAGGTTACTTAAACACACAACAAAACGAAAAATATACATCATCATATAAATGTACATCATCAACGAAATAACCTAAAAACAATACAATCTCAAATGTAAAAGCTTATTCTCATGCACAATCGTGATATTTATGAAATTATAATTATAAATTACAATGCAGCAATTATAAAATCGGAACAAAACATGCAGAGCATCATTTTAATTGTGTCGGTCAAGGAAATAATTTATTTTTGTGTTATATGGAACAAAGGATTAGTTTTTAACGGTTCATTATATTTTATATATTACGTATAACAACGATTGTTTTAATTGGTGACGAGAAAAGATTAAATATTTTTGCGGACATTATAAAGTGTTTGTGGACACTGTTAGAATTGTGAAAGGAAAATATTTATTAGAAGTTAAGAGTAATGGGAAACCAAAATTATTGGCCGCAGTCAATTTGTCTGCCTTATGGTTAATTAAAAACACAACACAGAGTCTGGACGAGGGAGGATCAAACGAAGTAATTGAATCCAATAAATAACCCACGTATCTCGGATTATTGCCCATTAATGATCAATATTTAATTGCATCACATTGACTGCATATCGGAATTTTGATTCGGTGCAGACGGTAGAATTCGATTTGTGAGCTTTCTCATTAGTCGAACTCGATGGCCTCGCCAAAGAAGAGAGAAACTCGGGTCGGGTCCAATTTTCTGTGTTAGAATTCCTAACGAACATGATTAACCTCAAATTAAATTAAGATCCGGAATTAGTTGATCAAGGTTTAAGGGTTGGAAAACTCGTGTACAGTCGTGTGTACTCATTTGCGAGGAGAAGACAATTAAGTAGTTGAGTGCGTCTGGAAGAACCCGCCGAACTACCTCCTTGCCTTGGCACGTTTCACCAAATTTAAATATTTCACGGTTGAATTGATCCTTCCAAAGGTTTTCTACCCCCGACGTGGAAACACCCCTCAACACACGGACCAGACCGAACATCCCACCCCGTCTGCACCCAAGCACAGACACACGCCTGTGATGAATCTTCTTGTTTGGACTGCTGACAGTTGTGTTGTTTTGCCTTTCAGTGTGTTGCCACCCATTTTCAATGTTGTCCTCCCCGTGAAAAGTGGATAATCACAACTGGATTTCACCGCTGCGAAAGCTCACTTCCAATGTTTGCCTTAATTGAAATTGCAAATTTGTGTATGTTTTCGTGGATAGTTTTTATAGTTGATGGATTAGACATACGCAAAACAGGAGTAGGACCGTTGTTGATGAGGGTTGCTTCGTATGGCTGTCAGAGTTAACCTAATTTTAGAGCCGTTTGTCACTAATAAAGCTTGAGAGTTTTGAGCTGCTAAGAGGTATACCATTTATTGATATGTTATATTTACTATATAATACAATACAATATAAATATGTAACATATGTCCACACACACAACAACTTAATTTGGTTATACATCAAGGCATAAGAGGGTTATAATGTTGTCAAATAATGCTGTTGGAAAAACCTATAGTACGATTAACACTGAATGATCTCATCAAGATTGAAGGGCAGGTACCAGTAAATCCTCAAAGTAAAAAGAATGTCGCTTTGAATTTTTTTTATTGAAGATAAACAATTGTATTATTGCCTCAGCGATGTTTATGTAGAGCTACTTTAGATGTGTCTTTCTTGTATGACGTTGACGAGTACCTAACATTTCAACTAGCAATTTAAACTCCAGTACCAAACCGATGACAAAATGTCGCCGACTTTATCAAGTTTTCACATAAGTTCACAAATGTCTCACTTCTGAACATCTGACTACTTAATGAGGTTTAAAAGTCAGTTACACGGCTTCAATTTTAAGTCTATTTCTCTCATTAAACAATGAGGAAACGTAAAGTCGTAAACTCCGATTTAAGCGCAGCATTTTTTTTGTCGACTGAAGAACATGAAACTTTTTGTCGCGAAGGTGTTTCACTCCTTCTCATATATTTAAGTTACTTTCGCAAATGACGTATAATTATTAAACTTTTAAACTGCTAGGCATGATTACTGTCGTCGGTTCGTAAGGCTTGCTTTTAACAACAGGAAAACACATCAAATAATTTGAAGCAACAGTTTCTTTACACAAAAAATTTTTTATATTTTATACACTAAATTTTTAAGTGTGCTACTATAAGCACTACTAAGGGTATAAAATTCTGTTGTGTATACACATACCCATAAAAATTTTTGATGCAGTTGTAGAGCCCACGTTATTGTAATTAAAGAGATTTAATTATTTTATCGTTGTAGTTAAGAGTTTTTAATAAGTCGTTTTGGGCATACCTAAACTGGCACGCGACTATTTGTTCGAAAAACTCAATTATTAATATTTACCTTGTAATACATAAACTCGTTTTTATTAATAAGACGTAGTAACGTTGACAGTATAACTTGCTTTCTCTGCTGTTCTTTCTTATCTGTGTGTGGTTAAAACCGATAGTACACAACGTGTTTTTACAATGAGTTTTCATTTGCTTCAATTAAAATTTACCTTGAAACTATTTTTTGTCAAGTTTGGGTCGGCAAGGTAAATTCGAGTTAAAGTGCTCAAAATTGCGGTTAATTAAACATAAATTACATTGCTAAAAATCATTAACACAAATTAAATGTTACGTATTGATCTTTTGGTATTTTGTTCTCGCGGGTTCTATTAAAAGTCTCGTTCATCTCATCGTTTTTAACAATAAATTATGTCCGACTTATTATAGAGTCCTGTGTAGTTGAAGTTAAAACGTAAATAGTATCAAGAAAAACGACTTACTTTCTAATCGCCAACTTTATTACCCGCAACGGGGGTAGTGTGTATTTTTTTGCAAAGTTTCTGAAAAATTTTCAGTAATTTGCAAAAAAGGGAGGCTCCGCAAATGTTAAACTTTTTAAGCTCGTACAAACTTGTGAAGTTAAATATTCTAAATCATATCTGTTTCTTTTAATTAACTGGAAAATTAAATTCACTATATTCGTTGACTTCTTCTCTCCTCAATTCCAAAGAAAAATAAGCGCAATTCTTAATAACGTTTTGTATAATTGCAGTAATTACATGATTATATTAAGTAATATTGACCCATATAATAAAAATGATGATATTTTATTATAGGCATCTAATTTTTCTAGGAATTTAACTTAGTAATTAAATTAGTTCATTTTTTAAACTTACAACACTGGGAATTAATATTTAGTTTCCCTTGTGACAGTATTTGTATGAAATACCTATTGTCCGTTTTTAAATGAATACGATGGCCGCGGAAAACTGGTGTTATGTACTGCGACTTTTGTAAAGATAAAAAATACATTACATGTATATTTTAACTACACACGTTTAATAAAATAACGGTATACTTAGCAAAGTTATATTTGCATCAATTGCATATATAGTAATTTGTTGTTTATAACAGCCTGTTGTTCGAAGGTTTTCTGGCGTTAAAAAATATTCTGGGACTCTGACGTTAAGTAGTTTTGAAGCACTGGCATTGATGTGAAAAATTATCCTTTTAAAGAATTGATTTAAAGAAAAGATGAAAAATTGCCAATTTGGAAAATTAAAACAAAGAAATATTGAGTTTTCCGACATGTAGTTTTTCAGAGAGTTAAAAACTAACGATATTTTAATGACTCGAATTGCGATTAACAAAGGCTGAGGGCTTCGAACGTTGAACACAACCCGTTCACTCTCCGGCACTTGTTGTGTCCGGCTGCTGCCACGACGCCGCGTTTCCTCCAAGTAAACCGTAAACAAACGGGGTTTCGAACTTTCAGTTCTCCCCCGGCGAACAGAAATTGGGAAAATTAAATTAATTTATTACCCAATTTACTTTTTTCCTTTGCGAAGTTCTCACGACTTCTCAACGGTTTTTGCCTACCACCAGGCGAGTTCTTTCTCTTCTGTTGTAAAAGGAAGAGAAAAAAATCGTTTAAGGGAGCAAGTGGAAAATAAGAGCTCTCCTTTGGGGAGTCCCGAAAAAAAATCTCACTCCTTTTGCCTTGGTAATTTATTACTCTTTTTATGTGCGTTACTAATTGGTTGCTATCTTGCTTTTTAATTACCACCAACCAGTTGGAGTTACACATTTATTTCTTGTTTACAATTCTGAGTTTGTGCCTGATTATCAGTTTTAAATTATATTTTGTACTTATAAACTCTACGGTGCACGTACTCCTTATATTTTGTGTTTACGGATTACGAATTTTTATCGTGGAAATTGCCAGTAATTAATTATTAACTCTTTTTATTCACTACAATGATGTTATATTGCGCGCAATATGTAGGTAATTATGCTTTTCCAACAATAATAAAAGTTTTAAAACCTTTTTTTGATAACAATTTATTTTTACTGTTATGTACAACATTATTATCAAAATAATTTTTGTGTATAATAAGTTCCGTTAGTTACACTCAGTCTGGTGAATTGTATTTTACATGTTGCTGGACATTCGCACCGGATAATACTTATCTCAAAACTTAGCAATTTATTTTAATGCTTCCACGTAGCGTATAATTTTTAGTATAATGAAAAAGAGTATAATATAATTAATATAATTAAGATGCATAAAACAACTCGTATTAAACCATACAGGGTTTTGCGTGATAGGATATGGTTCTGTATTATTATACTACTCTTATAATATTTTTATCGTAATATATGGTAAGTGTAACGTTAATGTTAATGGAACATATTTTTAAACTAAACATTATATTATAATGCATTTAAGTATAATGCGTTAAATATTACACGAAATTAAATTTAATTGATTTATAAATTAATTTGGTAAAGTACAATTTTTCTTACATTCTTACTTCACGTGCGATGTTTTTCTCAGATCAAAGTGTACATTTTTCAACATGACACTGAGTAATGAATAGTTTGTAGTTTCACACAACACATAAATATTTTAAAACACAATTTCACTTAGCCTGGATTTTCTCCTTTCACTGTTTGCTTCTCCTAATATTTCTTGTGTTTTGCCTTCCTTTTTAAGTGCGAAATGTTTCCTTGCCACGGCACTGCTCCTGAAAATTTATAATCTTATAAAGGATTCGGCTGGGTCGTCTTCTTCTTCTTCTTTTTCCTTCCCCTGTTTCTCTCCCGGTACGGAGGAGCAACAAAATTTTACGCCTTTTTCTCTTGAAGATTAATTCTCAATCGTTTTGGAAAGCTACTCGTTCGATCACAGCAACCTTGGCAAATTATTTAAGAGTTGAAATGGTGGAAACTCTTCACTCATGCAGTGGCTGCATCCTGTTGGAAAGGGAAAAGGAGAAAAATTCCATTTCGTTAAAACACCAGAGCTATCGCAGCGAATGATTGAATATTTGTTCCGCCATCTTTATCTATTTGGAACCTTATCCGACGGATCAACGTTAGGTTCCCCCGTCGTTTGAGTAACCAGCATGATTTCCTCCGGTTCTGCTTTCTTTTTAAAAAGTATATAGGATGGTGGCTGTTGAGAGAGTGGGACAATGTTTTGTTTCTTCACCCTCAGACCCCGGGGGATGAAAAAATTCTGTTTTGTCACCATCTCGGTGATAAGCGTTAAATCATCCCTCTAATTCCTTACCGAACTTGGCTAAGTAGCTATGTAGGGTTGTTATCTACTTCCATTAGACTAAAATGGCTCGGAAGAAAGGTCGAAAGGATCAAAACGGACCGGGCAGTGATGATTTGGAGTGTAAGATGGCTGGCACATTTGTCTGAGCTTTTCATTGTTTGACGGTGTCAGGTGTACGTCTTAATGACACATTCGGAACAGTTCGTGTGCCTCTATTCTCTTCTATTTAACCTTTTCTATTCTTCTGTACACAGACCATCCTATCGTATCCCATTCACCCTCCTAATGCTTGTATTTTTCTTCGTTTAGTTCCTTTACTGTAAAAGCTTATTTGTTTCTCTTCGGTATTACTTTATTAGATTTATCTATTTCTTTTCACACCTTTTACTCTCCCGTTTTAATATCCGTTGGTTTCGTTTTTTTTATCTTTATCTTCGCCGTCTCTCGTGCAATTCTTGAAATTAAACCCCCTAAGTGGTGGTTACCAAAAGCACATACTTTCTCATCTTGGTTTTTTAGTAGAGCATATTTTATGTGACTCTTGAAATCGTGGTTAAGTCATATGGCACATAAATAATACACTTCAAGGTAAATTAACTCTCGGTAATAGAAGGATAGCCGGTATTCATTACTTGAAACTTCCACATCAAAGAAAACTTATATTAATATGACGGGAATCAGTAGCTATTAAATTTGTACGACTTTGTACGATTCACAAAATAATAAAACAGATAAAACAAATAAAACAGAAAATAAATAAATTACAATCACAAAATTAAAAAGGTATGAAACACATAAGAACAAACTAAAGTGTTACCTAATATAGGAATTAATATCTATGTAAGGGAAAAGTATTGAGAATTAATACAATTGAACTAAAAAATTGTATAATATGCGGAAATATGTAACAACGTGCACATGATGGTTTGGTAATTTACTGTCAGACCTCAGTATTTTATGTGCCGTATAATATATACACTTCTTATATATAATAACATATGTAATCCATATATTTTCTTATTATATAATAGATTATTGCCCAATAATTCATGTTACGACAAACTCTCTGCTGTTTTGTCTTTATTGTCTGTTTTTATGTTTTACGTTGCTGCTGAGTACTTTCCGTCGTGGTTTACCTGTTAATTTCCTATATCGTAAATTTTCACATCGTTTCGTACAGTTTTAGTCTTTCAACTTGTTTTGATAAACTTTATGCTTTCTACGGGATCAGACTACGTCATCTGTTTCATTGCCCGACGATTCATTTTATTAACCGTTTCTTCACTCTTCATTTTATTTATTTTCGCATGGCGCAAAAAGCGGTCTTTGTCTTCTATTTTTTACGAGTTGCCGTCTCGTATTTTTCATCGAAGAACGGTAATCGAATTCGGTTCAATCGGAAACGCGTCATAAAAATTCCTTATTAATTTGTTTGTTTTCACGTTTTCCGAGTTTTATGCTTATTTTGCGCCATTTTGACCACAGCAAAATCTTTGACGAAGAATCGCTGTGGCTGTCTGGTCGGCCGACACGTCGTCTTAATACAGAAATTTCTTCGGGAAAATATTCTTTCCGGAAATGTACACCGGAAACCGAAGAAGACTTTTAAGGGAGGTGTTGACAGGCCATCGAGGGATGTCTCCGATTCCCTCCGCGACGGTTCTTCTATCAGAAATCATTAATTTTTTTAGGGGTGCCGAGAAAAAAGAAAATGGAAACAAAACGAATTAACGTCATCCATTGTCTTTGTTCTTCCGACTTCTCCTCCTGGTTCGTTTCTTTTTTGTTCAAACTCTGATCTTCTGATCCGATCGAAGAGTCGTCGTGGCAGGAAAAAAATGTGACGCCCTTCGGGACTTATTTTCACCCTTATGTGGATTATTCACTTCTCTTGTTTTCCCCGAGTCTTCTTTCAAATGTCATTTCGTGACGTTTGGGCAAATATTTGGGCTATTTGAGAGTTTGATTGAAGGAACATTAGTTTTGTCTTCTTTAAACCTCGAGTCACCGCCACCCGAGTTTATTTGTCTTTAACCTTCGGTCTGTCTTCGGAGACGGTTATTTCCCATCCCGGAACGGCCGTTCTGAGAAGCAGAAGACGCAGTTGAACGGTTTTATCCTGCTGGAGGCTCCAGGAAGAATAAAAAAATTAATTTCCGGTTCGTTAAACCGCGTTTACGCCAAAGCCTTCCCAAATATTAGCTACATCATCGGTCTTCGAATGAAAAAATTTTTTTTCTCCGGCATTTCGATGTGAATTATGGTACAAAAACGTAACGTTAATGTTTTTTTTTTGGAAAAAGAGGAGAAAGCTCAGGAATATGTGAATGAAAAAGAACGAGTAGTTTAGTAGTTTTTACATTTTCGTGAGAATCTGGAGACTTCTCCGATTTTAGTCGATAGATTTAATGTCGTAATTTTGAGGCTGATTGAAGTGATTTTTTCCTGTGAAGGGTTGGAAATTCTCCAATCCCATTATTCTTAGTGTGACTTCCACATGATTGCGTGTAGGAAGTTAATGGATAATGAAGAACTTGCATGAATCGCACCTTTCGGTTACCCTCGTTTGATCGTTGTAAATCAACGTCATAATACGAGTAACCGTAGTTAGGGTAGTTAATTAAGTTTTCGGACGAAGAACAAGCACCAGGAGAGGTACACCCAGAAGAACAAAGAAATGATACGTTTAAGATGAGTGTGTTGGTACGTGGTAGAAAGCTTTGAAGTTCATTGGTACAAAAATATTAAATATTTTAAAATAAGCACTACTAATGTATATATTTATGGGTTAAAATTGAAACCCCTCTTAATTGTGGCTGTTTTATTAATTTTGGTACAAATTCCGGCTTACTAATTTTCCACGCTAAAATGTACAATTTCTGCGAAACTACGAAGTGAAGTTTAAAGTCTGAAAGTTCGCGATGTGGAAGAAAGTCTCTTTAAAAGGATAAAGTTAACCAAAAAGTTAAAAACTCATTTGGTAATTTCAATTACCAAGTTCGTCATATCAAACATAGATAATCGGTTTTCTGAAAAAAAAACCCGAGAGTAAGCAGAATCAAAGTTCAGTGTCAACAAAGCGTTCCCTCTCCTCATTCCTGAAAGGCTTGTGTAACCTCCAGATGGCCCGAAGTCACAACCCTTTCGCCCTGGAATTTGCCCGATTTTGGTTAGACCTGTCATTAATCGGTTGATTAAACATCCCCCTGCTCCTACGATTACTATTTCATCCCCTTTGCTTGTTCATCCCTTTTGTATTGAATCTGATTATTGTCGACTGGTATTAAACGAACAAGGGTGAAGTGAGAGTATGAGAAAATTGAAAAAATTCGAGAAAGCACATGGCGGGACAAAGAGATGCCGAAGGAGGGTTAGGCAAACGAAAGCAAACACACACATGCACCCATCCATATGTGGAGGCAGATAGAGAAGGACTAGCAGAACGGAAAAGAGAGACAGAGCGGTTGTATAAAAACTCATAAGCAAGTTTTAGTTGGAGATATTATAATATAAAAATGTATATAGAATAAATGTGAAAAGTTTCTGGTTAAGCAAACCCAACTTGGTTCCCCAAGGAGAGAAAATGAAAGCGATGAGGAGATGAAATTCTGCTTGAGGAATGCGCCCGGGGGTTGAAGAAAGCGAGCAAGGGATGAAGGAGCACGTCAAAGAGATATATACTTCTCTTTAATGTATGACAAAGTTACGCTGACCCACGTCGAAGAGCGACATTTTCTCTCTTAATGTGAGCATACCGCAAATTTTCTTACGCTATCGGGTTGTATTTTATGGATTTTAATAAACGCGTACATGTGCATGTAAATGTAATTCATTTTCGAGAATGCTCTTTGAATTTTATGCAGTTTTATTGATGTTATTTGATGCGTTGCAACGTGCACTACCCCACGCATACTGTTATTTATTATAAGTTCTGCGCTGCGGGGTGACTTAGTGTTACTGCCTGTAACACTTCACTCCTCCATTTTGTTTTTTTTTACTACGCCAAAGTAGCACTCTTGTTGTCTATTGTACAAAGGAAAGCTTAGGTATTTCTTCTACGTGTTAACAAATACTAATAAAAAACCAACATTATTCGCGTAACTTAGATTTAGGTCAGGCACAAGAATTGAGACACATCGTATATATAATAAGTAACTAGAAAATGTAAAAAAACATTAATTAAAATATGCATACTACTTCGTTACATATGTTTTATGTCTAAATATTTTTCAACCATAGGTATTGAGTTCCAAAGAAAAGCGTCATTGCTGTTCTATTTTTACTGCAAATAGTTTAATAAGACCGAACTATTACACTAAAACTCTATAACGAGTTAATAATATATATTTCAAAATATTTAAAGAAACTATTTTAAATTCTTAAAATTATTAATGCATTATTAATGTAAAGCTTATAAACGCTTTGATGAAACAAATGGTTAGTCAGAACATATAGATGATTCTTAGATAAATAATAAGTTTTCTTAACTCTGGGTAATTAGGAACTAATTATTTAGTTGAAGTTTTTTTTTCATTATACACCTAAAGCCTTGAATGAATCAAAAGTTTACTGGTAGGTTTGTGAAAAAGGTTTTGAAAAAGTCACGTTTTGCTGTTGTCCTTGGCAGACTACAGTCAGACCTGACAAGAATTCTTTTTGCTATTTTCCACGTGTGGGAGGTCACCAAATGTTGGGAAAAGATTCAAGAAGGACAATCCCTTTTCCAATTTTTTGATTCTTCTAGGAAAAGTAACGTTTACACGTTTCGTTCCTTCGACATTGTCGAAGATCTCCAAAATCAAACCTTAAAGGTTTCTCAATTTCCGGTTGAAGAAGCCACCGAAAGGATCTGAAAGTCTCCTTATTGATTTTTTCACGGGTTCAAATGGAATGAGCCGGACGTGGCGATGCTTCTGAATAAATTCATTTTAAACAGATTCCTAGTCTTTTTCATCCCCATCACTATTAATACACAATAATGCTGCCTTGCTGCTGAGGGTTGCGCAAAGTGGAAGCAGAAAGAGGGAGAGACTGGAATGTGGAAAAGCTCTTTTTCTAATTTGCTTTTCTCAATGTATTCTGGTTGCACGCTACTATCGACCCAAAATGACCCAAATGATGACCGTGGAAATGTTTGACCGATCTGTTCCAAAATTGTTTTCTCTGCAAACTAAAACTTAATTCTCCGTGACCATAGACTACATAAAATCGACTAGTGACGATGGATAGTCAAGATCGCTTACTTTGTCACGCACATTTAAAAATCACTGGCAGGTTTAAATTGCATTGCACCATAGGTTACAAATTGCGGAGGCAAACCGTAGACTGCACACCACATACAAAGAACACGGACTACAAACTAGAAACTGTGTAAGATGAAATATAGACAGAATACGTGATAGAATATCACCATAAACCGTAACCAAATACTGCATGGTAGTAGGTAACACAAATGAGCTGTATATGAGATTGTAGGTTGTGCAACTGGTAACAAACATTAGAGGCAATAATTTCTGGACCATGGACATAGGTGTGGGAGCGACAAAACTGGCACTACAATTCTTAAATAGAAGTATAGCCGCGCAACGTTGTACAACAAAAACTGTAGTACAAACTGTAACTTCTGAGCAGTCGAGTGTTCCCCCATCCTTTGGTCGACAGCAATTATTCCAGTTATTTCTCCAGTTGAGATAATAGAGTGACTTGATCAACTGCTACCCGTTGATGCTATTAATGTAAGATATCGCTGACGTGACAGTTGACATTTCATGAAAACATTTCTGTTCGGTTACATCTGTCCCCCGCGTTTCCGCCTATGAGAAAATTCAAATATCTGATTTCCTTCAATTATCGAGACTGTCAGATTTTGTGAGCGGTTTGACGAGGGACAATGGTGAGGGGTTTCTATCATGGCAACCGAACAAAAAAAAAGGAGACGAAGAATAGAAACAAAGAAAAGAAATCAGAATCCGAGACAAATCGTGAGACAGCGGAAAAAGGCAGGGAGAAGAAAAAGTCAAACGAAGAAATTTGTGCGGATGTTCGTGTGCGTGCATACGTGCGTGTGTGTCCGTGTGTGCGTCTGTTTCTATCCATGATGGAGAGACAAACAATGATCCTCGAGTGACATATAAAACAACAATAGAAAATGTCATGCGATGAGACAAATGCTTCTGGGGGTGACTAAGGGCGGAGAAGCTAAAATGACAACGGGGGTTGTTTGACAGGAGCAAAGCCTGGACGTCGACCGAATGAAGATGAAACGATCCGGAAGGAGTTTGGCTAAAACAGATTAGACGACGAGTGTCTTCGCGTTAACGGGTACCAAAGGGTGGGTCCTTGAGATGACCTTCTACGGTCTGCTGGGACCTCCCGTCGAGCCCTTTGGGATGCTGCTAGACGACCGAGGGAAACCGTCGCCAAACTCCCGGGAAGCAGGAAAACTCACGATTTACCGTTTCACGGGACAGTTAAATTAGTTTTATTGCCTACTGGAGGGGGAAAAGTTTTGGTAGCTGCTGCCACGTTTTTCTAATTTCACGAAAAAATAAGAAGCGGAAGATAAAAATGAGATTATACCATAATGAGGATGGGTCACCAGTAGGGTCGTGCAGAAGGTTTACGTTACCACATGTAACCTGGACACCGTCGTAGACAATACTACGATATTTGTCTATTTGCAATTTGTCTAGACTTTCTTGCCCTTAAGTACAGTAGTTGCCACCGGTTCATGGGAATCATTTTATGGGTTTTTGTAGTTTTCACTATTGTCAGGATTGCTAGGTAGTAACCCAATGACTACTAGATATGTATGAACCGTGAATTTAAGGATTTATTTCTTTTTAATGATTCTTTATTATGTTACCTACAATATTGAACTACGACCACTCAACTTGACACTTAACCTACCCTAACCAAAATGATGTGGGCACTACTTGGTGACTACTTTTCCTACAAAATGTAACGATGCCTCTGCTAGTTTAGGCTGTAATGCCGACTACACTAGATATTTTAGAATATTTTACTAGATAAGAATATTATTAGATTATCTTATTATATATATTTCCGTAATTTAAACGATATGTGTTACATACATGGAAAGCAGTTTCAGTCAGGATGTCTATGAATTTCTCGACTCGCTCGGCTTCTTACAGATTTGGGTGACTTCTTCCGATCTTTTCGCCATTTTCTCCTCTTCGTTTCTTTTGTTTGTGTTTTAGCTTAATTTGCATTCTAACTCGACTAGCATCGCTTTTCCCGTCGAGCTTTGATTTAACCAAAAACTTTTCCAACAGCCTTCTCCTTCCACGCTAATCTTAACCGTTTTCTTTCCACCACATCGTCCCTCTTTCAGCTTTCCACTGTCGTCGTCGTCGTCCTCGTCTTCGTCTTCTTCTTCTTCTTCTTCTTCTCTTTCAGCTTGTGCTCCCTCATCCTTTTCTCACTCATTCCACAGTATCCACTTCTGTTGTTGAGTCTCCTCCGTAGACTTTTATTATTTTGTTCTGGACGCTTTTCTGCGGTTAAAATCTTCATTTTCCTTTCACCGAGATTGTTGAGATTCGTTTGCGTAACCTTCTTCGAGTTGCCTGCACGTCAAACTTCAAAATCTAATTCAAATTGGACTTTTTCAAATATTTCCACATGCACGTGATCTCTCCCGTTTTTGCAATATAGTTTTTAATTTGTGTATAGGCAATACTGCATATAATTTGTATATGCAATACAATTTTAATTTGTAATGTAGTTTTTTTTACAATTTTTATCTTCTTTTTGCTTCACCTACTTTTCCGCGGTTGCCGTTTTGCACCGTAACGACTAATTTGGAAGTGCGAAAATAACGAGTTGTACTACGGACAGCGATACCAAGGCTGACTTGGTTTGTGGCTATTGAAATGACCGGTCGCCATTTTTATGTTCGTAGTTCATTGAAATAAGAAAAGTATAATATATCTCAAAACGAAGGGAAATGTCCTGCTTCCCGCTCGTTGTTTATAATGAATTTATTTTTGAATTTAGAAATAGTTTAACAACGTTTAATATTTTTTGTTAACAACAGCGTAAGTCCAATGTTATTCTTCCTACTGGCAAGTTTGTGATTGTGGTCAAATGTTTGTTTGGACCGTGCTGACAACTGCAGTACCCTTGTATCGCTGACATTAACTTTCCTATTTAATCATTATCCATTGTAAAAGTTTCTATATAATCTTCTTTTGTCATACTCCTAATTATTTTGCTGCACTTTGGACAGGTTGTTAACGCTCTTAATTAACGTTAATTAATATTAAATGAAATTAAAATTAGTTTAGGTTCTTGTTGTTTTACTCAACTGCATTAAGTGAAAGTTCGTAGCGGCTGGCGCATCAGATCAGAAAAAAAAATAATTATAATAGTAAACGAAAAAAAAAAATGATTCTAACAAGACATTCTGGTTCGGTTCCAAGTAATAAACTTCATGTATAGGTGCTTAACGTTTTGCATAGAATGCTATTTTCAGATCGTGAACATAAATACAATTTTATGTGTTCTGTATATATCGCTCGTAAGTTACAGGTATTGGCAATAATTCTCGGCGAGTTGTCTCCATTTCTGTTATAAAATACTTGTGTACTTTTTTATGTTAAAGTGTAACATACAAATTTGCATATAATCCTAAAGAAATTAGCATTCCAAAATGGAAAAGGCTCTTTCATGTTGGGTTTGAAGACTTAAGCCGAAAATCCAAATTAACAAAAAGTTTGCTGTCGATGAAAGCCCGGTCTTAAGCAAAACTTTTCACTTAGATGTCCGAATTAAGGGCGGCGGCAGTGGTGGTGGCAACCAGGCAAAAGCACCCCCATGAATTTGCTGTAGGAACCGACACACAAAGAACGACAAAAATTTATGTTGAGCCTTCTCTGAGCGATAATTTTTTTCTAGGTTTCTCCTATGAATTGGCTTGGTTCACTCCCACGGGAGAAATTATCCTTAGTACGGCACTTACATTCTCGTTCCGGGACTCTTTTTGTATTGTGTGAATACATATTGTTCGCCTCCACTCATTTTTCTCCTTAATGGGAACATTTTCCCGGTCTCACGCTAATATTTCTTGTCAACGCGTTTAAATTGCTGCCACGGTTGTTCGACTACAGTTTCCGTTACATAGAGAAACTCACTTCTTTGCGATGAATCAAATAAACCTGTGGAGTTTCTCTCTCTCTCTCTGGAAACGGTTCGTCGGTTCTTCTTCTTATTGTGATCTGTTGTAGTGATCGGTCACCCCTTGATCACTGGTAGAATACGAGAGTGTGATGACGTGCACGTTTCGAATCTGACAAACACAAACAGGTTTATGTTATGAATGTAACGAGTTCGCGTCACAAAACTGAAGCTGTTAACGAACACGTGTTGAGTATTCCCTCGCAGATGACTTCGAAGAAACTCATCTCAAATGTTTTTTAAGTGCTGTATAAAATTTTTCTCTTCTCCGTTTTATTTTTACTGTTTCTTATTTCATAACTAAGCCACGGGAGTTTGTATATCAATCGTGAGAAGTTTTTTGTTACTGACGTCTCCCTGACTGACATGAGTCTGGTAGCCAGTTAGAATTTGTCTTATTCTTGCATATACGTTAGTATAATGTAAATATACTTTAAAAAGCGCTTTCCTGCAGATTTGGAGGGCTCAGAGAAGAGTTTTTTGATTTTGTCGGCATGTCTAGGATTTATTGTCCCTGAATTCGTAGATAAATGTCACTTATCTATGGTTGACTTGAAAGTGACTTAAAATTTCGTTGTCCCCCATATTGTAAAATTTGTATACACATAAAATATAGAGGAGTAAGCTCCACAGAAAACAAAAGTACTTTATATTTAAGAATAGTTGAAAAGTAGGTAGAAGTACTCAGGTTAAGCAATTTAAACTAACTTGCCTTAAAAACTACATAGAATGACATCCCAACTATTGTTCAATAATGGGAAATGTTTTTATGAATAAATTTAAGGACCCATACTTAAATTTCAAATAATATTACCGTATATAAAATTAATACTTGACGTAGTATCACTTTTATGTTGCCGAGATAATGCATCTGTATTTTACTGATGGTACTAGTGTACAGAAGTGGTACAAAAGGTTGGGCTGTTAGTCATAGAAGGCTGTTTGACAACTGGAGGTAGACATGCGTTCTTGACTTATTTTCCACGTAAATCAATACGTCAGTGCCATTTAAATAAATAACAAATCAAAGACGATTGATTGAAAGAAATATCGTTCTCGTTTCATTTGATAAGAATTAGTAGTGGTGTCAATTGGTCCCTCTCGACTTTTGTTGGCCCGAGTCTAACGCGTTTCCACTCATCTTTCATTTGCACCCTGACGTTTCAACCCTTAATGAATGTTTTCTCGTGGCTGTCCATTGCACTTGCATCCCTTACCTTCTCTGCTCTCCATTCTCTCTCTCTCTCTCTTTCTTCGCACAGCGTAGGAACATTAAAAGAAAACATCAACAATAAAAATGTCTCGTGCTTTCCCAGTCCCATTTCGCTTTTATTTTACTTCCCTTTCGTAAGCAATAAAATGTTTTGATGAAAAGAACCGTTGCCAAGCTAATTCTGATCGTTTGAGGGGCGTTGAAGCGACGCCAGAAAATTTGGCCATTAAAAGCCTCCGGAAACGGATTTCGGTTTGATGTCTTCTTTTAATGGCCCGACTGCTTGCCTACCATTGAGGAATTACTTCCAGCACCCGATTCGCGAATTCAAGAACCCCTTTGACGATGCTTATAATGAATGTGATGATTGTGATGAGAGCGGCTCTTGACAAAATCCATTTTGTTCGAATGAGTGCATTTATGTGTCACGGGTCTGCGAGTGCCACGGTTCCCCATTTGCTGATGATCACAATTATTAAATCACGGTCGTGTGAATGGGAGAGAGTGATTTGTTACCCGTCACCCGATGGGTACCCGGTTGGAAATGATAAAAACGTTAGAAAGCAAAAGAAGTGAAAAAAGTTGGGAGTTGCGATGAGTAGACTGTAAGGGATGATATTTATATATAAATTATGAGTTTACGTGACGTACAATCAAAATTCCTTTTGCTGAGGGGGTGAAACAATTTTCAATAAAATACTAAAATAATAAGTAATGTAATAGTAAATAACCATAAAAATTATCGCACTACAACAATCAACAATGTAATCATCCGAACAATTTATTGTCTGTAAGAAAAATCACGTTAAAATAATTTTAAAATTCTTGTATATATTATGTACGTACAATTGTGCCAATCATCCATTTTATATTTTCTGAGGGATGAGACTTGATAAAAACTATCGACTTTTAGTTCTCGACAAGGGTGTTAATTGGTAATAGTCTGAATAAGGGGAAACTGTAATCTGAGAAATAAAAATATTGTATGTATAGTTTTTTGTTCAGTGTATGGTAACTCGACATTTAAATAGTGTCATTATGGTATTAAGAGAGGAAAGGATTGCACACATAAGTAAATTTATTATGTCAACCGCAAAAATATAGTAGTTATTATTTTTTATTGTGGGGCTCTCGTGGAGGAATGAAAAGTTGCGAGAGAACAGGGTGTGTTGTTTGCCCTATGTTGTTGAATGGGAATGCTCCATAGTGGGATAATTGTTTTCGTTGAGCGAGTTAAAACCTGAATTTAGTCAATATCCAAGGCCATCGAAGTTCTCTTGGCAGAAGAACGAAAACAGGAGAGAACACGACCGGATGTCGATGGTGTGATGTATGACGTGTCATAAAATGCGAATGTCACGAAGTGAATCAGTGGTTTTAGTTTTAGATCGGTTTCGAACCTGATTTTACATGTGAGTGACGTCGCATAATGCTCTGTCTCCTCTCTGCCTCCAAATTTTTCGGTGAACACGAGGTGCCTTATTATTAAGCCTCCTTTAGTCAGATATTAAATTAGCAACTGAAGCACTTGTATAATCGAAATTTGAGTTTCATCTGAAGGTGGCAACACAGCAGCAGAACCCCACAGGAGTGCACGACAGGACTAGAGGAAAAAGATCCATCGCCTCGGGCAATTTATGACGTTTCATCAATCCACTTCTCTTTCACTCTAACTTATATAATAAGAATTATAATTACGCTTTTAATTTCATTGGAAGCAGAAAGTAAATGGCTCGGGAGGAGGTCAGAATTCGTCGTGGAACTAGAAAGCTTCCAAGTTCATCCGTCCGACGGAACCCGAGTCCCTCGCGAATAATTTGAAAGATTTTTAATTGTTCTACTCGGAATTGTTATTATTACATTTTTACTTCTCTCGTTTCCAGTCGCGTTCGATTCTAATCGGAGTTTTCGAATTAGTTTTTACTGTCGCCGAGTGAAAAGCAAGTTCCCTCGTATAATTGTTTCGAAAACGAAAGAATTTCTGACGACATTATTAGGAGGATAAATGAAACATCACGAAGAGTTATAAATAGGGAAAGGGAGGAAGAGGAGGAGGAGTACGTGTGCAAGGCACGGGGGGCAGATTGAACAGAAAATGCAGAGAAACATTCGCAAGCGAAACGCTTGCGGATTTCAAGTATAAAAATAGTAGGAGGAAATAAAGAGAAAGAATAAATGAAATGGGGGCCGGTCTTAAAGTCGGGGCGAATACCTGCGAGACGTGTCAGGAGACGAGGACTACAAAACTTGTGCAGTTTAATGATGTAGAGGTTGACTGTCTGACGCTTTATGGTTTATTAAAATAGGTTATGTACGGACATGTGTGACTGATCGTGCATCAAAGTCATCAGTAAGATGTAACCGACCGTGTTATATTTTTATAATATCTCGTTTCTCCAATGATGAATTTTATGGTATTTATTATACTAAAATAATTAGATGGAACATTTTGTGTAACTTACACAGTCACACACATATGGCATATAATGGAAAGATTACTGCTTTCTTACAAATTTGCAGGAACGGCACTATAACATTGTGTATTGTAAATTGGACTTGCTAATGTATTATACATTTGCGTATTAGTTACAAGCAGTACGGTTATTTAGTTAGTAATATTTTTGCTGCAATACGTAGGATATAAGTGGAGAAAAACAATGCAGCCAAATTAAGGTTCGGCGATGACCACGTCCATTTCAATTGTCAGCCGAAGCAAAATCAGTCAACTAATTTACAAAATATAAGAACTCTTTCGAAAATGGAAATAACTAATTTCCGTTTCCTGCCGAACCGCGTCACACATTTCCATAAATTGAACCATCAAAATGTCTTTATTTTTAATTAAAATCGGAGAATCAGAAATTTCTGTCGCCATAAGGGCGAAAGGGTTGCGACACAGCCACCAGCTCCCGCACAGTCTCAAAAATTCAAAAAATTTTGAGCTTGGGGATTGCACGGGCCCCGAACTATTTTTTCATTTTTTTAGGGCCGAGATTTAGTGGTTTGTTTGTCTCGATTCTAAGTACGGGAGAAAGTGGCAGAAGAAGGGAGGCTTTCACCCTCTTCGGATTACCCGCCAAAATTTCGATTATGTTTTTCTGTTGTAATTTTTTTCTAGTGCTCTCAGGGGTTTCGTCGTAAATCGTCGAAGTTTGAGTATCTGCCGTTGAGGTTTTCACATTTTCAGGTGCTTAAACCGTCATTTTTAGAGTGCTGTTGTTTTTTTTTTCGCACTGTCGCCGAACTGTGCCCAACAAACTCTGTTTACTGTGTTCGCATTCGTCGAGAGTTTTTTTTTGTTCTTCACTTTACACACGTTTTCAAGCGGTGAATTGTTGTCGTTTTAATTAAGGAAGAATTTTTTCAATACTTTTGCTGACGTTTAGGAAGGCGGTGGCAAATAACACTTACTGTCAGAAGCAAAAAGGTTCCCTGAAAAAAATGAACAAAACTGCATTGTTTTCTTTATTTTCTATTATCATTTTTTTTTGCATTTTGACACTAAATATTTTATCGTGATCTGCAAATCAATAGTTAATACTTTCCTTGCTTTTAATGTTTTGTAATGTAAATAATAAATGAAGAATCGAGAGGCAGCAAAACACTTCTGTCACAGAAAGACAACCTTGGAAGAAACACTTTCACACTAATGTTCTGTGTTTTCTCGTTAACACTAGGATAGTTTTATTTAATTATTTTTTACTTTAGTGAGACACCAGGTAGAGGTGAAAACCAATAATGAGCGGTTTGAACAGTTCGATTTCATGCGAAATTCACCCATCTTGGTTGTTTCTATTTGACCGAAATTTGAGTTCTTCAGGTAGACCAGATGAGGGAAGTCTTAGAATAGTAGGGAAGGTCTTTGTACCGTGAATGCCCAGAATTTTGTAAATAGTCACTACAAACGGTTGAGTGATTTTGGTTTGTAAGTGTTTCGAATAATATTATTGAATGTTGGGTTGATGGATCGTTATAAATGAGTTGTAATCGAACATAACCTTCCATGTCATCATTAGTTGTGATTTTTAGCTTTTTGTTCATGGCTCATCACTTATTTCCATTTTGTCATTATTTAAAAAAATTCGTTGTCATCTTCACATAAAACATCTGTCTTTGCACTTCAGTATTTCCCTAGTCGTTATGAATATTATTATTTTTATCGTTATTGTTACGATCAAAAAACTACGTAAAGAAAAGTTCTATGGTAGTAGTTGGATTCGATTAACGTCACCGGTGAATTGAGTTTTCTATCGGTCATTTTGCATTTAACTCACTTAGGAATACTGTAAGTAATGTTAAAACCTACAGAAAAAAAGAATTTTTAGACGGGAAAAGAAACGATGAAAATAGAAAGTAGAAACCAGACATGGGTCGTATTATTTAGAATTACTAAATAGTTCGAGACGGAAGTTGCAGTCGAGAAAGGGTTGGTTTGAAACTAACTTTAAGATAAAATACTTGTGATGCAAGTTCGAATCTGATTTGGAATGATTGAAAGCGTCAGGACCGAAACAAGACAGGCGACTGAAAATTATACAAATTACGTGGGGTTGTGTAGAATAAAGGAACTAGTCGCTCAAGACACGAGAACAGGGGTGGAAAACGTCAAGCACGTAATAATGATATCGATAATGGCAATAATAAGCAACGTTAGAGCCATAGGGTTGAAATCTAACGTGGAAATGAGGGATGAAATGCAACTTGGGCCGGGGTGGTTTTCTTTTCATCCCCCGGACGCAGTGGCGGCTCCGCCGAAGCGTCATGTGGGAGTATGCATTTCACTTTAGAAGGTTTTTTACAACCATTTTCCACAATTGTGATTTAATAGTGTGCACGCGAGAGGGTTGTGTGACTTATGGGTAGTTATAAAAGTCCGAAAAATCGATAGCGTCAACTCCCTGTTCGAGTGGCAATTAACAATTCTCCTAGGCAGCCATTGTGCCTCTCCTCGACCAACTTGAACGTTTGCTCGAATTTGTTTGCTTAATTGGTCTCAATAACAACCTATGTAACTGAAAAGGGCACCCCTTACTTTGAATGGGGATGAATGGGGTTTGATTAAATGTTTGTTTTTGCAATCTTTAAAGTAGATGCACAAACTGGGGGGGTTAAACGAGTAATAAACCGGTGAAAATTGCCGTTGGATTCGGTCCGATTCGCCGATTAATAGAAAATATCGAAACGACACGCGTAGTGGCCCCGCGTCCGCCATTTTCTTATTATTTTGAGATGAGTCAACTCAAGATGGAATGGTTTATTACCCGTATTTGTCTTTCCAGTCAATTTGACGTTGTCGTGGGTTGACGTGAAGGTCGGCTCCCGCTTTTCTTTCCTTCACTCGTCTTCTGTTTACCCGTCCAAGTGCCCCGAGGCCATCAACACTGCCACCGTAGCCACCACCCGACCTCCCAGCTTTATGTTCTCTACAACAACTCTTGTCTCCGAGTCTGTTTGTCTATTTCCACGTCTATTTCGTATTTGACATTCTTCAGGCCTGCATGGCATTCTTCAACCGCTTGTCTCTCCCCAAGAATTTTACCTTTTTCTGGCCCGACAACACCAGGCCAGCAGCGTCTTTGCACACCTCGACAACATCAGAACGTTCCCTGAACTAATTCGAACGACTTTAACGGTCGATTTAAAGCATGATCATGTTCGAAATTTGTTGAACCTCTCGATTTCAGGTACAGGTGCGGTCAAGTGTTTTTCGGGGAAATGGCTGGCGGCCGACTCAAGGATGGTTAATGCAGCGTGAAAAGCGCTTTTCCTCCGTGAAATCGCTGGACCGAAGCAAATGGAAAGCAAATTGAATAGGAAAGACCTTTTACCTTTTTTCACAGTCTTTCTCAGGTAAAAGAGCATTTTACGGAGAGAATCGAAGTCTAAATAGAAACAAAGCACCTGAGTTGAAGTCCCCTTGTTGAAGGCCCAGCCGAACGGTCCATAAATCATTCGTCGAACGAGAGCGTTTTTTAATGGGAAATTATTTAAACTCTCAATTGGAAAATCAATTTTCTCGTTCTTTCATATCATCTGCTGTCGGAATTTATGGAATTGTGAAAGGGAAAATTCTTGGACATTCTGAGAAACTGTTTACAAATTTTCGAGTATACACGGTGGTTCGGACTTTGAGAGGAAGAAGCAGGAAAATTTTGCTTGGCCTTAGGTAAACCTCACACACTCAGACCTGTTTCTGAGATAACTTGTCGGCCGAAATTGCTCTTTTCTGATGCATTCAACTCTTGTCGGACGTGCCTTTGCCAGCACAGATGGATGGGTCAGATGTGAAAGGGCAGGCAAAGTCTACAGAAACTATAAACTGATTCTAATTTCGTTGGAAATGTTTTCAACTTGAAAGAGAGACAATATGTCAGAAGAGTTCGATACAGAAGGGTTTCTTGTAGCGTGCAAAGGGTATTCGTATGTATCGTTGGTTATTTGATAAAGTACCTTTTTGTTTGGCTGGAATGTGTACGGGAAATCCTGAAATAATGTGTGAAATTTTATCATTACTTGCGTACGTGTTGCATATAACTTTCCGATTGCTTTAAGTTAGTTATTTGAGTGGGACAATTAGAAATATATAGACCCACGCCAAGAAAACTAAAATATTTTTGCGTTGTAGTAGGCATTTTTAAACAAACGAATTTAGATAGAGAAAATATAATGCCTTACACAACCGAATATATACACCATCCGGTGAATACAATAGAACGTCCAGGCATTTTTGACACAGGATGGGCCTTTTTGGATTTTCCACTCCAAAAGACTCGTCTTAGACCGTGAGACCGTTCCCCAATTTTCTATCGACTTCAAAACTGTAAAACGTGAACGCAAAAATTTATTACATGAAAAATAGATTTACATTTCTCTTGAAGTTTTAAATTGTGTCTGTTCAACAGAAGCAGCGAAAAAGCGACCGCAAGGCCAGAGCATAAAAAAAACTAAAAACAAAGACTCGATCCTTTGATGAAAAAGAAGACATAAGTAAGACAGAAACAAGATGGCGACGCAAAACATTAAAAATGGAGACGGATGAAAAGAAAGTCTATAAATATCTAAAGAATAGAAAGAGCTATTTATTTGTCGTCTAGTATTAAAACAGGGTCAGTCGCTAATGGAAAATCGACAGGAAAACCAAAGAGAGTTAGAACGTGGCAGCAGACATGAAATATGAACGGGAGGAAGACGAGCGCTGCCTACGGCAACTCGAGATTTACTATCGAACTATAATGAGAATATACTATTGTTTACCAAAACAATATAATAATCTCGAAAGGTTACGAAAGAGAATTTAATAAAAACTATTTATCGAAGCGAAGGGAGGAGAAGCAAAATACCGTACAACATCTTATTGTTTATTGTACAGTATATAAACCAGTAATTCTCCAAGGGACGTCCTAAACTAATGTTACTAATACTGTTGTCCATAATTAGTCGGTTATTATTCAATAATTGAGCTATTTAAATAAGTAAACGCTTTACACAACCGGTTCTTGTTAATTGAAATAATTCCGGTGCTTTAATTTATTTATTCCAATTTTTATTTATAACTCCTTATATAATTTGTTACATTTTTTTCCCTTTACAGTACCACATTCGGCATTTTTTAACATTATTACAGTACCAGAGGTTTATACATATTATTAAGTTCTCTTCGTTTGGTTTATTTATATTTATCATAGTTATTTCCTGAATTATTCTCTCGGTCGGTTGTAGTACAGACTCTCACTACCAACGGTGTGGTCCATTCATTTTGTGGGGTCTTCTATCACTTTTTGTTTAGTCTCTGGGACTTGAACGTTATTTATTTCTCCGCAGAGCGACTTTGAAATGCTCGACCATTTGTATTAATTTAGAAAATTGCAAAATGTTTAATCGAATGATTCTGCAGATTCTTTTTACGCAGACCTGGACTTGCCATCATGGATTACCTTCGATCTCGGCTTTTCCGTCCGAAAGAAATCTTTTTTTTTTTGTTTTGCCGGGGCGTTTGTGGAAAATAGAAACCCGGAAGTCAGCTTTTCCTAATTAAATTTGTATCGTATTAAACGAATGGACGTTTCCGTGCGGATTTTCTTTCCTCCACGCTCAAGACTCTTCGGTTTCGGCCAAAACCTCGTGGAGGCTTATGAGACGTAATCCGATTAGTTCTGTGTGTTCGGACAATGTTTACGCCATTTTAAACCGTAGGCTAAGGTCAGGAGTCAGGAAGAGCAGAGACTCAAATAAGAAAAATTGGAAGAAAAAAAAAGAGGGAACACATAATCATGAGTTGATCGGTGGTCGTTGTTGTAGTTGATTTCATTACAATGACCGCAAGGAAGATTGTCCTTTAGAAAAATTTTATTTACATCAAACGGAAATAAAAGTTATAGTTCGACATTCCACATCACACTATTAATAAATATTTAGTAATAATAATAATAATAATAACTGAAAGTAATAGCAATCAACTAATATTGTACTCGTGGTGTTTACGTGGTCGTTGTATTGTGCAGATACCGGTGGTATTTTATTAGTGTTGCAATGGTATTTCATAACGTGTACTACGCGTTCAATATTCCTTGTGAAAGGCAAGCGATTTTTAAACCTAACTGTATTTGTATTGTATAAAATCGCCCTTTGATGCTTTGGTGTTTCAGTCGTGGTGGCATTAATTCTTCTGAACATCTCTGTTTCACTTTCTTTACACCCCTCCGGGTCTTCCTGAACCGTACCGCGGACGAAAACTTGACGAGGGAAAGAAGGAGCGAAACTCCCACAGAATACGAGAATTGGGATATTGTTTTGAGAAAAGTTTTGCGGAGCCCGGGAAAAGCAGGAAAAGTCTAAGAAAACTCTCGAGTCGAAAGCACGGAAGAATGCAAAGCAGTGAAACAATAATTGAACGGCGGAAAGCGAAACAATGGAAGGCAATTACTATGATAAGAAGGATGGGGTGGGTAGTGTAAAAAAGTGTAAGACGAAATTGGAATTGATATTCCCTCGGCCGTAATGAGAAAAAGGCAAGATGAAGATGATTACAAGAATAAATGGTCGGAAGTGAAGAAGTAAAGTGGAAAAAGAAAAGTAAAGTAAATGAACACAATGAGAATAATTTGTATGAGAAGGTAAAACTCTAGGTGATGGAGGGGTGCTAATTGAATCTAATGCTTCTTCCACTTCTACTTTCATTGTATATAAATTTTTCTTACATTTTTCAATGGTTCCTTATTTCCATATTCTAATTTACGCCATTCTCAATTTTATCACTCATTTTTCTCTTTCCATTTCTTCTTTAACAAATTTTTTATCATTCCAAATGACCTCCTCCTTCACTCCATACATAAATATTGTCTCAGTGTTTTACGTCGAGGATGTTTCATTGCTTGTCGTTTTTCAACCCGACAATGTCACGCTGGGTGGTTGCCGCGCCTATTGTTTTTCTCTTAAAGTTTTATTTGACTTATTTAACAAACCGATTCTTCGTCAGAATACAAACAATCCGACCGCAGTGATTGTGCTCTCTCTCTCTCTCTCTCTCTCTCTACTTATTAGACTTCGACAAAATAATTGAAATCTTGTCGTTCCTTCTATCGGCTCTGAAAACCCGAATTGAGAAGATCTGGCGATATAACATTTTAAATTATTAATTAAAGAAAATAGTGTTTACATTATTGTACACCTCGACAGTATGCAAACATTCACGTAAAGCTTGTAGACAGTTAGATCTCAAAACAAAAACACTGTGGAGTCTGACCAATATTGTTATTATTAAGAATCATTTATCGATCTATTTTCTCAATGAGACGGCACACATGTATATGTACTCTTAAAAAATGCCTTAACAGACCTAGTAAAATAAGTTCGATTTCATTCAACCGAAACGGGAAAATTATTCTAACATTTAAATTTCTTCCTACAAGGGTAATGCGTGGCGATGTAGACAAATAGAGTTATCAGTTCTATTCGTTTCTTCTATTTCGCTTCCCTCTGTCCCTGTGCCCCGGGGAGGTTGGGTAATTCTGAAAATGTCTGGGTAAGAAAAGATGCTTTTGGCAATTTTGATTTCTTCCGAATGGCGATCCGAGGAAAAGGAAAAGGTTGAACAACGGGAATATTCCACGAGAGAAAAAAGTCAGAAGTAGAGAAATCGTTTTTTGGAAAATAAACCAAAAAAATGGTTGTGGTAGATTAGAGATAGGAGAGGAGGCCAAAACGGAAATAAATAAGCAATGAAAAGCGTATGTAGTAAACGCAGAGATCGAACTTTCGTTACCTCGAGACGAACGCTGCCCTTTGAGAAAAACCGCCTCTTTCAGGTACGAACCTTTCGGAGAACTTCACCGGTAGCAAACAAACATCACAGCACAGGTGCCAGGTCGTTAATTTCGGGAATGCCCCAGATTAATTGAATTAGAGCCTTTCGAGCGGTAATAAAAAGTAATTAAAATTACCGAACGCCCGTTTCTTTCTCCCGTACTCGAAACCTTTTTTGCTTTGTTTTGCCTTTTATCTCACACACCGGCTCAAATCTTCCGCGAATATTAGTATTCTTAACTGTTGGTATCATTAATTGAATCTCCGGAGAATTCTCACTAATTACAATGAAGCTTTCCCGCAGACGTTTTCTTCGTCTCCGATAACTTAAGAAACTAACAAAGTTTTTAGTCCCGGGAGAAAATGAATAGAAAGAAGAAGTAAGGCAGGAAGGAAGGAAGGAAGGGAGGGAGGAGAGGAAGGGAAGGGAAGGGAAGGGAAGGGAAGAGTTTCGACAGACGAAAATAGGTTACGCTGATAAAGAACTAAAAAATCAGTCATGCATAGCAACGCAAAACAGGAATGTGTGCAGACACAATAATCAATTAAAAACATAAGTATTTATCACGGAAGTAACAATAACAGGTGTAATAATAAAAATAATAATATATGATTGGAGTTAAACAAGTTAAACCTAACTAAATAAATAAGTTAATGTTACACAAAAATTGCGGATCTTCAAGATAAGAATGAAATAATTTTTTAAGAAATTAATAGCTCCAGCTTTAAAAAATTAATAATATTTACGTAGAAATTAATAAAGGAGGAATAATGGAAAATATTCTACATTTAGTTGTATGTAAGAAGAAGTTAAGGTATATACAAGGAAAGCTGAAACAGAATAAAATACAAAAGTAAGCAGTTGGCTGGTTCAATCTAGTAGCTAGTCAAAGCTGGGTATTTCGATGTTGACCAATTTCAAAAAAAAAAAAAACAATAATCCACGAGGTTTAAGAAAATAAAAACACTGTTGACTTAAACACAATACACAGGCGCTTCCGGATAAATCGCCCGGAATCCTCCCGAAACGGTCGTTCAAAGAAGAACGACAACTGAAAATAGTCAAATTCAACTAGCATTACGCATACGAAGTAGACAAAATTGAAGGAAAAACAGTCGAGTAGACAAAATAAAATTTAGAAAAAAAAATTTAATACGCGGAAAGAGACAAGCGGAAGTTATGAATGAGAGAGTCCCGGTTAAGAAAAATCTTGGGTCAGTTCAAGGCGGAGATGAACACACAAATAGACATCGTCGTTGTGAAACTCGAAGTGTTCACGAGGGTGACAAACCGATTTCGGAGGTTTTCCCCAGAAGGAAAGGCGTAAAATCCGTAAAAGCTCTCTCGGGGGTTGCACCGACGTTATATATACTATGACAAGTACGAGCACCGGAAAATTCGTTAACAGCCGTGTTCAGAGAAGGGAGAGGAAAAAAAAAAGTCGCAGAAGAATGAGATCGAAGGATGGAAAAACAAAAACTTCTTCCGTTTCCTGCCGCGTCGGATAAACCGGAAATAATTGGCATTTCCGCTTTTTAAAAATGAGCCAAAAAATCACCCGGTGCCAGGACGAACACGTTGGTTGGTAAATAAAAAATAAAAGCTCAGGTCGCAAGCTGTGCGAGTGGGAAAACCGGCGACAGGACCAAATTGGCGGGAAATGGAAGTTAAAAACGCGGGAAAATAAAATTTTCAAAATCGTAAAATTCGTTTAAATGATTTTCCGTTAAAATAAAAGTAAACGGCCGTTGAAAGGATTTCATTTTCCGGAACGAACGAAATCATCTGTTTTTCTTGAGTTTCTCGAAAGGAGTGATGTTAAAAGTTAAGGGATGAAAGTCCTGTTGGGTTGGGGAGATTAGTCTAAGCATTCCTGAAAAATTTCCTTTTAATTAAGTTTCCTGAATAGGAAAGAATCCAATTTTTCTTATTTTCCGCCTTTTTTCTGTCGCTTTGTTTTATTCAAATCCCGTGGGATGTTGCATTTTCCCTACCCCCTGGCCTTCTGTCACCCTCTATTGTTCTATTTGTGTGTGTTTTTTTTTTACTAATTTCTTGTCAAGTACTGTTCTCCAGTGTCATTTTTTTTGTCTACTACCTCCTGTGTGTGTACGTCCGTGCGTGCGTTTTTTAATCGTTTCGAAAGGTAAGAAAAACAATGGAAAGGTTTCCTCCTTTCGAGCCATTGTTTGCTCGGAAGGGTGTTTGCTACCCTTTTCTAATTAATCGCGTTTGAATCAGGGACCCGAAGTCATTTTTGTCTTTCTTCGTGGAAAATGTTACGGAAATGTTATTGGGAATTAATCGCTTCGCCGGTGGGAATATCCCGTGTGAAATTTGAGAAAAAAATTAAAGTCTGGCCAGAGTGGGAAACTCAAATCGGTTCGAAAATTTTAGTTGGCTTTAGAAACATTTTTGATTCAAATTGTCCCCGTGTAGTATTTGTAGTGATTGGAAGTGCTGAATAGTTTTTATTGTCAATTATTTCTAATTGTATTTATTTTATTTTTATTTATTTTTTCACATGTATTTTCATTCCTCTATTTAATCTAGAATTTTGGCAATAATCCTCTTGTCAGTCGGGAATTATTTTACAAATATTCAGGATATGAATGATTTAAGAGAATTTTTATTATTGTCATGAAGTATGAGCCACAGATCAACAAACAATATGGAGTTTAATAGAATAGCAAAAATTCGCACTATCATGGTCTATGTTTATAAAAAAAACCGGGCGTAAGTTGTTTAATCAAGAAAACAGATAGAAAAGTGGAAGTTTTCCGTTATGTTGAAGTGCGCGGAAAAGAAAGGCGACATCTTCGAGCATCTGGATAGAGGCAATCCGATATTTTTGTCGATAGTTTTTCAATACTTTCGCACAATCATTTGTCATTGTTCAAATTCTCTAGACAAATAAGATGGGAAAATTTTCCGATTTTTGTGCGACACGGCAGAGCAGCATCTCCGAAGTGACTTTTTAGGCGATGGGAGTGACGAACTCGACTAAATGACTAGTTTTAGTAGTCTTACGTTCCTCTCATTATATACGAGTTTCCTGTGTATCCGTTTTTTTGTGCATTTCAAGACGTAATTGTTTTATTATTTATGTATTAATAGGCTGCCGTTAAAGTTTTTTTTTTACGACTTGGATCATCGTTTTTATCTGACGGTGCGCACGGGTTACCAATTTCCCGTTATCGTTCTTGTTACATTGATATTTGGCGATCGTAAACCATGGGAAAGAAAACTCCTGGGGAAAAAAGAAAACATAATAAAATGAACATAAAATTGTAATTCTCTCATGTCGTTTAATGTTTTAACTTCTCGTGTAATATGACGTTTTGATTTTTGTTGTTGTAAGTGTCTCTGAGGAATATCAGCGCCCCTCCTAGGAAAATATATATAGTTTTTCTATAGTCAGACACAGATGGAAATCGATGGGAGACAATAAGAGAAGTTTCGCGGCTCACAAAAGGAATAGAATTACCATAGGAGAGAGAGAAAGAGAGGCTGTGCGTGTATTGGTAGGAAGAATTTCAAAAAAGGATGGACAGAACAAAAGGAAAAGGAGAAAGCCGAAGGGGAATGTTTGATCTGTTGAAGAGAACTCGGGGAAACAAAAGGCCGAAATCAGACCGGAAGGCTCCGTGTGGAACTTCAACTTGCATGTTGAAATCTTCGGGTTTGTTTTGTTGGACTTCTTGCAGAAAATGTTGTGGAATTTTGTTTTATTTCTCCACAGTTCTGATCCTGTCGTTTTCGAAGGGTATCTCTCAGTCGCTGTTGCACTACTGCCCGTTCTGCCTTTCATAAGATTAAATTTTCCATAATGAAAACAGGCAATTGTTGATGCGGCAGCCCAGATCGAAATATTATTAATAAATACAATATCAGAGTTCGGATGGAACAGTTGAAACTTGACTGTGAGTGACAGTGAACATTTCTCCTAAAGTGACAACATAAGTTATCCACTAGTTTCATCCCTTAGTCCGGCACTTGAGTCGAAACTTTGACTTTAGTCCCAAAAGGCGTGGGAATCAACACGGAGGACCGAGTGTTGCAAGAGCAAAAACTCGAAAAAAAAAAGATGAAGTGATACGAACAAAATTTCCAACTTGGGATTCTAAGCTTTTGTAGGATTTTTTTGTTTGTAAAAATTTTCAACGGAGTCCGTGCGAAACCGCAAATTCGGTGAGAAACGCAAAAATCCCATCAGGTCGGTGAAAGGCAGCAAAAGAATCGGGGTCGATTCAAAAATCGAAAGTCTCTGTGTCGAGTGAATTTGATTTGAGAGAAGGAAACGGGAGGAAACCGAAGAGGACGAAGCAGAAGAAGTTGAGGAGGTTTCTGTTGTTCTGTTGGTAGGTGACGAGCGATGCCAGCGAGAGATAGAGGAGAAATGCCCTCAAGAATTATCAAAGTTGGTAGTCGGCTTTAAGTTGATAAAAATTCAAACTTTTACTCGGTTCTTGGTGATCTTTTTTTTTTCACGTGGCCGTTCTCCCAATTTCGTAGAGGCGAGCAGAAAGAGAGAAGGAAAATTCGGGAGAGTCGAGGGACTCACCCACCCGCGTGGGGAAAAGCTGATAATTCTGAAAACGGCTTCCGACAGGAATTTCCACCGCCCGGAAAAGTTTTGGAGAATGATTCAAAAGACTTTCTCGTTTCATTATTCATAAAATAATATATCTCAGGTACTCAAAGAACTGGGGGAAGAGAGATGATTCTGATGGTCGCACGAAATCTAATATGTGAGAGAAAGTGTCTGTAGCAAGTGTTGCCAACACAATGCAACTCTATCGACTCGTAACTCGCCCAGGAATTTTCCTAATCGCCCGACTACCATTGATTAAAATGGTTAATTTCTATTATTAAATTATTAAAAGGTGTCATCCGTTGTATGTTGTCGAAATGCAAGTGAGACCGTCTCAGAGAAATCGACACATTTAATTAAAATAATTTTCTGCTTTAGATTGTTAAGATTAATTAAGTTGAAAAATATAGAGACTTCATGTATGTAAAATAATATTGAGGAATAATTGAGAATAAGAGAGTAACAAATAGGTAAAAAAAATATATAATAATATAATGTGGGTGGAATGTTGTGGAATTATGAATTTAATAAATTTAATATCTCAGATAATACTCAAAGTCACGAAATAATGTAGAATACTGTACAACGTATTTACAGTATTTCATTTAGCACAGAATGCACAATATCCAAATGAATGAAAGCCTCATGTCACAGTAATTAACTTCATAAATATTAAATATTTGATAAAATTAATGAAATGAGAAATGCAATTAATGAAACACTACGAATAATATAAATAACAGATTATTTAGTACATTACCGAGTTTTAGGAAGTAGAAATGCGTTTCTTATTTAATTATTATTATTATAAAGTTATGTGCTTGGAATATTGCACTGTATATAACCAAAAGTAGGCGAAGCGTTTGAGATGACGGTAAAAGTAGATTGAGTCGACCCCCGAAAGCACCGTTACGGAGCAAACTTTTTTTTTGTAATTTTGAGTACTTGCTTTAAGGATTGTGTTACAGTTTAAATACAAACTTAAATAACTTAATATAAAACGGTCCTCGGATTGCGATAAGTATAATGTGAATTGGATGGTGTAATAAATTACGCGATCCTGCGTGGAGTACTGACACTTAGTAATAACGTTCTGCAAGATCAACTTGTCATGAATTACATAAGGGAGAGTGAATTTTTGGAATTTTGTGATTATATACTTATTATTTTTCTTGTTATAACTAAAAATGTTATTAGTTGATGGCAAAGATAGATACGAAAACACTGACACAAATAGTTGTAACGTAGTTATAGTGGAACAATATTTGGGGCACTGTAGGAACGATAGTACCTGGATTGCCAGCAAGTAATGTCGATGATCACCTCTCAGATATTTAAAAAACAACAAGAGGAAATGTGTGGTTGATGTGTGCAAGCGTAATTAATCTCTGCCTTTCTGTAGCGATCAAGTCCGTAAATAAATACATAAATAAATGGTTAGGGAGAATCCATTGGGAATATGTAATTCATCATCGTCACAGGGAAGATCTCGTAGACGAAAACAAAAAATTTTAATTTATCTAACTGGTAAGCTGCGGTTATTCAGATCCGATCAGATCAGATCGTACGGTTATTCATCAGACTTTCCTTAATTGCTGGGTTTCACACGGGGAACCTTCAATTCAAATCTTTCTCCCTCACCTGTGCTATCGTATGGTATTACATTCTGACACTTTCTTCCTCTTCTTCCTCTGCGATCGCCGGTTGCCAATGTCTCTCCGTGCTCGTACAAATAAATAAAAACACCACGTCACGTCATTCAACAGATCTGTTCCCGGGAGTTGAGGGTCGTGTGTGGAAATGAACAACGGGGATGAGACGACAAAGTATCACGTTTCAAACGAACGTTTGTGAAGTTATCTAATTAAAAACCGGTACATTGAAAAAAAATAATTAAGGGTTGGAGCGTGGTGTTGGTGTAAAGCAAAAGCAGACGACAAGAAGGGGTTGGAGGAGGACATACCAGGAGAAATCTGGTGACTCGCGATGCATAAGAACTTAGTTTTGGCATGGTGCTATGGTTGTTCTGCTGCCACTTCGATATTTATTTGATACTTCCACGGCACTTGCTGACTCTCAGTACGTGTAATTTACTTCGCGGATAGCAAAACGGTGAAAAATCTTTTCAGCAGAACTTCTCAACATTTTTCATCCTCCTTGACGACTCTTTCTCCCTTTCACCACTTGCTCCGAAGAACAAAAAATCTACCCGTCCTTTTGTCAACAAGTATTCCCGGTATAATTATATTCTACCGTGAAATTATGCCGGAATAAAAATCGTGTAACTCATCTAGTCGTTCCCTTTGGTCGCATAAAATTTCGTTTTTTTTTTATTCGTTGACTTTCTGGACGAAATTATGATAATGCGTATGTATATATACACATCTACGGTATGCGATATCGAGGGAAAAACGTCATAAATTTAGAAGGGAAGGAAGACGACGCGAATGGGACGGGATGAAGACAAACAGAAAGTCTGCAACACTTTCTGTTAAATCACTTCGCAACGAGGAAGTCACGAAAACACCCCAAAGTAAAAATATCAAAGGTGGCGGATGACCAACCATAAATAATAGTACATATTTTCGGTCTATGTAAATTTAATCATAGAAATGTCTAAGTGTCCGCAAACTTTTTTTTAATTATTCTCAGTTAAAAGTCTAAGTGAGTTACTTTGAGTTCTCTGGTGTTTGCCCCCTTTACTTTGTGGCCTCGCAAGTTCATTTTCTACCGCCTACGCCCCTGTCACCTTCATCTCACAGAACCTTTGCCCCGTAGCCTTTTCATTCTTATTTTCCATCCGAACCAATTTAAATAAATTTCACAGCGTGGTGCTGGAAAATTCTCCGGGAAAAATATCGAGGAGAATAAATCTTGAAATTGCGTTGGCGCCGTCGCCGCCGCTGTTGCTTCTTCTGCCACTGCTGCTGCTGCTGTTGCTGCTCCGCTGGCAGGGAGACGAGAAACTCAATGCAAATTCACTCCTTCCGGTGTCCCATTCAATTCCGGTTTTTTTTGTCCTTTCCAAAGGCAAAAATGACGAAAGAATCAGATGAAAAAATGGCCGGCACCTCGACGGCGACGAGAATTTCTCATTCAGACAAATCGCTGCTTAATCGCCGGGGCAGTGTTTTTTTTTTGCCAGCCTTCGTGCCAACATTAACGACAGCAAATCGAATGTGAGAAAATTAATGTGTTTCTGTTTTAAATTTGACCGTTAATCTTCCGCCACGAAGCTTTGACACTCCTCGACTTTCCATTGGCGAGTTTTTTTAAAGATGGCCGACGAGCTCTTCTTATCCGTTTCCGCTTTTCTTTTATCTGCCACTTCACTGTTTGCTCTCTGCAGTTTGCTCCCGTCATTAATTTCACTCGGAAGAGAAAGAAAGAAAGAATATCGCTGAGGTTCCTGGTGGATGGTCAATACTTTCTCAGCCCTACAAAAAAAAACACGAGATCTTTCCGAGATAGATCATGTTGGGCGGTAGGTGTTGTTCGCCATCCAAGAGGTACACGCCTTTCAACAGGTTCTTATTTGTTCATTTTTATGGATGAACAGATGACGAGCTGTTGTGCGAGAGAATGAGAAAGTTTCTTTTCTCTTTGATCTTCGATCTTGCTTTTAATCTTCTCATTTATTGTAACTTAGTTTGCTACTTTCCGTTCTCGTCGCTTGCTTCCTTAAGGAGCCATTTTCTTTTTTGTTTGTCATTACTTCTAAATCTTATTGAAGTTTTCTCTTCAACATGATGTTTTTTTTTCATTTTTTTGTCGTTTGGCATTCACATAATTTCACGTTGTGTTGTGTTTTATTTTATTTATTATTATCTGTTTCCGTTGAACCGCATTTGACTTTGACGTCGCGTTCACGTCGTTTTTTCCTGCAGTCTCTGTGCGAGTCCTGCACTTAAAGTAAAAATAAAATTCTTCAGGAGATTATTATTATTGTAGCAAATATCAAACTATCACCGGTAAAATATTCATAGTTGTGCAAGAGAGAAGTCAAAATGGCTCCCCGAACGCTCCACCGGAAACGGAGTTGAGGAATATTTCAACTCTCCAAACTATAAAAATCTTCCTTTCGTGCCGTTTTTCTTCTCCTTGTTTGTTTCTTTCTTCCATACTTCCATAGCAGTGGACGAAAAAAATCCACGATGAGATTTTCATAACGTTCCCCGAATGCACATAAAAGGAGTCGGAGAAAGGAGCCAGATGAGGACGGCTAACGTCTTTAAAGAGAGAAAGGAAACACTAAAACGGAAATACGCTCGTTTCATTACTCATTGAAAGAGATTTTTCATTTTTCATTCATCCGTAATTTGACTTTTTCTTTATTCTTCGTCTGTCTCCGTTCAACCGTGTAGTTTGCTGATGCACGGTCTAAAAGTAGAGTAAAGAATTTCTGATGGGTACTTAGGAGATCCGGAGATAAAAATAGAGATGAAACTATCGAGTAGTCGGCCCTGAAACAAACGCAGGTGCTTAGATTACCAGCATAGACTACAATTCACTACACCTAGAATAACAGTACGGTTAATATATTATAAAAGTAATATATTGCACTGCAGGTATTTGTACTTATACCAGGAACAGACTTCAGATACTTTAGTTATTCAATAGAGACTTATACATGTAAAAACTCACTGAGAATGTATATAATGAATAATATATATGGAAGTAGTCGGTGGAGAAAGCTAAAGTTAACATAAGATGATTGTAAATACTTTGTCATTACTCTATATACCGTTATTGTGTAATGTTTGGGTATTGCTGTATGTATTTACGGTTTTGCATTTAGCAGATCACAGACGTATGATGAAACGTTTTATATTGTATGGGAGGAAGTGTAAATAGAATAAATGTCACATATCTCGAATAAAATAAATAAACGGAATACCCCGCCAGTTTTCTGAGTGCACAAGAAGTGCAACCCGCTGCTCGAGTGCTTTGGACAAGACTGGCAGATTTACGACACACGAACGGAAGGATTCCTGGTGAACGGTAAGGGACCAAACACTTCGTCCTTCATGAATTGTGTAGTTGAAAGAGTCTGCCTATCCGTTCAAAATTCTACGAGTATATCATCATCGTGACACAGATCGTGGGGGAAATTTGAACTATTTTCTGCAAAAGTGTGAGCGAGAAGGATAGGAAAGTAGAAGAAACATCATGGGAACATTTGAAAATGTACAATAAAATCGTGTATAATAAAACTTTACACATAATCAGTAACGTGCATAATCTAGGATACATAACACAATACTGAGTTTTAACGTGGCAGCAGATTCAAAAGACAAGGCACCCGCGAACGCGTGCGAATGTTCTCAGTCGTACTTTTAACTATTATTTCAGATAACCAGAAACGTTTTAATAGATAATTAACATTTAACGGGTTCAACTCAAATTGTTAATGCCAACGCGTGTACGACCACTTTTAATTTAAATCTTTTCTATATTTTTGTTTAATAAAATTCAGGAGGGATGGCTTGTATTCGAAATTTGAGGCAGTAGGGTGTCGGAATTTCGTCCAACTTCAACAGTGACTGAAACCGAGTTTTCCATATACAGAAACTTTATGGAACAAAATGAAGTTTTGTCACAGTAAATCCGGCAGATTAAGTAAACACCGTTTGTAAAACAAACACTCATAAGGTGGAATCTTTGTATATTATAAATATGTTAATGTTTTCGAGGCAAACCTGCTTAATGGAACTAATGAACTGTAGAGAATGAGGCAGAGAGAGGCGAGGGATGAAACTGGGGTGGATGGGACGGTCTAATTTCTAGTAGAAATTGGTTGGATTTAATTTAAACGGGTTATGAAAGAGGGTCTCGGAAAATATGCCCAACTTGGGGGAGAGTCACGGAGGTCTGGAGATTTTTACAGAAAGGACAAGGACACTCCGGACGATTGTAAAAATGTGTAGTGACTGCTCGAAGACACACCGGGAGAGAATTCGAGAGGTTTGCGGTTGAAACTGTCAGCATCCCCGCGTTTCATCAGGCCTCATACCACCGGCTCCGCCATTTCAACATTTGAAAATGGCAGCCGGAGCAGGGCCGACCCGACGACAAGAAGGGAAAACGTGTGGGAGAGACGCGGGAAAGGCAGGAGTTTCCAGTCAATATGCAAATCTGTTATATATTTGAATTACAACTACAACGAAAAGAGAGAAAAGGTAACACGACGGAGAAAGAAGAGACGGGGCAGGAAAAAGTGGCATCAGGGCGAGGTGTCATACATCGCGGGTTCACGAGACTGCTTAACATGCTAATAATCAGAGTCGGATCCAGGATATCGGTCCCGGTGGGAGAATTATAAAACCGGCATTATCGGTTTGCTTAATCGAGTCCTGCTCTCATGGGAGTTGAGGATGGTTTTATTGAAAAACCGGGAGAGACAGGGTGGAAAAGCAGAAGTGAGACAGAGAGAGAGAAAGGGAGAAAAGAAAGAATAAGAGAGGGCGAGAGATGATCGGAAAAATGTTGAGTACAACAGTTGCATTTTTATGCTTTATTTACATAGACTGCTAATTCTTCTTGTATACATTAAACATATTATATAATAATCTGACGAATGGAATAATTGAGAGTGTTGTTACTCCACCAGAATAGCAATAAGCTCAATTACCTTATACTCTTACATAATTAAATACATATTTTACTTGCACATACCACACGAGGCTCTTTTATTTGTCTTGATCAATAAATAATTTTTAAAGACGCTTGTAAATATAAGTGGAGTCCCCCTATAGAGTCTGTTGAAACGGGATTATTTCTTATTTGTGTAATTTCTAAAATTTAGCTCTTCAAAAACAGGGTTCTGGAGTAATATCTAATAGATACATAAATATTAAACACTTTAATAAACAAAATGGAAGCTTCCGACCGAAAGAACTTATCCAAATAATCACAATCAAACATAAATTTATATTTAACTATAACTGACAATCAAATTAAGTGTAAAAACTTCTGTTTCAGTTCGTTATATATGTATTTATGTATTTATTATGTATTGTACATGCTGATGGTTAGTAATTGATTCAGAGAAAAGACGATATTTACTACGATGAGAACACGGGAGTAGGTCCTGTCCAAACCAATATTATTAAAAGTGATTAAAAGTTTTAATCGCATGAAGGTAAAAACTTATTAACTCCATTTTGCACTTTTGCTACGATTCAACAGTTGCGTTTAGCAAATTTCAAATCTCCCGTCCACTTCAGTCGACGTGCTTGAAAAAAAACACAACAATTCGCATGAAACTTAAAAGTTTGATTTACGACCGAGTGAAGGGCCGGTTACATCCGATTTGTCAGGCTTATCCGATCGCATTTGTTTTCTCACGTGTTTCACTTCAGACGATCATCGATCACTAATTAGTGTTTCAAAATGGCGGACAAATACATAAGTCTAAATAATGTTGTTGTGCGCCGTCGTCGCTCCGGCTTTTTTTTGCTTCCGAATCCGAACGTCGGACCATTTGTTCGTGCGTCAATCAGTTGGGAACGTGGAAGCAGATGACACCACCCCCTCGCTTTACCCTCACACCCCCGATCGGAGGGAAGTTCGCCCGTCCGCCGAATTTCCAGGGGGATGAAACTGACACGGGCGTGGCAGGAGACCCGCGCGTGAAATGTGCGAGACTTGTTCTAGGCATATTTTGCGGGTTTTGTGGGCCCTGCCAAGCACATCAGCATCGGTTCTGGTACTTTAAATGACGTTCGCTCCTGCCATGTTGTATGTTTTTGCGGGCTGAATCATCCGCGGACGGACTGACGGACGGACGAACGTCCCGCCAGAACGCCTAGCCGCGTTTCTAATTTTCGTTTTCTTCTTCATAATGTAATATATAATTTCCAATGTTAACGGGACATTAGTTTTCGGTCGTTAATCTCAGCGGAAATGAAAAAGAAGTGTTAAATGTAAAAATGCATTTTGGGCCCCGAAGACAAGAGGACACCACCCCTCACTGCCCCCCACCCGACCCGCTTTCCCCTGGTCCTTCAGCTTTTTCGCCATTTTCCTTTTTTTGGCACGGCGCTCTCCAAAAGCTTTTTAATTTATTTGACTTTATTTCGCTTTGATTGTTCTGTTTGTAGTTTCGTTTCGAACGTCATGATATTAAATTTATGTCGGGTTTTTACGGGGTTTTACTGCGGTTCACTTTTGCAAATCTTGAACCGAACCACGCTCTTAACCGAGTGTTTGTCACTCTTCGTCCCAATCCTCAGTGAAGTAAATGTTTCCCGCAGCTGAACGCTTCGCCCTGTGAAAGCGAAAAGAAACGGGAATGGAACTTAAGGAAAATGTGTATCACAGAAATATACCGAGCAGCGATTTTAATTTTTGAAATTGTCATAAATAATGTTAAATTAAGTCCGTAAGCCAAGTGTCAAAAAATTGATGTTTAATACGGAAATAACATAGAACGTAACGTAATGTACTTGGGGTATGACCGCCATCTTGTTTTTCTTCATTCATCAAATGGTCAAATTTCTTTTCGGTGGTAAGCGAAGAATAAGTGTCGATTTCATTGAAAGTTTTACTTCGTGATGTCGCATCAGCTGTTTTAAGTTCTAAAATGTACCCTCGGTAGGAGCAGTAAACTTTTAAAGGGTTAAGGGTTGCAATGCTTACACACCCTGTTGATATGAATAAATTGCAAGTGATAGATTTAGGTAGGGGAGCATTTACATAATTTTAATATTATTGAAATAATATTATGTGTGATGCATGTGTACAGTCATTTAACCTCTAGAATACACTTAGGGTGCATTCTTCTGCTCCAACCAGGAGATACCGTCTGACTCGTTTAGTCTTCTTTTTCCGCCCCAAAATTTTTCGTCGAGGAGAAGAAAATAGGAATTTGTAAACGGGTCACGTGACCGCGAGGAAGATTGGCAATGCAAGTGGCGGGAACAGAAGAGATTTGAAAATTCAGTCAATCGGAATTTGACTCCGGGGAAATTTTGATTTTGGAAATGACATATCGTGGGAAAGACATCTCGTCAGTAAGAAAATACGAAACGAAGGGAAGGAAGAAAAAAAAAGTAGAAAAAAAGTTAGAAATGTGTTCTACCGAAGGGGAGACGCAACCACAGGCCAAGTGCGGGGACGACAGTTAAGTACGCTGAGGGAAAGGAATGTGTTTGAAGTAATGGCCGCGTCGAACGAAACTGAAGTTACACCAACACCTACATCAGAATACATATAATATACATATATAGTAAAATATATATATATAAAACCAAAGCTGCATGAAACATGCAATGTGTACTGTGGGTGTTTTACTAAGGGTACATTAAAATCAATGGTGAAAATGAACCATTTAAGGATTAGAGAAACCCTTATTATTACTTTATTATTTTACAATTGGGAAACTGAGTGGACTTTATATAAAATAATTAATTGTGAAACTAATTACTTAATAAGTACTTGCCAACAGTAATAGTAGTAATTATCGTGGTGGTTTAGTAAAAACAGTAATAGTAATTGAGAAACAGTTAGGTATTTATTTTATGTATTGTAATAATTCTTCCACGTGTATGATGTTTTCAAGTAAAGCAAGTAGATCTCGTGCAGTTTTCAAGGTTAAAACTATGAACGTCCACCATAATTTTCTGGTATGACAATGAGTGTTGTCAACGGTTCTCTGGCAGAAATTTTGAAAAGTTTACGTTGCCCTACTGCTAACCATAATCTTGTCCGTGGAACTAAGATTTCGTGTGTTGGATTGCTGCATCCTTTAGGTCCGTCACCATTTTGCCAAGGCCTTCTACAAACTTCCTGTCTTTCTGACCACCTGAGCTCTCAGTTGTGCCAAAACCGCGGTTGGGTGAGGTTCCGTACGTCGCGTCCGGCCATGTTGAAATTCAAAGTAGAAAGATCAAAGTGGAAATTTTTTTTTATTGTTATTACATACTCGACGGTGAGTTTTGTGTGTGTTTGTATTTTCTGTATACGACTTTGGTGCTTACTTCTAGCGAAAGCTTAAGAATATAATAAAAAGTCTATTTTAATGGCGTTTATTTTCCATTGGGGTTTTTTTTTATCGCGGCCCTTTTGATAAATTGAATATCGAAAAAAGCAAATCAATCGGAACTGCCAATGCAACGGCCTCGTTTTGTGTGCTTTTTTATGGGATGAAAACCAGTTTTGACTTGTTCCTACGAGGTCGCAGGGTTCCTGCCCTTCAATACATAAATTTTACTAGCACCATCTCCTCTCCGTGCGTTTGTGTGCTCTCTTGTACTTTTACTTGTTGAAATATCCGGCTTGTTAGAAATTGTACGAATATGTAGAGTTGGGAACTTCCGTTTGAGAATTAGACATTACACCCGAGTTATGTGCATTCTACTGAAAAAAGTGTATGTAATTGAGGAGTAGATGGTTTTTTTTTATAATTAGGCATTACAGTGCATTACAGACATTACAGTGAGAAGGGAGACAATGCTTTAATTAGAAATCCTGGCACTACTGGTCGCTGGGTAGTCCTTTTTATACCACGATCACAGTATTAATATACGTCATACGTAGTATATTTCACTGTTATTCAATTGTAGTACTAGTAGTAACAAGTGGCAGCTTGGCTTGTGTTCGGTTCAGGTTCAGGGGTGAGGCCTTCACGACTCTAGATTATAGTCACGTGCACCAATGACACATCCTGGTACTTAGTAAGAGATGTAGTGCTTGTCCACTGATAAATTGTCGACTTCATCGCCTTCTCTTAGGTTTGAAGAATATTGAAAGGCATACCGCGTCTGTTCTTTGTTAATACCAATCAATGTTGCCTATTGTGGTCACTCATTTCCGACAATTATTTAAATTTATTAAAGATACAACTGACAATAAGTCTCCCTATATTTGCTTAAGTTCACTTTACCGTGTTAGACTTTGCTTCTAATAATATTATATTATTTAATATTATTGTGCTAAAAGTATTATTAAGGGGTTCTAACTAATTCTATTGTTTTAATATATTAAATTTATAAGTATTTAAGAATCCTGGTATTGGGTAGAGTCTTCTTAAGAGGTGGCATAAATCGAGGAGTGTAACAATCAAATTTATGGCCAAAAGGTAAATATTAATTTTACTTATTTTTAATAACATTAATTTACGTATCAGGTATTTTTATGATTAAGGATATTTTATTTATTAGTGCCTTTCGTATGTATAAGGATATTAAGGATATAAGGATAATATTTCATATTATAAGGATGTTTTTAATCTACTCAAATAAGTAAGTGTGGATCACGTCTTGCGCACAAAAAATTTATTCTTTCGCTAGTACAGCAAATTTTTTATTTATTTAAGTTAATAATTATTTATAAGGGTTATTATTTTTTGGGCTTGTGCAAAGGTTAAACTGACATAAATAATCTACTGTAACACATTTTATTAAACAATCGAAAAATAACAAATGCTAATCTGTAAACTTTCTGGATAGTAACATACAAAATTGTTGTCTTATTTTTTGGAAACAATTATTTAATACTCCACGACGGTAGTGATCGTCTTATTGTTTTTGTTGCTTCAGTGTAGTTATGTAGTTATTAATACTGCAAGGTGCAGGTACTAAGACGTCAATTTTTAATATCGAACTAAAGTCTTTATGGGTGGGGTTTTCACTCCGATGAAAGAACGCGTACGCTCGACTCAATAGCGTCTAATACGTTGAGCATGAAATTCAATTAATAAGACTTATGTAATAAAAATTATTAGCGAGAGAAAATGGAAATTTAAGGGAATAAAATTTTATGATGGAAGGTAGAGCGGCGGCGTCGGCGGCAGCAGCAGCAGCAGGTACTCGAGTAATAAACAAGTAAAATGGAGGCATCCCGGGGAAGGCAGCCTTAAAAAAAATAACTCAAATAGATTACACAAGTGGGCATGGGTCGGTGATGTCGGGTGCCTTTTCATTTCAAAATGGCAGAAGGTTGAAATCGAATTAATGAGAACATCCATAATCAGGTAGATTCAAAGGAGAGGAAAAAAAGGAAAACAAAGGTCTCTTTCAACCCCTCCGGCCCATTGAATTCCCCATCATAAATCGAACCTTCTGAACCTCTTTAATGTTTACAGAAAGGGAACGTGTCTAGTCGGTGAAATTAGCAGTAAATCCACATGTCTGCCCCAGCCTCTCCGCCGGTGCGCCTCCATTGAAATTTACAAATACCGGAAGTTGTTGGTTGTCTGACCGGAAGGAAAGTTAAGCGAACGCGTTCGATTTGACAATTTCCAGCCAGGAGGATTTGACTAACCTGGGGAGCTTAATGTCCACCCAGGTGGGACGCTTCCTGAGCCTTGACCCACCCTCGGCAGGGTCAATCTGTTCGGGGGCGGTTGCTGTTGTTCTATTCTCCCTTCCCTTCCCCCCCCCCATCTCTTCACTAGAGGGTGACTACCCAAAATTTTGGGGTTTTGATTTGATTTTTGCGTTTATTAAGGCTTGGAAAGTGTATTTTGTCTGGCAGACGGATCGGAAGGAGATGACAAGTCATATTTTCAGTCGTTTCCCAAGTCGGTGCCATTTCATCCCCCGATGGCACCATCAGACACTTCAATCTCTCGAGATTATCAAATCTAATCAAAAGTAAATTCCAACCGACGACGGCCGGGTGTAAAATAAACCGGAAATTGATATACGCTCGCGTTTTCCCGCGTAAACAAATGACGTGACGAACGTGATTTTTCATCCTTTTCTGCCTCCGGGGGAGGGGGTGGTTCACCTGAGTCTCTCACAGGACTCCCCGAAGACTTAACTTTGTGTCTCTTTGGATTGCACTTCTTCGACTTACCTTTCTCGAAAAACCTATCCTGTATCTCTTGTCTTGTGTTTTCTCCCCTTGGATTTAACCTCTCATTTCTGGCGTTTTTTGCCCTTCTTCTTCTTCATCATCCCCCTTCTCATAACATTTCTTTCACTCTACTTTATTTTCATGCTTATGCTGTCACCGAGACTTAGCACCTGTCTCAGGCACCCGTCTTCTCTTGCTGTCTCCTCTTCTCTTGCTCGATCTTTAATTTAGTTAGTGTACTCCTGCCTGTGCTTATCCTCTCACGTCTGCTGTTGTGCTTTGTTTCGGTGTACGTTGCCATGCTGGGTTTACTTGTTGTATTCTGTTCAGCAGTTTTCCTGCTTCTTCCGCTTTTTTTTTTGCTTGTTGACTCACTCCGGTTCTTTTAATTAACCGAATCGATCAGTTTCACTTTCACAATGACGAACTAGTTTTCCCTCAGTTCTTTACTTTTTTTCCTAGTCAGTCAAGCGCATTTTGATTTAAGCTGCACTCAAACGAAAAACATATTTCCATGACACATGCCAATCCGTCGGGATTTTCATGTTTAAAACCATCGGAGAAGTTAAATTACGATGTGGTAAGAGGAGATGAAGAATTAGGTTGGGCTCGGGGGTTTTGGCATGTGAACCCCGCGATGTGGGAGTGCCGCGGTTGGGGAGGGGGGGAGGTAACAAAAGTGAGAGAGAACGTGTGCGTGTGGAAGTGTACGTGTGCGTTCGTATGCGTGCGTTTTCGGGCTACAGAGGGACGCGGCGAAGGTTTCCAACTTGGGGGACACGCGTTTTCCACGTAAAAGTCATCCACCTCTCTCCGCTCTCGCAACGTGTATATTTCATCCCTTTGAGAAAACTATTTCTTTTAACACGCGGCGTGGAAAAAAGTGGCAGCAGATTAAAGGAATCGTAACGGCCGTGTCGCTTGCGGAAAGGGTTCGCCGGAATTTAACATTTTATTTTTGTCAATAGTTGGAAATTATATGACTGACGTAGAGGGGTGTTGTTTGTCTGCTGTGACTACCCCATTTACCACCGGGCTTTACCCCATTCGAATTTTTATAAAGACGGCGTGAAACTTAACAACCCGTTGGAACTCGTGAGTACACTTATATACAAAAACAGACGCAGAAAACACTTCACGAGACTTTCCTTGAGTAGAGGTGTCTTGGTAAACTGCACAGGGTTTGGTTTTTTGGTGGGGTAGAAAAAAGGGATCAAAGAAAAGGTCTATTAGTGAAATTTCACTTGAGCAATGGCAAACCGATGGCGAGATATATGATGAATGAAGCAAGGGGAGGGAATTCGACCAACCTGGAAATGGTTAATAAATGATGCAGGAGACAAGCTCAGGACACCCTGGAGAATTTGAAGTGGAGCTTGTAGAAAAAGGAGAATGGATTGAACGGTCCTCTCAGGAACGGGCAGACCCCAAAGTTGTTTTTTTTTGTCAGCCATAAGCCATCAATACCTGTCGCTGAAACAGAGAGAGACGGAGAGAGTGAACCTTTTGCTCAACTTAAATGGAATTATAAGCCGGAATGAAAAATAAACGGTGCCGTTGAGGTTGTGATTAGTGCAGGGGTGAAGTGATGTATCGCCGGTTGTTTGCCATCATCAAAAGATGGAACAGCGCTCTTCAATATTTGAAAAGGTTTCCACTTCTTGAAATGTACACTTTCGGATCGTGCCACTTTGTAGTTGTAGTTATAGTATCTTTCTTTTTTTTTGTCTGGTAGAGCCTTACTTTTTCACTTCCACCGAGTGTTCCTCATCGGTCACATTTCCAATCGTTGCCTTTTTTTATATCGCCTTTTTATGTTCGCGTTCCCTCTTACATACGTTTCTCATGCTTACTTTTATTTCCTTTTTATTCTCTCATTTTTTTAAACTCGCGTTTCCACCCCACTTGAGCAGGAGGTACGAACGGCCATCAATTTATTGTAATGAATACCTGTAATGTGTTTACTTGGAATTTAAAAACATTATGGGGGTTGCATCCGTTGAATTGACTCAATCTGGGTAATGCTTTATTACGGGACTGAAGTGAAATTAAACGTTGTTTACCATTCTCCTTTCTCGTTCCTGGATCTTAATAGCTACTACAATAGAAATAATTTATGAAAAATTATTAATAACAGATATAAACTGAAAGAACACCGTAAGTACCGTTGAACAAGAGAAGGGACAAAGAGGGAGAGAACGGTTTAGAGAAACACGAGAGCGGGGGTAGCAGGTGACCAGTGTTTTAGCAGACAAAGGCAGCTTGAAGGGGTTGAAAAAATTAGGTTTATAAAATTTCTCTTAAGGTAGTGAAAGCCATAAAGAATGGCAAATTTGCAAAAGTCGAGTCGAAACGAAAGGAGAGTAGAAGTCGGTCGTAAATAACGGCGGACACCGACAAAGGCAAATGGCCTTACAACAGAAGAGGAAGGCAAATTTACGTAAGGAGCAACAAAAAGGTTGAAAAATTTGTTTTGAAGATGTAAACGAGCGAGAGGAGAGATGGAGGCAAGGGATGAAAATCCCGGGAACAAAAGGAAAACAAAAAATATTTTTAAACACATAACTTACACATAAGTCAAATTATTTATTAAGATGGGAAGGGATGATGTGTGTGTGTGTGAGCGCGCGTGGCCGATTGTAGGATGGTGGCTGGAAGCTCTTGGAGTCGCAGTGGCATTGGCATGGGAAACCCACTTGGATTGAAAAGGGAAAGGTTTTTAGTTGAAAAAAAAAGAACAAAAAGCACGACAGAGTGGCAGAAGCACACGGAGAAAGAGAGAGAGAGAGGAAGGCAGCGCCGACGCTCTTCGTAAAAGCTCAGATAAAATCGAACGGATTCCGAACGCTTTTCGATTCAGTCGTGTCCCGAACAGATTGTGGACTTGACACGCGAACGTAGAAACGCACGCGCTCGCTCGGACGTACGTACGCGACATTTCGAACGCACGCGAAACTTGTTCGCACGGAATACGCGTACTCAGGCACCAAGTTCGGGTATCCTTAGAGGCGACAGCAGCAGTGGTGTCGGAAGTGTGTTTTTCTAGTGGTTTCGTGTAACCTTCCCCGGGTAATTGTTTTTATCTGCCGTTGTTTGTGACCAATTGGTTGTCGCTGACCAATTTGTAGTGTGTCCCGTGACGTGAGTACATGTGCCTAGAAATTTGGAATAAAGTTCTGGGACGAAATTATTAAGGAGCCTGACACGGGGGAAAAGGATTTTTATAACGGTGAGTCCGTAACTTAAATTAAACGTGAACGTCGGAACTTTAACACAAAAAATAGTTTGTAGTAACTACCAAAAATATTATATGAGCATATTGAAGAGTAACAATATGGCGTAATAAAACAATAAATAAACTTTAATAATAAGCAAAAAAATGGGAATATGAGAAATATAAATAATAAATATAAAAAATATAAATATAAAAGAGAAATATAAAAGATGAAACGCGTATCATCGTATACCAAGTTATATAAAGTTTTTTTTTTATTTTTATGCTCGTGTTACCGTACTTTTGGAGTTTTTTCTCAAATTATTTGACACTACAATTTTTAGTAATTCAAAAATCTTAATTTAATTCGGTGATGAAACTGCACCACGTGTAGAATTCTGTAGTGGTGTGCTAGACGAACTTTTGTGTGGTTCAAATTTAGTTGAGTCGAATAAGAAATATTTTACCATATTTTACTTTACATTTTTGTGGACGAGGCAGTTATAAAAAGATTATTTACTTACTTATTGGTACGAAAAATTATTGAAATAGCTTTTTAATAGACGAGTACCATCGCTCGTAGAACTCTGTTCTACGGTAATAAATCTATTGACTTCTAAATTGATTGTTTACCAAAAGAGTTGAATTCTGAATGAAGGCAGAATAAATTTATTCATGCCCCAAGTTTGCTGCAGTTTGGTGGTAGTGACACTAGGTGTTGTAGTAAGGCGTAGACGGAGGCTTGTGTAACCCGTGTCTTTCTCCCATCGCCGGTGATTTGCAATTTTTGACGGTGGCCGCGAAATTTACGGGAGGAGTCGCGTTCACCGATTGAAAAATACGAGTTTTGTGCAGAGGAGCCAAGAGCTTCGTAGCCGGGATTCGATAGTGTAAGCAAAAATGGAAATATATATATTTATATATCGTATATACGATAAGGAGCTTCCGGAACAAGTGGCGCGGCTAATGAACACGTGAATGCGATTGAAATATTAAAAAGTCACTGATGCGAGGAAATGAATCCGACTTATCGATGCCCATGTAAACAGAATCGGCCATTTTTAGCTTAAAATGGAGTCTGCTGAGAGTTGGTTGCGCCTGACGATTGTCCCCTGATCACTACAACAGTTCAATTCATAACTATTCATAACATCTTTTAATAGTTTAGTGCGTTTTGTATTACTGTTGCTTACCTGTTGTTCTGGCTTTCCAAACTCTCCGATTTTATTTCGCTGTACAATTATTGGTATTGGGTGAAGTTTCCGTTCTCTACTATTATCACTTAACTACTTACATACTACTGCTATTACTACTACCACCTTAATCGTACTCGACTGTATTATGCCGTGTAGTATCATTAGAAAATAATCGGTTTTAATAGGTCGATGGCTATAATCAAAGTCAACTCTTTCTACATTGTTTTTTTATTATTATTCTTGGTCAACATATTGTAGTACTCTAAGTAGTGCAAAGGAGTATAAAGTAGCTGCGGTACTACTGTGCCCTACAAATGGAATTTGTATGTCGCGTTATTAAAGCGACTATTACGACAAGTTGACACGGGCGTGTTCTAAATAATAATTTAGTAAATTGCCATTGTATAATTAAATCAGCGCTTTATATTATTTGTTTATAGGATCGAATTAGTAAATAAGTAAATGCACAAGATATGAAAATAAATATAGTAGTGATAAAAAGAGAGATGTGTGTTGTCATTTCACAGAAGTATCTACAAGAATTTGAATGAGTAATAACTGAAAGTATGACGTTACGAAATGCTTCGTTGAAAACCTTCTTCGGGGACCTCCTTACATGTCTGCCATCGATGTACATGTACAATATGATCTAATTACATTATTAATTTATATCCGTATTAATCGGAATCGGAATGAAATCCTGACTTATTAACGACATTCCAGACAACATTCGAGTTAACTCTATAAAGTTGCAAGCACTCACCTCGTGCGCGACCGTTTTGCGGGTGTGATCTCCTCCCCGGCAGACGAGGGTTAAAACTCTATAAATAGTCAAATTGTATAGTAAATGAAATGGAGATGGTATCAGTCTTTAATTGTTCGGAAATTGAAAGGGGTGAACGACAATAACCGAACGTACAACACAAATTGAGTAACATAAAAATGAACTCTGCGACGGAAATCAGATGTACATTGTGGATCGCCCTGGAGGGATCACTCGCTACATACAAAAAAACTTGTATACTCCTATTGAACGTATGTTCAGATGATCAGAAAAATACAGTGACCAAACACATTACAAATTATTTAAAAATTAACTACAACTCAACCTACAATTTAACCTAACCTAACTCAACTGTGTTATAATTATAATAAAGAACGTGTTTCTACCACAACTACAATGATAATTACATCGTAGCAATATTATTAATAAAAACATTTGCCGACTACGAACCAATTAAATAATAAATTGACTCAATAGAAAAATAATCGGTGGAAAACCATGAATTTATTTTTAATTATATTATTTAAAAAGAGGAAAGAGTGCGGTTATATAAACTTTGTGTTTTACTTAATCAAATATTATATATTGTACATAAAATTTTTAAAATTTTCTTAAAAACATGCAAAGACCACAAAAAGCATTTCTTTTTAATACGGTTGCTTTTTTAAATTTATTTTTTAATATGTCTTACACATTGACATGTACTTTGATTTATTTACGGTTATTTATATTTTTTTTACCTTCTTTTAAATTTCGGCCGTACACGTCACAAGCGGTTGCTGTACGTAAATAATAATATATATAAAAAAATCTTTACGCATTTGTATAAAAACGTCTCATATTTGTATACACTGGACGTGGAAGTTATGTTTCCCAGTAAGGAAGTACTTTCTCTACAATTGGAATAGTTTATTTCTGGTTACTACTATTTTCGTCGTTCCGTAGTTTATTCACTTCGTAAACGATGGTTTGTTTGAAGAAACTAACAAAACAATTTTCTTGTTACGACATTTTGTTAACCGAACGTTTTTCCCTGTCTAAGGGAAATCATAGTTACATGGGCCGCGTCTAATAAAGTCCGGGAAGCTTTCAATTTGTAGTGCTACCAGTACCACAACCTACCTAACACCTACCTCGTACATACCTATTTACTGTAGTGGTGTTATGTAAGTTTTAGAGGGAAGTCGACGACGGTTTTGTAATTAGTTTATTTTGGCCTTAACACGACCCCGTTAATACATTAATATACTATTAAAACATCATTAATAATGCGACGGTAGTTGGCTAAGTAGAAGGATTCTACTTACCTTACGTTGTAGTGTTATTGCCGCTCTATTTCACCGTATCAAGTTAATAAATATTAATTGAGTTTTACCGTGGCATTAATTTTTAATGTGTGCGTATACATATATTGTATGTATGAGGTTGGTAATAAATGCAAATGTAAAAACGCCGTAATAGTATAAATTACATTCACAAATGGAATTTATTGATTAATAATAGTTATTATCGGTGTAATTAGGGGTACGTGATAATTAACCGAGTTTCAAATTATCATAAAACGTATATAGTTTATTGGACGTTCAGGTCAGTTGCTGTTGTTTTTTTTCTGACGGGAAAAGTCCCGGCAGGGGCCTTTGCTTTTTTTTTATCCCACGGGTTGATCTGGGGCAACCGTCGGATTTACTGCACAGAACGACACGCAAAAGGAAGGCGTCGTGGCAGCAGAAATCGTTCCGTTCTCAAAGCGAACGTCAAGCCCCGGGGCCGTTGAAAGGAATTAGAATGACGCGTCCTCCTGCTCATCTGCCACATCCCAGGCCTCCCCATCGAGAGTTTGACCTCGTCGTTTCGGGTGTTTCCGAGGCCTCCGGGATTAAAACGACACGTCGGGTATTATCGTTTGATACATCTAACTTGCCTTGGAGTGCTCAGACCGCAGTCTGAGCGATTCGCAGCAGGAGAACTGATTAGGGCAGGCATTAATAAACCGTTCTGGTTGGGAAAGTGTCAAACTGAGACGGATGATAAATGCGAAAGGTCCGATTGTAGTGTGGCGAATTGTAGTGCTGCGGTTGTTTGTGCCGATTCCTTCCTGTGAGAAGGCAGCGCCGGGAGTTCGCCGTGAAACAGTCCGTGCGGACGAATTTAAATTTCGAACTATAAATATTTCACTCGAAACGTTTTCTCGTCCTCTTCCAACTACTTAGTCTTCTTCCGTTAACCTTTGTCTTTCACCTTTTCAGCAGTTCCATTTTGGGTTTTTTTTTATATGTCGTGTCTACCTGATGCCGTGAATGAATTCATTCATTGTGCCACGCCGTCAGTCAGTGTCGACGTCAGTGTTACTTTCGTAACTCTTTTTCTTTGTCACCCTCCCGATTCCTTTGATTCAATAAGTTAATTCTCTTCGAGTGGAAATAATTTGACAAGGAATGTGGAGGGCGGTGTTAATAACCCTTTCACCTCTCGTTATCACCGATCCGGATACATAATAAATTTCTCCAAATACATAAAGACAATGTTTAGTTGATTCATCCATTGGAAATTCTTACGTTACGGGAGTCAATATTTATTAAACAATGTTTGCAACTTCCGTATTTCCCGAATTCTCTCTTTATTGAAATTTCATTACAGACTTTAGTAACAAGTTCGTTACACGAGTCAATAAATCTTATAAGTGAAGTAATAAAGGACGTCTAGGAAAGTTGCGTAGTAATAACTTGATGACGTCGGTACGTTAAATTGTTGTCGCACTACTGTTGTAATGGAACATTTATAGTACGAGCGAAATATGATAATGTCATCGTATTAATGACATAATGTAATCACATAATCAAAAATAAAACAGGTACTGATGCAAGAGAGCCTAACTTTATAGTTGAACGTGTTACATACTTAATATGATACTATGATGGATCTGGGAGGAGATGTAGCTGTAATATGAATTTTATTTCTCTTAAATAAATTGGATAATTGATATTATGTGTGTATTATTAGTGATTACGCTAGCTGCAAAATTATTTTACAATTTTACTAAAAATTTGCCGTAATACTTGGGTAATTGTTGCCTAAGACGTAAAACAAAGTTTTACGTACACGTCAAGTGCTCAGCGACGCCAGTGCGCAAAGTCAAAATAAATTACGTACAGCAAAAATTGAACCAAATGGACCGAATTTATTTTATTTGCTCTCGTCGAGATTGAATCTTTGCTGCGGTAAATCTCGGGTGACTTCCACCTAACCGATTGAATATCAAATAGCCTCTCAAAGAAGATAGCCGGGAGAGTTTTAATGTTTACATTTACCCTTAATCTACGGAGTCGCTGTGTACGGCGGTACGTCTCTGAACCGTAGCAAGAGTAAACCGACTACTCGCGACAAGAGTGCCACGGCGGTGGTATCATGGGGGGGGGAGGGTTAGGGAGCGGGTGTTTGATGAAGGGAAAGGAAGTAAGAAATTAGTTGCTGGAACTTCGTCTGTGATGGCGAAGTTGAAAGATTTGAATGAAACCTCAAAAAGGTTCTTTGGGAAGTTGAAAACAAGAAAGAGATTTCTAATAGAACAACCTAAATACAAAAAAAGAAATGTAAACCGGTCCGCTGAAATATTTCTTTGCTTCATCGATGATCTTCCCCGAGCCGTTTCATAACCTTTCGACGTTTCGCCTGAGGGTTTTCACCTTTCCAGCTGGAGCCCATCAAGCTCCATTCCCCACCCCAAAAACCAACCGCCCTCGGAAACGGAAACTACACCTTTTACGAAATATTCTAAAAAGGAGAGCCTTTCATTTCGGTAAGAGTTACGAAACGGAGAGTGTTTCACAACTTTGTAATAAATAAGAAAACCCATCGAAATTTTGGGCTTTTGTCTTTGGGAAATTTTGGGGAAGAAAAGTAAAACGAGTGAAAGGCGGGGGGCGTGCGGCGGGCGGTGGGGGCGGCGGTGAACGGCCGGAACTCTTCGTGGCACCAGATAGAAAAATAAATTTCCTTTACAAATAGAAAATTTGATTCCGGGCAGAAAAATTAAAAAGGAAAGGAGCGCGGGCTGAGGAAGCGGGGAGAGGTTCGCGTTCCTGACGCAAAACACAGAGGAGAAAGGCTTTCACCTGAGTGAAAGTTTCATAAAAGCCACTTCCGCTGTGTTTCTCACCCTGAAACATTTCGCCTGCACTCGAACGTGTGCGTTTTTTTTCCCCCGCTAGGAAAGCTAGAATTATCTAGTTTTAATTTTATAACACTACAACTCCTCAAATGTTTAAATATTGTAATTTTAATTTTGCTTGATTGATGTTGTAGACGAACTTTCACAACGAAACCACAGCAATGTAAAACTGATCCACAGAGATGTATAAAAATTATTAATAAACCAATTATTAAGTAAATATTAACTACTAACCAGATTGTTAGTACATAATCATTCTGTACTATTATTATCGATCTTAACTACAAAATTAATATAATTTCTAAATGTATAAGTACAATAATTCAAAGAATACGTAACAGACGAAGTAATTAATTTTCAATTATTTATCGGTGAATTTTATGTATTGTTTCACTGCGGGTTGCATTTACTTATTTGTTGTACCTGACTTACATAAAACGTACGTGATGTCTAGTAAATAACTCCAACCGTGGAGTGATCCGATCACCAGATTAAAGAGTATCGGTGATGAATTGAAATTTCATCACGTCAGCAGTCAACTGTCCCGAGGAAAGGTTTTAATTAGCCATCACTCCGTGAGGACCACGTGAAAAGTTTATTATTAAACAAGCGAGTTGTAACCCCATTAAACTGTTAATAACATGTTTGTGGATTATTTAATTACGCAGGGAAATCATTAGATGGAAACGACGCCATCGTCTCTAAGAAAATTTCAATTCATCCGATAATTGAAAAGGATTTATCCGAGGTTAACCCGAGTCGTTGCTCCTTCAGGTCGAACCTTTTTTTTTTCTATCCCCGTCCGAAAATAACAAAGTTGTCAGTACGAGGGTCCCGGATGGGAAGGCTCTCCCGAAGATTTTTCATCCTTTTTCATCCTTCGACGAACGAACGGGTTCTTAAGTCGGTAGAAAACACACGACGGCACGCAGGTTGTTGTTGCAGGGAAATGGCACTTTGAAGTTAGGCAGAAAAATACCGACGGGTAGAAAGGTTGAAGCGGCGGAGCTACCAAACGCCAAAAAGGTTTTAAATTTTGGTAGGACGGTTTGCAGAAGGTTCGAGAGAAGGTTTTGAAGGAAAAGCCGAAAAATGGGCAGATAAGCCCTCCGGGATAATTGCGTTTAGGTGGTCAGAAACTCTCCCCGGGCCTTCTTCTCTGGTAACTCGTTAAAACTTCACGTTAATGAAGTTTTCCTTCCTTTTATTTCTATCCTTTTAAGGTTCTTGTTTTTCATTTTTGTACCGGCGGACGCTTTTCTCACTCCCTTTCCGTTGTAGTTCCTTTTTCCGACCTGGCTCTATTTAAATTTTGATGGAATTAATTTTTTCAATTGTTTCCCATTGCTACCCGACGCTTTGCTCCTGTTCGCCGGTTTTTACAGCGTCCTCCGGTGGTTTTGTTTTACTTTTTTTTTGTCCCTTTTTTGTCGGGTGATTGTTCTTCTCTTCTCTTTTTCTGCCAGGTTAGGTTGGCTTAGGGTAGAGTAGGGTAGGTTATGGTGCACGCAGGTGACAAACCTTTGGGTCTTCTGTAACTTCTCTCTAAATTGGTAGACCCCTTTCTAGCTCTGCACGGGCTAAGTCTCACACAGTTCCTATTGGGTTGTCATTTCCTTTGAATATCGAAAGTATTTGTCTTATTTTTTTAGTTGTGTTTTACCATGGAAACAAATCATCTGCTGCACTTACCTATTCTTAAATAGCTGCGAATTACAGTTCCTTTTTCCCCCATATATTACACCATCCCGTTTACCTATTTTTTAGTTGCCATCCAACTACCATTCCTATCATTTTATAACATCTGCACCATCATCCACGGCAATAGTTTCGTCCCGTAGTAATTGTACGAACCCCGGAAAGTACCTCATTGTCAATATTAATTATTTCATCCCTTGCAACTTTTTATGGTACGCACTACCCATTGGGACTACTCAACAACTGGGCGAATGTCGAGGAATTGATTATTCAGGCTCGTAATTCACAAAACGCGGCGGAGAGGTGGTGAAGGCTCTCAAGAATGAAAGTCCGATGGATTTTAAATTAAACCCGGATGCTAGAAAGGGTGCACACGGGAAATTAATTGTGAATAAGAATTTATTTTGGACGTTACGAAAAGCCGTAAAACCTGGGAAAAGGATCATGAAAAGGTTTCCAATTGAGTTTTCTCGTCACCATTATGCTGAAATTACCGCACACACGATGTTATCGTAGGTTTCCAGCTGCCGTCTACGTTCTCTCGTCCTACATTTGGCCCCTGACAGACGATTTCATTTTTGCAACATCAAATATGGTCACATGTTGAAGGACGGATCCAATCTGGGAATATGAAAATGGAAAAAGTATGGCAGGACGTTTTTATGACTTTGAATAAGAAGAAATTTTTACCGTGACCCTTAAATTCTGTTGGATAACAGGAGGGAAAAACTGGAAAAAACTATTGAAACCGGTCCCTAAGGAAATGAGAAAGTGTCCTCTATAAATGAGAAGTGAAATAGCACTATAACGATTTTTTTAGTACATACACAACTGTATAGATTTATATAACGGTCGCGAGCACATTGTATATGTACATGTGTGAAGTTACACGGTACAAAGGGATTTATAGACGGGTATGTATAGGTCTGTACTACATACAATGTACACTGTTGAGGAACTAAGATTGTAGTTGGTAGTAGATTGAACCTCATCGGGTTGGACAAGACTTAAGGACCAGATGAAGTAGCGACAGAGGGTGGGTTTTTTGTTTCTAACGTGGGCACCTAAAAACGCAAAGAATAAATCGAGTACAGGCGTTTTGTAATGAGTAGTTGACTAGCAACAGGGTCAGTCAAAGCAAACGCAAAAATAGAAAAGACAAGTGACACGCAACGGAATAAAACCGGCGGCTGTACAAAGACCGTAACGGGAAAAGGAACACGCGAAACGAGCGCCAAAAAGCCAAAGGAAACCCCCGAAAAAGTCAAGTGACAGCAGCGAAACACGAAGAAGACATTCAGCCCCGGTGTGTGTATGTGTGTATGAAAAGGCGTGCCGGAATGAATCGGTGATAACCGTACATAAATCTAAACAATCAGTCGTCGCAATCAAGAAGAATAAGAAATGAAAATGTCTTTGTGGCTTCGAACGAAAGCAAAAGTTATGAAAGTAACAGGCGAGAGACGAGCGATATGAAACGATAAGAAAACAAATTTCGGTTAACTTTCCGCGTAGAAACTGTGAAGTTATCGGGGAAGAGGAAGAAAATAAATTTTAACCGAATTAAGGATACAATACATTTCGATAAGATAAGGATGATATATCTTTGACGGTCCGTACATTTTACTAATAATTAAAATGATAGTTAAAGCAAAGAGACGAACAGTAGCAAAAATAAGTCGAGAGGTACGAACAGCAAAAGGCACTCTGTAGTGAACTACAACTGGTAGATGGGCGGGCCGACTATTGCAGTCGTAGCAAATGCAGGGGAGAGGTGTACCACAGCAATGTTACCGAAAAGGGAATGGACGGATCAGAAGAAGTAGATAAATGTTAAAAGGGAGGAATAAAAAGGGAGGAAAAAAATAAGAGAAAAGAAAAGCGGAAAGACTTATCTCTGGTTTCTAGTTTTCCTCCGGATGGATCAGACGGTAGAAAAGTGAGAAATAATTTATCAGAACTCTCTCCTCGTCCTAGTTTTTTTTTCTATTTTCTATGGTCTAAACTTCCGTTAAAAATCTCGTCAAATTGAGGTTTCCATCAATGGTGAGAATGGGCTTACACAGAAAACGATGTGAAGAGCTCAGACGAATTTCAGGTTGTAGAAAATTGAGAAGGTCGAACGAGAGGGAGAGACGGAAAGAGTTACGAAAATGAGGAAAACTGTATGAAAAGTTGTGAAAACTTTTTGGAAAAACTTATGCAACCGAAATAAATTTCAATTCTGAGCTCGCATTCACCTTCTTCCGAGAACTTTTTTTCCTCTCACGTCAACCTGATTTCTGTTTCGTCTATTCCGCCATTTTTGTACATCTAGTTTTGTATCTAGGCGAGGTAACCAACCGCGGACTTGGAGAGAGAGAGAGTGAAATTTTAAAGAATCCTAACTTGTCGACGTTATGAATCCTTTCTTGGTGGTTTTACCGGAGCGTATTGTCAGTCAACTGAACTTCACAAAGCGCTACATAAATTTCTGTATATAATTTAAAAGGCTTAATGCGACCTTTTAGTTGGTCGTAAATAACGTTTCTCAGGAGAGAACCTTCTCATAAGTGCACGACGTGTTATCAGACGGAGAGGTTGACGACCTTTCGTCTTGGAAAATTGGTCCGTGTGCGAAAGAAGAGTTCTCACTCGGTCACGCTTTATCAAAGATACATTTTTTAATATTTCTTACTGTAGCATTTCCCTCTGTCGAGCAATTTTTTCGAGTTAAATAGTCTTTGAAGAATCGCTAGACGTGACGAAGAATCGCCTGTCCGCCACGCTCCCTGACTCTACGTATTTTATCATATTTATTAAAACTATTAAACTACTCGTTTTGTACTCAAACACTCGCATCAATTGCAGTTCCATCGCAAATTTTCTATTCATACATTTACATCGGTATAAATTGATACAAAAGTATTTTCAAGTGTCTATTTCTAGTTTACAATTAAATTTTGTTTCGGTTCTTAATCGAATCTATTTCTATTTTCTCTACGTCTTATATTTCGTATTAAATACCTCGAAAAAATAGTTTTGTGTTGTTCGTATGTTTTATTATTTTACATTTACAATAATTTCTTATTTATATTAGACAAACAAAACATTTTTGGATTCAAAACACACTGCACTTTATAAAGTGATATTTTACATTATTAAAGAAATTGATTTTCGATTTAATTTGAATAATTTTTAGTATAATAGTATAGTAAATAATTTTAATAATTTAATTGAAAATAATTAAATAAAAGTAACGGTTTAAACTAATACATTTACCGAATATGAAACATTCATTTTGCTACTACATATACTTTCATTATTTGTTGGTTGAAAGTTAATAGTTGTTTAATAGTTGGTTAATAAGTGTATTAAATATTTCTATTAATGATTCAATAATAACGCTAGATTTAAAATTCCAATTACTATTTAATGTAACAATAATTTTTACCGCAATCTTAAGTAACATTTATAAACATATTATATTATATTATAATATATATATATTATTTGAATATTTTATTAACAGAGACGCAAGTGTGGACGTAGAAAGATATTTATAATGGTATATTAAAATTTAAGATGATAGTTATCGTAATATTATAGGGAATTGTATGAACGGAACAACGTTTTTTTTTTTTTTGGAGGAACACACGACAGAACAGAATGCAACTTGAATGGAGTAAACAAAACGGAAAATTATAATTATATGCAAAATAATCGAGTATGAAATGAGATTAATTTGGGATGGAACTTTGGCACCGGTTTTTGTCCTCTCTCACATGCTCCCGGTCCACGCGGTCGACGTTGAAATCTCATTTTAGGGCTTATAATTTACACTAGGCTTAGTATATATATTACGAAAACGATTTGCATATTTTTGTCGTATGCGAGAGCGAGAGCAGATGCCACTTCGTTGACCTCAATTGAAGTACAAAGGGAAAAGGAAAATGTTGTTTCGGTTTTGTATTTTTGTTTGTATTCTGTAGCGAATCAATATGAACATTGGTGACGCACGGAGGTTGTGGTTTTCCAGGCATGAGGAACTCCTACGCAAGTAAAAGATGTAAAAGAATTATGTACAGTATTACAGAAGAAAGGATTGTTTGATCCTTTTGATTGTTTTATGAAAACATTGACATTTTAGTAGCATGGAAAGAGTGATGAAATGGTGAAAGAAGAAGAATATGAGAGCGTCGCACGAGAGAATGTTAACGTGGGGAGTGTAAAGAAAGGAACAAGGAAGACAAATGAGAGAATTAAGAAAAAAAGAGAGGGAGATAAACAGGAAGGCGAAAAGAAAGAGAGAAAAGACACATGAGGCAGAAGGATTGGGAAGGTAGAGAAAGAGCCAGAAAAGAAAGGGAGAAGCGAGAGAAAGATGACAATAGTAAAGTGAGAGACACAGTAGAGATGGAGAAGCAGAGCGGGAGAGAATGATAAAGATGGGGGAAGGCAGAGGGAATTAAAAGGATTAGGAAGGCAGCGTTTTATGTAAAACGAAAACAAAAATAGGAGAGTTGGCGAGTGAGTGCCGCAGAGCTGATAGGAAGACAGGACGTTAATGAAGATTCGACAGGCGAAAGAATTGAACACTGTAAATATTTATAGCAAAGCTATAACATAAATAAATAAATAAATAAGCTCTGTGAAACTTTTTGAAAGCTTTAAAGGGACGGGACAGGGGATGAGGTGGCGGTCGGGAGATTCAAATTTGGCGGGAAGGAGGCGCGAAAGGGCCCAGTGAAAATTCAACTGTGGGCCCAACCGGAAGAAAATTTTCCATCATAGGAAATCGTATTAACGAACTTCGTTTTTCATTTCGACACACATCGGATAAATGAGTTTTTTTCTCATGTATTTCATGTAATGTACATGTACATAAATACATAAATATACATTAGAACGTGAATTTGAAAGCAACGGCTCGTTTGCTAACGTTTCGAACATTGCTCTTCGTCGTGTTGCTTACGCTACATACTTTGTACGTATATTTTTAAGTATACTTCGAGACTTTTATACATAAAATCGTACGCATAAATAATTAAACACGTGACACTTATTAAATTATGTAGCTTTCACTTTATTTTCTACAGTTCAGGGGTAGTTGTCGGGTAGTTTTCTTTTGTTTAAGTAGATGACTTTATAATTTTGTGTATATGTTTTTGATTGGTGGTTGTAGCACTGTAGGGTCTACCAAATGTATGCTAGACATGTGCAAGACAATTGTAGAAAAGAATACCAGAAAGGACAGAAGGATAAGAGTTTGGCTTACACAATACGACGCAACTAACGTAGGGAGAAGTAAACAAAATAAATAAAAAATATAAATAAATGTATGACGAAATGCATGTGAACTTCAAATTCATACGTTCATGGAGAAGAAATGGTTCTGCTTGAAACAGTAAAAAAAAAACAAAATTTATAAATAAATAAGGTAATAAAATAATGAAAAATAAATAAGATAAACAAATTACATGCTTAAATACATAAATTTGAAAATTGTAAACTTCCTCACGTAGACGAAAACTTGTTTGCTACCGTTCGTAATTTGAAAACTCCTCAAAATGTGTATATCTATATATACCTGTATTGAATATCTCAAAATTAATATGTACATACAATACATATTTTTACATAAATATAAATTTTATTTAAATTGTTGAGAAAGGATAGCTTTAGTTTGATTTGCAATCGTTCAAAATGTGGCATTGACTCGCTTTCCTTCAAACGGAATTGTAACATACCTCTTACCTGTAGGTAGCACATAAACATAATTTAAAGAGACGTCCAATGAGCGTCTGTTCTATTAGGGGCAGTAGGTTTCCATGTCACTTTCATAACTTTTACTAAGCGCACAGGCGAGGGAATGATGAAAGGGGAGGGGAGAAAATCTTATTTGTTGTTGTAAGCAAACAAACTGTTGTTGCCGGTCGTGTAAATATCCTCTCTCTCTCTCTCTCTCTCATCGTGTAAAATATAAATGAAGGGCCTTGTATAAATAAATTTTCATTATACATTTTGTCTCAGGTGAGAGAACTTGGCGTTCAGGTTGCCGGTTTCCGAATGAAACGGCCCTAAATTTAAAAAAAGAAATTCCCGGTCTTTTTTAATTCGGCCATTTTGGGCGGTTTGTAATGTTGTTTTTTTTTACTTTTGAGCCGACTCTACGTCGTAGCAACAATATTTTAATAACCGTGGATAGGAGTGAATAGGAGTCCTATTCTTCTAGGACAGACACGTAGCACTCGTACCATCTCTAACGAAGGGCTAAAACAAGGCATTTGTATGCCCGAAAGCTGTCTACTTAAAATTGATGATGTTCCTCCTAAACAGGAGAAGGCAGATGTAAGTTGGTTCAGATCAGCAGACAATGTAAGAAATTGACCGGAGAGGAGAGGAGATCTGATCGATGAATGTGATTGGCGTTTATTGAATCTATTTACCATCGATTGAATATAAAATTCCCTGGAAAGTTTTCGGGAAGAAGAAACTTGGGTTTTATTCTGGTCAATTACACGTTCACACCTGTATTGAACGGTATTCGTTAGGTGTAAGTAGACGAGTCAAAACGTCAGCGGCCGTCTCTGATTGTGTCTGCTTCATGACAAAAGTTAACTAGTAAAACAAGAGCGTTCAGGAGTAGTGTTTTTAGTCGCATTTTGCTTGTAATGATTTTGTTTTTGTAATCAAACAATTCATAATGTACTGTACGTATTCTAAACCTTTTGTTATAAAATCTGTCTCTTTTAACGTCACACAGAAGCAAACGGGTTACCGACTCTCATACAGGTTTTAGTGAGGTATACATTTATATACATTTAATGGGATTAATGGCTGTAAATCGCAAGAATACAATAAATATAAATCTTGCCGAGCACTTAGGCAAAATTAATAAATTAATTTATTAATTATGTTTAAATACGGTAATATAAAATTAGAAAAATAGGATAATACAAATATAAAAAATCAATAAGTTTTTATTTATGTATTATCCGAGTGGTCTTTTGTATAATATTTTTGTTCGGTTATACTTCCGTAGTGCAGCTTGGTACATCGTCACCTGCCTTGCCCTGCAGCTTAGCGATTCATCACCTGGCCCATTTGATTGATCTTTCCTCTCTCGCCCCCCCCCGCGGCCGCCTTCCCCCTGACCCCGTGAAAATCTCTTCCGTTCTCTAGTAAGTAATGGAAAATCATCGGTGGCACTCACAACACCTCAGAATGCGATTCTAAAGCATCCCTTTCGGTTCATCCACCGTCGCTTTTCAACTGCAAGAAATAATTAAGAATTCTTGGGATTCTTCATGCGTTGCGAATTTCAAAAATTTTCCACTCCGTTCTCATCCCCCCCCCCCCGGCGGTAGAAAATGAGAAAACACACGTTTGCTATCAGGAACCGACTCTGGGGGGATGAAATGCCAACCCTCGGACTGACACTAGTCAAACTGGGCAATCGTTGTAAGCGGAAGTTTGTTTGCCGGAGTGTGGGGCACGGTTTGGTTCTCCCGGCGGAGGCTGCTGCTGCTGCTGCTACTGCCGCCGTTGCTGTTGTCGCCGCCACAGCTTGCACGCTTTATCCTCTCCTATGATTTCCTAGACCGAGTACGTGATGGTATCAAAGTCTGCTGGGATTTTCCAGCACTTTGGGCGTAATGCCGGGTGCCGAAAAAGCGAGAAAGCTTTCACTTTTACTTCTGCAAACAGTCGGTTTACCTTTCGCGCTGCAGCAAATATTAACATTATTATTTTGAGAATGTGAGTCGGTGTGTACAAGGAAAGCATGTTCCGTCGCGAAAGCTTCCAAGGAGAAGAGCGTAATCCAAGTTAAAACCATCTTCATTTATGTACTCACATTATAGTACTATAAATTTCGCTTTAAGTGCTTCGCTTATGCCCGCCTTTACCGCCGGATGCTCGAGTTGTTTCTCCTGTTTTCTCCACATCCGCGAGGTTTCGACACTGTCGCCACATAAGAAATTCACCTTAATGTACGAATTGAAAGTTTTTACACGATCTACACGCCATAATTATTAATAGTACGACTCGGACCGGTGCGAGACTCATCCGAAGAAAAAAACGGTCTGCAGCCCATTAACTACATGCCCAAACTGTAATAGAGATCACCACGTGGAAATTATTAATTTTTAATAGTTCCTTTACTAATTTATGTTTTTATGTTTTTATGTACTCTCAAACTTTATTCCGGTGACAGCAATGACCTGTCAGGTACTTTGAGACTATGAGAGCAAACGGACGTCTTTTTTGTGCTTATTTTACACTATCAAATAGTTTTACGTAAGGTTTACAGTTTGATAACTACGGTTGTGTATATTCATTTATGTATATGTAGTTGTACTGCTGTAGTATCTCTTACAGTTACTGGTGTATCGTTTTGTATTAGATTTTATGGTCTTTAAGGATAAGAATTTTAGTTGTAAGAATTGGTTTTTAGGTATGGTTTTGGAAAATTACAGCTTTTAGTTACAGGTTGCGGTGCAGGTGAACAATTTACGGTTATTGATGTTGGTTAGCTTTTTAAAATGTTATGTGTAATGTAGAGTGGGATATAATTCAGGACGTGGAAGTTACGCATACAGTTTTGTGTACTAGTATGTAGTTTAAGAACGATGTCTTATATTATTGGTTGCAGCATTATGTTACAATTTAATTATGGTGTTGCAGCGTACAGATATGATTATATATATGTTTGTAGTTCAGGGGTGCAGGTATTGATCAATAATTTGTTTCTTATGAATATTGGTTTCTAAAATCATTTATAGCTGACTTGTAGAGTGCTCTACAACGTGGAGTATTGTCAATTCTTCACCCCCGTTGCCTTAACGACTGGTAACCATTCTTATTGCACACTAGGAATTATTCGCAGGGCTTACATTTTGAAATTGTAGTTATTCAAGCGGTAACCAGCGTTACTGTCATCGTCGTCTACCCTACGCCCACTTTTGAGCCACTTAAGTTTCTACTTCACTTTCGTTCTTTTAAATCAGGTGACATTCGTCTGGGTATTACCCTGACGACCCTTGTAACACCCAAGTTACTCTGACAAATTGGGAGCCTGACTCTCTCTCATTTCTGTTGTGTGTCGAACTCGGAAAAAAAAACACACCGTCGAGGCTTTTATTGCATGTAACAAAGCGCGAACGAGAAAAACATTTCCGAGTACGCGGGCCGTGCAATCAATCGCGATTTAAATTCGATCGGAAACCGAAGGTATCCAACACGAACCGAAGAAAATTTATTGGATAGTTGTGAGTTGCAGAGAGAGAGAGAGAAAGAGAAATTGGTCCCGGGGCCTAAGAGGCTGTTTCTCCTTCCTTCAGGAAGACTTAAATTTATGTTGCCGAAGCCCACCACGCCTCTCCTTTCGAGTCTCAACTATAAATTGTTGAATAGCCATTTTCAAATAAATTATTTTAAATGGGGTAATAACGTTAAGATATAATAATATTATTATATACGTTTTTATATGGGTGTGAGAGGATGTGGGTAGGTGAGAGAAAGAGAAAGACAAAACGACTTCTCTCTCTTTCTCAAGAGAAATATGGAGCTACGTGTCCCACGATCGACTCCATCATCTTTAATAATTAATAACTTTCAAATAGATTTACTGCCAAGACGTTTTTCCTACTTACCTTCTTCTTCCTTCTCCCGCGCCATCTGTCCATCTCTCCTCTTCCGTCTCTGTCTGTTGCGTAAAGATCGCATATCGCCGTCCTTCCCTGCGAACTTCTTCCAGAGCCTTCCGACTTCCTGAATTCTTCTTTCCTTCTGGGGCTTCGGGTTAACGGCGTATCTCAGGTAAAAGCCGAAGATAATTTAGATGAATGACTTTCTTACGCCGCGGAACCCTTTTAAGTGGCCTCCCGTGGAAAAGGAGGAAACGCGAAAGGCAGCGTGTCACCAGTCAGGAGGTTTCCGCCATTTTGCTATGAATTATTACTACTACTGCTAGTGCGAAAAATACAACAATTTAAATATTTAATAATGTTCTGCAACGGTATTAAATAATGAAACAGTACCACTCAGTTGAACGTACATATTATTTATTATATTTAAAAATCTTATACTAAAATAACGGTGAAAGAACATTAGCGAAGGACAAAAAAGTAACATTGGAGGAACAAAGAGCTGAAACAACCTTGGGAAACAATAAATAGTACATAAAAAACTTTATGTAACGTGTAAAGACTTATAACGTAGAATAAATTATGTATACAGTAAGTAGAGGTGCAGTGTACAGCACTAGAATGATATGTGTACGTCTAACTAGATTCTTCCACATAGAATTTTGAGGTCTTCTAGAAGTTTCTAAAATTGTATTTATTTATTTTTTTTAAATTTGACACCTACTATACATAAATCTTATAAAACATAGTATTAAATAATTTAGACATTTTCTATTTGCTTCTTAAAGTTAGTTATAAATCTAGTGGAATCATCCGGTTTTTCCGTCCTGCCAATAATCGTTCTCCTTTGTCACGCGTTTTAAAATATTTGACTCCATAAATGTACATAAAGTTTGAACTATTTATTATTTCTATTTCTACGGTTACTATTAATAACATTATATCGGCATGAACCTCTTGCTTGCAAACACTAAATATATCTGTAGAGTACGGTGCAGCTTGTGTTGTGCTCTTTACTTATGCTGGAAACAAACGGTGATTTTACGTTATATTTATTGACTGCAGAGGTGAATGTGTATTTAAAGACGACAACATCACTACAAACTCGGCAAGGCAAACTTACATTTCAAACATGAGACAGTTGGGTCTCACAAAAAAAATTTAAATGCCATAAAATTTCACTTACCGTGTCATCCACCGCCGCGGATATTATTATATCGGCAAACTACCGATCTTATATTTTATCACTCGACGTAAACACAACAGGTTTAACTCGAGAATATAGGAAATCATGTCGTGTCGTCTGTACAGATTTTTTACCGTCACTCAAGTTGTTTTACTTTCAATAAAATTAAGCGACGACTGTTTTTGATCGGTTTTTCATCCGACTTGAAATTTTGATTTTTCTCTCGTTCGACTGTAAGAAAAAATCGGATTTGGTCGCCCGTGGCACCCGCGAACGGGCCCGGAAATGAATTGGGTTTTAGGTGAATATCCGGTTCCGGTGCGACGGCTCCGCTTTGGGGAAAAAAATGGCCCGCTTTTGAACGAGGAGTCCAACTTTCGGTTTTTGTCTGAAAGATAAACGACAGCGAGAGGATGACAGGAAGAACAAAAAGTCAAAATGTCTTTTGTCTCATTTGGTTTGCCTCGCTGACCGACTGCCTGTTTGATGGGACGTTTGTTTCTCGCGGTTGTTTGCTCCTGCCACCACGCACCTCGTCTTTATGTCCCTTCGTTAATGAATAATAAAAGTGTTAACACAATTAGAGAGAGAGAGAGACACCGGGAGAGAGATTAATTGAACAGATTGCATTCAATAAATCCGCACTGCAAGTCCCGAGAGATGAACAATACGAGTCCGCCATCGGCAGAAACAAATCTGACAGGGAAATTGCATGAAAATTTTTTTACATAACCTCACGGGAATGGAAGATTGAACCGTATGCAACAGGCACACGTATCCGGGAGATTGTAGTCAAATTGTAGGCACTGCGATAAGTCTTTTGTTTAAAAAAAAATGGACACATGGCAACGAGAAAAAATAATGTCTTCAAAAAACAAAAAACAAGAAAAATTTCTGCTGTTGTTAATGTACATATTTTTATGTGAATTTGTACGGTGGGTTATGTACAAGTTCCAACCGCTGCACTCTACTACAACTACTACGGCTACAACTAATGTACTAGATGTTAGGTCGGTTAGATGTTCCATACTGAAATAAAAACCTTGAAAAACATATGCTTGATGACATCCTTAAACTTATGCATTATTCTTCATGTATTTATGTATTATTGAAAATGGTGAGGCTCAAATTACTTTAGCGAAATAATCAAATAGACGGAGTTTATTTAGGTGTTCAAATGTTCTAGACACGTTTCTGTAAACGAACGGTACCCTTAAAATAGCAACACCAATGCATAATATACGTATTATATTATAATGGACGGACGTGTGGGGTTTCTCCGGCTAGAATTCTACATGTTGTATTATGAAAAATAATATAAATTAAATAGAATATAAATTATAATATATAATTTTGTAAAAAGGTTAATATTTAATATGTTCACGTTCATCGAGATGTTAAATAATATTAAATAAATATAAGTGATGTAGAAAAGTACAATTACCACATACGAATAATCAAATACTCCAAAAAAGGTAGTAGTCGATACAAATACTGTGATTTAATATAGAAAGTATTTGAGAGACACATTTTACTGTATTGAAATAATATAACGTAGCGCTACATACAAATGTTTGTCGGGGGTAATTAAAAGAATAAAATATTTACTTTACTCGTACGAAACAGGTGAAGACTACTCGGAGGCATTCGCATTGTGTGGGAAGCGTGTAAAATTTTCAGCAAGTTTGACCTAAAAAATACGAAAGGTCAAACTGGAATTTTCCCGAATTTTCTCAACGTGGAAAAATTTCATTTCTTAAAGAAAGCGTCAGTCGATTTTTTACGTTAAAATTTGACGAGATGAGACTGTCCAACTGTTTCAGTGTGGAAGGAAAAAAAAGTAGGACGAAGTTCGACGACGAACAAAGAGAGAGAGAGAGAGAGAAATTCTGTCGGGGCAGCAGATGTTTTCCAAGGTGGCGACAGAAGCAGAGGAGGCGAGCGTAAGTTTTCCTCCGAACGTTGAAAACTCGGGCCTTTTTCTCTTGTGCCGCCGCCATTTTATTTCAATCTTTGAAACATATTTTCATTTATTTTCTTCTGCTTTTCCGCCATCTTGTTCGTCTCTTCGCAATTAGAAATTTAATTTAGGAGAACCGTCGAAGAGTTATTTTGTCGTTCTCCAACAGACTGGGGTTTATTAAGTTTGCATTTGAATGCCACGCAAGTAAGAAGCTTTAATCTGGTTTCGGTTTATTAAAATGGACCGAAGCTATTTACACTACCACCCTCCCAGTTTCTTCTTCTTGTTGTTGTGGTTCTCTACTCGACAGCAGCAACTCTGTCGGAGTTTGGATTGGGGTGGGGTGGTGTCCTCATCTTGCTACCACCCGGTCGATAGATAAGTTCTCCTCTGCTCTGTACTCTGGAGGAACGGACCGCAAATGCTCAATAACTTAAGACGCATGTTGACATTCTCCTGCTTTTTCTGTCGACTTGACTCCGAACTTTCACTGCGGCAGAATTTTGAGAAACCAATAATAACAATCAAGTGTAGGATTTTTCACTGTCATCCATTAAATGAAATATTTGGTGCGTCGACATCCTGCCGCTTAATGTTCTACGTGCACGTATTTTCCTACGCATAAACATATATAAGTAATGGTGACATGAAAGGCGAACGGAACCTGTTCTCATTTGGGTTAATACATGTATAACTGACGGATTTGTGTATTTTATGAGTGTTATCGTCTCGAAACTTTGGACATGAATAAAATAACAATGGCGTAGGTACAGGATGCACCCAGAGCAGATGTCCCTGCTCCACTAAACACAATATAGACAATGACCAGAGTGAGAAAGGCCAGTCACCGACATCCAGTCCGATGCGAAGACAAAAGAACTTTTACGGAACAAAATTCGAAAGAGGAAAAAAGGGGGGTGGGTTCGATGAATGGAACAACAAATCCCTTCGTAATTAATTAGAGGTAAAATGGCGTCCCAGGTGAAAATGCACAACGCCCGTTCGAAATGCACAGAAATGCACAAAGGCTGGGGGTCATTGTCTTCGGCGTTACGACATTTTGTTCCCGCAGTTTTGCCCCATCGACTGTTCCAGCCGTTGTCTCTTATTGTTCCTGGGCATATTCGTCCTGAGAGCGTCACACCTGGGCCACCGGGAAAAAGAAAAACTTTTTTTTGACTTTTTCTTCTTTTTTGCGAAAGCTTAAAAACACCCGGACCGGCACGACGAAAGCTTCGTTTTGTCTGCTTCCCCGACCGCTTTCCTCTTCTTTGTTTTTCAAAAAGTGTTTTCTGCATTTTACCCGTTTTATCTTTGGTCGTAATGTCCCGTTCCACATCTCCTTTCTCTCTCCTTTTTTTTATTCACGCCAATCGTTTTTCCTACTCCCTCATCTTTTATTCTCTTTGTCTTCTGCTTCTCGTCACCGCCTTCTCTCCCTCTCTAGTTCTTACAGAAATCATTGGAGTAGTAATAGTAGTTCGTCCTCATCATTACGATTTTGATCTTTGCCATATCCGCTCCTTTGAATCGTATAAAATTGTTTTTTTTTTGTCTCGTTGAATTGTCCTCCATTCCAAGAACTACAAAAACGTTTGAGATTATGTCTTAAGACGCCATTCCCATACAGGAAATATTTATTACGTGTGATTTTGTGAAGAAAGTGCCCATTTCATCCCCCGATTCTTTTTTCTAGACTTTTATTGCCGATGAACGGTGTCATTCTTGTCGTTCACCTGAGACTCTGCTACTTAGGATTGAGGTGTACCTCGCACAACCCTCCTGACCATAAATCATAGACTACAACTAGGTTAAGAGAAAGCTGTGTGCATTGCACACTTTCAAGTGCAACTAACCTGCCTACGCGGACTCGACTTGTTGACATCTTCTTGGTGTTTATCTTTGTGGGGGTTAGAAAAATCGTGTCTCTTCGGGTGTTTTTTTTTTCGTTAAAGTAATAAAAACGCAAACGATGAATTAAAATGAGATGGAAAACAACAGTTGGCAAGAAAACTCATCTTGAAATCATTTAAACAAGAATGGTGGTGGAATACGAAGCACAAGAATAAGGAGTGGCGGGAAATAATATTGTTTTGATTCGTTTCTTCAAAAGTAAAAGGAAAAAAAATCCGAGAACAATCTGGGAAAGTTGGTAACTGCGAGGAAAGGAAACGGAGAAAGAGACGGAAAGGTGAAGATAAAAAGCAGGAGTGAACACAATGGAAAAACAAAAAAAGTTTAGAAAACAATGAGAAGTCATAAAAAGTTATTAAAAGCGATGGGAAAACCAAGAAGACCAACTTTTCTAGGACGAGGAGAAGTGAAAGAAACGAACGAACGAACGAGCGAGCGAGCGGGCGGATTTTGAACTTTCCAAATATCCACCGAAAAACAAAAATGAGAAAGTTGTGGAACTCATGTGAGACCGGGATAATAAGAAAATTGTTTTGGAAAACAGACTTTATAAGTTGGAAATTAAACGGGGTGATGGCGAAAAACAGAAGAAAGTTCAAGGGTAACTTTTTTTCGAAGGAGCTTACGGGTAGCTGCGGAGACGAACACCTCGACGAGAGAATGCTAGAAATGTAGAAAATATGGAAAAATATAATATACAGTATAGAACGGTCTGAAGTTATAAATTTATAGTATTTATTTTATTGTTTTATAATTTATTTTTATTTTAAAGGTGCACACCGCGTTGTCGAACACAGAGCGTAATAACCGGAGTTGTGTAACATATTGCAATTACAAAACGTTTATTAAACTACAATAATATTACTATAAAATCTACAATACAAAACACTGCGGGGTAGTACAGCACACGGGAACACTTAGAAAACGTCGAATCTCTTAAAACATTTTAGAATTACAAAACATACAACGTAGTTGTCATTAGTCATAGCCTTGTCAGTCAACCGTGGACAGATCGGATAATCAAAAGGCAAAGTTTTCTGACAAATAACGTTGTGGAGAAACAAACGATCTCTCGCCGTGGAAGCAGAATCCTAGTACAGGCGAATAGACCGTAGACGAGGAGAGAAGGGTACAAAGCGGTTAACCAGATAATCTAGTCAACCCTCTTGCGCTTCAGTTAATGATGTGGTTGATTGCTTCTTGGATAATGTTTTCGACCGGATCAGAAGACCGTTAATCTTTCATACGAGTACTTGCCGTGGACCTGACAGTGAGTAGTTTCATCACTTGCCGAAGGTTGTGAAAGTCGTAGAAAAGGCACCGTCCCCGGAAAAAGAAGTTCCAGTTTTAATGGCTGCGGTGAGTCTGAACGGGGTCGAGTCTTGTGAACTTCTCTCGTGCTTATTTATTTACGGGATGTGTGTGTGTGTGTGTGTTTATTGATCTGAACAAGACTTGTTGTGAAAACTTTTAGAAAAGTTAAGAAAAAAAGTTTTAATGGTTCGTTACATTGGCGGAGAAGCAAAATTTTATTAGGTCACCCGTAGAGAATGAATCGTTCACATACGCATGAATTTCACGTTCTCCTTGTCACTTATTAATTAATATTATTAATGTCAGAAAAATTGGTAGACCAGATGCTCTACTAGTTTTCTAGAAAATGATAGACGTTTTTTAGAAGTGCGGAGCTGAGTAGAGAGACAAACCGCAGTTCTCCGGGTAACCGGAGTTTATTGCGTGTATATATATACATATAATTCCTTCTCAGTTACATTCCTGTAGTAAATTCACCACCATCTGTAACGTTAAAACCTGAAACGAGAACCTTCTTTCATTAATTTTACAAAACTTTTCAAATGGTTTTCAAAAATCCTCACTGAGGAATAATTTTCATCAAGAGGAAAGAGCGAGCTCCGAGGGCTTATAATTGTAGTGTGGGAGATCTCGTCGTCTGTTCAAACAATAAAATCCCTTTGTAGGATGACAAGGAGATCTCGCTATCAACTATCTCTCTCTCTCTCTCTCTCTCTCTCTGCTATATCGTCTGCTTCTTCCACAACTCTGTTTCCCGTTAAAGAAAAAGTAGATGAACAAACAGACGCGTCGTGGAATCTAATGAAAGGCTCGGAAGTAGAAAAGAAGAAGAAGAAGCAGGAGAAAGTTCACCTTTGTTAAGTTTTTACTTTGCACTATCATCTTCACTCGCCTTTTGTTTATAGTTTATAGTTTATAGATTATAGTTTACGTCTCCCGTACTCGTTTTCACACTCGGACAAAATTTAAAAAGAAAATTTGTGGTTGTGGACGCCCAATCGAGAGGCCTCAGAAGGCCCGGTACGTCCGCGGGAGCACCTCGTCCTTCGCCAGACGAACAAAACCTCCTTAATTGAAAGTCTTACCTGACAAACGAGGAATCGATGCACTTCCGGAAAAAGCGCAGACTATTTTTACGACTTCCGGTTTTCCGGTTTCCGGTTTTTTTTGGTTTTGCTTCGAACGACCGCGTAACGCGTGTTTGTTTTTTCAGTTTCTGTCAAGTCTGTCTGGAAACTTATTAAATATTTCTGTACCTTTTATTGTGGCTCAGATGGTGAACTTAGGTGTTCTTAGGAAACGTTTTCACTTCAATGTCTGTTGTTGTGTCTTTTATTTATTTTTATTAAATGTTGTAGTACGATTTTTTCTAGAGCAAAAATAGGTGAGGATGTTTTATGTATGGTCGTTACATAACGAACTCGTTATTGTTTTCTATTCTTAAAAAAATATGGCAAGCAAACATAATTTCTATTCCTATTTTCTTATACATGTTCGGTAGAAGAAAACTAGGAAGGTTAAAATTAAATAATATCTTTTAAATAATAATTTTAAATTACATATTTTACGAACTGATTATTAATGTTTATTTTAATAGTTAATGATAATGTAAAACAACAGACCCTATAAAATATTCCGACATGTAATGTAACAATTTTAAATTTTTTTTGCGTAACGTTCATTCATGAAGTCAAACGACGAACCAGTTTTAAACTACTTAAACCGAGTAGTTGGTTTTTTCATGTGCAATTATTACGTTACATTACATTTCTGTATAATTATTTGAAATCGAGTAATAAGTGTACAGCACTATAAAAGAGTTCAATAAATTTTACTCATTCATTATTTTGTGTGACGATTAAGGCTTGTTTTAAAAACAAGTTTAATGTAGTGCAAACTCGTCTATTGTTTTAATAAATAACATAAGTTATGTACGGTGCGATCGCTTTGTTCTCTAACACACGTCTACCGTTGCTTTGTGTCTTTACTCATACATCACGTTATTTCTGTATCGACTTCAGCTGTATAGGAAATTATTGCGCACCGAGTGCTCGTGGCTCTTTTCTTACATCGGCGACACTTTTCGGTCTTGGAATTTCCGCAAGAGTCCGACACGCCGAAGCCTCGCGCTCCTCCCGAACGTTCGACGCGTACAAAATAACTTTATATTATACGTATATAATTTTTTATTATCGAATTTATTTATGGGGCGAAAAGGGAAAATTACAGCTGGAAACGTATATAAATCTGGAATGTGTGAAAAAGGCGGGAAGGCGAAAAGTCTGGTGCGAGCTCCGATCGAGGGGAACGCCGTATTTTGGACGGGAGCGGGAAGGGGAACGGAGAGATCTCCTGGAGATCAGTAGAAAGAGGAAAAGGTCTGGTTTATTTTCTCCAAAAAATTTTCCATTTCCGTTTCACGCGAAAATACATTTTCTGCTGACTTTCTCCGCATTTTCCGATTTTTCTCTCTCTCTCACTCTCTCTCACACTTTCACTTCCAACTCCCTATTCAGCTTTCTAATTTGTGATTTTTCCCTTTTTGCAGATTCGGCATTACCAATGTCGACGTCTCCCGAGACTTTGATCGGGATCCATTAAAAAATGTGAGCTTTCGCTCGCATCCATTAATAATTATGTGAAAGCTCGAACCCGTTGAAATAAAAACTAGCGTTGCAGTAGTAACTATTTTTGAACTAGACAGCTAGTGTATAATAATATAAGCACTATATGTATACAATATAGCCGTTATAATAATATGCATTCATATAAGTCGCGAAGAAGTGAACTATCAGCGTTGCAAGATCTATTCATCCTGATATCATCATTATTTATATTAATACTTACGATTTTCTATGTATTGTTTCAGGTTTCTCATGACTGTTCGTTGTGAAAGGATAATAGCAGGAATAATTTACCGGTAAGTTGTAAAATTTACATAAACAGTAATTAATTAATTAATTAATATTATATTATTGTTAACTCATCTCTGACTTAACTTGAAACCCCGACCGGATGCTTCAGATTAATAAAAAGTTCAATTGCATCCGCTTACTGCCAGATTACTACAACTCTACCACTACAACTGAGTACGATGACCGATGCGTACATGTATTTTTACGATTCATAAAATATTGTAACGAAAGGATAATTGAAAAGAATGAGGTGCGCGGAGAACAAAACGTTTTGCCAAGTAACCGTTTGGACTATTGCGTACTTTTATTTGAATTTTACTTTTGAGCGGAGGTAAAATGGTTGTGAAAAATTATTAAAATCGTTAACGGTTCCAAAACATAATGTAACACAAATAGAATGCGAGTTATGAAAACAACCTGAAAACTCGACGCAACGAAAAAACATTTTCGCAGACATCTACTTGCTAACTTTTCTAACGAAATAATTTTGTTCATAAATTGAATTTATGGCTCTGCTCTGACGCTTCGCGTCTTATTAAGTACGATGTGCATTTAATTATTTGTATTGTTCTAGAACATTGTTTTACGTTTAATATTATTTACAAACGTATATTTTTACTTCCACAACGCGAAAATAATTCAAAAGGGTTCAGTCGTAGCGTAAGTTTAGTATGCAAACAAAGTAAAACAATGACTCGGTACATAATAATAATTAAAAAGTTTATTGTAGGAAGTTCTACGACAACTGCTTTTTGTGTAACATAAGTGCGAACAGACGGCAGAAAACGTTGCGATAACACATTTAAAATAAAGAACAATTTATTTAATTAAATATTTATGTACAATTGACTTCTAAAAGATACAGAATAGTTGTACAGTACATAATGTAGGCATGTACCTGGCAGTTTGTAAGGATTTTTATGTAAATATTTTTACAAAATAACCAGTGTAAAATTCGGAAAGGACGGACGTTTTCATAACTCACCCACACACTCTTTCATAACCGCCAGTCTGTCTCGTGAAAAACACTTTGATGAATTCATTCATAAGAATATTTAAATATCGTAATTATTTCTTAAAAGGTTATACATGTTTTTATGTAAAATGGAGTTGCCGAGTTGTAATGTCGTACCGGGGGTTGGAGGTTTAACTTTTCACGTAATTACTTTTGCTTTTTGATTGTGAATTGTTTGACGTCACGAGACTACAACTACTACAGGTCACACTGCGAACCGACTAATTACACCGTGTCATTTTCATAACTAAACGGGAAATTCGTTGGTGATGAAATTAAATTTCTACGAATGGAAAATAGAAATTTGAAAAAAGGCGGAAAGAGATTTTTACTCGGACGTGAAAGGAGAGTTGTAACAAGCTCCCTACCCCCGTTAAAGAGGGTGGCAAGCAGTGGCAGCAGAACATGAGCCCCCACATCCCTTTGTTTAAAAAAAAATGCAAAACAATCGTTTTCCTCCGTCGAGGACTCGAAGACATTTTTAGTAAAATTAGCTTTTTTGCGAAAAATAGTGTTTTTTTCTCTCCCCTGCAACGGGGGTTTTTTTGCCCCAACTCTCACAACCCCCTGCCCCATTGCATGGTTTTGGAAGCTTCTTAGTTTCTGAAAAGCTAACTAATCCGTCATCATTAGTCGGTCGACGGGTGCTTTGCCCGATGTGATTAATTAATCGCTCTTACGAATTTAATTTTCCGCCATATTGGACGCGTCTCCTGGCTTTGCCTCCATTTTTAACGGGGGTTTTGGACGGGGGTTGAAAATTTTTTTTTAAACGGGTTTTGACCAAAAGTGCACGTGGACTTTCACATACGGTTCTTAACCGTTCCTTTCGTTTTCTGACGGTTTGGTTTTTCTTTTCTCTCGTCACCGAAGTCGGTTCTCTTCAAGGTCCCATGTTGACCTTTTTGTCACACAGACTGACCGCCATGAAAGCTCTGAAAAAAAATAACCGGATTTTTCCTCTACTATATTTGACTTTATTGTAGGAATACTACCCTTGAAGTATTTTTTTTTATTAATTGTTATATTTGAGCGATATGTGCAATATCGAAACGCATGATTTATATTATTTCTGCCTATCGAAGAGAAAGAAGAATTTGTTTTTTCTCTGGCGGCAATGAATTTCTAGACGGAACGTTCGCTCGTTTCCGTCTCCTAACATAGTTCTTGTATATTTTGGCTTTATATTAAAAGAAAATAATATTTACTTAATATTTTTATAATAATGCAATATAATATGGTACTGAATTTATATTTTTCAGAAATATAAATTTTTATAAATTAATTTAATGCAGCACAATTAATGTAATATTATAACACTAGTATTATAATGTTTTTATATTTATTTATATATATAATGCACAAGTATATTTTTATTTATATTGTTAATTGTTCCTATCGCGTATCAAACAGTACCGTATACATTTTGTAAATAATTTCTTAATGGGAGTGTCGTTTTTTCTGTCTTGCATGTTGAAAGAAATCAATGTCGTTGCCCCTGCACGATTTCCCCTTCTTATAATTCTTATTATTTTTTTTTGTTTGTACTTCCTCTTTACTTTTTTTTAATGAGTGTTTACATTGAATTGTGTTGTCTTGTTACAATTGACGGATGTTCATTTCAAATATGTGCTTTTATGTAAGTTTTTTGGCGTGAGCCTATGTAACAAAGTCGTGGAGTACGGGTAATATTATTAACAATAATGAGGACGCACGTAGTGAAACATTAGACATGAGCCTCGTGCGAGTCCTCCTTCCTTAAGCCGTTTCGCTGTCTTATTAAGCGCGGTTGCGTCTTCACCGTTGAGAATTATGATTATCTCTAGTTATAATAGTTAATTATATAATCCGTTTAGTAGGGGTACGCATTAAGTAACGTAGCGAAACGCACGATGAGATGAATACTCTAAATGGGATTTGTCGCTAACGCAACCCGAGACGAGTTTATGTAAGTAAAGGGAAGTAGATGATTGGTCCACACCTGTACACAAAATGTACAGAGAAATAATGGTAATTTATATTGTAGTAAATGAGAGTAGTGGGCTGACCTCCGACCTCTCCACTACGTAGGTCGCACTGTCTTATTTTAAACCTGGCACACACCTTACCCATTGCTTGAAGTACTCGTAACATTGTAACAAATTATATATAAGTTGTAAAATATAACATTCTATCTCTCTCTGTCTCTCTCTTTCTCTTTCTCTTGGTATATATGTTTTTACACGTTGAAAATCTTTGTGCAATTTTGAAACGTGAAATGAATGGAACGCCATAAATTTGTCGTGACAGTCAGATTCCTCCATGAAATATTCTCAGAGAGAGAGAGAATATGACAAATGACGCACAATAAAAACCGTATTGAGAAGCCTGTTAACATGTGGCGGATCCGGAAATACGTGTCAGTAGAATGAAACCGTTTTTTTCATGCAAAATCAACTCTGAAGTGTTAACTCGTGCGAAACATTAATAACTACAAATAATAATAGGTACGTTAGTACTATTGCTCTACTCGCGGTGTTGCCACTAGATTCTTCTATTTACTACTTGAAAACTATTTACTGACTGATTAATAATTACGTGTCCTTTTTATATTTTTGTATACTGTTGCTTCGCCATAGAGCACGTCGGCAAACCATCTCCTCTAAGAGATACTTATATATATATATACTCTGTGGTCGCTCGGATGCGATATTTATATAGACTAGTCATAGGAAATTTGGCATATCATTGCGCTTATCGAACATGTCTGTACGATAGTTTCCTGAGAGCGACTATGTTGGTAATGTTCTCATATATTAATATTATTATTGCATATTATACATTCAGGTTGGTTTGACCCGTGTGACGGTGGTGCGTAGGAAAAGTCTAAAGCCGCAGACACGAACCGATTGCCACGTCACACTAATTACAAATTGATATGTAATTACCTACTAATCCTCTGATTTGCTGGAAATAAACCGCTTTATGTACATAATGTAGTGTGTAGTTAGCGTCACACTCGTTGTAATTATTAAAAGTAATACGCGAGGTTCGGGTCGGGGAAGCAGAAAAGAAAGAAAAATGGTCTGATTAAAACGAACGATCCGATAAGATAAATCGCGGGGGCCATTGTAATTACTTACTTATTAATGTATATTATTATGTGGTAGACACGTAGATGGTCTCCTCCCAACTTCTTCTGCGTGTCGGATGAAAGAAGAATGGCGGTGCCTGTTGATACGTCAAGGAAACACGAAAACATGCAACAGCAGTTTCTTTGTTACTTTCCCCGGCGTCATCCATTAAATGTCGTTTGAGTATTGACTTTGCTCGACTCAGATCCCGTCTACTAGTTTTATTTTTTTTTTAGAATTTGACGTGTGGGTATGTGTCTGGGGTGGGTTGATTTTTTTTTTACTGAGTAAGAAAGATGGATAAGGACAGGCAGAACAGATATCGATGACTGACGCAAAAAAGGTTTTAAGTTAAAGGAACCCGCGACCTTTCTCTGACGTCTACGTGGGCGTCGGGGGTTGGCTTCGTAAGGGAAGTTTTCCAGTCGAGCAGTAGATGATGCTACCATTTTTCACCTTTTTTTCGTCTTCTGCTTGCCAGTTCACAGGTGTTCTGATTGAGTGCTCTGTGTGTTGCTAACAAAATTTTCCATGTCGGTGAAAAAAGTTTTATTTTGCTGCCTGACACGAGTTGGTGAAATTTTCGGCCAACCCTTCGACTATTTTTCTATCAATTCTAATCACACAAAAGTTATCTACAGTTACGTGTATACAATTTTAAAAAATCTTAGTTTACCGGGGACACGCACAGGTTTGAAGTTAACCTTTTAGTTCTCCTAAATGTGCCGGTATGGTTCTCGATACCAATTTAATTAAACCTTAATTACACCAAAGATGTGTTTAGTTAAAAAACGTGAACTACTTCCGTGAAACTGTATAATGTATGGATATTTCTAGAAAACATTTACATCTCGGCTTTTGGAATCGAAGGTGCACAATACAACGTAGGAGTCTGTAAGAGAAAGCGGAATTTACAACCTATCTTTTCTGAGAATGAGAATGAGTTCCAGGCATCCGTGCACGGATACAACGTTTACCTAACTCCCCAGCTCCAGCTCCCCATTCTCGGTCGGGGAGAAAGCGTGTCGTGGAAAACGTCTTGTCTGATGAATCCGTGGAAGGAGACGAAACCGGGATAAAACCGATCATAAAGTCTTTTCGCGTAACCGTAACATCTTGAGTTAATGCATATAAATATAAAGGGCACGGCATAAAACCTAAATTTCTGCGACATCCTGCACGTGAAACGCAACGATAAATAATACAAATACGGGTCTTTTGCCCTTTTTTGCTCCAGTCAGCCTCCTTTCTTTTCGCCGTTTCGCCACCGATCCCGCACTCCCTCTGACCCCAAGAGTAGCTCACGTCTTCGGGCGTCTTGTGAGACTCTAAGAGGAGAAAGGAAAGAAGCGCGAGGAAGTCGACGAGAGAACGGCGGAAGACGACCGCCTCGCCCGCCGGCATCTCGCCATGACCGAAAGTCCAAGAAAGAAAAAAAGGACAACGGGAAAAACAAGCCGGGAGAAGAAGTGAAATGGGAGAAATGTATTAAAAACTAGAATTAAGTTTTGATGAGGTGGAAGAAGAAAACTTTAAAACTACTTTGAAATGGTTTTTTTTTTGTCTAAAAAAAGTAATTTGAAAAAAAGGGAACGGGAATGTTTCTGATGTTTTGAACGGGACAAAGAATTCCGGTCGGAGCAATCGCCACGACGGGGCTGCACGGAGGTAAACGAAGAACGAGAGAAACTAAAATGAAAACTAAAAACTAAAACTACAACCGGCAAATTGTGGCAAAACGAAAACGTCGCCGGAATAGTTGCCACTAACGAGCCCGATAAGAGTTAATTAGTTTTCACAATGGCTCGGTGAAATTTCCAATTGCGTCGTTTCCGGTTAAAATGGCCACTCCACGGTGTCACGTGACTTAAGATGAAATCTATTTCCGGTCATTTGGGCAGCGGGAAAATCAAATTGAACGCGGACGGGAAATGGCGAAAATTGTTGAGGAGGGAAATTCTTTGCGGCGGCTCTTTCTCTTCGCGAATCGTGTTCTTTTTAATAGTTTGAAGATTTATCTGCTGAGTTTATATATAATAAAGTATTATTGTATATTATTATAAACGGCTGTAAGAACTAAATTTATAATATACGTAACAAGTGAAACTCTAACCTCACTTTAACAAAACGTCATGCGATTGTAAAAGTGGTGACATAATTTTACAGCTAAATACTAGTATTTGTGTTGCACTTTGTAGTATATATATATGTGTGTGTGTGTGCAGTGCATATGTTTTAGTGTGCTGACATATTTTACAGCCACTAAAATATGGCTTTAACTAACCCTGTATACATAACTTCTCAAAAAGACGGTATACAATTTAATAAATTCAGCAACATTGCGCTGCACAGTTTTCACCAACGTGTGATAATTAAATGAATAAAAAAAAATAAATTATTCATTTTGGCTTCTCTTTAACTTACTAATACAAATGTTTTATTGGAGTCGTGCAGAAGGACTTTTACGTGTTTATTTTACGCGATGTATACAACATGAAATTCAATATTATACAATGTAGAGTTACATGTACAGTAACATACACGAATTCGTTTCATTTAAACTTACTGTTAGTATGCATTACAAATATGCATGTATATTTAAATATAAATTTTTATTTTATATAAAATTTTTGTGCATTATCACAGTTATCAAGCTGTTTGTTGTAGTAACAGATTTTTATTGTCGGCTAAAGAACATATGTGATATACAATTCACCCATTTTAATAATTTATTTTTTATTTTATTTTCCGACACTCTCTGTAGTTTTGAAGCTTTTGTTTAATATCTTGTTTTTTTATTATGTCAAAATTTGCGGCTTATTGTCCTAGGACAGGTTGCCCATTATATACAATACGTAAAAAAATAACCTTATAAAAAGAAATGAGTTTGTACATGTTGTTTTTACATTGTTCTCTGTATATTTTGACTTGAGAATTGTTTTCCTGTTACAATTTGTAGGTGAGTTCCTTGTCTTCTCAGCTAGTTCTCAGTTGGTCTTGCCATATCCTATTTCATCACCGTTACTTGTTTCTACGATGTTGTTCATTTTCGGCGCACGCCCTTCTCCGTCATATTCTCCCAGGTATTCTACTCGAACGTAAAAAAGTAGGACGACGACTCGTTCCGGACGTGCCTTTCACGCCCCGGCAAATTGTATTGTATTGGAAAGCGTCAAATTTCTTTTGGGTTTTCCTTATCGGCTTTAAAATCCATCTCGCTCTCTTGCTCTCTGTTACTATTACATACATAATAAAATACGAATGCGTTATAAATAAGGAAATTTAATAACATGAGAACGGGACCGAGATTTATAGTCGACTTGGCAACAACTTCAATGCGTTTTCCGATTTTCTTTTTATTAACTTTTCTCCGCGGGCAAAAGGAAAGAGCAGACCATCCGGCAGATGATTTATAAGAGAAGAAAGGTGAGAGAAATTTGAGGGAAAATGTTTCTAGTCGATGTACGGTCTGCAAAATGTGTGAGAACACGTGGAACAATGACACTGGCGCACGTTCCCCTTGCACAGGTACCCAAACAGGTTGGCACTTAGTCGTGAACTGTTAAATCTAGTTAAATATTTTATACTGTACATAAAATGTACTGTTTGTGTGTACTAAATTGTACATTGTTGGAGTTACGTGAACACAACGGTTTGTCTATGTTTCTGTGTAATATGTAAGTTGTGTGTTCCAACTGGCAATAAGACTCGTGTTTTGTAGGTGAGACATTTTCTACACAGTCTCTGTGTGGTCTGCTGCATTCCAAGAAGTCATTAGATGGTAACGTGATGCGTGCGGGTCGTAGTGTTTCCGTTTCAGACACACGTAACAACTCCTAAACCAATTAACCTGAGCGATTGCTGCTCGCAGACGTGGGGAAGAAGTTGGGCAGTTGACCGACAGAGAAAATGGCGTCGCCGAAACAAACAAACAGTTTTAGCTTCGGATTCTGGTTTTCGGGATTGAATTACCGGGCCGTCGAGACTCGTCATAAATCTCAGGTGTATTGAAATCATCAATCAAACCGTTAGAGGAACCTTTCGAAGTTCGACCGACTGCGGACTTTGGGTCAGTTTCCGGGATTTTCACCTGGCCGAAAGTCAACCTGGGGAAGGAACCGAACCACCGGAAATTGTCTCAGCGTCCGTCTACGTGGAAAATTTAATCGTGTTCACGGACCGTTTCGATCCGATGTGGAAAATTACATTTTCCGAAAGGTTCACGTTCAAAGTTGAGAAGAATTTTCCTAGGAGAAGATTAGAAGACGAATGACCGCCGTAAAAAAAAAAGAAGGAGTAATGAATACTTTTGGAGGAGTCATAAAATAAATTGAAGCTTCTTCCGCTTGTTCTTCCTCTTGTACGGTGTGACCGGTGTGAAAGACGGACGGTGTGCACGACTCCACTCTACATAACTTATTTTATTAACTAATAAACCGGACCCGAATCTCGAACGAAGACGTAAACCTTTACCCGAAGCCTGCCATTTTTGATGCAAATTATTTGTAATTCCTCACCTACAAGTTGCCGACAAAAATTTTAATGAATTGATACATAACTAAACGACAAAATACATAAAACGTAAGAGTCTACGTTAATTATTAACTTTTTTTTGGAGTTTAGCACTATTTTAAATTTTACTGACGACTTGAGCTTAAGACAACAATTTTAACTTTATGGTTTTCGACTTTTCACCCTGTCACATATTTTATTTTATTTCGGAGTGTGTCTTCAGGTGTTCGTGATTTTGTAACTTCAAAGTGTTGCTAAAGCCGATGGTTTCTCATCGAAACTGAGAAAAAAAAATGATTTCACTTGTATGTACGTAGCATTTGCACACAGACAAGTCATTTATATTTCTTTTAAAATGGCGTAACCCCGTAATAAATAAATAAAATTTATGTATTTTTTTGAAACTAATAAAACTATGACAGCAACTAGGACGTACTCTACAGCAGGTAGACGCCTCAGAAGAAGAGAAAGGTTTCCGTTTTCGATTCTATCGATAAGTTGAACCGGAAACGTTGGATGCATTTCGGTTTCCGGTTTCCGGTACGCGTTAAACGTTGGAAAACGCGCGAAAAGGAGAAGTTGTGAAAAGGAAACGAACGAAAGGGATGAAAATTAGGAAAATGTAAAATTGGTTGCGTCTCAAAGAAATTGGAAAGATTTTGCCGCCATCTTAATAATCATTGTTTTACCCAAATATTTGAACTTCTTAATAAGGGAAGCTGGTGGAACTTTGAATTCCACTTAATTACAACCCCCACTCCGCGGTTCTCATCCCCTGCCGCCTCCGGGGGTTGTTACATTCAATTCTTACTCATCCCTACACTCCCTGTGTAATCCTTTCTAGTCAGAAGTAGATTTCTCTTTCTTACCAACTTCTCTCGCGCAACCTTTTGAACATTTTTTTTTGTCTTTTTGTACGCAACATGCCAGGGTGATATTTTATAATTTTATTACCCGACCCGTCCGCGACGTGCATCTTTTATTACTCTTTGTATATATTTATATATATATGTATATAAGAAAAGGTTTTGTCATGTTGTTGGCCATCATCTGGTGTTTGGTGGGCGGTGAGCGACCCTCTCTGACCCAGTGGTGACTGAAGTAAAGTCACACATTTGCTGTGGTTTACGTACGCGCTTGTTCGCTTCTTGCAATTTGTTTTCTTGGATTTTCTTTTTCATGTTTTGAATTTCAACTTAGGGTACTGTGTCCGTAATTTCTTACTAGAACTGTTCTACGTCCCTTAACAACTGTCCAGTTGTACATTTTTCTTGCTTGCCATTTATTAATTTCGGTTTTTTAAATTTGTGTAGCTTACCACGTTTTTCCCACGCTGTAATAATCAAGAGAGTAAACCGTTGGAAGGAATGTATCATGTGTTTCTGGTAGCATCACTCGTGTACAGTTTATTAACTGCTGAAAACGAAGTAGTAAGTGAAGTGAGAAAGTCGATGTAATTCGTGAGGTATGAGTTAGTATGCAAGATTCATACATACACTGTATTTAGTTGAAATTGTCAATGTTTACGAGATTATCAATTTGTAGTAGGATTACGGAAGATTTCACAACGGTTACGTAAAGTTATATATAGCGTACTCAGCTGTAAGTAAAATCCATACTAACCCCGGAGTAAAAAGTTAATTCTTGTAAAAAAAATATTAGCATAATTTTAAATACGTGAAGTAATTAATAAATAACTTAGGATGAATACTATCGAACATAATTGTTGTTTTGTGTAAAATTCTCTACAATATTGTTTTGATGTCAATCAGGCATGAACACAAGACCTCTATTTATGCCAAACAGATAGACAAACCAGAGAGGTTGAACCTCGTCAACCTGAACTGCTAGAGAAGAATGGAAGCTCCAAAACAGCTCAAGAAGACGATTGAACGGTTAAAATGTCTCTTAGGGCAAGAGTAACGCCACACACCTGCACCAGAGTTTCGAATAGTTTCAATAACAAAACCTTTCTCCCGAAATTTTTACTTCTGTTCAACCGTCTGTTTGAATTCGCTTTTCATTTCGAATTGTCCAATTTAAAAAAAAACAAACTTGATAAAACGAGTCATAAGTCATATTATATTGAGTTCTTGCCCCGGTACACCTGGCAGGAAGGAAGCGAACCGACCGAAAGAAAGTAAAAACGGCGAGAGTATAAATCCGGGAACGATTGCCCCAGACAGTTGTAATAAATTATAAAACTTTTCAGTATAAGATTATTTATATTGTACATAGAAGTATAATGCAGTAAGGGATTTAGGTCAAGCCGGTGACTTCTCGGTTTTCCTCATTGATTTTATTTCGAGTGAAGAGGAATTACGTCCGATTTTCCGATCGATTTTCCGTTTTAAGGTATTTAAATCGGTGTCCTACCTGAATCCGGGGAATCCCCGGGAAACCCATCAACCCCCGCCCCTCCACCATTCCCTTTACTCGTTCCCCTCGCGGAAGGTTCCTTTTTTTTGAGCGCGATTAATCATCCGGGCGATTGACACGTCTCTTTTTCTACAACAAAAGGCACTAAATGATGAAATATTGGCGAAGGTCTTTCACCACCCCGAAAGAAATTCATCCCCCGAGGGAGGAAAGCAAAAAAAAAAGTTTGCCACCACCGCCGCGTTCCCGACAAAAAACCAACGCCGCACATCACAGCAGACGAGATGTGGTGCGGTCCTCCGCTCTCGTCGAGTTCTTGTCGCTTTTGATTACTCAGGTAAAGAATTTTCTAAATCCATCAATTTATACATATATTTGTATATTTATTTATTGACTATATTATTATTGTTACAGTAATTAATATCCGGAAAGAATTTAAATTTTATTTATTTGGTGATTTTTATTTGTTTCCTTGTAACGTCAAGCAAACATGTACTTACTTTCTTCTTCCTCTGTCGTATTTTTTTGTTCGGCGTTCCTACTTCGGACGGTTTGTCATGTATTATTTAGTACATAAACGCATGTTTTAATCCAGGTGAATCGATTGGCACTGGCGGGAATGGGTTGGAACGGGTGAACCCTCGAGAACGATACTATTTTCTATAACTAAATTTATAGTCAAATTTTGATTTGTCGGTTCCACGGGGCACTCACGTCACATCGGACACTATCGTACCGAATCTAAATCACACGCGAAAAATATATTGAAACTTAATTTTGAACTCGACCGGAATGATATATAGTAATTAAGTTTTGATGTCGGGTCTTTTCTCTACCTGCCCACCCGGTTTCTCTCCCAGAAAATTTAAATTCGCGTGTTTCTCCGGGGGCCCCGGGTGAAAGTTGTGTGACGTCAGAGTTGAAGGTTCGGTCGCGGGTACTCCGAACTGTTTGCCTTTGAGTGTAAACAAACGCATCTGCAAATATTTGTGGGGGTTTTTTCGGTTGAGGTTGGGATGTTGAGGATGAAAGTGGCTTGGGGTAGGCAGATTTTTGGGAATTTTCGTAAGAGTCGAGCATCGAAATTTGTTTGGTAACTCCTGACGGAAAGTTGTGTTTGATTGGTGACGTAGAGGGTTCCTTGGGTTTTTTTTTGCTTCTAAGGGTCGCGTCGGGGGGTTATTTTGCATCACCCGACACTTCACCCGGCCCAATATCGCTCAACCGCATTCGAGTTTGTCTAAATATTCAAATCGCGTGTTACATAAATCATTGCCATAAATTAAAAAAATTAATTTTTTTATGCTCGGATACTCGGGTAATGACAGAAATAAATGAAGCTGTAAAATTAGTCGCCGCCCGCGAGAGTGCACTTTTTTTATTACCGACTCAGAGCTTTCGAGTACTACCAGAACGTACTCCTCCATTTTGGGTAGGTAAATGACAAAACCAGTAAACAACAGCCGTGAGTTAAAAAAACATATGAAAAACACGAGCGGTGCAACAAGTACAGACTTATTTTACCAACACGTACATAACACAGCGATGACATTACACGTGTAACAATATACAATTATTTTTATTACTCTATTATTATTAATTACCATAATTTTGAACTGTTGTTTCTGGAAAAAGGTTCTTCAAGTTGAACTAAAGCCAAAAAAAAAATGCAAAGCAATACTGTTGATGGATTGTAGGTGTAAGGGTACAGTTCAAATCCCAACTTAAGACAGACTCACAGTGGTAGTCCTGAGCTGAAAATAAACCCGTTTAAGAATGTACATAATAATTCATACAAAGCTGAATATTAAGGTAAAAATTATAGATATCGGCTTATCCGTGCTATTATTTACACCTGCCGTTTTTTAATATAAATCGATTTATATTGTTTCATTTTCTCTCTTCGTTCTCCGGTATCTATAAAGTGTCAGCGATTAATGAATCTCAAAATAATGAATGAAAAAAAAAAGTAGCTTTTGCGGTGTTCGAAACGAAGAAATTATTAAACCGTTAAATTCTCTCGTCAAATCGTAAGAAGTAAGGAATATTTTTCGTTAACGTGGCAGCAGATAAGCCGCGCGTTGACTCGCGGCACGGGAACCCGGGGGAAAAACGTCGGCAGTCGCGGAACGGCCTCGGCCGGAAAGTGCAAAAGGAACAAAGAGAAGACGAAAATGGAAAATGATTGATGAGGAACCGGAAGTTGAAATAAGAGATGCGACAGGTGAAGTGGAGAGCGAACGTGGAAGTAGGCGAGAGACAGAGAGAGCGGCGGGAAAACGTGTCAGGTAGCGACAGAAAGAAAAGAAATTAAGTTGCTGGACCGGGGCCGGGAAGCTGAAATTTTAATAATGGAAATAATAAATGGGAGTTGCAAATAAGACGGAAATAAATAATAAAAAAGAGCGCGAAACTGCTTAAGCAACGAACGAACAAAATAAATAAGTATTAATAAGTTATGTACAGAGAGAGAAAGAGAGAGAGAGAGAGAACGCCATTAGTAATAAGAAGAAAAACTCTAATATTATAATAATATCAAGAAAGAAATTTTTCCTTTTCTCTTCACCGCCATCACAGAAACGAATTTTATTTCTATTTTCCATAAGTTCGCCTAGGCAAATAGACGAGCCCCCTAACAATGTCGAGTGAATTCGCTCTCGTCACCAGCTTAACTCAAACTTCGCCTTTAGTTTTCTTAACTTTTTTAAACTTACGTAACTGTTGAAAACTTTTATACGCAGTGGAATTGTCATTTTCTTTCATGGCGAAATCTAAATTTCCGTTAAATAAACTATTCAGGACTAGTTGCAGTCGGAGTAATAGTCGCGAGCGTGTGTGTTTGTGTCTGTCTGCCTGTGGAAACGGCTCGTCGACGACACTCGTTTGGGGGTCATCACCATTTCATACTATTTTACACTGTATATTTTACGTTGATATTTATAGAATTTTACAGTGTGTTATTGTGCTATGTAAGACGGCTTTAAAGTATACAAATTGGATACCCAACTACATAAAGTATTTTTATTACATATTTCGCATAAAAATATATACATTTGCGTACATGCATCTATTTTATATATTTATATATATATAAGAAATGAATAAAAAATATTTTTTATACCCACACAATTAGTAATATACATACATATATAGTACTTCACACTATATAATTTAGTAATATAATGTAGTGTTTATAATGATTTTGTCATAATGTTTTGTTCGTTGCATACAAAACTGGGCCCGTTAACCGATTTCAACATCTGACACAGTACGCATTTATTGTAGAATATAATAAATATTTAGTATTTAATGGTATTAATATTTAAACAAAATTTAGTATTTAAATTGCATTAATTATCCTATAAAGTTCAGTTGAAACATATTTCAGCTGTACATCGTGCTTCTCGTGGAGGACTTTTGTGGAGAGTTTCGGTATTTGAAACACAACGGAGGACAGCTTTTATCCATCATTAAGACACGCAGATAAAATATTTAAAAGAAAAAAATTCATAGTTGGCGTAGAATTAAAAAACAAAATCAAAAACAAAGTGAGAAGTATCAATTAATTCATCTCTCTCCGAGACAAACGCAAAATATACACATGTGATCAGAGTGCATCGAATACTGAAGTACAAAAATAACCTGGTCAGGTGCTCTGAGCACCCGCTGACACGTGTACCGTACGGAGTCTTGGAATTTATTTTTATACGAATTGTTATGTACATTGAAAATGAGATGTTATGTACGTAGAGACGTCAGGTCCACGCGCAGTTTAGCCCAGCCTTTTGCTCTTTGCTGGCAAACGTCAGCAACGACAGCGGCAACTCTCCTTTCTTTTCCCTCCGTCTCCGTACGAAATGGTCGAGTTAATCGGTTTGTTTGCGATGTAATAAAATAAGTTTCCGGGTTTTCGAATTGAAATTTAACTCCGTTTGAACGGGTCAAAATGGCGGCGTCAAAGACGGTGGGCAGTTTTCGTTGCGGGAGGAACGGGAATTTTTGGCGACGAAGGTGAAGGAAACCTGAAAATGGCTTTGCTGAGTGGACGGAAAAGATTGGAGTGAAAATAAAAGCGTGTTTTTAAAACCTTCCGGTGGTGATTCATGAACGGATTACTTTCTTATTTTCTCCCTGTAGAAAGTCTTTCACCTAGAAATGTTTTCTTTACGGGATTTGAACATGTGTGTGTGTGTGTCTGTGTGTCTGTGTCGGAGGAACACGGTCGGATATCCATACCCGTGACTGGGGGGATGTGTCCGACAGGAAATTTCTTTCGTTCTCCAACTCCGGTTTGGACTTTCGCCAGGTGAAAGTGAAAGGCACTCACTTTCACTTCCACACCTTTCACGGGTGATTTTGAGGCTCCTGGATCCCTATGTACCTGCGGGTATCCCAAAACACGACTTGCCATCTCGGCCGGCTGGTGAAAGCACCAGGGAACTTTCTCCGTGCAGTGCTTTCGATGCTACGACTCCCTCGCACTCGCGCACCTTTCCGCCATTTTCACCGTTTGAAAACGATTAAAATGTAAATAATGAAACTTTCATCGGAAGTTGGAGAAATTTTATGTGGCACATAAATAAACTGAATTCGAACGGGTACCATCCGAACGGGTGGAAGGACTTAAGGTGACACGATAACGGTGGTTTAATTTATACTTTGGAAGTGAAACTTTTTAAACTAATTCATTAATTGTACTCAACCGGTTCAAAGTCGGGCGGTTGGCCGAGGCCGGAGGTCAGCGGAAAAGAAAAATGAATTTGTTCGTGGACGTTTGAAAGTTCGAAAGCGCACACTCACACTTCTGATAATTCACATTTATGTGTTATTATTTTTAAGTTAAGAATTAATGAGTGTTTCGTCCATAAATTATATAAATTTTCTTAATAAAATATTGATGAAGTCCCCGGTGGTGCCTTAGGTACTCTGATGATATCACGAAATAAAAGAGTTGACTTAAAACCTCTTGTGCTTGTGTTTCATGAATTTTTTAAAAACTTCACTATACTGCCAATGTATATTGTAAGGGAAAAATTAGAAATGTATGTATACGTTACACACACTACATATCAATGTTTATAGTGTACATCTTGTATAGTTTATTTTCAACGGCCCAAACATGTAGTACTGGATACGTCCGATATTTGTATCGTAGTCATATTTTGTGGTATACTTAGTGATATTTTTATTTTGTGTCACTTATAAGAATAAGAACAACCTTGTACACGTACCAGGTTGCATATTTAGAAACAATTTCTGTCGGAAATAGTGAATACAATAAGTTACTACCACAGAAAGCTAGGTACGAAGCACATAAATAACTAAAGGTTGCCCGAGTGTAGTGTAAAGTTTGGTTTTTACGTAGAACATTAGGCACCTTTCTCAGGTTCAGGTGCCGTATTTTTGAGTCCATGTCAGGTAGTTTTGTGGAGAACTATTGGATAAGAGAAACTATACATATAAACTATATAACTATAAGAGAAACGGATGAAACGGTCCGTTTCAAGTCCAGAAAAAAGGCGAAAGAGAAAAAGGCTGCAACAGTAAAAAAGGGTAAAAGATGGAAGCTCGGCGAAGGAAAGTCACGAGTAAAGTGCAACAGTACGAAATGAATAGAAAATAATAATGGGAAAAACTATAAACCAAGAAAGCAGGAAAGGCCACCGCGGAAGGAGGAGAAAGCGCAAGGAGAAAGCTGTAAAGTCAAAGAGTTAAAAGTTTTCAAAATGGCGGAGAAGAAAGTTCAGGTCTCGACAAATTGTTCCTCTCTCTCTCTCGTTGACCTCCTATATTTTTTTTTCTTATTTTACTTCTGCGGACGAGTCGGAGACCTGTTTTGAGCTGTGCAGGAAGGACAAAGTGTCGCAGCACAATCCGAAGAGAAAAAGTTTCAACATGGCGGAAAGAGACCTGTAAACAACGTTGCACGTGCACGCCGCGTAAATTTAATTTCCGTTTCACGCGAACATGTCTTATTCCCGGCAAAAATTATTTATTTTTTGGGTTGGCACCCGTTCGCAACCATGTAAATGACGTGACCCAAAAAGTACATAACCGCACAATAATAAAACACATAAAATAAGATGGTAAATAAAAAAGGTCGGAGTTTTACCGTTGCAGTAATAATCGCCCGTAGTTCAGTTTAAATTTATAAACAAATTAGAACAAGTAGCATAATTATTGAAAACCGGAGTCTAAATACCGAAACCGCATTTTTTCCACAAAAGTATCAAACAATCAAAAGGTAACAAAACAAAAATAATAAAAAATAACAATAACAATGAAATTAATAATTGGACAATATTTTGAAAGGAATGCCGCACCGGGCCACCGAAATGTGATGAGATTAAAGACCGTTGTAGTAGTTAAACCAATTGTACAGGAATTAAGTTATTATTTATTTACTACATTTACATAAATATTGTAGTAACGAAAAGTGTTGGTTGTACCTCATTTTTGAAAAATATTAATTCGTTTAATTAGTTAAAATTTGTTTTTAGTACTGACACTGAGTCTTTTTAGACACTGAGTCCAACTTGAGTCTAGTAAAGTTTTTAACTGTGTCACTTTGTATTATCTTAATAATAAATAATAAATAAAAAAATTAATCTTAAAAATAAGCATTGTCTTCTCTAATAATAATTTATAGTTTAGTCTATGTATACTTCCAAAAATTCGAAGAAGTGGTATAAAATTAAATATTGAGCTGTCGTAAGAGAGTAATGACATGTCAATAACATGTTTGATCTATCCCTGTATTTATTTATATACCGTGTATTATGTACCAAATGAGTAATTCAAAAAGTGATATTCAGCGATTGAAATTGTGCGACAGGAGCACTCGTTTTTTTAATAATTGTATACATATTAGTAGACTGAAAATGATTCATCCGAAGTTACCACTTGGAGTGACTAACAAGTTCCGTAAACTTTATTTTTCTTCATTCTCTCGCAAGCTTTGTGAAAATTCAACACTAACGGCCTGATTTAAGTTTTCATAACTATTGCGCACTAATACAATACAATAATGCAGGGCTTCCACCCTGGGTTGGGTACTTTGTCTTCATTAACAAATTTGGCGGTTTCAACAGAAACGAACGCGTAAACCGCACATCTCTCATTCGGTTCTATAAGAAGTCACCGCACACTTCTGTCCAGCGTTTCTGTTTAATGCAAAAATTAATAATAATAAATAACAACAGTTTTAATTAGTTAATATAAATTATATATTATATAGCATACAGAGCGCTTATAATTAAAGTTTCCCGTAGGAATTAGTAATGAAGCGGTACACTGACCCACACTAATACAACGCATGCGTTATTTTATGCGATTCGTCACATATCGGACTGTTGATAATAAAATAAATAAAAAATAAATAAAAATTTAAGAATATTAATGAATAAAATTAAATTATGGTAAAGAAAGGTACACGACAGTTAAGAAGCGTAATTAAGTGAAATAAAGTACATAGATGTGACATACATAAGTACATTGTTAGAGGATAATTAGAGATTATTGAAATGTAAACTGTTGCGTATAAGAATAGCGATACTGAAAAACTATATTTATTTAATAATTTGCTTTTGATTTTATTTTTTTGACTATTTAAAATAATTGCGGCGCAGGAGTTATTTTATGTAAACGACGCGAATTACGACACGGCAATATAATAAATATAAGGTACGGGATACAATTTCATATTTTGAAATATAATTATTAATAATTTAAATATACTTCGGTATTTAATACGCAATTTTATTTGAGAAATAAATTCACGTAATAAATAAATTACATAAAGGCTAAGTTTTACTTAAGTCTCGTGTATATTTTATTATATATTAGACTTTTGCGTTTTAGTTTAGTTCTAGTTAAACGTAACATAACACTTTAAGTAATGCAATATTCTATTTTACAAAATACTTTTTAATAATACTTTAAACGGTACAATGTAATCTCTTTCCATAATGTATTTAGTTCATTCTGACACAAAACTTGTGTCCAGTTGGAATTTTTAGTTGGTTGGAGTTATGACAAATAAGAAATATGTCTTTAATTTAAACTATTTATAGTTTACAATGTACGTGAAAAAGTTTTTATTTGATTTCCATGCTCCAACGAACTTCTACGGTTACATTTTCGCTTGTATTTGTCTCACGTGTCTTCTCCCATGTTCTTCATCGTACCTTCTCTCGTGTTCACCCGGAGAGCAGTTTGCTGTTCCCCTGACCTTTCCTGCATCTCCTTGTATTTCCTCCCCACATGGGAAGTAAATCAAAAATTATTCCGCACATTGTCAGTTCAGAAATGAATTTATTTCCTCTCCGTACGTTCGCGGCAACGGCGAGAAATGGCCGGGTTAAAATTCAAAGGTCAGAACTTCCCCCGGAGAATAGGTAAAATCCGTTGGAAAAGTTTTCTAGGGCTTAAGTCAATCGACCTACTGCGAATTGCGAACCAATTTATTTTTGTTTCAATTTGTTTTTCACGGTCGGTTAAACGCGTTCCCAGTTGTTCCCTCTCATGTCCCTTGTCCCGTTTAATTAATTCCCGATTCCGTAATTGTTTATTATTAATTTTATTAGTCGGAGTTAATAGCTGGCACGTAGATCAATAAGTTAATAATCGACGTACTAATCCGTCGAATAAGTTCGACCCGTTCCAAACGATCGCCGGATCATCCATCTTCTGCCACGACAGACTTTCCCTCCTCGTTGCCGATGGAACGTGTAACTAGAATTAGGCTGCGAACTTTAACGAGTTTTGTGGCTTGGTGGTATGTTGAAATTTTTTTGTCTTCCAGGCAAACTAGAAGGTTTTGTCTGATGTTCCTGAAGGAAAGTAACCCCTCCCTCTCCCTCTCCACCTCTCGTCCCGCGGATTGTATCTGATTGATTTGTAAGTTGGGAATTTCTACGGGTGGTGTGTCTCATGTGAAAAAACTAATTTGGTGATTGACCGAGAGAGACTTTACGGTGTCAACTAAAAGGTGAAACTGTTTTTCTTCATTTTCGGCTTTCACCGCAGAGTTTTATGTAAAACTATATATGTGAAATTGTGTACGACCAAATCTGCAACACCTCGTTATAAAATAATCAGAAGTTTCGTAGTGGATTTTTTAAATAAAAATAAAAAATAATGAAGTAACTACTTTTTGCGTAATGAATACTTTGCATACACTACGAGTCTCGTCTTATTGTAGACTTATATGTTGATCACGAGCCTGAATGAGCAACTCATACAACAAACATTTAAATAACAAATAACTAATCTTAAGGAGTGGCAACATGTGTCACATAAAATTTAACAGTTAAGTCTATTTTATGAAGTGATCTATGGTTTTATTATTTAATTATTAAGTTCGAATCTCCTGTCACAGTTTACAACAGTCACCGGCACATGGCGGAACGCCCCGATTCATTTTACCCAAGAGATACATAATACGTTTGCAATACATAAACTTACAAGTTTTACATAATGGATAATTAGTAAGTGTACGGTGATGTAAGTAGAACCAGTATTATTATTAACCAGTAATACAGGTAATAATATCAATCCGATTATATATAAATTATATAATGTACATATAAATATCCTTGTATATGTACGTTAAATTTAATAAGTACTATATTAGAACCAATAAATAAAGTAGATCTCAAATGAGTAAAATACATGAGAGAAATTTTGTAAAATGATGGTCAACAGGTACCTCGATCGCTTTTCCACTTTACATTGTAGTAACTACCACAATTGAAGACTCAACCCTTCTAACTACATACCGAAAGGTGGTTGAGGAAGAAGGGCGAGAGGCAAGGCGTAGGAAACAAAAAAAAGTCACGGCGATATCCCACAGGAAGAAATCAGCAAGGTAAAACTGTTTAAACTTCCCAGTGGAGAAAAGTTACAAAGAAAAAAAAAAGTAGAAAACAAATAATATTTGTCTCAATTTTGAAGAAAAGTGAAAACCAATAGTCTGGAAATTTACTTTCCTTCTTCTTCTTCTTCTGCTTCCACGACTTTATATAACTGCCACTAGGCGTCTGCCGTAGACTTGGACTTGAAGCTCGTCGCTCTCAACCCACGGGAGAGAGAGAGAGAGAGAGAGAGAGAAGAAAAGCAACTTGACAAATGTAGTCAGAACTTTTAAGATAAGTGGAAAGGACCGACGGAGATGAGAAAAAAGAAAATCTTTTCTTTTCTCTTGTTTGCATCTGTTTTCCCTATATCAAAACTCTTTCTTTCCCACTCCTCACGGATTTCTCCTCCTTTATTTATATTTCTTTTCAGGCCCGCCTTATACTTCATTTCCATTAGTTTTCCCCTTTAGTTCTCTCACGTACCGGCGAAGACTTCGTTTTTGACATACGACAACAAATAGGGAGTAACTCCCTTATACATTAAATATGTATTAAAAAACCATACGTTCATATCATAGGTTATTAATATACATAGAACCTACATATACGAAAGTCCAATAGATAATAATTATATATCGCAAAATAATCTCCTTCTGCTAGGCCTGCTACTTCCGTGAGTCACGTAACATGTGCTTCATTAAAAACGTATATAAAATAATGTGCAACATCTGTAGTTTTATTTATATTCAGTTACATATTTATGTATTGTTGTTTAGTGCATATTTAAGTTGTGTGTGAGAAAACAACGGAACACGTACTCGTTGGAAAAGGGTGCAGTACTTCCTACTTATTCAAACTATTGAAAAATACTGCCTCGTTGGCACCGGCTAACTATGTAAATAACTACAATAAGTTGCATTTTTATGTTTGAAAGGTTTGTTAAGCTTGGGAGAGAGGAGTGACGTGATGTACAAATTAAAAAAAAGTCATGTTAATAATTGGTACCGACGTCGTTGCGCTCCGGCGGTTACGAAATGCCTTCTGTACGGTACAGTTACATAATTATTAAAAATGAAAGAAAATAAGTGCATTTTGTAATAAGTGATAATAATTGGAAACAATAAATTATCGTTAGGAACAACGTGCAGTTTTCCTGCAGACAAAATATTTAATTGATATTATTTAAAAATAATACAGAAAAATACGAAGACATTCGCCGGTCTACACATTATTTACATAATTGTATTTTATACACAACGCACAATCAACTTGCTTATTATTTTTCACCAACTCTATCGTTACTAATACCGTAGTTTTAAGTTATTCTGCTCAACTTAGATTATTAAGACTGCTTCCTCGCAACTGCTAAATAAATACATAGATATTATGTGGAGTGCGAAAACTAATTCTTCTAGTTGTTGGCAAAAAATAGTTGTCTTTAGAAGTTCAGAACTTTCTTCACTGCAAACGAGTCCCTTACTCGAGGGTAGACTTATGTACGCTTTTATTATTTATTAAAAAAAATATGTTTCACGACATTTAAAATGAGTTTCTTTTTTTTCAGACACTGGAGAGAATCCGATAAGACTTCTTCTGAGCCGAGGGTAAGTAATAGTAATAGTTTTTTTTTTATTCTTCGCCGTACGAAGACTTGTGTAATATACGCGAACGTATTGAACGTCACGAAATTCGAGTATAAACAAAATAAATAAATCGTAAAACATGTGTCGAGGAATTTCCCTGAATATTATCAAACGTATTAAGTTGAGTTCTCAAGGGAGAGTCAACCGTTGAGTTATGTATTTGGTGATTGTTTTGTACGAAACATAACTTGAAAAAAGTAAAGGGGAGCCTCGTGAAGTCGATACCGACAGGACGCGAGCAAGGAAGTGGAGTTTTGTATTCTTCGAGTTTTGGCGACATTTTCTCTCCCCCCACGGGCCGAAGCTGTCGCTCGGATTAAATGAAATCTTTTAATTTTTTTTTCCTTTTTGGACGCGCAACAAACGGGTCTTTAATTTTCATCATTTGACCGCAGCACTCATTTTTCTATTTTCTATGAGAGTCACCTTCTCCAACAGAATAATCGCGACGTAACTTAAAAAGAAAACAGACTAAAACAATTTAACATGTCCGCAGACGCAGAAAACAGACAAGAAGGAAACGTTTAAACGAAATGAAAAGAACTTAAAAGAAAAGAACAAATGAATGAAAAAAAATACGAACATTATTAATAAAAATTTTCACCTACATAAGTATTAAAACAGACAGATGAGAAAAATAACAGATAATGTAAATAATAAATGTTTAGTAATAACGAACTCAAAAGAAATAGGCCGTGGAGACTAACACGGACCAAAATGAAAAAAAGCCCCGAGTATAATATAAAACGATTGTACAAAAAATATGTATAGAACTACATAAATAAGAAAAATATCCTAATTACACCGAAATTTTTAATAGAATAATAATAAAAATAATAAATATAATAATTACATTACATACATTATAATTATATTTATATTGAATGCATTACACATGGTATATCGTCACATAACTTTTTACCACATTACTATAATCAGTATTCGTTACGATCTCCATTGTAGTATAACTTTTTTTTATGTACCTGAAAAATGTAGTATACATGTCAATAAGATGTAGGTCGACGACCAGAGGGGTAACAGTGAGAACCCAACCCATTTTCCGTATACAGTTAACTGTACATAATAGGTAGGCAATTTGGTTATTCTGTTTCATGTGTGCCTACTATTTATATCACATGTGTTATTTAATGTTTTTAGTAAGTAACAGAAGTGTAGTGCGTAGAAATCGTAGTAGAAAGTGTAGTTCGAGGAATCTGAACCTTTTCATTTCAGGTATTCACCCGGTTTTTTCCTTTTTTATTGATTTGTTCACTTCTGAAACTTTTCGGCAAAATTCGGGGCAGGAGGCCACAAAACCACAGCATGAAGATGCGGTCTTCTACCCCTAAGTGGTCTGAGCAAATATTTTAAAAAAGGGTGTGTTGTTTTTGTTTGAATGGGACACGGTCTGCCCCCCGGTACGGAAAATCGTGTACTGGAAAACACCTTGACCGGAGTTAGAATTTATTTTAATTTTGGCTTGAGCCTGCCGCGAGACTTGCCAACTGTCATTGTCGGACAATTTAAGGCTCGCTCGAATCGACGGATGAAAAAATAAAATAAAATAAAATAAAATAAATAAGGTAATAAATTTTAGGTCGTACAAAGGCAATTGAATTTGCCAGACAGAAGCGCGTCAAAGGGGGCGTTTAAATTTAATATCATCGACGTCACAAATTGAACGCAATTCTTTTTAAATTGATTCAACTTAATTTCTGTTAATTCAATTTGTTTTTCAATTTATTTTGCACGTCTCCTTGCGCTCGCCGCAACGCTTTGTCTTGAATTTAATTTTTTTGTCATAATCGAATTACGAATGTTTTTTAAAAAACAATTAATTTGCCAAGTTAACTTCGTGCCGTAGGTCTGAACGGGGACCGCGGCCCCTCCAAATTAAATTAAATTGTTTGCAAATTTACGGCGCCAATTTGAAAATTTTAAACTTTTTAATTCGATTCTCCTTGGGTGGAATTTGTCGCGTTTTGCCCTATCAATGGGTTATTAAAATGTTGCTCGATTTATTAATTTTCAAGACTCGGGTTGGAGTGTCGGGTAATGACAGTGTAATGAACGTGTACATAATGTTTAATTAGATTTCAGGGCTCCCCGGTTTTTCACTCGACGCCTCCATTGGTTGTTGAATTATTTATTTATATAACTTTTTGTCAGCTGGAACGATTACTCGAATACCATTTCATATCATAACAGCGTGCGAGTCATGTGAATCTAAAAACATTAGGGAAAATTACAAGAAAAACAAGGAAGTGAAATATGCAAAATATATTATATATCTATGTGCGTCCACATAATACATACATATAACTGTTTATTGCGTGGTGCAAATATACAGAAAGTATAACGTAACGTTAATAAAAATGTTTAATTAATGTATATAATTATTTAATTGTTTTAACTTGTCGTGTTATTGTTTTATTCGTCTCATAATCACATAATATTATTAAATTTCCATTTGATATTATTTTATACTATTTTACTAAGTGTACTTTGATAATATTTATATAGATTGTATGACAACCTTTACACGAAGTAGAGTAAATATAAATGAGGACTTGCACTAGTAAAAGCAACTATGTAGGAACCACTTACTACAACTCGAGCCTAATAAATTATTCTCTCTATGTTTGCATTAGGGAGTAGAAGTTTAACTAATTTACCTCTACTTATATTTCATTGTGTGAGGTCGTAATATTAATTATACAGGTGTTACTGAAGTTACTGCTCTTACATAAATTACGTAGCAAACAACTCATTACCGGGGAACATATCTAAGAAACACATAAATGCATTCATCTTTTATTGTCTGATAAATAAATTTCCTACCGTTAGATCCCTCTGATTGCATGCAAGTGCATCATTTTAGTCTTCTTTTAAAGTTTATTTTGTTTTGACACCACCAACCTTGCCTTTTAATAATTTAACAAAAGCAAGTGAACTGTCCTGGTGGAAGACCAGAGAATATCACAGCTGCTTTCGCCCTATATAGTTGCGTATCGAGACGCGTTCTCGCTGGAGACGTAGACAATCGTTATATCCGAAGGTCTGAGATGTGTGAAGTTAACCGAAACTGAGTCAGAACATGCGGCTCTCCCTAGTTTGAATCCTCTTCTATTTAACTACTCATCCGCTCCCCCATAATTCAATTTGAAAGCTCAACAGTGCAATTGTAATTTTTTAAAAGCTCGTTCTCTTTCCTGGGAATCGTACGGAATGATCTTTCGGGTGAAGCAATTAAATTTAATTCTTTAATAAAAATACCGTTTCTATTTTGTAATGGATGATGAAAGGGACAGGGGAGGAGGAGGAGGAGGATGCTCATGGGTGCGGGTCGTCTGGTTTGAGACGGTTCCCAGTGCAAACATCAATCCGGTCCATTGATGACCTCGAGGACCACAACCCGAACAAACACAAGAAGTGAGGAGTATCTTGGTGGAACGAACGAAAAGTGGTGCTTGACGGTTTATTAGAACCTTTGTAATGCGATTCCCGAGCTCGTGTCCCGTCGCCAATGCCACCGCGGAGCTGTCCCTGGGAAGTTGGAGATGAAAAAAAAACAAACAAACAAACCCCCTCGTCGATGTCGTTGTGGTTTTCGATTTCTTTCCACTCCAGCGGATGTACACCAACGCACATGAAAGAATCGGTCGTTTGAGAACTTCCACACAACACTACTAATACCGTGTAAGTTGCGAGAACACTGTACAACTGGGAAAATCATGCGGGCGTGAAGAGTTTGCGAAATTTCAAGTACATACCATTTCCTATGTACAAATGTCGAGTTTGAGTTACTTCGGAACTTCGGTAAAATACCACTGATCACTAGAAATCCATAAAAGGTATTCTGAGGTAGACTCGTAGAAATGAAACATTACAAAATTTACAACTAACACAGCTATGTTTTTTAAATTGAAGTACGTACTTCTTAAATACATAAAAATGTAGAAGCGTGATTTCCTATGTAATTTATTATTTAAACTATCGTTACTTAATGTACAGCTGTACGATGTAGCGCACACTACAATAATGTACCATAAATATATACTAAGTTGCAGATACTTCTTGTATAATTTAACAAAAAATTATTTTTTACACACATAACGTGATATTTTATGTTTATACATAAAATTAACAAATCTTTAAGCACAACAACACATTTCGCGCTACAAACTACAATACAAAGTTGAAGGGTAGTGTACCTTTCGCGGAGTCAATTCAATTGTAGCAGTAAACAGTTACCTGTGAAGGTAAACACGTTAAATTCTGTGAAGTTATCCCGTCTTATAAGAAAAATTAAAAATCTTGCAGGCGGGAAACATTTACAAAAATTTAAAGTTTCCGACTGAAAATTTTATTTTTATACGTCTGAAAAATGTAAAAGGTTGACAGTAGGCAAGCAGTAGATTAATAGATGGAAAATAGTTTCGTCGATGGAATTTTATCGATGAATTCCATTAAAAAGTTTCCCGTGTCACTGAGAGTTTTCTTAAACGGTGGAGGAAAAACGAATCTTCGCGCCAACACAATTTTTTTTATTCTTGTTTACCTCCCATAGGTACCAATTTCATCCCCGTAGGAGGGTGGTTTCCACTTACCCTGACAAAAACATAGTCGTCGTCATTCTGCCTTTCTTCAATTTCTTTTCTGCTAATCTTTCACAGTCAGTTCTCCTGAGTGACGACTCGCATGAATGGAAAGCCATTGCCTGCGAAGGGAACCCCCGGTTTTGTCCTGTGTTTTTCATCCCCTATTTTCAACCCTTAGAGTAAAATTTGATTCCGGGTAAACAGGTGGAAAGAGAGAATTCCATCACTTTTAACGTGTTGTGAGTGAATTACCGAAAGGGCCGATACTTTCTTTTTTGAATTTTGCCATTGGCAAGTACCCGCAAGGGGTGCTGAACCCTCACCCTCTCTTCCGCCACCCCTTCCCCCTCGGGTACCGCTTACCTCCCGGGTAGCCGGTTTTCTCGTTTCCGGCGAATTTCGCTAAATTCTTGCTGTGTGACTCTAAACTTTGGACTTTTCTTATGTGTATTATCTTTTGCTTCCGTCACTTCCGGTTTTACTTGTCTCAACTTCCGGTGAAGGCGAGCATGTACCCGCGAAAAGTGGCCACCCCCGTTGCTCACCCCGACTGTTTCTAGGGTTTGCGGGCCTGTTTCCTCCGGTCTTTTCCGGTGGTTTTCTTAGGTGGATTCACTCGTGCCCGAGTCACTTCCGGTTTCGTTTTGCCTTAGCTTCCGGTGCACTCGGGTCCTTTAGATTAATTCTCGCCGCCTTTCGGCTCCGGGAGACTCCCTTTCTGTGTCGACGGTGCCTTTTCTTCATTTTCTCCAAAATTCCTAACGGAATTAGAATTACACCTAGGGAGAATTACGGGGAGAACGCCTTTTCCGTTTTGTCTTTTGAAGAATTTTCCTTTCCCTGGAGAATTAATGAGAGGAAGTCGTCCTGGAATTTAACAGGGAGCCACCAGAATGGAATTGCCGCAGGGAGGAGGATCGAGCCGTTTGCAGTAAAGATTTGATGAATTCCCGGTGACCTACGTTTTGTTTCTACGATTCGCTTCTCTACCGCGGATACGGGAAACTACGGAGAGACAGAGGAGATGGACATAAAAGTGCTTGAAAACTTCTAAAAATGCAACGGTAGCCATTTTTAAAATGTATACGGTGGTGGAAAGGTTTTTAAAAGGACTCGCAGTGGTCGAGAAACTTGGAAACTACGACTAGACAAACCGAGAAGTGGTTCGATTTGTAGAATGAAGAATTGGCGCACAACTGGTTGCGTAGCATTTCTAATTAATTTTTTATTAATGAGAGTAAAGAATGGTAAATAAAGTCTAGATTCTAAACTTCTAAACTCTAAAATTTTAAACAGTTTTTATGGAAGGCCAATCCTGGACACTTACTCAGAAAATTTCCATACACACCCCGTCAGTTGATGTAATTCTTCGTCTTTGAGATCATTGCATCCAAAAACGTACAATCGGAAGTGGAACAGAGGAAGTCTTTAACCGAAGAGCAAACGCTGCCCACAAAAGAATACAACAAAATTATAAATAACATGTAAACATAAGAAGTAAAACATATTTTGAAGTTGTTAGACAATTAAGTTGTTTGTATAAAAGTTATTTTAAGGGGTTATAAATTTTAAAACCAAAAAATAACCTACATTTACTATAAAATGAAGAACACAAACGAACTGCACGCGTATAATTAAATTAAACTATACATGTAGTTACTTAACATGTACGCTCTATATTAAAAATAAGTTCCGGATCGTTAGTAAAAATTAAACGGTGTAGAATTTCACTTTCCCGACACTGCAATTAATTTGTGCTTCGTCAAAGAGAAAGATCTCGGCATCGGATCAAAATCGCAAACATCAAAAAGGGATGAAAAATTAAAATCCCTCCCCGTTGCAGTCCCCGGTAAAATTTTCAGTAATAGTAATAACAATAAGTAGATTCGAGTTACCCGTCTTTAGTCCGTCTATTGTTTCAACCTCTCGACTCCGAGACACTTCAAAAGCTGGCAAATGCTTTGTAGTTTCCCCTACGCGGAGAGTACGAATAATCAAAAATTATAATACAAAGAAGACTACCAGATATTAATAGAAAACCCCCGGGGGGTGAGAGCGGTGGTGGTGGTGGTTGTGAGAGAGAGAGAAAGAGGGCGACGGTGGAAGGACCGTAGGAAAATGTTGAAACGAACGCCTGGAGCAAAATAGAAAAAGAAATTATAGTCGCGGGAGGACTAGGGCGTTAGGCGATAGACTCAGGAACTCCCTGACTGGTTTGGGGGTAATGACGTTCGGGGAAAGGCTTTCACCGCGGGAAAATTCCCCCGTCGAAAAGGAATAAATAAAGAAAATTAAGGTGATAAAGAGAAAAACACACGGGGGCGAAAGAGAAGGCGAGACGAGGCGAGGAACTCGAGTCTGCGGCAGAAAAGTTTGATAAGTTTGAAAATCCTTTCTAGTCTAAGCGATAGAGAAAGAGGAAAGTAGAATTGTAGATTGAGTGAGTCGGATAGAGCAAGGCAAAGTAAGTAGAGAGAGAGAGAGAAGAGAGAGAGAGAGAGAGAGAGAGAGAGAGCAGGATGGGGAAATAGAACAAAGCAATAATTCAGTCTTGGGAAAGCGGTGAAAGAAGCGTTTTCAAAACAGAAAACGACGAAAGAAGAACAGAAACATCGGGTGCAGGTACCCGAACCGGTACCTGACCCGATAACCGTCACCCACTCCCTTAAAAACCCGCGCACGGAGGGTGCCGAACCATAAAACGCAATAAAAAGTTATGCCTCTCATACGGGAGCATCTGGTCCCATAGGAGTAGAATTAGTAGCCACATTAGCTCCTCTCTTGGTTTTACTGCCTTTATCTAACACTTTTTATGTACAGAAATTAAGCTTTTTATGTGAGTCTCCCATTGAAGTATTTAAGTATTCGTTTAAACATTTGTTTCCGTCTCTTCGGTGAGTACTTTGGATGTTTCTCTTTGTGCTCTCTCCCATGCTCTCCTGACGGCAACACTTCCCCAAATTCCTGTGTTTGCCTCTCTCCTGCCCGACCACGCCACTGACTCCCGCTGCCCTGTTCTCTCCTGTAGTTGACTTACCTGTATTGTTGCCGTTGTAACCGTGTGACATTTAACAATATTATTCTGTTGGTATTTGACTTGTAGGTTTCCATTTTTACTCACTCGTGTAGTTTTGTGTACAAGTGGCTTATTACCGAGCAGAACTCAACGTGGGGAAGAGTTTCTTTAACTGCTGCTGCTTAGGTTGTTACCACCGCACTACTTAATTGGTACGGTTGCTGTTCTTACTTTTTGATTTGGTTAAACACATCACGGGTAACCTTCTTTCTTTGTTTCGTGTTCATAAAACTAGTAACTAGAAATACAAAAGTGTACAGTAGCCAGCATTTGCATTTTGTCATGTATAAGTTGGAGCATTTGATTGTTTTGTAGCGACTGGTCGTGTGCACTGACTACAAACTGCACGATGCAAATAATGCGGGGGAACTTATTTTCTGTGACATTTCCCAGCTCACCGAAACTACATTATTACTCTCTTATTTTTACATAGTTAAAAGTGTACTCGTGGCTGTGTTTTTCTTGAAACTTGGCGACATCTCGTTCGCCTAGTCTTCACCTAAGACTTCCGAAGTGAGTCAAGTTCGGTGGGTGCGAACCGAGACCGCTCCGAGACCTGAACGCTTCCCAGAGCAAACTGAAGAGCCTGAGAATATTTTCTAGCACTTTCTATTGCATCTCTAATTTATTTAAAAGACTTTTAAGGAATGAATTTTAATGCATGCGAAGTTGCTGAGTTAGAAAGCTTTCTCGTAAACTTTTTCAGTCAGACTTCGCGAGGGTTCGGCTAGCAAACGTTGGTTTTCTAGGAGTATCGCAACACCATTTCTAGGAGGAATTCTTGAGAGGGGTAGAAGTGTAGGTGGTCGACAGTGTCAGAAAAGCATCTGTCAAAGGTAAACAACCGAAGGGTTTCCCGCGTCCTAAGGAGACGTTTAAAAGTGTACATTAAAAATGTGGATGACCGTCAATGTAGAGTGTCGTCTTCTCGGTCTTATTGATTCCTCCATGAACATTTAAAAATTCCAGACTCGTCTAGGAGCTCTAAATTCCTCGACATTTGTATGCTTTTCGCCGAACGAGAGCTTCCGTTTGATGTTTTTCTACTATTTTTAGAGAATATCAATTTAGGCTGTGGCGTCGAGGTAAATACAAAGTGCTCCATTTACTCGCGGGTATTCCTCTCTTCGATTTCGGGTACGAGGTCCCGGAGGCGATGCGAAATGCAACGGTCTACGGTGTAGGGCGAGTGAGGAGACACCGAGTACACCGCGACACATCCGGACATCCCGTGACAGACAAATACAAAAAAGGAGTGCAAGGCGTTTACAAGTGGTTTTTTTTTAGAAAACTCTTAAAGTTGTCTTTCCGTAAAAAGCAACTCTACCAGATTATCTAGTATCACGAATAAATAGTTTTATGGAATGTCTACAACAGTAATTGTAGAGACTGCAGTGATATTTTTTACTTTACACTTACGTATGAGCCACTTACGGAAATAGTACTGAAAAAAATTACTTAAAAATATCAAACAACTGAAAATTTAAAAAAATATTAAATAACAATAAAATAACTAACTACTGAACTGCGTAGTTCAAATATTAAAATTATAAAATCTATACTTCAGCCGGAGTGTTTTTCTATTCATTATAAGTATTTTTTATAATTTTGTAATTAAACTACAAAATAGTTACCAGTAAAAGTATTTTAATATTAAAATTTTTATCAGGAGGTGTGAAACTGAAAGAAAATCCCCCTTAATCTTTAAGATTTGTGACAGTAAATATGCCGAGCCGTAAGAATTATACCGCACAATACATAAGTAATTAATTAGTAAATAAATAAATAAAATAGAAGTATTAAATTATTTTACTGTACATAAAAATTCAAGAAGTGATGAAGCAGTTTTCGGTAACTCAATTATTTATTAACTTATTTTAGTTATGTATTCAAATGGGGGGTGGGGGTGGGGGGGGGGTGGATGAAGGTTGCTGCGGAGATAACTTAATTAATAAATCAATAATTGAAATCGCAAATAATGCAGTTGAAAATTAAGGAATCGAACGAGTTTATTTTTGTCGTGTCTCCTGACGTCGGTCGACCAAATTCAATGGACCGCCTTCGTTCTCCCCAAGGATATTTGTGAAGGAAATAAACTTAGGAATAGTAGGATTTTTCTAGGGGGGTTCGGCGGCACCCCGTCCCTCTCCTCCACCTCGGCTCTCAAAGTACCCGAGCAGCAGTAGACGAGTTGTTTGGACAAGAAACCCTCTGTCAAAACAACGAGTTATTTCTAATAGAACAAACACAAAGGGGTAGTTTTGTAGTTTTCCTTTGAGACGAATTCGTCTGGTCCAAAGCTTCCGCAAGCTTTTACATCTTTTTCAACCCCCAACCCTCTGGGGTCCTACCCCTCCCCAACCCCCCCGTACCACCCAAGCAGACTCCCCGCCGATCATCTTCTTTCTTCAATTTCGTTCAAAGTAATTCTGCATTCAAACAATTACCCTCTTGAAAGGCTCGCACCATCCTCAGCATCCCCTGGAATGCTTCTAAGTAGACGTTCAAAGCGTCTTTCTCTTGTTCTCCTCTCTCTCTCTCTCTCTCGCTCTCTCTTTCATTGTTCTGCAGTCTTCTCTCTTTCCTTTTTTTTAATCTCTTATTGATGTGTTTCCCTTTTATTTGATGTTTTTCTCTTCGTCTGACGGCATCTGCAGTGATGTTGATGGAAGCAAGATTTTGTAACGGCGAAAGCTTTATAAATCAATTAAAAGAGATTTTCAAATGAGGGATTTGCGAGATGCTGTCACGGATTTTCAGAAAGTGCATAGAGATGTATAATTTCTACGCGTGCGTACTTTTTTCGGGGGCGAGGAGGGAAAGCAGGAGAAGTTGTGGAGACACGACGAGGGACTTACACCGAGCCGAGACTCGTCTACGGTCTACCGTCTGTCGTAATTGAAGTAATTAAACTTGTGCACTTGCTGCGTACTTCCTATTTTATGTATTTTCTATTCTTAATACACGCGTTTTTGCTAGAACTCCAGTACAGTTGCTGCTATCGCAGTTGTTCTGATGTTTGTTCCCGGAACTCGTAGTGTTTTTACACTGCAAGCTATCGGTGTCTACTTGTCACCGCTTTCCCTCGTCTCTCGGTCGTTTTATTTATTTGTCGTTTAAGCCAACTCTCCCCGAGTGTATCCTTCTGTTACGAGAGAGCCGATTTGATAGGATTAAAGGGTCGACCGAAAAAGTCCGCATCAAAGTCACACACAAACAAAAAATCAATCGATGGACTGTTCAGTTAGAGAAGGATTAATAGATTGATAACATGCGGTTTGGAATGGGGCCGGTCGGTCACATTCCGACATGAGCGATACGTCTTTTTCGATTCGATGAAATTAACGACAGAAGCACGAATACATCGAGTACATAAAATTCTATGTATCCATAGATGCATGAAACGGACAACGAAAGCGGGGAAAATAAAACGCACAAAAAAGAGACGAATTGCACGTTCAGAGAGCTTTGGGCTCCCTACATTGGACCTGTGGGTTGGAATGGAAATTAATAGAAAAAATAAGATGCTCCCAACTTATTGACTATGTATTAATAATAATAAGTGAACCATGTGAAGTTCCCTGCTCGACTCTCAGACACTGTTACGTACAAATATTTGAAATGCTTGAGAAATGTGCAGCGGAGCGTGACGCAGGCAAAAGTCGCGTTATCCCTTTTTATTAAATTTTGATGTTCGTTTTATTTTTATTTTATTAAAATTTGGTTGTTTGTTTTATTGATTTGATCGAAGCAGAATTAATCCTTACTCGAGAATCTATGTCACGGAGGCAAAAGAAGACTTCACTGCTTGTGCACAAGTTTTACACCGTTAAACCCGTGGGTAATCATTTTTAAGAGCGTCGCTTGATTATTTACATAAATTCAATAGGTTAAATAAATTATTGTCGTCACTGTACTTCCATCAAAGTATTTTACGCCGTTTTACGAATTCTAATGACGATATTAAAAGAATTTTGTCCCGTTTTTTTTTTTTTATAATTATAACCATTCATTTCTTCGTATGGAAAATGACAAGTTAAAATTACTATTATTTATTAACTTTTTATATTTTGTTGCGGTGGACGACGTTATTAATTGCACAGTATGGCAAAAAAGTTATGAGAAGCGTAGCCGTTTCAGACCATAAATATTCAATATAAATTATCTTCCACATATCGTTGATGCAATAAGAATCTACTTAAATATAATTTTATAATATTACTTTTATACAAATTACAATACTTTTATTAAAAAGCATGCAAGAAATACTGTATTCCTTGAAGCCGAGACTTCCGCCCAAATAAAGGTGTCGTACTGTAAAACATTACATTATATAATATTATTAAACATAGACATATTGTGATATTATTACACGCCCTACAAAAAATAAAATCAACATTCGGATTCACAACGAGTATAAAAGTTTCAATATAACCGTGTAATTGCAAGTTGTTGTAATATAACCGTCACACAACAATACATAAGTAATAAATAATTCAAGAAATTATTCTCTCACATGGTAAACCCTGCTTATATACCAGTAAGAACTTGTCTAATAATCAAATTCTCTCAAATATTATTATTAATCACTCGTGTTGAATTTTAATATATAAAATTGAACGTATGAGAGAGATGTTAACTACAACAATAAAAGTGTTGGTGAAGTGTGAACCGCGACCCAGATAAAGGGAAATTATTATTATTATTCTCTTATTAAAAGACATTACCATTGAGAACCATTGAGAGGGTGAACGTCGTTCGGTGGCCACGCCAAAGGAAGTAAAAACCAAAAGGTTTGTCAAAGGAAGAAAATTGCTTTCTCCTCGGATGAACCTTTTTTTTGCGAGTATCCCCGAAAGGTCCGAACAAGAAAGAGGAGGTTAATTGCCTGAAACGTATGTAAACGCTTCTTCCGATCGGTTGTTTGCCTGCGGTTACGCGCGCGTAAAAACCCACGGACGGAGCGAGAGAGAGAGAGAAAGGAAGAAAAAACGTGGAAATCTTTCCGTGGGTTTTTTTTTTGAGGGTTTTCCTTCTTCGTCTTCTCCTCTTTTTATCATTCCCGGGAAACTCTCAATTTTCAGGAAGATGAAAATGGGCAGAGAGCCTTAAGGATGAGGATAGTTGGCCTGAAAGAGGATGGAGTAACTTGGAAATTAGTTTCTCATTCTAACAATCTGAATTTTGTGAGGAAACCTCCCGCGAGCGGGGGTGGGGAGTGGGGGAGAGAGAGGCAAACTCCTCGAATCTTCAATTTTAAATATCATTTGAATAATTTTATACATTTTTCAGGACCGTCGCCAGAACTACAAAGCAAACACACGCGGTGTTGTACGAGTCGGTTTTCATAAAATCAGCAGGGTAAACACGGACTTAGTGGAGTCAAACCGAATAAAATAATTGGCACTGAAATAATTTTTGTAGTGAATTAGACTTGTACTCAAACTGAATCCAACTCGTCGCGTAGTATTTTATTAAATTATATTATTTAAATTACTCGTGATAGGTCGTGGTTGTAGTGAATTATAAAAATATACGACAATTACTGGTACCCCCATTGGAACGTACGAAATGTAAAAACAGTAAATTAACGTGGCAGGGGACAAAGTTTGAGACGAAATGTAGTAAGTGCACGATATTTAAATAGTTTGTGGTGAACTCTGAGGAATACTCTTAATAAATTTAAACAAACGCTAAGGTCGGAACGTTTTCTCTGTGACTCCCTGCCAGGCAAGAACTTCCCGTAATGCATAAGTACGTACCGAGTCAATTAACATCCACCTGTCTCAGGTGTCCACGTCTGACAGTCATCCCGACATTCGCGTTACGCACGCCAGAACGCATTAATAGGAGAAGTTTAGAAGTGTTTGGTTCGTCTACTAAAAAAAAAAAAAAAGAAACAACAAAGTATAATAATAAAACGACGACAAGTGTACTTTGTAGAGGTAAACGAGGGCGATCGGCAGACGACACCGACACCGGCGACCCCTCTCTAATTAACTGAATCAAAATAGTTTGGCGGTTACACGGCGGTTACATAAAACTAAAGTGGAATAATTGAAATAAAAGCTGGGGGCAAGGAATGGAACGTGAACCGCAACAATGGAAATTAACAATGATAATGGTAAAAAGAAAAAGGAAAAAGATAGAAAAGATGAGGAAAAATGTAAATAACACGTTAAAACAATCCACCCCGAAGCGATTGTCTAACATCTAAAAATTTATTCCACGGTTAAAGAGAGTTTTTGTTTCGGAACTCTTTGTTTCCCGCCATTTTCGTTTCCCCATCCCGATTTCCCAATTCATACCCCGTTCCCGTGAAAACACACCGGGAAGTCTCGCAGGACCTGAAACGTTCGATGGTACCGTTCTTTTTTCTTTCCTAAGGAGTAATTTCCTAAGAAGAAGTTAGTTTTTCTACGATGACCGAGAACTAAAATAGTTTGAAGAGTTGGTTTTTTTCTGGAATGGCCGCGCAGGCGGTTGTGAATGTGATTTACACGTGAGTTATGAAAAATAACCGATGGTTTAATTTTTTTTTTTGATTTTCCACATTCTGCTACATTAATGACTTATTATGTGTAGCTTTCATATGCTGATTTATGTTTTATATTTTTTTTTAGTTTATATTTTAACTATGTTATTATAACTATATTACCATTATTAGCAGATCTGTTTGTTTGAATAAATCCACGCCTCACTAGATTTTTTTTGTTTGACTACATGACTTTCTGAATTGTCCTGTTTTACTATATAGCGTTTTTTCACTACACAAAGCTTACGTTTCCAAAGTTTAACCAACATACATTGTTTTTTACCTTGCTTTAGTTTAGTGATTCTTTATTGCACCGGGGGAAAGTGACAAAGAGAGATATTTGCGTCAGGTATCGTCTGATACTTGTCAGAGATGTGGCTGAACGTAATACTGTTGACTGCTGTATTTTTTGTTGAAATGTACTATATAGGAAAGAGACTATTTAGAGTCGGTGACCATATTTAATGATCGTGTGGTGTTGTAGTTGGTTAATTTTTACGCACCGACCGGCTTGTGTTGGACGTAGGTACCAACAAAAATTGCGCGCTCGAACTTATTTATTTTAAATTTGATTTCGTACTTAAGGACGTCGGAATAAGCGTCCGATACATAAAATACATAAAGCAGTTTGGAGTTTGCAGTTGGTTGGGATTGAATGACGAGTTACCCCGTTCCCCAGCAGAAAATCTTCCAATCGGAAAACCAAACTTGTTATGTATATTTATGTACATTTAAATTAATTTTTAAGAGTGAATAAAACGTCGGGTGCACATTGAAGTAAACTGATTAAAGGGAAAGTATCATACTGGCGGAGTAAAAACGCAGGCGACTTTGGCAAAAAGGAAATCCACGACGAATTGAAAAGTTTCAAATTAATTTTCGAAAGGCTGAAAGTTTAGAATTTCGTTTGAAACGAGATTTAATGAGTGCCTTTCAGAAAAGAAAAGGTTACGGTCTCCCGCCATGGTTGGATGTGGAGTTTTGCATGTGTGGGAACACAAGATTTTACAAAAACGACAAGGCACACCGAACAAAAAAGTATCAGAGCCTGTGCCTGCGTGGGCACACGCGGTGTGGAAGTTGTAAAGTAGCAATTTACATTGCAGTAGTTTTGAAGGAAAGTACTGGGAAAGAAGAAAGAAAGAAGAATAAAAATAACGTGGAAGAAGACTTTTGGGGTAGTATAAACGCAAAGCTAGAGGACATTCAACTCAGGGCGTCATTCAGGACGGAAAGTTGGGAGAGAGAGAGAGAGAGTGAGAAATGCAGAACACACCATCCAGTAGCATGGCTATACGAGTGTAGAGCAGTTAGTGGTAGAAGAGAATACAGTAAACCAGTAAGGAGTAGAATGCAGAAGGAACAAAACCGAGAGGTGAGGAGGAAGTACCTAACCAGCGGGTAGGAGTTACATATATATATGAATTACGTACAACATTACAAACATAACACTCACAGTTTAAATAACATTGTATTCAGAAATGCGGCACGCTGCGGGAAAGCAGTGCACAGAAGTGGAAGCGAAACGAGCTCCCACAGTATTTTCGTCACCTGGAGTTACATGACGGTTTTGCAAGCACAAAACAATAACACAAACGTAGAAATAGGAAAGCATGTGCATCGACACGTAACATAAATCGCTTGTTCCCTTCCATTGTGTCAGAGAGTTAAATTTCGCCGACGGTTACGCAGAAGCTCTTATTATGTATACATAATTTACATAAGTTCATTTCGAATGATTTTTCTCAGAAGTGCGCCATCGTTCACGGCCCCGTTGCCACGTTCCCAGCAGAACCTTGTAATATTCCTTTATTTAAGAGCTCGCATGGCGAATCGAAGAGACGGAACCGGGATTAATAAAAGAAGTAAAGAAAAATGGTGAGGGAGGAAAGAAGAATAAGAAGAAGAAGAAAAAAAAATGAGAGAAGGAAACTTTTTCCGGGAGCCTGGAAAATTTTTTTAATACTTTTTGAACGACTCCCCATCGGTGCAGCAAACATAAATCAAAATACGAAGGAAAAAAAAAAGTTTCGATAATAAAATTTATGGCAACTACAGGGAGCAGGAGGAAAATCAATGGATCGCCTAGGAAAAGTACAAGTTTTCCTTTTAATTTTTCCTCGGCTGGGACTGCGGCGACGGCGACGTCGACGTGGCAGCAGACACGAGAAAGGAGAAAACCGCCTGAGGCGGTACGCGGCGTCCGTTCTTCTGTCACGGTGACTTTCTTCCGGCCAATCAGTCACGGTTTCCGGCTAGGTAAGAAATCGAATTTTAAGAGACCCACGCGGAAGACGACGGACCGCCCGCCATTTTTTCTTTCTTTCTTTTTTTTTTTTTAATTTATAACAAATTGTTTCAAAGTACCATTTTTTAAACTTTAGGTGGTCCTCTCTCCTGCCTCTTCAACCGTGCCGAGTTTTTCCTCTCGGAAAAGTTTGGCCATTAACTGCAGGCATTTTCAATTATGGCCGCCCCTCTCTATTAGTTTTCTTCCCTTTCATATCGCAACTCTTTTCGGCATACATTAACTCTTGCACTCGACACCTTCATTTTCTCTTAATTTTCATTTCCTACTTCTCCTCCCTTCTCTCTCTCTTACCTCCGAACCAACCAATCCCCCCCCCCATCGCCCCATTGAATATTTACAAAAACGGAAAATTGTCAACGATTTGTTATTGTTGATTCTTTAGTTTTAAGAAGATCACTGGAGTTCTGGTGAGACCAATTGGCGGTAATCAATTTCAAGTCAAAGACAATTATTTAGATGAGTCTGAACGGCCAATATCTTTTCATAGCAAACACGCCGAATCGTAACCGGTAGAAGAGCGGCACCATTTACATTAATAACAATATCTAAGGTGAAGTACTCTGCCTCGATTATTTAATAATGTCTACCGGAACTAGGGTAATCTGGTGAACTTGTGAATGACATCGTGTGGATGAGGTGTTCACCTTCAATACGGAGTTCAGAACCCAAGATTATTATTACAAATCAGAAAATACAAACGGTGATAATAACACTAATAATTTTAAACAGTTTACGAAAATGTATCTCGGTACCAAAGACAATAATGTGTAGGCGATAGTGTAAAATGTATATTTAAGATATGTAAGAGTCATTAAAATTATTAAATAAACACTAGGAGTATATATAAATGTAACTCGAATTAATAAAATATAAAATACTGTGTAAAAATTTAGAATTTTAAATATACGTAAGCGTAAGCATCTACAAATATTAATGTAATTAGGATAACATTGCCTCTGCTTACGTATATTTTACTATTTAGTTTTTATGTATACTTTTGTACTATTATATATTACACAGAATAGATTACTTATTTTCACGAGTGTGGATGCTCACGAAGAGCAGAATACTCGTTTTATTGTCGAATACATCTTATTACGGACAAAACAAACGAACTAAATATTATTGGTTCATATTCTCCCATACATAAATACATTTTTACATAAGACGATTACCTTGCTTGTACGTCGAACTTATGTAAAGTACAAAAAGTGTTATCTCGAACGTTGCACAAGTCCCCCGAAATAAATAGAACGACAGGAGACAAGGGTGGCTGTGGCGGCGGCACCCGAGCCGGTTCTGCTGCCCCGACCTCCACAGCCTCGTGCGACACGAATCTCCGGACGGACCTCCACAAATCTGCACGGTGTAAATATTGATAAATTCGGTTTGACATTAATCGGATCGTCGGCCATGACAAAGTGACAACCAAATTGAATGCCAAACCGTGGAACGAGAAAAAAAATAGACAAGATTTAGATGAGAGAGCAGAAGTGGAAGGAGAAGAAAAGGGAAAACAAGTTGATTCGAGTGGCGATACGCGCGACCGGGTGGTAGATGGCCAAGGGTCTAAGGGAAATAAGGGTGGGAATAAATCAGGATTCCGCATGAGAAACCGAAAAGCAATCATTTTTTAAATTTTCTTCTTCCTTGACCTTTTTCCCGGAGATTTGGCTTTCGATTTTGGGACTGTTTTCCTCCTCCTCCTCCTCCTCGTCCGCGTCCCGTCCCGTTACTTCTTCTTCCCAGAGAAAGAATGAGACTAGGAAATTTGACATTGTGGTGAAACCTCAACCTCACACACACACACACACAGACACATACACGCAGTGACGAGGGATAAAAGCTTTGAAATTACATAAAGCTTTGTCCCCTCGGTTTGATTAAAGAAAACTTTTTTTTCCTGACGGATTCGGTCGAGTTTTCCCAGAATGAAATGAAAAAGGTGAAAAATGAACGGTGTCAGGTGCAGTCGTGGCAACAGAAAAATCAAACGCAGAGAGACCGAAGAATAAACTCGGCGTGACGTAGTCTTTGCCGGACGTTTTAAACTGTTTTCAGTTTTGAATTCTTCACCGTGACGTGTCTCACCGGATAGCCTGAAGAACGTCAAATTGTGGCACCCGAGGACGAGCGACTGACAGGAAAATGAAATTAAGCGGTACATTCGAGAGAAACTACGTGAAATTAATACAATGGCGTGTTGTAGTCGAATTGCCGAGTGTTGTACGCCATGCCAGGAAACAGAATGTACGCTTAAAAAGTGTCACTAAATCGCTGTACTACTTCGCAGTGATTGTAGTATTAGCAAGCATACTTTTCAAATGTGTAAATCACTACTCAAAAACGCATACTAAACATAAATAATATGTAGCGTCCGATAAGTTCTTATTTACGAAATAAGAAGTCGTGGCAGCAATGCCTCGTCATTTTAATTTGGTTTTAAAAATATTATAACTAACAGTATGAGTCAAGTATGATGCTACAAACGCCATGTTTCACCTGAGTGAAAGTCCAGTTTACAAATAACTGAAAATTTCAACTACTAGTTTAATTTCTTGTTATGTTAATGTTAATTTCAACATTCATGTTTTGACTGTTTCATTTCACTTCTCTCTGAACAGAAGTCGTCGACTGCACTCAGTTCTGATATTACTGACGGTGGCTTACGGAGTAGTCTCCGTGAGACTTAAAAAAAAAACCACCTCACTGACCGACAATAAACTTTAAGTCGTCGTCGCCGAGGAAAGTATTGAGTGACGTGGAAGGAGAAATGTAAGGGAAAGGCTCTACCCGTTCAAACGTGTCTCCTTCGTTCGTTTCTATTAAACAGAGAGGTCAATTTTGTGTATTTCCTCTGTAGAATTGATTCTCTTACCTCTCACTACTCCCTCCGCTCGCACATCTCTCTCGTACCGTTAAATTGAACGAATCGTCCGTTTCAGGGTCGTAATAAGGAAATAAATAATTCCGGGGTTTCGCGGTTAAAGTTCCCGAAATTCACTTTACAGAGTTCACACGCCTTCTTAGTATCTTCTTTTATTGTCAGGTGAACGCTCGCTGAAACTAAAGTCTAACTACTTACGTGTTAAACTGGAAACTAATAGTTTTCCTAGTTTTCTTGTTGGATTCGCCCCACCTTCCGCCCACTCCCCCGTTCTAAGTTTAGGTGAACGCCCTGCTTAGGGGATGACCCGAAATACAAATATTTTTTTCGCGTCCTTGCCAGGATGCAACAGAAATTCTAACGGAATTGCATTTTTGTCAGTCACCTGTCATCTGGTGACACGTTTTTCATTACCCGTGACCTGGTCATCACCTGAAAAAAATTTTTTTTGAAAAATTAACAAAAATAATTAATGTTTTTAAAGCTGCCTCAGAACAGTTTATAGTTAGAAAACTTTTATTCGTCTGCTGTTGAACCTTCTAAATGAGAATTTACGAGTTAACGGTTCATTCGGTTACGGATTTTAGTGTGATAGTTTAATTTTAAAAACATTACAAAACAGCATAATGGTGAAAAACTTGCACTGATGAGTTCGTGCACCTAAATAAATGAATTTCTGATTTCTATTCTTACAAATCGAACAATCTGCTGACACGACTGTTTTCTAGTGGTCGGTTAATACTTCAATTCGACAGTTCTGTTCATTTTATTTATACGCAGACTCTCCTTTGTGTTGGTGTTTGTGGGGTGCCACTATTTCGATTTCGAATAATTATTTTAATAAAATCTGCTGTTGTATGTAATAAAAAAGCACAGTTCGCAGTCGTAGTACAGTTACGTAGTAGTTAATCATAGTAGAGGGCAATTGCCCTACTCTCTGGTCCACCGGTCAAGAGGTTTATTTCAAAACTACAAAACAACTACACAAAAGCTCGCATTCGCGTGTCGAGGAGAGACACTTCATCCACGAAAGAAATGATAAATATTTATAGCACACGTGGTTGATCAAAGAGCGGTCGAGTGTCGGTTGACACCACACCGGAAATAGTCAAACCGGAAATGCCCTTAATTCCCAATTTGCATTTGGTGGAGGAAGGCAAAGACGTCGGCGATGGCCGGCTGTGTTTTCTCATTCAATCCGAATGTTTTCCCTCGCCGAGTTCTGGAAAACCCGATAATTTCAATTTAACGGTTGGAGAAACTTTCTCTCCTTCCTCGTCTTCTTCACCTTCCGCAGGGTTGGAAAATTCGGGAATTAGCAGGAATCGAGTTGTAGCTGCAGAAGAAGTGAAAAGGTGAGACGTGAAACGGGAAAATCTTAATTGATTCATTAGAGAAGAAAAGTCCGAGAAAATTCAATGGAAAGTCGGAGCAAAATGGGAGAGAGAGAGAGAGAGATGAAGAGTCTTTTGATGTTGAAAACGTGGGTTATTCTACCCCTGCCCTCCTTGAGCCCCAGGATTCAATCGCAGGGGCAAAAAAGGGCCCTCGATCCGACGAGGGGCCCCCAAACCCGAAGCTCGGGGAAGACAAGAGCGAATTTGTGTCTGTCTCCTGAACTTTTCCGGTAATTCGATAATGTCGGAACGGATTGATGGCAGCAAAACGACCGTGGTCGACCGCAAAGCTGTCCTCCTACGGTCTCCGAAAAATTATTAACCGAGTAATAATTCACATCCATTGAAGAAGAAATAAATTTATGGAAGACCGCGGACGTACGGTTCGCGTCGTCTTCCCATTGAATTTAAATAAGTTCAGTAGAGGATTAATAGGCCCTGGGCCCTTTTGGGATTGTGAATGTCACACGCAAGACGAACCTCTCCGGGAGTTAAGTTTCTTGGTCGTAAACAAAAGCGAAGAAAGCAAATTAATCAAGACCACGACTCGGTGGACCAGGTGGGGAGATGCAAAAACACCTGTGGTGGTGTTCGACACCTGAATTTTAGGGGGACAACGCAGGTCGGAAGACTTTGAGCCGTCAGTTTGGGATTAATTAAAATAGTTTTGCATTCTGTTAGTTTTGTCTTGTTATCGTCGAAGTACTGCAGCGCTGCGGTGAAATGTCGGGGGTTGAAACCAAATACTTCAAAAATAATTTTGCTTTGTTGTATGAAAAATTCCAGAGGAAAGCACCTGCTCTGCCTCGTGCCGACTAGTTTTGTTGAGTAGTTTGGTTGGGATAGTTGCAGGAGTTACAAAAAATAGTTAGGAAAAGTAAGTTTTTTTACCCGGAATTTGCAAACTGGAATTCGCATATTTTATATTAAATCATATGACTAAAATATTTCACACTACAAAGTGGAATGTAGTGAACATATATTTAAATTTGACACACCACAACTACAACACAATTTGCAACTACATCCAGTGCAGTGCTTCGCAGTGAACTAATTTTATATTTTAGGTTGGTGAACTGTGCGCGCTCGGTACAGACAATAATTTTTTATATTATTAGAACGCTACGGTGTAGACCGCAGTACTCATTACTACAGTAGATGTGTAGAAGTAGGTAAAAGTAATGGAATACAATGGTCTAAATGAAAGTTTTAGAAAATAGTCAACAGTTCTACATGCAGCTTGACAAAAGTTGTGAATAAAGTTTTAAGTGAAAATTCTCTAAACTTAAACTAATAGTTTTGAATAGATAGATAGATAGATAGATAGATAGAGAGAGAGAGAGAGAGAGAGAGAGAGAGAGAGAGAGAGAGAGAGAACGTTCATTATTATTCATTGAATGGAGAGACAATCGAAATTCAAAGTGGAGTTATTGTTCGCACCAGAACGCCGCAGATCTCAGAAGAAGAAACCAGTTGAGAAAACAAATTATTCTCGTAGAAAAATATTTAACTTTTTCCCGGTCTGCGGTCTTTTTAATTCGTCTATGACTCTTCTCCTATTAATTATCTAGGAAAATTTCAGGTATGTTCGGAATGCAATTTCATTATCGGAACGGAGACGGGCAAACATTTTTCTCGTTCAATTCCGAAGTGTCTTGAGCTGTTTTTTCTCCTTCTCTCTCTCTCTGTCTCTCACTCTCTCACACACTTCTCACCTGAAACAGGTGAAAAACGGAAACAGGAAAGCGAGGTGGATGGGGGAAGGGAGGTAGAGGTGCATGGGAAAATGTCTCGTCATTGGGAAAAGCTCTGAGAAAGCCAAAAGTACGGGTTCCTCCAACTAGTTAGCCTTAATAACAGGGATCCGGAGTGAAGACATTCCTTCGGGACTATTAACGTGTTTTGTATTGGATTAACCAAAATACAATCCTCCCTCTCCGCATATTCACACCCCCTCTCTTCACCGTTGCTTTCGTCTCCTTGAGATTCCCATCTCTCTCTCTCTCTCTCTCTTCATTTTCTTCCACCTTACAATGGCACGTTCCTACACGTGCCCACACCACCGTGGGCGCTATAAAATGAATTGTTTGCTTTCCACCCACCGACACACAGACAATCCGTGCTGGAATTGTTTTTGTTATGTCGACGTTGAGACAGCAGACAATCAGTAAAATCTCTTAATTCCAATACAAATTACAAAATTGACTTTCACGTAATACACACCTGTATTTAATAAATAAATAAATAAATTTATAGGCATGAAAATCACGTTGACCGACAAGTATGAAACTTTTGCTCCCGTTCATTTCATTTTATTTTTGTTTTTACCGTGTCTATTAGTAATAGTTTCTATTAAAATTATGGACCAATTTATATGTATATAAATGATATTTATATATAGATTTATATGTATATAGATAAATGTAAATAATACTGTTACCACGTCCCTGCACAACATGTTTGAACGTCTGTACACGAGCTCTTATCATCTCAGCTCTGTTCTCTTTGGTGTTTTAATTAAATTCGTCAAATACATAACGTTGTATTTCGTTGAATCCGTGTGTCATCCGCATTTACACAATTCACCTCCGGTATCTCATAATCGTACGATAAGGAAATAAATAAACACTACTTTGACGGGTAGTTAAAGGCGTTGTAGAAAACAGTCAAGTCCAGTCGGTGTCAGTTGAAAGAGGTAAAATCGGAGTTTTTCACCAGAAAGGAGCAAAAAAAATAAATTAAACAGACGACAAAATGGTTTAAATGAAGAGAGAGAGAGAGAGAGAGAGAAGAGTTTGTGTAAACTGAAAAGAACAACAAAGAGCAGAAGAAACATTAAGCCAAAGAGTTGGAAAGGCCACGTGAGGAAGGCGTTGGGACGAATCAGAGCTTTGCTGAAAGCTTTAGAAAAGGCAAAGGTTCAAACGCAACCTTTGAGAAGTCCCTGAGACCCTTTGACCGAAGATTTCTGGAACAAACACCCGAACTGTTCGACTGGTACCCGTGTCAGGTACCTTCAGCTTTAGACAGTGCCAGCGGATTCCACTAGAAACCCCACGCTTCGTGCTTCTGTCTGCTGCTTTTTTTCCACTGAATCTGATCGTCGATGGGAAACCTCCCCCACCAAAACGACCCAAACTGTCTCCTGCTAGACAGGACAATATATCAGTTTGCCTTTGTCTACTTCTCGCAGGAATGACCAATTTTATTTATTGATCAATCCATTCCTAGTGCGTTTGTCTCATTGTCACTTGCGGCTCCCCTTGCGAACGCGTCATTCCTCCTACTCTCCTGCCACGTCAAAGCTTGTTGGTCACTCAACATGGGAAATTTGTCCTTTTTCTTCTTTTCAACAGCCAGCGTAATGCTTGGTGGTTTTTTAAATATATTATACATAGTATTTTTGATGTATTTGAGTATTTTTTCTACATCCGATTTACTTTATCGATTTTAATAATAAGAAAATTGTCGATAAAATCTTTAAAATACTCACCGTACTATTAACTTTGGCTGTTTGCTTATTCGGAAATTTCCAGCATGACTGGTGATAGATCTGTATTGTAATATTATAAATTATACCCATGGCATGTTTTACAACACATTATTAAAATGCAGTACAACAACTAAATTGCGTATATTTTCTACTGTAGAATGCACCACCAGACATAACACCAGTAGAACATAATCTTCAAGTTAAAACTTGTGTATTTATTAGTACCAATTTAAAAAAAATATATATATAAAATTACAAAAGCCAACATCCTGATAAATACCTGGGAATAAATATGTAAGATAATAAATATTATCAGATGGCATATGAAGAGTAAGAGGAACATTAGACGACTTCCACGTTGGCTTACGCGTTGATGTTACAACGGTGAATTTAAAGTGAATAATAGTCGGTGTAAAACAACGGATGTTTTGGAATCTAACTGAAAACTAGTAAATAGTTAAAGAAAAAAACAAACCAAACTATCCTCCTGAAGATTTGCTATTTTAGGAATTAATTTCAACCACCACCAACAGACACATCCGACACGAAACGCAAGCGCACTTTCCCTCACAAACATACGTACACAAATAACAAAGTTAAAGTTTGGGAACAAATGTTACAATTTTTTCGTGGAATTAGAAACAAATTATTGCACACGGGATGGAAAGAAAAAAATGGAAGATTATTTTCGGTCAAATTCGAAACCGGAAATTTTTGTTTAATTTACAATCTGCAGAACTTGCACGAGTTCTCCTCCTTTTCACCGCCTTGTTCCTCCAACTATTTTTCTTCTTTCTCGCGGAAGGGAGGGAGGAGGGGTGGGGGTGGTTCGCTGGAAAAAAAAATTAAATTGAATTTTCGCAGAGACAAAAAGACCCGACGAGGCTCTCCTAACGAAGACGTGTACGAAGAATTTAATATAACGACGATGGAAAATTCTCATTTTCATAAAATTTCTGGCGGGAATACCGCGGGGGAACGAGTTGCGTTCGAAGAACTCAAAACAGTACACGATTCCATGACCGACATTAGGGGGAAATAGTTTTTGGAACGGTTCCGGGACTCGAGTTATGAAAACTTTTATGAAAACGGTGACATGCCCGAAACCTGATGTTTCGAGTGTCGCTCTTCGCCTCGTCACCTTCCACGTTGTTCCGATGAACGAACGGGTCCCGTTTCCCGCGTTTCCAGGCAGACCGACGGCTCTTTCTGGTGCCACGTCTCACCTGCGTGTCACTCGCACATTAATCTTAACCCCGTGTAAAAGGTGTGTCTCAATTCTCTCTCTCTCTCTCTCTCTCCTTCTCGTCTATCTGTTTTTATAATTATCTATTTATTTTACACCGGAAGACGAAATTAATTAGCCGAATGAAAATTATGGCCTCGTTTACGCCTCCGAAAACATTCAATTTGGCATTTTTACGAGCGCTTACGAGGCCCACTCCCCGGCCCCCCCCCGAACGACCTCTTCCTTCCCCCTCGTGTTCCTTTCTACCTCCGGAGAGAGGTCCACCTGACGGTTTTTGATTTTCGAAGGTTTGACCTTTTCACTGTGGCTCCCGACAAAACTCGAAAATTTTACCTTCCTTCCTCCTGGGGAATTTTCAAAAAGGATAACACCCCGGCGAGCGAGTCGCAGGTTTTAACTTCACTGAAATATTTATTTATTTACATAACTTTTACCGGGCGCGGCCGTCTAATTAGTACACAACAAACTTAATTAACGAACCTGAAACCTCGCCGGGGAATATGTGCGCGAGCGTGAGGGATGAAATTTGTAAATGATAATTTCATAAATACGGCACTTGTGACTTGAGTACGCGGAACGTAAATGACAGGTGGATAGTTTCACCTGTCTCCGTTTTATAAAACTGAAGAGTTGAAATGTTCGCAGCGTACGACTGAAAAGTTAATAATAATTGCATTGAATTAAACGTTCGTTGTAAATCACTCACTACTTACACAGTTGTAATTCTAGTACATTATTGTTACTAATAAGTACACTAAGTAACAAAATTTCTCTCAAATTGAACTAAATATATATATATAATTTTATTTATATTTTATATATATTCTCTTTTATACATTAAATAATATATCTTGTAATGCAGGCACAACGCTTACGGCCAATTAGAATTTGTAATAAATGTCTTGTAATAATTATAATAAATTAATTAATTTAAAAAACTACAATAAATATACTAAATACTACGTATTTCTTGAATATTTATGGTGACGATGGTGGTTTGATTGTCTCCCTTTAATCAGTCCTTGCTCTTATTTTTGTTATTGATACCACTACGTCACGATTAGGACGATTATTAGGCGACCACGTTAGGATGTACTACAGAAGAGGCCTGAAAGTGCAACATTGTGTCTGTTTATATATACGTGTTTGTATTATTATGTATTTATGTATGTTTAAAGACTCACACCAACGACCCAAAACAAGGTACGAAGCTTTTACCTTACCACCGTGCCATGTGTACCGTGTTTGCGGCTCCCGTTGATGTTCGTTTAAATAAAATAATACTCCTGATGGTTTCTTGTTGATGTTTTTCTACGAGGTCACGGCCGTGACACGAACGCAAACAAAACAGAAAGTGTCTAGGATTAATTGTCACATAGGGAGATCAGAGAGAGGGAAGACTTTGGGGGAATCGTATCAATAATCAACCCTTTAAAACAATTTTAAGTCTCAATTAAGTAACTTCAACACTCGTGGTTTATTGTTGAGAACAGACAGTCGTCCTCTCGTTTAAGCGTACAGTTAAAAGGTCTTGATCTGAGGTCTGGTGTTACCTTCAGAGGTGCCTATAGGGCAACAGGACCTATTTACTATTTACTGCGTACACCACTCACTTCACAAAATGGCGTCCCAGAAGAGTACCGTAAGTTCCAACTTGTGTGAGGCAAAAGTACCGTACCCGGAAGTCTGTCTAACGTGACAGGTTCGAAATAGTAAAAAGTCGACTGTAAAAGAAAGGAAAGATGTATTTTTAGGAGGATGGTACTTTTAAATAAAGCAAATAATCAACAGAATAGTAAAAGGGGGGGAATAGTTTGTGGGTGTGCGTCAACACTGTGACGAGACGCGTTTCGTACAGGAGAAACACACAAATGTTGAGTTTTTGGGGGAGGGAAATCTGAAATCCGATCTTTTTTTTTCCAGACTTATTTTAAGGATTTTAATGATTTTAGTTTTATTAGTTTCAAGGGCCGCAGCAGGGCGTTTGAGAGAATAAAAATAGAAATGGTGCGTTGAAGTGACGTGGTGCGCTAAGTGGACGAGACCGACCCTTTCCCCCCAAATTTAATTGAAGATGCCGTCGTGAATTGTTACACTCTGATCCATGCAGGTCAGTCCATTGTCATCCCTCTGACTCGTCAAACGTGGAGATATGAAAACGGTTCGTAAACACTTGTCGTTTATTAAACATGTCGTTTTTAACTTCCTGTGGTTGACTTAATGCGGGTGTCAAGTGTTCCCTTCGAACTTTTCTAGAGCAGTTTGAAAGATTTTTATGGGTTGTGAAGCACCTGGTGGAGGTGAACATTTTCCTGGTCCTAATCTTAACTTAGTGAGAGTTGTCGGTTCCCTAGATGAACTACACGCCACATTCACTACACACCAGAAGTTGTGTAGTGATAATACATTACCGAGAGTGTCACAATTACACGTGTTGTTCATTTTTACTATTTTGCTTAATGTGCTGCGGAAAAATGTAAGGTTTTTGATTCACGCATACCCACTAGTTACTTACTGCACTCCAAGGATCGTGGATTTACTGTAGAGTGATATGTAGTGATGGTGTAAGCTTTAACGATGCGGTTATTTTTCGTCACTGAAGGTCACATGTAGGTTTTCTCAAAGAATAGAAATTTGTCTGGCGGGTTTATGTTGCCCTCCGACTCTTCTTATAGTACCTTTCTTCACCTGAGTGTTGGTATTGTGACGTAAGACAAGTGTAGTAGTGCGGAATACACGTCACGAGGGTAAAAATTAGCTGTAAGTTGTCTGAACACTGACGTCTTCAAGGGTTGGAGTGTCAAAGAGTAGAAGAAATCGCCCAGTACCAAAGAAGTACAGAAAACAATCTTCAGGAAGAGATACCTTCAACACAACACGAAACCAAAACTTCATCACTTCCGACGCCGAGAGTCTTCAACCCTCAAACCCCCGACCGAGGCAGGATTTCTTGTTATTTACAAAGCTACGTTTTCTATCCTCACACCCTCATTGCCAATACGCCCTAATCCATTCATCACTTTCGTTCATTTCCTCTTCTGGGAGGAAACGGAGAAGATTCCGAAGATGAAATATATATATAAAACCCGAAATATAACAAAAAAAAAGGCGAAGAAAAGGAAAGAAAGGCAAAAATCCTTTTCCTCGTCTAATGACAAAATGGAGGAACGAAACGATGGACCGTAGGAATTGAGTGGATGACGGCGGGACTCGTCGGGGGTTGGAACCATTGGGATGGGTACCTGGGTACTTTTTGATACTGCAGGACGACGAACGCGTGAGGGGAACCGCACAGACGAGAAAAGAAACCATTAGAGAAGATAAAAACATGGCCGGATGCTGTCGTGCTGTTTTCTCCGTTTCTTTAGCATCCCTCTGTTCGAGGGTGAGAGTGCGAGAGAGCAAAAAAACCACCCCCCGAAAGCTGTCATTACCCACTTTACTAGTTTTTATTTATTTTTATATCTGACAATAAAAGTAAATTTTAGCAGGAATATCACCTCCGGAGAATTTGTACCGGTGCTGCACGGGCGCAAAAACCTCCCCGTGCTCACCGCCGTTCTCGTCACCACCGGTTACTGTTTCTGCACAACTACCTAGACAGCCTTGATGTTTATACCCCTATAAAGATAAACGGGAAAACTGAGAAACATGCTCCGGGGAGGTGTGAGAAAAAATACAATTTCAGAAAATTTTTACGGCAGCTGAGGTGCTTCCACGTCAAGGGTCGTACAGGGGGTTTAGTTGAAGAGCTACTTGGAAACCTCCAGAGCAGCATAAAGAGGGGTTGAAAAGGAATTAGTGTGCGGGCTCAACATGAAAGTAACAATAAAAAAACACATGATTAATGAATATAGTGATAGTTGTACATAATAATTACGTAATAAAAATAATAAAAGTACATAATAAGTTAAAACTGTGAGAAATATATTAATATGGTTATATATAATTTTATACTATACAAATATTAGTAACGGAAGGGAAAGTATTTCGGTTGTTCAAATCAGGAGTTCAACAGTTCGTTTTGGCTTCTGCCACGGTGCGATGGTTTCCTTCAACACGACAGGACCCCACACATGGCCGTTCGCCAGATTTCGGGTGGCAGAAGAATCTCAAGTCTTCTCCTGTTCGGTCAATTGTGCGACAGTTTCTTGGCCGGAGACGAAGTTGCGACGAGGTCTTTGTTGTCGTTTAACTCGCCACCTCACGTGGTGGTCTCTCTCTCTTTCTCCCTCCCCGTCCAATTTTATTTCTTGTTAATTCTGGTGACACTTTTGACAAGACGTCAACATCGGTCGAGACTTTTTCTTATTGTTGAAAACTTTTTCCTCGAACCGACCGCCTCCCTGTCGTGCTAATAAAATGGCATCTTTGGTCAACTGTCAGAGTTTAATAAATTATTGAAATGATTCAGGGAGGCGGCGAGTTTTTGTTTATTTGATATATATATGTGGCTGTATTGTATGAGTTGGCAAGTCGTAGTTTTGACTCAACTGGAACAATTCCGTTCGCCATATTAATAGATTTTCTTTCTTAATTGTTTCAGATGGTCGAGCAGAACGCAGCCGGCAACCAGGTAATTGATGACATTTGTATTTATGTGTAGAATCATCCTCACTTGGTCGAAACTCTCCCGTTACCATCTATTAATAACTTATACATAACCGGACGTGCGGTGCATTGTAATCGTTCTTATAAATGTATTTATGTATGTGCGCGTGCGTTATGAGAGGAGTGGAATACTCGTGCACCTGTTCGGGTACTCGCCTTTGATGTTGTAATTTCACCGTTAATACCCGTGTTTTATTACCCTTTTATGTTTTATTTAAGATGCAGTTGCTGTATAACCACTCACGAACGCACTTCCAACGCATTTAAAATTCATTGGAAGAGACGTCGGCGTGCGTAACGGGAAATTATTAATGAAGGCTTGCGTCATTTCGCTTTATTTAACGCCGAATTTGCACTCGCGCCGTGGCAGGAGTCAAATGAAAAGATGGTGGAACGAAAATAACCCGGAAAAATTAAATCGGTCTGCGTTTCTTTTTCCGTGGGGACGTGGGAGAAGACAGAGAGAGACACAGGAGGAGAAGGAAAAGAAAACAATAATGACTTTCGTATGGATGTCGTAAAAGAGTTTTTATTGGAGTCGGTCGAAAGATGAGCAGAAGCCTCCTGCCGCGACCGCAGCAAAGTCCACCTTTCTTTTTCGGACTTTACCGCCGCGTCAGAAGGAAAGTGAAAGGGGTCCGTCCCGTGACACGAGCACAATGTCGACGTTCGCGAACGTCACAGCGAAATTGCGTCGGACGTGGCAGGAGATCGGATGGAAGTTGACATGGCTTCTCCACCGCACTGTCCATCATCTTTTTCATCCGCTTGGAATTTACAACGGTAATAAACAAGTCGCGTCAATTTGATTTATTTCTATTTAAGAACGCTTGCGGTTTTTACGCGTGCGTTTAACGACGCGACGTCGAGCGAAGGCGTCGCCAGACGAAACGCTCGGGAAAACGCGAGCCCCCAGATGGGAAGTGATGAGCCCTCGGAGAGTACTTTGGAAACAAGCATTTTCGTCGAGCAGTGGCTTACCCACAAGTTAGGGAGTTTTGTGTCGAAATTTGCTCAGAGTTACACGAATCTCTTCTCTAGAAGTAAACATAGAAAACGGGAGAGAGGATGACTGGATGGAGAAACTATTATGTAAGATTTTTATAGCGAGGCAACAACATACAAGTAACCGTTCTGTTATGTTACCATCGGAGAATAGTGGAAAAAGTCTATACAATGAACTCGAAAACAAAGTAAACTTTTCTTGTACGGAGACGTTTTAAGTGGTCAGTGGAAAAGTGACGCTCAACTGCAACATAAAACTACTTTCATAACATTTAAATAAATATTTCTCTTGCACTATTTTACACTTAGCCAACCTTCTTACTATTAAATACGACGAGAACAAACACAAAACTGCCTTGAGGTTACTCCCCAAATCATAAAAAGTAGAAAGAAGTTGTCGGTTAAATAACTTGCTATTGCACACAAGAATTCCGAAGTGGCGTATACTACAAACTAACAAGTACACCAAACTATAGTAGTGTGCAAACTAACTTTTCTTTGCGTTTCGGGACTGAGCCTTTGAGGCAATTTGACCGTATGAATATGTATACATAATAAATAATAATAATATTAATAATAATAGGTATGGAGTTTAGGAGTACTGAGTAATTGCAAAATACACACTTTTTTTTAATACACAATCGTATTATGTCCTAGCAATAACAGAAATTGTACAGCTACGAAAAATATATAATTTCATTTAATTAAATTACAACAGTTACTTTGAATGATATACTGAAATTATTACAATTATTACAATCAGAGGAACCCTCACAGAATATGTTTATTACATATTACGGACAATAAGTTATTGGATCAGACGATTTACACGTGAACTACATTAAATGTGTCATTAACTTTTCAAGTTTCAACAAAATTTACAGTGACGGTTGAAATATATTGAGTTTTCTTAAAACTAAACGTAATTTTTCCGTTAAGATCAGTTGACACTCGTCAATCTACGCACTCCGTCTCACTGGAGAACATTTGGGCACACATGGCAGCGTAACAAGTTTTTCTATTTATTTAGACTGCATAGAGCAGAATGAAACTCGTGAAATGATTAAGTAATTTTGTGTGATGAGAAACCGTGTCCGATGACACGTGGCACTCCGTGGCATTAAACGTTCGTGTCGTTCAACACTTTGAATAGAAAATTTCGGCCGCGTCTGCCCTCGGCCCATTTCTCCCTTTCACTGTCATTCTCTCATCTTGTTCTATTTACACGTTATCCCAAAATTTGTTTATCCAAATTTCATTGTTCGACAGTCAGCCCGCTGTCAACGGTTTGTAAAAATCACCCAAAAAAAATATATTTTTGGCTTCTCATTCCACGCACGAAATGCATTTCGTTCGCGGTCGGACGTCGATTTTAATTTTTTTGTTCCGAAAGGTTGGCAATAGTTCGCTATCTATCTCTGTCAGGAACTAATGGGTGGAAGCAAAACATGTTCTAGGATTCACATCGTTCACGATATTAAATAATGAATCGACAGCAACAACAACAACGACAAAAAAAACCAAAACAAAGAAACGAGCCGGTACTTCGTTCGTCTGTGTCTTTAGTCTGCTGCCACGACACGCTTCAGACCTGTAGGAGCCTCGTTTTGCGCAGTTTTCTTGTAACATTTGGCCGGGGTTTTTTTTTGTTTTCCTTCTATTCTTTCGAAACCTTTCCTTCACTTCTCGAGGAAAGAAGAAGAAGATGAAGGTTTTGGGTGAGGAAAAAAAAATTTGAGTGCGTCAGTTGGAGTAAATGAAACGGACGTTGGGAATATGTGGAAGCGCTACGGTTAGGGAAGTGACGACTCTTTTCATAACTTCCTTCTTACCGAGAAAAAAAAGGTCACCGGGGTTCCTTTTTTTGTGCTCTCCTTTTCTTCGTTGCCAACTGCCAACCTTTCAGGGTTTCAGGTGGACTCGGAAACGGAAAGTTTGAGTTCGGTCCCCGTGGGACTTGTTTAATTACCGAAAGATTTACGTCGGACTCTTACGGAAGACTTTTAACATGTCATTAAACTTGTTAGGAAACGAGTCTTTCAGATGTTTGCCTTTTTTTTCCTTATTTTTACTTCTCGTTCGTCCGCCTTTTTTGGGAGGGTTTTACGACCCCTCGCGGCCACACTCCCCCGACCTCTTTCCTATTTCCTCCTGGCTTTTAACTCTCGAGAATAATTAGAGGATTTTTGCCCTTAACATGGAAATACTCGTCGTGCTCTGTTCCTCCCATTTATTTCTAACCTAAAACCTTAGACATTTTTTTGTTATCATCCTGGAACCTCACTCCGAATTTGTTTCTCTCGTGTTTACCCCAATATTTTCTGATGGCGTTGAGTACGTTTAATGGATGACTGAAACTTTTGTTACTCTGCAATAAAAGACACCATAGACAACAATAAAGACGGTATAGAATTATTTTCTTAATTCTTTTTAATGTTTCTTCATTTAATAAAAATAAAATTTTATGTTTATTAATTCAAGCGATATAATAAGTGCAAGACCAATTGTTCAAGGGAATGTAGATGCTGTATAAAATATAGAAGTTCTATAATCTATTTAATAGACATAAAATGATGTAGTCAACGTAATAATAAATAATAAAACGATAAGTTGAACGCAATTAACGCTTCATTATTATCGTACAAATAATTAGATATATAATTGTGTTAGCGTACTCCACGGTGGAGAAATACTATAAAAAATATATCCACGGATGTGTATCATAAAATCCTGACAGGATTATACAAGAATAAACCTCGAACTGTTGCAAGAACTTAGACTTCTTCCCGAAGAGCCAAAGTATACGATTCGTACACTCCGTGTTTAGTTGCCGTGTAAAGAAAAGTTTGAGTATTTAAGAATGTTTTATTTAAGATCAAACTTGAACCGAGGTATTACTTAAAAACCGTCCACCACGGTGTAAGTGTATTTATTTATTTATTTATTGACTTACTGCCTCACTTGATACAGCGTACTTTAACTTTTGATAAAATTAAACAATTCACCAAGTTCCTTCCACCTTTCAAGAGTCCGTCGTCGTTTTCTAAATTTGAATATTCCGCCGTTTTAATTAACTTTTTTTCCGTTTCTGAATTTCGCTTCTTACAAATCTGATTTCCGCTTTAATTACAACCCAACTTCATTATCTTTGCTTCATTTTCCGTATAAATATTCATCCCCTGAGTCAATTGTCAGGGATGTAGGCCGGGGGGGTTCCTTCACGTTTCACGTTGGCTTCCTTTTTTTTTCTACGTATAATGACGACGAATTTAAATCTTCAATTATCGAAGGAATCAATTAATAGGTTGGGTCAATATTGAGCGATCATCGATCGTTCTCATTACCGACGAGAAAGTTCTATGTTAAGTCTGCGGACCAAACGCCTCCGTCTCCAGCTGCTTCCCAACCGAGTCCGCGTTAAGTGATAAAACGTGTAATTAGTTTCCACACGTGGGACCAGACTCGCCGCACATTACTTATTAATGCCTTCGGTTAGAACTTTCCGCCGGTCTTATGTATCTATTAATTTTGAGTTTTCATCCGCTTTACTTAAGGATATTTTTTTTTACTGTACTGATGGTACAACACACGGTCTCGCTCTACTGCAATTAGCGAGAGTGCGTACACACATGTAAATTTAATGTTACCGCCCCTTAGTTATTAATTAATAGGTTTTTATTTTCATGCGTTGGCTTTAATACTTCCTTTTATTGAACATTGCCGAGGATCGGAGATTTTTTTTTCGTAACGGTGAGCCGAAGGGGTGGAGTCATTGTGATGTATTTCTGGTAGTTGAATGGAATGCTTGTTCAAATTAATAACTTTGTTAAACGCCTATGTTAATACAAATTAAGTATTTGTATTAATTTTACACGAAAGTACAAAAATAACTAAATATTAAGTACGAGAAACACGAGGAACACGTGTAGTGTACAACGGCAAACTAAAAATTTTATCCCGTCGCCATTTTCTCCAGTGGTGAAAGTTTCCTGGTGAAAGTAGAGAAAAATAGACGACAATTGAAAAAAAACAGATGAAGAATCGAAGGGAAATATAAGCGTGGTAGAAGAAATAAAAACGGAAATGGTTGCACGACGCGTGGAAGATTGGAAATGGAAGAGACGCGTTGAGAGGGTCCTTTTTGCATTTCCGGCAGTGCGCGTTTAGTTTGTCGCAGCAGTGTTGCCAACTCCCGGTCGTCGGCGGCCATCTTGAAGAGTAAGCCGACCACATAATTTCACCTTTTACAGGTGACTTTTATGATTGAAAAAGGGGATTCCCCCGACGGGTCGTCCGCCGTAAATTCGAGTCTCTGATTGAATTTTTTGTTGTTTTTCATTCCCGGAAAGAGAGGAAGAAATCGCGCCGTGTTTCCCGCCAAAACAAGAAGAATTGATGGAGCGGCTTCCGCTTTTTCATTCTTATGATTTCAGGCCCCGAAGGCACGGGAAACACATCCTTTTTTTCGTCCTATTCTCTCCCTTTCTTACTACCCCACATCTTTTCATATTTTTTTTCTCTTTGTTCTTCACCTATTTCATAGTTTCTCGAATCACCTCTGGCACTACGTCGAACTCCTTCTGCTCTCTTTCCTCCCGAAGGTTCCGTTTGAAATTTATGATGTGTGATTTCCGCCTTTGCTCGTGGCTCTCTCTCTCTCTTTCCCTCTCTCTCTCTCTCTCTCTCTCTGCTCTGCTATGCTCTGCTCTCTCCCTGTCTCTCTCTCCTACATTCGCATTGTACTAAACTGCACTTCTTGATATTCAACGGGGAACACCCCCGTGAAATGAAATTCAATGGTTGTGAATTAAACCTTAATAAATTTAAACGTAAAAATAAATAAAATGAATAAATTGTCATTTGATAATTGTGAAAAGATAGTTACGAAAGGGTATGAAAGGTTCCGGTCGTGAAAGGTTTTGGTGAGACAGGTTCTGAACTTGTTATGAGATGAAAAAAATGCAGAGTTGCACCAGCTTGAGTTTTGGGTCCTGATTTTCTTTTAAGTGTCTGAGATGGCGTTTCACTACTTCCGCCATTATTTTCTCTACTTTGCAAACATTCGGAAGAGGATCCGGCTCTTTTCTTCTTACTTCTTCGGCCATTTTTTTTACTTTTTTTTCAGTCATCACACCTAACCATTCTTTATTTGACGAATATACTTTTCCGTTGTTGACCACATTGTCGATCCGTCTGACTTGAACGATTAAAAGATCACTCGTTGAACGGGTAGGGTGTGGGTGGTAGACACGTGCTCGCGTTTAGGGCAATGACGCGACAGTGACGCGGTTGACGGATTTGCCACTTTGAACTTTTCATTTTTTCCTTAATTGTTACCAATCGGACTATCACCGTCATCAACAAACCTACGACTGTGATTGACAGTAACTGATGAAGAAACAAAAAAAAATTGATTAAAATATCCGTCACCCTGTCGGGAGATGGGTGGGGTGTCGTTTGATTCGTCACCCTCGTCAACTCATCACTTGACTTCGCTTTTGATTCACTTCACTAAATGACACCGGGCTCGAAGTATTTTTAATTATTCTCAATCGATCAAAATATTTATGAAGTGCTTTAATAAGTCCTTATGCACGCCATTTTTTTCCACACTTACTACAATGTTCTTTTCCCTTTCTCTCGTTATATTTTGTACGTGTTGTCGTGCAAGCGTAAAATACAAAATACGCAAAACAGTACTCGGTACAACAGTAACACAGTAACAGTACAAAAGAAAAAATAATAATTTTTTTTAAATATTACGATTTTTAAAAAGTCCCGTAGTAAAAGGAAATGGAAAATGGCGGACCTTGCAGGTGCTTAACCGAGGAAATAAGAAGTTAAAAATAAAAAAAAATTTGTTTTCGGTTTCTAATATCCCACATATGTATTTAAATGAAATAATATTATATTGCATACTTCGTAAATATTCATAAAATATTAATGTTACATAATGTGCGGAATATTTGTAATTTATCCTTTAATATTATTTGTTTATTTTAAATTTATGTTATTCTATTATTTAAAACTTGTTTTTTATTCTCCTTTCTGTTTCTCTTTAATACTTTCTTTCTACCCCATCCTGTGTCTATTTCTTTACAGTTTCTAACGTATTCAAACTAAGTTTCAGTTCAGTACATTTGCACTTGTTATTTTCTCCCAATGCTTCCTGCTGTTTCAAATATCGCGGGTGCGGAACCACACCACACAATGATCTAATGCGAAGGGGTAGAAAACAGTTGTATCGGTATCCAAGTGGGTTGTGTGTCTTGATGCGTTTTCAAGAGTGGCTATTTAAGCTGTTTATGTTTATCAGTCAATAAACATGATATTTTCCGATAATGGAAGTACTCCAGATACTCCAGTTATGTATTGATTACAGGCAGCCATTAGCCGAGTGTGTAATTGAGAGTTCACCAGATTTTTAAGAACGTTTGTAGCCATTGTGAGGCACTTCATAGCCCTATGAATAATTTAAGTAAAACATAAATTAAAATTATATACATATAAGTTTGTAGTGTATGATTGTACAAGGTGTAACATGGCTGGGAAATGGCCCTAGCTTTAACCGGTTGTGTAATAAAATTCGAAAACGAATTATTTGTATTCAGTATTGTATATGACATTGTAATATATACATGAATCTTAGGTTCCCTAAAGAACAAGGCTGTCGCGTCTACTTCCTTCTGCTCGGTATTTTGTAACACTCGAACGCTTTTACTTCTCTGAATGAAATTTCCCAGTTACTCAATCCTTCAAATTGACAGTTGTAGAAATTTTTCTCACGACAAAACATCCCACCGGTCACTTTGGTCGTGATTGATGATGACATAAGTATAATAAATGAATTGGGCACTTCATTATCATACGAATTAACCCGAAAAATAGTTTTGTCGCGTCTCAAGAAAGGAACAGCAGCAGAAGCAGGAAAGGGAAGAGATGGAGGAGGACACGCCATTTAGTTTGGCCGTTTATTATTTGTCATGCTTTCCTGTAAGTGCGCATTTATGTAAATAGGCCGATAACTCCGGCGTACGGCGGAACGAGAAGTTATTTAGAAATCAACAAATGTATATCTTAGTGTTTGAATATTTCATGGATAAAATCCGGGCTTAGTCAAAGTCATTGGGAACAATCCGTTTGGAGGCACGTGAGAAAATTTCACGGCAAGTTCAACACATCAAAAGGCAGCTGAGCTTTTGACGCTTTCTCTTGGCATTAGGAGTGAATTTCACCAACCTTCTCCTCCTGTCGTGTCTCTCCTCTCTCTCTCTCTCTCTCTCACTTTGTCTCCCCAGAGACTGACAAGACCGAGTTATCCCGGAATAATTAACGTGTCTTGAGATCTTTGCCGAGTTTGATAGAGTGAACAAGGTCCTTCTGCCGTGTCAATAGAATACGAATACACGAGTACGAATTTTAGTGTTCAGATGTGACTCTTAAACTGTACATAACGTACACATGATATAAAAATAATAATAACAAAAAATTACCTTGACTACAAGGGAAGTTTTACATGCACATACGTGCCGTTGTATTGTGGTATTTTTGTTAAAATTACTAAATGTAAAAGTACCTTTTTTGTGATGTAAAAGTAAACAAATACCTGACCATTGAGGGAGGAAAGAGATGTGAGAAACAATATGGAGGCAGTGTATTGTTTAACCTTTAAGTTCGATTTTTTGTAAAATGGAGTGTAGAAGTTGATGTTTCCAGTACCTTTAGAAGGAAATTTACCTGTTTTGCATTTTAGAAGGTTCGACGATAATGTACGAGTACCAGAAGTATTTATTTATTTATTGACGAGTTGTGTCGGTCAGTTGTTTCTCGTTACTCACACGTCAGTTCATTTCACATAAATTGTGTCGTTACGCATTCGTAACAGAAGTGATTTCAGTTTCCACTACAAGATCAGAACAATCTACAAATGCAGACACAATACGTAACAGTGTAACTTAAGTTCCGTTTAATTAATTCTCTAGAAATGTACAACAACAGATTGATACGACCAGAAGAAATCTGACGAACAAGGAAAGGAAACATGACGAAGCTTTTTGCACAAAGAGAAGATTCTGATGGTGATGATGAAGAAGGATGAGGAGGAAGAGAAGTGCAAAGAGTAGGAAGAGGAGGAAATGAGTTAATGCGAAAGAGTGAAGATTGAAAATAAGTATAAAGGATGTAGAAAGGAACGAAGAAACCCGCCATTTTCTTAATAGAGTGAATCCACTCTTTTTCTATTAGCAAATGGCGGCGAGGTGAAGTTGAAGTTTGGCCATGGAACGAGTCTGGGGAATGAGAAGAAGAAGAAGAAGAAGAAGAAGCAACAATTGTCAATTTTATCAAGTGGAAAGAGTCAGGCGGGGGTAGACGAATGATATAAGAAAAGTGAAAACAGGTGAATGAAATTCCGGGTCGACAGAAAATGTCAGAGATCTTGGAAAAGAAGAAACGTCTCGCCAGGTAACGTGACATGTTTCTAGTTGTTGTTCTTCTTCATCATCAGCAGCACCCGTCTTTTTTCTGGGAAGAAGACACCTGGACGAATGGCAGGGGAGGGAGAAATAAAAAGGAGCGGCGATCTCTGGTGATCCGGCGTAATTTTCTAATTCACTTCAAAGGTTTCCGAATGATCAAAACTACACAAAAGCGCGCAGGATTTCCCTCTACATGAGCTTGCCACACTAGAGAGAAGAGAAGAGTACCATCTACATCACTACAAATTAAATTAAGTATGTCGCCTATAGATTTATGTATTATTAAAATATGGCGCGTACCAATGAATATGAATAAGACAAAATGGTGGGCGACAAACGTTGATGAGTTTCTTCAGAAAAAATAAAAACTGGTTATTAAGATTTATTATTTTTAAGAAGAAGAGATGAATCACAACTTATCGAGAACTATCACAAATAGTTGTGCTCTGCGGAAGTTTTAAAACCATGTGATGTGAATTGAACTATTTTGACGATAGTTGTGTTGCGTGGAAACAATTGATTGTCCTTTGAATTTATGTACATTTATAATTATAATTTGTATGTTTTAATTTACAGTGTGCGTAGGATTAAATTTCACATGGTTCCTTGACGTTACTCCCATTTCCGCTGTAGTTTTCTCTGGTTTGGAGGACGGTTAAGGGATGAGATTAAGGGGTGACGACACAGTAAGCAACAAACCGAAAACATCTTTGTTTTTAAACTTGACTTTAAACAACCCCCGTGAACTTCAAACCTTCAGGTGACGTCAGACGGCGGCTAATCCGCCATTTGGATTCTTCAGCTAAAAGTCACATTTTGTCTTTTTCACACTGCTCCGATCATTTCACAACCCTCTCTGCCGTTTTCATCCCCCGCCGTAGGAGATGTCTTGGTACTTGGGTATTGATTTCGTAAAAATATTCCAAACGTTCGGTCTCGTTCCCTTTAATTTATTGAAATTTTTCCGTTCCGCCGTTTCCGCTTTCTCCCGTTCGACTTCCGTCAAAGATTCGTCTCGTGCCCCGACGTCTTTCGCTCCTCGACAAAAAAAAAATAAATAATTCTAACTACTCCAGAAAGGATTCTAATTTATTTTTGTCGTTAATCGTTGGATTTTTACTCCGTGAGCGAGAGAAATCAAACGGCTGACGAATTTCCCTTTGACGACTTTTTTCCCTTTCTCATGCGCGACGACGCCATTTTGCCACTTGATTTTTTTTTATTACAGTTTTATTCATTTCGTTATTTCCCGTTTTTTGAATTCCGAATTCCGTACGATTGCTTTTGTCGTTCACGCCACAGGTTGTTTGTAATTTCTGATCAACATCCGTTGTAGGTATGTTCCCATCATCTTTGGAACCGGGCGAACCCCGACTGAATTATTTAATATTATTTATTTATTTATTAAAGTGTGTTTGACCAGTAGGCACATTCGAGAAACCATTGTTGAAATGCTGGACAATTAAATTTTATAATTAAATACTCTTATTGTAATAAATTCCACTTAATACCTTTCTTCCCCCCCCCTTCCCGTTTTTTTTTTTTTTTTTTTTTTTTTTTTTCCTTCAAAGCCCCTTTTCCTCCCTTTTTTCCTCTTTTTTTTTGTTTTTTTTTTTCTTTTTTTAGATTTCTAAATCATTGTGGGATTTTACAGTTGGTGTAAAGACCTCCAGGTAGCAGGAGCAACGTCTGGCAATTAATGTGTTTCCAACTAGTGTACTTGCTTGGGTACGTTTGATCCAAACTGGTGCAGAACTTCCTGTTGTACTACCCCTGTACCACACAGTAACTATAGACAGAAGACAGGCAATGAAAAAATGGTGTCTCGACTGGTGTTGGCTCGGATACTGAACTTCATATAAAAAAAAATAATAGGTTATTAACTGAACATATTTTGCAATTCACTACCAAAAACATGAGGTTGTTTTACATTCAATTCTTCACTTAAGAAAATAAAAATGTACTTGATTTTATATATAAAAATTACACTCTGATATTTCCCAAGTAATACAAGAAATAAATTAAAATACTTTACACGCAGTACTCAAGGAAAACCAACTTCATAAAAAGAGATGTAATCAATTAAAATAGTTTCTATTTAAAGTACCGCTACTGTCTTAATTCCTGGAACAGAAAAATAGTTATAATATCTCTTATACATTTCCTGTACATCTGCGTTCACGGCCTAACAAACTTCAACTCCTTCTTAGTCTACCGTGAAGGGCATTAAATTTGAATGGCGATATAAAAAAATATACTCAATTTACCTTCACTGGTTCTGATTCTATCACGTAAAGCGAAAATCATAGACGAAGCAATTAATTTCCTCTATTAAGTAGATATAATTCAGTATAAGATGTAACTCGACCAGTTCGGTATCATCCGATACTATTCCGCGTAATTAAATTGCACTTGACATGCGTCCTCTGTTCGTTTTCTCTTACTTTCTCCACTTTCCATTACACTTTCATTTTAAAAATTGTTTCCATATTCTATTCTATCTTATATCGTGCGTAATATGCATAATATACGTTTCGTTCCGTGAACCAATTGCCTTCTGCCCGACATCTTAAATTACAATTTCCTCCTTTCCATTTTCCACGTTGTGTATAAAATATATATAATATCCTCCGGCTTAATCCCCGTTTAAAAGCTTAAAATCGTTGTCTGCTTTATTAGTTTCGTTATTTATTACGCTTGATTATAACTTATTTCTCCAACGTTATTAATTTTATTTATTGTCGAGCTTCCTAATGCCTTTCCTTGAGGTTGGAGATTGAATGTTTGCTTCTTTCTTTTTTTTTTGGCGACACGGTTTTCGATTTTCCGACCGCCCGCCATTCACCTTGCGGTTCCCCGTATTGGACTGCACCCTACTGTATGAACTCAGGACTGCCAGATAGGTTTAACTAGGTTTGATTATTTAATGTGTACGCCTTAGACAGTATCATACAGGTCTCGTACATACACTCGTAATATTCGTTCACAATTTTTTATAAGAGTTCAAATGAAAATGCAAGCGTTTAAACACAAGCCACAAAAACATGGTAAACACAAGCTAGCTTAATTTACTATACATACTTGATATACATCCATACATACACCGATATACACAATACCGTGCCTTTACCGTTAAAAAATAATTTCATTGTTATTTGAAAGTACTAAAAAACATAGTAATAGTACAAGAGAACTTACATATTCTGTTCAATATAAACGGTCATTTATTTTTTCTATGTATTTGTATACATCATAAGTTTTTATCGTTTATCTCTCAATATATAAATTTACAAGGATTGTTTCCCTAATCAAAAATATAAACGAGTATTACATATGCTTCAAGCTCATGCAATGCACTTTCCTGCATTAGCCTAAAAATAACAGAAAAAGTAGAAAAACAATATTAACTGTATGTGGTCTTTTAAACAACTCAATGAACGTGTACTACAATTATAATAGTTGAAGATTTTATAATGATGTATTTTACACTATCACAAATTGGAGTACATAACAATACATTACATAATATTAGAATTTAAAATTTTCTTTTAATTGTTCTTTAACGTTCATATGCCTAACGTACATTACATCGCTGCAATTCGTTTGAAAAATATGGTTCCTATATTAAAACAATATATTTCGAAGGAAAATGAAAACTCAAAAGTAAGGAAAGCTCGCCATTGTGTATTTTATTAAATCAGCAAAACATATGTTTGACGACGAGCAAACAAAATTCACTACTGTAAACTTGTATAATTCACATACATAATACACTACATAATTCACCGCGAGTTATACGGTTACAACAAAAACAATATAAAATAAGCAACACTTTGAATTATAATATATTTATATAAGTAACCTTTTCCACTTCCCTCCACAGCAAACACATAATTACAGACGACAGCGCGTTATCAGCTTGTTATCACAGGTGACAAATAAATTACGTACATAACCCGCCGGATTAGACGTATTACCCCGTACACATTATTACGTGTTATTGTATTAGTTGACCGGTTTTATTTATCATGGTAATAAAAAAATAACTCGAACCCAAAAAACCGTCCCTTATGAAGTCAATAATCGATCGATCTCGACCGGAAATAATTCTTGTCATCCGACAGGAAATGAATGAGATGCGACGAAGGTGACGGCCATTAAAGTTCGATTTCTGATTTTTATTAATTAACAATTCAATTAATGGGAATTTAATTGACGGGGACAATTGAGTCGGATTATTAAATCCGTTGAAATTTAATCGCTCGAGCTTACTCGTCGCCTTTTCAGTTGTTGTTGCTTCCCCACCTGACAACTCACCTGTGTTAATTCGAGAGGAAAGAATAATTAATTAATAGTCTGGTTAATTGTAGTAAACCGTTACAACTTCGGTGGGAATTTATCGGTTCGATTTATCAATTGATTGATGTTGGTAACTACAGCCGCGTTCACTTGGTCCGGATGTGTAGGATGAACGGTGTGGTACAGCCGGTGGAAGAGAACGCTTACTGTACCGAAGGCAGGTACTGAAAATTGTAAAAGAAACAAGTCAGGTAAAACGCAGGTTGTGTAGACGTAAAGGCCCGCGCAAGAAGACAGACCCTGCAGCCTCACCCCAGGGTAGGTTGGAACAAAAATAATTTCACGGTCGAATGCCTGACTTTAAGTGATATTCTTGACGAAGTCTGTCGTGACTGGGGGAAGGAATCACCGTTGGAATTAAATCACGAAGTTCTAGAACTTACAGAAGAACAGACGTCGTCTTTCCACCAACGACGCTTACTCCTGTAAGACCAGATAGTTACACTTACCATGTACACCATACATAATTAATGTACACAGTGTGTTATTGTGTATTAACATGAATGTCGAACACACCAGTATGTTATGACGTACTTGAAAGTTCCTTTCGCTTTGCATGGATAAAACAAAATTATTATAAACAAATTAGGGAGTACTGGGGAAAAATTACGAGCAGTATTTTCACTCGTACAATCAACCCTTATTATTTTTATGTAGAGGTAATTTCTTACTATGCGATCGCAGCAACATAACAATTCTATTGGGAACAGCTTTGAGATTTGCGGAATTTTTTTCTATGAAAATATAGAGAATAGACAACTAGGAACTACAACTTGTTTAAGACTTTATAACACAAGGAAAAATTTATTTAAATTGTACATTTAATATAAACATGTCAAAGCCCTACATAGCACTAAGTGCGTGATATTATAGTATTGTAAAAAAATATATTCTAAATATAAATATATTCTCACGGGAATAAGCCGAAGTGTGTACATAATAATAGTTAATAATATTACTACAATTGTTAATAAAATTCAATTAAATATTTAGACAGTTGATTAAATTAATTAATTAATTTAGTACACAGCATACAATAAATTTTATTTGAAAATGAAAAATCTGAATAATAACAATTTTAATTTAATTTGTAGAAATAATAGAAGAACAGACTCAGAAATATATTTTGAGACTTTTTTAGAACAACTTCCGAGTAACTCACCAGTTGAAAAAAAAATAGATCGATGTGTAGAGGTCCAAATCAACGACTTTAGTCTATGAATCATAGAAGAGACAAAAAATAGAATCGGAAAACTGTGAGACACATAGAAAACTTTTTTTTCCGGACTTTCACCGGTTCGAGGGGTTCCATTGAGACGTTTAAAGATCTAAATCACCTAACGAACGATCGAGATCTACGAGCTCGATCGAGGCTCCTTTAATAAAAAAAAAAAGAGAGAGAGAGAGAGAGTCATAAAGTCATGCACGATCTACGTCACTGATATATCACACCCAAGTTATTTTCTACGTGAGAGAAAAATTTAATTCTCGGAAAGAGTAAATTGTGGCGTCACCGTGAGATTATCATATTCCCATGATATATGGAGAATCGTAAACGGACTCTGCGACTGGTTCGGGGTGACGTCTAACCAGAATGGAAAAATTGTCTTCTGGGGTGTACACAACGAGAGGTTGATGCGTCTCTTATTTGCCGCGAAGGTGGGATGCAGTTGTGAATGCTCGAGTTACCCTAGGAAACAAACCGGGGGAGAAGAATGTCTAGTTGAGAAAACCAGTTCCTGCTTTTTAGTATATACAATTTCTGTGTGGGAATAAATCATAGAACCATAGTTTTAAGGGTCTCGCGTACATCTATGTACATACAAGCTTTGATTTTTTGTTTTTTGTTATGATTTTACACGTTTCAGTTAAGAAATATTTATGTGCGACTTTATGAACAACCGGAAGGTCTAATCGACGGTAAATCAACCATAATTTTTATTTTTTGGCATATACAACTACTTTTTATACAAATATTATGTATTTAATACTGTAAACTACATTAATTATATGTGCAGTTTATTAATGTACACGTGGAATGCTCTTGCTTAGTTGTAACGGCCAAAGTTACGTAGTATTTGATTTGGAATTACTTGGGTGTTGTCTCAAAAGTTTATACTTAAGTACATGACATGTTTCTTTGTTTTAATGGTTCTATGTAGTTTGTGAACGTCGTGGTAAGCAGGGAAGATACTTGATGAAAAAACATCGCCGTATTAATATTAGACAAATAATTTTACGTGTACGAATCGTATGGGAAACTGACGTAACCGGTGTGTTCAGGGGTGGTTCTCCTCAGGTGAGCGTCAGCACAACACCCCAAGTTTTTCCTCTAAATGAATTTTTGCAAAAACAAAATGGCGACCACCCATAAAAATCCAATTTGGAGTTACTCGCGGCTGTGCCGTCGTCCTCCGTTGTCTGTCCGGTGGACAAAGGAGAAAGCTCGTGCACGTGTCCCCACGTGTTCCCCAAAATGTCTCCCGGCCAGTTCACTTCATCGTTGAAAATCATTTTTCATCATCGATTGTAATTCCGGTCAGGAAAATGTCGTTTTCTCTCTCTCTTTCTCTCTCTCTCTAAGAAATCTAAATGAAAATTTAAAATATTTGTCGCCGGTTGTGTTCATGCGTGAAAGCTCCTTTATTGAGCTTTTTAACATTTTTCAAATTCTTCGGGCAGGTCGGACCTTTCCTGGCGAGATCCTCAGGCCCGGGATCGTCTCGGTGTGTTTTATTTGTATTATGTAAATAGGCAAGGGAATATAAATTGAAATTAAAGCGCCGGAATGATTTATTAATTTTGCCGGGGAGACTTCGAAACTTTAATAAATCATAGTAAATATAACTGCATGACCGCTCCCTCATCTACCTTCCTCCCTCGAAAAAGAACGGTGCGGAAAATTTAATTTCGTTAAATCAATAATATTCCACAGACTTATGTATTGTAATTAATAGACCGATAAATCTATTGATAATAAATTACATAAGTTTTCGGGAGACATGAGAGAGAGATGACTCGCACGCCTCACTATAAAATAGTTTAAGCTTTTCAATCATGCGTTATACGGTTGTTATATTTTGGTTTATGTTATTATGTATGATTTTTAATAATTTTTTTTTATTACAGATTCATTGATACCAACTGATCGGCACGAAGCAGAACCTCACCAGGTAGGTGGTGTTGATTTTACGACAATCACGTGAAGTTGTGGGGTTTATGTAATGTGTAGTTTATGTTCACATTGTTAACATATTCCTACAGCAAACTACCCAAACGAGTTCAGTATGTACTAATATGCAAACAAGTTCACCATATAGTAATATTATTTATTATTAAAGGTGTTTTGTCCGTAAGGTTTATGTAAAATTGTAAAATGAATGTAAACCGTACGGCTCGAAAGGTCAGAGAAATAATTTACAAATTTATTTATGTATTATTTATTCTATTATTTAAATTGACAGTATTCATAATACTATAATTTACAATTTACAATACAATACAATACTTCGGACGAAGTGTTCGTTACTTATGTAAGTCACCACAAAAATTAAAGCATTGAGAATTCTATATGAAACACTCGAGTGTAACAGTTATGTATTTCACCTGTTATGTATCCGACAAATTCCATTTGACGTGTCAGTTTCTCCAACTGTGTAGTGCTGCACACACGGACACACACACACACACACACAAATGGCGAACTCAAATAAATTGAAAAGACAAGTAAGACGATATCATCCGTCGGTGTCTCGTTGTGTTTTCACACCGGGGAACTCCGGAACTACATAAATTTTAAATTATTTTCGGTGTCACGTAAAACCTAGTTCGTTCTATTTCTAGGAGGATAAAAAAAAATTGTTGGTCTCATAAGAATTCATGCCGCAACAGGAAATTCTGACCAAAGTTGCTGCACGAGAACATGCTCGTGTCCTCGGCAACTTTCTCCTTTTTTTTACCCTGCCTTCTGGGCTTCTTCTTCTTCTTCTTTTGTTTTATGAAAACCTGAGTGTGCTTCGAATGAACAACGCTGCCTAGAGCTACCTTGAAATAATTCAAACATGAAGTTCCTCCGGCATCGAGTTCTTCTCCTAGCGCTGTCTTCCTTCCTCGGGACACCCCTCCTGATCCTGAAGTTGACCAAGTTCTAACATGTACATTATTTATGTGTATAGTTTTCACATTCATCATTACACCTTGTCACACATCATGTACAATGATATATTTATGTGTATAAGAACTATACAGACGACTACAGTTACATTAGGGGATTTTCCTCTAAGGGTAACTTTCTTTATGGTCGAAGCTTATACATTATTTATATATTATTTTTTCTCATTCTTCCTATCATCGCACTTCATCACAGCGTGAAGTACCACACCCCATCTTCATTCCTGCTCATCAGTGACCGTGTGACAGAACCCCTCTGTAGGAGTACACTGAAGGACCAAGTTAAAAGGAAGAAAAGGAATAGTTAAAAGGAACAACTAGAAGTGACTTATTAGAACTAGTTCTAGTTTATAAATGTCTGTTTATGTACCTTATTAATAGTTACTTTAATCGCTCTTTATGTATTTGTACGGTTAAAACTTTGAATTTTGTTATATACAAAAGCTGTGCATCGCTTGGCAACATGGCACCCGTCGACCGGTTAACCCTAGCTGAAAAATTTTAAAAATTGAAAGTAAAAATTTATTCCTTTGACCCCGTGACCTCGTTTCCTTTGTTAAAAACCTTTTAAATGTTATGGGGGGGGGGCATCGTAGAAACAAATCCTGCTATTTTCGTGCCCTTTGCAGCACTTTAAATGAATCGTTTCCCTCGATGGGAGCCATCTTTCTTTGCCATCATTCAGTGTCGACTCCCCGGCTGTGACATTCCTGAGGGTCTGCTCTTGCTGTCGCAAAGGAAAAAGTTTAGATGTCGTCGATTTTTTTTTGTTGTGTGCAGTCGGTTTTTGTAGCCGCCCTTGAAATTCCCAGACTTACCTTGGCGTTAATCGAAATTCCTCGAATACCTGGCCGGCACGGACAGTTTGGAACATTTGTAATTTTTCTTTTTCTTTTTTGTACCACAGCGAGAGATTTCAATTTCAATCGGGCAAGAATTTAAGTGTTTTGGGTTGTGTGTCTTCTTCGACGACACGACAAATTTATTCGTTATGGTTGTTCTCACTGTGTTCTGTACTCGTCGACAAGATGTCGGTCACCCGTTTGTACCGAACTTAAAGAACGCTCGAACTTACCTAGAGAAGTTGAGAACGAGCAGAAGCTGACACACCAAGTGTACTGTATAATAATTAAAATGTAATACAACACAGTAACATAGACTAAAACTCGGATGTCTTAAGAATTATAATTTTATTTCTATTAAAATAATATTATTTAACGTTAATAATGTTGCTGATTGCAAATAAATCTAAATAAAAGTTAAAAATATGTTCAAAAACTTTAGTTGTAGTCGAGCACATTTGAGAATGCTTCCCTGTTAAACCGAATAAAATTCAGATATTTAATTTTTATTAACTTTTATCGTATTATTAAAACTCATACTACGGAATATTCATAAATTAAGTTAATTTATTCAACCAAAACATTTCATTTATTAATTCCCGGGTGGTCGTAAACGGTCAGGGTTACACTCGGTCAGTGGTTAAGGCTAAGTGTGTAACCCTCAATGTGTTACGGTGAATCTAATGATATCACGAATGTTCTAGAAGGATATACATTTATACAGTTAACGCATAACACGTAAAATATTTAATTATTTATCTAGGGAGGCGAGTACAATAACAAAACCGTAGATGTTTTATTGTTTACGTCAGGACCAAGAAGTTCATTACCGTCGACCGCAGTTTTTATTAAAGTTAGTTGCGAATCAGGCAAAATAAAAATACAAAAATTTATATGTATTATATATAAATAATTACTTTGTGTATAAATGTATACTTTGTATATAAATAAATTACTTTGTGTTACGGTAACGTATTCTGAAGCAAGCAGCATTCTCTTTGCTATTCTGACCAGCCCTCGAGGGTTCCAGTCAGTCACAAACAAAATTCCCAAACCAAAACTAATGTTATTTATTTATTTATTTTATTAATAAAAAGCCTAAAATTAGGGTGTACTCGGTAATACGAATTAATATAAATAAATCCAGCAGTCTTATTTAATTCGCCAACAACGGGCAGTGCCTTTGTTCGTGTAAACATCAAACAGCCATTCTCGTGTACAGAATATACTGGGGACAGGTGAAATATTATAAAAAGAAAAGGTGATCTGATGGGGGGAGAGTGTGTGTGCGTGACGATCATTAACCGACAGAGGTGCTCTTCAGGCACCAACGAGACCACCGATGGCACCTGCCAGTGACAAGAAACGACTCTAAGGCGGTAAAAAAGCCCAGACGAAATTCTCTCCACTCAAATCGCATTAAAACGTTTCCCTTTCAGGCTTAATTTAACTTAAAATTTTTAGAAAGTAATTTGCAAGAGCCGATTTAAGTTGGCCCCAAGAGAATGGGCCTTAACCCCCCGAAGACTTCACTGCTGTCGGTCTTATCATTTCGGGAACTCATCTGCTGAATCGGAACTCATCCTAAACAACTTTTACTTTCTTTCTTTCTTTCTCTACTTTTCTTTCAGACTCTAACGACTCGCGTAGAATTTGTATTTATGGGTGGAATATACCCGACAAAAAAAAACTTAACGAATTCAGGAGTCACTTAAGTTGGAAGCTGTCCACCTTCGGTTACCTGTTGTAGACCTCGCAGCGCGCACCAAAGTTCCCCCCGTAGGCGACTTCTTTTCCGCCATATTTAAGCAATTTATTTAAGTTAAAGGCAATGAAACTTAAAGTACACCGGTTGTTGTTTACACGTTAAACTTCACTTCTTTCTCGCGAGTCTAAACGAGTTACGATCTAATTAACTTTCAACAGCAAAAGTTTTACATAGTACATAATTTTATTGAGTACTTGGAGAAAATGAACGAACAGGCTAGGCGAGGTACCCGTCGATTAAAGTTCTTGTACGCGTGTTTAACCGTTTTATGTTTTTCACTTCTTTCTTCGTACACATGAAATGGAAGGTATTGTACCTCTGTGAACAATATGAATAATGTGTTAATAATTTTATTAGCATTTTTACTTTTTCGTTTTTTCATTTATTCAAAACACAATACATAAATACCTACACTAATACGTCAACTTGGTTCTTGTCGTATGTGTATTTTTATATGGCAACTGAACTGTAATTCTCAATGGTAACTCTCACATTTTCTGCTTTTAAAACTTGTCTTATATATAAGTTTTCTTATATAGTATAAATAATAATAATAGTATATTAAATAAGTATAGGAGAGGAATGAAGCTAAAAACCTCCTGGGTGTCTTCTAACTTCTGACACAAACTTCCCGGCCTTCTTTTAACTCATTGGTAACTCACCTGAATGAAATACCTAAACTGTTGCACGAAGTACATACAGTAGTTGTGTCACCTATTAAAAATCGTCAATACGTCAATACATCAATAATAATAATAATAATAATAATAATGAATAAAAGTGGCAAACACGCGCACACGTGTGCACACATCTAACAACACACACACACACACCTGTATATCGATGTGTACACACCCACGTGTATATGCACATGTACACACACACACACATACGGGGAAACACACAAACACAGACACACGAGAGAATCCAAAAATAAATTAGTGGCATTTTCCAATTGAAAGGGAATGAATAACGTCGTCATGTAATGGATTCTGGCAGTTCCTCCCCATGGCGTTTAATTATATTATTTAACGGGAGTAAAACGTCGGTTCTTCTGAGTAATTTGTTCTAAAAAGAATTTATTAGTCGGAGCTTTGGACGAAACGGAAAACCGTCCGACCGAATAAATTTAATTATTAACGCATCCATGTGAAATATCAAACGAAGGCTATTGAAGAAAAAACTACATATGTATATTTATAAATCCGGGAGCCGAAGACGAGCGGAGTAAAAATAAAATACATAGGAGGTATTAATTGATTGGCCACGTGTTGCATTTCCTGCCGGACATGTTGTATTTGATATTATTCATTTATTTATTTATTTATTCGATTGTTATTAAATGGTAACGCGATGACTTGTAGAATTACCACAAATATTTTAATAATTTAGCGTGCTATGTAGGCCTATGTAGGCACCGCTCGAGTCGTTTGTGTGTTGCTTGGAAGTGATTCAAACCAAATACTCTTTTTTTTTTAATTTGTTGATCTATCCCTAGAGAATAGTAAAATAGTGACATTTGGATGTCATTAGGGAGAGAGAGAACATTAGTGGTGGTGCTCGAGTGCACCGGATATGATGGTTGTAACCGAATGAATTAGTCGAAACATGCTTAAATTTAAGTTTTTATGGGCGTGATACATAAAATGTATTCTGTCAATTTTGCTAATTCGGTCGTGGGCTGATGGTTTTATGTTGTAAAATACACAAGGAGACCATTAGAAGAAGAAGGAGATGGACGTTTTAGTGTGTTGAATGCTCCAAGTTTATGTATCATTATTTTGTATATTGTCTTTTATTAAGGGCGACGTCTAAGACGGCTGGTGTCTGCTTCAACTCTTTCTCTCTCTCTCTCTCTCTGCAGTATACATAAAATGCCTAATTATCTGGTGTCTCTCCCAACTTCTTCTTCTTCTTCTTCATCTTCTTGTGAGGTGACTTGTTGTCATTTTGTAACCGTTCACTTTGTGTCATTCGATCGAACCATTCGTTTTCTGTCACCTGCCACCTCCGTCCTTTCCCTGACTTCCACGTCTTGACGGAATTTACCCTTTTGGCTTGCTGACAAGAATCCACTTCCGCGGATCGAATTCCTCTATGATTTTCTTCCCTTTCCTTTTGTCTTCTAGTTTTTTTTTAATACAGAAATTAATTTAGGAGTGCGCTCATTAATCAGAACTTTCTTTCTCCCTGTTGCTATTTTAAAATTATATTAATTACTCGCCGGTTTGACTTGATTGATTCCTTCATATTTTGGCTTTGATCGAAACTTTAACTCATTACGTATATATTTTTAATAAGACGTGTAATAGAGGTCGTCAAAGTTCAGACGTGAACCGACCGAAGCGTCAAAAAGCTTTATTTTGGGGATGTGACCAGACATCCACAGATTTCTTTCAAGAGTAGTGCTCATATAGAGTAAAAAGTGTTTAGTTATGTAGACAACTACTTTACAACGACCTTGTTAACCTATTACAATTGTGGATTACGTATTAGGTAGGAATAAATAAAGTAGCGTAGAAAATACACACCAACAAAGAGTGCACCACATTAGGCACTATACAATTTAACTACACTGTAGCGATAGTTTCTTACTGATATCTAAAGATATGAAATTACATTCTTATTCATATAATAGTGATAAACTGATGAAGGTGCCCAATATCGTTCCCACACCGTCACTACTAAGCCACTACACTTCATACAAGCCACAAGTGATGCACATCAGAACGTAAAACCACGAACATCCATGCAACCGTCTGTCTGCTTCCACGAAGCGTTTTCCTTCTGAGAACTTGTAAATCCCACTTGATGCATCCTATCCCGTTACATCTCCATCAAAGAGGTCCGAACCCGCAGCAACATGTCAAGAAGTGGCCCTGCAACGGTTTCTCTCGTAAATATCAAATCAATTGAGCAATTCTGTGAGGATTGAGTTTGACTTTTCGTGGGGACGCGACAGTTCCTTGCCTTGGGTGAAAGTTTTCGCCCATGTGCGACTTATGCTGTTTCTCGTGTAGACGAGTGTCTACAAAGTAAAAAACATCCCCAAAATATCTTTCACATCCTGTTAGTTTTCCATCCTCTTTGTATGCATTATTTATCCCTCTTGAGTATTCATCATATCCAGAGGCAGTTGTACAAAGTTTTTCAAAGGGGCAAGCAACAGCAGCAGGCTGCAGCAAGAGCAGGAGCTTCCCTCTTCTCGGTCAGAAGCCTATCTTCTGCCACGTTATTAGCTATTACCATTATCTGCCTGGGACATGCATTTTCTTTTAGTTCGTTCTTTTGTTCCGACAGAACTGAATTGAAATAATTTTAATTTCACTCAGTCGAACACTACTCAAAGGTAAAGTTCTGCGGTGGCTTTCCTTCCCCAGGGCTTTTCTTCAGAAGCTCTCCTCTGCAGTGTTAACTACACATCACGTGTAGTTGAATTAAATCCAAACTCTCAGCCATACATTTAATAAGTTTTAGTTATTTAGTCCTTTGCATAGTAAACATTTCACGACAGTAATTAATCATTTCTTGTTTTGTATAACCTGCAGATATTAAAATTCTTCATGGAAGAACTTATGTATAATTGTAGAAGCAGTACTGAGTTGAGAACTCGTTAGCCACGACCTTAATTATTTATTTTAATTATTCCATTACTAATTTTATTTTTTAATAAAATTAAATTGGTATTTTTACCAAAAATAAATTATTTAAACCAATATAATATTATTACCACTTTATGGTTGGTGATACTAGAAAAACTTTAAAAAAATTAGTGGGAACTTTGTTTAAACTACTTCTCAGAACACGTCTTGCCCGCGTTGAACAATTTGATATGTTAAATTACTTTGTGTTTAAATTAAATTAAGTTCTTAAAACAAGGCAGGCGTTCGTGTGTTTATTAATTTCAGTAAACTTTTACCGCTAGAAGTATAACAATTTATAGCTTCTATAAAAGACTGATTCGAACGCTTTTATTCCAATTTTTCAATTCATAAATTTCAAAATCCACAAATATTAATAGAGAGAGAATGTAACGAAATTTAACTGTACAAATTTATTATATTTCAATTCCCATTAGTGCCTGACGCACCTCTCAGGGTTTTAGGAATTTTTTTTTTTTTTGAAAATTCGATCGAAATTCTTTCCGGTAGGTAAAAGGCAAAGGTGACCAAATTTTTTCTTCACCCACAAAAGGAAACTTTCTTAAACGAAGCCCGGGCAGAAGAATTGTAATGCCAATTACGAAAGGGATTCGATAGCCCGAAGGTGATTTGAAAAGGCGAACTTCTTAAAACTGCCGACCTGAAACGGATAAATTTTTCAAAAGGCAAAAGAGAGAGAGAGAAGAACCTGCCGAGAAAGTTCCAACAGCGAAATTATCTATCTATTCTATCCAACACAGATAAAGTAGAGGATCGTTCCATCCTCTCAAAGCCCGTAAATAATTGTCTAAATATCTTACCTTTAGAGTGAAACGTAATTTCGCGTTGTGCCCTCGCCGTGCCCCCCCCCAAAAAAAAAAGAACTCCACTCCACACCAGTTCTAATTTCTTATTATTATTATTATTATTCATCTGCTATGTGCTGCTGGTTTCGAGCTCCCACAGCCAAATTGAACAACTCTTTTATTTGAAAATGTTTTAAAATGATCAAAAGAAAGAAAAATGGATTCCTCCGACCCGAGTCTGAGAACATTAATTAAACGTAACAGCTCTTAATGATGCTCGAGCTGCAGGACACAAAAAAGAAAAGAGGAGGAAAAAAGAGATCTTTTTTTTTCAGGGATCTGTCTGATTGCTGTCGCATTATTTCACCGCGGTCGCAATCTGCTTATTCGTCTGCTGCCGCGCGACACCGCGGCGAAAGACTAATGATTGGAAAGCCACGGCCGTTCCTTCGATCCAAATGCTTCCAGCTGAAGACATTCAAATTGATATAAATCGCTACAGGAAAATGAAAAAAGAAATTATATTACTCTTACATCCGTAGATGACTTACTTTTTTTTCTGCTTTCACGTCTACCTTTTCGAGTGTCGGAGTCGGCCCCGGGTTCTACAATCTCGACGTCCAATGCTTCCCGTGGTGACGTGTGACGGTAGGAGAAGATGACAACTTCCCAAAAGAGTAATTAATTATGTCAATGAGTTGAAATACCCGGAAGCAGTAAAAGAATCAAGAAAAACAGAAGAATATTCTAAAAAGTAGACCACAAGGAAACGAAAAAGCAACAAAAGGAACACCAGAGAAGGAAAAGTACCCACAGGAAGCGGACAGTATAAACAACCAGAAAGTATCTAATGGGGCAATACAACTGAATTAAGAGAAAAACCAGAAAGAACCAAAAGAACACCAAACAAATACAATAAAGAGAAGAAAAACAGCGGGAAGGCAAGTAAAGACGACCAGATTCGGAATTTTCGAGATCTTACACGGAGATCTCAGTTCACCCACAGCGGCAAAAACTAGTGGCGGAATGAAGGAGAAGAACCGAAGAGCCAAATGTTGACGACAAAAAAAATCGACCCTGACGTTGGTACGAAAGGGAAAGAAAAAGATGGCGGGAAAGCAAAACCAAAAGGGGGAAGATGAAAATTTTAAGGAGCGGGAACGTTCAAGGTGTTTGGGCAGATCCCCAGGAACGAGCCCCCTGAGATCGGCCATATTAAAATGGTTTTGCTACCCTCCGAGTGCCAATAATTCGTTGGATTAGTCGAGGAATCTTTTGAATTATAATTCATCTCTGTCTTTTCCCTCTGCGAATGTTAACTTCCCTTGCCGGGAATGACACGAAACCAGGCGGACAAGTACCCGTCCGCCATATTTTTCCCTTTCCAAAAATTTCAAAATGGCGACAAACGAAAATTTCGACCAACACTGGGTAACCGCCATCGATTAACGCGAACGATCTTCATCATTTCATTCGTACGGTTTAATCAGGGGGTAACGACACCCCCGGGGGATGTTCTACGGGACGAAAAAAATTAACGGGGAGGAATGTTTTTGATTGAAGGTGGTAAATTTAAATGGATCACAAGGAATTAGGCATTTTCGATCGAGTTGAACCTTTGATTTTGCCCCTTTTCAGACCATTTTTCTCATCTTTCACTCCTCTGAACTAAAAACAAAGCATCCCTCTGAGTTTCTTTATAAATTTTTTTCTTATACCTCTCGGTAATTCTGTAGCAGGGTAGAAAAAATTATGAAAGTGATTCAAATGACTGAGGAGAAGTTTCCCCCCAGCACACTTGCTGTACATGAACAGGTGCGACCGGAGGGTGGCAGTAAACTGAGTACCGCCCTGAGTACATTGGTACCTCTCTCAGGTCGGATGACTGCTGCATCCAGGGGAAGATACAGTGTTTTACTACTTCACTACAAAGCAGGCGGTGGTTGTCATTGCCAAATTGAAATTTTAAAAAAGATTTGTGGCGAGCTGTTGCCTTCATGGTCAAACATCATGAATTATTAGCTTTCAGCTTTTCTACTGACCGTCGAAAATTGATTTATCCCCGGCTGTTTAAATATAGACAAAAAAATAATATGAGAGTGGAGTTGAAAGATGCGTGTCATCGTCTCTCTGGACGGAAATCAAAACTTTTAACAATGAAAATTAAAAGCTCGTTGATCCAAACGCCCATGCTGAACATCTTGCAGGTAAAATAGACTTTTGCCATTTTTTTTTACCTTTTTTTTTTTTTTTTTTTTTATATTATAACTACAAAAATTTTCTAAAATTTTTTGAAAATTTCTACAATTCTGGAATCCAAGAAAACAAAAAAAAACAGAACAAAAAACAAAAATCTTTAAACATAGCTTTTCCAACTCTATCACATTTCATGCAACACTAATCTCCCAACTGTTTGTTACTATTTTACTATATACGTTTTTTTCTACAGCAATTTAAAAATGCAGATTGATGCAACGTAATCACCGTTGAACTTTCTTGACGAAGAGTTTACCTTTGAATTTTCTCAACATCTCTCGAGGGTTACATTCAGATAAGAACTAATCACATACATAATGTACATGCACGATAATAATGTGTAATTTCCAGAGAGAAACGGGAAGCAGGTAGCGACCTGTCGGCGAAGTCAGAAAAGCTCGGGCGGGCGGTGCGTCTCGTTCGTTGCGTTTTGAGCGGTACGTTGCAAATAATGCGCATAGACACTCTTAGCTATTAAAATAGACAATGGGGAAAATTGCAAAGAAGTTGAAATTAGAGAAAAATTGAACGGGGACGCGTCACTCGTAATAAGCCGAACGGATGACGAAACGTAATTAGTGAAGACATCTCCGGAGGAACTTTCAGCTCGTGAAAGAACGTGGCAGGAGACTGAACGTTTCGTAAGATTCGCGGGAGCCGACGACAATTTTCGTCGCCCGTAATGTCCCCGTCCGACATTTTGTACATCGACGATTTAATAGAAAGTCGCCTACATCAACTGAGTCACGTGTTGGGGTGGCGTCAAGATGGCGACCACGGCGGTTTGACAAAATGATGACACGGAATGGAAGCACACCCCAATGAGTCGAAGACCACTTGCCTGATGGGGTAACAACCTAGATAACATCCTAGAACATGAGTCGAGTCTAATAGACGAATTTTCATAAGTCTTTTAATATCCGACATATCGGAGAAGAAACCGATTTTTTTTTCGGTCGTCGCCGGTTCACGTGCGTGCGACAAACGTTTTCGGACGAGCCAGAACAAAAGATGAAGTCATCCGAGGGGACACTGCACCAGGCTAGATAGATAGACGATCATAGATAAATGGAAGATGGAAGTCAGTTAATAAGCCAATAGAACGCAAGGGAAAAAAGGCAGAATCGGATGGATTTCATCGGGCCCAGGGGACAAATTACTGTTAAAGTGAAACAAATTCGTATACTGGAAAAGATTTTTCCAGCATCAATTTTCCGAAGGGTTCCCTGGAAAATTTCCCACTCCGCCGTACCACCCCGGAGTAGTTTATTTCCACGTGAAACGCTGATCTGATTTTCCGAGGGAAGATCCTCTGCCCGCCGACATTTCTCCGCAAAAAAAAAAAAAAAAAACGTGGAGGTAATTTTTATATTTTAAAAAGTTTAGAAGGATGCAATTTGGCTGCGTTGTCGTCTTATTCCTGCGAGATGTCGAATGATGTAGAATTTCGCTGACTTCAAAGTTCGCACCACAACAAAACTATTACGTACACGTTTAACTGGACCGTAGTAGAAAAAACATGCGGATTTGGTGGCCGAAATTAGTGCCTCATATTTGTACCCTCACTTGGAGTGCACTCGGGCTCGAGTTCATCCGCGGCAGGAAAACGAGTCAGCAGAAAGATTGAAATTGCAATTTAGGTGTGCAGCCCTAGCCTAGTAAACGTAATTCTAAGTGTAGTATGAATTAATATACAAAGGCCCGTACCATAGAACCAGTGCATGACAACAATGACAACAGTAAAGTGATGAAACCACCAAACCCTGTGTAATTGTACGTTTTACACTAATAACTACATTTATTTTTATTTATAATACTTTCACACTAAAATATTATGTTCAAGTATTGCCGTTAATACAGGAGTTACATCTAAGCTACAACAGGTTAAATGAGCGCCCAAAAAATGAAGAAAAAACAATAAAATTAAGTAGCTAAAAATTGCCTGCCGCACATAACCGGATAACGCAAAACAAATAAAATTATTATTATGAAACAGCCAAATTATTTATTTTAAATTACTTATTTTACTATTACTACTATACAACCATAATACCTTATTTTAAATTATTAGCCAATATATTAACGTATGATATATATTAATGTAACAATATACGTGTGATTAATTCAGGTTCTGTTATTTTGGGTTATTATGATTATTATTATCTGTTACAGTTTGAGATTTTCTGTGCTGTACCGCGTTATATTTTACATATTATATATTGTTACTTCCGAGTTTTCATTAGCCTCTTCTGCGGCGTTGTGCCTCTGCCTTTCAGCTTCACCTCCAATGGCAGGTTTCATGTCGCTTTGTTTATGTCCTCATCTTCATCCATTCACTCATTTGTCTGCAATGTGTTAAACTGTAATACATAATCGAGCGCTATTATTTACGGTACTTCGTTCGTGCAGCTGTACTACGTGGTGTTGTGTTTTCTTCGTGTACAAGTCAGGTGTCATAAGTGAACGTTCACAGCACTTCCCCTACATGTAACCATAATTACCATATTAATCTTCAACTCTGTTGTCTGTATTTAACGGAGTGAGTTCACGTACGTCACAAATGACAGGATGAAGTTATGAAACTACCGGGATGGAGTGACAACCCAAAGAGAGTCGAGTTTCCTTATTTTCCGACGGTGGGAAGAAAAAAAACCCAACCCGACTTTCCCTTTCATTACATCTTTCATTTGGCTTCCGGTTCGTTTTCTCCATTCCAAATTTCACCGTGGTGATTTCTGTTTAATTAACAAATTTTTACTTCATTTCGGTTATTTTAAAGTTTAATTAAACTTTCTTTCCCGGTCTTCTTATTCAAATAAGAAGAATCAAAAAAAAAAAAGAAGGAAAGAAAAGGAGAGAGAGAGAGAGAGAGAGAGAGAGAGAGAGTCGAGGCGTACAGGACTCGTTTCCATTTCCAGCAACCCCGTTGACGGAAGTGAAAAAGCGGAAGCGGAAGCGGAAGAAGAACAGAAAGAAAACAAAAAAAAAGAAACGGCAGAAGTGAAAAACCTTGAAAGTGTTATTTTTAAATTAATTAAGCTCCGTGAAAAGTTTTATTTTTATTTCCGTTGCAGCATCCACTTCCGGTGGGAAAAGAAAAATCACCGCAAACGTTGATTGTCCGCATTGTCAGGGTTGATTTATTACTCGCGTCGTCACCAACCGTCACCGCGTCACCCAAAACTGTAAAAAAAAAACGACACAGGCAACCGGGGCTCGCCCACTGTTTTTCCACTCAAAATAGTTTTGATATTTACGATTTTCCGCGAATGAAAAGATTAACCTTTCGCTTTCAAAAGAAATTCCGCGATAAAACGCCCAATCGATTCGGGGGTTCACGTAAGCATTAAGAGTTTCCGGTTGGCTACGGCGGTTCGCATCCGCCGGAAGTGACCTGTTCGACGTCGTCACGACATTTATTCAACGATAATATTCATTTATTGCGACGAACGCGTATGAAAAGCTAAAAAAACGTTTCCAATAAGAAGTGACATCGTGAAGTAACAGTACGCGCGCGTTTCCTCCCCCAGATTCCCATGTGCGTGTGTGTGTGTGTCTGTGCTTCTGCATGTCTGAATACAGAGTTGAAATATAATATAAATCGATACAGGAGTATAAAAATATTGCTTGGGCAATTGGAAAAAGAGAAAATATCTCGGAGGCATAAAACGAATTGTTATCAGCTATTTATACAAGACTTGTTATGTTCGCGGAGGGGTGGAAGCGGATGGGGGAGGCTGCGATTCGAATCCGTTCCGCCGAAGACTCGTGTACATTGCATATGCCGATCAGGGAAATTCATATTAATATTACTCGGTTGGAGCCACTGATAAAGTAAATAATAATATTGATAACGAGGCCGATGATAAAAGAAAAGGTTCGACGTGAGTTTCGCTCCGAAATTTAAATAAACTACGTATGAGGCTTATTCATTCTCTACGTAAGTTTTTGTTGTTGTACAAATAAATATGACAACTGAGATATTTGACTATTATTTTGGAGCATACATAAACTTTAAATGCACTCAACTAATATGAGGTTATGTTATGATCGTTTATTTTATTTATTTTCTATCCTGCACTGCTCCTAATGGGATATACTATACATTTATGCATACTTATTGATTATAATCACACGATTGTTGTTTGATGTATATGATTGCAAGGCCTACCGAAATGACATTCTAGGTTTGGTCAGGTCAGTTAGGTTGGGTTTGGTCAGGTGGTTTGGTCAGGTTAGGTTAGGTTTGGTTAGGTTATGTTAGGTTAGGTTAGGTTAGGTTAGGTTAGGTTAGGTTAGGTTAGGTTAGGTTAGGTTAGGTTAGGTTACTTTTTCATTTTTGTTACGATAGTATACTGATAATTTGCTATACTTTTCAGTTATTCATAACTAAACCCCTTGACTGATGCATACAATTTTGCATACATACTATATTATCAAATTTTAACGTGGAACAACTTCTATTAAACAATTTTTTAAACGAAAATACAACACTTCTAAATTGTTTTTTAATTTTATTAGTTTTGTATTCTCACGTGACACTCACTTATGAATGAAACGCGACTGCCACTTGTATCGTGTATTTTTAAATTTGAATTTTGTATTTATCACACATTGAATGGCTGACTTAATACAAGTATTTTGATGACCTCATACATAAATATTCATACATAAATAAATAATTGTAATGCTCACCTATTTCTAACTCCTTCAGAAAAACTTACACTATAACTTATATGTATTATTAACTATATATCATTACACTATACATTATTAACTTATAGGTCTTGCATGTTCATTTATTTAATATATATTAGGAATAGTTGCGCTCCCATGAGGCTGATATTCTCGTACAGTGAATATATGTCATTGTAGAGTGTTCTCGGTAAAAGAAATATAAGTTTTTCTTTAACATTTTAAACGTTTTTTGAGAAAAAAACATTTTACATAGTTCGAATTTTTAGTTGTTGGTGAAACTCCGAACATTTGTAATTGAATACATCAACTGTTCTTACTTTTTCTTAGTATTGTCGCGAACGCGAATCATTTTCCGTTTACTTGTATCTCTGAGAGATCTCAAATACCACAGTAATTGAACATATTGATACCAAAAAAACAGCAATTTTCGTAGTTTCAATTTCTCTGTTGCAACCACAATTTGTCCCATTTATTTGGTACTCACGATCGTTCTCTGGATCTTCCATCAATGCTCCTGTGGACCAGTGATGTTCACGTAAAGCTTACGTACGGGAGAGATAGATGAATAGACCGATAGTTAAAATTTTGCCAGCCATTAATAACTATTTCTCTGACTCTTTTAAATAACTTCCGGCTGGGTCGAACCGAGTCAGAGTCAGAGTGATTAACGACCAAACTTGGAACGTTTAATTTACCGTCTGTCCCTTTTAACTAACCTAATTTTTTTCACCGATATTCATTTCCCAATTAAAATTATCAAATCGCCCGAAGTGAAAGGAAAATGTCTGACGCAAAACTCTGCCACGGAACATCAATTAGATGGCCAAATCGGTCACGGGTCTGCCCTCCTTTCGCGTTTACCGGGCTACAAAACGTGGAGCTGCTGTTGCTGCCGTTAAAGGACCGGAAGACTAGCAGACGAAACGGGTTAATGAATTTGTTATGGAAAGCAGAAGAGATGGTGACGGTATAAGGAAGTTCAGTACGTAGACAACAAATTATATAGGAAAATTATTAATGTACGAAACGTCCGACGTAAAAATTATGTCGGCGACTTAAATAAGACGAAACACATTGCGCAGCGGTTGAGTTGATGGTGACGGACTGGTTAGGGACGCTGCTCACGTGTGGTTAAGTTGGAAGAAAGAACGAAACGTGGCAGAAGACAAGCACAAAGGCCCACGACCGGCAAACATAAATTATATACGAAAAAAATGCAGCGGTCATAAATCAAAGCAAAAGGTAAATGGGAAGCAAAACAAAAATGTTTTGCGCGCGCGGTAAATTTTTACCGGAAACCGTGGAAGAGTAAGGAGCGCGTAACTAAATCGGAAACGTCAAACCGGAAATGAACCGTTTTGTTTTGGAGCGGGAGGTAGGGTAATTTTTTAATTCATCAAAAAGCGATTCGAACAAAAAAATCAGGCCGAGAAGGATTGGGAAAGGAATTTTCTCGCTTTTAAATTGTGCGGAGCAATTTTTGTTTTACCGCCCGCCATCTTTCTGCTTCCACGTTTGTTTGTTTGCCACCGGACTCTTGCCCGTTCCGCTCGCTTCTGGCTCCCCGTTTTTTTTTCCTATGTGTTTTTCCACTCGACTGAACTTGTATTGTTTCATCCCTTGTTATTGTTTCCCGTTGATGGCGTTGTTCCTGTTGTTCCCTGATTTTTTTTTTCGCTTCTTCTTTTCTGCTGAGCTTTCGCGTTTTCCTTCTCCGCCCGATGTTTGCTTATTTATTTTTAACGAAAGCCCTGCGATGGGGCCGGCAATTAGACCGTATGCGCCGCCGATGTGAAATTTTGCTTTCGTAAGAAGTAACTTACTTGGTTTCTAGTTTGTAGTTAGCAGGTATGAGAATTTCTGAGGTACTCGTACTATCCATTCTTTTGTAGTGTATCATTACGAAGCACACCATTACAGTTAGTAATGACACAGCTTCTTTATGGAATATAAAAAAGTAAACATGTATTGCTCGCAGTTCATGTATAAATTCGTTCGATTACGAGTAGAAAAGGAGGACCCTTGGAGGAGCAGCGTGACGATTTTATGGTTGCAAAGAAATGTGAGATCTTGGGAGATGCAGTGAAAAATAACAAACGTCAACTGTCCGTACCCAAAACAGGACAAGCAGTAGAAAAAAAGGAAAGTAACAATGTAAATTTCTACGTGGACGGTGGAAAACAGACGCTTCGACCCTGGAGCCGTTCAAAGGGAACAATTCAAATATAAATTACATTAAAATTAAAAATTAATTTACGACTCTTTCGTTGAAATTACCGAAGTGACCCTTTTCGCAGGGTTTTTCAACCTTTTTGTCTCTTGTTTTCCTGGATTTTTTGGGACCGGGCCATGATATGAAAATCTTTAATCATTAAGTCAAAGACATGTTTTAAAGTCTCTAGGTATAAAATTAATTCCGGGTAGTTCGCGGGAGTGTGGCCCAATGTCGCTTTTCTTTACCACCCTAATTTTTCTAACATGTGGTTGAACTACTTTCTTTTCTGTACTTCTCTTACCACTGCATTCCTTTATTTCATAATTATTTATTTCATTTTTTTATTTACTTTTTATTCATCTTTATTTATTTAATATCCGCACTACTATGATGCACGGTAAGGGTTTTTTTTAAGTCAACGACCAAGCCTAACATAAAGCACAAAATGAACAAGTAGCAAGTTAAAAGTAACAATAAACTAGCCATGAGTTTTAAAATATTCTTAATTAGACAGCAGGTAACTTCTGAACAAGTAATAAAAAATTAACAAACAATATAAAACACAACTAATGCATTAAGTGCTACAGTAGGAGGTTTTGATTAGGCGAAAGTCTTTCTATATTTATTTATTTTGCTATTTATCTATGTTTCTTGTAGATTTTGTCTGTCAACACAAGAGTGTTTTCGTCTATGTAAATATTGGGTCTTTCTTCTTATATTTATTGCGTGAAGAGCTACTATATTGACTCACTCCTTTTGACACACAGCCACGGTTTTTTTGTAATTTAACTTTGTTTTTGTTCTCACCGTCCCTAACCAACCCAGCTTGCTACTTGCCTATGTACTCTCCATAATTGCTGGTCCATTTATATTTATGTAATGTGTGTTCTTCTGGCGTGATGTCCACACTTAAACGAACTCTTTTTATGAATTATTATAAACCGTATATTATTTTCGTTTGACCGGACCGGACCAGATGTAGTAAAACTCAAACGACAGAAATTGAGTTCAAATTTCTGGCAGAAAAACGGCTATTAATGACAGGAAATGTTCGTATTTATTTATTTATTTATTTACATTAATTCTACACCAAATTGGCCGTAAGTCTCGCTTCGGTTCGTTCTCGTGTTACATACAACTGAGACCGGTGACGTCTTCTACGTGGCATTAGAATTTTACCGTGTGGTCAACTTTGTAACGCTTCTCTCCTGTCACTTTACTTCAACGTTTCACATCACTTTGTTCCACTTTTCTCTAAAAATAAATACACAAAGAGAGAGAGAGAGAGAGAGAGAGGTAAAGGAAAGGGTGAAAATCTGTGAATAAAAAAAAGTGTTTTGACTATTAAACGCCCTGAATAGTTGGTCTCAGTCCAAAACCACTTTTAATTAGATAGGAGACGGTGGCGAACGATCAAAGAAACTCAACTTAAACCCAGTCGAGTAGTGGGAAACGTGAAAGAGTGACAACTGATGTGCCCCCATCCGTAGTGCCCCCCGGGTTTAAAATAAGTCAAAAAAAATTAATTACCTACTAAGTGTGGTCACTTGTTTGTAAATAATGTAATAATTTCTTCTATTGTCTATGTGTGTTATTTACCATTCACGATTGAGCACGCAGGTACGGTACAGCAGACGTCAACGACTTACCCCAACATCTGCTCGAATCTTATATGTTATTTAATAATTAAAATAAAATTATTATTTTATAATTCACAGTTCACTCTTTTTAAAATTAAATAAACAAATGTAATAAAATAAAATGGTGGTAATACAATTGATATTTACTTTTTTCACTTCTTGAATATACTGAAACATAATTCCGTGCGTTAAATGTAGAACATATTGTAAGGTGTAACGGACAGCAATGGTTCCTCAGGCTGTGTCTGTCATCCACTAAATAAATAAATAAACAAATAATAGTGTAAAACTTTGTCAGAATATATAGGTTGTGGTGTGAGTATAATTTCAGGTATTAGAGGATATTCTTTGCCATGTAGGGTACCCTTTACATGAGTACAGACAAGTTTTGCAGGCATTCAAGCATTCGTGGATTAGAAGCTTAAAAAATGTTATTATTAACGTTATGAAAATTAAGAAAGTTTCAGCGCGATGTGTTCAGCACAGGCTTTTTTTACATTTTTTTCTTAAATTCTTCTCACTTCCAGTAAATCGCAGGTAGCACAGGGGAGAGAACGCTTGCCTGTAGACAAAAATTGAAAAATTTTATTTCTTTTTTGGGTGAGACTTCGGTGTACTTCGGCTTGCGACGAGTACAGTCTGATAGTTTCGAATTGATTTTATTTGCGACTTAGAGAAACTTGAACACCCTATCCTGTACTTTACTACGTTTTATTTACCTACCGAACTGAACTTCTTTGACTTTCTTCTGGAATAAGACACCCTGTGCTTTTCCCCTGCGACTCTTCTGTCTGATACTCGTGGTGCTGCCCTGTGTCCTACTCTCGACTTTGTTCAAACAATAGGTTTTCACTCTCCAGGTGTATTTAGAGGCTGTTTTGTTTATATAATTTAATTGACTACCTTCTGTAGTACTTTTCTGTTGTGCGTTGTGCGTTTCATGTGTTTCTTGAAATCGTAAGGTTTTTTATTATATTATTTTGTAATTTTCCAATTCTGTTCCTTGCCTAAACCGTTGTGGTTGCGTTCAGGTGACATCACCAAAGGAGTATTTAAGTGTACTCTGAAATTGTCATTCTCTGACACCGTAACATCCTCTTATTTAGCCTTCTTCCGTCTCTTCCTCTCCTTCTCTCTAGATTTAGTAATAGATTTTTAAAAGTGGAAGACGCCAAAGTAGACAAAGAGAGACGCTTCCCATCGGAAAATAATAAAGAAAAGTTTATCTTTTCAAATATTTTCTTGTTTTATCTACTCGTTCTGTTTCCTCCTCAACGTCTTCATCGTATTTCGATTTAAGAAAGGGAAAAGATTTCTGAAAAGCCGTCGGGATGCTGCCTGCCTACCAAGAGACGGAATGAAACTGTATTATTATTATTATTAGGGAATTATATTCGGCAACTTCATCGGTTCAAAATGGCTTTCAATTCATTCGTTTCGTTTCGCATTTTACTTCCCATCCAGAGGTTTCGCTCCCTCTGTCTCTACAACTAATATTCTCGTACTATTATTGTTACCATGATTATTTTTTAGATTTGGATTTCGTTCGTCGTTTCAGTTAAGTTGCTCGTGTCGGTGCGACGCGTCGGCCCTTCCCCCGAAACAAATGAGGAGATTTAGAATTGGAGTTTTGGAGGGAAGTTGACGGGCACGAGTTACCGCGAATTGATAAGTACTACTATTGGGAACTTTTAAGAAACTACGGCAGACGGAGAAGAGAAATAAAATGTAGGAAGTGAAGTGAAACCGTAAGAAGCTACAGTAGAAGATGAGAATAAGAGGAAGTGTTACAAATTATAAAGAACAGTATATAACAGTAACGAACCCCGGTAAGGAACTACGAGAAACTACAATTAATTAATTTTATGGAATTTTAAGTAGTTTCGAGGAGCCACAAGAAATTGGGAGAAACCGTAATAAATACAAGAAACTCTGCAGAAGTAAAAGACAATGTAGTAATAGTCTGCAGGGATGACAATGATACAAATGGATTTGTATGAAACTACAAAAAAAACCACAAAGGAACTCTATAGAGTTTTGAAGAACAGGGTGACTCAGGAGCAATGCGAACACCTTCAAACTACGTCTAAAATGAACTAGCAACAATTGTAAGGATGAATAAGGAACTATAAAAACAAAATGACGAACTACAACCAGCCAAACAGAATTAGAACCAAAAATGAGGAACCACGAACTACTGTGCACCACAACGAGTCTTGGCGAACTACAATGAACGGTGAGAGTCTTCTGGGTAGCGTTCTCGTTCTCCACGAGAGAAACCCAACGTAAGCCATTTGCGAACGAAATTTGAGGAAAAGCACAAACCGGATGTGGAAATGAACTCGCACAACCTGAGGAAAATACTCGAGAAAACAATTTAAGAAAACGGAAACGGAAATACTCGGCACATTCTAGTGGGTGATTACGCACTTTATTGAGATATTATACCTTTTCTTTTGCGTTTTCCTACGTGACTTGGATTCTCATTACGGTCATGTTCTTTCCACCTATGTATTTATTTTTCCACTTTATTTTAATATATTACACTGTTATACTTATAATATTGAGTGGGCTTACCGGAGAATATCGTTAACCCTCTCCGTGACACACACACACACACCGAATTGGTGTCTTCTCGTGGCACAACATAAGCGTGAGTTATCAGTCATTAAACCCAAGTACATAAAACGGTCCCACGTGTTTGGGAAGTCGCCGGCAGGAATCATTCTTTTTTAATAAAGAGCAATATATAAATAAATAAGGTGATGCAAAAGTCGTGTTGCTCTTGTTCGACAACTCATCGCCGAGTTCATTTCATTTCTCTCTCTCTCTCTCTCGCTCACTCTCGTGTCGACCGTTTGAGGAAAGTTAAATTTGTCGCCATCATCAAAGGCAACAGACAACCGACAATTTCAACTCAAATTATGTTTTCCTCCGGTCCTGACGCGTCTCTTCATTATTTTTCTCTTTTAATAACATCGGAACAAATTAAATGTATGACCGTGTCACCCGTGTACCACCCACTGATATTTGCGTACGACTGGTATTGGTATCAATTAATTGATTTTTCTTCCGATTGTAAACCTCCCGTCAGACTAACGGTCATTAATAATTGATGTTATTAATTAAAAGAAGCGAGTTATTTTATTCAATTAATTATTCGTAGTGTTTATTTAAGTTATTAAATCGTATTACGAGCGAATTGGAAGTATATATTTTTGTACACAACCGTTCCTTAATCGCGCTGCCATTATATTCATAGAGAATATATTAAATTGTAAAAAATGTCACTTACATAAGAATTAGTAATAGTAAAAACTTATTGATTTTTGTACAGAGGAGAAGTCACTGTTCTAGGATTTGTATGAACAGGGAAAGTTAAGTCAAATAATATTTTGTAGGCCCCGTTTAATAATCGTATTTATGTAACGGTTATGTTCGAATTTATGTAATGTTCGCTTTATAACAAGATTTAACAACTGCTGATAAGCAATTTTTGATTATTGATACATAATCACTCACACGCAATGCTCGTGGCCATCTGTATTTATACTGAAAATTATTACAATTATAGATTTATAAATACAAAAAATGATAAATAATTAATTAATATATAATTATACGTATGTTGAGTAAATTACACCCGTGAAATTCCTTGTTCGTTTTATTCAACGTTTATTATTATATATTAAAATTTTATTCAAAGTAAAATAACGTACCGATATTTATTATATATGTTTTTTTTCTATTGATGGGTTACAGATGAGTGCGTACGAGTAGAACGACCGGCGAACCGACCCCGTACGAGGTGGAGCGATGACAGAAGTTACATGGGCAGAGTCCAAGTAGCAGAAGAAGACAGAAGAAACGTACCCACACAAAATAATAGTAAAACGAAGTGAGACGAAGATCAAAATCAAGATGACGACTCATTGGAAATCACTCTTCCCGCCTTTTGTAAGTTTGTTTTTCTTTCTCTTAAGTCGACATTATTAAAATTATGGAAATTCGTCCGGATTATCGACGATTTTTACGGATGGAAGCCTGCGGTGAGGAAAGCTCCGGGGCCGGTAGTAACGAGGGAAGGTCTTTGTTCGTGAAGGGGGAGGGGGAGGACGTGGATAGAAATTCAGGGTCGTGGCAGAAGAACCGAAAAGAACGTAACACCGCGGAGGGATGAGAAGACCCGAATAAATTGACTGAATTTTAAACGTCGGAGAAATGTCAACTTATTAATTATTCAATACTTAATCATTTGAATATGCAAAAGTTGGCAATCCTGTGATGATGCACCGCTCCCGGAAACGGAAAAGAGAATTCACCCCCGTGAAAAATAAGTGTCACTAGGATGATGGAACAATGGTACTTGTACAGAAAATTCTCCCCTACAGCCGTCCTCCATGTTTTACTTTGCCCTGAAGTCTGGCCGTCGGTGAGACAGAAACTACCCTTGAACGTTCACCCCAACACCCCCGGGTACTTTCTACACAAATCCAACCCTGTGTGTACTTCATCTCCATGTAATGACAGTTCACTGTTTTTATTTTCTGTCTCGCTATTCGTGCATGTTGTACATCTCACGATGGCCGTGAGGAAGGGGGTGGTTTCTCCCCCGGCTGTCGCTTCGAACATCCGAATTCAAGAATTAATAATTGACAATAACACAAAAATTGAAAAAAGGTAATAACTAAATAGTTCGTCTAATACAATATTGGGGGTTGTACCGCATCTTACGGAAAGATAGTTTTAAATGTTCAAAACTACACGGGGTGTGGTTGGCAGGAATTATGAAGTTGAGGGTTAAAGGACAAACAAGAGAGGGTGGCTTTTGGTGACATAACTGAAACATTTTACCTGTTCCTTAGTCAAAAATAGCTAAACGTGCACTAAAACCCAAATAACTCAACCCAACCTCGCAAAAAAGTACCTAGTAGTCTAGTGTCTAGTACCTAAGTACCTAGTGTCTAGTAGTCAAAAATAAGAGTAACTATTGTAGGGGCAACTCCACTACATCAGTCGTACTCCAATTCCTCCATTACGAATATTTTCTTTGAATTGGAATAGAAGTACTTGTTGGACGACCAGTCGCCTGGTTAGGAAACAGTTGTAGGAAGTGTGGCACAGGTACCGACGAAACTATTTAAATCAAATAAATAAAATAAAAGATCGACATGTTCAATTCAAGATTGATTTCTCGTCGGTTTTCTGCCCCGTCAATCGAACCCCCATTCATCCCCAACCGTCATCTGTCGTCACCAGACATTCAGTCATTCCAATTAATAATTCAATCGAATTCATTCCGGAATGAATGGCATGTTATTTAATTTACTCAAAGCTGAAAGGTACCCGACAAGGTGTGCCACCAAAGTGAAGAAAAGGAAAAATCAACACCGTCGAATTTTCTTAATTACTTTCACCCCCCGACAAACACCACGGTCCTTTTTCATTGCGTCACGTGCCGGTAGGTCAGGGGTGCGACGGTGTCGCCGCCTTGCGGCGAACCTTTCGTCCCCCTTAATCGGCCATTAAGTTGATTTTATTGCCAATTTCTGCAGTTGTCGCGGAATCGGACGTCAACTTCCTCACACTCCTCCATGTTCAGAACTTTTTACTAGCCTAGAACGCGTCTACTAGATTTCTTCCCTCACGCTTTTTACATTTAAATTACTTGTCCAGCTTGACGTTCTAATTTTCCACCGCTCCTGTTGTTCTCACTTCGTAACTGGTCCGCTGTTGTTCTTCCGGTTGATTTCTTTTTCTCTCGTTTAACACCGGTTCCTGGTGTATTTCCAAAATACCTTTCCAAAAATTCCAATTCAGTTTTGTCTCGAGTGTGTTCCTTTGTCTTTTTTTGCTCCCGTTCCTCTACTCCTTCGCAATTTCACAACTTGTGACTTATTAAATTTGGTCACGTATTAATTGGATAAAGGGAGGAAAACGTCGTTCGCTGTAGGAGTGAGGTCGTGGAAGCGAACACGAACCGAGGGATAGTCAATCTGTTTCTAGTTTACATTAATAGATGTAGTTGGGAATTTAAGACAATTTTTTCCATAATTTACCCGCTTGTCTACCGGTTTTTGTCGCACCTGTTGTTTTATAATTTAACTATTCTGAATTTGTGTTTTACTAAACCGAACTATTCACTCGGTGTCTCTCTGATTTAACTAAAATAACTACTAACTGCTTCTTTGAACGTAACAATTTTTTAAATTTTTATTGTACATAACTTTAGCTTATTCATAAGTTATTCTTAAGTTTTGACTTTAAGTTGTACATTTGATTGATGGAAACAACTTTATACCCGCTCACGCACTTTTTCTTTTATTATTTCACTCTTAAGTAAGTTACATTTTACATGTATGGCTTTTAAACGTAGTCCCGTAAAGAATTGATAAGTTTTTTAAGAGGAATAGTTCCAATCAAACTGCACTTTTATTGGTTTTATTTCATTTTTATATTGCAGAAGCATAAACTATTGTTAAACCGTGGTGTAGTTTCCAGCCTTATGTATTGTCTTTTAATCTATTAATTTTTCATCTTATTCTGATATTTTCGATTAGTTCATAACTACAAGTATTTTCTTGTACAGCTGTAGTTACCGAAAGAGGAGGAGGACTTGTATGAACAACGTGTAACAAACTGTCAAGTTTTATAGTGTTTTACCACGAACTCATTGTTTTTACATATTTTCTGAGGTGTTTATGTATTATTGACATTTACCCTTTTATATTTTCTACCTCTACCTCTGAGTCCCTGGCCAAATACCGAGGGGAAGCAACTCAAAGTCTGGGAGTCACCTCGTTGCCCGGTCACCTCACAGACACTTCCCGTGCTAGACGTCGAACTTATTAATTTTTTTCCAGACCTCATCAAAAACTCCAAACTTTTGACCCAACAATATAACAATATAGGTAAACAGGTTGTTATAGAAATCCAAAAGAAATACAGTAGACTAACTGTTTTAATTAATAACATTTTTATTAATGTTTACATTAGAGTACATAGAAGTTCCAACTTGCTCTTTTGTCACAATAACATTTTTGTTTTATTTTACTCGTACAGTAACTCCACAAGCGAGATAGTCCCGATAATAATTTGACTGCTGCGTACATAATATTTATGCGTACAGTTTATTAATCTCATGTTTATTAAAGGAGAAAGAGAAAACATTCTTGACATAAAAGACTTCAATTCAAGTGAGACGCACAAAGAAGGTTTCTCATCAGCCTGTAATTGCCGTAAAAGCATTTCCCTTTAGAACGTCTACGTTGATAAAGCGACGTGTACTTTAATATAAAATTTTATACTGAGTTTATACTGAAGCTACTTTTTTTTTTACTGTATAGTCAATCTTCGAAAAGTTTATTACTCCTCGAAGTGCTCCGTGTGGTTCCCTTTTGTACCCGTCAGGGGGCGATTTGTTTTTCCTACGTAGCAACTGACTGCCTGTTGGTTAAACGTCTCCGTCAAAACTTTAGTTTATTTTATTTTATTTTTTTTATTTAATTAAACTCGCCACGTCACTACTTCGCAGTAGTTTTCAATTACGTCAAACGAATGATCGGAATCGTAGCGTGAAAACGAATGGACCACCAACGGCGGAGGATATTTGTCGCTGTTTCATCCTCGCGGAGCCGCCATCTTCGTTTAATCCCAAAATTATTTGATTTGAACGGACTTTATTTTGACGAATTTATTTTTTTTTATTATTACTATTTTTTGGTGTTGAGTTCATAACTCGTGTATTTTTTGTTAAAAGACATCTTTAAACTCCTACAATCAAAACTCCTAAGTGGCTGGGTGCTAGAACTTACCTCTACAAGTCGACAACCACCACGGTACCATTAGTTTTTACATAGTTTTCCACTTCTACTTTCATTTATTTAATTATTTATTTAATGGTTTTCTATATGTTGCAGCCCGGTTTTCGCTAATCGTTTTTATTATTTTTTTTTTATTGGGTTTTATTATTATGACAGAAATTTATTTCACTTGGCGGCATTATTACTCGAAATGTGATTTTCTACAAATTTATCATTAGTTTCATGAGTAGTTTTAAATTGGTTCGTAATATTTAATATTTTATTCTCACCAGTTTTAATTAATTTTTTACTTAATTTAATTAATTAAGTTTAATTAATAGTTGTTATTTATTGCTATTGTAAATTTGTACTATTTATTTATTCTTTATTTACTTATTTATTCTTATTACTCTCTATTACTATTTATTTTTCAGTAGTTTTAAAATGTTCGCACTACATTTACTTGTACTACACTTGCACTACATCTATTCTATCACTCGATTTTGATAGTTTTCATTGGTTTTTTGTTTATTGGTTGTTATTTATATTTTTCACGTATCAAATAACATTTGAAAAAAAGTTTCAAACGGTGTTTCAATAGTTTTCACAAGGTTTTGGGTTAGTTTTCACTATTTCTTTCTGTCTTTCAAAATGTCTGCCATATTTTTTCTAGTTTTTAACTAAACTATTACCTACAGGGTTCGTTATCCTTTTTCGCGTTTCTCCTTTCGCCTGTTCCAAGCTTCTGTACTCCTACCCCTGCTTCTGCTCCTGCTGCTGTTCTCCTCTCCCTTGCCGTTCCACGTCGTACCTTTTTATCTGCCTCTCCTGTAATAACCTTATCATTTCTTAATTGCTTATTTTGTGATTACGGCCCGTAAATTTCTTTTGCCTTTTTCCGCCTCCATCCTGCTGCTCCCGAACGTGGCATTTTTCCCTCCGTTTACGCTTTCACGCTTTCTTCCTCCTTTACTTTCACTCTCCCGACAGTTTTTCATTGTCTGAATGCCTGCCCGATAAATCACTGGCAGTAAAGCGCGTTTGGGTGTGCTTGCTACGTTTCTCAGCTTTTCACATATTTTTCCACGGATATCGCGAGTTTTTATTTCACACAAGATCCGCGTAACTACAAGTAAAATACATATTGTTTGTAATTACTGTTTGAAATGATGAGCTTTTGTATTATTTTTCAAAATGGCACAAACTTGTACACTTATTCTAAATAATTGTAAATCAAATATGATGCGTCCTCTTGAATTTCTTCAACGGTTTGTACATTATAATAGTAAGTTCCTTATTCCGTTGCATATATTCCTTTTCATCATGATTTTACTTATTATTATTAGCACTTATTATATATTATTACTTATTATTGCCACTACGCCACTACAACTTTCGCTTGATGTACTATCTGTGCGATTTTTTTTAATAAATCAACAATTAAAAATATTCACACCGACACACTGCGAGGCACGACGCTCCTGTTTTGCTTCTGTTTCTTGACCGACGCCACCGAGCCATTTGTCTTCTGTTTATTTTATTTTTTATTTTTTTTTTTTTGGACCTTTTGAACCGCTCAATGGTCGAATTCCTGACTCACGACACCATTGTTGTTGTTCTTGCCTGCGTGCGTAAGACAAAGCAAGTTCGAAACACCACGTTGTCTTCTGAACATACACAAATGTCTTGTTTCTCTGGGTTCTTTGGCTATTAATTTATTTTATTAATTAATAAATATAATTCGATGTGTGCGACTTACACTACACACAAGACAAGAAACTAAGACACTTTATTTTTTATAAAAGCATTTAATCTTACTAAAAATTATGTACAAATCCATAATTTATGAGAATTACACTCAGAATACTAAAACAAATGAGGGTTCCTGGGTGTGGGAACACATAACGTACATAATATATGTATTCTTGCCATAATTTCAACGAGCATTGAGAGGTTGAGTGAAACAAATCGTTGAATAGTTCACTCGCGGTATTGTATCCTACGTTAACACCAAACTGTTGTAGTTTTCTGTCGGTGTTCTGACAAAATCAGAAGTTCGAGTTTAGAGTATTCGTGGCGGTTTCCGGCCGCGTTTGTCAAGAAATATCGAATAGTATCGAATAGTATCCCACAGCATAAGTCCGCGGGAATACTTTTCGTAACGTTGAAAGAGTAAATATTTGTAGGCGACAGCTTGCTGTGCGAGGAACAAACAAATTTCACTTAATGATATTTTAGTGTCTGCTCAAACAGACTCTTGAATCGCAACTTTTGTTCTCAAAGAGACGCCACCACCACCACCATGCCACTCACCCACGTTGGAAAAAATCCACGTCGTGGAAGTAGAAAACTCAGGTAAAAAAGTTTTACCTACCCCTCTCCCGAGGATTTAACATAATCTGTTATTCACACCGTTGAAATACTTTTCCATCTTCCGACTTTGCTGCGGCCTTTGTTTTTGTTATGAATTTCTACTATTAACCCTGCCCGTCTCGTGTTGCGCTACTTTCTACTTTCTCCTCCTTCGTTAACTTCTTTTCAGTTGCTTTCCTTCTTTCCGAACAACTTTCCATTCAGACAATTTTTTTTTCCTAATTACCGAGCCGCCACCCCGCTTTTTTTTCGCGGGTTCACCTTCCTCCTGAGAGATTTTCCCGTCTCTCGACTCCTTCCAATTTTCCTTTGTTCTTCTTCGTAGGAAAGGAGAAAGAGTTTTTCATCACTCGGGGTGAAGAAGTTGAATTTTTAGAGAAGGTGAAAACACGTCGAATGCGATAGAAATCAAATAGAATTTGCACTTTCTCTTGCATCGCTTAACCTTCGAGTAGCAATATTCATATTCTACCTCTTTGCCCCCGCTCTCCCCCGTCCCTCTCTCTGTCTCTCTCTCTTTTGCTCTTTGTCTTCCCTCAGGACTTTCTCCGGGAGATGAAAGTTATTTTATTGCTTTTTGCTGGGGTTTTGTAACGTTGTAAAGAAGTTAATTTTCTTACGTTTTGCATAAATCTGTGTGCCTTCGGTGATTCTCAATAAGAAAGATTTGAGTTTTACATAAGTTGGTGACGGGAACCGATTGTTGTGGATGGATTGCGACGACCCATTGTGTCATGAGTGCGTTGTAGTGGAATGTACGCATACACTCATGTAGAGAACACGTAGACATCAGTCGTGATTTGTATGTACCAGACCGGTAACCTACCAAATTTCATGTTGCTCAGGGATGTTGTCCTGTTTGGTCACCAACATTCGACCGGAGAAACGGAAGCCGACCGGAGAAGTAAGCCATGCGTTAGACGTTTTGTGGTTTTTGTGGTTTTCATAAAAAGCCTGCGACGAAAAGTAGCACTGACCGTAGCCTATGATCGCCGTTGCAGGGAATTGCGGTGGACGAGTTTGGTTAGAGACACTATTTACTAGATTTATATTTATTATGATTTACGCTTGGTGGTGTGGCAATGATTTTTTATGTACTTTACCAAACAGATAGACAAGTTGTGGAAATTTCAAAAATAACATTGCGGTGGTGAAACGACAATAAAAACAAGGCGGTCTCCAAAAAAAGACTACTTTAGAGTTATGTAAATTTCGTATATAATTGGGAGTGTACTTGGAGTGAACTTCTCAACCAGAAACATACCCGGAACGTTGAGCAGACCCTAGTGAAATTTTTTATAAAATTTAGGGTTGATTAAAGAGAAATAATATTGCGGTACCTGTACAGTAAATGCGGGGAGGGGTGTTTACAGACTGGAGTTGCTGCAGTACTTCTTCCATGAACATACCAGTTGGTTAAAAAAAGACTGCCGGGTATTACTGAACTGAAGCTTTGGTTGAACCTCCACACTTGGTATGTATTCTCCTACTGTTCAGGATGTATAATAAATATTTGTGTCATATATCAATACATTGATAAATAAACTAAATAAATCTTCAGTCAGTATCAATTAAAACCATATTTCTATATAGATGTTACCGAAAGACAGAAAACATTTACAAACTTGACCTTACGTTAAAACAATACTCTCGAATTGACTTTGTATAAGTATAAAGCCTTTAATATTAATAGCTACTCAGTCCCCCTTTATTTGTTATATTTATTATTATTATTTAATATATTAATTGTAAGTTAGTTAATAGGTACAGTTAAAGCAGAGCTATTACTCGTACATTTTCTGTCTCTCTCTCTCTTCCTCTGTCTGTCTGTCTCTACTTCCCTCTGTTTTCCTATCCCCTTCTCTTGTCATACAAAAACCATTTTTGCGTTTCGTTACATCCAGGCAAGGGTTTGTGTGTCAGGAAACATGCAAAAACTAGCAGTGGCGTGTCGTGTACGGGGCAGGAGTCCGGTTAAACGCAACGGATTCCTAATTAGACTGAAAAACCTCACGAAAGTGAAGAGTCCCAGGAAGTAAAAAATACATTTCATCTATCTGTCTTATCTCCAATTCACATTAAATTAGGCGTTATGAAAAGGTTCAGCTTTTAAGTGCATTTAGAGCGAACAGATAGAACATTAATTCCGCTTTCTTCTATCTGTCGCCTACGTGGGGCTGCGACAGAAGTGCACGAGAGCAGAAACCTCTGCCACTTCTTGCCTTGTGGGATGTTTTTTTTTTTTTCATTTCCAGCCCGAAAGTTCCTCCCCGTCAACCAGAGGGTCGAAACATTCCAGGGGATGTAAACAGCCTATTAATAACGCACTGATAAGGCGGAATGAGAGAGAGAGAGAGAAACCGTGATTTATTAATATGGAAAAGTTTAATAATACGTATTATTATCGCGATTATTAATAAAATTATTATAACGGTTGTTATTAAAAAGTTTCTGTTTGTTTTGTGTTTTTGTGTGTGTGTCTGTGTGTGTTTGGTGTGTCGTGGCGTGTGGTGTGGTGTGTGTGTGGAGGTCCCCCGGACGGAGCTGTTGCGAGGAAAAATTCAAAACGAACGGTGACATGCCCGCAGAGAATTTGTAAAAGGCACGAAATGAGTTATTTAAAAAACCGTTATTAATAAGGATTAATTTTTATGTAATGTTTTTAATCAACACGAATTGCCTTTATTTGTATTTCACGTAATTTTTGTATATTGTGAGTCTTGAGAACGGGGGAATTTTGGGTTTTGACCTCTGTGGCCACCGCAGAGGTCGCCATTGTTTTCTGGAACGCAAGTTCATTATTTCACTGTGTGTGGTTGAAAAAATACATAAAGACATATTCACGTATTTATTTATTTATTTTGTTAGGGAAATTCTACAATATCTTTGACAATTGTTTCATTTTATTGTTAAGTAAAAATTTCACAGCAGTGGTCTCCACGCAAATTATTTAAAATACATAATGGGTTTTAACAGCGTATTATAACATGTAATGTATTTTTATATTTGTTACCCATTAATTTTATGTACGTCTTGTTACAATACCTCGGTATTACTGTTGTCAGTACCTTGTAAAGTGCCAGCCTTTGTACGAGAGGTTTTTGTATAAATTTGAAGGAGTTATGCGCTCGCATATTTTTTAATAAGTTGCAATTGGTAATTTACATAATTGTTCAATTGCATAAAACCTTGTATCCTTTCTTACATTCTTCATTCTGATTAAAATACTCTTGTAGTTTTGAACTCTCTCTCTCTCTTTCTCTCTCGGCTCTCTTCTCTCGCATTTCACTCCACAACATTACCAGAAACCGTTTCATTAGCATCACTTAGATTACTCGGTTTGTGAACCACCAACTTTCTTCAACATCCATCTCCGCTGTACGAAGTGTACTTATGTAAGCACTCAAAAAGAATATTGATTTAAAAAACTTTAATTGCATAAGATAAATTTATATTAGTATATTGTACATGCACTACTACACATGTGCTACATTAAGTCGGACGAGATTTTAAGTACGAGATTTGTCGTATAGAGTAACGCAGTTAACCGTTATTAATTAACTTACTGAACTTCAATAAACGTGCAGACAACGACACGGTCTGCAAAAATGTATAATACATAATATGGTTAATAAAGTGAAATATTCTCACTACAACGTCTGGCACGTAACGCTCGAAATTAACGTGAAGTGGAAGGGAAATACGCCCAGAGTCAAAGGCTCGAATTCCGCCGTTTTGTTTTACTTTAATTTTCCTTTGACGTGCGTCACGTGACGTTTTCCTTTAAGATTTCTCCTTTCCTTTGGCACGGGATAAAATTAAATTCGAAATTCCAGCGAAAAAAGTTTGCCCAGAAAGTTTTTTTTTCTCGTTGCCCCTTCATCAATCGCGTTCGCTGCCTCCTGGATCCTCTCCGGGGTTTCTTCTTCGTCTTCTCGCCGTGTTCTTCCGGTCGTTTGGTCGTTAGCCTCCTCGAATGTTTGACTTCGACTCCTCTAAGTCCCCGTGATTTTTTTTCTCCTTTATATTAATTAAAAATTTTTGAATAAAGATTAATTAACTTCCCTTTCTTTGAACGAAATCGTGGGGTAAGAGAGAAAGAGAGAGACAAAGGAAAAGGACAAAGGTACCGGAGGGGGTTGAAATTTTCTTTTTTTTCTTCGTCTCTCTTTCTTTTTTGCTTCTTCTTCTTCTTCTTTTCCTTTTTCTCTTTTTGTATTTTTCCCCGTGATTGCCGCGGACGAGTCGGCCTCTGACGTGACGGCCTTCCTTTGGAAACCTGTCAATTGGGCAATTAAGTTGGCAAACGTGTCTGTCTGACTGCCTGAAAATTACTGCCGAGTTTTCCCTACCGATGCAACCCTTCTTCAAACTGACTTGTTTTATACACACAAAGACATGTAACTTGTCTCGTGGCACTGTCCTGTACCACGTGGTGTCGACAGGTAAGGGGTGCTCAGTCACCAGGTACCGTTAAAACGAAGGTGACTAGCCAAATTACGTACCGTATTTAACAGTTTTAGTTTTTTTTAACACATTGTAGTTACATTAGGGTCTTGTAGTCTAATTTCACGTAATTACTACACTTGGTTGAGTTCTTGCATATTTAGGGTTATTTCTGCCACCCTTAAGCAATCAATCGTTCGCGTCGGGACAAGTAGAATTTAATCAGGGAGTGATGTTATCATCAACTCACTCGTCCTTGTAATTTTTATCATCATCATCATCATCATACTAATAACAATCATGGTGGTTGTTATTAAGTTTAAGAGAACAATGGCATGCTATGAAAGAATTAAAATTTGGAGATATGAAATTTCTATATTGCGCAACTAATCGCCTGCAAGGAATTTCTATATTACGATTTTTACACTCTCGTTAATTGCGACTCGTAGTCCCGCCCTTCACTACACATTTAGAGAGAACTATAAACAATGAAAACTATTTTTATGAGTCGTGTCTGTGAGCCATGTCAGTTCATAACCAGGCTTATATTGCTTTGTTAGGGAGTTGCCTGAAGAATGCAGTTACCTGGGGGTTGATAAGCCTCAGACTTATAAGTTGGCTTTGTGGTGGAGTTGTAGTTCTGTACTGATTCAGAAGGGGGGTGAAATGACGAGAATTTTGTCTGTTTTTTCTTACCCACATGCTTTTAAGTAAAATTATTACAATTAATAAGGAATAAGTGTTAATTGGAAGCCGTGTAGAAGAAAGTTTCTGTGTACTTGAGACTGACTATACTCCCGTGAAATACAATTTTTTTATATTTATGTCTAAGTTTTTAGGGTACTAATAAGCCTCGTGATGTTACTTTTAGTTGTAGTGTTTTAAATTACTTTTGTTAGGTACAAACAGGGTCCTCCAGAAGCATTACTTCTGAATGTACTTGAAATTATTGATCATTTTATATATTTACTTATTTTCTTCTCTGTGTTTTTATATCTCCTTCTTTATTAATTAATTTTTTCATTTATTCATCCTTCTTTTTTTGATCCTTTGTTCGTTTTAAACTATATTACCGTGTTAAACATTTGTTCTGTAGTTGTATGACTCACAATGTATATTTTCAGAAACATAAATTATCCTGTACGTCAGTCCACTTACGTATTGCACAATATTTACTGAAACATATACGACTTTAAATTGTATAGGTAGCCTAAGAAGCTATCGACCGTTACCTCTACCTGCAATGTTATGATATGACTACTAAATATGTGGGTGCAATAAGTTCCACTCGAGTGGAAAACATTCACAAAGAATCGAATCAAAATTCTATTTGTACGTAAGTGTGATAAGTCTCTAAGTGTTATATATTATATGTGTTATATATTTCTGCGCAACCTTGACACCTACATGGCCTACAAACGTCTCACATAAATATCGCATTTAATTATTTATTTCTGTACGGAAACATAATTCGGAACATTTAGGTACTCCTTCCCGTACAAGTTGAACCGTTTGCCCATACTCACCGAATCAAACTGATGCAATTTTTTTTCACCCCCAAAACGCTGCCATCCCATTCCATTCTAATACTAGAATATGAAAGTATTCCACGAGTCGAGAGTTCGGGAAAGTTAATGAAAATTTTCAAAAGGAAGGAAACCGAGGGAAAAAAATGAAGGAGGAATAAGAAGAAGAAGAAGAAGAAGAAGTCGAGGAAAAGGAAGAATCTGCAGAAGGAAGAAGGCCAAAGTAATTTATTTGTCATTTTCTAGCGCTTGGCACGAAAAGCCATTTCAGTATCATTACTCACCTGAATGAGGGAAAAGCAGAGGACTAATAATATTCTTATATAGCGGGAGCGTTTCTCCAACCTTTCGAGTCCCTCGCCGCCTCCCCGATGAAAGCCCTGATAATTTAAATGAATAGCAGTAGACGTCAGTTTTGCGGTGAACATCACAACAGGAGAAAAGAAATTGTAGCAAAACCTTGCAAGGGTAGTTCACCTACTCCGGCACTTTTCTCCGCTAGTTGAAACATTCTGTATTTTGCTCATATCAACCTAACACTAATTAATACCACAACTAATATTATCGGGATACATACTAGGAAATAGAAACGGCTCCCTGTCGACATTGCCTTCAAAATAGTGCAGAACATTGCTCTATTAGTTGTAGGTGAAGTTATGCGTTTGTCAATAGACAACATACATCAGCTGTAGACTAGTGGACTAGTTATACAGAGTTATACACTGTATAAGAATATTAATATGCTTATATATTAAAATTATAGTATAAAAAGTGTCCGATAGTGACGAGAAGTGGGAGAAGTGCCCTGAAACATCAGCAGAAAATCATGTCCACGTTATTTGTCCAGTTTGTTACCATTTCTCTTAAGTGTAGTGATACACACAATTACAAACTCTTCCATAAATATTTGCACTAGTTTGTGATGGTAATTTGTAACTATTAACTTGGTTATTTTTACTACCTGTCCGGGAAATAGGCAAAAGAATGTTTCTTTGAATAACCAGTTGAAGTGGTGACTTATCCAATATATATATAGTCTGTGTAATGATAAAAATATCGTAAATAATTTTTTAATAAGTTTTTGATATACAAAATCATATTTCGCAAGCCCAGTCGAGTTTTCTGAAATCAATAATTTATTTTTTACCTAAAATAATTTTACCATTTGACGTTCTCTACCCTAAATTAATAATTTTTTAGGTTTGCGCAGAAAAATAACGTGAGGGTCTGTTTGTTCATCCGAGTCTTAGTTAGCCAACGTACTTGTAGACCGATTGACTCGACAAGTCTCCTTCCTTTGATTTTTTTCCATTAAAACTCGTTCCTTTGTCCGAGCCTCCTCGTCATTGTCCGTCGTCTCTCCCTCAAAATCTTCTTTTTCTTTTCTTTTTTTTTTTTAAATTTCCATTTCATTCCTTTCGCCTCGTCGTTCTCCCGCTATATTAATAATTTTCCTACATCTTTCCCTTGTTTACTCGTCCTCTCGTTTATACTAATAGCAAATCTTTTATTCCCATTTATTCTTGTTTGTCTTTTTCAATTTCTTTCTCTTCAGTTTCTTAATTCTGTCAATATTGGGACAAAGAAAGCTGCAGAATTCTTTCCCGTGTACGTCGTCGTATTATTTTAGATTTCTTCACTCGTTCCAATCGTTCCCTCCTGCCGCAAATCAAACACCGACGAATTAACAATCTCCTTGTAATTATTGAAGATATTAAAACTGTATTATTCACGTGAACGGATAAATAAGTTCTCATTTATTTAATGTTTTTCCGTTGACATGTCTCTTACTGAAGTTCTTTACGAAGGATTCTGGAGAAAGAAAATGTTTGTGAATGCTGCCGAATAGCCAAGTCACCCTGCCACGGCCTTTCGCAGCCCCTCCCCCGTCCCCCCCCCTGCATGTGCTTCGCACACCCGAAATTCCAACTAATCATTGGCATCTGACAAAAACACTGATCCTCGAAAGTTTCGTGTCTTCCGAGTGGTGCATTCCGCAAATTCCAAGTTCTAACTTTTGGGTTGCAAACGTGGGAGGAACAAGACGAAGGGAAAATTAAAATGGCACGGATCATGCCAGTGAAATTTGATCCGAAATTCAGGCCGGGAAAGGAAAAAATTTAATGAGACAGATCGGAGAGAGATCCTGTGATCCGGAGAAGATCCGTCCGTTGAGAAATGAAGTGACGCGAAGGATTAAAAAGTAGCTGCTGCTGCTGCTTCTGGTGCCACTGCAGTCGGATTAGACGCGGGGGGGGGAGAGAAAGAGAGGGGAGCTGGGGATTTGTGTGCCAACGAGCGGATAGATGGCCGGATGAACGGAAAAAGTACAAAACGAGAAGCAGGAGTAGGTGGATGATGAGGAAAAAAAGGTCGTAGTCGAAGAGGTCGACATTTACATCCGATTCGAACCGGAAGGAACGAAAATGGCGGCCATTTGTAAGTCTTACGTCAAATAAGAAATTTATGAAAACGGATTACTTTTTACAGATGGAATGAGGTGGGAGGAAAAAATAAGAGAAGGATAGAATGAAAGGAAACGATTCGGTGGAAAAAACTCAATCTTCCGGTGAATATTTCACTTCCTACGATAAATTTCCCGCCAAATTTTTCCTTTGCCGAAATTCCCGAAAATGATTTGTTTTTACTTTGTTTTAACTCTCTCTCCAAGTCTTTAAATCTCTAATTAATTCTACCATTTTTTTACCTTTCAACCAGGAACTGTCTGTAAAAATTCAAAGGAAACATTCTTGCGAAGTAAATGTGTTCTTTTCTTCGGCGTACCGTCGACTTTCGTTGTCCCTGGTGTTACTTCTTCCCATGACTGTCCATTCGAAACAGTTTTTGTTTACTTCCGTTAGTCTACATTGACCGGTTTCCTTTGTGAAAACAAAAACTTCCTTTCTAAAGCAACAATTTCTTCTTTTTTTTTTGTTTTACCACCTTTGACTTTTGTTATTATTAATTGTACACATATTAGTGTACCATTGTGGTGGACCGCTTCCCTGACGTTTGGTTTTCGGTCGCAAAGGAAAAATACAAAGTTTTAACCAGCAAAGGACACTTTCCTCTTCATTAAACAACCTTTTATGATCAAACTTGTTTTTACAAACGGCCTTCCGTCAGTTCGAAGAAATCGTCAATGGATTTGTAAAAAAATTTTTTTTTACTCACGAGCAGTTTTAAAAAAATTCCTTTGTATCAAACTGTACACTCTATCGACGCACTCATGTTACGTTTCACTAATATGTTCCAATGATGAAGACCTGGAAAGTAGCAACAATTCCGTTTCTGTTTTCTTTTGCACAACTCTGCCCTGTCTGCTTTTGCTTTTACCTCCATTCACTGATACCTTCTGGTTGTCTTTCATTCAAGGTAAAGGAGGAACCGTTTGAGAAATTCAAAAGAAACGCTTTTGACAACGAACTCATTCTTTTGTACTCATTTCTTCTTATTCTCAGGCACGGAAAGACTCACTTTTTTCACTTTACTTTGACGGTTGCCATTCACCCACACGTCTACACGTGTAATTTTAATTCCCGCGATTACTTCCCTTTGTTACGCACACGTTCCCTGCGTTTCATCCGATTGTGTGCGCTTTGTTTGGTGGGAATCGAACGGAAGGATTTCCCTTTTGCATTTACGGCAATGAGTTTCTGTAGAGCAAAGATTTTATTAGTGTTCCCCGAATTGAACGAAAGCAATTTGCCAGTTGAGTTGGAAAAATGAAAGGAAAATCTTGCTTTCCACTTGGACTTTCCTTGTTTTCCTTTTCGGGCGCGGGATGGAAATGTGAAAACCTCTCGAACGGGAAAACGGACGAAATCAATTTTTTTAGCGGGGTAAAGCAGCGGAACTTAGATAGTTTTGAGTTTTAGAACGTTTTGGATTTGGTAACACGTTTGGTTGACTTACAATGAGTTAAGTTAACAAGGCCGGTTGGTTTTTTATTAATCACGCAATACCTCAGCGATGAGGAATGAAACCCTTCCATTCAACATCAACAATCACGTGTGAATAAATGTGACAAACCTACCATATGTTGTAATATTGAAACATTAAATACACATTCTACTAATGAAATATTTTAATAAATATTTTAATAGCGGTGACATGCTTAATAATACCTCTCTGATGATATAATTGCAACGAGATGTATAAAAATGAGAAAAAATATATATTACTATATTTATTATAATTACGTTTTGTCTATTGTTTCTTGTACAGGAAAATATATATATTGAATATAGTAATAAATATAAAACAAATATAAAATTTATAAATTAATACTGGAAAAAATATTATTGTTCGTAAATTATTGATGATTATTAAAATTAAAATTATTAAACCCAGCAGGCAGTGAGTTGGGGAGGAAGTATATGCAGGATAGGCAGAGTGTCTAAAAATAAGAGGAAGAAAATCATGCGAGATCTATATGTGTACTAGTACTATCAATTCTCTACTTATTTTTTTTTTGTTTCAGAAAACAGAGAAAGCCGTCGAAAGCAGACGGAAAAACAACGACAATCGAACGCCTAGTTCAATTGATCCAAGATGGCCACCGGGAAGAAGGCGGAAAACGGGTGAAAGAGTAGGAAAAATCTGCCGAAGAGACGACCGAGGGACGCACCTGGGTCATCCTCGACGCGTCGAACCTGGACATTCTCCGTTGTGCACTTCCAAAATCCTGGGATTATTTATTTTTCTATTTCTGATCGCCTCAGCCCGGGCCATTTGCCCGTCGAAATGCGTTTGCAACGACAAACTGCTCAAAGCCGTTTGCGAGAACTCAAATCTCGAAGTGGTGCCCATTCAACTGAATCCTGAAATAGAAACGCTCAACCTGAACAACAACCGAATCGGAAATGTACACATGACGTTTATTTTCTACACTCACCTAGTAGACCTGGATCTGTCGGCGAATAAAATTAAAAGCCTCGGATCGAAGAACTTTGAATTTCAGATGAACCTAGTTAAGTTAAACGTTAGCCATAACGCGATCACTGATCTTCACAGGGACAGCTTTAAGGGACTGATCAAACTTGCCGTGTTGGACCTGAGCGGGAATCAAATAGAAGAAATCAACGATCGGATGTCGTTCAAGGATCTCAGAAACCTTCAGGAGCTCAACCTCTCCAAGAACAACATCTACGTAATAGAAACAGGCGTCTTCGATCACCTAATAGATCTCAAGCGATTGATCCTGAGCGAGAATCAGCTCATGAAGATCCCCGACAACGCCATCAACAACCTAGGCAACCTGATCGAGATCGATCTCAATTCAAATTTGATAGACGATCTCCTCTTTCCGGTGAGCCTGAAAAGTCTAGAGGTTCTCAGGTTTCGATCGAACCTCATTAGGACGCTCGACAACGAAACCTTCGACAACCTTCCGAGACTTAGGAAATTAGACTTAAGCGACAATAATTTCACCCAGGTTCCCAGCTTTCAGTTTTCTAAATTGAACAATCTCGAATACCTGAACCTGAGTTCGAACATGTTCGATCACCTCGACGCCAAATCCTTTCGCGGCCTCTACAAGCTGAGAGAGATCCACATAGACGGGGCAATGTCTCTCTCCGCGATCGATTCGAGAGCTTTCTCCGAGAACATCAACCTGAATTACGTGAGTCTCTCGAACAATCCGAACCTGAACAGGCTCCCGAAATTTCTCTTCCTCAACAAACCCAACCTGAAACACGTGAGAATTTCGGGCAACCATTTCTCGACGCTCGACGCGTCCGACTTGCCTTTGGACCAGCTGGAGACTTTGACACTCGGCCGAAATCCCTTCAACTGCAACTGTTCCCTCCATTGGTTGTGGATACTCAAAGAGAGACAGGTACTGAGAAACTGCACATGCACCGAAACCTCGTGTTTCGAGGGGTGCGTCGAAAACCTTCCAAAGTCTGAGAAACTCGTCGACTACAAGAGCGAGGAAGAGGAGGAGGACGCCGCCTCGGAGTCCCAAGAGGAAGAAGAAACGGGAGAGAAAAATTCGAGGTTCAGTGGCTTCACCTACGACAAAGACCTGTTTCCTATCATCCTCGACCTGGACGAAATCTACTGCGAAGGACAGCACAAATCGGGGAGGATGCTCCTTAAGAAAGCGCCCAAATCCGATTTTGACTGCACCACCACGTGGATGGTCATCCTGACGGCAGCGCTGCTCGCCATTCTCTTCATCCTTTTACTCACGGCCATTGTCTACGTTCTCGCCAACAGATGCAAGAGAAAGGTCAAGAACCCGGTTGAGAACTTCATAAACGCGGCTAAAGACTACGAGGACACCCACCACACCTATTACAGGTACGGTGAAACCATCGGACAAAACGGAAACGTGTTTGAAGTGCTCAAATCGGGTCAAGACAAACTGAATAGGGAAAAACCATTGACGAACGTGTACATAAAGTCTCCAATGGATAGACAGTTTACAAATTACGCAAGCGATTTTAATTCGCGGGTGTCCGTCGCGGACACGCTCTATAAGAAGCAATACGCGAACCCTCAGGAGTTCTACGGGAGTTCACCGGTGAGCAACTACGTTAGCGACACTAACATATACCAGGAACCTTTTGTCTCGCCCGTCAAGACGAAAAACCCACGTCCTCCACACATCGTCTACGTATAAGGTACGTGTCACAGGTACAACAGGTACTCATTGTCCCTGAGTTAAGCGGGGGTACGTGTCGCTACGAAGCAGTTGTAAGTGTTCTAAGAAGTTCTTTGTTCCAAGTTCCACTACATTCACTCTTGCATTACCACACCTGTACGATTTTGCAGTGTTGAGTTGAGGGAGAGAGAGAGAGAGAGAGAGAGATCTCGCATTTGATCGATCAGCAGATAGTACGCAGCAATAGAACAGAGGGAAGGAGAATGTCCGCGAAAAAATCTCCCTCAATAATTCTGAAACTAAACTGAATGCGTACGAAGCCTACAAAAACGCACGTTCGCGTTGCAACGCGTGCGAAATTGATAATAATAAGAAATAAATAAGAATGTAATATTTTTAATATTCAAATTTCGAAGTTCGGAAGTAGGAAGTGCAGCACATGTTGCGTGAGCGGAAATGACGTCCGACGTCTAAAAAAAAAAGATACGGCGGTCATTTTGGAAAATTTGAAAGTTTTTCTTCCCGACAAAAACTCAAACCCGAAGTTGTCTGGAACTTATTTCGTCTGCTGCATACTACAAACAAATAAGTGAACTTCAAACGAGTCTCTCCTACCCTTCATATTGCCCTAAACACAAACGTAAATTAACTAAGAAGCAAATCGTACAGAGAAACCAACAAGCTCACACCGGAAATTCATAACACGCCATATTGTTTAATTAAAATCGGTTTTTTTATTTAAAAAAAAATATTTAATAATTTATGCAAAGTAAATTAACCTCTACTAATGGGTCAGTTTGATTATTGTCACTGACCCAAATTAAAATCCAGTTAGATCACAATAACTAACTTATTATACATAAGTAACTTATTGATTCACTTGACGTACACCACAATCACTGAGATGAAATGGATAACTTTTGTAACCACCTGACATTAAAGAAACATATTGAATGTACGTCACATTTTACAAGGTTTTGTTTTGCATGGACGTGTTTACGATTTGTACGATGCCTTTAATACACAAAAATAATATACGACAGACACATGTATGTAACTCACACAAACAATTTATTAATACGAATAACGGTATACAATAAGAATTATAAAATATGACTTGTTTTGTGGCTCATAAAATTTCACTCCGAACTGTTGAATAATAATAATGTACAATAAGGAGATATTATAAGATCTCTAGAAGTTTCTACGGCAAGAACACTCCATCACAATTTTGAGAGGTATAAAATTTATACCGGCGAGAAAAAGTAAAACCGACCGGTGTGGTGACGTATTAACATTTTAAATATTAATATTTCATTCAACTTTAAGTCAACAGTAATTTGTGACGGTGTCGACGTGTCACCAGTACCGAAGTACCGCAAGAAGTTAAACACGTGTTAGTTGAACGTTCGGATAAAGAAAAAAATGTCCTGTCAGTGGTCGAGGTTCAAAAGGGAAGTTGACGTCGAGTCGAGTTTGAATTTGACTGGGAGATTCCCTTTGAAAAGGAGTCGGATGAGACGAAGGGAAAGTCGTGGCAGCAGATTTGCAATGAGGGGTCCCGAGCCGAAGTTGAACTCGTTCGGGGGAGAAGCCCATGAATTGAGGAGGCCGCGTAGAGAAAACGTCAGCTGTGACGTGAAGAGTGAAAATGTGAATTTCTGTTCTGCGGCGAGTGTGGTGTGATGTGAGAGGAGGACATTTTGTCAGGGACACCACGCACACACGAACTGTGTAGAAAAGAAAAACTCATTTTGACGTGGACATCACTTGGTGACGACACCCAAAACCGGCACGCACAACGTCATATTTTTGTATTGACGTGGTAGCTACACTCCCCGTACTTTATCGTTCCTTCTTATTGCTCCTTTCATGTTGACCATCGTCGAGGGTGATGTTGATACCCTCGCATGTTGTGAGCTGGTTCCTAATGGGTGGTGTCGTGACATGTTGCAATCGTATTCCCAGGGTTTCACACACGGGAAAGAAAATTCAGCTGCTCTACTGCCACGGCTTATTTCCTTAATTAAAATCTTGTTGATGTTTAAAACCTTTCAATCTGAATTAAGTTCCTAAGTATCTATCTCGTATTTTTTTGTTTAGGTACAAGCTACGAAGTTTCGAGTGTTAGTAAATATCATAACTTTCCATCAATGATCAATACTTTAACTTCTCGCACGTCGTCCATATTGTTCATATTCCAAACATTATGTTCTACGGTCTTACCCATCCGACGAGTAACAATCCACTTACTTAGATTTCATATTTTATCTACAACCTTCCTTCCCAAATAGCACACTTCAAATTCTATATAGTAACGATGAAGCTTAACTTACTAACTTCAAGTTATTGTATACGTTTGCGTAGGCTGTACCTTGCTTAGCTTTACCCCGACTCACTTCTTGCTCGTAATTTCTCTCGGACGAAGAAACGACTCGTCTTCCCTGCAGAGATGACCTTTCGGGTTTTTCAGGGCCCGTCGTCCGAATGTTAATTTAATTTCCCGGACGGAAAAATAAAAATAAAAAGTGAGCAACCCATAAGCGAAAATCAGCCGGGCGTGAAGTTGTGATCAAAATTTAAAATTAACACTAGCCAGGAGTAAAGTAATAACGAGGCAGAAAAAAAATATAAAACGGAGGGAAACGGGTTAGAATTTAACCGGAAACAGTTCGTTCGTCCGCAAGTGAAATTAATTTACGCTTTTACCCCATTTTCTAATGGAAATTAGTAAGCGTACGTCGGTGGAAAGTAGAAATTCTGTTAGGGTGGACGCGGTCATTTTCGTAAGGCACCAAGTCAACCTTAAGAAGTTCCCACGAGACGGCCAGAGGGTTTGAGTTTACAGGTAAAGACAGGCAGACAGTCCAGGAGGTCTTTAACTACGTAAAGAAGTTACATAAAACGTGGGTACTGTCCTCCTGTACACTTCGGTATGAGAACTCGTTTAGCTGTATAAAATTGGAAGGTGCACCGTACAACTACCGTGGAAGACTTTCGGCACACAATTAAGAGGAAGTTGCATCATCTGGATATTTACATGATATTAATATGATTAATAAAATGACTATAACTTCTTGCAAAAATAAACTTCCCCTATGTAACACATTATTAATATCAAATCGAATATTTCGTTATGAAAACCCCCTACGTACGTGTACTTCACTTAACACATACATTTCTATTAGCAGAATTTACATAACTCACCCCGGTATTCATTCAATGGATTATTAAATAAGTTTGAGTGAATGGAACTTGAAGTCCTTCTTAGAACACGACACGTTTCTGTTTGACAAAACATAGAAATAGTTGAGAAGAAATAATGTTAACTTTAAGTTTTGCGTTTTTTTTTACATAAAATTAATAAATTAATAGACTTGCGAGCGTTTTTAATTTTAATTTTTACACTTTTTGTTTGGTATATATTTTCTAACCCAAAGAATGCCAGGTAAATAAATAATTTGTTGTACATTTTTGTATAAACGAACTGTTAGGGAATTCTAGCAATGTGAACCAGGGTAGAAAGTTGTGAAATGCGGGGCCCGGGTTTGAGGCCGCGGGGCCCCCACACCACGACCACCACCAACGACGGAAACTCAAGTTGAAAATACTTAAGGATTTATATATTGATATTTATATACATATATAAATATATGTACGATATAAGCAATACACCAATGAATTAGTTTTGTATTTCTCTTTCTTTCGTTTGAAACATTTTTGATTTTTCATTTTTATTGTAAATAAGACGAGTGTAAAGAGAAGTGAATTTTGCTTTCGTTAAGATTTATTTATTTGCTTCATAATTTTATTTATTTCTCCCGGTCACACGAGGAAGCTCATTTTGAATTCTTTTGTTCATTTCCGGTTTTTGTAGCGTGTTTTCCGGTGCAGTCGATCTCCTCTTGTCTGGAGAGGGAGGTTTCACTCACCTTGTGGTGACTTTATTTCACCCCGGGCAGAGTTGTGAGGTTTTTTTCTCTACTTCTGTCGTCACTTCGGTTTCACTTAGTTGTTGTGTCCTCTGGGTCTCTCTTTCGCCTTGCTCTTCTTCCGCGTACCTTCCCTTTGGCTTATTTAACCCACGTGAACCGCCCTCGTTCTTTTTTTCTACAGTCTAATTATAGTTTTTCTCGTTTCGAGGTTACGCTACTGTTTTTCCGCCGTGATGGTTTGTTCATTTGCACTTTCTCAAACCGTTCTACCCTTACGTGTTTTTTCATCATATTTTTCTCTTTACTTTAAAATTAACGGTGGTTTACGTCAACTTAATTGTTTTTTCGGACTCACCTCTACCGTGTAATCAGTAACTCGTTCGACAGCCAGGAGCAGAGACATAAAAAGAAACGCGGCCGTAAATGGAAGTTGTAAAAGGCAAATCTCACTCAGAGCAATTCTGCATTACTTTCTTATTTACTTCGTTTATTTACAAGTTTATTAAAGAGTAGGGTTTGAACCAGGATTAAGGACGTGTGACACGAGGAAATACCAGACTTATATTGGTAAATCTGGTGAGACGGAAACATTTGCTGTCAATTTTTGTGACGTGCAGAGCATTGTACGCTACAGACTTATTTTACGATTCTATTAAAATTATTCAGAACAATTTTACTTTGATTTCGCTGTGTAGTAACGTTCATGGTTGCACAATTGGCTTGATGGACAGACAAAAATGAGTTTCCTAATCTCACGTACTTTGTCCTGACAATGCCAACATCCGATTGAACCCCATTAAAATTAATTTGTTACTATTGTTTTTTATTTATTATGTACAATAAATTATAAATGTGTTGTTCTCTTGTGTGTTTCATTGATTATAATTACTAATTAAATTACGCAAAGTTAAGAAATATAAAATAAAAGACTGATTTACAGTGAAAATAAATAAGTTTGGTGTTTTTATTTAAAACCGCCTGCAATCCTTTTCTTCATTCATTACTCATCATTCATATTGTGGTTTAAAAAATTTACTTACCACGGCACCACTGATGAAGAGTACCACAGAACAAGTAAGTTAACTGATGAAAGTTAGTCAAAACGAAACTTCTCCTATGTTAAGCTTTTCTGTTCTCATTTATGTTCAAGAAATGTACCATTTTATGTATTGTAGAAATAAATCCGTCATTGTCCAGTACGAACAGAGAGTACTCCCGGTAGTTAAAACAGAAGTGAAAAATGTGGTTTATGGTGGAATCTGGTGAATTTTAGTTGAACTACACCAAGATAAACAGCTGTTCACTAAGCTCCTCCCACAAAGTATCAGAACCAACACTCGCCTAATACCTCCTAAGTTTTATAATTGCCTGATACAAACACCTAGAATTTCCATGCCTTGAAGTAGCGTTGACCAAAAATTTTCTAAATGTTTTTTAATTCTTAATGACATCTAGTGGCAGTAATATTCACTAAACTATACGATACTAAGCTCCTCCCACAAAGTATCAGAAGCAACGTTTGCCTGATACCTCCTAAATGTTTATAGTTGCCTGATACAAAACCCGTAAAATTCCCTTTGAAATAAACGAAAATTTTGACTCAATGTTTTGGGATTTTTTGTATTTTGGACTACATCTGGTGGATTTTTGAAGAACTAGTCATTCCTACACCCCTGGTGCCTAAGCTCCTCCCACAAAGTATCAGAAGCAACGCTCGCCTTATACCTCCTAAGTTTTATAATCGCCTGATACAAAACCCGTAAAATTCCCTTTGAAATAAACGAAAATTTTGACTGAAACTTTTGACAAATTTTTTTTATATTAGACATCTGGTGGATTTTTTACGAACTAGTCGTCCCTAGACCCCTGGTGCCTAAGCTCCTCCCATAAAGTATCAGAAGCAACACTCGCGTGATACCTCCTAAGTTTTATCATAGCCTGATACAAAACACGAATTTTTCCCTCAGATCGGAATAGAAATGTTGACTTCAGATTTTCGATTCATTTTTTTTAATTCTTAGCGACATCTACTGTGAATTTGGATTACCTACTCACAACTATGGCACAGCCCACATGAATATTTCGCCTTACAAAATGGAAATCCTTTTTTCTCCGGCCTCATAACTACACAACGGGTGTGTTAAAAATTTCACAGGAGTACGAATGCGGGATGTTGCTCTTAAGGGGAACAATTTGATGTAACTTAACTAAGCGGTAAATGCAGGAATTAAGCTTAATGGTAATCATATGGAGCTAAAAAACTATAGTCATATTGATTTTTTTTCATTCTTAATTTTATCTGTATTCTACCTAACGTAACCAATTCATACACAATATTGTTTACGACATCGCACAATTCACATTGTCAATTAAATTATAAATAATGCTGATGTGTGACAGGCGAGTAGTTTCACTTTCGCGCCGTAATTTCACAAGATGTCGCCCATTCTTACTTTTGTTCAATATACGGTTCCTGCTGTGCGTAACAGCAGGCAGAATTAATAAAAAGAAACATTTATTCTGAGAAACATTACCTGCTTTCCATTATTTTAAATTGCCTTCACGTGTGGATGTGTGCCACGCAGCTGATCCTTTCATAACTAAAGGAAAACTACAAAGGGGATATATATATATATATATATATATATATATATATATATATATATATACACTTTCTGCAGGCATTTGCTGCAATCAACTATTTTAACTTAATTTGTCTCATACTGGTAGTCGACCTTCTGTCAAACTATTCTATTATACATGGTAAGTTAAAGACGCAATAAGCAACTTTCTTTGTTTAAGCGGAGAACTCTGATCTAGGACAGAGACGCGTTGCCGTCGACTACCAAGGGTAATTAGGGTGCACTTTTTGGAAGGAGCCGTGACCACCTTCCTTCAGGAGAGGACAAATAACTTCAAAGTCCGGCCTTTTGTGACAAAAACTTATGAAAATTATATTAAAACTTGAAAACTTCTCTCTCGTCCACTTTCCCCTTGAAGAAGTCACGGTCTTCCCAGACTTGGCATCCCCGTTCAAGATGGCCACTCAATAAGAAATAATTACCCTCGGCTCCTGTCCTTTCTACCGGAAGTAGTAAAAACGGGTCATCAAGGACGGCAGAAATTTTACGAAATGAGATCTTCAGAGGGTAGTACAACAGGAGGGATGAAAGAAGGATAACCAACGGTGGAGGATGGTCCACTGCTTCATAACAATATTACTTCCGGTCGTTATTTTAATCAGGTTTCTATTTCCTCTGGAATGTGACACGTGTGTTCAATTTTGTCCGATCAGATATGAGAAAACTACTACTACACCCTGGACGGGGGAGGGGGGGTTAATTTTTAATGGTTTAGCTTAATGGTTTAAGGACAGCCAGGTCTGTTGCAGTTGTGGATTTCAACCCTTCAAGAAGTGACACGGAGAAAAATGGTGAGACTTTTGTACATTGACCGGATCCAACGGAACATTTCCAACGAGACAAATTCAAAATGTGATGGAGAATGACTTAATTAAACGAATCTCATATGTTCATTGTTCACTCATTTTTATTTTATTACTTACTTTTTCGATCCGAAACGTTCATTCCAACTTCCGAACATTTAATAATAACTAGATAAGACTATTAACTATTTTTTAAAATTAATTTACCCCCACTGCGGTTGCCGGTCGAATTGTCCCATAATAACTTCAAATAAACTAATGTTGCTGTAGAACACATAGTACACGACTTATATATACAATTACATAAATATAAGTCTCCTTGTGTAACAATTTCACGTTGGGTAAATTTATTGGTGACGTCGTTTGTCCACGTAAAATACTTGAAGTGCAGCAATGGTCTTACTCCTGGAAAAAGAAGGTTAGATTACTCTCTACAAAAAATAACAGATTAGTTCCTTCCTCTTTGTACTCGTCGTGACGTACTACTTATTTACACTAATTTAATTTACTTCTCTCTTCAACTTATTTTTCTTCCGAAAAATCTCAAAAGTTAATTTCCAGGCCAGTTCCTGAGACATTTTCCTGCAAAAAAAGGCAATAATAATTTTATTACAATTAGTTAGAAACAAATGAAAACTTTCATTTTTACTGTTGTATAAGCAAGACTTGTGAATACAAAATAAATTCTATTACATTTTATATTGTATTTTATTTATTACATTTTACTATTTCTTTTAATTATTTCTTTGTATTGTATTATTATTGTATTATTACCTATCTATTATATTTTACAATTTGTTTACTCATGGATGAGTTACGCAAACGCGGAAGCGATCTTTTAATGAAATCAAATTTAGTACAGTTTATTATTTTGTTTCACAGCAGATTTAAAATATTTAAAATATTATATTTGTATGGATAGTTTTTTAAATTATTAAAAATATCCCTTCAAATATTATCATTTCATAAATACATAAATATTTCCATATAAATACGGGTTTCGCTCGAGCCGCACAGGTCAAAGCCACAGATTTGTTTTGTAAACGGTCTTATTAATAATTCCACGAATCGGTACATCGCCAAATAGATTAATAGTTAATAAATTGGAAATAAATATTTGATCTCTTGAAAACCGACGATAGAAACTCCGACTGGGAACATCCCGTGCCACCATTTTTGACAGGTCGTGGGACGACAATGAGGAGACAATTGCGCCAAATAGTTTTTCGGACGAATAGTTTCGACGAGTAGTTCGTCAGAGTTTGTCGGTGCGTCGTCACGTCGAATGCGTTTTGTTCTGTGCAGGATGGAATTTGTTTGATTTCGACAAGTGATCGTATGTTGTGTATTTATGTATGTTATGTAAGTAAAACGGCCACACGTGCACATTTATTTTTACAGTTTTGGTTTCGCTGGAAACTTATAAGTTGGAAACTACGTCGTAAACTATTTCGAGGCAGAGTGACAGTTTGCCTGTCTTTTCACGTTACTCAGCTCCACCACTTCACCGCCTTCTTCTCTCCTTCCCACTATTTGTGTTGAGTTTCATACATTTTCGTAATAGTTTTCACCTTATGGTTTTCATAATAGTTTTATGCTGTAGCCTTCGACCGGCTCGTGTCACCTGGTTTTGTGCGTTTCCGTCACGCTGCTCTCGTTGATTTTCCCAACTATTTTTTTACTTCACTTGTACATCTTTCTAATAGTGAAGAATTCTGCCCGAAATAGTTTTGCTGTAGTTTGCAAACGTTCCTTCTGTACAAATTGCTTCGTGGAAAGCCGTAGGAATTTTTCTGGTAGAATTTGCGATTGCACGCGTTGTTTGTGCTTGTTGTGAGTACGCCGCGTCTTGCAGAATTTTCCAGAACCTTCTCTCTCGACGCATCCATCCGAGTAACCACCACTATTTATGTATGTTTATTAAACGGACGTATATAAACGTTTCGTGACTTAAGCGCATAAAAGCGACCGGTACCCAAAATTAGTCCCATGCCCGTGCAAAATTAGTACAAACTTTTATGGGCCGTAAAATTTATATTTAAAAGTGTCCGGGAGGTGTTTCTGCGACTCGGAGGTTGCGCGAAATTTCGGAGGCCGCGTCGGTACGATTCTTTCATAATCGAGGTTTTATGTGGCCAGCTAAACCACCTGGACAGGAGTTGTAAGTCGAGTTTAATAGGAGATCGTGTGGCGCGTACCGTTCTGCAAAAATAACGTCCTCTTCTTGACCACAAAGGCTAACTTCGTCCTTTTCCTTTGAGAAGTTTGCGGCTCAACACCTGCGCCTCGAGGCTGTAGTTTTTGTTTTGGTAGAACCTCCACAGCACCGGTGCTTTGCGTTAATTTCTAATTAATTTCGATCACATTGTCGTTCTTACACGTTTTATATTTTACCGGAATCTCTACATAGCCCAAAATGTTATACATACATATGTATATACATCTACACCCCGTTATCCTACCTACCTCGTCCTCCCTCATAATTTCTACATAAGTTTTTGACACAGTTCTTGTGTTTATGTATTAATTCTCTACAATGTGGTCTTGTTGCTTACGTTATATAAAAAATCCTGCAGTAAAAGAGTCCGCCGTTTTACAATTTTTGCAAAACCCATGAAACTTTGGCGAAGGAAAGCAAAATAAAAAGGAAAAATCACGCACTCGAAGTACACACGCTTCACTTTAATAATTAATTTACGGTGGTTTTAATGTATGTATCAGTAGGAGAGATTTATTTTTAAGGGAACTAATTTCCTGCGACAATTCGCTTTATGTGCACAAGGAAACCAACTCGGACTCGCAACTAACCCACACACATCCCGCCCACCACCACCTCATCTTCCCTTGTAGTATTCGCCCGTCCGAGAAATAATATATTGTACAATATTATATATTAGGTATATGAACATGCAGGAGCCAGAAATAGACCCCCCGAGGACCTCGTGATAGGCGTGGAAACTCGGACCTTGAAAGGTTCCGGTTTGGAAAATTGCCATTTACAAATGGATTTCTTTATGCTTTTGTTCCGTAATTGGACATTTCGTGATTAGCTCTCCCAACCATCCACCCGAAACCCAAACACATTCTCCGACTCCTTATGTAAACAAGTTGGAATGGTGAAAAGTATCCCACGCATACGACAAGTAAAATCACGACGACAGAGAAAATGAGTTAAGTTGTCGGAAAGTATATAGGAAAATCACGTGTTGAGCACCTTTTAAGTTAAACGTCGACGGTCGCCATCCGATTTCATCCGATTGATACTTCTGTGAACGGAGATAATTCACTTCGACCGATGTGACGGAAACGGCAAACTGCCCAGGTGACAAGTCCTAACATGAAAATAATAAGAAAGATTTTTGAAATTCTTGAGTCGTGTAAGTTCATTCGGTGGACGAAATGTGGTAACTGACTGTCACTAATTGTTTATTAGGGTTTAGAGAACATTTGGTAATCACTACGACTTTTACTAAAACATGTATTACATACGATCCTATATACGTCATTTTATATATTAAATTATTGTCCGAATACATAACATAATTGTTTTACGTATCAGGCATACTTCACGAGACTTAATCTTTCAAAATAAAAACTGTATTTCTTAACTACCTGTGTAGTCTGTAGAATAAAGTTTATAAATTTACCAGTTGGTTAATAAGCCTTTGTTACAGAGTCGTTTAACCAAGTCAAGCCTCTATTTAACTAAAATTAATAAGTTTATATTATTTTATGCGGAACTATGTACATGAATTATGTAAGCGACACTAATGATTAAAATTGTATGAAATATAGGTGAATTGAAAACTATCAGTTCGAACAAATTTTGAATTCTCTCATTAGTCAGACGCTAAATTTTTGATAGTTTGGGAGTGGTCTGGACATTCACCAGTCTTTTTTTGGTGTCCTCCTTGGGAGTGCCAGGGCAACTGGGCGTTCACAAGCCAGTGTTTGTCATTTTTGAATGGCCACCCTTGGTATCGGCCAATTTCGGAAGGGATGAAACTTTTGACTTAATTATGTAACCCCTCGGATGGTGCAGAAGGTTTCAACAGAAATTTATGGCGGCAATAAAAGAAAGGCTGGGGCACAGCTGAAGCTTTCAGAAATTCATAACAGGACCCTGTTGTTTCATAAATAGTTGACTTCAAGAAACCGTAGGTACAAAAATAGTTGGGTTCAGCACTTTTACTTAGAAGAAACCATCAACTCCTTTTAGTAAAAATCATACGGATATTGTGTGGATGATGTATTCATAGTTGGATATAAAGTAAGTCTACAGATTGTTAATAGAACAGGAATCAAAAACTATTATTTTATTTTTAACTTTCCTTGCAGGGAATATTACTTTGTAGTTTGCTCTTACGTTCTTGTTGCTTTGAAAATTGAACTGCAGACAAACAAACATCCTTCCTTGATGTTTCTGCTACATTCGGCTGAACCCTGAGTAATAGTACTGTCTGTTACATTAATACTTGTGAACAAAACAGTTATATCCTTTAGTTTGAACTTTAATTAACTATTCTGTAACCATTTCTTGTCATTCACTAAGTTAGTTTTTAGTTGTAGTACAGTTTATATACACCTAAATAGTCCCTTGTAAATCGTGTTCGTAATATTAGGGGTATTATTAAGGTTGCAATGTGTTGCATACAACACTACCTTCCCGTCAATAGCGGCAGTAAATATTTAAGGCCTTAGGTATCATGGACCTTTCAAATCAAACGTACAGAACGATACAGTATGTGAGACGTCGTTCAGTGCCGCAAGGAGTACCACTCCGAAACCCGTTTTTTTTTCTCCATACTTTTCTACTTCTCCACGGGTCATCCCTTCAATTTCCGGTGAAACCTTTCGGGCAGAGACGTTTTCCCCGAAATCGGACGTAACAGATAAATCACACGTTATTAAAAGTGAGCTTTTGACAGTAAGGAAAAAAGGCGGACTTCGCACCTTGATATTATTAAAGTAATAAATCGGTCCTAAAGAGTAAGAAAAGCGAGTGTTAAAAAAATTTTCTTTGGAGGCGGATGTGAGGCCGTCTCAAACGGTCCCGAGTTGGAAAATTGAAAATTCCAAAAATCACATCCGGAATTCTGTTTCCGGTTTTCTTCCCGGAAGTTACGCGGAAGTAGAGCGACGGAGTACGGACGGAAAGAGACAAATATAAATTTGTATTTAATACGTGATCAAATATTTTTGGAATTATGTTCTAATCCGTTTTCATTTAGTTCGTGATGGAGTTTCACGGGGGATGCTGGAGGATTCTTTCTACCGGAAATGAGTCGACGGAAGCGACGTCTTTCTCTTCTCGTTTATTATTTTTTCATTCGCGGTAATCACGACCGTTTCATTTTCAGGAGAAAGAATCCGGAGACGAGAAGAAGGTGACCCCCAAGAAGATTTGAACACTGCCAACCCCAACAGCAGCAGCGGCAGCAGCAGCAGTAGCCACGAAAGCACCGTACGAAAATGCTGAGAAAATTGTCTGCGTTGCTTCTTTTCGCGACGGTTTTTGCGGCGGAATTTCCGGCGAAAGAAGAATGCCCGAAAGAATGCTACTGCCATTACATCAGAGTCAATTATGTGACGGATTGCTCCGAGAGAAATTTGACTGAAATTCCGCTGAGCGAAATTAGTCCGAACGTTTACGTTTTGGACGTGAGAGGTTGGTAGCGCCGGTTTCCGGTTTTGAACGGTGTCACTTCCGGTCACTTCCAGGACCCTCCTGGACTTTGCCCCGTGCAAGAGCAAATAATTTTGTTGTAGTACCATCCTTCCGGGTATCCGGTTATTGAGATCTGTACCTTTTCCTGAGTTCCTTCCTCTTCCTGTTTTATCTTTCCCCTCGTTGAGTTTTACCGTTGTTTTCTACTGTCTCTTCGCCTCGTCTTCTTTCGTCATCAAATCTTTGACCACGGTGCTTAGGCTGTTGTTTAGAGCAGCTGTTCGTGACTTATTTGGTAAGATTCACAGCCTCATGGGGAGAGGTTGGTGTCTCCTTTCCTTCCGGCGGCTCACGTTGCCATCTGAAAAATTTCCTATTTGAAGCAGGGAAATATTAAATTATGTTTTTAGACACTTCTCCTCTGACAAGCTCTTAAATTTTTTAATATCACTCCGCCTGATATATATGATTACACTATAACGTGGGAGGAAAGTGTTTTGTGAAGTTTTTTTTTGTTGCTCTTGGCCCGTTTACTTAACTCTTTAAAGTGCAGTTATTTTCATTGTCTACCTGCTGTTTAAAGTAGGTCGTCCTTGACATATTAATATGTTTTCTAAGACACTTTGATCTCACGCATTCCTTGTAATAATCGCACGCTTCTACATGGTTCCTATCTGCTATCATTAAAATGTTTTTATACGACTCACAACAGAGTCAACCGATGCCATTTCTTTCTTACACTTTCTATTGAAAGTGCTTTTTGTTCTACCTCAGTTGGTAAAAGTTTGTCAAACAACAGTTGTCTTAATTATAAGAACTCGGATACAAATATTTCTTCAGAACAAATTCAGACTGTGTAAATTTCAAAACCTAAAAAGAAATTCATCTCGTTTCGAAATTTTCCTTTACTAAGTGGGAAAAGAGCGAATCCGAACACTTTCCAGTGCTTTACTCATTTTCGTTAACTGCGCCTCTTTTCAGATTCATATTATTAAGTTATTTTTGTACTCTTTAAAGAAAAGCTAATAAATTTTATTACCCCAGATTCTCTGGAGTGTATAAGTCGTCAGAACATGCGATTGGATGGAACGTTTTTAATGCACTTTTGATATTTTTCTCAAAGGTAATGAAATATCAGAAGTTCGACCCTTTCCGGAGGACGTAAAACTTCGACGATTACAAATGGCCGATAATAAAATCTCGGAGTTAACTTCGGAAATGTTTTCCGGTCTCAAGTACATGGTGGACATCGATTTGAAAGGGAATAACATCTCTAGGGTCGACCCAAACTCTTTCAGGTTCGTACCTAACCAAGTGACTTTGTAGTTACGGCTACTCAAATGACACCTGGTCTGTTTGGTCTTGCAGGGATTCTCACGGGTTGATCGCCATCGAGTTGCAGGGTAATCCTCTGCAGAACGTGAAAGATGGACCGTTCCTCAAGTGCAAATCTCTTCTGCACCTGAACATCAGTAACTGCAGCATATCAAGGCTAAGTACTGACTTCTTCGCCGAAACGCCGTTGCTGACACAATTGGACTTGTCTGAAAATCCTCTGGGTGACGTAAACTCCTCCGTGTTCAGACCACTGGTCACCCTGTCCGAGCTGATGCTCAACAACTGCAATCTGACAGACCTGGCACCTGATTTTCTCGAACATCAGACTCATCTCAGAGTACTCGAATTGAGCGGGAACAAGCTTACCACGGTCGATTGGCTGCCTATTTTTGGTCACCTGCCACGTCTCGAGTACCTGAATTTAAAAAGCGCGGCGTTGGAAAATCTTCCGGGTGATGTTTTTGCAAACAACAGCTTTCTGAGGTTGCTCACCCTTAGTGGTAACCCCTTGACCGATTTCGATATTGAGACGACACTCGGAGAGAATCTCAAGAACCTGCACTCCCTCGACCTGTCCAACTGTAACCTGACGGGTCCACTTGATGAGATGTCCTTCATGAACGCCACTTCACTGAGGAATTTAGACCTTTCAGGAAACAGTCTGTCGTTCGAGGATCTATCGGTGGCTCTCTCGCCTCTCACCAAACTCACCACCCTGAACCTGAGGGATTGTTCCTTGAGTGAACCGCCTAGCAACACGTTCGAAAACCTGACGCAGTTGAAAGAGCTCGATATATCCCGGAATCCATTGAATAATATTTTTCATGATCTCCTCGACTCTCTCGAACACCTGGAGTACCTGAACATGGGCTACAGCAACTTGTCGAAATTGTCGAAGGAAACGTTCTCGAGAACAACTAATTTGAAAAGATTGATTTTGTCCGGCAACGACTTGGGAGAGGTAGAAGTCGGACTGTTCAGAAATTTAAGGAACATAGAAATCCTGGAAATAGAATATTGCAATTTGAAAAATTCAATAGACGAAAAAGTTTTCTCGAACGAAACTTATGGATCCATGAGAGAGCTCAAGATGGGCGGAAATCCATTAAGAATTGAAGTTGGGTCTCTTTTTCCCGAGCAGATGGGTCAGTTGAAGGTTTTGGACCTGTCCAGGTGCAACCTGTCGTACCTGCCGGACGAATGCTTCAAAAACATCGGAAACCTGACTCATTTAAACCTGAGTGTCAACAACTTCACAGATGAGTTCATGCAGAACACCTCCTTTCTGGACGTCCTGACCAATTTGGAGTACCTGGACCTGAGTCAGAATCAACTCACTAAACTCTCGACAAAAGTCGTGGAGAAAACAAAACTCAGAGATGTGAAATTGATAGATAATCCGTGGATTTGCGACTGTTCCTTGGCAGACTGGTGGAAATGGGCCGAAAGAAAAGATGACAACTCGCACCTGATAGGCTCTGCGCTTACCTCAGATGATCTGACCACCAAGCGAAGTAGAAGCAGGCATACGTTGCTCTGCAGGACGCAGTCGAGTCTCCCCTCTCCGCTGGAATCGGAGAGAAGAACCTGGGCGGGGTACCTGAAAGACAACGGATGCTTTCAGAACAAGACACAGGTTGTGCACAAAATACGTCTCCAGTACTCAGGTACACTACACCTGACTCCACCGCCACCTCAAAAAGAAGTCTCATTGCACAGAGCTGCCGAACAGCACAGTGGAAGAAGTTTCTATATCGTGGCCATAGCCATTGCTGTCACCGGCTTGATAACCTGCTTTGCTGTCGGATACTCCATGTATGCCCGTCAAAGGCGGTTCTCCAAGAGGGGTAGTTTCGATATACAAATGAGGTAGGATTCCTCATACCAACAAATTATTACACTGACGAATCATCTCACACGTGCTCTCATCTTCCACATAACTATATTTTCTTCCAGTTTTATATTTAAGCTGTACATTTTATTAATTTAAAATTTTATATAAAGTGAACTTCGAAGCTATCCCTTTCCTGCATTGCAACCTAGGTGCAATATCCTAGATAACTTCTCTTATTTTCCTCGATTACTGTAGTCATTAGTATATTTTTATTTTTTATTAGTTTTGTATATACTTTTTTATTCTAGAAGTTACATTACTTGTACATTTTAATTACGAAAAATATTGAATTGCGCCCGACTGAATGTCACCAATCTTAAAATTATATTTTCAAACAAATTTTTTTAATAAATAAAAAATTAATACAAATTTCAATTTTCTATTGTTTCTATCTCTCACGGAATTGTAGTGCTCAACTGAAACTGATAGACTCCCGTCGTCTGTGTGAAGTCCCTTCAAAAAGCTAGAAAACACAGGGAGGCTCTTAATTGATTAAGGTTAACTAGAAAATTAAACTGTAATAGAACAAAGCAATTATTTCTTGTTGTTTTTTACTACCCCGGATGAAAGTTTTACACCACTACATTGTACCTCACCCCATGGATAATCAACGCAACTAATCAATAAACTAAGTAATAACTGTCTAAATAATCTATGTAATAGAACCCACCTGTTTTATTGTACTGCAAAACTATTGTATTTATAATACAAAAATGGCGGATTCAAGTTGTGAAGATTCTACATCATCTTAATGATCTATCGTACTGCAGTTAGATACACACTTTCTGTATGTAAGGGTCACACCAAAAGCAGTGTACTCTACGCGAAATAGACAAAGCCTAAGTAGACAAGATAGATCGGTAATGTGCAAAGTAACAAATGAAGTTAAGTCGTATCACAGTAGAGTCGAACAAAACTTTTAAGTGCTAAAATCTGTAACGCACTTTCATAACCTTATCAAATAGACGTAGAGAGTCATGTCGAGTGCGGTTTTTTCTATTTCTCTAGGATTGTTTCGAGTCGGATCGGTACCACCGGCATCAAACCGTTCCCGCCATTCATTTGAAAACGGTTTTAATGACCTGAAAGGGACTGCCTTTTGCATTTTTAATCGTCTCCCGAGGAATCGATCTCTGCAACACGATTCTTCACTTCTTATCGGTTGTGAAACACTTTAAATTTTGGGTTCAACCGTTCCCCAGGGTAAACTGTTATAAAAATGGAAATGGATTCGGCCCGGCACATAAGCGGGTGAAAGATAACCCTGGAGATAGTGGAGGAGTGACAACCTGTACCTGACGACTACCTTACACTACCAAGTTTGCTAATTCACCTACTCTGTAGAATTTATACATGATTATGCGCGAGTACTAGCGTGTAGAAACTCTGTGAGAACCCCTAGAAAGGGTGCCCATCAGATAAAACTACAACTGGTAGTGGTGAGTAGTCGAGAAGTCATTCCTGAAAACCTGAAGTCAAGTTCTTCATATGATCCATTCATTAACCTTATTAAGTTACTTATATATTTCTGAATATTTTATTCTGTATCTTCATAACTTCATAACTACAATTCAAAGTCCACTACAATCAAAACCATTACATGCAGAATTTTCACTACTCTACGGTACTTTCCTAAAGACTGAACGAAATAGATTGTTTATGCAGATGTGTGGTGGGATGGTTTGCGACTACAAAACTATAAAACAAAAGATCGGACGAAGCAACGTGATGGAGGAAGTTACGTTCAAAGGACAAAGGGCGGCAGAAACCCTAAAACCAAGACAAAGGAAGACAATTTAAATTCAATTGATAGAAGAGAACTTTTTCCTATTAAACCGATCGTAACTTTCTATTTATTTTTGTTGTCGTATTTGTTCTTGTGTTGGAACAATCTTCTACAGCAACCTTTCCCTGTGTGATAAAGACTGTAGTAATTATAATCAAACCTTTGATTAACATTTGGTGCAGTACTAAGTACTATTGTAGTTCTTCCAGCTGCAGTGCAATACTACTGGCTTTGCCCCGTGCTTTTAAACCATCTTTCCTTACTATATATACATTTGTGCCTGTAACTGCTTCCATTAGTTTAATTTTCTAACTTCCCGCTCTTGATTTCAATCGTTTATTGTGTACTTAATATCCATTACGGTCAACAATATCAAAAGCTGAGATGTAACACTGTAGACTGAACCATTGATACAAAGAGACCGTCCCATGCACACCCCAAAGCAATAAATTACCACTAAGGTGGTCCTGTGTTATGATTTTCCATTGAAGTCAGAGCTATCATAACAAACCTGTAACAATGTACAGGAGGATGGATGTATCTTAGCAAGTAGACTTTGAGAGAACGAAAGGTAATGTTGGTTTCGGATACAACTCGAGAATGGCAAGACAGGTGCTATGTCGGAATTCCGCAACTTCTCTCTGTTTTATTGAGGTACTTAAAAAATTAGTGCTGTTTGGAGTGATCAGTGCGGGCGTGGCAGCTACCACCCACCTTGGAATTAACCTTTCCAGGTAAGGTGGCCTCGCCGTCCCCTTCTCACCGGTAATGAACATTATTAGAAAACTTTTATGGAAAAGAATGAAAAATTAACGATTCGGTTCTCTTCCTCAGACCCCTCAGGTTTCTTCCGGTTCTCTCAGCCCGCCACCATCGTCTTCTCCTTCTTCCAAAAATGTGAAAATTTTAAATTAAACGGAAAACAAAAGGGAATTCCTTCTCTTGCTGCTGCTGCTGCCACTCCCACCCTGGGCATCGGGTCTCTCGTTCTCCACCGTCTCACCACCCGCACACTTTCATTGTCTTGAATCGGGAAATTAGCTGTTGCCGGTCTGACGCTCGACGAAATCGATGAAAGTACGACGAGTATAAAAAAAGGGGAGGATGAGACAAGATGTAATAAATGACCCGGATGACAGAAAGTTAATGCCTTGATGGTAATAAAGTTACTCTGAACGCCGAAAGAAGGTTGAATTAAATGGGCGGCCCGCAGGTGAAGGAACCCCTGAAGTGTTGGGAACGACAGACGACAGATGAGTCGTGAAATTTCAAGGTGTTGACAAAAGACTCGTGGAGGTAGTAATGCACAAGATGGAGGTCTGCAACTAAAACTATCATTCATACGTCACACTCGACCCGCTGGACTCTGCGGACGGGGGTGACCAGCAGGCAGAAAATTTCCTCTAGAACCTCAGACAGCCCCGTAACGTTCAGCGTGCCTCTAGACATCTTCACCCTGCTCATTTCCGGTGGTGTGACGGATAAGACACGATAAGATACATTGATACGAGTATAAAAGAACTTCTCGAGTGAAAGTAACGGTGGAAACGCCAAAAGAGACAGGCGGTGTAACTCTGCTGGAAGTGAAGGAACGTCAAACAACAACAGCAGCTTAAAGAACGGAAATGAAAATTGAATTTCATAGATTTCATGAGTCTAGTCACACGAACGAATAGATAATTAATCACCTGACTTTACAAGGAGTCGGAAATCAATAATATCGGTATCATTCACCTGCCCTGTCTGGAGAAGTTCTGACGTTGATCAAAGCGATAGTTTGGTGTCGTGCCGTTGAAGAACTTGCTCATTAACGGGGTGTGAAACATACAAAAGGGAAGAAAGAGAGAGAATATGATGAAGAAAGAACAAGACAGAGAGAGAAAGATGAGCGCAACTGTTTCACTGTAGTGGAAGTTATAAATTTAAAAAAGAAATTAAAACAAATGAGACTACCAATTGTTATCGATAAACAAATGTACCAAATGAAACACTAGAGAACACTACTACTGGACACAAGAAATTTAATTAAAGAGAAACAAAAACAACAAGAAATACTACTCGGCTTATATATTGTATTTATGCTAAATATTGTACCAAGAAAAAGCTTTTTTAATAAATTATCTGCTACTGTTAACGGCTAACCAAAGATATTTTCATAACATCGCATTTCTTGTTACCTTTGAACTTTTTGTATTATTGCTATTAGATTATTGATATAGCCACATCAGTTCCATGCAACACTACAGAGAACAAGTTAAAACTCGTTGTCCATTCCTCTGACGAAAGTTTCAATTATCAAATTCTCAGTCACATCCCAAACGTTTTCCCAATGTATTACCTTTATTACATGTAATTTTCACATGTATTTTCACGTATTTATGTAGTTTAAATTTCTTATTTATTTTTTTAAGTTCTCTCTGTTTGCCAACCGACTGCTTCTCATCCGCGAGCACTTCCACATTCTGTGGCCTTCTCTTTTAGATTTTAGTTAATGGGTCGAATCCGTGCATTTATTTATTGAAAGCGTTCGGGGGAGATTTCTAGATTTTCTTTCTACAGAAGAGCTCGGAGTGTTGACCGGTGCCGTCTGTGTCGGACAAAACGGTCAGACTCGATCAGATCAAAACCTCGTTAAAAAGAATCCCATCGCGTATTGGCCAACATCTGTCGGACTCGACTTTTTTCTCCCTCGAAAATAGAAAAGAAAGAATAGCAGGAGAGGAACGTAAGTAAATGCGATGGAAAATAACAAAGCCAGAAATTTCCCTCAGAGCATCCATTGTCGTTCTCTCCTACGTCTATCTACCCATTTACTCCTTCCAAAACCCTCCGGACATTCCAAAGAGTCGCCCGGAGAAATGACAGGAAGTCCGTGTCTGGTCAACCCGACAAGAGAAAACGTCGGAACGGACAAACATGGAATTCATTTGGTTTTTTTCTATACAGAGACCGCGTCTGATTCCGACTCTAGAAGTGTTCGCATACGTACAATTCTTGTAGTGTACGGCTCCACTACAACACAGATGATCGAGGAAACGAGATATTTCTATTGAAAAAACGTATATAGAAACAAAAGGAGAGTCTAAAATGTTTACCTGAGATTTTCGACGACCCGAACCTTCTCTTGGGCTCCAATATTCCTAGAAGAGTTTGTGTCAGGTCCGTTTGCAAATGATAAACTATTTTTATCGTTTCCTTACAGCTCAGAGCAAACAATTTTTATTTAGTACAACAACATTCCAAGTGCGTGAACAGATCTGAGAATTCTTGTAGGTCGCACAGGAAGTAGAGTCTCGAACATCAGTATTCTTTCTCATAATCGTTCTATTCTAGTGATTAGTAGAAACTTTCAGGTAGTCAGAAGGAATCATTCATTTAAAACACACACACACAGTTGGGGCCCCGATGAGTTTCACTTACCTCTGCTCAACCCCCAGCAAAACTACTTAATTAGTCTTTAATAGAGAAGCATAATTTTAAGTTATTTATTAGTATAATATATAGCACTTTAAACATTACATGTTCACTAGTTATTTATGTAGGTTTCTGTGGGAGACAATTTATGTATTTGTATTAATTAACACGATACAGTGTAGAAGTTACAAACAATCATAAGCCTCTTATTAAAATATAATATTAATAAATGTAGTAGATAAATAGTTTACCATGCTCTTCGACTGGTTGGACTGGTATAGAGGATGCATTGGACGTGTACATGTTGGTACCACACCGGAATACCCTAAAAGTTCTTCTCGGGTACTGTTCTTCGATCGAAATCAAACCTTTGCTGGGAGGTGAGAGGTCATCGGGAGTAAGGCGTATTGTGATATTTTTAGCAAGGACAAAGGTCAATAAAAAAGTTCCAAGTAAAAAATTAATACTTTAATTGTCGCACCATTTCGCCTTAAAAACTAATTAATCACTAATAATAATAGTTTCATTTTAACTGGTTGCTACGCTGAACGCAACGTACGTACAACTGCAATTTAAACGGGCACTTCCCGCTGCAAATTAATTTTATAGACAAAAAAAAGTAGTAGACACGCGAGGTTTAACTAGAACCTAGAAATTCTAATCTTTCTATTGTAAATAGTAGAAAATGATAACCTAACCCGTAATAAAAACTTATGAAAAATATAAATACGGTTTCTGAGGGTCGAATGCAAATAATCAAAAAAAAAAAAAGAAAATATGTAGCTGACCGGAAACGGAAACAGAAAACTCGTGGCGATCGATTTAATTAAAAGACAAAAAAATCCAATGAGTGCGGACGGCCGGCTGGTGGACGGAAGTCACATTCGGCAAAACATTAAGTTCTCTCGCATTTTAATAGTTCCGTTTCCGGTTTTTACACTTCCGGTCGACTCTCATCACGACTGCCCTTCGACGGGCGTCGACTTGCCCTGTCGGATCGGTTTCGGACCGTATTTTTCATAGGCCGCGGAGAGCATCTTGAGGATGGGTCCGACGTATTCGAGGGATCGCTTCTTGTACGGACTCCCGTTGTATTGGTATCCATTGAACCTGAAACAGAATACAAATTATTTGATATGGTGAACAAAAAGGAAGTAACAAGTACCATCAGGTATTAGGTATCATTGGTCCGGAAGAACTCCCGTAAGTGATTCAATCTGCCCCAAAATGGTGGCGAGTCACCGTTTACCGTATTTAACAAGAAGGGACTACCACAAGGAGTTCCGCAGGTACTAAGTTGGTCTAGTCATTTTTACATTTGTATAAGAATAACTAAGAACATAAAACATTTATTGTGGATATTAATCATTAAAGAAATAATATTCATTAAATATTTATTAAAGAAAGAAATTTCAAAGAAGAAGCCATTGGTTTGCGTTCATTTCGTTACATAAAAAAATCACAAGACCTCTAAAATAATTTACTAAAATAAATAATAATTGATTACCTGATAATAACATTGTAATTCACTACTGAGTAATGCGTAATATATATTTATTTTTATAAATATTTTAATGATTTCTCATTTATTAACCGATAAAAGCAACCAACATTAGTTCATTGAAACCGCAGGCAGATACTACGCTGAAATGATTAATGTGATTTGTAATATGTATAATATGTATTAGCCGACCGTTGTGATGACATAAATTAATTATAATATTATTTATTATTAAACAGTATTACAGTCATTATTGATATACGAATCGTGTTAATTGCTCACGGAAGTACCAAACCAAAAATTCCGACATTTCTGTCAGATCTTTTCAAACTCCAATTTAATTCACCACAATTTAATTTACATTTATTACGTATGGGTAATTAATCACGAAGACATCAGCGCAAAATGATGATTTTCTGATGGAAGGCTCGAACTGAGAAAGGTTTCCCCTAGAAACTGAAATCCCGAAGACTCGGTTCGAGTAACACAAATGGATTTTCTATCTGTTGACTTTGGTTAAGTTCGCGGTGAAAAACTTATGAAAACACGTCGAAAATGACACTTTCCCTCGCCACCCTGCCAAAGCACTCAGAAAACACGAAATTTTTATTAAAAATAATTCATAACCATTTTTTCTTCACATCGAACCCACACAATAAAAGACTTCTACTTTAAAAGAACTCATTTATGTTTTTTTTTACTCGAAATACATAATATATATTAAGTTTCGGGTAGTACTTCATATACTAACAAGCTCAACAAGTAGAACAGGCAGAAATTCAAAGACATCACTACACAACCTGTACAAACTCGTCTGGGAATTCACGCCAATATATGCATACAATACACGACTAGTTAGCATTCATTCTACTTCTAACCCTTCCATGATGTACCACGAGTATCGCAGTAAATATAAACTCAACAAAAACCCCAAAAAAAACGCTAACTAACTACAAAACTAAAGAGACTAGACCGGGCAACTCCTCAAACACGAGACCAGCAGCAACATAAGAAAAAAAAATGGAAACGCCTTTAGTAATTTTCTACTACCAAACTTCGGTTGTCATCGTCGTCCAAAAAATCTAAAATTAATAACTAGTTTTTCTCCGGTGCTATAAAAACGTTCGATTTAGCTCTTGTGCGTAACAGTTCAGTTACGTCGAGTGTAACTAATAGAAAAACAACGGTAGTTTTGAAAAAGAAGTCCCAATTTAATTTTTACACAGAAATCGAGACACCACCTCACTCGCAAAGCAGAAATAACTTCAATTTCTAGTTGAAATCTCAAAGGGTAGCTCTTCTGAGAATCACTTCATCGGATAAACTCGTCTATTAGTGAGAAAGTAAAACTAACTTTCCAGAATTCCTATTTTCGACCGTCAGAAGTGAATGGGGCAAAGAAAAATAGAATTCTCAAGAAATAGTTTCGATGTCTTAAAGGCGGCGGAGCCTTCACCCGACTCCATTCGTAGGCAAATGGGAAACTCTTCGCTTATGTAAATCGTTTTCCGTTTCCGGTGGGATTTAAATGAACGTCACTCACCCTGGTTGTTCGTAGATCGAATTGGAGCCGACGCTGTTGTACCCGGTTGTCTCGTACCCGTTGTCGCAGGTTCCAAACAGCATGCAAGACCGGAAACCGAACATGGGCAGTAAGAAGGAGAGGAGAGCAGCAATGCCAGCGATGCCGGTGATGAGAACTCCGGCGGTTCCAACGGCTCTCAGCAATCCATCGGAGAGGGTGAAGTCTTCTGCGGAGGGGGTAGAAAAATCAAAATCAGGTTCTGCTGGAGATGCCTGAAAAACAAAATCGGAGATGGGGAGGGATGTACTCACGCGGCAAGCTGGTGAGTCCCGTCTGTGGCTGAGGTGCCGCCTGCGGTTGTTCTTCTTCTGTCGTCTCCTGACCAAGCAGAAGTCCAAAGGTGCAAGTGAGGAAGAGTAAAATTAAGGTTCGAGACATGGTTCCGACAAAACCTGGATCGCAACTGAGAAGGTAAACAACGACTAATGCTTGGGTCGGGGTGGTTTCATCCCCTTTTATAAGCTATTACATCATCCTAGGTCAAGAGTTGAGGTTTCTTTTGTGTAGTTTCAACATTGCAACCCTTAATTAGAGGAAAATGGTCGTCGGGTAGGGTTTCAGGTAGAGGCAGAATTCCTTTTCAATTTGCCATCTTTTACGTGTCCTTCTTTTCTTTTTTTTAACTTTGTCCTTGTGCCACTTGTTTTCTTTCTGTGTTTCCTACTCATTTTATAACTTCATCTGTTTCCACTTGCCTACTGCTTCTCCTTCTACCACCGATACTCCCCTCGGCGACTCTTCAATTTTCAAGTTTCACACTCAACCAGGTATGTTATTCTCTTCATTAGGAGTCCTCCTTTTACTTCAGTCGCATCGCACGTAGTTCCACAAGAATCAGCGGTTACTGGGTTCTGTATAAGCATTCCTGCAGGATTAGACATGACTCTGGTCACGTTCTCTACACTGCCACTTTTTCGTGGTTTGTTGCTACAGCACCAACACCACATAACTTATCTGTTCCGTACCTTTGTGTGTGTGACTTTTATCTACACTTTTATAGTTACAAGTTCTTGTTTGTGGTTCTACCACGTACTTCCAAATTGTATATTTAATTTTGACCTTTTTCTGACGCCAAATTGTTTCTCTTTAGCTACTTGGGCAGCTGTCGTGACTGTATTAATTAAATAATTATTACTTTTGTAATTGTTGCCTTCCATCTGATTCCACGACTTCCATGAGCAGCACTGAACTCAGGCTCTGAGGTTTTTAAATCTCTCGTTTTGATTCAGGTCTCCACCCCGACGATTTCCATACCCTCCTTTTAAACTTCATTCAGTTTTTTATTTCTTCGGTGGTTATCCTTCATTATCAAAGTCGAGGGGAAAAAAATGGCAGCGTATTATACATGAACAGGTGCCGGTGATGTATCAGCGGAAAAATGCAACATCCCCAAGTAGAACGTAGCTAAATTGAAGGGTTCGTGTTTTGTAACTGTCACACAGTAGTTACAAAACGTTTTTTATGGTTTCTCTCCTTTTTTTAACCTTCAAAGGTTTGAATTTGGTCCTTTCCTCAAGGTTGAAAACTTGCAGTCAAGGTTTCTCCTTCCTCTGAAAAGAGAAAAGTAACATTTGTGAAAGGTTTTTAGTGTAAACATTCTTTCTTCAATTCGCTCCGGCAAGGCGTTTCTTACTTTTTGTGTTCTTTGTATTCAACATACGTAAACATTTTGCACTTACTTCAATTCACAATATATTTTCCCTATGTATATTTATAAGCATTTATTATTGAACCAAATATTACTGTGCGTTACCATATGCATTACTGTTACTCACAGAAACATTGTATCCATGTTATAATTTCCGTAACAAAGTCTTAAAGTCACAATAAAGCATTAAGTGTATACAATAGGCCTAATAGGACACATTTTATTCCGTGCATAATTCTCTAGCTCCTTAGCACAAACTCTATATGAAATCATAAAACAAAACTCATTCTGAACCTCATCATTGAAAATCTATCGATGGACCTACAACAAACGTAGACACTCGTTTTCCAACGAGGTTTCTGCATCCCCTAACGGTAACCAACCCCTTTTTTCTATATTTTTTATAATGCACACACAAAGAATGAGAGAAGCGTTTCAGGTATCTCCTCCAAAATCACGGCCACTGTTATACCTGCAAGGTGTACCTTTTCTTCTTTTCAATAAACCTTTTTACCTTTCTCGATGGAATTTTGAAAACGGTCTGTTACGCAAGGAATTCAGATAGAGATCTACAAGATAACTTCTTGGAATTAGAGATTTGAAAAACCAAAGAAACCCATGTTGATTGGGTCATTTGAACTGGTTAAGGCTGACAAGCGTGAATTTGAAATTTTTAGGAAGGAGACTTGTACAGGAGTTCCTTTGTTTCCCACCGAGTGCCTTGAAATTCTCTTCGGGTTCTTCTGCATATTACAACAAAACCCACCAAAATTATTATGTACATTATATAGATATATATCATCCAACTTCCAAGAAACTAATTTTTTCCTTAGTAGTAGAGAAAATATAGATTGTAAGCAACATAAGCGATGATGAAGGTAACAACCCTCAATCGCCGTAGCTCCCTTACTTTTTCCAGACTTCTCCGAAACGTCTAATATTTAATTAAAAGGTTTAATAATTGAGAAAAGGGTTGTAGTGGCGACGGCAGTATCTTACGTCGGGGATGTCCCGCCTTTTTAAAAATTCAAAAATTTTCTCCTGCCCCGTTTTTTTTAAATTTGTTCTTGAGCTGTTTTTAATTAATTTATGACGGTAGACTATTCGATTGCCGCGTTCGACAGGGTAAAAGAAATTACTTGCTCGCTGTTTTCTCAGAATCATTAATTCATTTCATATACATAATTTTTTTTTACTGGCAACCCGCAAGAAGTTCGAAGTTCGAGTCAACACTGAAATTTTCCAACGGATGACAATGAATCACACTGCCTTCAATCATAATTTCTTCCACGACTTCAAAATCTTTTGAAGAAAATCAAACGACAATCTGAAGTTCGAGAAAGAAGAGCTTCCACTTTGCATAAATATAATGTAATTAAGAATGACGTTAACGTTAACGAGAACTTCATGCGCGGCCAAAGAAAAAATATATCAACAAAAGCTTACTATATTAAATATTTCTATTTTTTGTACTTCTACTGAACCCTAGCTCAGAAAAATATTTGATCACTCACTGAACTCACTTCACATCGCTTAGGACACACCCTAATCTTTATGCTATTGCATTTATGGTTGCCTACACCGACATGTTTCACTTCGTATAAATTATTGTTAAGAAGTTCCAAGGTACCTTAGCCGTACAAAACGTACTCGAACAACAGCTGGAGAAATTAAAATAATCTGTATAACTATTGCAGCAAAATATGAATGTTACAAATAGTAAAAAAGCGTAACCTACAATCCACAGCAAGTCGTGAAATACATCTTTCTCCAAACAATTAAGAACAAAGGGATGATAAAGTCGTACTAAGAGAATATCAAAAGGCAATCGCAGAATGCATGGCGAAAATTTAAATTTCCCTGAAAGATACAAACAAAAACGAGGAGGGACCCAGGAAAAGGAAACGGAGCCTTCGAAAGGAGTCAAAAAAAAGAGGTAAAAGGTAGAGTTTAAGACAATTCACGAAGACATTGGAAGGCAGAGTCCGACAAGGAAGGGCAATAAGAAAGTGTTGCTACGGGTAATTGCCTTCACATGCGAGAGCAAATTCGAAATTATTACGGCCTTATTCTCCCCCGCAAAAAATAAGCCCTCTCTTAAGTAACGCACTATTCTCGAGTGTTAGTTACGTTAGTTTATGAAGCCTTCTGTTGGCAATCAAACCAGAATTTACGAGCGAGCCATAAACCGGTAGTATTTGGTAGTAAACCGGAACATGACTCTTTTATGTACATAAATTTGACGAACAGCATTGATAGATTTGCAAATAAAAACTCGATTGTTGTAGTCTTCTGGTAGTTTGCTTTTGAAGCAACCAAATTTACTCATGGGACTTGACGCAGCGTAGTCCGTGCAAAACTTTACGGGGCCCTAGCGGCTCTTTCTGGATGTAGAGAATTTGGGCTTGTTGTTTGACACTCAGGCAGCTCCCGAGAATGGAGTCTTCGATGGCTTCGTCTTGTTACCTCCAATTTCTTGCGAGTAACTGGGGCAAATCGCTTCACTCGAATGTCCGCTAAAGTAGGCAGACACTCTAGAGGACGACCTCTGCCCCTCCAAAAATATCCTTGCTATAGCATTGATATAGCGGAGCCAAGCGTTACCAGGGCTCAATATTTTCCTTACTCATTAGTTTAAGGCACGAAGTGCTAGACGTTCCCCTCGTAAAGTCGTTCAAATGTGTCACACCAACCACCCGCTATCTTTTCCACGGACCTACGTACGTCGCATCTGCTTTCCACTACCTCGATGTCGACCATTTTTATATTTGAAAAAGACTTCCTCAAATCTGAAAATTTCTGGAGGAAACGTGTAATGGGGGAACCCCCTCGATGCCTGCTAAAGCAGAAGATAACATTTGTGTGGTTGCCCGTTGCTAACCAGCGACATCTCGCGTTCCTGGAGAGAACGAAGTTCTCGCGCCGACATCCTGCGTTTTGATTGGCTGCCGAGCACGTGCTCTCTACACTCTGCTTTTATGTTTACAAAATATGCATCAGACAGAAAACAAACTTTTTCAATTACTATGCCAATTAGTTGGATTTTAATTTTTCCAAGCTGATTAATGAAAGAGCAACGGTGTAAAGAGGTCAGACAGTACCACCGATTGAGAACGAACTATGTTGAGTAAAAGAAACAAAAGAATGAAAACAGACTTTGATGCGTGAAACGTTACAATAACAACAATTTTTCCAGTGACAGAATTTCACCACAAGAATTGAATTCGGTAAACAATGGCGTGAGTGTTGCGTGTGTGTTTTTTTCAAACTACTGACCTAACTTAAACTATCAATAGGTAATTTTGGGAATTAATTCCGAGTTAGTTGTTTGCCATTTGAAATACTTTCATTTGCCAACCTTTACATACATATGATTAAGCTTTAAGCAAAACATAAACCAAATTTAACATGTCATCTAATTCGTTCTATCTCTAGTTCTGTAGGGTCTCAAATACATTTAATCGAACTGATTTAAAAAATTACATTACGGAATCATCTGAATAGTTATATGTCGTAACAAATACATAATAATTAATATAAACAGTATAAAAAATATTTTAGTAACCTACTTATATGTACTTTCTAACGTTTAGTATCATGAATTTATTCTCGTTGAAGATGACCGCTTTAAATTACTGATAATCACTGGATTATTAATTAGAGCGGCTGTGTCAGTGGGAATGCAAATTTTGTGCTTCAATTCGGAGGAGAGCAGTACCGGTAGGCAACACTAAACCTACATTTAATAATTTTTTGTAATATCCAGTAATCAAGAGCACAAAGTAAAGTCGATAAGTACACGAACTAACAGGAGTGTGGAAAGGAACTAAGCCTGTGTACAGGGATTAGAACTGTAATTGTCCGGTCGTCAAACAGTAACAATAAAAGGCGATCAATTTTGCATTACGAAGCGTTCAACCTTGTACGAATCTTTCAGTTAGATTATGGGTACGACAGGTGAACCGTTCGTTAGTCAGCCGAAAACTGACAGGATATTGATGGTTTCATTACAAATGAACAAACGAACATTTGTTTTCGACCAGTTTAGTTTCGCTCATTTCCCACTCTTCCGCGTCTGCGTACCTCCAAGGTATTTTATTCTCAGGTGTACATTCTTTGCAGGTGCTCTGATGAGATTCTCAGTGCTTAGAACAAAACGAAAGAGAAAAACGTGTGACACTGCCAGTTGTTATTATTTTGCCTATAAATCGATTAGCTCCAATAATAGTAAGTAAGTCGTCACATTCTCCTATTATCACCTATTATATTTGTATCTCGACTCGAATACGAATTTCTTCTGCTGGTGTTTAAGGATAAATTCAAGTCAACTTTTCCCAAAGGGCAAATGTCAAACCCTCAGAAGACTTCGTCTACTTTCGGTTCTATAAATTTATTTTAGGGTGAATATTTACCAACGATAATCCTACAAATTATCAAATAATCGTAGGTTTGTGCTATTAAATATCTTTAAATATTCAAGTACGTTCTTATTTATACTAATCCATCGCGTTATTAATAGTTTTATTCAATTTAAAAAAAGCTTACACACCCCATATATTTAAAATATATATAAACATACCACAAACATATAAAAAATGAATAATCTAGAGTATAGTAAGGCTATTCACAGATTGTGTGATCAGTAGTTGTCAGTCACACGGTTTAGATGTTATTTTAGATTCTACTTCTTATTACAAACTCTTCTTTTTTATTAATATTAATAGTACTTCAACCGTACGACAGCAGTACTCAAGAGCAAAAATATTACAACCGTTTGAGTATTTCTTTCTACAAGTACACCTTTTCCCGTGCGGAAATGGACTACCCATTTTCAAAACACCTAATTAATCAGCTACATACCTAACCTTCCTGTGATATTCCGCTGCGTCTTAAACACTTTCCCATCATCTCGGTTTGCCTGTAGAAATTTTCCTGTTTTATTTTCTCAATGCAAATCGGGGAACTCTTTTTTGCGGAAAGACCCAAATTTATAGATTTACTATGTGAACTACATTACAAATCTTAAATTCTGAATTCTTGTTGAGTGTTACCCTCCCCGATCACATTGTACAAACGAACCATGCAATTAGAGATGCATCCGCGAGTCATTCGGAGTCAGGCAAAGCCGTCCAACGGCCATGCTAAATTTGAGACCAACTGGCCTCGTCAACTGTCCTCGACTTGCTGCTACCTCTCGTATGATATTAGAATTTTGCAATAGAAATTTCAAAATAGTAGCCGAGAAGGTCGTACAAAAGTCTAAGAAGACCGGGACTTTACTGAGAAAGCTAAGAAAATCTGTTCCCTTGACCAGGTGCTCCCGAGGTGGTAATTGGCCTGTGCTATGAAAGCGACCCGGTGACAAACACGCGTTATGTATTTTAGCAGCGCAGCTACTTCATGTTATTTAATTTGTTTTAGAAGAATTAAAATAAGGTTATGATTAAACAGTAATCAATAAGAATTGTTATTGAACAATAACGATAGAATCAACGTAGAGAACTATGAGTACCTGGGCAGTGTTAACATCCACTTCAGGTTTAAGGGAGAGGTGACATGTCCAAAGGTGCAAATCAAAATTTTTAGGACATCGCACAACAACCCGTGAAGTGAAGATTTTTCCGCCGAAAAAGATGGCGTACGAAAAGAAAAATTCCGTTAAACAATCAAAACAATGACGTTGGTCCAAAGAATTAACGATCCATTTCAGGCATTTGGACCTGAAACGTCACAAACATGCCTTCCGATCGTAATAGGACTACTGAGAGAATTCAACGTGCATATTTAAATGTAAGCTTCGGTTGTCCGAATGATGTCTTGTAAAGAAAACGGTACCTGGGGGACTTGTCGGAGAGAAATTACCGGTGTCACTTTGGAAATAGGTACCACTCGAGAATTCCCAGGTAGTTCAATCGAATATGGCTTTTGCCGTTGTCGAGTACAAAAGCATTTCGTCTGGTCTATTAGAGGACATAAGTTGAGCTTTAAGAGGTTCTTCATTTTTAGTTGCACACCGTACGTACCGTTACCTGAACTAGGAACCAGTCACCGAGAAAGCCAACGTTGTTAAAGGGTCATAGGGAAGGTCTCAGAGAACTAAAAGAACTACAACCTGTACGATTCGAAGAGAATCCAATTGTGGCAGGTTTTGACACGTCTAACTTTGGTCAAGTAGACGTCACATGAGTTGAGTTATCCAAATAGGTTATTGACACGGTTCATCTTCCAGGTTCTTAGAGCACTCTTATGTTTTTGCAGACAACGGGACTCCTCGCCAATTTCACCTCGTGAACTTGTTTGACGAACAGGACCCATCAAAAACCGTTTTACGCCTGACTTTGTATAAATAGCTTCCATTCGACAGGGTTGAGCACCACCACTCGAAAAAAGTTACGCGGTCACTGCCCATATACACCTGTTGTTATACTTGCAATAGATATATTTATACGGTACATTAGTTATTTATCGAAAATTATTGGCACTACAAAGGTAGTAACTCGGGCTAATGCAAATTAGAATCAGACGGTTCGCCGGCATTCGATTCCCTCCCGTGTAGGCCCTTCATTTGTAACAACAAAAAAAAGTTCAACATTTTGAAACTTCTAACGAATGTTATGTTTGTTATTTGAGTTAAGCTGAGGAAGACAGAAACTTGGAGTGCATTTTTGTGAAAATTTGATGTGGTAAAATTACAGAAAAGCGACAAGACAAAAGAAATGTCAATGAGTAAATGAGAAATTCAAGTACTGTCGTCATTGTCGCAGACTCGGGATGATCAGGTGTTAATCGGTGTTACATTCAGGTGCGCCAAACTCCTCTCCCCCTCCTCCCACTCCAACATGCTCACAACCTGAATGGATTCGCATACTTCTACCTTGGAAACAGAATGCAGTAGAGAGAGAGAGAGAGAGAGAGAGGTGGGTACTCAGGTGAGGTGAGGCGATCGTGTGCCTGATAACCGCCGCAATGCAAACTCGAACTCTTTCAGTTCGACTTGAAGTCCATTAGAACGGTGTTGGCGGTCGACCGCGTGTTTAACTCCTCTTCGTTACCGGTTACTATCATCAGTACCCTGGGTATTTCGCACGGGTGTCTTTCGATCCGGTACTGCCCACCGGAAAGTTTCATTTTCAAATTTGTAACCTTTAGCTTGTAGCAATTGTTTGTTGTTTGTGTAGTACTGTGTGATTGGAAGTTAAGTAAAGCCCATTAAAAGGTCAGTACCATCGACTAACACTCCGTGAAAAGCTTCACAAAAACATAAACTATTAATATAAACTTGTTACAAAACCGTGTACCTCTTAAAGCTCTTTGAATCCAAGCATATAATTATTACTTTGTACAATAGCATGGAGTACCTCTGTAGTAATTTGTCTAAATGATATGGTTAATTATGTAACTTTTCTATAACTTCATATGTATATATGTATATGTATATATCCTAAAAAATACATAATACCAAGTCAGTCATGTACCGTGGGCTACTTTGACATTAAATTAAAAAAAAAATAACGTTCAATATAGAAGAGTAGTATTTTTTTAGATAATTAAATGTTTTCGTTTCAACTTTCAAGGTTACAAATTGCATTCAATGCAATGGATTGCCATGTAATCGAAAATGCAACGATGTTTGGGTAAAAAGCATTGAGTTGATTTTGATAGTGTAATATTTGTTCAATAAGAATAATGTTCCGACAGTGTTGCATGTGTGTAATAATTGTAGTCATTTCCACTAAATTTTACAGCTGTTTTATTTTCAGTTCTTCTCAACTTCACCTGCACGCTATGCACATCTCAGTTTTTATTATTTGTCACTTACACTTCCACCTATAATTTCATTATTTGTAGTATATTTTTGAAACTTGGTAGGTAAAATCATTCCATTAATTTGCTTTGTGTCACGACTTTTCATAGTTTTTTTCGAGGGTCTTAACAGTGTCCAGTTGTAGATATATAGTCCAGTTATATAGTGTAACAATGTTAATGTTATAGTTTTTCTTGCAGGTTTTCTACTTCTTTGAAAGATACAATCACATTGCACTGTATTTTATTTGACTCCTACGATTTTATATATAAAACACTACTCTTCCACTAAAAAACATTAAATTTAATTTTAACGCTCCAGAACCTGTCAGTCCTTTTAAAGAAAGACAGTGCCACTTCGTTCGAACGATCGAACTATTTCCGATTTCCGGTTATTGTTCGTCAATCTGTTTGACCATGACCAAAAACGTCTGGTTTCATTTGGTTTTGTTTGACGGCGAGACTCTTTTTCCTCAGACGAAACAGTCAAAGTATTTCCTGACGGAAGAAGAAACCACCTGCTTCGATTACAGTGCAATACGTTTAAGTCCTTAGCTCCGACTCCGTTCCCCTCGGTTCGCTTTTCAACGTTCAATCAGATGTTTTACTTTATTTTTATTGCCTACAAGTGTAGTTATTTTCCTTTTAGGATGGCCTCCCCTGCAGATGCCTTTAATTACCTATAATCTCTAATGGGTTTTTCTTGGTCCTTTTGCTGTACTGTTTAAATTTCCGTCTTCGTCTGGCTCCCCATTTGAAACGTTTTACAGTTATATTCCCTTCTACTCTATTTTCTCCTTAGCCATTATGAAAACTGACTATTTTTTACGGAACTGAATGGCACCGTACACAAATTGAATGAATAGAGTAAAACTGTACGGTGTGATGTGACTAACGATACCGACTCGGTGCTGTAGATTTTTACCGAGGCACATGTTAATAGACACAAATTATTTCTTTGCCGCACTATTAAAAAAAATAATGTTCGTATAATAAGTGATTTATTGTTGGTGGTTTCTATGGCTGTTGTCATCATTGTCGGCAGTGAGAACTTCGTTTTAAGTTCAAAGTCGTTGCAGCTGTGTGAGACAAGTTCTCTTTGAGAAAAATTCATTACAACCGAATTGCGGTTACGTACGAAAGTAGGGAATTGCGTAAGTAAAAATTTAGAGGTAATTGGGCTGTTAAGGAGATGCACGGAGAGAGATTTTTGGCACACTTTTTTTTTTGCTAAACCTTGAACGAAACGTTTGTGCAAACTCGACAAAACCGTATTGGATACAACGTGCACTCATGTACCCGTTTGGTAATCGCAAACACCCGAACATATGTTCGTTATGCAATTGCAAGCGACACGGGCTGTGAACGGGTAGTTTCTGCAGGCATGACTGGTTTTGTTAATAAGAAAGTGGAACGAGTGTAGAGTAAACCGCCATAAACCACCTAAAATAGTCTGTATTTGAACTTGGCGACCACTAGAAACTCTCAAGAGTTCCGTTTTTGTAGTGCACTTGTGGTTACAGGCCTCCGAACTACACTGTGACTTTCTACGAACTAACTAAAGAGAAACTATTTCTGTTAATTAGAAAGAAACACTTGCATTCTGCATCTTCTACTCCACACTTCCTGTTGTATTGACAGTACTAATATTGGTTGTAATGATTGAAAAAAACACTAAACACAAACTTGAAATATTTGACCAAACCATGAAATTCCACCGGGCTGACCTCATTGGTACCGCACTTGTTACTGAAAACTAAACTCTTAGGGGCATAACATTACATCGCACTACAACTTAACAATTAAATAACAATAATAAATTTTCTAATTTAAGGATGACTTGAGTAATCTTCAATGCCATGACAATAGTCTCGTCGGACTTGAGTTCAATGCAGAATTGGTTAATTTCCATAAATTAAAATGGCAAATAACTACTTTCTTATGACTCGACTGCTACAACGTGTGTAACAGTAACCGGTTATAATGCAAATCACGTTGTAATTTAATTTGATTTCACCGTTGCTTTAAATAAATTCGTAGTTCATCCATCATTCTCGGTTCGGTTAAGTGTTTCCTGTGCGCTTGTAGTTTTTTGTAACGTCATCACTTACTAATGTTTTTTTTTGTTTTTGCTCTCATTTATATTTCATTACTACAATTGTGCAATGTTACATGTTTTCGGGACGAAATTCATCACCGCGTCGTGAACGTAACTTTCTCTATTTTCGGAGGTAATAACATCGCAAACTATTTCGGAGGCAAACTATTTAGGGCTCGAGTTTGATTTCTTTTTGAGCTGACAGTGCGACGGTGTTTCTTCTATGTAGCTCTACTTGCTGACAAGTTGAAAGAATACGCCTGTGTAGCGATTCGATGTGTAGCGAAAAGTTGTATCTATTGCTACTCGCTTTCCAAGTGTAATTGGCTTGACACTGTTCGTGCCTTGTCACAACTCTTCCCTCTAGGCGTTGGGGCTGATAACTCCCGTTTGCACACTCTTGCTTTCCTAGAACGTGGTCGTTTTCCGAACAGTCAGCAGCACGTCCTCACCGGGTACCGCCCGAATCCGACAGTAGAGAATGACCTCTTCGGCATTAACCTTGATTTGGCCATCATTGTCGAACACGGTATTGTTCAGGCGGGCTGCGCTCTTTCCAACTCTACAGGTACGATACATCCTGTAATTCATTTGTTGACATTCTTACAAATTAAGTTTCACTTTTCGCTAATTTCCTTCCGGGTTTCTTTTGTATATTTTTCCTGTGCCGATCGATGCCCACCAAATCAGTACTTCGTTGAGTACCATTAATGTGGAAAAAGGTCCATTTATAGTTTTCAGAGAGAGTGATTGATTATTTTGAGTAACTCCGGGACGGGGTTGAACTCAACCGCAATTTGTAAATACCTAGATTCCTTGATAGTTTAAAAATACAATATGTTTACTTTCTAACTTATCTATTATTCTGTTCGAATATGTGTGAAAGTGGCACTTCGTGTGCTTCTTCATTGCTTCCACTTAGTTTGATTTATGTGGTTGAATATTTCCATTGCGGTTGTGTCGGCCTATACCTTGGCCTTTGCCATTGCTCAGTACTATTCCCTGATGCCTCACATGCTTTTTGCATTATTCTGTTTACATTTTACTGCATTTTATTCAACAAGGTTGCAATTCCTCGCTTTCATTCCGTCTTTGTGGTTCCCCACCTCCGACTCATCCTTTCATGGTTTTGCCTTCAATTTTTCTTCAATTTATTTGCCTTCCCCATGGGATACATTCCGTCTTTCATCATTTCCAACGTGTCCCGATATTTTCCCGTTTAAATTTGTCATTTCTTTAATATTCGAGTCGTACGTCTCTTCTATCGTTCTGTCACAAATTACAGGTTGATTTTCCGCATGGTCACTTAACCGAATCCCTTTTTTTTAACATCGCCATCATTATCCACATTCAACAGCAATCATCGAAATAATTAGTCATGTTGGCGTATTAATCGAAAAACTTATTCAGATGATCGATGGGGAAGTGGTATAATCCGGAAAAGCGATGATATATGTTACGACAAGTGGGACCGGACTTGAGATTTAAATTCGGCACGGTTTTCCTGCGGGGTTTTCACATAGTTTCCGTGATCCGCGTCTAAAGGCAGGGTACAATAACCTAGACAAATTGATTGCTCCGCGAGCGTTTCTACGCGGTACCTCTATTTGTCTATGTCGGATCTACGCAAAAAATCAATTTGCTTTTCGATTACGAGAATAAATACTCGTGTGGACTTTTGCGGTGCGAATTTGTTATTTCTATTATTACAGCTTTTCTCGTCAGTGACTAAACATTGCTGCCTGACAATGTTGCCATTTTTGAGCATTGAATTTGAGACTAACGAAATGACAACACCCTCGATGACTCAATATGAACACCAACTAGTTATAGATGGTTCATTGTACACTAATTTAATTGTTCTGCACTAATTTTTATTGTTGACACCGGCTGCGATGCAAAGATGTCAGAATGATGTGGTATTTCCCTACCGTACATGTTTACTAGTCACCTTCAGAGATGACTATTTGTGATTTATAAAACATTGTTAACGAGTAAATCTCGTGTACTGCGAATATACAGAATAAAGAAGTAAAATAGTAATAGGCCCCCTAGAGTACTGCAGTCTGGTTTGATATCGTTAATTTAAAAATATTACCAACAATGAAACTTTTAGTAGTTCTATTTGTTTCTGATATTAATTAGATATAATACCACTACGTACTACTAAATCTACTACGCTTTTACTCTTTGTTAAATTATTTTTCCGTCACACTTGCGACTTCCCGGAGTGTGCACGACCACACAAAAACAACAAACGAACAAGTTTTTACACTCAAATTTTTCTACGACGTGATTACATCTAATTGTACTTGGACGCATTACATAACATATAAATACACTCTACATATATTACATAAGGTTATATGGCACATAACACGATATACTACCTAAACTTCAACTCGATATTATTTTTTAAAGTAATAGTATTTCGAGTTAAGTAACTCCTATTAGTGACCGAATTCTCCTACTAAATGCGTAAAATTTCTATTAGAAATCGAATTGAATTTTACTTCTCCTATCCCCATTTTATTAATACACATCAATTTAACTAGGGCAAATTAATAAATCATAAATTACAAAATAAATAAGTAAATCAGAATTTCAAATTTTTTAAATTGAAACAAACTGCACCACTAAGTACCCATACCTATAACAATGTAGCGAAAATCATTCTGTGTACAGCATCTTAGCAGTCTAATGGCAAGACCCAAAGCATTGAAATTATGTCATTACTCTGTCGCATTTGCTGTTGCCATTACCGGGATGCGTAATTTACTGAGACATTTTTGTAATGTCGTGACTATCGTCTGCTCTTATTTTGTCATTGTCTATCTTCTGTGTCGTGTATCTAATTGATTTGACTCGTGGGAAACGCATGCGAATTTTACGCCGTAATCGATTAACCTTGCTTTAAGTAAATACAATAAGATACAATGGTTGGGGTTCAATTATTTCGTGTAATGAATAAGTAAAAGCCTAAGCGAAAAAACCGTTTGCGGATTGACAGATTACTAAAACAGACGAGGGAAATTAGATAAATAATTATGGATCTTGATTATTTTAAAAAATAATAATGTATGAGAATTTTTTAGTTATTTTCCTTTGTTGAATTTGGTCTTATCGTACTTCGTGTAGAACACTCTCTGGCTTCTGCATGAAAATAACTTCATTTTAAGGAAATATTGTTAATAGTTGTAACAAATCCAAAGCCGACTTCTCTGCTTTCCCTTGTTGTGTTATTTTTTAACATGAACATGTTTTAATGTTTTTTTTATTTTTACTAAGCCTGTAACTGTATAGCATTTTAGAAGTACAAATGTGTTACTACATTTAAGGTGTGCTACTGTACTTCCTTATATATTAGTATTATTAATGGTTTCTCACAAAAAAAAAAATAATGGCGAAAAAATTAAATTTTTAGAACTGCCCATAAAGTTAAATCAATATTAAACAAGTTAAAAAGTACATAAGTTATTAAGAATGGAATTATTAAATATGCGTAATACTACCACACTTAAAACTATTTCCTTACAGTTTTCACATATCACTTAAACTTTATTAGACAGCATCGAACAAAGCTTAAGGGAATGGTTAACACATATTATGTACATATTACATAGTCGAGGGGTACTTCCTTCGTTGACATAAGAGAGTAAAAAAGTCGTTATTTAGAATAAACATAGGGTCTTCCTTGTCTTCCCAATTGAAAGTTCTGCCTGCGTAGGTTAAGACGTCACTGGGAAATAAAAAATTATTTATGTGTGCTGATGTGCAGTGTTAACATCTAATATATTAAGATTCCTTCGGAGCAGTGGTTTTACGCACGCGTACCTCAACCTCGGAAAAATTCCAACTGAGTCGCTTACAATTTCACATTTCTCTTTCCTCGGTTCCTTCTCTAACTCTAACTAAGAATGAAGATGTCCGTTTTGCTGCACGGCTACAGTCACCTCCCTGACATAGTTAACCTTTTACAGTCAGGTATTCCCCTGTGAAACGATCACGGAGACCTTTAGCGTTGAGTTTTTCCCATCACATTTCCATCTGATCCGACAGGAAATCCGTACCGCCATTTTTAATTGCCAATTTCTGTCAGGTACGTTTTCTATCGTTGATAGACGGCAATTATTCTCGGTAAAATATTCCCATACCTTGAGTTCGCCTAATTTTCCAGGTTCGCTTCTCTTCTCCTCGCCTCCCCTCTACCTCAACCCCGCTGCCTTTTAGATTTCTAATACCTTTGGAACGAACTTGACAAACGTCATTTCTCTTTGGCTCTTTCGTGCGGCCAAAATATCCTACCGTGCACCTTCTAAGAATACGTGTCTGTCACATCGTAAGTAGTCATTTTCTGTGGAAAACTAGGTACGTAACGTGATACAGCATTCCGGTTTAGATTTTAATGTAAATTGCGCTTAAAAGTACGTTCTTTCGTTACATCCGGTATTTTAATCGCCAGTCCTGTTTCCGGTTGTGTACTTCGCTGCACGGATGGCAAACGCCCTGTTTGAGTTGCGTCGCGACTTTTTTGTTTTCCTTTTAATTACCGTTGCATTCCTGAGAAATCAAATAAAAAAACCGCAGGAGGGGGAATACAGGAACATCAGCATACATATGAAGTGCTCAAACCAATCAGTCAAACGACGACGAAAGTTATTAAAATCATCAGAAAATAATGTAAAATAAATATTATCCATCTAGTGTATACGTATGGGTTAAGTCATACCTAGTGGTAGGGTATTGTACAGGTTTCTTGTCTAGTTGAAGAACAAACACCAGAGCCATATTTTTAAGCTTGTGATCTACTCTTTAGTGTCAGTTATGAAAAATATTGTCCGCAGCGAAAGCTAAAGTCTGTCGGTCATCACTACTGACAAGGTACTATTTTTACTGTATTGTATTGTATTCCCATGTATCCTTGTTCTCTATGTAGGATGACGGTAAAGGCTTACAAAAACCATAGGTTTTCGTTTAAGCTTTCAAATGAAAGAACACTGAATGATTGCGCGACGCCAGAGTCCTACAAACAAGCATTTTGAAACAAAAAAAAATAACTCAGCGCCCTCGATTACGATTTTTCAAATTACATGTGGATTCAAATTAAATATTTTCAGAAAATACTAGGAAATCCTAGTAATGTCAAAGCGTAACTAGGTCTACAAATCAACATCACTAATGGTCCTGATTTGACAAACATCGTTTACTTATAAATTATCTTCGTTAAATCTGCTACGTCTTTTATGAATGGCACTCTTTACTGAATCTTTTTACTCTCGAATTTATGCATGTAAATACAGAGGAATTTTTTACTCATTCGCAGAATCAATTTCAATATTTTTCTTTTCTGTAACCCCCTTTAAACATTAGAAATAAGTTGCTGTATCGATTAGTAGCATATTTTTCGCCGAAGAAATGCATGAGTAAAAAGCAATAAATATAGATATAAAATTATAAATGTATTGGAGTGCTATTTTTGTGTTTTTCTATGGCATTTTCTTTAATTAACAATTTCAATCTGTTATTGAAAATATTTGGGACCTTTTAGCAGGAAGTATGAGTATTTTCAGTCAGTGTATTGAGTAGTACATCAGCACATTTCCCCTCCTGATTTGTCTTACTGTTTTCATCGGTTCAAGGGATTTGTTTACCTCTAATATTTCGTAATTCGGTGATTAACCGGAACCCATTTTTTTCGACACAGTGATAAAACCACGAATGAAGTCAGAACGGTACAGTACAATTGGAACACGAGGGATGATATGATACACCGAGGTATAATCGGTTGTGAATGTTCACTGGCATGGAATCCTTTAGATTAATTGACCCATTCATTTTGAGAGCCTCGTGGGCGGGTGTTGGTTCTCTCAGAATGAGTCGAACTCAGTTTCTTGCACACTTTGAGCGATACCAGTTATTTGGGGTGTTTTTCTGTCGCCAATTTACAGAATGGACCGGTGTTAAGTCCCTGTTTACGGTATTTCGGATGTCATTTACGTGTAATTTTCAGGCACTTTGGCCCTGGTAATAGTCTTGTACATTGCTGGCGCAAGGCTTTTACCTACCTAGACAAATGATTATTGGCGATGTGTTGTGTTACATGTCAACTTTATTATTTGGATGTCACTGTTATTGTACTTAGATTTAAAGAAAATTCTACCAGTTTATAATGTAATATTTCTTTTACCTCATTTTTTATCAATTACATGGTGCTTTTTTTTAAATTTCTACTGCGTAACATCGTTAGATTGATCCTTTGCGATAAGTGCACCGTTTATGACTAACTTATTACTTTTTTTCCTGCAGGTTCGCGAAGGGTTGACTATGTATCTGACTTTACAGGCGGAGAGCCACAACAAGAGCATGAACAAACACGTTCCACCCAAAAACCCACGTAAAACCAGTTGAATAAAGGAAAAGCGAGACACAAACCGAAGTGAAAATGTTTCTGAAAAACTATTTTATGAAATCCGTAAATCGGATTTCTAAAGACTTTAAGCAAAAGGAGTTACTGCCACTTAAATTGGTATTCTTCGTTCAGGCTTCAAGTAAGTATTTCCAACATGAGGATGTGAACCTGATAAATTGTACTCGGTAGAGAATAGCCGTTTTTAGTGTCGATGTTCACTTTTAGCCATTTCCGTACTCTACCCGTACCTCACCATCCACATGAGAGAATTGGGTATTAACGTAGAGGAAGCCGCTATAATGTCTGCAGTAATTCCTGTTATAGGAATAATTATGCCCCCGCTGGCGGGAATGGTAGCTGATAAGATAGGAAATTTTAAGGTACAGGGAATCTGAAGGTTCTTTACCATTACTATAATTACTGCTACCAGAAACTCGCGGCTCAAAACACATGTACCATTTTCAGTTACTACTGGCATTTTTCTCTTTTATCGGGGGAGCTACGGCTCTTCTATTACTACTCGTACCAGTCGGTCGAATCACAGTGACTTACCCCGAGAGAGTAACGCTAAATGTAGGTTGCAGTGAGGTTCTACGTGAAAACGAATCGGGTAAGTAACTATTTTTTTCTTCTAAAAATGGAACTGTTACTCAATCTAACAAATTGAAGCTAATCACGCTGATTGTTTCAGATCTCAGTAGTTCTGTTTTTGAATTGGGACTATCGAAGGACCTTCCCTGCCAACAAGTACCTGGACTCGTCACTGCTAATGCAACACCGTTTGAACTCAATAACATGCAATTTGAGGGATGTGGTTATGTGTGTAGAAGTTTGAATGACAGTCAAGGTAAGTACTTTCACGAAAATACAAACCCGTAATCGAGAACAAAGAATTAATAATTCGGGACTATCTTATGTAGGATTTCGTACAGTAGATTTTGGCAGTTCGAACTCGTCCAAAGAGGACGTTATCCTCAAGGGACGAAGCTACACAATTCAAATAAAGACAAAAACTGGAGTGAAGTCGTATCACTACAGTCTAGCCAAGGAAGACGTACCCAGGACAAAAACGAAAGAAGATATTCTTAGTCAAAGGGTGATGCCCAACGACAAACATTTGATGACATCCATTCGAATGTTGGCACCTTCCAGGTATTACTTTCCCGCGTCAGATTTCTCCAAATTGAGCTGTCAACGAGTCCTGGACAAAGAAGAGAAAGAGATGGTGGTGTGTCATATGGGTACCGACCAAGACGACGGTTTCACCCCAGCATTCAACTCGAGTTTTCACTTTAATTTAAAGAAAAACCTAGTTGAAGAAAATTTTGAGGGACTCAACCACTTCACGAGTGAATTTGCAACGTGGTTTGCTTCAAATCAATCTCAACCAATAAGGATGATGTGCAGTGGATTTCAGGTATACTTGGTTTCTGCCTTTTTCACTAAATTCACATACAACCGCGAGGTTTCTATCTGACCAATGCCAATGTTTAATGCCTGAACTAAATTTTGGTGTATACTTTGACTTTTGAACTGAATGATGGGCAGTTCTCATGAATGTTAAAATTAGAACAAACTCAATGATTTCACTGTTGTAAAGCTCATATAGATATGCTAATCAAGGGCGTTTATGGTTACTGGTTTAATTATTACGACCTAGTAATTCATTGCGATTTATTGATTCAGCACACTACGTCGGAAAGTATTCACGAACAACTCCTTCAACATATTAATTCTGACCAGTAACAAACAGTAAAAATTACATATTTCTTTTCAGAGGAAAGATATAACTGTGTTTGTGTACATCCACAATCCTGAAAATAATTTGGAAGTGCTGGAAACACTTCCACTTTCAGAGTGTCAGCCCAGGTGCCTGGTGACGGCTTCAAGAAAATCTGTCTGCATCAATTTGAACCAAGAAGTCCAGTACGACCCCAAGCTAACATTCTGGATTTATCTTGTGATAAGAGTTTTCATAGGAATAATCGGTAGGTATGTGCGGTGGCAAGTACCTTGACCCCCGACGACTTAACTACCCACATACCAACGGCCGTGACTTCTGTGCTTTTGCCAGTCTTCTTGTGTTGCAACTTTTGAGCGATTTCTTTTGCTACCGGTTATGCACCACGACTGCTTAAAAAAATTTGTAATGCAACTGTTGAATGTCACTAGTTTTTCTCGTTATGTATATACCTGACAAAGATAGTTACGCGCAGGTAACAGATATGTTTTGCTTATTGAGGACCGATACTATCTACTTATACTTTATTCCTTGGATGTTTTGTATGAGCAGGTATGAACGTCTAAACCATACAAACAATTTTAGTCTCGTACGCAAAACTTTTACTATTTTTTTGGTGTTCGCCATTTTGTGCGGTCACCTGGTGACCTCGACCGAATCTAACAATAAGGAAAAATTTAGATTATGTGGCCGGATCCAGAATTGCGGTTTTGCCAGACCTTTGCGGATAAATCGAATAGGGAAAGCTCTCCTTTTGCCGAGTTAAGGTAATCCTTGAAAAGCGGAACTATATCTGTATGAAAAAGTAAATTGTAAAAAAGTGGAAAATTATTGAAATTTATGCCAATAATAAAAAGCTTCACCCGTAAAAGTGCCTCTCGTACAGGAAAATTTATAAGGATTATCAGCCTCTTCACTGACTTTCCTACTATTTTCCACCACTTCGTGCCCCCTTCACAGCATCACCTTTTTGCCTTTCAACCCTTTCGCCTTTTAACTAGCGTAGATGTTAATGGGAACTGAAAGGTCGCCGCAAGAAACCTTCAAACCTTTTTCCTACAATCGAATGAATGTTTCTGTCAGTTATTAAATTACTTCAATCTTCGCGCCTGAAAATGCCCCATCCGCACCATTCAGGTTGTTTTCTCCGGTTGAAAGCGGTGGATCCATTTTGTGTTACAGGAAGTACGTCCTATGCAATGTACGAAGTGGCCGTGATAGCCATTCTACGAGAGCAGAAAGCCGATTATGGCCTCCAAAGGATCTACGCATCCATCGGGGGAATGATATCGTCTCCCTTGTCTGGGATGCTGATCGATTACGCTAGTCAAGGGAAGGGTTATACAGATTTCAGGTACGATGCGAAAACCTGAAACGTATATAACAAGTTCATAATTTACATTAAACACATAACTTTAACTTCCTGCAGGCCGGCATTCTACTTGTATGCAGGACTCAAGATGAGTACAAGTATTCTAATGCTATTTATGAACTTAGAATTTAAGAAAGCGGCCACAAATGTCATTTCAGACGCCATCCAGGTACTCAAGAACCTGGAAGTGATTGCTCTTTTGGTTGTTTGTTTCGTTCTAGGTGAGTTCTAGGTGAGAATTTTTTTGGGTTTGACGATGCCAGTTTCCATTCCTTTGTTAAACATTTTCTTTTGGCTTTTCAGGTACGGCCTGGGGTTATATTGAAAGCTTTTTATTTTGGTTTTTGGAGGACCTCGGGGGAACTAGGTCACTCATGGGCATCACAATTACCGTCGGTGGCATTGCCGGAATACCACTGCTAGTGCTCTCCGGTCCCATAATCGACAAAATTGGTCATGCGAATGTCCTTTTCATTGGCTTCTTGTTTTACGCCATACGACTAGTTGGTATGTTGATTGATTAATTCCATTCAAAATATATACTTTTTCAAACTATTTTTTTTTATACTACTATCGTATTTTTTAGGATATTCGGTTATATACAACCCATACCACTGTCTATTCTTCGAAGCTATGGAATCCATTACTTCCTCACTAGCTATAACAGCAGCTGTGACTTACGCGGCTAAACTGTCCACGACAACGACAGATGGAAGTATACAAGGCCTGGTAGGCGGTTTGTATTTTGGCGTTGGTGAGTACTATATTATTTCCGGAAGTTTTGCTTGTAGTTCTCGTGAAACTTTTATTGAACTATTATCCCATTAACAAACAGGCAGGGGAGCTGGAAGTCTGATTGGTGGCTACCTGATGAAAGCATTTGGAACGCGTCAAACGTATCGAATATTTGCCGTTTTCTCTGTTATAGTTGGCTTTCTTTACTACTTCTTTAACCAGTAAGTTTTAAGTCGACTTAAAACAACAGTACAAATTGATTTTTGCCTGACAGAAGTACAATGTCGCTTCTCAAAATTTCAGATTTTACATAACCAAAAGGCCTCAAATCGAAGGAAATGACATTTGCAAGGAGTCCAAACCTGTCAAACAAGTGAACCCGAATCCTCCGACAATACCCGAGAAACTCAGAGATGGTGAAAAAGGATGCGAAACTGCAGAACAGGAGAACAATGTTGCCGGCGGAGAATCTGACAAGAAGAAGAATTGTCAGAGGATCGAGAGCGAATCCCATCATAACCCGGCCTACGTTCCTGATAATGACGAGGAGAAAAAGGCTGAGTAAATATGCGACACCAGTCGGTTTGAATAAGTTCGACATCATGGAAATGACATCGAACTGTCACGCGAACCTGCCGCGGCTTTTGCCGAGTTGGGGCACCCGGAGGTTTACCCGGGAGTTTTGTGTGTTGTCCCACTCGTCAGTTTTGACTTGCCTAATATTTTTATCATTCATCCGACAGGACAAGCGAATTTTCCTATATTGTCATAATGGCTTTGATATCCCGGTTATTTTGACAACCGATTCAAAGTACGCTGTACTTTGTTAATTTTTTCCTGTTTTTTGTGTATATCTAAGAAAGTGTAATAAATAATTTACAATCCGTTGGGTTGGCTTTTTGCAAATTTCTATCAAAAAGTTCCTTTCAACTACGCGGGTTAACAAGGAAAGCATAAAATCTAGTCACGATTTAAAGAAATTCTGCTCCTAAGTACACTCAAATATGAAACGTGAAATTGAAGTAGTTTGTATTCAAGACTTACCACTTGTTAATATTATCCTTCCAGGGAGGGCAGGTGTTTCAAAGGTGTTTTCAACAGCATTCTGAACATATTCCACGGCATCTACCTGAAACAATAACGTTTCATAAAAATACGAAACATCTTTTAGTGTAACGTGTATATTTTTTATATTTACTTTATATTTAATTATCGTCCACTGAAATTTGAAGTATAACAGGTAAAACTTCGATCGATTTGAAGTTGATGATTGACTTTGGTAATAAATGTTAATAACCAATAATTCCGAATTAATAAAAAGCAATAAGGAAACTAATAATAAGTTATTAATCCTAAACTCATGGGAACAAAACTTGGTGAAACAACCGGAACGGAACTACTATGGGTTGATGAAATTTTCAAAACTCTTTAGATTCCACGGGGCCGCGTTCCGAAGTGTTTGCATAGGTGCAGGCGTAAATTGTGAGAAATGGGATGTCTGGAAAATTCCAGAAGGTTCAACTCCCGCAGCTTCCCGAATGGAACGGGAAGAAATGTTAAAAGTTAAGCTGGGAAACTCTTATTTCGTATGAAAGAAAGTTGAATATAAATTTATATTAAGTCGAATCCAAGTTAGGAAATTATTAACTAGTTTTGGTTTGCTTTAGTAAATTACTTTTATATTTCATACAAATCAAGAGTTTACAAACTTAGTAATTGGGAAATCTGAACAATGTACACTTGCGAAATTTTCATCCTCCTCCCTTTTACTCCAGCAAGTTCGGCTTTTGTGTGCATGGACCAAGTCAACCGTGAGATTTACTGCTCTCAAACGTTAAAACTACTATTGACAATCGTGTTAACAATAGACAGTAGCGTATTGGCGTAAGTCAAATTCGAGACGAGATATCGATACCAAGGGTGTCAGTCACGATACATCTATCGTAACTTATTAATTGAACATCGGGTACCGTTATGTGTCAAGCAAATCGGGGTGATACCCATATTTCATTAAATAGCCGCGGACATCAAACTGTTAAACAGAGAGAAGTGATAACTTGATTAGTACCGATCAAACTCGTGGTTACCCGTTAAAATGAAATGCGACGAATGTGTGTCATTCGATAGGAGACATCACACCTGCCGGTAAGTGGAAACAACAGACGCATTCTTCCGCTGGAGCAATCAATCAGGTAATTCACTTTCAAGTGCCATCCGCGAGGTTCGCCGAAGTAGCTCAAAGATTATGAACATTGTCAAGTGACCAAAGGCAAGGTAGAAGAGGACAAAACTAATTCGCCGTCAAGTATTTTGTTCCATCAGAAACAGAAATGGGTCCGAACAACCGATTACTTTTGGTGGTGACATTAAGTATTCTCGCTCAAGGAACGTTCCACATCGTCGACTCCGCTCAACAGTTTTCGGATAACACAAACATCGGCAGAAACGGTGGAAAAACCGCAGCAGGAACAGTCAAGAGGTGAGTTGAAAAACTTTCGAGTTAACCTTCCACACCTCGGGAAGGGCAGAATATAAAAGGAACCTTTTCCTCCTAAGGAATCTGTAACTGACTACCTAGACCAAACAGAAAAGTTCGTGACCGACGTTTAAGAAGGTTCATGCCCCCTAGAAAATTAATTTATTTCCGTGAAAATTTGAACGTCGAATGTTCCGGATAGTTTCTGACACTTTTGTTTTTACTTCGCTTCAATATCTTCGCTATAAAGTTTACTGTTTCGACTTTGTAGTTGAATGTGCATTTTCTATACTAATTTTGATCATTCTTCCTATATAAAGATTTTTTTTATATTTACATTTTTTATACGTTACACTACAATTTCCTACTTATGTATTGTAATTATACATTTGTTCTCATAAATGCAGAACTTCAAATACATCAAATATATCAAATATTAACTGAAGCATGATTTTTCCCTAATAATATAAAGTTAATATAAATAATTTCTGATTTGCAGTAACTTCACTTCAAACTCCAGTTCAATATCGAATTCAACGAACGAAATGATGGAATACGAAGATTTCGACGACATGGAAGAAGATCGATCATTAAATAAGCCAATGGCTACGGATAACATGGTTAAATACTTCAGTGGGCTCATTAGCCTTCTCACTCTTATGTATAAATTCAACGGACGTGTGAACGCGTTCGACCCAAAAGCTCCAACCAACAAGAACAAACCACAAACGCGGCATGCATACATGACAAAACGAATGGATAAATTGGAGGAAACTGGGAAGAAATTTTCCGATGCTCAAGACAGATTCGATTTTCCACAAAAGAAGTTCAAACAAACTGGCAACGACATGGTCGACCAACAATATCAACCCTTAGAGAACTATCCGCCGTACAATCCATTGACAGCAAACACGGCTGAAACGTATGGAAACAACGACAAGAAAACTTCCTATGACGTTTACGATGGACAGAAAATGTTGGCGGACGAAAACGGACAGCCCAATTCATACAATTTCCCATATCAGAAGGCTAAGCAAGTGAAAGCAAGTAGCTACGATCTGGCAGCCGATGACGGAACGTCTTGGAACAGCCAAGCTCTTCATCCGGTGTATCAGCCCTGGTCTTCCAAAGACCCATCCCCAGAAATTGACTCCTACCACCCCTCGAACTTAGACTCTTACCAGTCTTGGTCTCAAGACGACGATTCCAAAGGATCCGGTAAGCCATTCGAGGGTTATCCTACCTACCACCACGACTTGAAGGATATCCAAACAGCAGTCGAGCACCCCTACGAGGAAGTAGAGCACCCGGTGGACGAGGACAGAGTCAGCAAAAAGCCCTACAGCTATTACTTCTTGGGACGTAAGCTTTGGTACATACCTCTCTTATTCAGCGTCTACTTCATTGTCTATGTAGGAGCTTTGGTTCTCAAGTCTGTAGCAAGACACAAAATACAGTTTCCGGAGAAGGTTTGGGATCTGCACGGTGACGTCTACGGACATGTCAAGAACAGCAGAAGACACCGGAAGATTGATGAGATCACAGAGAATTACGAGAACGCTGTTGAGAAAGTGAAAAATAAATTTATGTAAATACATTCATTGAGTTTTCCGATTTTTTTTTCTTTCTATCTCTCACTCTTTTTTTTTTACCGGTGCTGATTAAATTTTCCCCGGGAGAATGGAAGAATGATCTGCTTTTCAATTGGGCTTTTTCAAATCATGCGCTTTAAAATATTTTAAGCAAAGTGTACGAAATACATTGCGAAGTGAACTGGTTCCAAGTTCCCTCTATTCAAATCCTTATTACAATTTCCAATACAATTGGATCGCTCCATAAAAAGAGTTGGAAACTTTTCCTAATGAATAATTCCTATCTTATCACATTTCAGCTGTCACTGTAGGTTGAACACCTTCAAACCTACAGTTTACTAACTACCAGCAGATGGGTTTGTGTGACCACGGTGGGTGTTACACAGTACAGGTTTAACATGGAAATCATACATTACTAGGGCACTGCCTAAAGGTGTCATTTCAAGCTCTCTACGTTATTGCATAGAATTTATTTTTAATTTCCAACACAATAAACCCGTGCCGGTCGTCCATTTTGTCCATTTTGAACGAAACACAATAGTGGGAAATTATCAACTGTTTTTACTTTTTATTGTTATTGCTGTCTAAGTTCAGAATTGACTTATTCAAACTTTGTCATGCGATTAATGAAAATCAACTTAAAGTATACTAAAAGTAGAGGTAATGAATATGTTAAATTGAAAAATTTTAACTTTCAAAGTATAAAGAAAGGAAGACGGGATAGGGCGTTCCTTAGGGTTATAGAAAAAACATGTTTACATTGTGGAACGCAAGATGTTCACCATGAACTTTAAACATGCCCTTACATACATTATCTTCAATAAAATTACAACACTGACCTGCATTTATAAAAGAAAATACCCTTTTAAATATTCTTGAGGGACCATTATTACTCTGAAGCCTTTTCCATGTGAAAGTTTCCATTTTTTTCTGGATAATTCTTGTCATTAAAAAAGTTTAAGTCATCCCTATGACTCTCAAAGCAAACATGAACGAAAATAAAATCAAGCAGAAAGTAATTCTGCACAAGTATCGTAATTTGTCACAAATTTCACAAAAACTTTCTGCGAAGTTGAAAGCGACAACAGCACGTTTCGATTTAATTTAAAGGTATTTCCCTTCTGACACTTTCTTTGTATACAACATGTAAATTATTCAGGTCAGTTAAACTCTTTCGGGTCGTGCTTGTTACCTTTTTGGTGTGCGTCTCATACCAAGCGTTTGATACCAGAACAATTCAATTACACCATTCCATAAGTGTCTCATTAATAACATACTAAAACCGACTTAGTGTTTTGGTTCTAATTGAATTGATCTATTTCGTTCGGTTTCTGTCCTGCTTTGTAAACTAGTCCTTATTAAAATGTAAAGTCCTAAGCCTTCTTCCACAGCGCCCCAAGTTTCAAATCCCTGTCTTATCTCTAAGAGAAATAAAAGAGAAAAATTTAATAAAGTTTGCTTCGTCGCCATCTTTTATCAAAACCCAGTGAAGAGTCATTCTATGTTATTAACCCTGAGCTAAGTAGGAGTTTTATAAAAGGCAAAAAGAAATTTTTCACGGCTAAGTAGGTGCAGTCAGTTCGCTAAGCAACGGTACTCCTCTGTTAAAAATCAATTAAAGCTGGGTCGCGGGATCAAAATGATCTTTTGACACAATTTCAATATGTCGAACGCATTGTTTTCTAATCAAAGCTAAACGAAAATCAATTACCACCTCTTGGTACCTCTTTTTCAAGGGCAAAACGAACGGGTAACCGTTACCGAAAAGATTCTGTAAAGTTTCCCTTTCACTTATTCTCCTGCACCAAAAATTTAACATATAGTTGTAGTTTAATAAACTTAGTAGCAAGTTACAATACGTATTGTGCACAGTCCTAAAGTAAGGGAAAGTGGTGACCCAGTGTGTTTCCGTAAGGAAACAACTAATTACTGCAAATTTCGATTCCAAATTCGACTTACATCACTCAAATGTTCCAATTAAAACACGAGTTATTTCAATAAAATTTTACAATAAATAACGATGCTAACCTATCCGAAAACTGTCTTCGTGGGCTCTATAAAGCAATTCGACAATGTTCACAGTGCACTGGGGGGAAGTTAGAAAAGTGATGACGACGCTGGCCAAGCAAACTTGTACTTGCAGGTAACAAGGCAGAATGCCAAAAGAAAACCTCTCCCATCAGAATAGAAAACTAACTAAAACTAAAACTGTAACTCCACAAAGCATTATCTTCCCGAGTATAAGTCTTATCAACGATTCGGCCTTTATCCTCCCATAAAAAATTAAAAGAAGAGAAAACTTTTCTAGACGACGACAAAAGGATCGAAATAACAAAAGGGAAAGAAGAACAAGAAGACTTTTCCTTGGTTGATTCTGCGGGACGAATGAAATGGACCGAATGGAAATGTTCGCCTGTTCTTTCACAGTATTGTCACGACTGCAAGGAAACGTGAAAAAATAAACTGAAAACGTTATCGTGTTATTCTGACTGTTTCACAAATTTAATTAAACTGAACATTTCCAAACTCTTTTCCTGGGCCCTAATGAAGACATCCTTTTTAATTCCGGTTCCTTGGGAAATCTTCAGCCCTCAGACAAGTGGAAAAAATTAAAAGACCGAAGGGAAACGTGATAAAGATGATCGGGGGTGTTACATAAAAAACGGGCAGAAAAAAAGGCAAAGGTACCAGCAACGTCCTATTCTCATCTGATATTTTGCATTTGTAATAATGCACGACCGAGAATATTATGTTCGAGAGTAAGAGTCCAACGCAATGGAACTTTGCTGCACTTTAGTTACTATTCAATATGTTTATAAGTTTTGTAATATGTACGTTACATAAACAATTCGTAATACCTGGTTACTGGTTCTTGTGTGTTACATAGGTCGTGAAACACCTACTTGTTTTAAGTCTAGTCAACGGTTGCACAGCTATCTCTGTGATTTTCTTTACAACCGATTCCCCAGAGTTTGTTTTATATCATTATATCATTCTGGGAAAAAGATTTTAGAAGACAACTGTGACTTTGAGAGTAGTTAACAGTCTAACGCTTACTGAAATAGGTTCAAGATTTTTCCTAAAGAATACTCTCCTTTTTGGTATACCCTTTTGTCAATAGATTCTATTTTCTTATAAACTTATATTTCATGCTAAACTTCATTTCACTGCAAAACAAGCATGTACATAAATTAAAATATACATCTGAAATATTGATCTTGACGTTCAAATTTAAAACCTAATTCGAACTTTTGCACATTTTGTTGACACAAATATACGCACGTTGAAAAAGTATATATACATCATGCAGATTATTGGAACGCTCGACTGCACAGAGATGATTCACTGCCTCCATCAGAAAATACATTCTAATTCTTAAATTGAAAATTCCATTTGGGATGTAACATGTTTTTTTTTTAATATTTTGAATTGTCTATTCATTGCCGTAAGCAATTCAATTCTCCTTAACTCTTAATCAGTAAAATACGAACTCTTCCATGGATTTCCATGCAACATACTTTTTCTCCTTACGAAAATTCCGTAACAATTAGTTAAAGTTTAGAACGAATATCTATCGGGGGAAATGTCAAAGTACTGATGACTGTCGAATGCACGTAAATCGTGACTGATTAATAAACGTAATTCACACATGCACGTAATGCAATTTAGAAATCAGTTGACAGAATGGCATACATAATGCTTTTTTCTATAAAAATTAATCTTGAACCCTTAACCCGTATAAAAAAATAAGTATAAGATTTGATTGAGATAGTACATTAAATAAAAAATGATACTTATAATGAAATGGAAATTAATGAGTACCTTACTAACTTGACAAGTTAATTATAGTACGGTTATAACCTTATTACGGGTATTATTTAGGGTACCTATTGCATATATTTTACATACTGGAAGTAAGCAACCTCTAAATTAAAATATTCAGAGTCAGGACTAGTATAAAATTTGTTTCCTCAGTGGTACCCAATTGCCAACGTACCTGTGGAACCATGTGTTTGTTCAACCAATTTTCGCGGTCAATTAGAGCCGATAAAGCAAAAGTATTAATTGATAGATGGTGAACCACCGGGAATCGTTTCTTGGGATCGTTCAACAGTTTGGTCCACTTCGGTTGGTGAGAATGTCACACATTCGTCGATTCTGATTAGTGATCAGATAACATTGGAATACAGAAGGCGGAAACCTGAACCTGCGAAAGGGAACCAGAGTCATTAAGTTAAATCGTCAATAAGGAAGAGAATGAAGTCGAGTGTCATTGTACTTTTCAATATCATTTTGATTTTAGAAATAGTCTGTTCAGTGTGGTGTAAAGAAATATTATCGCAGAGGAGTTGCTGTCCAACAGGACAAAATAAAGCAAATGGAATTAAAAGTAACACAGAATTGTCGAGGTGGGTGTACTTTTACTTCAGTGATTTATATTAAACTTTTACGCAAAGTATTACAGGGGGTACCTTTGCAAATACTTGCACACTACTGTCAGAACTAGCAAAACTTGTACTTTATTTAGACATTAAAGTGATTAACCCTTGAAGTAAAGAAACTTAAATGAAAATTTAACACCCTTATGAAATACTGGCAACCAAACCAAAAAAATTAATAATATAAAGGGCACACAGTATTACTACAAATATAAAATTTACTAATTAATACAGATTTAATAAAGCTAAAAACGGTATAGAATTATCTTATGAATTTCCATGTTAAGTAAGACAAATACGACAACTCATTTTTTGCTACATTAAAAATATTCTAATATAACTTTGTCATACAGCAAAAGCTCTTATATATTTCATGTCGTTAATCATTAACTACAAAAATTTCTCTTCAGCAATAATGATGACCTCTAAAATAGACGAACTTTTCCTTCTACTATACGTAGGCATTATTTACTACACATTGAGACAGACCAATTTGATGACGTACAACGGCAGTGAATTGTGGCATACACACAAGTAGTAACTTACACATTAATATTACATTACTTTTAGACTGGCGAGAGATGTTGAAACCGGAAGAGGAATATCAAGTGAAGATTACCATGACGTCGAGAAACCAAAAGCTGAAAAACCTTGGCTCGGTTACTATGACTTTCTTATCACGGAAGGTTCCTACAAATTTTGGGTTGTGTTTCAGGTAAATTCTAAGTTTCAGATAAAGTACAATGAAAAATCAATTCAAATTATGTTAAGTAAAACATACCGTCTATTCCTTAATACTCGATATACTTTGTACGGGTTAGCGACACACAAAATTACTTAAAATAATTTTTCTGTTACTCTGCCGACAATTTTTTCCAAAATTGTACTGAAGTGATACGCCATTGTTTGTCTTTGATCAGTCAAAAAACAGAACCTTTCAATGCCGAATTATTAGTAATGTATAGGTCTCGGTTACCTCCTATCAAAATACTATTATAATAGAACGTGTAAATTCTCTAAGTACTCGTAACAGAACTACTAGCTTTGAAATTTGCTCCACGGTATTCATTCTTCCCAAAGTTTTCAAATTAGGATACTCAACAATTTTACAATGAATTGTTCTACAATAAATAAATTTTGTGGAAAATATGGTCAATTTAATATTGAAAAGCTATTCAGTTTCAGTAGATTAAATATCTAATTTTCTGATTTTATGTCTGTGCTAAATAATCAGTTTTTGTCAATCACCCATTAATATTTGGGAACCGTGTGTGTCCCTTGCAGGGCAACTTAAGAATTTCCTGACACACTGAACTATTTGAAAAGCCAGATTTTTTTCAATAAAACGCATTAACTGTTTGTCAACTTCACGGAATTATTGGCCTTTCCTAATGTTTTTTTGCATCTCATTTATATTCTCGTATTGTTGCAGTTGTTTACGATTGGAATTCTGATTTATTCGGCTTTCGCTGCCATCTACTACGCCAAATACACGATCAACGACTACGAGAACTACGATGATTATTTATTCGGGCGGAGTGCTCGTTCTATCCGATCTGTTCCATCGACACAAACCGCATTCCTTGGTCTTCCTGTAGAGACGTATCTGCAAATATTCAATGCCATTTCTAACTACGGAAACAAATAAAAAATTAATAAGTTGAAAACAAAGTGTTTCATTTGTCCAACAACCGACACATGCCTATGTGTACCTCGAGCATTTCCTGCATGTGCCGTGTCAGGTGAATGTTCCCATAATGAGGTTCATTTCATCGGCTACTTTCTTTCCAAACTTCCCAAACTTCTGTCATGATTTACGGTGTCATTTCAACGGATGTAAACAGCTCCCTTCTCATCGGTTTAAAAAATCTGTAACGAATCCGTTAATTTATTAGCGGAATTTATAAAAGAGCTCTCACGTCAAGGAATTATCCAAGAGGTTCGCTTCCCCTGTCGTGTGCATATACACAGAAACGCACACGTGGAGAACCCAAGACTATTTATCGAGCCGTGTCTTTATGTACCTATGTACATACTATAAATCACACTGAGAAAATAATGTTTTATGGGGATGAAGAAGTATGATTCGGAAGAGATATTCCCGGTCCAACTTCCCTTTAAAAATAGAAAATTTATAATTAATTTAGAAGTGGGGCTTTGACTTAGGGTGGATAATCGTTTTTCTCAATTGATTTACGATTTTATTCTTTACATTAGTCGCTACCTTTAGTTGCTGGTGGTGTGTAAGAAATGTTCTTTTTACTGTCTTTGGCTTGGTGGTAAATTGTTGGGAATATTAATGAAGGAGAGCCGGAAACCTAAGGACAAGTAAACAATTTCACACGTGTGTTAGTCAACATATGTCTTGTTATAAATCTTACCAAAAATCACAAATATTTCAAACCGCTGTAAGCCCTAATACATCACGTCTAATAATTTTTAATTCCGATGATGAAATATTCATAGTCCTTCTACAAATCTTATTATTACGTCAATAATTTGTCAAATGTTTACATAATTGTAGGTGTGAAATACATATATATAACAATCAAAATATAAGTTGAGGTGTAACTAATGAAATGTCCTTCGCAAAAATAAACTGCAGCATATGTTAGGAACGAAGCTTACAACTGTATTTCACCGTCAAATAAAACTGTGGGTATGTCTTCAAATAAATATAGTATTACATGTGTTTTATAAAAAAAACACATTGCATTGTAATATAAAGGTAAAGTTAACTTAATATGCTTTAAAAAGCTTGTAGAAAATTTTTAGTATGCAAAAAAGTTTAAGAAGATAAATAAATGAAGCAAATTAAAAATGGTTGATTACCTTTTGAAGACATTCACTTTCAAATTAATAAATGGGAATGTTTAATGCCCAATAACATTTATATTGAGCGTTATTATAAATTTCCCCACTTAATTCAACTTTTGTATAGTTGCTGCACAAATTTAAGCCATTAAAAATTTACAGGCTTTGAATCCACTCAAAACTGGACCAAAATAAATTGCTTTGCTTCATGCTGCAATGTAAATCGAATTACCCTGCTTACTCATGTTCCAACAGGAAGAATTTCAGAAAAAATTAAAATATTAAACTCTCTCAGATCAAATAAACGTCTTAATTCCAGGTATATAATTATCTGAAATGAAAAATATTCAACAATTTCAATTAATTGTTCATGTCAAAATTGCAATGAATGCAATAATGATAAGAAAAAACATATATCACTCTACCCATGCTCCCAATCACAAGATCGTAGTGACGGTGACACCTTCACAGTGGATTTTCCAAACCTTCTTCCACCTATCACATGAATCATTTTAAGAAATCTGAAACATTATTTGAAACTATATTTAATAAAATAATGTTTATTTATAGTAGAGCAACAAAGAATTAGAAGTGTGAAACAATTTATCTTCATTCAACCCCATAAAAATTAGAACATAAAAAATCTATTTTTAAATACCTGTAAATCATATTCCTAGAAATCAACAAATTCGTCATCTTGAACCATTGAAGCATACATTTCTTCACCCCATAATAATTTAAACATTTCCCCTCTTTATACTTTATGTAATTCTTTTCCCTAACCAACGTAATGACTCTTAAAGCAAAATAAATTATATAAATAAATATATTTTCGTAGCAACAATTGAAATGTTGGAAACATATATTCATTTATGTACATTCATGATTGTATTTAATTTTACTCCTGAATCAATAGTAGTCAACTAACAACATCAATATGGCTAATTGACAACAATTGGGCTACTGCTATTTTGGATTGTACTAGGATAATACAATTACATACAAGGATAATAAAAATATATATTAGGATAAATTAAAAGTCTCAAAAAGCAGTTTTCCTTGTCTTATGATTGAAAACAGTATAGTTTCTGCTATGTGTATGTGATGCAAACAATACTTTTGCTAATCTTAGTTATAATTTATTTGCAAAACTCATTACTATCCTGGTAATTTTGTTTAGTATTTAGGTAAATTCAATTACACTTAGAGCAAGGAAAAACAAATGGTAATATTATGTTTCCCTTACTTCAAAAATGTTTTATACAAATCATTAAATATGAAAAGAAATTAAACTTCACTATGCAATAAATGTTATTGTGTTGGGATTTATTTATAATATTGGATTACAAAATTTATATTTCATGCCTTAAAGCATACAACAGCAAATTCTGTATGATTTTAAAAACAATTTTACTAAAATATGTTAAACGACTACATCTGTGGTGCATTGTTACTTCACTAATTGAAATTCAACAATAAATAAATTGTAATGAACTTTGCAACTCCAGACATTTATAATGTATCAATTTAAAAAAACTTCAAATAAAATTGTGTAAGTCCCCCTTATTTGCTGATTCCAACAACATAATAATTTTTTAAAACTGTAATTGATAAATTGCCTGGAAACATACATGGATAACCTAACCTTATCGCCTGAATAATTATGTATAACTAAATAATTGTACATAAAAATAAAATTTTGGAATCAGTTTTCATTTCAAATATTGGGTAATCACCAAATTGTTTGGTTAATTTTATGAATTTTGCAAGAAAAATTTATTGTATACTTGATTTCAAAATGTTTTGTTGGGTTATGCCCATAATTGATCGATTTCATAATTTTAAAATGAGCTATAAATACCTGAAAGAATTTAAGAAGCGTAAACTAAATAGCATCCAACCATCAAAGACAATTACAGAAAATATATAAATAATTCTCAGGTTGCTCTTGCCTGGCGGTTAAACTTGTCACCTAACGAATCAGCCGCCATCACAGGTTAGACCCATGTAGTCAATATCGAAATTTTAAAAGCACAACAACATATGAGTTCATTTAATTACCATTTAATTGGACTAATGCGGAAATAAAATTTTTATACTAAATATTAATGAAGTATTAGTAATAAAAAAATGTATAAACTCTCCTGTTGGACTTTTTCATTTCAAAATTTGCAAACCCGGAAACGGAGCAACGGTTTTTCTTATTTCCGGTTTTGCTGTAGTCATGGCTAACATGCACAGTAAAATCATGAAAATTTTATGAATTTTGTGTGTACAGCAACCTTTAAATATTTTATTTTTCAAGCAAAAAAGGCCTAATGAATTCATAAGTTTTGTAAGTTATTTATAATAATTTTTCTTGTGCATTTTACTTCTCAATTCGTTGTCTGCCCAGCAACACTGTGCTGTAGCGGTTGAAACCACGTCCGTTTTAACCCTTTTGCTGTTTTTCTTATCTGCTCATATTGCTTTTATTTGTTATTTGGCATCATTGTTTTCTCTTCTATTTCTCTCTGTTTGCCGTGTATTTTCCTATTATCATTTCTGCAGGAACAGGTACGGTCCTTCGTTTCTGCCTTTTCCTCTAGGCTTTTCTTTGCATACATTACTGACACTACGTTTAATTGTCCGTCTCTCTCCTCTTCTGGTTGGTGCTGTCAATGCTACACGACTGTTTCCACAACAAGTTCAGATTCATTTTCTACACCAAGGATTCGTTCCAAGTTAATTTATGAGTTTGTTCGTTAAATACCTTCCTACCTACATGTTACTTGAGATAAGGACAACGAAGAGGACAGTTTCGATGTTTAAAAATTGAAAAAAAGGAACATTTCGACCGTGTATGAGGACGACCGAATTCTAAGATTTATCGAACGCCCTACTGCACAAATTTAACTATTAGTTGAGAGAGAGAGAGAGAAAACCCCGAAGAGAAACTCACGGATCCATGTTTACCTTACAGGTGGAAGAGGTTAAACCCGTTAACCCACTTGATTTCCTTTAGAATTTATGAAATTTCATTTTGAGAAAAACGCCTTTTTATATTTATTTATATGTAATTGTTGACTTGCAACTTGATTAATGAATTGGGAAAGAAAAACATCGACGCACATCGTCGGCCATCTTAATGATGTGCGGGGGACCCACTCGATTTCTCCTCCATACCCAAATGCCCTCTCACCCGATGTCCTACCCGGTACCGGTACCGATGATACCCGCCACGCACCACCCTACGGAATCGAATACTCACTCTTTCAACGGACCTTTTCTCATAATTGATTTCTGTCTTGGGTATCCGGCCCTCCCTCGTGTCCGGTCATACATTTCTCCGATCCATATTTGTCAGTCAGTCTGATTGGCCTTACCCGACGCTTGTTCAGGTTTCCATTCATCCAGATCGATGGTACCCGGTCCGGTCGGTTTACGTATTTATTTGTTTTATTGTTTTTTTTTCTTCTCCTCTTCTACTACTTCTCCTCATCCCATTTCTTTTATTAACCGATGTGACTTCCTCGAAATTGGATTCATTTGGGCGCCCACGAGTCACAGGTTTCTTCTTCTGCTTCATTTTCTTCTTCCTACCCGAAACACTCACTCCTGGTGGGTAATCTTTTTATTGCATCGGATCTTTTGAAGTTGTTTGTTGATTATGTGTACTAGGTTTGTTCCAGCCATGTTCCTTCTTTTGATGCTAGCGTATTCGTTGCTTGGCGATATTGTTACTCCCGTGTCACTTCTGGTTCTTTCTATTATACCGTAGCAGCTCTGACGTTTCTAATGTGACTCGTTTGCTTTTGTGCTGGTAACTTTTCATTTTTCATAGTTTAGAACCCATACAGAAGTGATATGCCAGCCACCCAATGACTGGTTCCGTTTATTTCACACCCACTTTCTTTTCTTTCACTTCATCCAATCTATTGAGAGTTCTTTGTAAATTCAGCACCGAGTTTCTGATACTGTTGTCTGTGTATCCCATAATATTTTAACCCAGGGTTTCCCTGGTATATAGCAATGCAGTAGTAAAAAACTTAGCTTTTGCATCCGATGCTTATGTATTTTGATTCATTGCAAAACAACAGGTGCGTGAGTGTCGGTATGTGTTAAATATGGAGGTAATTACGGATATTTAGAGTGGTTCGCATGCCGTTCTAAATTTGATTTTTCTATATTATTAACATTCTCGAAAAATTTCACCTCTAATTTCTCATTAGATCACTTTGAGTGTTGATCACTTGCTCTAAGAGTTTACGCATACTTTTTCTTCACGTTTCATAACTCCAATGAAACGCCTTGAATATTAGTTGGTGTCTTTCATATTACCCTTTTGAGGTCAGCAAATGGGCCATTAATAGAAGATAGTTTCATGTCAGAGTGGAACCCGGTTTTCAGAATGTTCTGAATCATTTTCGACGAACATCTGGGTGAAAGAATGTTTCTTTATCTACTATTACTTCCGAAACTAGCAAAATATCACGAAAGGATGTGATTTCTTAATGTTGTATATCGAAACCGTGGCCGGACAAAATTTTGAAATGAGTGCAAGCATGCCAGGAACTAAGAAGGCATTTCCTTTGTAGATTGTTAATCTGCACAAATGGACGCAAGCCTTGCTGAGTGATTTTATGAAAAGAAGGGGGATGCTAACTCGAGGTATCCATCCACGGTGCCTTATTCGAACACAATGGTCAATTCCAAGTTCCTTTGTCAGGGTTTTATTGTACCTTAACCACTTCCGTCCCTTGAAAACCTATTTTTTCTCTTTTGGTTGTAACTCGTTTCACTTCTATTCATTCGACAAAAAAAATATGGTCGACGGGTCCTTCCTGTACTCGTTTACATTTTACGGTTCTGCTACTTGTGACACTTTCTGCGAAACGCCAACATGTGAGGTTCACATGTTTCTGTCCTCGCGAAAAATTTACATAATGCGAACATAAAAAGTACGTTGTCTGTCCAGGATGAACTTCTTTTCCCGTGTTTTCAATACCTTCCGGGTCTGAGTTCAAAAACTGAGTTTTCTCTCTTTGGTACCTCTAGGCAGACATCAATTTTTCTTGGATCTTCCTGAGTAGCAGGTTTCCACTGTCACGTCACAAAACAGTCGTGTATATACGTTTACGTATATACACGTGACAATCGAATAGTTAATTACTGTTTATTAATCATTACATTTACGATTATTGCTCGCATGCTTATTTAATGTACTATGACTCTAAACGTCAGTGGTTCTGTTCTGTTCGTCTGCCGATCTTCCACAGAAACTTTTGTGATAGAATTATTCTGAAATTTGTTTGTCGTATATTTTGGATTTTTGTGAATAGTATTAATTTGAATTTTGTATTGTTTATTGTGTCACCTATTCCAATAAAGTTTACCTTTATTTTGGTTCTCCAATGTACTTTGAATGCAAAAAGTTCAGGTGCCGAGGTATTTTATACAATTATTTAGTAAGCGCTTATTTAATACATCGGTGTTATGTTTCCAAACAATCATAATCTCATTACTAAATACCGTTTGTTGCCAATTCAAAAAAGACAAATTTTGTTTTTAATATTCACTTATAGAACCCAGCCTGTTTCGATCGTCTACTGGTAGTTTATTAATTCTTACTTGGTTATTCATAAAGAATTTTTCATCACTTTTCCAGTGTTTCAAGTTCACCAGATTCGATTCTCTTTGGGCTTCAAAAACAGTTTTCAGGATTGGAAATTTCTCTCTCTCTCTCTCTCTATTGGTAATAGCTTAATAAATAAATCAATAATGGATTCATAAAAGTAGAAAGACTTTTATGAAAGTTGATCCGGTCCATGTTGAAATCAATTTAATGGCCGAGCTCCCACATACACACGCACACACAATCAGGCCGAGACATGGTCACCCACGTCACTTCCTCTCAATTCATGTTGCCATCATACATTCTGTCATGTTCCTCGTGCAGTTTGTTTTCCCATCTGAAAGTTTAAAGCATTAACCGTACTTCTAGGTCTTTTACCCGTGGTCACCGTTTGGTTACGACTTTATTCGTGTACAAGTACACGTAATGACTACTGGTCAAGCTTCCCGGTTACGGAAGCTTAGGTCGACAACAAAACTTTGTTTACGTTAAGTCAAACTGACTACCAGTATTGGCTGTGGCTGCAGGAGGATATTTTATGTTCGTCTACCGTTTTACACAATCCATAAATTATTTATCAGATTAATACTTTAGAAGCGAAGACTTCCAATTTCGGAGAGACCCAGTCGTTCGTCTAAAAATACACACGAGATACTATATATGGATGTTCAAGGGCACGACGTGGAAAGTAGTACGTTTGCAGGTGTAAAGGTTAATATCTGTTAATTGAAAAATTAATAGTGAATTTTTGTGGAATCATTGAATAATGCGTTGATGATATCCATTAAGAAGAACGACTTCTCCCGCTAAACTTCGAGACTTTGATGTCTTACTTTGATATAACAAAGTTCTGACAACTCAGGGAGTACCCGTAACGTAATCTTTTAGTAATAAATGGACTGAATAGAACCGATGTGGTCTTACAGGATGCATTTATTGGATTCCATTTTTAAGAACGCCATTTTGTTACACATGAACATTTATAAAATGGGAAATACCTTTTTAGCGTGATTCTTCCATATTTATCATCAATACGATCAATATTTCTATTACCTTTTTGTTGAAACGGATTTATTATTGTCACAACAAAAGGTCTCAGGCAAAGCTGCCATTCATTCTGATCAGACCAGATCCGTTTAAAAAGATGAGTTTAATCTTGTAACCAGTTGGCATGAGCCGCGAGGTAATGAAGTCTCAATTCATACGAATATTAAGATATCCGACTTGAGCTAGTTATTGAACTTTGGCAATGCGGTAAAGTTCAGGCATTTGACAAATGATAGTCGGTGATGAGGACACGAATGCGCAAAAAGAAAGAAGTCCTCGGCCTTCGTCGTCGGCAATAAAAAAACTCAGACAGTTTTCTGGCTGAAAGACGCATCCAAATTGGGTTTTGAATGAACAGTTTCCCAGTCTATAAAACCGATCAAATCGGCTTAAAAACAAAATCATAAATTTCAAGAGACAGAGAGGAGCGCGAGTTGATAAAGAAAAAATAAGAAAGAGAGAGAGAGAGAGAGAGCCAGAAGTGACATTTTCGTTACCAAACCTTTTCTCTGCAATAAAATACATAAAAATGGCATCTCGAACAATGTCAAATTACCTGAACGAAAATTATCCACTTGACTTGTTAGAAAAAAGAAGACCGTAGGTGTGACCGTAATGGTCTTGGTGGTGCTATAGATGGTTATGGCGATAAAGAGACGAGAGGTGCAGGATGTGATGCAAAAAAAGGTAGGTTGAATGGATTTTTAACAGAGAAAATACGTTGAGGAATAGTATATTTTGCGACTGGTTTTATATTAATATACTATGCTCATTAACGACATGAGACCGTTCGATTAGTTATACTTGAAATGTGTAGGGTAAATAGGGCGGAATGTTTACCACACCCTGTCAGATCTTGTAAAATGTCCGTCAAGCCAGGGTTGAAGACATTTCGGGAAGTTATAAATTTACATATTTTCAATATTATTTATGATATGATTGGTGAGCTGAAATGGTTTAAACAGGTGTTGTGAATGTTTAATGAGGCTGTACGAGTTTTTCATATGTAAGGAATGCATAGTGAGATGGTTTTTAAAGATTTATGTTTTAAGTATGGGACGTAACAAACAAAATATAAGAGCTGTACTAACCAACAGCGAAGTGCTTAGTGGAAGATCTCTTAAGTGGTGGTGTAGCTTTTGTGTGGTCTTCTGTATGATCCATCTATTAGGTAGTTTAATATACGATTGGGAGTTTGGGTTTGTAGTTTGATGTGATGTTAGATAATCTATGTATGGCAAACCTTCTCAATTCAAGTGCCTTTTTCATCAACGCCTCCGATTTGATGTGTGATTAAATGAAAGGTACTTGGTACAAATATTATGTCGTTTCATCAGACTTCCCAGGAAGTAGTAAACCAGAATTGCCTACGTGAATGAACGTGTGGTAGTGTCTTTCCAACTATCGTCAAAGCTCTCTTTCTCTCATTAATAACTAAAACAACCAAATTACATCACTTTACTTGACAAAGATCTGTCGACAAATGGGCACGGTTAGGAAGTTAAAATCGGTTGCAAATTTTTAAAATAGAAAACCAGAATCGTAAAATAACCGGGTAGTAAAATATAATTTGGTAAACTCCAAACAATAATATTAAGTTTTTTTATTCAATGGGCTAGGACTATTTCAATTTCCAGCACGAGAGTTGAACGATTTGTGGGTGTCTGAAATGAGAGAGAGAGAGAGAGAGCCGTCCGAAAAGACAAAATAATCTCAATAAGTACCGAAGAGCAAGTCCTCTCAGTTGGATTCATACGTAGGAGTGAAAATTATGGAGGTGACAAGAAGTAAAATTAATTAAATAACCAATTTCCTGAAAACACCGAGCCCCATACACATTAACCTGAAGTAGGTTCTTAGATCTCTACCTGGCCCCAAGCCAGGTTCGTATATCTAACCTGGTTGGTTCATTATAGTACTCGGTCGCAAACCCCCGGGTAGAACTTTTGAATCCCTACATCAAATTAGGGTGATATTGTGATGGGTAGTATCCTCCTGAGGACACCGGTGGTTCAATGCGCCCATGAATGGACCTGCACCACCGAAGTTACCCGGCCAGACACTCGGGTGGGTAGAATAGGACGGCAATAATTGACGCAACAATACTAATAAATAATGAAATGAATGCTTATCCGAGGGATTTCAATGAAACCAACGTATGCTTCTTATTACAGTAATAATTCAATGAAACAGTAATAAACAATTCGACAATAAATAATCCGCTAATAATAAATAATGAAACAATAAACGTATAATTTTTAAATTAAAGTAATCGCTTCTGTTTTTGTGCCTTCTAGTTCTAGTTCTACGATCATTGTACTCCATCACCGTGAGGATCATAATCACCCCTACTTTCCTCGTGTGCTCTATTATGTATTTCTAATTTATTATTTTTCCAAGTATTATTTTTTGTTTCCCTTTTCTTCGGTATGAAACACCTACCACTGCTACAAAAAAAGTAAATATATATCTTGGTGCTGTTAGAAATAGAAATAGTTATGAGTAAGTGACTTCACCCCTTGGTGAAATCTGACGTTATGCGTACCATTTGTTATTTAATTCATTCAACTGATCGTATTTTATTTGTGTCGGGTATCTATTTAAGTAACACTTTCTTCTTTAGCATACCATCGGATGATTGTATTCAGACCTTGTGTACTACTTGCTTTCATTTTTGGATTGACCCCGTGTGCCTCTACGCCTGGTTGCCTTTGATTTTATATATTTTCAAATGTTCTTCGCCAATTTCCTTGATAGAAACAGACAAATGTAGTGACGTCACCGATGAATGATAAACCAAGTTAAAGACAAATGGCGACAGACTTTTGAGTTTCTGGACTGTTTTTACGATTTAACTATTGACGTCAATAATAGGAAGACGTCAAGTCATGGTTAAATAGAGACGGAAAGGATTGAAATTTTGGACGTGAAACCAATGCTGACAACAGTAAAATAAATAGGCGGACAATGTGAGAGAGAGAGAGAGAGAGAGAGAGGGAGAGACGGTTGATAACCGGGTAGAATGCTGTAGTTTCGTTGCAGCAAACTGAGATTTTGTACTTTTGTTTGTGTACTTTATTTACACAGCTTTCTTTATTGAAATTCTCATTTTGTACTATTATGGTCGCGGCCAGCAACTTGACATTGAATCCTAGTCAGTCCTGATCGAACTGAAAATAAATTCCAATGGAATGTTGACACCGAACACGGCTTTCATTCTGAAGAAATGCCTGCTTCGGGCTTACATTAATATAAATTATGAATCACTCAGGTGAATTACTATTAATCGTTTAATTTCCCTTTTATCACATTAACAATAACACCTGCAAAACTGTTCAACTTTTCACATTGGGCCCTCAAATAAATCGGCCCCCGGTCTAACGCAGGCGCACATGCACACACACACACACACACACACACACACACACAGCCTTAAATGTTTCATGTCAAACGAATAAATCCACCTAAGACTCACCTTGATTTCTGCCCATTCAATAGATTCCCAAATAGCCGGCAATTCAAAATTATCAGACACTTCATCCTGCTGTAATTAGTACCTGTATTATCAGTACGATAATGACAATCGTTGATAGTAGGCAGAGTGAAGATGAATTGTTGATTTCATCAATGGCAATTTAGTTTTAAATTAAATCGAAGAATGGAAATTGTTATTGAAAGAGATTTTTCGGAAATGCCGAGTGTTATAGTACCTCTCCGAATGGATTTTCCCCAAATTTGTTACCAAGTTTTTGGGCACGGCTTTTTCTAAAAGACTCTAAACGATTTGATGAAATTACCTTGCCGGTGTTTCGCTTCAAGTCATTCATTCATCCCTCAGATTAATGTATCGATTGACCTACCACGTGGATCAACCCACGGGTACCAGGTACTCAGGTGGAGTCTCTATTGAAGCGGGGGCAGTGGGATAGCGTTCCCACACGGCGCTAACGAGCAATACACCCCTACGAACGAACGCCTTTATTTCAGTCCCGTGAATGGTGTCTAATTAAAATCGGTAGTACCACGACTACATTAGGTTTTTCCAATTCTAGAAGTACATTTCTAGTCGCTGGGCAAAAAGCATGGGTACCACAAACCAGAACCTTTCTCGGCAATTTATTTCTCTGTATTTAACGTCGGTTATCTATTCGGGAGTTGTAGTAGTCGTAATTAATTTTTTCAGTTAATTGGGTACGTGCATTATGTATGGAGCCGAGTCAGAAACTCCACTCATCCATCTCAAGCAACCGTCGATGTCTAAAAATTGATGGATCATTGAGCTCCCTGTGGTTCTCAAAGCAATCCCAAAAATTTAATTGACATGATCGGAGTGAATTACTCTGACAAGAACGAAATTGAATTGAAATTAAATTGATCGGTGATGTTCAGTATGTTACGACTGCTCATGTAAAATCCGAGTTCACCAAAGTTAGATTTAGATTCGTTTGAACCGTTCCGGCACGTACTCAAACTCTGTCACAGGCCTCGGTACAATAAATAACCAATAAAATATTATTTCTTGAAGTAATTAGTCGTGTTTACCCGACCGTGGTTCTTTGATTTTGCCGATGCGGATTTCGTTAAGTCTTCCCACACGTGGCACATCCCGTAGTAATTGGTTTTTGTAACATACGATCCGGTCTCCCTTAAGTATCAATTAATCGCGCAGACCAGGCTTTACAATTCCCTGGAAGACACTTTACGACTACCCGGAAGGGTACGCATGTGCGTACAACCTCGATAGGTACCTATCACGTAGTAATGGTGGTACTAATTTCTGAATTGATGTGAGGTATTGGTTTTGATGAGTGTGGCACTGTTTTATTGAGGAGTCGCCTTCCTCGTTGAGAGACCACCTTTAGAGTTTGGAACTGAATTTTACTTTGACCTCACCTCATCGGAAAAGGTTAACCGTCAGTTGAAAAGGTTGTACGCCAAGAGCAGAGCTTATGAAATAAAAAAAAACTGGTTACGTGGAGTGCGTGGCTGAGTGAGAAAGAAATGAAACTGATCGATGATCATGTGTTTTCGATCAAAGCAAGGGAATTGGAAAACAAATTTTTAAAGGGTCGAAGGTTATTTCGGTCTGTCCTACCCATGACATCTCTCCTCTGCCCCCATCTGCCTGTACCAATTCTATTTTAATATTCGTCAAACTGTAATTATCTAGCTTAGATATCTAATCCAATGCACCATTCGTCTTCTACTGTATCTCTTTATGAAACTTCCGTACATCATTGTCTTAATTGTTAAATGTTTGTTCTACAGTGGTGGAAAGGAACAGTCACAGTCATTCACCCCGGGGTTAAGGAAAGTTTTATGTTGACGAGGGCTGTTTATTACAACCATCAAATGCATATGCTTGGAAGTTTTGTAGGATTTTTACGACTTGGAAGGGTACAAACTTTTCATTACGGTTGGTCGAAGACATTTTTTTTCCTGGGGATCTTTTGTAGCAGGGTGTAGTAGTAGTAGTAGTAGGAAGCGGTGACCTCAAACATGAACTAATCGGTTATTTGATCTGATGTATATGTGACATAAGAAGCAGCGAAACACATGACAAAGTCACACTGGTATATAGGTAATTAGCATTAATTATCGCTACATCCATCATCGCCAGGAAACATATTTTGTGTTGATAATTTTTTTTCGATAGAACCCCTTTCCGAGTTTTGCTTTATTTTATGGTATAGTGAAATAAATACTTAAGCAGGTGGGGAAAGAGTTTAAATCCATAACATTCTCAAGTTATATTGTTCAGATCGTTCATACTAAAGTCTTATTAAGTAAAAACATCTGTTGTAGGAAGTTGAACCTTTGGTTTTCATTCTTGGATCTACAAGCCACGCATATCATACGTACCACAACATTTGCAACACCTGACGATCATGTCTGTGACTTTAATAGAGTCAGCACGCCTTGATCTCAAATGTATCATCGCCGTGAAAGACCTAAATAAGCAATTAAAAACGGAGACGTGATTTTCGAGAAAGGTACAAGTACAGGTTCGATCATCCACAAACGTGCATCCGTCCTTTGTGCCTTCTTTGGAACGTTCATTTATTTCAAGCCGCTTCCGAGAAGCCCAAGTCCGTCGAAGACAAAAGAAGAGAACCCACAGGGAAGAAGAAAACAATGAGGCACGAGAAGTGGAATGGAGAGCTGAGTAAAGAAGGCATGACATCCGACATAGTTGTTTTTTTTTAATTGTTTCTGCTTTTACGGCTTCATTTCTCTAGTGGGCAAATTGATTTTCGATTCAAATCGAAGAGTGGATTCGACGAAAGGAGAGGAAGCGGATGTCGGGGTCATGTTTGGAAACAAAGACACTTCCGGTATGTCAGTCATCCTTGGCGAAGTTATGAATGGTCACGTCGTTTTATTTGGACAAAAACAGCCGCAGGTGTACGTGAGCGATTTGTTAATTATTTTGCGGGCACTTGACGAATGCTAACGAGATCGGGGAGACAGTGTGAAGAGCAGGTGTCGTGCAGGGAGCAGAAGAAGAAAGGTAGAAAATATGGCAATCAGAAAGATATAATTCATAAAGCGAACCTGAAAGACGAGAAATGGCGGAAGGTACGCCTCACTCTACGGGGTTGCCACCTCCGGAGGAACAGAAGAAGAAACAGGAAAGGCGTGAACGAGAGAGAGGAGGGTGCATTTCCGGTTGCAGCTGAAGATATCGTGGGAATCGTTTGGGTGCCTTGATTTTTTTGTCCTCATGTCGCGGTTGTCGTTGTCGTTGAGGATTCCAGGACGTCGGATTTAGTTTTCTTATAGTTTTTTTTTTAGTTAGTCTCGTGGCCTTTCCTCCCTCTGTTAACTATCTTCATATAGAACAAATTAAAAAGGCCCAGAAAATCACGCTAATTAGGCGATTAAAGGAAGACGTAATCTGATCATTTATCTTCACACATCAGTGCTTTGTACCTTCGGCAAAAGTGGCAGCAGAAGAAGAAGAAAAATCAGTGCTACTTTGCATGTGGCACTTGTGCACTTCTGTCAAAAGGGTTTTCTAACTCTTGTTTCCGGGTGTGTGTGTATGTGTTGAAGTCATAGCTGGGCGTCGGCTCGAGTAGCATTTTATTGTGCCATATTTAGTAGTCATTGAATTCAGTAAGAATACCAGGGAGTCTGTCAGACGGTGTCAGCGCAGTAGAATTTAATGTGTAATTTATGCACTCGTAGAGAGATAAACAATCGAAGAGTAATTTGCGATATTTCACGCCGGGAACTCATTGGCATCGAGTCAAGACTGTGGAAACACCCTGCGAATGCACGCTGCCTTCTTTGAATTTCCCCAAAAAGGTTACCATCTTGAGGGAATACCATTCTATGGTCATGCAGGGCCTCAAAGGGTTGAACGGCTTTTTGAAATTACTGAATTTTTTTTTAAATTTGCAGTACGTGGGGTATCTGAACCAAGCAGTACCTGATTCGACTGCGGTGGAAAGGGAAACAGAAGCCCGAAGTCGATTAATCTGAGCATTCTAACGAGGGAGCAAAGACGTGACAGCTTTTGGTCATTTTTCAGAAGTAAACAATGGAGAGGCTAATCCGCTTAAATTCTTCTCTGAATGAAAGCAAAGTCTTTGGTCGCCTTGGGTTGTGTCTTTCTCTCTCTCTCTCTTGCACACACACACACACACACACTCGTTCACATAGAGAAGACACTAAAGGTCTTTGTTGTCTGACGAAATGAATGATGGAACATTGCAGGCGGGTGTACAACCGTCGGGCAGGAAAGATGGTGATGACGGATCGGACTGAAAACACCCGTTCGAAGGCAGTAGACGAAAGAGTCAGGCCGTGGTAGATGAGAGGCGGTCACACAAAGGCAATGATTTTAATCATCGGACCAATTCGTTTTCGAAGGTTCTTAATGGCAACTCTAATTGACCAACTAATGAGAATTGAGATGTTTTCCCTTTTATTTCTTTTTTCTTATTTCTATGTTCGGTTGTTTTATTTATGACGGAAGGCATTTCTGACCCACCGAGTGTACCCCATCCCCCACACCTCCGAATAAATCAACCACAAATTAATTTTGGCCAATTCTGGTTGTTATTTGCTATGAAACCTCGGTATTTAATATAAATGGTGGACGGCAATCATCAACCATAAAACTATCAGTGTACAGTTCGTGTGATGTAAATATTTAAGTATATGAATTAGTAGATATAATATACAACAGTTGGTTTTTGTACAAATCGTTCCGTGATGAATTGCAGGTCATTATTTTAGCTGTGGCGAGCTTCATCGAACAGCACCGTTGAGGATCAGATGAGGACCAGGGTTTGATTGAGAAATATTAATAACTCAAACAGCGGCAGGGGATCGCTCTCCGATCGGAGTTCAAAATATCCCTCAGTTTAAGTGAGATTTGTAACACCTTTGGAGAGGTCATTTAGTAAATTCCCATTTCGAAAGATTAACATTCTGACGTTATTGTTTTGTCAACGGTAATACAGTTTCGAAGAAGGAACAATATCCATTAACTTACTAACTTATCCATTTCCAGGATCCATTAACTAGACGTTAAAAGAGAATGGGGCTTCGAGGAATGTGTCACACTCGGCAGTGTGATCAATGACTTCATGTCGTGATCCAGGAATTTGTTGTAAGTTCAAATCCATTACATTTATATATATAAAATTGCAAAATTCTCATTCCGTCAAGGTGTAGTGGACGGACAAAAATGACAAGGGAAATGGTAGCGAATCGAAAATTTTGCTATTGGGTGTTGTTAATGTATACACTGGTGTTGGGTTAAGAAAAGTTTTTAGTGAGTCATAAATGGAAATGTGAAGTGTATATAATCGTACCACAACGTGACACACGTTTCGAATTTACTTTTTGTGAATTGTTTACATAAAATCTGTCGCACGGTAACATCACGAACGTGTGGGGTGATACGGTGTATGCAGTTTACTAAAATGTATATATTAATTTAATTAGTTCGGTTTTGCCGAGTGTTTGAGTAACAATGACTACGCAGGAATCTTCCGTCGATGAAAGAAACATTGTTGAGACTTTGAAATTACTTTTGAGTCTGCAGAAGACTTGAACCTGGGCCCCAGATTGTAATTCAATCTGGTAACCAGTTGGTTGTATTTATTAGTACAATCAGAGTGTGTTTTATGACCTGCTCTCGTGGCGCAACAGATACACATTCAGATGTTTCACTCGGATTCTGAAAGATTTGCCACCGAGGTCGGGCGCTACCTAAGGCATTGTATCACACCCCTCATTGTATACAGTTCCTGAGTGTTGTTTGTGCCATTGTACAGTACGGTGGATAGGTTTAGCCCACCTTGCCGTCTGCCCAACGGTAAGTCAAGCCAAGCAAAAATCTGGGAGGATAGTTAGAAGGGTTTAAAGTAATTTGGATTACAGGTGTCTCTTCCATGCTATCCCTTTTATTTAGGTTGGTTACACCTAACTTGTTGACAAATTAAAGTTCTCTTCAAAACGAATAATGATACATGCTATATAAAAAGAAGTATCGGTGAGGATGGTTGAGTATATATGGGTACTTAGAATCGGTAGGAGTGATTAGAAATAGAGAAATGCGATATTAGTTTAGTGTGACATGCCATTGGTGAGGGGGCCTAGGTAGAAAAGTCCAGTTCGAACCAAGATAAATGATCAGGTTTTACCTAATCGAAGATATCTAACTGCTTTAGTTGTTACCAGAATTGTTAGTAATGGAACAAAGTTTTTACCGAACTCGTTGAAGAAAACAAGAAGACAGCAGAAGGCGTTAAAATAATGAAAATGGCGACGGAATGAGGGCGGTCAAAGACTACTAACGTCCTGCCAAGCCCAAAATTCTACGACCCACAAGTCTAGTTTTGTACTTGTTGTTCTCTCTTCTCTTCTCCTTCCTTCTTCTATTTTTTTCTATTCACCCTTTCTCCTCTTTCTCTCTCGTTGTTTCTTTCACCTAAAACGGAAATGGAATTTTACACACCGGAAATCTTAATCCTAGGTACTTTTATATCTTTCTCGGGTAGGCGACACAAACACCTACCTTTCCGGCTCCGCGGGCATCTCTTTTTGTTATGGAAATCTTTTCAGCGGCGTGGTTCGAACTGGTCGTTCATACATCTGACACGTCGACTGGGTTGTTAGTGCCCTGCAGGAGATAATTTTTGTGGGAGTTGAGTCAAGTTCACTTCGTTAAAAGTTTAACGAATTTGACGCGTGGTCAACAGTCCCAAGGGAAAAAAAGGCGTAAGCAATCATTTACATAGTTATCCCAAATTCATTATGCAAATGAAGTCGAATGAAGACGGGAAGATGAGGAAAAACATAAGGCTGGATAACTGGCAGATTGGAAAAGTGAAAAGGAAATAAAAGCTGAAGGGAAGAATTAAAATATTGTACAGCAAATGTTGGAAATGGTGAAAATGAACGATTGAAAGTATTGAAAGAAGAAAAACAAACTATTAGATAAGTTATGAGAAGTAGAGGAATTAAAATCAAAAGGGCGGAAAAAGAAGAAAAAGAATGAAGTAGACCTAGTAGGAGGCGAAGTGAAGTAAGAGAGATGAACAGATCAATTTAATTTCAATGGTGAGGTAGAAGACGAGTGAGCGAGAGGGAGTGAGTCGGAGAGGGGGGAAAGAAGAAATCAAAACCTGAACCTACTTCACGACTGTTTAAAGTAATTTAAACCTTCCGGAAACCTATTTTGTTTTCAGTGACCTTCGACGTGATATTACATAACGCAGATGTTAGTTACTCGGGTACTTGGAACGACCAATTAAAATGACTTCGGAAACGTTCACGGTACCGCTTGGAGGTTACCAAACCATTTGCAAAATGGTCGGTTTCTTCCTGTCAAAGGAACAACTGAAACAAACGAAAGAACATTGAGGTACCTGAAACTGTCAAGGGTATGACAGATGGTACCAGATTGCCGACTGGAGACGAACAACTACAGTCGTGTTATCTCCAGAGGTTGGGGTTGTGCCTTAAAGGTTTGAATTGTGCGTTGAACCACGAAGGTCACTATTACTATTGTGCAGGTAGTTGTGGTGGTTCAGAAACGCTTTGTACTCACCTGCTGTGGAGTTGGTGTCCGAGTACTACAATGGTACGAAACTATTTGCAGACTTCGTCTCAGGTTTTCCCCCGAATATTGCTTTTGCTTCCCTTTTTACTTTACTTGGTTACTTTCCTTTCATCATTCTAAAGATACTGTACGTATTTGCTTTACGAAAGATTATCTGTTCCTTCCTGCTTTCCGTGTCATACGCGTGCGTAATTGTTACCTTGCCAGGGTCTTTATATTTTACATTTTTGTCAGAGTCGTACAGGCATCTTACGTTGCTTAATCTCACTGAACCTCTTTCACGGCCGGCATTAGAAATACTCCCGGGAATATCCTTTTGTGAAGTTATTTAAGAATTTCCACCTATAAAAGGGATAATCGTAAAAATAACTTACTTCTGACCGTAAAAATAGAATTAGGTAGACCTTTGGTGATTGTGAAAAGGCTTTTTCGGTTAGGAAGTTTAACAGGTGACGGTAAGAAAGAAAAACCCACGAAAAGTCGGGGAGTTAAGCGAAGGATATCTTTTGAGCCGAGGATTTGGTCGTGTTCCTCCATGTTGCCAGCGACATTAAAATGGAATCGGGCTAATAAATAAGTACATAAATAAATAATACATAAAATCGGATTAACCGTGAGCGACAACACGGATTCCTCGTGAATGAAAAGAACGGACATTCGAGTTTCATTCATTCGATTTATTTGTACGGGGTGCTCGGTGACGCCAGCGCTCCAAGCGTACGCAGGCGTAACCCGGGGAAATGTCCTTTTTTCATTCGGAAAAAGTCAAATCGCACAGAAATCACGATGCGAATGTCTTTTGCGGTGAATATCTCTGTTATGCACAAGGCTCCCTCAAATGAAAATATTCATTGCGAGTGTTTCCGTACTCAAGTCAACTACCCAAATGAGTACCCCGAGAGCAACCTTTCCGTGGAGAAAAGGCTGTGCTCATGAGAGAGATCGAATGTTTGCTTTTGGAAGGTTATCCTATCCACTTAACTCATTCTTCTTTCGTCCCTGGACAGTGGAAAATCAATAGTTCTTATTACACATGACGTGAGTGTGTAGCGAATGAATTCTCCTACAACTGCTTAATTCATTGTAAATTATCAAGAGTGGGACGAACGTCTTCTACGCGCAATCGAAAGTTTAATTACTCAATAAAAATATATTAATATTTACAGTTATAGGTCAAGATCTTAATTTGAATTTTAATTAAATTTTTTCTGTACAATGTATTCGGAGGCGAAAAGATTTGGAATCGTCGAGTGGGCTCCCAAGTATGCTGGCCACTTACTTGTCGAGTTTATGGAATTTGGAAAAGGACGTCAAGGAGGTGTTTGTCACATTAAGAGGCTTAAGAAGCGCTTTCTGAGGCTGCAGGCAAGTTATCTGGTCCGTGCAGAAAAGGTGAAGGTAAAGGACGAAATGGAACCTACGATAAATGGCGATTTGGTTGATACGACTGTAGTGAAATGTGAAATCAGATATGTTGTAGGTGCGTTGTAGTAACACTGCATGTACGCGTGACTCCAAATATGGACGGTTAGGAACGCTAGATTTTTCAAATAGGAATAAGTGAAATTTCTCTCTTCGACCAAATCCATTTTTGGATTGTTGAAAACTAGAAAATGGCCTCCGTTTCTAGTTGAAATGAATTGTTTTTCTCCTTTTCGCTCATTTCTATTTAGCGTTCGCATCGTAAATTTTGAATTATCGTCTAACCCAGAGGTGTTCGAAGAACCGGCAACTAATTCTCACCTTTTGCAACCTGCCTCTTCAACTTTGACCAAATATAGAACACCTGAGTTTTTTCAAAAAAGTCTTTAAGGAATAAATAAGGCGGGTGTTTAATGATATGTGTAAAATTTTATTACTATTATATTTTGTACCATTTTCAAGCGAATCCGATTTCTATTGAATGAACCGATTTTCCGAGTAAGTGTTAAAACGAAAACAATTATAGTTTTCTTTGCAGTTTGATGAAATGGTAGAGCTACAGAATATCTTGGCTTAATAAAACTAATAGTGACATTTGTGAAACGATAATCTTCAACTTTTGTACATTAATTTCTGGTAATGATGGATGACACGTTCTTCGTTTCTTAAAAGAGACCTGATGAGTCCAAATATAAAGTCGAAATTTCCAGGAGGATGCAGGTCACGTCTAGGCGGATCGTAAAGTTCTAATTTGAGATTCAAATCGATTTAACCCTTTCCTATGAGATCAAAGTACAGGAAATTTGCCCGGGTGAAGATCTATGAGCCGAGCTGTTAAGGGCAGATTGGATAGGGTTAGACGGGGAAATCCGATTAAACGTTTATCTGCCACAATACATTATTGTCAGCCTAATGAAATATTAATTATGTTTCTCGCGCAATCATTAATAAACCGGAAACGAATACGTCGGAACTATTGAAGATCACCTCATGGATTTTATTGCTCTGCGGTAGCTACCTTTCGGGTGGTAAACAAATCAGGCGAATGACACCGACAATAGCACGAGTTCAAGCACCATCGTGGGCGATTTGAAACAATGGTAGTACTCTTCCGACCAAATATAATTGGGGGTATTCCGTTGAAACATGCGACCGAGTGATCTTTGAGTCTGCGGAACAATTTCAACAAACAGATCTCGGGGAAATCTGTGCCGATCAATCTCTGTTAATGATGTACAGATGTAGAGAACCTTTCCGTAAATGGCACTGATTGGAATTACAAATACTCGATACAATGGCGGTTATTGAAATAATTGTTCACATGCGCGGTTAACATTGGCGTAAAAAGGGCATGTCGGGTTTGGCTGAATCCGTCACACCCCGATGTGTAGTGTTGTGAGAGTCTCTTTTATACACAATGATTGAGGTGTAAGTTACATTTACGTAATTAGAATTCGACGAGGCTCTCAGATTGGTAACCGAATGACATTAATTGTGTCGAATACGTGGGATGAGAGAGTTGAACATGTGGAGGGCTAAGAAAGATACGGAAACGGTCGTTGACTAATGGTAGAGAGATGAAACTAGGGCCTAATGAGAAAATGTCAGAAATTTAGACGAACTGGAATAATGATTTGATCGATTTGAACGGCACCAGGAAACTAGTCGTGGCATGATACGATAAACTGCCCGGGTGTACCCATTGGTAGTGGCAGAAGGTGTTGCAACATGTAAAACGCAAGGACGGATTGCTTATTAAGGAAAGTATCAAGCTATTATGAATAAAATGCCAATAGTAAGCAAGAGTTCTTTTTCTCGACGAGGAGGTACTGGTACCCAAGCTCTGAGGACTACCGTTTGGTGCACCTGCGTTGTTGCATTTCTGTCGGTTCGCCTTCCTTTCCTCGTCCGCGATCAAATCTTTCACGCGTGTCAAAATCACCATGTCCAAGGGAAATTTTTTGTTTTTACTTTGTGAAACCCAAGCTAAATTCGGAGGAGTAGATAAACTCAAGAGAAAAATTTGCTTGTCTAAGATGGCGTAAGCAAAATCGCAGGCTCGAGAAAGCTGAAATAATCTTGTTTTAAATCGCGTTTCTTTTCAGGCACTGGCCGGACGCAGGACAGACTTGCTGGCTCGAAGACGGGGACCTGAGACGAAACCCTCGGTGACCCGGTACCTGAGGTGTACCTGACGAGCGATCCGGTGCATCCAACACTTGCTCAAGGGACAGAGGTAATTGGCGATGTGACGAGGATGACCCCCGGCGTTCGGATGTACCTGGAGATAGCATGGGCGTCCACTGAAGTTGTCGAAGGAGAATGATGAACGGCTGGCTGGTTGCCCTCCTGAGGACACGGTCATAGGCTTATTGCGTACTTCAGGTAAATGTAAATATACTGTAAAGTTAATAATACAAATCTGAGTAGGTCGAACAGGTAGTTTTATACTATCGAAATTGAGAAATACGTTGAAGATCCGTAGGTTTTGGTAGAGATTAGGTAAATCGGGTTCATTGTCTTCTTCTAGTTAATCTTATATATTATGTACCTATTCATGTTATTACTTAGATCAAAACCCTAAAGTTACTTCTTTTACCCAATATTCAATTCCTTTCCTGTAGACTTCTGTTTCTTCTTTTGCACAGTGTACTGTATACTGTTCTAAAATTATAAAAAATGCTGGTATCGCTCAAAACGTTAATAAACATCGGCAGTGCATGGTTATGTACAAGGACACTACATAGGAAATCTTAATTGCTATTAGATATATCTAGCATACCACCCCGAGGTGCAAAGAGCCTTCAATCCGGTAGTACTTGTACCTCTGACGTCCAACGAACTTGCGAGTAGTTGATTTCCTCGTCGGACTATATTTTTCTTCGTACCAGCCCGGATTGTTTTTTCTACCTAATGTAAGAGGTCTAGTGCAGAGAGGGAGAGTGCAAATCCCACATCGACGGTGTCAGACCAGTGTCCATTTAATCCAGGATGTGTATTTTTTCTTTACATTCAACTTCAAATTCACACGACCAGAAAATGTTTTTGTTTATAAAAGAGACAATTTAAAACAGGTTTTCAGGTTTTCACCGCATTTTTCTACAACAATAAGCGAATCCTGAAGTAATTAACAAGGGAACAAGAAAGAGAGAGATAGAGAAAAGGAAGGAAAGATGTTATTAATTCGAGCATTAAAACCGGAGTCTATTTTTCATTAAATTAAACATAAAGTAATAATACTTATATTCTCTTATTGAATACAATGGGAATGTGCATTGGTGGGTACCAGGTTTTCAGGTACTTCAGAAAACGTCGGACGCACACGGCTCGTTGTGAATAGTTTTCTTACATCACCCCGGTTGAAGTAGAGAGGTTTTGTTTATTCAGGTAGTTTAGGGTAGTGCGATAGCGTGACACCATGTTTACACAAGTAGTCTGCAAGGCTTCTTCAAACATTATCGAAGAGCACCCGATGAAGGGAGCCTGCCCGAGAGAAGACTGTGCCTTATGTCGTCAGGGTTGTTAACATCATAAATGAGCTCCGGGCAGGATATGATGTACCTGAAAACCCCCCAAAACCTGGTGGTACCTATTGGGGTACCTAACATGAAGATGGTAGCAGTGTTTGGTAGTAAAATGCACAAAAGTGTTTTTGTGTGTCCTCCAAATGTCTACCTTCCATTTCTGTTTTTTTTTTGGTGAAGGAACGGAGTCCTCTGAGAGCATCTGTGGGATGCGATCGAGGGGGTTCAACTTGGCAACGTCGCTTCGTTGGGAATAAAATCGGTTTCCTGTTTGTTCCAGAATCATTAGATAACTCGATTCGCCGGACGTAGAAAACGATTATCTCGACCTGCTAACGATTAACCGGGTTTGACGTCGTTAAAAGACTCACTTCGAGAATCGAATCTCGAACGAGGTGATTCCTTTTTCCGTTTCCGGTGTGACCAATTGCATTGAACACTTGCCGTGTGGATCGGAATCATGTGTGTTTATGTGTAAGAATGCATGCGTATGTGTGCGTGCGTATCATACACATACACCACGTGCATTTGTGTGTACGGGAACGAGTGTAGGTGATTTATGAAGTTCCTCGTGTTTGGATTTCTAATGAAAACTGTCTAGGGGTACCTGGTTTGACTGATGTCACCTTAAATAGTCCTACTCTATCCCTACACAGGCTTCAGTCCTGTCTCTAGGGTTTATGATGTTTTTGCAAACAGATTCAAGATGAAAGTGGGAGCTGAGTATCTAGATCAAAGTTTGATGGACCCGACAGTTAGGCTCAAATTTTTTTGTTGTAAATATTAATAGATCAACTTATTAGTAGGTGTGGATAGGAGACTAATAGCGTAATGGAATATGGGTAACACAAATAGTGTAATGTCGGAGTACACTATGTAGCGGAACTGGACGGGACCTAAAATAAGCTTTCATAAATATATATAAGAAATATGATTAAATGTGGATGTTGCCAATTTAAAGAGTGATCACTCATTTGAAAACCGTAGTTCGTTCAAAACGGTAGTTCGTCTAGTTTACAGTTGATGTCTAATGAATGATAGCGCAGCGAAAAGGTAAAACCCAATTGGGGTCCTCACGGTCGGCTGTCCCTATCAAGGAAGTGGAAGAAACCCCAGAAAGGAAGTTACGAATTACTTTTCACAACCCCAATTTGTGTAATTATGAATGAATGAGTAAAATTAAAGGTTCGACGGGAAGTAAGGAAACAAGTCAAAGTCGAATATCTCAAGTCATCACCTGTCGTCCGTCGTACTCGTTGAAGGTTTTTGACCGAGTTACGAAATCTGGTTCATAACTTTCGGGGGTTTTTTCGTCCAGTTCACAATGATAAACTCGCGGGTAGTGTCACCCTTGTAGTGGGAGTAAGACATTGCGTCTATTGTGTCTACACAAGTGCCAGACCGTTACCCATAATCCATTTCAAGGATGGCATGGGTACTCATCCAGAGAAGAGAATTAGACCGAATCGAGGGGTGAGAACAACAGAACCTCAAGGAAAACAAAAATCTCATAAATTGTTTCCCCCAAGCGATGCGTAAAATAAATTGATTGATTGGATATCGAGTGGATGAATGAATGAATGAATGGGAAAGTAGAAATATCCCCCGACAAAACAACTTACGACAGCAACAGAGTGACTCCTGAACATCCGGAAAATTCATCCTTAAGGAGGGAAAAGGGTTTTTCCGGTTGAGAAGGCAGGAGTGGATGTTCATTTCCGGTTTCCCATCGGAAACGGACGACTTCCTTTCCGTCACCTGTTTCGGACGATTTTCGTTTGGTGAAATTTTTTCTCACGTGGTGATACTCATAAAAGTACAATTGTCAGCAAAGTGGGCTACTTCTGTAACACCAACCATCTGCTGACGTTGTTACCAGTCGAGACCGATTTCTGAGTTTCCTACACGCAACGACTGTATAGGATTTTTACACGGGAAAATTGTGTCGCGAGCGCTCGTGTGTTGGCGCAGATTTTGGAAACCACACGAGTGTTTCTTCTCACGTAAAGATCGTTCGATTAACACTTATTTATTTATTTTTTTATTGGTTAGATTTATCTGTATAGATAGAACTCATCACGGGGAATCACTCACTTCGTTTTATGTTTGAGCATCAAAATATTTTATTCCTTCTTTGACCGTCACACTCAGACCTTGATTATGCTCACATGAGACATCAAAATTTACAACCAATTTCGACGCAAAGAGTGTTTATGAAATTTATAACACAAGGGGAACTAAATAATGCGGCCATTTATGTATATAAAAAATAAGTACATAATAAAAGTAGAGTCGGGGAGAGGCAGAGAAATAGAAATAAATGAATAAAACTTGGTGTGGGCAACGCCATTTCACGGCCCACGGGAATCGATTCATTTACATAAATAACCGTCACTTATAAATAGTTTGGTAGATACTCGTAACTGTAGCACTACAAGAGCACTACGAAAGAGTACCAGGGTAGTGGCATGCAGGTTAATTGATTGTTGAGTAACACTCCAACAGTTCTCGCGAACCGTGGCAGTATTAAAAATTAATATGTTACGTACCTCAGTTATGTAGCAGCGTTGTGCTCGTTTAGCTTGACTCGCTCCAATGTTATGTATGTATTTAATAGACTCGTATGTACGCGAAGCACGTGGCAAGTTACCGTTGCAGATTTGCTTCGTTTAATGTGAATAATCGTTGTGTAAGTTGTTTGACGTAAACAACGCTCGTGTTTTCGCATAAATAATACTATTAATGTCCGGGTGACAGTTAATAAGTCCACAGGAGAAGTGACTGGTACTCTCCTTTTCACTTATTGTTAATAAATTTTTCGGTTTCGTGGAAACGAAACGTTGTTTATGTTTAAAATAACGCTCTTGTCGAGGCGTTCGAATGTTTCAGTTTGACGTCGTATCAAATTTCTTTTGCTATATTTACTTAAATGTTGCTTCCACTCGTAGATTGTTGGTTATTTTCGTAGTTTTAGGTGTGTACCTACAGGTTTGGAGTGTATGTTCTTCATGTTACTGTTACCCTACGGGGTGTTCTGGGTTGTTGTTTACCCTGTCATGTTTCTCTTTTCTGTACCAGCAGCAAATATACAAGGATACCAGTAACTTATTTTCCTACGTATAGATGACAGTAATTATGTTGACCTATTACTATACATATTTATGTATGGTATTTTGCGTTTTTGTTTTGAATAAATAAATAAAAATTGAGGATACAGTATTTGTCTTGAGGGCGAACACTTCAAAGTATTTAGTTTTATGGTCACCTAGTTATGCTTAACGAAAAGGATGTTTAAGCTTCATAACAGAAGTTCTTTACATTGATTTACCTTTCGAGTTTTTTAATTTGATGGGGGTAGAAACTACCCTTGTGAGTGAGAATTTTGTGACCACGTGAAAGTTTCAATGACGAGTACTCTTATGTAGTTTGTTAGTTCAGTTCGTAGTTTTCAATGTGTACAGATTCACATTAGGCAGTGAGTTTTTGCCTAATGTATTTTTTGTTAATTTTCTAGAGGACTCAAGAGTACCTGGTAATCTCACAGATTTCCCTTTATGCAGCAGGTCATGAATGTTCTGGACGAGTACCTTTGAATATTCACAATTTTGGCAAATACTTTTTGACGGTTCCTCTCGGCACGAGCCAAAAATAAGGCAGGACTGTGTTCTTTTTTTTTAAGTTTAAAACAAATCGCTTGTACGAATTGTTGCAACCGTGCAAAATTTAGCGATTTACATTAAATTATTAATTATTAACAAGCAGAAAAATTTGGATGGTTTCGTTTGAGTCCGAAGAGAACAAAAAAAACTCATTTTAAATGAATTTAAATCCGCTGAGAAGGATGGATCTTTTCTGCTGATCGGTCCGACTAACTCGAGACCTGATTTCGGTGTAAAATCAGGTACGGGAAGGACAGCAGAGAGACTTGCCAGGTGTGACGTTCGTGACAGAAGCGAACAGTTGGATTTGTTCGGACTCGTTCGGCTCAGGTTCTCCCTTTAGGGAGAGGATTGCTGATTTTGTATTGGAAAGAAGAATTCAGGTTTCGGGTATCGTCACCTGTTGGTTAGGTATTCACCGGTGACGGGTAGGTTCGGCGAGGTGAGAGGAATGGCACACGTACCTGATATCTGCATCTTATCGTATAGTTACATAAAGAAATACAAAGGTTCACTTTGAGTGGGGGTACGCGGAACTTATGTAATGCCTCAATAAGTTTTATGTAGCTATTTGAATGCGTACACAACTGTTTTATGTATATATTAATATTAATATGGATCACTTTAAGGTACATTACAATACTTTTACTGTATTATGTATTGATATATATAGTTCTATCAGTACTACATAGGCTCACGTTCGTTTCCTTATTTGTGTGATTGTGTACACTGTTTCTGGTTTGGCAATTTACATTGCAACTCGTATAATTACATATAATTATAAATAATTTTATATAACCTTGTACATGTTAGACTGACGCAAATATTCTTATGTTTCAGTCATGTGAATAACGAAATGAAATTAGGAATAGAATCGAACTTCAGACTCGGTGGAATGCATCACTCCCAGCGACGTGAGTAGTGAAATAGAATAAAAACGAGAAAGAATAGTTTTTGTGTTGAAACGAGTGAGTTCTTTTCAAGTGTATAGGTTTTTTAGTGGCGGTTGCGTGCTTTGTTTCCCCGGTGAAAGGAGTCACCACGAGGTTAACCCAAGATTGCAAGTTTCACTCGGTCTGCCAACAGCTACGGGGTCCTTGAAACCAAGGTCGGAACCTACTTAGCCAGTCGAGTAGTCCCACCACTCACTGCCTCCGTCCTGTTCTATCCGCACTGCACCACTTGACTTTTTGTCAGTCGCTTTCCTAGGCAATTCCCATAAATCACGTTTTGATTTGGTCGCGCGTGCCACTGATTGAACATATACAGGCAAAGGGCGTTTCAGTGATGTCGATGTCTGATTCGAACTGGTTCAAGTACACAGAGAGATGTCGGGGGTGCTGATGAAGAACTTGAGGACAGAAGAAGTGGTGGCTGTCTCTTCCTCAAGTACCTCACTCGGCGAGGACCTTTCGAAACCATCGACTTCACTGCTTCTTTCGCACTGGTTCTGGTTCTGTGTAATAGACACGTTCATGAAGTGTGCCCACATGTAACAAGATCCACTTTCAGGTTTAAAGTGCCTACCTGGTCTGTCAGACTGTGAGCTGCATACCTAACCCTTGATACTCGTGCACTTTGATAGACTGGTCTGCGAGAAAGCAGTTTAATTGAAATCGATCGGATCGAATGTCAATCAGCGGTCTGTTCTTTTTTTATAGTCCAAGTAGATCGATCGATAGTTTTTTCTAGTTTAGTAGTTTTTTAATGGGGCTGTACATGATACGTTCAGGGTTCTTCTCCAGGTGAGGTACCACCTCTCAGGGGAAACCGACGGTTTCCGCTTGTCTGGTCAAGAGACGTCCGTTCGCACGGCACCTTCCCAAACGTCCAACGGGTACCTGGGTCATTTCCCTTGGAGCTTCATCCTCCACTAAAGAGGATCGTCAAGGTCGAGCACGAAGATATCAGCGTGGGTTGGTAGTTGTAAGTGGACTCGGGCTTTAAGCGAACAGGTGGGCACTTTCATTCAAATTTTCATACCTTATTGTGCCTTATCGGTGACGTCATATATCACGGCCGATCGGTTCTTGTCTACGGGAGAGATGTAAAATTACCTGCCCGGAAATTCTTGTGAAATTTCAATGTCACATTGTGAACTTCGCTCTTGGATGGTGTTCTATGAAACCAACAAGTACTGCTTTTTTATTTTCAAATAAATTTTTTTTAATAAAATCTTTGCTATTAAATTTTGTTTATTCAATTCCTTTGCACTTTTCCCACATGTTATTTTACCTTAATTCCACAAATTATGGAAATAATTTTCAAAGGAGGTTAATAATTTGTTGTGATGTTAATAATTCTGGAACAATTTAGGAGTTTTCAGGTATGTTTCTGATATATTGGGTGGGGCTACGTACGTAATGGATCATCAAAAAACAAACAAATGCACCAAAAAATAAATCATTTTTTTAAGTATTCCCGCCAATATTTACTTGCTCAAGTGGTTGGAAATTAATGGGTTTGTGTCATGAGATTATAAAATTTAAGTAGTCAGAATCCAGTGTTGTTTCTGGTACTTTGTACGATGAAGTTAGTGACGAGTGGTTTAATAAGGAGCAGTTCATTCCAAATTCGCTAGATGTCGGTAGAAAATTTCATATTTATGGAAAGTTTTCGATTAAGACTGTTTAAGTCATAAGAAGTCTACTGGTTTGTGTTAGGCGATGCTAAAACTTAGGAGGTATCAGGCACACTTTGCTTCTGATACTATGTGGGAGGAGCTTCATAGTTTAGGGATGAGTAGTTCATCAAGTTCCAGATGTCCAAAATGAAAAAATTTTCGTTTCTAACAAAGGGAATTTTACGGGTTTCGTATCAGGCAATTATAAACATTTAGGAGGTATCAGGCAAACTTGGCTTCTGATACTTTGTGGGAGGAGCTTAGTAACTACGAGTTTAGGAACGACTAGTTCATCTGAAATCCACCAGATGTAGTCCAAAATACAAAAAATCCCAAAACATTGAGTCAAAATTTTCGTTTCTACCAAAGGGAATTTTACGGGTTTTGTATCAGGCAATTATAAACACTTAGGAGGTATCAGGCAAACTTGGCTTCTGATACTTTGTGGGAGGAGCTTAGTAACTACGAGTTTAGGAACGACTAGTTCATCTGAAATCCTTTAGATGCCACTAAACATTTTAAAACATTTTTAAAACGCGGGAGCAATACCGCAACATATAGAAAATTGACTTCTCTTCATATGCAAGCAAGTGCTACTTCTGTTTTTTTGTGGAAGGATATTACGTCTTTCACAAGCTTTAATCTGCAACACGACAATACTTTAGAGGCATCAAATTAACATTTCATGTTATTACTGGACCAGTAAATTTATGTTAGGATTTATGGTTCCCTCTAACATAACCCTCAAAAGATGAAAATACGCAAGTCATAGTTCATTGCAAAATGTATTTCATAACGTACCCTCTGAAAATAATCGGAACACTATCAGTGGTAGTATCACACAGGCCATCGAACATCTTGCCCGAAGTACCTGTCTCTCCTAGAACGGTTGTAACTGAGGAGAGAACTTCTCACTGCACCGACTATAAATAACCGTCGCAATATTATCATTAATCCGATTAGTCTGTTACGTAATTAAACGATTATTAGATATGGTAACAACTGTTTTACTGACTCTTTTGATTAGTTTCATTCGGCACTGAACGTTCCTGCAGAAATTGACGCTCATAAATGATAAAATATTAATCCTGTTAACTATAAATATATATATATTACAGGAGTAATTAACTATCCGTTTTGTGAGTACGTAGCAGTGCCCACTGTTTTCGTCACTTACGATTGTTTAATTTTTTATTACCTTTTCCGCGTTCGCCAAAGTGAAAAAACGTGTTGCACTCAAGAGAGTTATTAATTACCCGTACCTTGCGACCAAGTGAAAAAGATTCCGTTTTTATTACTCGGTAATTTATTATTCCATTGCAACGGCTCCGTATGAATAATTTCTTTTAACCGGTTCGAAGAGTAATTTATTCCTTCCTCGGAATAACAACTCTTAAATCAGTCAACCACTGAATGAGGTTGGTTTTAAAAATATTACTCGGGTAATTTTTTATTATGGAATTTACTACGTGCTGTTGCGAGGAACATCTCACATAAGAAGTTTGGCTTTATTATTACTGATAGATCCGGTGTCGGGAGTTACCACTCGTAATTTTTAGGGGTTCGTTCCCATGCAGGGGCGGACACGGGAAAATGGAAGTACTTTCATCATTGGATACCCATCACAATCTCAGCACTTATAAATGAGATAAATCAAAAAGAGACACCCGAATCATTCAGAAAGTTCTTATTCGTACGGGTTCCATGTCTCGCGGGTACCTGATCGGCAGTAATTAATTAATATAATTTCCTATCAGGTGTACCCGGGTACCTTCACAACGCTAATTTATTAAACCATGCGACTACACTCTCCTCGATTCACCACACTGGTTAATTCATTTCTCTTGTTGCGGGTGTCTTCAGGCACGGGTACCTGAATGAATGAATGAGATTACGCAACCCGGGTCCCCCTCTCTCTCGGGCAGGTGGACAATCAAAACTGGAAACAAAACCCGAGTCGTTTCGTATCGAACCTTAGAGGCAATCGGTAGCCAGGGTTCGAACGGGTTCGACCTGGAACCCGAAACCTGACAAAAAAAGCGATTCGGGGGTCGAATGGGAAGTAACGCGAGCGTACCTGTCCCGTGGGGTGTCTTCTGTTTCGGTCCTTCTGTTCTTCTTCTTTTCTCTCCACTTGCTGGGTTTAAAAAAACAACAAAAATTATTAGTTCGACCGTCGTAAACATGTTATTATCATTAAGGGCCCTAGGAATGGGCCCCGTGGCCCCAGGGAGTCCAATTTTTTTCTTTAATCTTTTTTTTTTCAGAATTCAAAACGCCATTTCCTCTTCAACACTTTCCTACCCTGCCTTGACTGACTCGCTCGCTCGTTCGCTGGCTGGCTGCCTGGCACTCATTCTGATCCAACTTCTTTTTTGTTTGGACCCCGGCCCTATCGTGTGGACGAGAAACTCTTTGTTATTTGTTTATTCGTAGAAACGGTCCTTTATTGTTTTGTCAGAAATAAATTTCCTGGTAATAAAATATTTTAACTCGCAACGGGGTAGTTACCCGTGTGGGAGTACCCGAATTTGAGGTCGTAGCCGTGCTGTCAGCATCCCCCACCTACTTTTTCGAAGTTGTTTCTCGGGCAAAGTAAGTCCGACCAACAGGTACAGTGCAACCACCCCTGTCACCCTAATAATTTTTTGTTCTTTCGTTTTGAATCAATAGCTCAGATACAAAGGTACGAGAGAGTGAGAGTGAAAGAAACTCGGTGTGTGTGCCTTACTAGGAAACAATTTCAACGAGTGGAGAAGAATGGTAAATAGACAGAGAGAGAGAGAGAATAAAAAGAAGAGTGAAGAATAAAAAACCATAGAAACGGGCACGAACCTTGAAAGTCCTTGGGTATTAAAGAGGCACGCACCCAGGCATTTTAAACGGATGACTCTGAGAATTTTAAGTTGACCGTTTGCGTCAGGAGATATCGACGTCCGTTTTCTCATTCGCAAAAAAGGTACCCGTCAACTTAGGTACGGGTACTTAACGAGTTTCTAGAACCTGAAGAGGGAGAAAATGGCGCGCAGCAGTTCAATTCTGTGTGAATGTATTCAATCGACTGGAAAAGGTCTCCCCGAGGTCTTAACCTGCAGTAGCTGCTGCGGAGGAGGTACCTGCTTTGGAAGAAGCACTTGATTGTATCTGATGAGGTTCAGGTTGTCGTACCTGAAAATACTTACAGTCAGGAAGTCACAAGTCTGCGACGAATTACTTCGTTTCTATTTGTCTCTCATAGTCTGAATTCGCTGATTTCATGAGGTACCCTCCAGGACACCACAGCATCAGTACCGTAGGAGTACCTGGAGTGCAGGCACACTTCTCTTTGTCACCTTTTCCAGTTTGCAGGTATTTATTCTATGATAGAAGTAACGGGGCCTCAAATAAACATCTCGTGTATCTATTTATGAATGTACTTAAATGGTTAACACTACGGGGAACAAAATTAATGTTATTTTCAGGTACGACAACCAGACGGTAGTATTTAGTACTCGCTTTTAGAAAAGGTTGTCAGTAGAAAAGGTGAAGTCAACGACGAGTTAAAATACTGCAGCCTTGGAACTGGACGGTTTTGGCGATTCATTCGAAAATGTAAATCAATGAAAGGTACAATTCCATGAACAGGTAGCAAGTACCTGAACGTTAGGACGTGGGTAATGAAAGAAAATTAAAATCCTTGTTTTTGAAGAAACAAAGAGACGACGGAGCGAGAGAATGAAGGAAAGGACAATGAGAGAAATTTTAGGTTGAGCAGACAATGACCGGTACCTCGACACCCAGGTATTTGAATTCAATCAAGGTACCGGAGTGTTCACTAAATGGCAGGAAGAGAGTCTTGAGGGAAGCACCAGGCACGGGCACCGTCCACACGTCTCCGGATGTCAATTTTTCCAGTCGAGCAGCAATTAAAGTTAATCCGCATTTTTGTGTTGACATTACTTTAAGGCATCCGGTACCTGTGAATTGGTAATTAAGGTACCCTCTCGTCTCTCCTTTAATTTGCATGCGATTCGGATTAACTCGGCGCTCGCCTCGCCTACCGCCACCTCTTCGATTTGCAAATTCTTCTTGCCGGCGACGTGTCGTACACGTGTGACTGGAGCCTTCGACGAAAGCGCTCGAGGCGTTCCCAGGGAGACGCTGATACTCGACGCGTCCACCAGTGAGGAGAAAGACCAAGGAAAACACTGCCGGACAACTCGGAATGGAGAACAGAAGGATTAGTACCTCCGGGAGACAGTACTTTTGTGCGTGTAACCGCCACGAGGGTGCAGCTCTTCGGTAGCCACCCCTAAGGAACTCAGGTATGCAGAGGAAACGATAAATCAAAACCAGAAAATGCAAAAATAAAAAAACGCACCACTAATTTTTAAAAAAATCTTTATTTGTTTATATATAATAAATAAAAACGATGAAGATGACGACGAAGGAAAGATAAATAGATAGAGAATAAAACAAGACGAAAGATACATAGAAATAGAAACAATGAAACAAATACAACAGGAGTAATAGTTGGAATAATAATAATAATAATAGATGAAAACAAAAATCCGATGAAAATAGTCATAGTAAAAATAATAATAATAATAATAATTATAACAAAAATAAAAATAAACATGTGGGGGATGTTGAGAGGGGGATGACAAAATTGATTAAATATTAATGAAAGAAATCTCTTCCTTTTGGGGCGTTGGGGTGTAAAGAACAAAATTACTTTCGGACGTTTGAAAACTGTTTAATAATATCCGTGTATTTATTATTAATCTATATAAATACAGATATAGTTTGGCCGGAAATCCCGTGACTTTACGCGCGCGTTCCTACGCACGTCTTCCCCCTCCCCTCCTCCCCCTCCTCGTCATCAGTATGTATAATATATATATATATATATTTATATTTATATGTACATATAACCGCGTATTCAAAATATAATTAAAAATATAATATTAATATAAAACCAGTTTTTCAACGGGTCAGCGTGTTCGCGCGCGTTAGCCCGGGAGGAAACCGCCACACTCTGCGGGGTAAAACGAAAACTTCGTTTCTTCTATTTAGTCTTATACAACATAAACGGACGTTCCAACAAGGCCGTGGACGGGTGGAAAGCCGGGCCGTCAGCCAATTGCAGTCTCCAAAGATTTAACAGTACATAATTAATAATACATAAAAAAAAACATGGAAACATGATGAATAAATACATATGTACACGAGGTGGGGTTCCATCGGGGGTGGTGGTGGTGGACAACTCGGGTCGAGAAGGTGTAAGAAGCGGATTTCCTTCGGGAAAAGGAAAAAAAAGGGGGGGTCGAATGACTAGATTTACGGTTGGGTCGGCGATGCGTTCGCCGGGTCCGGGTGAAGGACGCGGGAAAGGTTCAGGCACTGACTACAACAGAGCGAACGCACTCGACCCGAAAAGTCGTCAAGTTGACTAAAAGGGAGGCGAACGGGTGGTGTCGACGGTGAGAGACGCCGTTCAGACGCGGTTTCCAAAGGAGAAAACGCGACGAGACGGTGCTCGATAAGGCGAGTAGGAAAGGAGACAAAGACAAAGGAGAGAGAGAGAGAGAGAATGAGCAGGTAGAAGGAGAGAGTCTAGACGGTCGTGACGACGACGGGGACGTTGTGGAACCAAAAAGACAAAATGCAAGAGGTGGAGGAGGTCAGCCATGGACTCTCTTAACGTCACAGACGACTACCAATTCAAAACTAGAAACGGGCAAAGACGGCGAACAGGAAATGGGAGCGGGTTAAGACCGGAAATGGACAAGAGAGAAGATGAAACATCGCGGAGGCTTTCCAACCCGCCACGAAACGTGCTTAATACTTCCATTTCCATTTCCTCCCGAACTCGGGCTAAAGTCACGGGATTTCCGCCTTTTTTTTTCTTCAATGCGCTACACGCTGTTTACTCGCATAGTCCAGGCACGGTCAAGTGAAGAAGAGGAAGAGGCGTCGTTTCCTGGAGGGCAGGTGGGTCACCAACAAAAACAACGTCGAAACGAGTGTGACCGGGTTCGCCCGTGGGAAGTGACGACCTCGACCAAACCGCCGTATCAAAGCAGACGACAGAAGAAGAGGTGCGAAGAGAAGGAAGAGAAAACGGATATGCAAGCGGAACCGGAAAGGGAAGAAGAGAAACGCACATGCAAAGAGCAGAAGAGAGAAAGGAGGAGACAGACAGACAGACAGAGAGAGAGAGAGAGAAAATAAGAATTATAAATTTGTTGTCGCGCGCCCCCCTGGATTTTGTTTACAATTTTTGTTTCTGTTTGCAAACCGTTTTTAATTAATTAATTAATTAATAATAATAATAACAATCGTTATTACTATTATTGCATTATTAATATTATTAAATTATCATTTCGAGAAAATCACTCAGGGCTGTCGAGCAATCGCTTTTCGAATGTTAAAGGAGACGGTTCCTGATAGAGTTTCTGACATCGGCATCCGTGACTACTATAGTATTGGTGACAAGATTCACATATTTGTACGAGGCCGCGACAGGGCCAGTAGCAGAAGAGACAGGGCAGGATGAGGGACATGAGGCCGAGGCACCCCCATCGGGCGTAGAACATGTCCCGGCTGCAGCTGCACGGGTCGCTCTCGTAGGAAACAGCCTCGTCGTTCGAGCAGTGGTAGAAGAAAGCTTTCGCGCAGCACAGGCATGTGGTGTAGTCGACTATCGTGTCAGCAGAACAATGGCACGTGCCGCACAGCCACTTGGAGGGCAGGGGCCGAGGCGTTCGACAGGACTCGCACCTGCACCTCTTGCACTCGGAGCAAATTATGTCGTCGTTTTGCCTCGAGCATTGCAACTCCGTTTGGAATCGGTCCTTTTTGAACGTGGCGCTTGGCTGAGTCGTCACTACCTTTTCTTCCACGACAGCGCCGCCGCCACCCAGGCCGCCGCCGCCGACTCCGAGACCTGCATGCCTCTGACTGCTCCTTTCGCCGTGTTTGCAATTCCTCTCCAGACCCGTCACCGGCAGCGTCACCATCGCGAAATTTGAGTCCCTCCGTGTGCCATCGTCGGTCACACCGGGTCCCAGGCTGATGCCCGTCGAAGGAGGCACGGCCGACCGAATCGTTCTATGAACTGGCTCTAACTTTGGTTCGATTAGACTTAGACCGGACCGCAACGGCGTTTCTACATATTCGTTCGCAGTTCTTTCCGTTTCCGGTCGCGGCAACGTTAACGAGACCGCTTCCACCGAACTATTGACACTTCCCGGTACAGTTCGACCTCTGGTCGCGGAATTGGTTAAAGAATTAGAAAATTGATTAGTGTTCTGTAAGCGACTCGTCGAAAGGGAGTGACTTCGTCCGGCCAGGACCGGAGTCGCGGGAATCAAATTGTTTTCTAGGCGGCCGTTCGACGAGGTCACCGCCGGGAAATCGCAGGCGTTTCGGCGAACGCCAGCACCACTGCCCGGGCCACTGCCGCCGCTAGTCCGTGAACTGCTCCGCACTAAATTGGTAGTCCGTATGGGCCCCGAAGACGTGATGGGCTGTAGCACACACGTCTGGGGAGGAGGAGCCGTCACGAGGGCCATCTGGGGCCTCGAATATACGCGCACAGGGCAGTTGGGTCGACGAGGCGCTGTCGGAGGGACCTGACTCCCGTCGACGCGATGGAAAATCGGCTCTCCGGATTCTCTGACGTCCAGTGGCATGGCCGACAGCAATGGGGTAACGGTTCTTTGTTCGGTTGGAGCAACCCCGTGTGGGGTCTCGAGGGACCTGCCCCCATGACTCTCCATCGAGTTAGAAGCGGCCAATCTTCATCGGACCGGTCTGATGGGTTTCTTCGCTTTGAACCACTTCATCGTGCAGTCTTGACGTCCGTCTGGAAAGAAAAGGGAACCGAAGTTTAGTAACCTGTTGCACACACATCCTCCATAGAAAAGCACAACTCCATACGGTTCATCGGCGGTGCACATGGCTCAAGGGAAGCAATGGGAGCCGCTGTACACTCCACCAACGCACAGGGCGGTTCCCTCACGATGATATTCAATTTCAATTCATCATTACTGACTTCGACGAACAGACCCACTGAATGAAGGGATTGGCTTATGGCAACGTCTTCCTTCTTTTATTACACTACAACCGACATTACCCACCATCGTCTTGTCATACAACAGTAGTCGTTGCCCAAAGATAACATTCCCCAACCTTTTTAGACCAGGCAGAACATCAAAGCAGAATCAACTAGTCTCTTCAATCAAACTGTGACAACACGATAAGACAAATCAAGGGTGGCACACCACCTGATTACAAGCGGAAATGGCCTGCAGGGTCCGAACATCTTCATTTGGCCTCTCGATTTCCACACCCACAGCCCACTCAGAGGCTTTGTCTTTGACCAGACCCAGAGGAAAAGGTTAACGGAGGCACCAAACAATTAAAAAAAAAACTAAAAAATAGTTTGGAACTTAACCCAACCGCTTTCTCGTAGGTTGTCAATTGTACGTATGCATCTTGGGTGTGTATATGTGTGTGTGTGTGCATTTGTTGCACCCGTGTCAAGCCCACGTGAGCTTCTCGAAGACACAAAACGCATGCAAGGGTACAACAACACGCCCAGAAATTCTTTGTTTCCTCTCCAATGCTCCCTTCAGCAATGTTCTATTTTTAAAAATCTGTTTTGACTTGCTTTCCAGTTCGTCCCTAAACCACTTTATGCTACATGCACTCCCAACGTGTAGACAATCAATTCAACGACCAACGTGTTACGAATTACGAAGAAACCATCCGAAAGCACCCAAACAAGGTACTCGGCTACCTGGTAAACGAACACGAGGCAACTCAATTGTCGATAATCATTTGTTTCCGCCCTGGCATGTTACCACCGTTCGGAGTCCTCAGGACCCGATTCTGCACCAGTCACAGAAAACCCGTAAGAAATTTTTAAAACAAAGGGGGAAGGAAGGGAGGCCCACTAAAAATGAAATAAAAACCCGACTGCCATTTTCGGTGAGCCCATCAAAAATTTGGGAAGGTGGAAAGCTAATGATTCCGCGACCGGAGGCTACAATGTCATCATCATCATCAACCTTCCTTCTCTTCTTCTTCATTTCTCTAACGGTCTTAAGACGGTTCAACACTAATGATTATGTCACAACTCTTGTCTGAATCTCATCTCCCTAGGTATCCGTGACAATTCGTCCATGCCAGCCTCGTGCAGTCAACAGTAGAACATGTGTACGCCAAGGAACGCAAGACGCGGCGGTAATTGCGCCTCACTTCGCTATCGGCCCAACTCCTACTTCGGGAGCGATCAATCGAGCCCAGTGTTCCCTGTATTTACATTGTTCCGTTATCTTATGAATTTGAAGCCTTGTGATAACGTGACCAATTCTTAGATTTGCCAGGGAGCACGACGAACAACCACTGACGGCAACAACCAACCATCCACTTCACTTCGGTCTGCAACGTGATAATCAACGTTGCCAGTGGAGACGACGACGACGACGACGTGTGCGCACACACACACATCACAACTATTACCTGCCTTCCGGTCCGAGCATAAAAGCATAAATTGTTTACGCACAACCACCACGGGGACCTTTAGACCTTACAAGCACTACTACGCATTAGACCTTTGGTAACATTACAAAATCGTCAAGTGCACCTGAGACACTGCCAAAACGCATTTAAATCACGGTTTATCATCGACATAAGTATTTTCAAGAAGTATTTAAATAAGTATTTCAAAGAAATACAAAAACCACACTTCATACTACAAATAGTTTAAAACTACAGTAGTTGAACTGGACGCGCCTGCGTCGGGGTAAAAAAAAAAACAAATTGAATTCGATTCGAGAGGTCGCCAGTTCGTCACTCAGAGATGCACCAGGTTCGAATAGGTTGTATCTAATTTCCCACGGGTGCCAACCACTAAGTAAAAGAAGTTAAAAACTATTAGGCTCAGGTGCGACAACTGTGAAGAATGAAAAAAAAACAAACAAACCAACAACGAATCGTTTGACAACCTCGTCACCCACCTCCTGACCGGTACCGGATACCAGATTGAATTCTTGTCAGCCAACAGCCTTGTACAACCCCCAGGCTCCGACCACCCTCAAGAATGTTCCCCGATGAAAGATACAAAGAAAAGGACACGAGCAGAAGACACAAAAAAGAACCCATAGGAAGGAGAGGAGAAGAAAGGTCAAGGAATGTAACGACCCCAAAAATTCCTCGTTTAATTCGGGAGAATTATCTTCAACGCATCTGACCTTGCCTTTCGGGGGCCCTCTCTACCCTCGGGGCCCTTCCTACAGGGGCGGGCGAACATGGACGGCCATCTTGATTTTTCGACTTGATTAATCGACTCGATCGATCGATCGATGGAACGCACTCTCAAGGGGTTGAAATCTCCATCGTTTTCACTCGTCCACGCGAAGACAAGAGCCTGGGTCCTCAAGAGCCCATTTTTCAGTTTTGGGGCCCTCTGAAACGCCATGATTTAATTAACTTTTCCCATCGGGATGGCTGGCTGGGGGAGCACGGGGGGGAGGATGTTCTCGCGCGTTCTACGCTCACCAGAAACCAGTTTCTGTTTCATGTGGATCAAATTCTAGGAGAACGTCCTAAATTACTTTTTTCATTCCATTTTTATTCTACACTGAAATTGGTACGCGCGCGAGCAGGGAGGGGGCCCATGAAGCGAGGGGCAAAACTAATTATGGGGCCCCCGATTTAATGAAACCAAATTACTATTTTAATGAAATTTGATCGTTTCAACGAAAGAAATTGTGCGCGTTCCTGAAAATTCCTTTTTAATTAGGGCGTGTGCAACGCGCGTACGAAAAATCCTGTCCTGCGGTGGTTGTCCAACGGAATTCCGGCCGACCCTCTCGCATACTCGACTCCTATGCTAATTACGCCTGCGTTTTCTTTCACCAGCATCACATCCGACCGGCATTGATTCTTGCGAACCGATTCAAAAACACTTGCAGCTGTTTAATTTCAATTCGTTCTGCATTTTACTATGGCCGGTTGGCAAGTGGATTTTCGTCGGGTCGTCAGGACAAATAAACCAGGCCCGGAACCGACAGGCTGACTGATGAGGAACAGACGGATTCTCTCAACTCCCACGAAAGCCTTTGGATTTCTCCTAAACCCAGAGGTTAAAAACCTGAAATGCCAACACCTCTCACGCACAGACCTGATTTTTGACATTGGCCACCCTCACACGGGACATCATGGTCCTACCTCGGGGGGCTGTTGCACCGGCCAAAAACCCAACATCCACACACACACACACACACAGACACACACACACACTGTCTACACTCGTCCATGACAGTAATTAAAAATAAATTTGTTCGTTCTAGGCGTTCGGGTACCTCATTATTTTCACAGCAACTCCTAATCCAAATTCGTGACCAAAGTATTTAAGGAGACGAGGAAGAAAGGCCAAATCTCCTTGTATTTCACCTCTCTATAGAGCGTTTCCAACAATGACAAAGCAACTTAACAAGTGACCAACGAAAACGTTTCTCAGTCAACAACAACCGATATAAAAATCATTAGGTGGCGTGATACCTTCAAGGTGTGAATGACGAAATTTATTACCCGTGTGGAAAAAAGTAATTTGAATACAAAATACAAAAATCGTACTACAGCAAAAACCCAAAGAAATTGTTTCGACAGAAGAATTCAACAGGAACAAGTGAAATACTTTCAACTAGTGAAAAATAAACAACACATTCAACCAACTTGTGGTACCATTTGGGTACCTGAAACACTTACAAAGTATGTGACAATTGTCGGCCCCACAAATAACAATTAAATAAATTCCACGTATCTCTGAGACCTGGTGAGGAACCTGACTAGAAACATCGCGTGTGTCAACCACATTCTGGGGGGTTAGACAGGGTTACCTCATTCATTTCCAGACGTGGTACCCATCCTCTTGGGACGAAAAAATGCGACCAGACCTGCATGTGCACGCCCGAAGTAATTCATTTTCCGGCCTGGAGAAACCGCTCCATCCGTACAAAAAATCGCTCACAAAATTTGGAGTTGTCACCAGAATGAAAGACAAGTAGCTCAAGGGCCTCCCGAAAAGCTCTATTTGTGTCGTCGTTTGCTCCCGTTCACAAAAAAAAACTTCTGTCCATTCAAACTTTGTCAGATTTGCTTTCCTTCAGATGTGTGGAAGGAGTGCCAGGTGTCAAGGAACGGCAAAACCGCGATTAGAAATAGACCGAAATGACCCGGATTTTCCCATTCGACATCGAACTTTCCCGTTTGTCCGTTCGATTGTGTATGCGTGGCTGCTAGTTGCTGTCTGTCTGTTTGTTTGTTTGTTTGCCCCTCGTTTGCTTCTTTCTTTCCAAGCAAGCCGGCAGGCCAAAATCTATAAATAAAATTTCTAATTCATTTCCCACTGATTTGTAACTGCGTTCTAAGATCTGCCCGGATGTTTATGTGCGTACGGAACGCGTTCGTATGCGTGTGCGGTTAATGGCGTGGGAAAAATGTCTCCATCCGTCCGTCCATCCATCATTGATTTTACACCTAAATGTAAAACGACTGGAATGGTTTTTTTTTCTCTAAAGAATAAATGAAACTCTTCCGGACGATCGAACAACCTTAGTACAAACCCTTATACAAGACGACCACATGTCAACCCTAATTGAACTTGTATCCAGGACCCATGCTCTCGCTGGCAGAAGACTATAAATCATACGTCAAACAAATGACGGCGACACCAGACATCTTCGTTGTAGTTGTGGAGGACAAAAGTAAAAACATTCAAAGTTTATTTACAATCTCGCCAACGGAACCAGCCAAAAATTTAGAATATCCAATAAAAGCGCGCACAGTGCAACAGCACCATAAATCTTAAAACCAAACACAAATTTGTCAGCCTTCACCACCGCGTCGTGTGGGACACTCACGCCAGTCAACTACTCGCGAGGAAAGTCTCCGAACGAATGACAATCACACCCGGCCGATATGGGGCATGCCCGACATAACCGGAAATGCATGTCCACGTTTCCGTTCATTCCGCGAAAAAAATTTCCCAACACAATTTTGACACCAAACAACAGCCTAAATTACATACAAACGGCACGTTCTCCGTTTCCCTGCCGGTTCCGGCACACCACCTACACACACGAGTCCGGGGCAATGACCGACGATCGAGTGACACGACGAAAACAGCCCCAAGTACCCACTCAATCGGTACGGGTAGTCTCTACTAACACCCGAGGACACGTCAACAACCGGGCTAATCCGTCCCATCAGGATTTAGAAGGACCCAGGCGATTGATTTCAAAACGTTGTAAATCAAACGTGCCAGCTCGGGGCTTTATTGGCGGTTCAACCTCACTGAGTGCCATTACCCGACACGTACCCGTGCAAGGACAACAATGAACGTCGGAGAGGGATAAAGAATCTTCGTTTTATGGCCCAGCAAACACAACAAAAAAAAACAAGAATAATAGACAACACGACAAGAAAAATAACCTAGACAAAAAAGAATGCGAATGAATGAAGAATAAATTTAGAATGGACGCGATGTGAAATAGCACGATTGTCTCCTTTCAAATTGCTCCAGCTGTCCGAAAATGGAGCTGACATGGACCCGAGGTCGCACATCATTACGTCAAACCAATAGACCAAATTCCTCTTGCTTGGGCAGCAGGGTAATAAATATTACTCTCCGACCGGTAGGTAAGTCATTGGACTCGGAGCTTTCCTTGTCGACCTTGACCGGATTTGTCCCTAAGTGCACTGTTCCGGTGTCCCACTCTGGTACTTTCCACTCTTGACACGATGCTACCCGTCAGGTCGGTACTTTCTGCAGCACTCGCCGTCGCCGCTGCCGGCACAGTCGTCATCCATTCATCACACACTCACCAAGGTTTCTCATGTCGTAAACTACGACGGAAAATTAAATTAAGAAAACTCCAATTGCCGCCAAGAGACGCAATTTACATTGAAAAATAATAAAAATGAAAACGGCAAAATGAACTATTTCGGGCCAACACCATCCAGCCGATCACCCTCACCATCACCATCATCATCATCACGAAGACCATTCATTCATTCACTCATTCATTCGATCGCTCAGTCAAATCCCTCTCGTACACTCTTTTATGACCGCTTTAATATTCTCTCAAATTCCATCGTAATTCATCCGGATAAATCAAATGATTTTTAAGCCTGTAATTTATAGACCCAGAGCGAGTACCACGTGTGCCTGGTACCGGATGCTCTCACTTCTTCGCCGATCGTTTGCCATAAGACTAGATCAGCAACAGCGAAACGGACGAAGGTACCATCAATTACCGATCCGGGTCACTCGTTCAAATTTCACTTGCCACGGACGGCTTTATAAATTTAATTACCGGGTACCCACCATACCTGGTATGTTGCAATTCTCCGGCCCCGGTGGTTTTCCCAAGCTTTTGGCACTCGCGACGCGTGACACCCGCACATCCTTCGCAACCTTCGGCCTATCCTTCAACGCGGCAACGGGTGACGAGCAAGTTACCGCGTAATTGACGGCAATTACCTAATTTAATTACCGTAATTAACGATCAATTCGTCATTTCAAATTAAAAAGGCCGATTTAATGGTTTTCTACTTTTTTGCGTTTGTTTTAAATTCCATTTGCATGTATTACGAAAAAATTCGTGACTTACGACAAATTCATAACCAGGTTTTCTCTGCGTGCGTGCGAAGTGTCATCATTACACCTACAGTGTTTCGCTTCCAACTCTACCGCACGACTACGCCGCGACTTTTTCAAAGACTCTGGTAGCGAACCAGGTCAACACTCCTGCAGCCCACCAATTAACGCAACCCAGAAGGACCAAACGTTGTTTCATCCTGCTTGAGCAAAGGAAGGTAGCGTACATCATTCACACACGTCCAAAGGAAATCGACGAGCTTTCCTTAAACGTCACACACGCATGCGTCTCTCCATTTTGGAACAATCTACGAGTAAATGCGAGGCTTACGGTAGACACTGACAACCACAGGTACCCACAAGAAAGAATTACACGTTCGAGCGAACTTCACCAGGGCCCTCTTTGATTATGAAATACCTGAATGAAAAACTAATGAATGTGAGCCCAGCGTTACGTTATGGACGCATTGTATGCGTACAATAAACACGCGTACATATTTGCATGCATAATTCACGGTTCGTTTAGTACCGTACGCTTTATCTGATTCAAAAGTAGTAGTTACTTCGTCAACCACCCCGTCCTCAGCCTACATACATCAAAAGTCCATTCAAAACCTTATGGGTACCTGTCTCTCACCGCCAATGGTGTCCCTTGAATAAAATTATTTGTCATGAAAAGTCTATCACGGCATATACTGCGATACCGGTCTGCACGCCGGAAGTGAGTCCAGCCTCATTGAAATTCATTCTCTTCCATTGGCCCTATTAAACCTTTCAAACTGAGAAACTGCTCTTCGTATTGGGGGACCCTGTCAAAAACTGATTTGGAACTTTTCCGATTCATGGCTGACCGCCAATGCGATTGATAATCGAATCACAAACACACATTCACTCACACACTCACTCACTCACTCACTCAACGTACAATTCCAACGCTAGACGTGCTTCTGAGAACGTTTAAAGGTTAAAACAAGGACAAGCGAAGGAAGATGGAAGAAATTGCTGACGCACACATCCTGTTTAATTTATAAGTCCAAGGTGTAAGAAAAATAAGAGGAAGACAAAGAAAGAACGGCAAAAAAAATCAGAAAAGACAAGCAAAACGAGAAGAAGCTAAATCAATCGTAAACACTATTGGTGCCCTGAGAAGTCTTCTTGGGAGTCAAGTAAAACCGGAAACCCAGGATAGTTACCCAGAGTACTCAAATGAGGACAATCGACCACCGGAAATGGAAGATGGCAACACGGTCAATCACTGCTACGAAGTCATGTGCACCACAACATCCGGAAGGTCCAAATTACAACATTCGCACAAAAACACCTCAAAATTTCAGGGGTAGCGGGTACCCAGGACCGCATTCCTTCCGACTCCAAACCCAAGTGTTGTTGACACCGGTGCTCAAATGAAACTCGAACGCGCTCAGGTATTTCCATATTTTGACTCATAGACTCAACACATCAATTGTAACTCTAATTGTAACACAAATATTATTGAAACGCGGTTGTCAGCTACTGGGTGAACGTCCCTTGAGGAGTTCAGGGAACACTCGACTGGGTTTCTTTTGTCTCGGACAGGCCCGGTGCACGCGCGCGAACCGTCCAACCCTGCGGACAACCTTACCTTCCCGTCCTGGAAAACGCTCTCCCAAAATTTGGCAACTCCGTGTCACTTCCAATCCAACACACTCCCCGATTGATGGTGAAGTTAGCGGTGGTAATAACAAACCTGAGGAAGTTCCCATTTATTTTACCTTAGAGCTTGTTTTCTATGTTGGAGGACATCCGGTGTGTGTCCTACGTCCGACAAAAATCGAAATCCCAACTCATCGCGGGCTCAGCCTACATAGACCCAGGTCTCCTCTCGCTACAAACCAAACGAGCCGGCAGCTAACGTTTTCTCGCGTTGACGCCGGCTCCCCCTAAGATGACGTACGCCGCGTATGGGCAAATGCCCGGGCTCCGGGGTCTTCTCCTTCTTCTCGACAGTCCCATAGACCTGGCCGTCCCATGTTTAGCCCGCTGCCAACCGGTTCCTTCCTACGGTTACCAAAACGGATAATCTTAAATATTTTCATTCATGTTTCCATTTTGGTCTCATTGTAACATGACTGGTACTCGGGTTAAGCTAACACGTTCCGACCCAGTCTTCTACCAATTAATTTTCACGGCCGTAATACAAATGAATGAACAACTTTTTTCTCTCTTCGTTCTCTGTCTATCTTGCTCGCACTCACCCAAGGTTAAGCTACGAAAGACGCTATCTCCGGCATCTTTTTTAGGCGCGATTTTTGGGTTCGAATCTTCTGGTAACACAATCCGACTAAGCGGAAACATCGGGGAAACATATTATTACGGTCCTGAATCCTGACGGACACCGCTGAAAAGACCCACACAAATCGCACGTTCGTCCAATAAAAGTGCCACGACAACAGCAACAAACCGCAGCGTGCCCTCTGAAAAGGACGATCCTCTCCACAGAAAAAGTAAACTCGTAGAGCACGGGCCCATCCCGGCTCTGTTTTCCAATCTTTCCGGCTCGTTTCCGATTTTATCGCATTTAACCTATCTGATTCGACTTTATCTGCCATCGCTACAAACGACTTCATTCAAAAGTCCGCCAATGCGAAGACCATCAAGACCTCGACTGCAGACACGTCCGTTGCGTGCCGTATCTTGGGTCGTAGCCGTCTCCTCACCTGACCCGACCCTACCACATGACCACCTCCGTAGTATTCCTCTACCTCCGATGACAATTCGGAGCTTTTGGACTCGGATTTCTTGCTACTTTTGACGTAAGGTTGCTCCCTACATAAGAGGCCCTCTGGTCGCAGCTTGAGCAACTTGGACCTCCGATTTCGAAAGGCAAGAACATTCACCGGAAATGGGGAACGAAAAACGGATTTCCGGCAGTGGCGGAACGAACGCAAGAATTCCCCGATTTAGTTTTATTGCCATTTACTTTAAGACCCGTTCGCTAATGAATGAACCGAATGAATGAATGGATAGACGACGAAAAACCGAACGAATTGGCCCGAGCCAGCTGGAATGAATGAAGATTTAGCAAGCGGGAAAAAGGGCGTAGACGGTTTCTTTCTATCGCCAGCCGTGGAAGTTAGATAAATACGAATACACAAAAAACTATCTCATTACAACTTTTCAGAACTTCCTTTTAGATAACGAAAAGTATTAACGCGTCTCATTTCCACATTTTATTATTTTACAAGGGCAGAACAACAGACAAGACCAGACCAGACCAGACGGGGGGCTAAGGGGCCGGCCATGTCAACGTTAGTCGACCGCGTCCCGAGGGTAGCCTTTCCTGACTTCCCTCGACATCCACGATGTGGACATCGAACTGCAGCGCACATCGTGTGCCACCATTTCGGGAAATTCCACGTGAATCAGGCAATTTCTTCGAAAAGGCACTTCTTGAGTCGTTCTCACATCCCCCAGCCCGGTCACGCTACCACCACCACATCACACCCATTTGATTGCTTTCCTTTGAGAGTCCCACAACGTATTCTTTTCTACCCCGCAATACCGTCCCACCAAATGTACCCATAGGAAAATGCGTATTGCTTTTCAGTTGAATGGAAGAAAAAACGCAGGGCCACCGATTCCACGAACTGCTTAGATATTACCATTTGGAATTCTAGGCGACGGCGACAAGGACGGCCGGCCGCGAGAGAAATTGTTTTTTTTCTTCCATCCATTGGAATTCAAAGAAAAGAACGTCACCTTTGTAACTCAGGTACACGAACACTACCGATTTATTACAGTGGTTTCCTGATACCTCCGGTCTATCTGAAACGCATGGCACAACAGAGGCCCCGACGCTCCGCTCTAGGCCCGTCTCATTGCCAAAAAGAAAACCTCGGCGAATTTCTTTCCTTCTCCACGCGTAAGGTACGTAAAAGGCGCACACACCCACCCACACGCACGCGTCTTTGAACAGGATCCACCTACAATACCTAGTAACATACTTTTATCGGCGATATCTGCCGAACAAAACACGAAAGAAATCGCAGAGCCGTCTGTGGATCCTGGACGGACTCTAATCCAGCACCAGTGTCACAATTCAAATCCGGTCAAGTGACCGGAACTTTCCTTCCGGAAGTGTACAAAATACAAAAACATTGACAATACTTAGTATTCGGAACGAGCTTCAATAGCCTTTGATTAGCGAATGATGAACGATGTGGCGTCCGTTTGATCCCCTACAATTAATAGCTTTAAATACTTTTTACGACCGGAGATTGATCTGTCCTCTCGTCAGTCCAATGTGGGACCCAAAGAGACGACTCCGAACGCTAACCCCAGAGCAATCAACGCCGGCGTTGACGGCAAGACGCTTCTGCAGTTTCTGTCACGACAGTCATGTACCACCCAAGGGAACAACACCCGAGACAAATATTGGTCCATTTACACCTGGTGATACAATGTGATACCACGATTTATGTAGACAATTACCTCCTACCGGAAACAACACACGGCCAGGCACACCAGCACCGCAATTGGGACAGGTGCGTGGACTAACCAAAATACGGTACTCAAATACATTTAAACTTACTGATGCTTCTCATGTTATCGTCCGCATGTGTCCGATTTATCCGACAAACCGTTCTGGTATCCATTCTCGACGAAAATCCAATAGACATTGAACATATTTCTGAGAGTATCCGTGTTTCGACCGAGTATTCCAATCCGCGTATTCTCTAATATATTATTTCTCGTACAGGGAAAACTCAACTTAAAATGCCAATTGTTTCTATTCGCGTTCACGTTCCTCTCTGTCTGTCTGTGCCTGTCCGTCAGACCTTACAGGGACAAGGCTATTCCATTTCAAAAATGGCGACGACGCAACATTCCACATGCACGCACGCACTCACGCACGCACACCACACGCAGGCACGTACTTCCCCTCTTCCTGTTTTCACCGTCTGTTTTCCAACGTTATCGACTCGCAACTGTTACTTGACAAACCTTACAGGTATCTAAGAGACTGATACCATTCAATACAAAAATGTTATTCATCTGTCGCGCACGCAACTACAAAAGAAGAAGAAAGAAACATGAGAAAGACACATTTAGAAAAATCTCTTTTATCCAATATCACAGGGTCGTGCAGGGCCCGGCCATGATAAATCAAAATTAGGTTGCTCAGGTCCCAGGTACAATAACTTCCCGTCCCTTTTCCTTTTTCGACAACCTCCTATGCCGTAGCCTCGTCAGATTCACAGCAGAACATTCTACCAGGGGAAACAGCACCGTACAGCCTACAGGGACAGGATCATTGCTTTATTTTGTACTTTTGAGTTTTTCATTCCGTTCGACTGCTGTCTAGGAAACCAAATGAAACAACAAATCAATGCATGTATGAATGTGTATGTGTGTGTGTATGTACATGAATGAATCTACGAATGAATGAAACTATCCGACGAGTATGGCGTTTTTGGCAAGATAATAGTTCCTGAGGGCCAAATAAGTTATTCTTTACACTTTTAAAAGAGATTGAAACCTTTTTTTCCGTCCCAAAAGAAGTCCATTATCTAAAAGCGGTTGAGCGTCCGGGTACCTCACCCCCGAGTTCTTTTCAACGTATGGGGCAAATCTGCGAAACCGGTACCCACCCCAACACCCTGAGAAACCTGGTTATTTTCAACAACCTCGGGCTCGCTCTGCCTTTTATTAATTCAATTTCCCTGCGTCGAAACATGGCGATTGGAAATTTGATCCTTCGAACTTCCCTCCCGTCGATGAACCGTGGAACCAAAGCAACAAAACAAAACCAAAAACTAATTTAAAAAAAAAATAAAGAAGACAATTTCTCTTCTTCGAACTCACACAAAATCAATCACAACTTCTGGCCTTTTTCACTTTCCCGTTTGATTTTCCATCACGGCTTCTTACACTTAGACTGTGACACACATAGACACATGCACCACTCCGACGACTTTTTTCTACGTCAGTTCCCGGTTACGGCACTCGTTGTACTTTCGATGGCTCGCAACAAAGTAGAAAAATATGTATGCATACACCAAAACTTATTGATGATAACGTCGCGGGTGTGCAGGTAAGACAAAAATGTAACTAAAAATGCGCACAACCGGGTTGTATATTTGCAGCTTCGTAGTTCCAGTATCTAGGAAATATACGAGAAACTATGGAGTAGTAGGCAGGAAGGAGAAACGAAAACAGAAAAAAAAGATGGAAGGAAACACAAGGGATAGAGAAAAGAGCGAAAAAAATCTAAACCCAACAGAACACAAAAACGACGCGTCACTCACTAAAGCGGACCAAAGACTTGCCAACTAAACCCGCGACGGTGCTGCACTCCAACGATCAATTCCCAAAGCATTTATCAATGAAATATCTACTATGAATGAAAGCGAATTCGGTTGAATCGTAAACTGAGACCGGAACGCATGCTTAGCTCACGGGAACCGCACCGATTCTTAATTTTCACCGGTGGGAATTTGATTTTTGTGTATGGGACTCCCCTCTCCGCGCGCACGCCGCCGCGGCCACCACCTTTTCTCTCTCTCGCTCGCTCGCTCTTTCCCTACCGCCGCCTCCGCTATTCACTCAACCTCCGGCTTTGTGTCTGTCTCTCTCGCTCGCATTGTCCTCCAACCGGCTTCAACGTCTATCCGTCTCACTCTAACGCGCTCCCTCATTCTCATTACAATACGTTTCGACATTAAAACTCTCAGTCCGATGGTTTAAAGTTAACGGGATTTAGTTTCAATGAGTAGTGTATTCGGACGGAAGGACATATAAAGGCCACTACACGGGCGAAGGGGTCCCCTCCCGCCACCCGAACTCAGTATTAAATGATTAGGTTCGAGGTACTGGTTCCTATGTGTCCCTCGTGTCAATTTAAGGTTTCACACATGCGGAGGCTACTACCACATGTTACACCTTACCAAACACGCATCCTCAGAGGCACTTGATGTGCTCCTTCCACTCTCTCGTCCACTGCAATTCTCTTTCAAACTGCATTCGCTATAGGTGCACGGTTCCGGTACTCTGCTCCAGTACCCGCCCTTTCCAATGACCGACCCACCGAAGAATTCGTCCTATACATACTGAACAGCCTTCCGAAGGTCAAACCGGTATATCAAGAACCGGGGTCGAGAGTCCCTCTGGCCGATTCCATCACTCACGCCATTGGGTGCTGGAAAATGTTTTTTTTCTGCGAAACGTGATGATGACACGCAGCAAAAACGCAACTCGGCGAAGTGCGCGGGTGTACCTGTGCCATCATGTCTACTCCAAACTGACCGCATTGAAAAAAAAAACTGGTCGGACTTGGGCTGCGTTTGCAATATGCTTACGACAGTTTTGCCATAAACCCAGGTTCGGAAAGCAGAACGTCAGATCTCCTCTACCGAAACGGGACTGTCAAGTCATTTGCGCCAAAACGTGACACCGTTCGTGAAATCGTACCCATTCCCCTTATTGTATAACTAGCATAATCATTTCTCCCGTCATACAGAAACCTGAATTTTAAGGGCTCAGACGCAATCACATATAGACTTCAATTGTGTCGTGCAACGCCTGAGAAAGTGCTTTCATGAGGAGCCTTATCATCTTAAAGGATGGGGATGGTGATAACAGAACAAGAAACAATTGAAACCGCCACTTTTGGGTAAATATCGAACAAAAGGATCGTGAAATTAATTTTGTCGTCGTCGGCCGTTCTCATGCTACATTACACTATCATATAGATTTCCATTCGAATGATTGCTTCTTGGCGAAAAGGAACGGGTAACTGGCTCGTGAACGAACGAACGAACGAAAGAATGAATGAATGAATGAATCAACGGACCAACAATTACGATGGTGCAATGTACAACCGACTAACAATTACTGTTTAAACATCAAACGTGGCCTTACATTCAATGAACCTCCATTCAGGGCTAACAACGACAGACAGTCAGACAGATACCAATGATAAACTACCAAGGCATGACCGCAGATTCAGAACCAGATGGTTTCCGAGAAGCATGGAAGGGTGTTTTGGGAGAAGAGCACGATACCCGGGAAGAATCGGTTCACGGGAAACCTTTCTGTTTTTAATGGCCCATCGTTCAACCCCCACAGACACAATCTGCCAATTACAACTACTAACTGCGACTGCATAACATCGTTTTCATTGACCACTCACATGTACAACTCAAGCACATTACCTCGCAACTATTGGTTATTAATCTTGTTTTTAATAGTTTGAAAATGAGAGTAATTAATTTTCCAGTAATTTTTCGGGGGGACCATGGCTACAACTCCTCCCTTTCTTAACCATTTCTCGGTGGAAGAACTGAAATCGATTTGAAAACGTGACGAACTCTTTGGTGTACCGAACGGACGGACCGCAGATGAACCTGAACAACTTCGGGTCGAACCCCAACGCGAGCTTGGTGCTAACAACCGTACCTGACCCTTCATTACTCATGCCTCGAGGGCTCATATTTGGGCCCAAGGGATTACTCACATGCACACCTTGTCAACCCGGCCTTGTTTCACCTTTACTTCGGTGTATCTTTCTCGTGTACCTCACCACTACCGCGTTCTGTTTTCTTTATCCCTGAATTTGATTACCACCCACGTTAATAATATTACCAGCAATAAGCGAGACCATTTCCATCTACGAGAAATAACATTTTTTTAATTACTTCGACGAATTTCCCTGCTTGCATCCGCTCGTGCTATGTAATTAAAATTTTTCCCCTCTCTCACTCTTTACAACTAGTCTGTACCCGAGTTTTAACATCGTGGAAACGAGTAGTTATTAATTGTGAAATCCCTCGTTTTTGGCGTATTGTTCTCTACGAACATAAGGTAAACGGAAAATAATGATTCCTGCGTATCTTGTTAAGTGATACGACACCAGAAGGTAGATACGAGAAAACATAGATGTCGGAAAGCCTTCACCGAGTCGCGTTTTCGACAACATTGGCTCCCCTCTTCCCGAGTGCCCTCTTGGCGAGTGCTGTGAACACATGAATCTGAAAATACGCTTACACCTCGTAAAGTTCAACAAAACACAGAAATAGACATGAATGGTTAATGAATGACCCTCGATTAAATGTTAATCAAGAGCAAGATGCAGGAAAATTGGTGAAATCAAATATTAGAGACGCCAATTAGTGATTAGACAAATTGACAGCCAGAAAATTGTCACATACACACACAAGAGTTTGGCAAATTCTCGAATCAATACCAGTGATGAAGCAATGCTGCATTCTAAATCAAACTTCTACTGACAAATTTAGGTTGGTCAAATTTCAAAAGTGGCAGAGACAAGTCATCATAAAGTAAGAGAATGCAAAAGGAAACCAACACTAGGGGAAATATGAGACGGGTGGGTCACCCAAAATCGTCAACGGTTGCACACTGAACGCATGCACACGCGTTTTTGGGTTATTGTGGAAGGACTTGCTTACGCATTTCTGTACCCAAGTGCACAGTAAGACAGTTCACACAACACCATTCGGTCCTTAGTCAAGACCTTTGTTTTACAAAAATCCACACGCCATCGGGGTGCTATCGATAGATTCACATGTTCGCCCGTTCGCGTTCCCCGGATGAATGTAATGAATGATTTGTAATTAACATTTTCAACATACCGACAGAATATATTAAATTCGATGCATGTAAATATGGAGTCAACGCCTTCCGACAGGCCCACCGACGAAGCCCTGCGATAGCTACGCAGACAAGTAGGCTTGTTTTACATGTCGTCCCACGTCATTACACAGGTACAATTGAATCAAATCTCCAAACACTAACACGGAAAACAGCACACCGAGAATTGCTTAAAGAACCGGCAAGCATCACTAGACGCCTTCTGCACTTACCCGCAGGTTCCACCACGTCTACCAGTCATCTAATACCAAAACTAAAGGAAAGCAAATCTGTTAGTTCGCACTGAAACATTTCGTTAACCCACCCCCAATCTGCTTACTCCACTGCCAATATTAAACGTCATCATAGTCCTATTCAGAGTTAGCGGCTGACCTTCAGGACAAAACCGATCCTTTCTTCTCTTCAAATACGAGACAACCCATATCTGCCAGGAATTTTCTGATTGTTGCAACTGTTCCACGTTTTTCGTGACATTTCACTTGATAACTCGTCGGGACGGAAAGAACCGCGACTTTTCATTGAATTTATGGCGACGCGATAAGCACTATTGCCCTTATATCTAATCGATGAGAGACATGTTCGCTTCGATTCCAATGAGACCTTCTTATGTTCCTATGGGAAACTGTGGCCTCCACGCCACTCAACGTTCCAAACATTACATAAACACCGGACTCTTGCTGTGAACCTGTTTCTTCGCGTATGCCCAATAAAAATAGCCGAATGAATCTACAAGTACTATTGACCTTTTTAGTGGGCGACTAGAAAAGCAGATTTTACTTTACGGAAAATTATTTTGCCATCACTTCGGAACGATAAACACTCAAATTCCTGACTTGGCCGGCTTATTGTTTAGCAGAGTTCGTTTCTGGGTACCCTGGCTGTGACTACGCCTATCTCTCCCTAGCTCGACGACAGCCAACAAACGGCCTGTCACGCGAAATTAAAAATCCGAAGCCACTTTTTGACAACTCCTTTCGAACCCACGCAAACATCTTAATTTTAAGCCCCAGAGCGTTATTTGGCAATTTTTGGTGCGCGACGACGCCCTTCGTCAAGACTTATATAAACTTCGAACTTCTTAAGAGATTCTACTTCCAGTCTATGTTTTTAGTTGGAAAAGAGTTGTGGGCACGCGCGCTTACGACGCACAAACGAACGCTTGCAGTTTTTTTCAACATCCATTGATTAAAAACGACTAAGGCTCCCCAAAATCTTTCTTCGAGTGAAACCAGTGAGAGAAAACATCTTCGTCACTACCAATACCATTACTACTAGACATTGTCCGTGGCCAAACCACGAGGGCTCATAATGTACGACAAATTTAAACGAATGGACAAATTTACAACGAAAAAATTTAAAATTCTCAAAACGCATTCCATCTATCTGAACCGTAAATAATATTTTATTATTGTTAGCCTTTGGAGTCGGCACCGATAGTGAAAGTTGGGCTCTAACAGATTCCTAATTTCCCCCCGAATGCTAAACATAAACCATCAAATTATACTTAGATACATACAACGAGAAAGAGAGAGACGAAGATAGAGAAGAGATCAACGTTTTTGCCTTAACGACACATCCCAACTTCATTCTCTTTGAATTCATTCATGAAATTCCAATATTACTTGGTATGAACGATGCTGCTGGTGATGATGATGATGATGATGATGATGATGATGATGAGACTCATGATTTTACCGATCACTAACCAATCAAATTTATCAGGCCGATGCCGAACTCAAAATTAAAATTTAAGACCGAAAAAGTGGTTTTGTAACACAAAAAAACAATCGTAATAAAATCAGTGGACTTCTTTTACGGAGGAGATGCGGATTACATAAAACCAATCGATACCAAATCAATAATATCAATCGTAAAATGAAAACGTAAACGGAGACGAGGCTTGTACTCATTTGCGAAAACCCAAGACTCCCCGGATGGAGTCCGCAAAGTAATCGACCATCAGACGAAAGAATGAGAGCCTGCGACCGAATGAATGAATGAATGAATGAAAAGCCAAATATGGCAAAAAAAGCCACTAGTACATTAAGCAAAGTCATTAGGGAATTGTTTCGATACATATTTTCCTCAAGCATTGGTAACCGCCATGTGAAATCTCCTCGGATTCTTCCGCATCGTTCCAGTTTCTGCATTTTTCGCACACACCGCCATTACCGTCCATGCAAAAGTATAACACCACCAGAGAAAGAGACCCGAATTATTAAACTTGTCGGATATGAAGAAATAACAACCAAAGTACTTATTCGCAAGACAAAGCCATTGTCGCGGTCCCACACTACGTATATAAACAAAACACAACTACAATCAACGGTAACATGGACTGTTACGACCACGTCCGTAACACTACAACGCAAAACTAATTATCCAACGTATTACTTGCGATAGCTGGTAGCTGGAACGACCCACTAGGGGTCTTCTCTCTGAGGTTATCAGACGTGGTTTTGACCTCGGAGAAACTCCCAATGCTGCGAGACACGTCCATCAACAGAAGTCTTCGATTTACACTATCGTAAACAAGGCAGGTTTAGTTGAAGAAGACAAATACTCAAAAATCATCTTAATCGCGTACGAAAAGAATGACAGCCAAATGTCCCCCCGCCGAACACGACACACCAACACCAATTGATTTGATTCGATGCAGACCAGGCTTTTCATTAATTACCAGCTCCTGCTGCTTACATAAAAAAACACGTTTGTTAATTACTTTTCTTTCCTCACTTAATAAATACCATTAGTGCCATTTCTTGTTAACTCGCGTCGCCTGTACTCCTCTCACCTTCTCGTTTGTCCTTTGAAACGACCGGATTTTAAATGTCACATCCGGTATGTAAATTATTAATACAAAATTCGAAGGAACCGTGGGCTTCAACTGTTGGTGGAAGGCGCCTTTTGTATGCAACACCGTTTGTTCTGTTTCAACGCAATAATCAGATGAACGAAACCCGTCAGAGTGGTTTAGGGAACCGCACAGAAATGAGGACTACAAGTGTTATACTTCCAGGGAGTGCCCCGTTTTTGGATAACCTGAGAAACGTGCACTGGATTGTACACATTGCAGAAGAGCAGCGTGCGATGGACCGCTCGGACACATGGTGTGAAATGCTAAGGTACCTAACAAGTAGCTCAACCCACTTTAGCAATCCATGCAATCAAACTTCATTAGGAGGAGAGAACCACCAATTTCCGGTAAGTTGTAAATATCACCGGCTCCGGTTTGATTGAAGGTATTAAAGGCATTGAAAGCATCAACACACAACACAACCATGTCTCCTGCAAAATTTCTACGAAAAAGAAACCATTTGCAAACTTCCCACCACAAGGAGACATGAATGAAACGCCCGGTGAAGGAGGCGAGAGCTAGCGGCCCCCCCACATAACACAACTAGATTTCCCCGATATGGAAAACTAGCTTATATTAAAAACCGCCCAGGACAAATTTCTAAAACGTTTTAATTGTGAAACATCAATCAGGTATAATTTCTCTGCCCCAACAAGGTGTGCCGCGAAGAGAGTTGAAGTAGCGGACAGCCACATGAAAATGGTAAACCAAGATGAAAACAGGAGAACAGAGCGGATGAATAAACATTAACACAAGTGAATATAATAAAAGTTCAAACCACCATGAATAAAACCAAAATACAATAACTTCCTCAGACAAATATTACATGTTTAATTTAATAAGTCAACCCGAATTGAAGTATTACTATACTGTTCGTATACTCTCAATACACAATAACATAGAAATCACCTGTACATGGAGAACAAGACAACCCCGGGATCGTATGAACAGATTCGAATACAGAGATCACAGGATGAAGCAATTTGATGACAAGAAGAGAATTACAAGGAATATTAGGAATGATTACTGAGACTAGATCACTCAGGTTACTATATTAAAGGGACAACATTGTAAATTTCCCAAAAGAATTTTTTCTGAGAACTCCCGTTTGGTCACCGCACACATCACACCTTCCGAGTACTTCAACATCACAAGAATTCCCCCAAAATATCCGTAAGTTAAGCAGCCACGAATAAACACCTAAATTAATATAAATTAATGTCACTTTCATGACTGATAATTACGTTTTAGCAAGTCTCCAATCAACTCACTTGGCGTTCAATCAACTTTTTGCACTTGAAACGAACGTGGCCAAAATCCAATATGCAATGTGACCGTACAGAAGGACTGAAAAAGACACATTTTGCTCGATCGCTTGAGCACATGCCTACGTGTACATACGTTCACGCACACAGGTCCATCATGTTTCGTTTGCTACATCGGTACGACGAGTAATTAAAAAAAAATTAAATCAATTCTACAGGTGGCTGGTACCAGATGTTTAGTGGCAGGTCCTTGTGTTAATCCCGGGTAGAAGAGAAATTGTACGGGAAAAAAAGGAGGGTCAGAAAATCCAGTCATTATTTTTTTTCTTTCTAAAATAGCTCTGTCCATCTATCTGTACATTTCACTATACGACTCGAATACATTTTTGTGTGTATTTTACAGGTTAGTATACAAAACGTAGTCCAAGATGACATGCATTGACACATTGAAATTGAAATCCTTTAGTTTAGATTTGTTTAACCAAACAGTCAGGAATGTGTTCCACTGTTAACCAGTACCCATCGAAACAAAACATACTAGAACCATTCCCTCGGTTAAGACACCCGTTCTACATAGTAGCTTTAACTACCAATAAGTTATAAACAACATTGAGTTGCTTACTACCCGTAAATAGCATTCTTTCAGTAACTGTCTCGGAAGCCTCAAGAACTTAATCCCAGGGGCAGGACCGCCGACACATTACGACCGATGTACGTTATTAATCCCAACTAACTGTAACAACTTTAAACACGAACTTTTTTTGATGAATCAACTTATTCTCTTACGTAACACAAAAAGCTGCTCTAAAGCGACATATTGTTACTCTACTAAATTCGATCCCGACTTTTGACCTTTTAGTTATCGCAGATGACTGAAGAGAGAGAAAGATAGCTAGCCAGAAAAAATACGTAGGCAGGAACGTTTCGGATTATGAAAACGATGTAAACACATAAAACACACCCCGGCGACATAACTGCTGTAGACTTGAATGCCCTGGCTTGACCAGAGGGACACAACTCAGGACCTCGAATATTTTGGGCATTAATGAAGGCATCAAGGGAAAGAAAGGTTACACTTGGTAAGAATGAAGAGCCGTCCACGGACAGCATTAATGATATTGAATTTGATTCAGGCACACAACAAAAGAAATTTTTCCTCTCTTTCTCGAAAAGGTGAACTATTAATGCGTGATTCATACAAGTTGGAAGCCAGGTGTTCGAGAATCAGGTACAGTCTGGTACAAACAAAAACATTCCGTGAACCATCTCTAGGAACACACATCTGACACACCATTTATCTACCTTTTTGAATTTTTCGGCGGTGATGATGATGGTCGTTGTCGTTGTTGTTTTTGCCGTCTTTCGTTCTCCGAATTTCCATCGGACCGAGGAAATATAGAGGTATCAAAAGAGAACAAAACAACGCAGTCAGAAAAAAATGAAAGTTCTGAGTGAAATTTCATTCCGTGAACCGTTAAATTCAGCAATGAATGATTCGAAACAGCTGAGTCAAGAAGTAACGATTATTCTAGGGTTACCAATCGGAGACTAATCATTCCACTACGCGTCACAGGTATGCACAGACTCACAGACTTGTCGGATATCAACACGAGACAGCATTGGAAGCTTTGGTTTGTACACAACAAGGTATTCACGACCTTATGAATACTTCGTGAGCTTCCAATTCGACGTTTCGTGTTCCCCATTCAATTCGGATAGGACCGTACCAAATACCATTCCTCCAAACATGAGGAAGAGAACTCTATCCTAGACGTTTGATTAGCACAACTGGTTGCTCCGGTCGGGAATGGGTAGCACCCCTTTGGACCGAACCGCCTCTTACGTAAAACCTGTCTCTTATGTAAAATAACTCGAGCAAATATTTATCAACCTAAAAACAATAACTCCATTGTTATCCCATTAAAAGAGGTAACGATACTGATGAATTATTGACAAGTAAACCTTACAAAACTCATTCGAATACCAAGACCGCATACATCTGGAACCGGTCACAATGACCTCTCTCAAACTCGGTCACAATAGCGATTGAGGAACTAACAGAGAGACTCAGTTTCACATGCCCTGATCCGATCGAAAGTATGGCCAATAAAAAATCAATAATTATTTAAATGAACGCTGCTCGGGAAACCGAAATAAAAATTCAATTAGTCGTTTTTAGGCCAAAAAGCCAACAATGAAAACAACAACAACAATAAGCAATTATACGCGGCAACTGGTACGCAGGAACTCAAATGGCCGGCGAGAAAAAAAAATTTGCAACATGCCTGGCTGTAAAAAGATGTTGAAAAAACAAACTCTCCCGGGAAAATGTGTGACCAGCAAATGATGGAAGCATATAGTGCACGCGAAACCTTTCTTTTTTTCTAGTCCCACGACGACTCGAACAACATCTGTTTTTCATAACAACAATAATAATAAAAGAAACAAAAGTACAACTCAGCAAACACACAAACCGTGAGTTAAGGAATATTGAAAATCGAACGTTCCATCTGTTTGACTACCTCTCCAATATTTTTCTTCCTCTTGCCTACGTCGAGATGAAAATTACAGAAGCGTAGATCGCGACGGTAACCTTACAAAAAAAACCATCGAGTAGTAGTTCGAACGGATTAACCCGTCTAGGACGAACAAGGCAACAAAATCAACCAGAACAACACCACTGTGCATCCCCCAGAACACAACGTGAGAAGAGGAACCTTTAAAAAATTATTATGGTACCAAGCATGTATTTATCTCTGAACCTGGTAGGAGAACCGAGGTACACTTCTCCAAAGAAGGATGAATCCGAAGGACAGAGACGGGTGATTCGAGAAAAAACCGAAAATGATTGATGCAAAGTGTAACCCAGTAGCTCAGGTATTATAGGCTTAGCAATTGATTTGAAGAGGAGGGCCCTAACGAGAAGAATCCAAGGTACCCGGGGCGGTTTTTCTTCGGGTAGAGGAAGGTGGTTCGAGGGGACCGACCTCGAGACGTTACAAGGTACAGCTGCTCAGTACACTTCAGGCACGGCTCGGGCGAACCGAATCCGAGCCGTCCAAACCTAATTCTCTCTCTGCCTGCCAGCGGACCTGGGTCTCTGCTTCCAATGGGCGTTAGTCTTTCTCAGTAAGGTCGTTGAATTGTGTGCCCGTGTCCCTTACGCCGTTCGATCTCTGGTACCTGCGAATCGGAGGACACTCAGCCATTGATTATGGTTTCCCATCTTCTCTGCAGCACCACGGGCAAACCTGGTTTTCGTCTCCTTCGAGGAAAGTTACCCGTGATTCTTGTTCGAAATCAGTTAGAAAATCCGATGCGAAACCTGCCTCGAGAGAGAATTCGCTGATTTCCAACAAAATCGGATGGTAGGCAGGGAGTAATGCGCCCTGGACATGTAGTACCCACCAGGTTTTAAATCTTTTTGTCCTGAGGCGTTCTGTCTCATGCTAGTTGGCAGTGCATTTCAGAGATCGTGTTATAACATCTTCGACGCTCTCCTTGACGTCGCGACGTAACGCGATTCGATTCTTCATTCATCCTCATCCAAAAAACAGAAAGAAATCATAATACTATGGGCGAAAGCGTCTTCCACGCATATTTATACACATATACACGCTGGCACTGACACCACACCAATTCCCAAGGCTTTCCTACTAGACCAGGCAAGTTATTTTGGTCAAGCGATCAGAAACGAGTAAACAGAGGACATGACATCACTTACATTACACAACCGATTTAATTCATTTCGAAAAATGCGTTCTTTCTTCATCGTCGTCGTCGCCGTCGTCGTCGTCGTTGTTGTCCTAAACGCAGTCAACTCTCTCCCCTTCTCGGATTTATAGATTCCATTCAACTAAACGTCTGATGGGTGAGTTTGATAGACCGTTAGGCACCGAAAAGAAGCGAATTCCCAAGAAAAATAACCCAAGAATATAGACCATATGTATGCATATAAGTTTGACTTTCAACCTTTGAACAGAGATAATAGAATTTGGAATTGGAAGGTGAGGAAGATATACAAGACCTAAGAAATATATATCAATTACGTATATAACAGGGCACGACACATACTTCTGGACCCACCCTTGCCTGGTGGGACCTTGAATACGTTTATCTACGAAACAGGGCTTAGTATGATAAAAGAGCAGTCGGTAAAAACAACATCCTCCTTTACTGTTGTTTCTCGACTGAAATAATGATCGGGACAACATAGTTACACTATCTATAAAATTAGTCATCTAGGACGCTAAAGAACCATCTCAACAGTATTTTCCTCTAAGTGAAGGATCCCAAACCTCAGCAGGAGCTCTCACTCGGAATTCTAAAATTCCCTTCTTCCCTTCCAACAGGAAACCCGACAATGCGTTTAATTTAACAGAGCTTGTATACTTTCTCAAGGTGAACGGGGTCAGCTGTCGGTCTGCTTTTACGCCGGCATTCATTACACTGAAGCATCTTTATGAATGAGTAAGAGGAAACCCATGTGAAAGGAAAAGAGAGCAGCAGTTAAAGAGAAAAATGATTCCCTACAATGCTACTTCCGGTCCCGCCTTCCGAATTTCCGGTCGGCAATTTCTTAATCAATCCTGCCAGTTTCTACTCCCTATTTTCCGGAACCTTTCAGTCGCCTAATGTAACCATTACTTCCACTCCTACTTCTCTTGTACCCACGACACTATCACTCTGCCAGGTTCGTCTACTTGTAATCGAATTGATAAACCGCGGGTACGTCTGAAGCTAAAGATCGTGCGAGCGAAGAGATCACAGCGAGATCTGAAGGAAAAGAGAGAGCCGGAAAGAGATTCAAGAGGGCAACAACTGGAAACCAGTCACGTTGGATTCATTCATGTGATTATTTCTTATTGTTCTAATGGTAATTGTCATGTGAAAAAGGAAATTCCTTGATTGAACTGTGAATTCTCTCTTTCTTTCTCTCGTCAAAGCAATGCTCCTTTGTGTGTACAGAAAGAGACAGAAACAAAAAAAAAAGAAGTTTTGTGAAGTTCAGCAGTCGAATGAATAATTTCACCTAACCGTTAATTAGAATAATCACGCGGCCTGAAAACAAAATGAATTAATGACCTGAAAACTTGGACCCAGGGAAACGGGGCAATTACCCTCCTGACCGACCGGGGAAAGAATATCACCCTGGTGGTTATTTAACTTCACAGGTAAAGAAACAGGTACCTTGAGTCGCCCTGAGTGACTGACCAATGACCCAAGATGAATGAAACTCGACCCTCTAACACAAGGTCACCAAGTTTTACACAATTCATTTTGTATTTTTAGTCACCACTGATTGTAGTGTGTAATAATTTTCATTTAAAAAATCTAATTACACGATTTGCGGCAATGGGGGTGGTCCCAAATAGAAATCGACATGATCTGATCGAAAGACATGCACTGTTAAATCGGAAATTACGTCACTGCATAAGAAACTACTACTCGTCCACTATCCTTCCATATTTCCCCTTCACCAGAAAGTTCGAAGGCCGCAGAAAACTGTATCGATCAGAAACCCGGTCGACCGATCGACTAATGAATGAATGAATGAATGTGTCAATAAGTCGAATGAGGGCTTCATACAAAGTACAAATGAATGAATGTAAAGTTCCCAAGTCAATGCCTTTCCCATGTTACTAGCTCTTAACAGTGTCCACCTAGATGTGCCGCGTCATTAGTCTGTAAATAAACTAGTCTCTGATGGGTGTTTCCCTTTTTTGATGAGGATTTTACGATGAGGAAGTCGACACTTCTTAGTAGACGAATTTAACGATTACAGTGGCGAACAATAGTGGCCCCAGAGTAAGTAAACCATGAATGAAGGCACCATTATCCCGTCTACCAATTACCGCTACCTGCAGACGGTGTACATTCGAACAGTACAAACACACAGAGGTTCGCCGACAGAATGGAACGCATCTACCAGCTTGAAAATACTAGGCTATACAAGTGGTGCCTGACAAAGATCCAAGAGCCCCACTGACACATTTCAACTCAACACGCGGTTGCCAGCAACGTTTCAAATCACAATGGGTTACTCAGAATTCAGAAAGAGGTGAAACAATCCTCGCCAACGCAATCAAACAGAAAAACAGACAATACACCTGTAATTAGCTAAGTAAAAAATTGATTACCTGAAACGTTGAATGAATTGTATTTCTCGGTAATTGGTCAGGTATCTCCTCTAGAAAAAGTAGAATCCTAACTGCACACTGCTCCCGTGTCCTTTCCTCCTTTCTTCTATTTCCCGATCGTTTCTTCTAATTTCCACACTTTTAAAATTACGCAAGAAACACACGGAACACACCGAAAATTGTAATGAATCAATAACAATATGCACCCGATTGATATAACAAAAATAAAAATCGATTACACTGCACTAGAGTTTTTTCTCTTCTCCCCTTTTTCCTACCAATTCTTCTTCACTATGATTTTGTATTGTAGCGACAATTTTCTGCTTAGCTTATTTTCTTCGGGTTTTTTTTTTCACAGAGTCACAAAAAAATTCTTGCTTAACTACCTGAAACAGGAAACAGAAATAATTAGCACAATTTTTTGTTGGCTTCGGAACTGCTCTCCTGAAATTTATTTCTTAGTTTTTTTTATTTAGTTGGGATACAGAGGCAGGTATCCGGGTACTGGCGTTCACGAAGTTTTGCGACGTCGTTCTCGATGCCAAAGAGGAGACGGAGAGGTCTCAAGAGGGCAGACTTCCCGATCTGGAGATCGCCGGGTGTCGTCCTGTCCGCCGTCGTCGGCGGGATTCCGAATCCACGAGTCTGTCACGGCGGGACATGTCTTAGTTCCGCACAGGTTTTCTGGCGTGCGGTGCGGTTGGGTTTCCGCATCGTATGTCCGTGTGGGGGAGCGATCAGAGATCGATCGCGGCCCTCACATGTCAAACCCTTTGGGGATGAGACGGAAGAGCGTTCCGTTAAGGGTGCCTTTCCGTCCGAGGACGAGAGCCGCAGCAGGCGCGAAGTCAGAAGATTCCATCGACTCCAGCCACTCAGGATAACGGCAACTTCCTGGAGAGGGAGCTGACAGTGCCTCACGGCAGTGTCACCTCTCCGAATAGGAAGGTGATCTCCCTGGGTTTTTAGTGGGTTAGAGTCCCACACTATTGAATCCCTTGTGCGTGGGCATTTTTCCTGCGTACAAAAAAAATGTATCCGGGCACTTGCGGATACATAAACCCCATAGAAATCAGGATTGCATCGGGAAACGTGTTAAACGTAAGTACCGAAACGAATGCCACGACCTGATCCACCCATTCTGGATCACATGTGGTTTTAATAAGTGAAAAGGATGCCAGGACAGACAAACGGACCAGTTTACGAGTACCTCCGTACCCGGAGGCAACCAGCACCAAGCAGTCATACCAGTCTTAGACAGTCATACCAGACCGAAGGTTGATTTTCGGGGAAACTGACTCAACTCTTGTTGACGTAGTGGTTCGTGCTGTTGGGGATTTTCACATAACAAAAATAGAGTAAAACGAAACCGTCAAGCGGGAGAAATAAAATGAAAGAAAACAACAAAACGCACGCATGCACACACGCACACAAGGCGTATTCAGAAAAGAACGGATGAAAAGGAAGAGAAACTAGAAACTTTTCTGGTCGTTCTTATAAATCATTGACAGGAAAGTTTAACGCGGGCAAAGAGTCAAAAATATTTTGTCAGACCTGGTCCAAAAATAACACTTTCAATTCAACTTTAAATAAAAATATAAAGAATAAAAACAACAACACCAAAACTACGAAGTAGAAGATGAGGAAAAGAAATCCGTTGAAGGTAGACCAGATCAACTTGGATTACCGGCGTAAAAATCAATTCCAATGTCAGCTGTACAGGTGGCCGATGTTTCTGTCACACCCAAAACAATCAAAGAAATCTTCTTCCTTCGGGGAATCAGAAGCTTCCGATGAAACGGCTTTGTCCATACGAGTAATTAAAGTAAATCTGTTTCGGTTAATGGAGAGATGGATGAATTGAGTCACATTCTCGTGTGATGACTTAAGTACAGCCCGGACGGATTCCTGCGAATTGTCCTTCGGGTAACCTGCGAAAGCACCTTCGAGTACCACGACCCAACTTGACTAAGAAAGGCAATGACTGCTTGGTTCCTTCTCGAAAGCAGTTCCTCCGGTGGTATTCATATTAAACAAACTTTCTCCTCGGTATCCACTCTCTCATGCCAGAATCATTTTGATTACAACGATCGGTCGAGTGGACACACATTCCGGTATCTAACAGCACCCTAGTGGAAACACTCGACTAACACAGCTTGTCCCCATTTCACAATGAGATGATGGTCATCTGGCCTGTGGGTCAAAGGTTGTCCATGTCTGGCGTACAATATCACTCGTTCGCTAATGGCCACCGTTTCATATCAATGATAATAGTCCATTTCTACCCTTTTGAAGGCATCCGGCCGCTATCGTCGGTGCCTAAGTAAATACCCATATCACGGGGAAAAATGTGACTACCTGGTTCTCGTACTCATCACAAAAGTACCCGTACCCATTTGGTTTATTAATTTACTAATCCAAACACTAATGTCAGATTTTATTCTTGATGGCGCAAAAATAGTACGGCAGGGTCGGAATAAATGCCAAGGCAAGCCAACAGCACCTCACTACTGACCGTTTTCTCATCTCCCGAGCGCGTGTACTCCATTAAACGCCCGCGTACTTCTCAATTAACTTCAATATTACGCAGGACAAGCAGCATATGTTAGTTGAAACCCGCCGTCTGAAACTGATTCGATTCCGGTCTGCCGTACAGATTCTCATGTAAGCAACAGGAAGTCTCGCCCTATTTAAGCATTTTGCCTTGGGAAAGTAATCGCTGACACTTAGAATATCTCCTCGGATATTGCTGCAAAGGCGAAAAACCCGGTGGCAAAATGGCGGAAACGACGGCCTAAATTGTTACGGAGAGCAAAAGAGAACTTTTCTCTTACACTTATTTCCATTCAGACTTTCTGTATCCGTTGACGGTACCAGACATTCACAAATTTGGGGTTCCCATGGAATAACAGCAGGAGTGACAAGGCATTACGTCAACAAGTAAGGCAATACATCACAAACGTTTCCCAGAGAACCTTTTGGATAACCTTTCAGGTTTCGTCATCTCTGAGCCTGACAGAATCAAGACTCACCACATGTCTGTGGATAAATTACTTTTTTCTGCCTAAAACTATTTTCGGGAGATCTGAAAAGCAAAATTTTAGAAAACTGCCGATTTCTCATCGTCCTCTACTGCGTAAAATGATCGGTCTCACATTTGCTGAACGACAAAAAACTACAAATCTCGATGTCGATCTTATTTGTAATCGGATCTACACGATCCACGCGTTCGAAAGTGATCTCAATTGCTTTATAGGGAACACAAGTGGAAAAACTTGACGAATGAATTCGTCGATCAATAGACAAAAAAAATTCAACGTTAGGGCACTGGATAGCCCCGGTGAGAGACTAACATATTCCTTCTGAACATATTCTGACTCCAGGTGAGAAGTGTGTGCTTCGAGAAGTGATGGAAGACACAAAATGCTAAAAGGCGGAGGTATTCGAGGTACCAGACAAAACATGAAAAGATAATGCGATGAAATGAACTCGAAGCCAAAAGGTAGGTACAAACAAAACATGAAGGCACCCGAAAAGGGTATCCAAACATACAAGAAGCTTGACGAAAAGTCTAACAAACAGTCAGACCGAAGAAACCAAGACCAAAGTTTCCTTGGGTGAAATAATAAATTCATGACGAGCACGCTGAACACATCCTTGAAAAGTCTCTATGAATGAGAAAGATGGGCGTATGATGGTGTGACGACTGAATTGTTTTCTACTTTTCCCAACGCTCAAGGGAAAAAATTAAACAAAATGAGAATTTTATTCCTCGCCTGGTACTTCTGGGGGCCCACAGGTACCTACCAGGCACCCACCACCTCCCTCGCCTATCCATCTCTCTCTCTCTCGCACATACACTGAGTATCTCCGACTCCCCACCACGGGTACTAATTTAGCATCGGGATTTTTGCTTCTCTCTGTGCGATTCGCCTTTACTCGAGAACGTCGAGAAAATGAGCGAAATCGGTGAAAATGAGCAAAAAAATTTATGCCAATTCCAAATTCCTGGTAAAAGACCGAGCGATTTTCAACTGATTGTTCGATTTGGCTAAGGACGAGCACAATCTTCCAGGTGTCGGATTTAGGGTTCTGGGAACCCCCGAAAGGACAAATCATAGGCTAAACTTCTTCAGGTGGACGATACCTGGGCTAAGGTAATACGCCAGAATGGTCCAAACCTCAGGTTCGCAGGCTACCTCGGGACAGTACCCAACGGTTATAACCCCACAGCTGTCCTCTTACTGACACAAACACACACGGTCAATTTATTTATGTATTGCACCTATTTCTTCCCGTCAAATTTATTCTGTAATTTATGTGAATAACTTAATTTCTTATTCATAGATTCTGTTGATCGTCTACTCTCTAGCTCTTCCCTCCCTCGACGCAAGCAAAATCTTATTAAAAATTACAATTCTTATATGTGCCAGAATGCACCTAACCTCTAATGACCCTTAAATTCATGAAAATTTTTATTTCCCGGCTATTTTTATTTTCATTTTCTGACACCCACTTACGAATATTGTATTTACAATATGGCAGAGTCACGTTTATCAAATGAATTTATCAAATGGCTCTACACGGACGTATAACAGTAAAATTGGCAATCGACCTAATCGATGCACATGGCAAGTATACAACAAATGATCTCCACGTCACGTTTCATTTACTAACTGCCACACAATTATATTTTAAGTATCAGAGAGCTTATGCAACAAATTATCGTCACATGCAAGTATGATACATAATTTATAGTTCGGAGAGATGTGACACGGCAATTGAAACGGCTCGTTCAAGTAATGAGTGAAATGAATGACAACTACCTGAAGCAACAACAGGTTCCCTCACTACCCATGTCCGATTACCTAAAACTTGTAATTCAAAACGTTAGTTTCTCTACGCGCAAGTTTTAAAGAAAAGAAATAATTACATGACAAATTATGTAATTCACACATTTGGATTTGACTCTTCTACATTTTGAATTTATGCTGACAAGTGATTTTTTTCCAACAAATTAAAGTAACTCTCATTTGTTGCAACATTGCAATTGGGTCTGAGAGTTTTGCACAAGGTATCATTGATGAAACAATACTGGTGCTGTGGTTAATCACGCTGAAACCACCGGTCCAATGATATCGCAAGACTTAATCCATTGATTATAGAACATCATCAGTTTGTAAATCAAAATAAAGAACAAAAAACAAATGAAGAGGATACAGCCTATATGTGAAATTAAAGAGTTTGCAATAAGACAATCACAATTCATTCGAATGAGAATCTACATAATGGTCTTGATGAGTAATTACAAGGAGGGATCTTGCTTACACACAAAACTGACAGCCTGCAATTCAACATACACAAATATTCATGCTTATGTATCTCACATAGGCTACACCAAAAAGCAAATGGCTCAAAGCTCAGAGTGGTCGATTACAACATTTTTCCTTCCTCAATGATGACATTCAAGAAATTGCTTTCCCATTGTGCACAAAGTGGCCCCTTCAGAAGGTTCAATACCATAAACTGTGAGGTAAATAATGCACACAAGTACAACACTAAGTAGAACTGAATTACACTACAATCACAGCTTGCAGAGACTTCATCGCTAGCCAACAGCCAGCCACCCACCACCCATTCAACAAGAGAGAAAATAAAATAAAAAGGAAATCAACAGAAAGTTTTCAGTAGAAAAAGAAAGAGAAAATTGATCCCACGCGATTTGCGTTTGCATTTCATAGAGGAAGGAAGTGGGAGCCAAGGTGGGTGTATGAGGATAAGAACTTTCAGAACAGAGTGGAGTCTCCCAGGGGAAACAAAAACCCAAAATCTCAGATATTGAAAACACGACAAAAAAACAACAAACACAAGGAAACAAGCCAAAAAAACAATGGGGAGCAATGGTGGGGAAGAGCTAAAGCATCAAAGGAAAAGTAATAAAAAACCAGAGTAACTTTTTTCCTGTCTCCTCAAATATTGGAAGGACAACCTTCATTCATAAAGGTATTCTCATTCATTCATTCTTCATTCATTCTGTTCATCGCATCAAGAAAACCTAATTACTTCTTTAATTGTTTGGCTGGTTTTTCTCTCTCTCTCTCTCTCTCTCTTGTTCTTACATAACAGTCACTTGCATCATGACAGTCATTTCCCTTACCTCAAGTCAAAATCCCAAATCATTGAAAAATAATCCATATGATATCCAATGAATGTTGTCTGTTTATCTCCTTCAGGCTTTTTCCTTTGCAAATTCTTGTCAGGCACATTAGCATAACACACAATCAGTATCAATAATGGGGAGTGCTCTCCCTACAGGCGGTCACAGTAACACAAAATCGCCTGTTCCATCAACCATTGACGCGGACCCGCGACAAATAAATTGCAGTCTTCTTTTGGTTTACGTAAAAAAACATACGGACATGGTCGTAGAAATTAAAATGAAACCAGAGGCGGCCATTACACGACGATTCCCCCGAAAATAAATCCTCCTCGTCCTCTTCTTCGTCGTCGTCCTCCTCGACCGTCTTCTCTTTCTGCATTTATTTTCGACAGGTCCATTCGAAGGGATTTTCCCCTTTTTCTGCCCGTTTCCTGACTCAAAACAACAGGTTGAAGTGATTCTCTGGTCTGGTCGTACTCTTTCCTACTCGTGAAAACTTACGTTAAATGTGTGACAAAACGGATTTCGTGTCCAGTCGTTTTCTCTCCAATGTCATCGTCGTGGTCTCCGTCATCTTTTAGATGTTCACGCGTCAAACGTCACCGACAGAGGATGTTTCTAGAGAAGGGAATGGTCCAAATGATACAAACTCTCTCTCATATATATATGTATATATAAATATACACACACATACACACACACACACCCGATAAAAATATAACAATTCAGATAATCGAATATACGGTTCTTTAGAAAAGAAAACAAAATCCTCCTTCTATCATTCGATTACTATTTTCTTGTTCTTCTCTGTTAATCCAAGTGATTTGGAAATGGACATCGGACGACGACAATAACAACACACAACGTTGTAACGACAGCGACGTTGAGCATTAAAAAAGAAAGAGAGAGACACAAGTTCTGCACTTTGTGACGTTATGTAAAATATAATCCGGAAACTAGACGCGAATCGACATTTCAAAATTATCACATCCAACTTCACTCGTTGCTAATTAATAATTTCTCAACTGAACAATACGTGCAACTGTAAAAAAAAAACACATCCAAATAATATAATTCTAAAATGTTTTCACTCTGTGACTCTGGTTTAGCTTCTTGCAAGAGAAACGTGCGCACTGCGCATGCGTCGAAATGAAACGTTTCTAGCGATGTCTCTCTCCCACTCGCGAAACTCTCTCATCTCGGCCGTCTCTCTGTCTCTTTCTCGCTCTCCCCGCGCGCCCGGAACCCCTCCGCGCGCTCCCCGTGGCAATCACGAGAAGTAGGACTTCATTCATGGCTGCCGAAGTGATGCACTCCGCCCTTTCTCCTAATCATTTTAGAATTATTTTTCACCATTATGATTATTTCTTTTCTTTCTCACATCATCATTATTGGTATCATTCTTTCCGCTCGGGGTTTCTCAACACGGAGTCATGGCTCCGGTTATGTGCTACGGATTTCGCGAATGAATCCAACGGTTCAATCAATTCAATGAATGAAATGACGGTAGAGAGAGAGAGAGAGAGAGAGAGAGAGAGAGAGGGATCCATAGAGATAGAGATAGGCAACGTGAGCGCGAGAGAAGGAGAGAGTGGCAGAGAGATAGAGAAAACAAAACAGAAACTGTCGAAATGTCACATTGAATAGAATACAACAGAAAAACGTATGCGTTCTTTAGGTAATTTTTGAAAAACAATCCATAATTGGTCCCGTGGTCCGACAACAGAAATAAGGAGAATCAGTCAATTTCCTTCGGATATTAATTTTAGAGAATAAAATTGTTCGGGAGGGGCAGTCTCGAGAACGGCCTTCTTTACTGGAAACCAGCGTTTTTCGACCGTTTAAGAATCCGCAGAAGGAGACGCTGCCGGTTGCCTTCACGACTCGAACGCGTTGAAAATCAACTGCAGCGCGCAAGGAAACGAAGAAGCTGTCTCTGTCCTCGTCAATAGAATGCCATCGCCGGGCCAATTACCGCCGGGCTCCATCACGATGACTCTGGTAGGACATTCCACCGCCAGAAATTTATCTTTTGCTCTCCTGCGGCTTCCTCCCTCCGCTAATTTAAAAGGAGCTTCACACTTCCGGTTTCCGGTAATTTCTTTCTCTCGGATCTGCTGCCTTCGGCCGATGTTCGACTTCTTCATCATCTCGTTGTCATCCATCTCGCTCTGGTTTTGTCCCCATTACCCGTGACTCTCGTTATTTGTTTGATTTAATTCATTTCCTTTGGTTTGGTGACATTTTTTTTTGCTTCCTAGCAGTCTCCCTCGCATCAGCGCTTGACACACGCGTGAGAATGTTTCTCTTTCGTCGTTGCAGATCACCGTTTCCTCCGACTCAGTCACACACCTTTGAGAGATGTGTTTCTATTTCTTCTGTCAGGTACCCTCGTAAGGCACGTGAGGGCCTCTCAAGTGTACGTTTAATTAACCTGATTGGAAATTATTCAAATCATTTATTAGCTGTACGACTAAACCGACAGCCAACAGTACAATAATGTGAAATCTAGTTCACGCAAGTTGCCTTCTTCCATTTCCATTTGAAAAGAGAACATATAAAATACCTAGACTCTAATGACTTTGGATTGCGACGCGACCCCACTTTCCTAAACTTTCCCAAAATTAATGTGTGCCTCTCCATGTCTTTCCCTCATTTCAGTTTTTGGCTTCACATTACCAAACACGAAAATTAGAAAATCTTCTTCGTCATGTGACGTTTCATCTGGTTCAACGGTGACAACACCACGTTATTAATTGCGTCGTTTTCAGTTCGCGGTTTGGTGGATTACATCGGGTAGCCAAGGGACACGAGTACACCTTCACGACCGATGTTCCGTACGTTTGTCAAAATACGACGTGGATTTTTGAAAGTGCGGCAACTTACCTCGAAGCGGTGCGATTTCATTCACCCAACACATCCCTCCCGGGGGGGGGGGGGGGGTGTGAGGGAAGCAAGTGTGTGGACCGGAGATGACCAAAATTTCAAAAAGAACCGATCCAAAATAAACAAAAAGCACCAGGTGCCGGCGGAATTAGTGGCAAATCCCATTGATTACCGGGTTGCCGATTGAGAGACCATGGGCTTCTCTAACAATAAGATTAATGAATAGGAGTGTTTCCGGTTTATTGGTCCAACAGAATCCAGATGCCAGGGCTTCCGGTTCGTTGAAAATATCTTTCGTCGAAAAAGAATCAACAAATGCCAGAGGGAAACAGAGAAAGAGAGAGAGAGAGAGAGACAGTACCGGTTGTGCCAATTGCTTATGTTACTGTACACCAAACGCTATTGTACGATTTCGGTATGACCATTACAGTATAATTTCAGTACCGCAGGGCGGTGCATTCCATTTTTGTGGAAACCCGAATGATTTACGCTTGCGTTTACATGGGATAATTACTCTTACAGGGTGTTACTCCTTATATAATCCCCGCATTTGACCACCTTCGATTGTAATCGGTACTGATTTTTACCGCTCACGATGTAGGCGTATCGGTTTACTTATGTTTCGTCACGAATTATTTACTTGTAGTGTGCCTTTTTCTCCGTAATATTCGGTTTATTACATTGGCAAGACGCTATCTAATCAATAAGGTCTTGCACTCCCACCTGGTCGCGGTACCGCCACGTTCTCTCTACCAGAAAAGGTCATTTGAAAGGTTTCGCCCCGTTTTTACTCCTTTTGAATGAGTTTATGGTTCTCTCTGCACCCGTGAATTGTCATTTAATATCGTCTTTCCGTACTAACGGTACCTGAACGGAATGTGAAGAAACACCTTGCGAAATGGTAAGTCCAGGTGTATCAGTCGGGCACCCTGCTCCACTTCTCACCATCGTGCAAGCCTGGTGATAGCACGGTGAGATAACAGACGGGTTCCCCGCTGCAAATCCCATCTCGTTTGGCGCGAGTAAAAATCCTAAAATAAGCAAACTGCAGTGTGCGCACCACCAGGTCAGCGAAAAAAGAGCCCGGCCAGGAAGGAAGTCATCCGAGAATAAGGGTACAGGAAATGATGAATCAATATCGATGACGAATCAACTTGGGAATGCGATGGTAATTAGTTAGAGCATGGAAAAGACAATGACAGAGACGCAGAGAATTACCCGTGAGAACCTCATTGTGAACGGTAACTCCTTTGAACGCGAGTTGCCGGTTGAGAGAGTTCCGAGTCCCATCATTTGTACTCCCGCACGGATACCTGAAAGTCTCACGAGGTGAAACCCGTCGAGTACCCGAACTACCGGAAACCGTGAAAAGGCACGGAAACTCCACACGGTTGTCGAACCGAAGGTCGACATTTCGAGTGTCCCCGTCTTTAAAAAAGTTTCTTTCGCGAACGGAATTCTCAAATTCTTCCAAACTTACGTCAGACGTAGTTAAAAACCCAAAAAATAGACCTATCATAGTCGTCGAGGTGAAATTTGTTTGCCTGCAAACTCTGCAGTAACCTCATTACAGCGACTATATTCCGCATTAATGCCGTAAACAACTGCTGTTTATAATTTCGAAATAGAGAAAGATGACTCATAACTGCACACTAAATAATGGGACTAGTTTCAACTAGTAGTTTCTAGGAAGGCGAGGAAGCACATTTCAAGAAACAGCAATGCTCCTTTCGGCGACTACCTGCGACTCCTTGAAGCGACCGTTGCCAACAAGCAAATATCGAATTCTTTTCATCTTTGGACATTGACAAAGTACAAATTACCAAAACAACAACCGGAAACACCAACGAAACCGGAAACTCGACTGTTAACAAATTCTACGTCCGTAATTGGAAGGGATGTCAAATTATCACTTGTAAAAAAGGTCTTCCGAGAGTGTCTTAGGAGTACCCGAGCAAGTACCGCGACACAAAACCTACAATTTCGTACACCGGAAACGGACAATAACTCGCAGGGAATGAGACGACGTCATTAACCCGTTCCGAGTTGTTCTCCTGGAGCCACCCTGAGGACGTGTCGAGCAAGCCAAGGGGCGACTCCATTCATTCTCCAGACGAACGGGTAAGAGTCACTTGGGGGTGGCAACCCTGAAGAACCGTACACCGAACTATTCACACGGGTTTCCGGTTCTATTCAATGAACTTCCTGTTCATCAACACCGGCTTGTGCCACCTTTTCGATTTATTGGCATTTGGGACTTCCGTACAGCTTCGACAGCCCAGAGTCTCTTCTCTCACATTAATAGTTTTATTCTAGTTCTAGTCGAGATTCGCTGCGTTGTTTCCGTTTCCGGGTTTCACACACACACACACACACACCGAAATAGACACTGTTTCCTCCTTGGCGTCGACACGGATTTACCATGTTTGTTGAAAGGAGTTTATTTATAAAAAACATTTGTCAGTCTGTCGTGTTCTTCGGTTTATTTCCCTCGCTTCTTCTTGAATGGTGAGGTACCACTGTGTTGGCGGAGGAGAGAAATTAGTACTGTGAATTCATAATTTTCAGATGATGAATGAGTTCCTTTGAAGGTTCCGTGGGGATTCAGATAAGTTGTTGAATTTGAAAGACGGCCAGAACAGCACTTCGACTGCACACCTTCGTGGTAGCAGACGCAAGAATGTTTGCGCTCACCCTGAAGCAACCGATCACATAAAACGGGAGTCAAGTGCCCGACCTTAAAACTGTTAATATATATTTTCGTCCTAATACAATACATCGAAGAGGAAGTTGTGATTTTTTCTCAATAAAAACTGTGGTAGCTTTAAAATAAAGCACCTTTGAAAGCTCTCGATAATGGTTGCATACCAAGCACTCTTATAGAAGAGTAGGCCAACACGGAGGAATTGTTATAGCATTGAGGTTAAGTGATAGTATTTTTACCGGAGCAATGCGGTACTAAGTACCAAGCACTCCTAGAAGACAACATTTTGTTATTCCGGCGTGTGCTGCAACAGTGAAACACTGACAGACAGCAAATAGTCCCAACAAACTATTTACAATTATGCTCTCTGTGCCTACTACCAGGGCAAAACATGAAAAAACACTTAATACCTAGGCAATCCCTTAAACATATTACGATATATATTACTATCGTATTAATGAAAATTCATACATACTGTAATTTGAATTTATATTCATTGTAATTTCCCATTGTATAGCAAATATGTAGTGTACAATACTCATACCACTTATAAGCACTCATCAATCGTTGCGGTTCCTTTGGTTTTTCAATATAAGGAAACTACTGAAGGAGTTTCTCAAGAAATGGGTATGGTCGCGATTCCCAGTACCAGGCTCACCAAACCATTGGAAAACTTCCGTGTCCAGATAGGAAATAGCGAGGGAAAATACCCAGAATTAGCGGGTCAGTCACACTACCATAAAAGATCTAACAAGGCCGTGAAAAAATTGATCATCTGGAACACCAAGAACTTCTCGGAAAATAAAAAATTGAATTTCTCAAAAATTTAACAAGCGGGAAAATTCCAAATGGACGATCAGAAGCATAGTTTTGGAGATTGAACGACGCGTCAGTTTGTCACCGAGCCCTTCATTGTGGAAACGCTTTGTTCACATCCTTCTGTACCTCTGGAAAAAGTCAAGCTTCGTGCTCTGTGATTTTAGTTGCACACAATTGAACGTCACAAACTGAATTGCCTGCACAAGAACATACTTCCCCCGAGACACACAGGTCGTCTAACTAGTTTCAGGGTTGCGTTGGTATCCCACCCACGATGGACGTATCATCAACCCACAGAACGTCTGTTGAACCAGACCGAGTTGGAGTGTCCTACTTCACGGTTACCGGAGTGATGAAACCATCAACCAAGTGACACGAGGACGACAATAATCAAACCGAAATTAACGCTCTAGAAGAAAAAGCCACCGCCACCAATTTTGTTGCTCAAATAACTTCCATAACTTTACGCCCTTCCTAGACTCCTCATTTCCCTGATGCCGGTCCATTAGCCTTTACGTTTCTGTTGGACGTCCATCTGCACTTTGGGAAATCCGTTTAAGACAAGTCGAATGAATGAAACGAAAACGGGGATTCGGCGAACGATTCTATTTTCGGTAAGGCCCCGACCCGGTAGGATTTCTATTAATAGAAACTGGAATTGTTGTTTTAGCAGGAGAGGGCCCTAGGGCCCACGGATGAATTTGTGAGTGTGTATGTGTGTGTGTGTGTTTGGTGTGTGGTGTGGACACCTCAACGACCTTCGCCATGTCGAGAAAAGCACATTGACGGGCCCCTATGAATTCCATATCCATCACACCGTCGCGTGTTCCTAGAAACATTTCTACGTGTCGTCCATTAAAGACATCGTTACTCACCCAGACACTTTGCTTATCAATGACCATCATTAATACTCCTATTAAATTGCACTTATAAACAAATGTGTTTGTAGAAGACACGTTACAAACATTAAAATATTAAATGATTTCGTGGTCTTGTCTAGATAAAACCTCACCCAGATCAATAAAAAAAAACATTTAAGTGTACATCTACATGTGCAGTTCCGTGTGACCGAACGAAGAAGTTCTGCAAATGCGACCAAGTTCGGAAGAACGAATGTTTAGGTAATTCCCTCCTACCGAGTTCCAAGGAGTCAGGTACCCACTCCGTGTCTGGTGATGGCCCACCACCAAAACAAAACTACCGCCGGTGTGCTTTTCTCCAAAATTAACGGACCGACATTTTTTTTCCAAGAAGGTGGAGAGGCAACGTAATGTTGCAAAACATTTCACAACTCGGACTAACCAAATATGAAATCGTCAATAAAATTTATTTAGAAAATTGTCGATGCACACCTTGTCTAGCCTACAGAAGCGCTCCGTCGAGGACATTAAAGGAAAGTCGACTTGATTCCCGGTGACCGATCGTTTAAAACTAGGCCGGAAAGGACACTAAGTTTGAACGAGTACCTAATGAACATGTTAGGGTTCCTCGATGAGGTGTCGATGTGAAGGAAGCGCTCTGATACCCGTACGAGTACCTCGCATTCAACTTTCCCCTATTTGTATGTAAATTATTTATAGAAAAAGGGTAGTCAGGTGAGAATGAGTTTCCTACTTCCTGTGCGGTCAGACTGTCACGTGACCCCGCGAGTACCACTGTGTACACTTCTTTGAACGAACGTCGGGTAGTAATTGGTGTATTGGGTGACGGAGACTGCTTCACACCGTAGAATGTTTTCATAACTTTTTGTTTCATTTGCACCCGGTACTTCACCGGTGACTTCAATTTGACGTTCGCATCTTGGTTTTGTAGTCTTCGCCAATTTCCCTCCGTGCACTTCCGTGTAGGTTCCTGCGTACCCGCTTCCTGCCTTTTGTTTCGTTGCTCATTTTTTCCAAAACTTCTTTAAATGTCATCTATTTTTGGTTCGTTCGTTTTATTAAACTCCTGCTTCCCACTCCGTGTCATTATTTTCATATTCGTGTACGTCTTCCACCTCGGTTCCGCTACATGAATGGAAATATCCGAACTCAAATGATTGTGAATGAATTCTTATTTCCTTTTCTTTCATGAACTTAATACACACACACACACACACACTCTGAGGCTACAGAACGAAACGTTATGTATGAAAAGTTACGAGTTACTCATCCTCCTAGCGGAACTGGAAGTTTAGGTCAGCACCAAGTACTCAGGGTTGTGCCAGACACCTCTAGAGTACACTTCACCGATGGTGCACTTCGACATTTTCACGTTTATATCCAAAGTACTCGACCTTGATCGCAATAAACGAGTCTCTCGAACCGGGTACGTAGACGCCAATTGTTAATCCGTCCGAAATAGTACCCGTGACACAATGAAATATATCCAGCGTTTTACGAGTGACAAATTTATACGTGCGAGCAATGAAGGGTACGGCAAACCGGGCTAGAACTGGTTCTCATCTCCCGAACATTAATCAGGGGTTTAAGGATTATTAAAACATTATAGTAAGCAGAAGAGCGACCAGTTTTGTACAAACAAAACGTGTAAGTCAGTAGTAGACAGGCCGTGAGTGTTAGAGTTAAGAAAGATTAATACGTTGTGAAAAACAATGTGAAACTCAATGTACGAAGTGATTAATCTCTGCGCATAAACACACACACACACACACACACACGCACGCATACACACCCAGTGCGTACTCGACGCCACTGTATAATTTCTATATGCAAGTAAGATATACGCGAGAGTTGGTGAATCGACTCCGCGGAAACTATTTATAATATACCCCGAGGATCGATAACTTAATATAAATTTATGCCCGGCGCTACTAAAATTATATATAGTCTACATTATAATTTTGACAGGCACAAGTGTTTGTATAAATGAGAAGTCTAACAGTTGAGAGAGTGTATATGTGGCTTGCCAAGCGCCACTCTTGCGTCACTGTTACTCCAAGTGTTTTCACCTTTCTTGGTGGAGGTCAGTGTTCTTCACTATTTGTAAACTTAATGTGCGACTTTTCTTATTATAAAAAACAGGAGGAATTCCCACGGACCTACTTGACAAGAGTTTTGAAACGGTTTCGACCGTATTGAACCGGATTAGAAAGCGCGTTGGCGATGTTACCCTGAGATGGTGAGGTAGCACCCCTGCTTGGAGTTTGTTGTCCTTGAGAATAGGTTTGAGTTGTGGTACCAAACAGAGAAGTAGTTAATTTGATGAAGATACCTTTAGGTGCATCACAGCGTCTTTTATATCGTTCTAAAGGAACTACTGGAGACACCCTGGTTTAGGGAGATCGCGGTAGAAGTTCGGGCGTAAAGTGGACCAACACTACACGCGAAAGAAAAGGTAGGTAAGTTTGAAACCTGTATTGTATTGTGTACAGTACCCAAAAGCGGGTATGGATAGCAGGTACTTCACAGAGAAATCATGAGTTTGTCAATAGAGTTGAGATACCAAAATCGCGTCTGAAGTTTCTTAGATCACCCGCACGGACAGATACTCCCCGTAGCACAAGTGCCACACTGCCATGATTAGTTGGAGGTATAAAACCAAGTCCCATAACCTGAAATAGAATGAATAGAGAAGTCTCACCTTACACCTTGCGCGCGTTCCGTGAATGATCGTAAGACAAGTGAATGGCTATGTGTTCAATAAGACAGACCCGTAGGAGTAACAATAAATAGAAAAACTAGACATGGTGATCCTAGTGGATACTGCCAAACGTTGTCGAGTCTCTCTATTACATAAGGTCAGGTATATAGTAGGTACGATTACCAGGAAACCGAACCCCTTGAGTTAGGTCTTGGATGACATTCGCCAGGTTTAGAATTTGGGTCGTTGGTACGTTTCTGGTTTCTGTCTTGAATTTCCTTGGTGATATCAAAGTCAGCGTGTGATGCGGTAACCGAAACGATGATAACCGGAGTTTCGTTTTGGCGTTTTGCTGTCCAGCTCGTTCACGATGTAGGAGAGTAGTGAAATGTGGTGGAGAACAGCAAACGACCGACCTCGTTCCCATCGTAAACTAATGGATTTATTAATTTAACCGTCGACGACGCTTTTGTTGTATTTTATTTTTCACTTGGACAGAGTTGAACCCGTGAGATCCTCGTGGAATAAGATCATGAGTTGCAGAGACAATGCAACAGATCTCCCAAAAAGGATTTCTCCCCGGGGAAGAGAGAGAGAGGGAGATCACATTTAATAAGGTCAAGCTGAATAATTTTTTTGTTGCGGCGATCTCCTGTAAGCTTGCGTTGATCTGCCAGGCAGTGATCCAACTATCTGAGACAGTTATTTGAACCAGGTGCTCCCCAGGTACCCGGAACCACAGGTGTCTCACAGGCTTGCTTGGTTACTTCCCTTACAAGCAGAAACAGTTTGGAAATCTTATTTGCAGGACTTGCTTACTTAAAACACGATTTATTAACTTTAATCACTGAAAGCACCGAGAACGTGCTGGTTCAAATCTGATCCTCGAAGTTCCATTAGCCATTGACCCAAATACCTTCTGATAGGCTTCTACCGCTTATCCAACTACCAGCAGTGCCAATAAACTATCAACAGTGACCCTGAGAATAGCAAACACTTTTCTCATAGTTTGAATATTCGGTTAGTATCCGTTCCTTTCTGTTTTATACTTTTGTACATTGTACATAATATTTCAGGGTTTGTCTTTCCGGGTATACTGCCAGGAACCGTGTAGAAAGTAGTTCTTTACAGGAGTACACCAGACAGTCACGTGTGGACGTACACGAGAGACTCTTAACGTTAATGTCTTTCATTCCATTCGTCTGCTACTGGGTACAGAAGACTGGAAAACGCAACAATTAAGGTTTCTAGTTGTCAGTCAACAGGCAAAAGTGAAAGTAATTTCCCTACCCCCTCCCAGGTAAATCCAACACCCGAAGAAGACAACTCCGAGACGAAGTCAACGCGTCGGAGGTTAGGTACAATCCTTCCGCTTCCAAGGGGATGAAAATCGTGTCACAGCACATGGCTTTTCAGAGGGAGGTTCCAGACCGCCTGGAAATTCTACGCTGAAATTCGGGCGGTGACTGCCCTTAACTTGAGAAATCGACGGGTACCAATTTAATTTTCGGGTACCTGGGAACCGGCAGGTGTTTCACCTGACCGTTCTTTTACTCCCGAGACTTTCAGGTTCGCTCTGGTAGCTGTCATTAATGACGAGAAGGAAAAATAAAGCAATCAACCCGTTGTTTAGCAAATTTGATAAAAAGAAAACCCGTGACATTCGTCACACCGAACGAGTGATAAAGCTTTGCTTGTCTAGGAAACTTTTACTCCAAGGTTAAGTTTTTCCCAAGCTGTCTCGTGAGGACCTCTTCACGACGGCGCGATTCTGCAGATTATTGTCGATGCATTTCGGTTGCGACAGCAGTTTTTCACCGAGTAAAACAACTACCAGTTTAGAGTACCCAATCGACTTCCCAGGAACTTCATCAGAAACAGTGGAACTTTTGATAAATTCCTTTTTATCTATTACCAATCGCTCCAACACGGCGAACCAACTTCTGCAACGGTCGTTTCTTTCACCAACTCTTCCGCAACCGTCACAAGATAGACAGGATACAACTACTGTAGTTCCCACTAGCAAACCAAAAAAATCATATACATACCTGGGTTTCTGGGTCTCTTCCTAGAACAGCAACATTCATTTTAAGGAATTTCGAAGCACGCGATCAATACGGTTGAAACTATTCCTAGTTATTGGAGTGAGCACTTGAAGGTTTCGCAATCCGTTCAAATCATAATTCTAAACTAGTCTTCTCTAGTAGTTAAATCTAACGGCAGAAGCAGGAGTTGCCTGTTAATTTAATATACACTCAATGTAGTTCACTTGACTAACTCGTTGGTGGTGTGGCTTGTGGTACAGTCAGAGATGTTCTTGCACGTGAGTTACCACTTTTACTACGAACGCTAACAGAGCTAGTGTGTACGAAATTTCTACGTGAAAACCACTAGTTTTGAGGGACCTCACAGTTACTTAGACCTCGGGGGAGTACCCAGAGGTACTTGCTGGTCAAATGCAGAAGATGAGTGGTAGTAGTACACGGAGTAGAGCAGAGTAACAAAACTGAGGTAGCAGTGGGAAAGCGTACTCCTGGGAGAGGAATACCCGCGACATGTAAGTACCCCACTCGGACTCGTTTCATTCTACTGCCACTAAAAATTGGTTAAAAACTTAATTCAGATCCGTTTAATAAAATTTGCGTTTCTTTTATTTATTAATTTTCTTGTCTCATCAAACACACACACACACGCGCCCGAGAGTGTTCAATTTCAATCGATGCGTTGGGATATCTCGTTTCCCGCCGTCTAAGCAATTTCCACTGTGTAATAGTTGACTTCTTGTACGTTTTATTCTCTTTAATATGCGACACGGAGTAGGACAAGAGTCATAGGAGACCCATGTTTTAAGGTAGACAACACAAATGTGGGGACTAAACGTCTGGTAAGACCCGCGACAACAACCTAAACAGCGTTGTTGTCTGTCTCTCGAGAATGCGAGGCCTAAAAGACGGGGGAACATGGGACACCTTCATGCAGACGCACAATCCGGTGCTACACGAGGAGTCGTCCGACCTGGAATGTGAGCTACAAAATACCCGGTCACCTTAACCTCCCAGGTAGCGCCGAGTACAGGTGTAGCTACGAAAGCGAGAAGTAACGGTCGGATATTACGATGAAGGTTGATCGACAGATACCGATCATTAGTTGGTTCGATTAGGAAACTTCACTTGAACTAACTCATCGTCGAGTATTACTTTCCGTCGATATTATCTCTTCAATAAACTTAATCGGACGTTACAAGAAAGGTGAATTAAGCGAGCTTACATAATCCTTCTGGGCAGAAGGAGAAAAACCGTAGGCACGTGAATACCCACACGGATTTTTCCATCAGTACCCGATCCCTTCCAACACTTAAATTCGTATATAGTTCTCTTATACAGTTTTACTCCCGTGCGAACCGACGAAATTTCGTGTGAATTTTATAACAAGTCGTGTGCAGGCATTGCGTGAATTCCTCAAGGACGTCCCACCAAAACGTACGATTGAATGAATGAATGAGTGAATGAATGAATGAAGTAATTTTCACTCGTAAATAAAGAAGCCTTTAAATTAGGAATTCCAGATTTAGGTGCGTAGCACTCCGATGGAAATAAATCATACAAGTAGGAGAGGAAAGTAAGTGAGCGGGCTGTACACCGACCCAAAGAGAAAGATTAGTAATGATATAATGAATCCTATAAGGAAAACTGTAGACGAAGGTGGGACTGGTAGTTGAGTGCCCAAGTACCCAGCGAGATGTCGAGAGGCAACAATCCTCGAAAGGGAACAAGGAAAGTAATGTAGAGGCCGTGGAATAAGAAGGGAGTGGTCGAAAGGAGACAGGCTAAACGTATGCAATACATAATATACATACAGATAAAACGAAGAAGATACAGGTGATAGAGAAAAGAATATAAAAATGGGAGAAATCGTAGAGGAACTTTTTGACAGGAAAACGTAAAACGTACAGAGAGAGAAAGTAACGACAAACATCGGATCCGATGATACTTCGGTTCCAAGTATACCAGGGTGCCCATCAGGCACTCTCTCCGAATGATACGCCTCTAAGAGAAGAATAAACGGAAGCGAAAAGAAGACCGAGTGTTTGCGTACAACTTGGTAATGTGGGTGAGCACCATGTCGGGTACCACCGTTCGGTGGGCACCGAAAACAAAATGTCATAAAGGAAAAATAAAAAGGGCGGCTAAGAGAGAACGCGTGGAGCCGATACCTGAAAAAGTGCGAGTGTGCTTCTAACTACCTGAAAGGTACCAGTGACTATCACAGAGAAAGAGAGTGATCTAGTTTTATGCCCATTCACGTCGCCTACGTAGCCTAACTTTTCACTTTCCTGCTGTCAGGTTTATTGATATTTCTCAGGTTTTATTTAGAAAAAGTTACTAACCGCCTGAACGGAATGGTTCCCGAATTTTACCCAGGGTGGCAGGATTACCGGCACGAACCCACTTAGACGACCAGTCAGAGAGGCAGACTGTGACGTCACGATTAGCTCGCCCTGACCTTAGAGTACTACCCTTGAGTCCAGTGTGAACTGTGAGCGTGAGATCTGATCGCAGATTTGGAAGTAGTACGTTCTTTCTGCAAAATATTCATAATTTATAGTATAGAAATCAATTTATAGAACTTAAATTATTTATTGATCGTAGTGGCTTCAGGCGGCACACTTCCAACGGTAATCACCTATAAATCTTATATAACGCTTCGTACATTAATTTATGGTGGTGCTACTTCCTGTACTAACTCAGTTATCCCCCTGGTCACTTCGATTCATTCTTGTCCGATATGCCACTCCCTCGTGTCGGACGACACCGCACGACTCTACATGTCTACTCGGACTCGTCGGTGTTTTGGTGTCTTCACCGTCCTCCATTCGGATCCCCGAGGGTGAGGGTACACCGTTACGGTCATGCACAAGTCTCGCATCCTGTCCTCCGGATGGGGGGGGGGGCATTAATCAAATCCTATGCACAACCTACATGCAGGAAAAATTGTATTTTGCCGCCTACCAGACACCAAACCCAACGAAAGCCTGCTGTCCACCGACGTAGAAAGCTTCTGCGTGTTTTATGCACCTTAGAATTCAGGTTCGTTAGGTTTTTCCCGTTGACTGCCCCCACAAAGAGAATAGTCAGCATCGTACGAGAGCAAAAGTCAAAACTCGAACGACCGACTCGGCCCGGAAGAAGTCACTTTGGCTCTTCGAACATGTTCCAGTTTTACTCATTCCATCACGAAATTCTTTTGAAATTAATCTCGACTTATAAAAATATCGCATATCTAAAACGAGTTTTGGGTAATTACCGTGAGGTACCCGACCGCCGAGTACCCGTCATTTGGGGTTCATACGGTTGAGGAATCCAAGTCGAAACAATAGCAAGTTCAACGGGTACATCCCCTGGGGGACACAGCCGTTCTACCACCCACCAATACGCGCGGCGACCGTCGTAAACACCGCGAAAATTGCAGTTGTAAGACCCGAAACGAACGGTGGTGCTACTTTTCGATGGCAGCCATACTGAAATCAATTAAAATTAAATTCAACGAAAGACATTGACAACGTTCCAACAAAGACCGAACTGGGTCCGACTACTCGAGTAGTTCGAGAGTTGACACGAAAGGAGAAGAAACACGGGCATCCGGCTCCATTTCCGGTCCTCCCATTGAGTCTCCTTCCCGTAGTAAAACCGGAAACGACGCCATAAAGCAAACCCGCGTCTCCTTAACCTGTTGGTGCGTGAATGCATTTTTACACGAGGCTTTGTAAGGACTCAACTTCCTTTGGGACGTGTCAGAAGATTCGTTTTAGTCAACCTGACCGGTGGTACGCGAGCGTAGCAACTTCCTCTTAATCGTCACCCGATTAGGCACCATCCTTTGTCTTCTGGCCCTGAAGCTACGCCTTGACAGGATCATTTCCATATATCGGACGACGGATGGGAACGGGAAGAGGTAGGCACCACCGTCGGCAGGTACTGCGCCGCAGGTTCTTTCTACTGCCGCCTTCTCTCCCGAATTCTTTCGAGGGGTCAAGCAACGAGCGGTCGGCCGATTAACGCACCCGCCAAAAACAAACTACCAGACCTTGCCATTACGAGTACTAAGAAGCAAATAATGATACGAATCCCGACGAATAATAACGGGTAATTTAAATAATCAGAGGTGTACTCGGTACGAGTACCCGGTGACTCCACACAACACTCCTAATTAATAGATTAAACCGGAGTTTTGTGTACTCCGCCCCTGAGAGGTACCCGCGCGCTGTCATACCTCGCACCGGGAAAAGCTCGATTCATTCGGGTGTGGGTGTGTTAAACCAGATTCTCCTAATCCGTACCATTTGTAACTAATCCCTAATTGATAGCAATTGATACCCGTTAATAATACTCGATAATAGTTTGTTTTTTCCTGTTAAATCCGACGACGTGAAACGGGGAAAGTACGTCTCCGTATGCCTCCGGTCGGACACTCGACCACTTCACCACTGCCAAACTATCAGGTAGGACCCAGAAATGTTGAACTTTGTCGTAGTACGACCCAACGTCTCTTCTGAATAATACTAATGCTGACTAATAATAAAAAAAATATTGTTTAAAATAGTATAGAAGGATTGTAGAGCAAGTCTATCCTAACTACGGTACTAACACAACGTAGAACTACAAGGAATGCTAAAGGCAGATCGGCATAATTTTAAATTGCATACAAAGCAGCAGTATTGTCCGTGCCACAGCCGTTAGTGAAATGCTGCTGGAACCACTAGACTTAGTCTACCAATCGAAACGGGGTAGCAGACTCCTCTCAGGCTATTTTAGGACTCGCATTTCCATTAATTGGATTTCTAGCCGACGAAATACGTCAAAAAATTGTTAAAATTCGCCAGGTTACGTCTACCTTCCAAATCCGCCGGGGAAAATCGGGAATTTGACGTATTCGTTCATTCATTCACCCCCATCGCGAACGCGAAAGCCAAACAATCAACCCCGTGGGAGAAGGGGTTTAAAAAAAAGAAAACCCCCCATGTTGGTCCCGTGAAATTCGGCCGGTCGACGAGGATTCTCACGAGCGAACTCTCCCACTCCCACGACGGTTCGACCAAATAGACGTGCGGACATTCCGAGCTATGAGTCAATTAACTCGTGCGACGTCGGGGTGTCCATTCATAGATCCTACTAGATGTGTCTTGTGAAGGGCCCAGAAAGCGAGGAAAGAAAAAAAATAGTGGAGGAGGATATGTATGTTAGGAGGAGAAGGCTGACGGTGGGAAGGTGAATTAAACGAGTGTTCGGAATGAATTCATTCATTCATTCATTCATTCATTCCCTCACTCACTCACTCACTCACTCATTTCACATTTTATCGTAGGTCATCTTCGTTTAATGCGATGACCATAAATGAGATCCCATATTTGTCATCGACAAGGAGGAAAACCTGGTAGTGGGAGGAAACGTTCATTAGACGACGAATGCGACATTAAACGAAGGAATGCCGAGGCGGGTGCCAACCCGAACCTGAAACCTTTTTGGAAGTAGGAAGTTGTTACAGAGGAAGCAGAGAAGGAGGCTTACGCCATACGCTTGCACGCACTCCACGCACGCACGCGGACTAAAATAAAGGAAACCCAAAAATAAATAATAATGAAATAATAAATTCCTTCGTACTAAATATGTACGCACGCTTAATATATACACTGTCAAGTATATATTTCGCAATTCATTCATTATAATTTATTCATGATAATAAAAAATAAATAACCTATTTTGCCCGAATTCGTACCTGAGTGAGATGCTATAAGATTTGAAACAGTTTCTTGAGCTCAACCATCAACTGCCAATCCTGTTTACTTAGGTCTTCCCTGAAGTAATCCTTGCAAGCATCGATCGACTGTCGTGATATCTGCAAAAAAAAAAATACATAAATTAATAAATTGAACAAAAATAGACGCCAGACCTTTGCCTACGTAATTTATGGGAAATCCTTTACACACGCAGACACGCTAATATTAGAAAACTCAATAATTTAAAATAAATAATAATTAAGAACAATTTGCTGCACAGGTGTTTTTGCTACAATTAAAACTTTCACTGGCTGGCTATAGAAACGGTTTGAAGGTAGTCGAGAACTTCCAACTTTGGATTTTTGTAGTGGCTCGATTGACTTGTCTTCGGTAAGGGGAGTAGGTTGGGTACCTCACATATTTGTTCTCGGCAAACTGGTGCCCACCCCAACCTAGTTCCTACCCTACCAGCAGTACTTACAATTTCTCCCTGTCGACATCAAGCCAGCCGGACGCTTACATCGGACACCACTCCCGTTACACCAACCCGAGCAGGTAGCCGTTGGATACCGACAAGGTACACCTTCCTGCGCCTCGTCGCGAACTTCAATGAAAGGAGTCAGCCAACAGTAGAACGTTCAGGAGGGCGAACAGCAAAAGGGGAAGAAAATTTTCCCATTGAAAGAAAAAACGTTTTCGGCCAATGAAAAACCCAGGTTTTCCCCGCCGACTGGGCCTTGCTGGTGTTGAGGTTGAGAAGCCATAAACCCCGGGTTGGTGGTTCGATGCTCACCGACCTACTGCCCGACATCGTCCTTCCTCGCTCATTCAACCCTTTCCTCGTGAATACATGAATGAATAACACTATTTCATGTTCTTTATCATTCAATGAATCAACTTTTTATCACTTTCTAAATATGAGTGACATGTGAGTGAAATGTCCGGCGCTTCATTGACTCTAACTACGTAAGGAGAACTTCAATTGAATATATCAAACTTAATAGATTCCTCTGTCATTTTGTGAATTACAGACACCACAATATTTGTATTGATCCCACCAGAAGTCATCTATTGCCTCAACCAGCACCTTTGATGGGTAAGGTAACACAGACTTTCGTACAAGAGAGGTGGATCGTGGCTGCCAAGCGTTCCCACTTCATCCGGGAAAATAAAGGGCTTAACTCTAGATGAATGAACTTGAATGTACCGGTATCAGAGCCATCACGAACACATTCAAGTGTTGTACAGTAGGAGTGAGCTCTACAAAGTAATTCCCTCATGCCCTTGCTTTGGTCTGTCACCAGCAATCAAAAAATCGTAAAAAAAAAAAAAAAAAGAGTCAACATGGTCGGCACGGTGGGCCTTGGTGACACTACTCTAACTCTCATCAGAGCACTACTCTGTTGTAGTGCAATTTTGAACGCTACAATCCCCGGAATACTGCGACATATGACGAAATCTATTTCTTCAAAGAGGAATTTGCCACCTTCGAACTGTCGGTCGGTAACCCGAGACTAACTTCCTTTCAATAGGCTTAGGGTTGGTCTTTAACCATACCCGGAATTTTTTTAAACTGACTTGTCCAAATTACAGAACCCACTACGTCAGCGGTATCTTCATCCGTTGACACTTCCTTCTTAGACGCAAACAACCCGAGGTGGTAACCTAACAGTCCTCCAAAATACCTAGTTCCCTTAGTTAATTAGTTAATTTAGTTAATTAACAACTAACTAACAACTTTGTCTTTGATTCGTTGTAATGACGTGGTAAATCAACCACCCGTGGTTAGAACACTACAAATAGTTTTACAGTTGCACAGAACGCTGACGAAATCCGCATCTAATAAATTCACGAAATGCAGGAATTGTCACAACGGGACCTCTCACACAACACTCCGTTCTTTTTTCTGGTGTTACTGAATGAGTCACTCCCTTAATAAAACAAAGAGAAACAAAGTCTCTCGAAATTCTGTTAAACCATTCGTCTGAGATCGTTCCCATGCCAAAAACACCACGTTTTGCCGTCACAATCGATTGAATATCGAGCACTTCCCAATCACACACCACTAATTTGTCCTCAAAAATTCGGAAACTGGGACATTCGAGTCAGCATGTCCTCGCGTCCCATTAGCCGTTACAATTATTTAACGGTCAATTCCAATCAGTGGAAAATCGAGGCTAACACTCGTCTGGATGTGTAACGAGTTTTAAGAAGAGATGAAATTGGTGATTCTTATAAGGAGAGAGAGAGAGAGAGAGAGAGAGAAAGAGACGTTCTGTGAGTGTCTTCAAGCTCTTTTCCAGTCCTTCTGACCAACTTATGCGAGGAAAAATCCGGTACCCGAAGACAGGGAACATCTCAAGACGACTCCAGGCCAGGAGCTTAAGCAAAAGTAATGGGATTTTCATCGGATGCCAAAGTTTCAATGCTGGAGAGCATGGAAAACCACCCGTTGAAGGAATGGGAAATTCGGTCATCCACGTGTCTGTGCCACTGAAGCAGTGACGTCATTGCTCCTTCGCACCCTCCTTACACGTGCCGGGGTCATTCACCATTTTTCTGTCGGTGGTAGGGCTGAGCCCCTCGCATGGTGGGGATGAAAACCCACAAGTCGGTGACAATCGCAACGCTTAGCTTCTGGCAATGTGGCACCATGTTTTCTGTCCTCGGGCCGTGGAAATCATCAATGGGATACCCCGGGCTTGACCCAGTTTCCTCCATGTTTGGTTTCATCCCTTGTTCCCCTGCCATTTTATTACTCGTGACCTCGTTTCCAGATGAAAAGCAAAAACGTTCGACTGAATGAAAACACAACATGAATGAAACTTCTTCCTCCTTCAAGAAGAAACGTGTTATTTTTTCCATTGGAAAATTTCATCACACTATCGCGTGTGGAGGTTATTTCGAGTTATTGCTGCCATTGCCCGCAACACTTGTGACTAATAAAAAGCTGTTTCGATTCTCAAACGAAGATTACTAGGTGTAAGCATGAAGCAGAGCCTTTGAGGTTTGACCAGCGCACCAATACAAGTGAAAAACCGGTAGATTTGGTCACACTTGCACATGGTCACTTACCCAGAAACCACACTCAAATTAATGTGAACAATTCGACTTACTTTGCTCGTGAGCAAATCCGTGTGATCAAAATGTCTCCCGTACAACTTGGGTGTTTCACCAGGAACATTTTCTATTTTTATGCAAACTTCCATTCCCTTCCGAGCGGACTCGATGGGCTTATGATTGACTTCGACGCTGGTTACCACCCCGAGATTGATGAACTGAAAAAAGACAATGCAAACAAATCAATTAGGTCGTTTTGTGTAAGGAGGCCTTTTCTTTCTCCCGGAAACCACAGTAGGACAGGCCGAGGAGGACTCATGTGACTAATAAAACACTTCGAGGAAGGGCAGTAACCTCGTTTTCGTGAAACTCCTCAGACCCGACACCAGCAAGCAGAAATTAATGAATTGCCTGAAACCGGCCTGCCTAACACCGTGCAATCTCGAGACCGCAATAATTGTCCGTCAGATTAGCAAGGTAGGATGACCACATTGTGGGAAGTGACTGGTGGCAAAAATGAATGAAACTTCAACTCGTGTCCGGGGGAGGCAGTGGTAGCCATTAAGAGCAACAAGACACAGACAGACAGAGAGAGAGAGAGAGAGAGAGAGAGAGAGAGAGAGACAAGGAAAGAAAGAAATTGTCCACAAATTCGTGAAATCAATGAAATCGATTATAATTCCCAAGTCAAAACACTGGAGATGAAAATGGAAGAGACCGCCGTCAACGTGGCAGTAGAGGGAGACACGACTTACTAGGCAAAGACAAGTGGGTGTGCTTGGTAAGGTGTATTTTGTATGTAGGACAGCGGAATCACCAAAAATGAACGTAGGCTGAGGATGCAGGAGTGCCTTGCCCCACGCGTCTCCAGACCCACTCAATAAAATCCTTGCATTATTTATCACTCTAAATTTTGATTTCTTCCCCTTTGCTTGTATTTCTCGTCTACAAAATGTACTACAGACCAACCCCATAAAACCCATCGCAATTTAAAATCGACAAGAAGCAACCGAACGACTGGAAGCCCGGGCTCTCTGGGATGGAGGACTTCTGAAAACGAGTCAATGCAGTCAGTACAAAGGTAAGGCCTACATTGTCCTAAAAGGGTGGCGCACCTGTGGTACTTTTGCAAATCAGCATCCCTTAGGTATCTGCTACTGGGCTTCTACACCAGTCAGTTCTTCAAAAACAGAATTTTCCATTGAGAGCGACCATAGACAGATCGGTGAGTAGTATTTATTTAAAGGTGTGTACCAAGTCATGTGTGAGCCGCATGTGCGCTAGCGTTTTTGAATACTTTAAGACTTTGACGTGCGTGCACCGCGAGTTTTCTCTCTATCTCTTTTGAATGCGTTTGAGGAGATTGTCAGACATTGATTTGGAAACATGCGTTGGTCGAAATTCAAAGCAATCAGGTACACACACACGGGTTTGACATTCCGGTTTTAAAGACGCCCAGCCTGCGTTCCTGCAATTAATTTCTTTCCGATGTCTCACTTCCTATCCAACTCGCAACGCCTGGTCTTCGGCGTGTGCAAGACGTGCCAGAACGTTGCCAACCGACGACACCAAACTTTTTCTAGCTTTTTGCACGAGGACCCGTCCGGGCTCCGCCCAGGTCATTAGAATCTGCCATAAACCCAGGCATCGACCCATTGCGAAACGAAAGGGAAAAATTTATGGTTTCCCAGAACTTTTTCACCGTTGAACGACCTTGGGGACCTTGAGGGATCTTTCTCTTCAGGTACGTCTACCGGTCTCCTCGTTATTCTACATGTCTTTTCACATACTCTTTTTACGACGTCTTTCATGGGTCTCCGACTCTCATTCCTCTGGTACGCTTCGTTTGTACGATTCAACTCAAACACATCGCCATGGGTCGTGCTAAGTATGAATTGTGTTCCAACCACTATTTATTAGGCCTTGACTCTCCTCGCAATGTAAAACTTTATTTTATAGTCAGCCACAAACTCAGTTCCTCGTGTGAGAAAGGAACGCGTTACTTTTTACACAGACTCTGGTCCACGCGGTGAAACTTCATGGACTGCTGACTTTATTCTACACCCGACTTCATTTGCTATTATTGAATTCCAGAATACCTAGTCGAGCAGTTGTATAAAACATCTCGCCAACATGTATGCACTCCTAATTTAGACATAATTCCTGAAACACCATTTGTTGGTACCACAACTCGTGTGAAGGCTGACTCTCAGTGGGGTTTGAGCCTACGACTGCCGTCAATTCAACCTGAGCCATTTTGCAGTTAAATGCGCTCTACGTTTTATTTTAGACAAGTGTGCATATGAATGATTTAATTATTTGTAATTTATAGGCACTAAACGAGTAATATAATTTGTCAAGAAAACGACATTTTTATAAGCGCCCGACGTACAGATTTATATCATCTCTTTCAGGTATTTACGAGCCGTTTTCCACTCGTGGTGCTGTATGACCCTGCTACATGTGGTACAGAGCTCTCGGTAAAAGAACAAGACCTGCAATGTCGGAAGAAACAGACCGTCATTTCCAGGCTGCTTCAATTTCGTTGTAACAATTTTCATTGATTCTGCCACAGGTACTCTCCCTTCTACGATGTCTGCCCAAAACTGATTTCGGCCACTTGCACAAATAACAACAAACAAATCAATACGATCGGTGTCGATCAAGTGTAGCGATTCTTTTTGTGTCGGACAAAAATACAACAAAATTTCTCATTCGTCATGTTCTTCGACGTCTCTCTCTCTCTCTCTCTCTCTCTCTCTCTCTCTCTCTCTCTCTCTCTCTCTCTCTCTCTCTCTTTCACTTCCTTCCCTCCTCGTAGTCTCGATACAATACACGGTTGTTAAAATGTAATGAAATTACAACAACACGGTCGAACCCGTATGGCAGAGCACTAATCCAATCTGCACACGCCTCCGTTTCAAAGGACGATTGAAAGTCATTTCGACATTTCGCGTGGAAAATTCAGGCAAAAAATAACACGGACCGACTAATGGGTGTCAACCGTATGGCGATGAAAAGGCGGTCAAGGAGGAGCAAATTCTGAATTAGATACCATTCAAAAAATTACCATAGAGACTTTCCAGAAGTTATTACCAATAAATAATAACCCGTGACAAGTTGTCAAAATGTGTCACACTGTCCGGTGACCATTTGCTGCTTTCGACGATTTCAACCACAACTGGTACACTACTACGTTCCGTATGTGAGCAAATACCCAAAATGCTATGTCAAAGTGCAAAAGCGTGACCCTTCCTCATTCTTGGTACTGTGCAAGTGGCTCTGTACGGAACCAAAACTTTAAAATCTGCTAAACACCAACATTTGCTAAATTTCGATACGACTTAAAACCTTAATATTGATGTCCGATAATTCTCAATTGTACGGAGTTTAATACTGCAAGGAGGGGTTCGTTCCCAAAAACCCAAATTAAAACTAACGAGTTGAGAGAAACGTAGTAAAAGTTAATAAATTAATCGTGCGGAATGTAATTATTTTCATCCATTCAACCGGACATTGAAAATTAGTAATTTCCAACCGTATTTGGACGTGTGTTAAGTGGCACTGGAAAAACTGGCCTCCTCGACTGACCATTCCATTGAGAATTAACAGCTCCGCCAGGAATTTATTTGGGCAAAAAATAGTTCAAAAAATTCATAGAATGATTAAGTTACCCGGTGAATTCCTCACGCAACCTGGACTGTGGATAGTCAACTGCCCGAACTTGATTTTATATCAATTTAATAAACACCTGACGTTCGTCTGCGTGTACACGTGTTAAATTAATGCCTGCTATCTCTTGTCGCAATCAATCAATACAAAGTCAGCCTTCAATAACCTAATCAAATTCCTACGACCGATTTCAGGTATCTATTCCTTCGGTAACGTACCCGGGAAAATTAGTTACTCATCAAGTCAAATTGCCATTTTCTCTGCTCCCGACCCCAGCGAGTTTTTCTTCTCTCAGTTCCTTCACAACAAATTAGTGTCACACGACACGTCAAATTTGGAAGGAACCACCAAGGCCCGTAGACCCACCGAGAGATTTGCCAAATACAACCAGCCATCCATCCATCCATTCATTTTCATTCATTCCGGTTTCAAGTTTATTTTGTGGGCCGACATCACTAAAAGGTGACAGTTTATGACGTTCTACCGGTGTTACGTATACAGAATTTGAATGTAATTTCGAGTCGGTGGGCCGACTGACAATGTAATTTCCTTTCCTGCGTGCAGCATCAATTTTTCCTACATTTCTATTGAATGAAAACCACGCAAAATCCCCAAATAATTTTTCGTTAATAGTTTGTTTGTACACAATGTTTGACAAGTTGACGTCATATATTTTCATTACAAGCAATCTTCAATAAACTGTAGATTTAACTACTATTTGTACATTAGCGCGAGTCGTTCTGAGGAGTTTCCGAATAGAAGTTTCCTTTATAACTGAGCCCACCTTTCAAAATCTTGGAAAGTGCAAAAATATTACGTAATAAGAAAATATTAAGTAGATTGAATTCACATCCACGACCTGCGACATGGTGTTGCAAATGTTACACTCGCCTATTACTCTAAGCCACTGGTACACCCTGTATCTGTAGTGTCTTAAATCTACACAACTGTGATACTGTGAATAAGTTAATAGGAGGAAACAAGGGCCGTGAACTTCAGTTCCACAATAGTTAAATATCTTGTTACATTATGGATATGAAACGCACTGGGCGGAATGTTATTTTTCCCATTTAGAAGCCGTACAACTGTCCCACGTCTCCAGTCAAATTTTTGATTTACAATTTTTTTACGGATCTCAGCAGAGGATCATAATAAAAACTCGGGTAAGGTATGCTTGTACATATTTTGGTAAACACCGAGAGGATTAACGTCTGTATACCACGGGGTGCATATGTGTACACAGGGGACACGCAGAGAGGGAAGCCGGTCCTGCTGCTCGAGATGAGGCAAATGAAACGACAGCATTTCTTCTGTCGTTTCGTCTCTCATTGATCTCATCTCGCCGTGACATCAATCCGGCTTCATTGACCACATACCAATTTACAGCGACACATCTAGTGGAGTTTGATCGTCCAATTCAAGAGAATTAGAGTAAAAAAAAAGAAAAGAATCGCAACTTACTTCTTTACTGGGAACGCAGAGAATTGTGCCTTCCTTGACTATCCCGGCTTCGACCATGACGCCGACCACAATTGGATCCCTCGTGTTGAAAACGAACTGTGGCAATACCTGCAAAACAAATTTAGACATTCGGTCAGAGGTACATCGATTTGTGGTCAGCTGCCCGCAGGAAATTCACCAAGTCAACGTTTCCCCAGTTCAATCTTTGTTAAATGATCATTAATTAAATTTTATGGAAGCAATTAATTTTAATTAATTATTAATTATTTAGGGTGTCCATTCAGTCCATGAACCATCTTGCCTGTTTCACGCTTCCTTCATTCTCTTTTTCTAAAGACTTCCGGTTGACGTTTTGTCAATTCTGACAGCACAGTCAGAAGTTAATGTACATTTACAACCAAGCTGAATTAAAAAAAAGAAGCTGAATCCACGGGGGAGATCCCTAAACACAAAAGAATATGTAGAATCAGGATTCTACCTTCTACTTTTAAGTAACTAAATACATTTACGTTTCTATTTTTTCAACCCTACATTACTTAACAGTTCTACAGAGGAGGAAGGAGGCTTAAGCACTTTGTAGAGCATAAAAGCGGACCAGAGAAGAAGCTTTCAGCTTGGCGAGAGACAAACATCTTGACTTGCTCACATCGAACAAATCTGGGTGACAATTCACGGAAACGCATGTCGGATTCCATCCCTTTAAAGCAAAAAAATTTTGATATCTTAAAAGAGAGACCGAAGCCACGGTAACAAGGTGATTCAAACAGTCTGACAGGGCAAGGGAGGCATCCGATGACAAACCTAAATTCAAAGAAAGGAATATCGACTGCACAACTATTTACACGTGTTGGAGGGAGAGGAACGTTTTCGCGAGAAACCAATGGAAAACAGACGGAAACACGGGGTAATCAATAAAGCTTTTGCCTATCATTAATAAACCGATGTCAGACGGTACAAACGGAGACAGGGAAAGAGTGACAGCAGTCAAGAAGTATCGCGTCGGCAGTTAAACCGACGAAGTAGATTCCACGAAAAACTCTGATTCAATAATCCCTAGTACTTTCATTCATTGGTCATTGAGCTTTTGACTAATCCAAGTCGCGTGTGTTTTAATGTATTTTCCTCCCGACGAAACCACACCATTTGAAGCATTCAAAGTGAAGTTCGTGCCGCCGAACTTCCTTTCAAAGTTAAAAGAGTTTAACAAAAAGAAAACACTACCTTCTTACCTTACTCTGATTCACCCTTCTTTTGCCCTTGCAACCATTTTGTAACTATTTTACACGATTAAAGACCCATTAGCGTAGAATCTCCCAGTTTTGGGAAATGCATATGACATTTCCTTACGCCCGGTTTCTTGTATGCAACTGTTATAAATACTCTGACAATTTAATTTATCTATCAATCCCTATGAAACTGAATCTCTCAAATTCAAAACGAAACACTAAAATAGCGTACCACACATGGAAACTACAATCAAAAACCTTCAGGGGCAACGAGTACAACTGCTGGTAGCCATCGCAACGCAACACAATACGACAAAATGAAACTTCTAAAAATGGAGGCAATTTGTGGGTGTCAAACATTCTGACGGATTCAAGAGTCACGGAACAACGGCATGCAGACATCTTCGCAGCGGTTTGTAACAGAAATGACCTTTCATTAACTCCGCAATCAACATTTAAATGAGTTCATGCCAGGCATCTGTGCGAGTGTGGAACCATCAAAACAAAGGAAAAATTAAACTTTTAAAGACGTTGCCATCATCTGGTCAGTTCTTCTCTGCCATTAACGGCAGCAACGATGAGGGCGACACCGTCGCAAAGAGAAAAAAACGCTTCTCACCCTTAATTTGCACGGGAACACGGCTATATTCTTGAACTCGTCCCGCTTCTTCTGTTTCAATTCATTCTGATAATCCATGAACTTGTCGAACAGATGATAAATTATATCGGCTTGGAAAATTTTAACACCTAGAGAATCCGCCAATTCTTGAGCGTCCCGTTCAATTTTCACGTCGAAGGCCAATATGGTGGCGTACCTGAAACGAGAAGAAGAATCGTAGAAAAGGTTCATGACAATTCCCCACAAGGTGAAGTGTGAAACCCTACGAATAATCAGACTACAAACCAATCAGAGTTCACTTACTGGCTTTCGTGCTCCAACATAATGGACGCTTTCATTACATCCTTTTTAACAACGGGACCGATTTTAATGCCGGAGTACTGGAAACAAAAAATGAAAGGTAAAAATTAATAAAATCACACGCATTACAACTCGTGCGTATGGGTCTCTTAGTTACCAACCGAGTGCTTCGGCCCCGGGGAAAATTCGGTAATTCAAAAATGACACAAAACTATCTCGTTCCAAGAAATTATTTTTGGAAGAAATATGTTTTATTCAAACCGTTTCCGCCTTAAAATAGTAAAAATTGACGTCAGTTTCTCTGTCTGGCGTTCCCACAAATAACCGCAAACACACTTGGGAAATTAGGGGTTCTCCCGTGGGATCCGCTGCAAAATTAAGACTGAGACATGGCAAGTCCTACTCAATGGTACGGACGTCAATTTCCGACATTTCACCACTAACCCACGAATCCTGAGGTATGTTCTTTAAAACAGTAACAATAATACTTAAAAACAACGATTCGATACAACTCCTTCTATAAGACCGATAGAATTGTCTGTCAAATAAGAAAGCAGAGCGTCTAAATAAAAAATTGAGTGAAATAACTTAAAATAAAATTTATGTTTAACTATCACGTTAATAAATGGTGAGTATGGAGAGAGAGAGAGAGAGAGAAACCGCCCAGGGGCAAACTGTAGAATAGTTCATGGCATAATTAATAACAACACTCAATGAATACTAAACAGGAGAAAGAAAAATAAAAATGAAAAACTTAACTTAATGTTATTAAGCTGTCATCTGACTAACATCAATTAGAAAACACTTGTTACGTCAATTCCGTAATTCAAGAATGGGGCAACCGTCAACAACAACTATGAATTAAACGTCTTGGAGCTTTGAATGTTTGTCATACGGCGGTGGAGTACAAAAATACTCAACGACACGTAAATCATTACCGGAAAGTTCAAAAACATAACTAACATAAAAATACATAACTTGAGAAATGCAGTTAACCAATCCGGTGACTTCGTAATGGATTGGAAAAAAGAAAATGGACAATTCTAAATTTGAATTTAAAATGAATTTTTGCTACCCGTAATTTATTAGCGCCCAAATGAAATAGAAACTAGTGATAGTTGCGCTGTGTAAGTTACCAATCGCACGAGGTGAAAGGATGGAAAACAAAATTTTCTGAAGGAGCAGAATAGTCAAGTTGATTAATTAGTGGTTCCGAGTTCTGTTCACAGAAACCATGTTTTAACTTTTACTCAAAGTTTAATCCTTCTATTTTGGGTGTGTTTCTATCGTAAATAGATTTCTACCTCTTAGACTTGTAGAATGATTTAATCATGAAGACGAAATGCTTGTTTCCTATTCTTAAACATAAAAATCTAAATCTTCAAATTTAAGAAGACATGGGGGATGAAGTTCACAATATTCGACCCTATTTGAAACCCTAAGTTCCATTTAATAGGAAGACATGCCATTCTTCTGCTACAAATCTTCTTGAGGTGATAAGTAATAATTATGATAAGTAATAATATTCTACGATGGAATTTGGTAATATTAAAAGTAATATTAAATAAGGTAAAATTAAATTGTGCTGGTCACGAGATTTTGTGTTAAAATTTTATGTTTACATGATGAGTAGATTATTTACCAAAAAATATATACTACTCTCATTGTAATTTTTTTTGTAGTACAGGAATCTAAACCACGCTCCGAATTTCTCTTCTGTGTGCACGAATTTGTCACCCCAAAAAATTAGGGAACAGTCAGAGAAAGGATTTCTATTTTACTTACAACTGGGTTGATTTAGTAATTGCCTAACAACACTTTCTTTGTCCGACGCTACCCTCTAAGATCATCCTCAACTTAAATCAAATAGACCTAATCTTTTTAATGAATGAAATCCATTATTATTCCATAAAGTGGGCAAAAAAGCTTGTCTTGGAGCTGAGAATGCATATCTCCATTGCTTTCCGATTCTCGATTTGTAATTCTCCATACATAGACTTAAGATGGTGAGGATTCGTCTTATCCTTTATGTCTTGTCGACTTTTATGGGCCGTTCATAAAACTTTGTCTCTGACTGAGAACTGGCCGTATAAAGAAACAAGCCATGTATTAAGTTGTCATTGTTGAACATAACATAGAGTACAAATGCACTTTTGCAGAAACTATTAACGGTAAACTCATGGTCAATAACTCAGATATGTTCTTAAATTTTCTTGTCCGTTTCACGAAACGTGGAAAACAAACACATTACCCTACCAAAGTTGAACATTTTTAGCATTACACTATCAATGGAAACTACTGGGAAAACAAGAATATAAATAATTATTCACTCTCTTGAATATCCTTTAAGTTTAGGTCAATAGTCTTGGCTGTTAATAAGAATATAATGTATGATTACCAACATTATGTAGGGAAATTTTCAGGTTTTTCTAACTTTAGTACATAACTCAAAATAAAAATAAACAAAATTCATGTGAAATTCTGAATTGTGACACATAATTCTCCTACATAATTGTATTCTACGAGTCAATACTGGTTCTTGAACTTTCCTAACTTCTTTCGGAAATAATTTCTGGTCATAACTGAACATTAAGTTATTTAGCGAATTCCGTTTTTTCATATTTAAGTGACGTAGAAGTGTCCCCCCATTCTTAATTTACATTTATAGTAAGAGCAAAACGAGGCAAATCGATAACCCGGGTACGAGCCGACCGGGCCGAAGACAATAGAAAAAAAATAGTACACGGCCATAGTCGAGCTGAATGGATGACTTCCTTTTCGCGTTAATTAATACAGGATATAGCTTGTTTAATTCCCCTGGTCGAAACATACATGCCTGCCTCTGCACATCCCTCAGCAATGGACTGGGCAAATTCTCACAGCCCACGAAGCATTCAAACTAATTGTTTTCAACCAGCAGCATCCACATTTGCACAAAATATCTAACTCAATGTTTACTTACAGGTATCTTTGAAGTTTTAAGAAATTCCAATAGAGCCTCTAACGAACCTAGTGTTGATGCTTGGACGTATACACCTCGCTCTTTGAGCTTTATACTGCTCAAAGCAGTTTTTAGTTCTTTGGCAACCTCGTCGCACCAAATGGGTACTTCATCGGGTTTTTCCGCAACCTGCAGGTTTAATCCTGTTTGAGACAAAAACAACCATTAATGATTGTGGCACAATATGTTACGTACTTTTCATAGCACATTGTCAATTTTAAAAAATTTTCATTGAGTAATTTTATATGTACACGGAAAACATAATATAACGAAGCACACCATTACCATTTGTGAACGGTGGCATTCTTCTAACTCATGCGATATGTCATGATGTGTAGTAGGAATTTGAAATTTCATAAAAAATATGAGTTTTACCTGCGATTGCTTTTTCCAAATCCTTAGCAGCAATTTTAACACCTTGTGCAGCTTTAACTTCCTTATATTCTATGTAGGCATTCTGAAATTACGACAGACGCAGAGGTTACAAAATTATTCTGAAATTACCATAGCAGACGATTTCAAAGTAAATATTTTGCTTTTTTTGAGTACCTTAACTCGAAGTTCCTTCATGGGTTGTGGCATTAGTAAAGACCTAATTTGCGTGACTATTGGACCTTCCGTACCGGCTAATACAATGGTGTCTCCCTCATTTAGTTTTCCATTAATTAAAATACAATCTATTGTCGTTCCAAGCCCTGGAATAGCCTTGACTTCTAGTACAGTGGCCTGGGAAAAACAACGGGTTGATTAATATTCTGCACCAAGGTCCTGTTGAAAAGTCGATCGACAAATAAGTAAAATAAGTACCAGTAATAATTCAGAATACATCAGTCTCTTCGCCAGCATTGTCTGGGAGAATTCAACTAATAGAGCTAGTAAATTTCCCATTCCTTCGCCGGTGATTGCACTGGTTGGGACTAGAGACACGTAGCTTCGGAGGTCAGGGTTCTCGAAGAACAAAGCTGCGTTCAAACCTTGTTCGGCAAATTGTACTATGACCTCTTTCGTTCTCTGTTGAAATTCCATTTGAGTGTTATGAGCTTGAGAATTTAATATGTCGCGTATATCCTTCCGACCTCCCGTTTGCCAGTCGTACAACCTGGAAAAAGAGTACCGGTTAACAGCTTCATGAAAACATAGACGATCAACGCTGCGGCTGAAAGCTCACCTATCGATTTTATTTAAAGCAACAATAAACGGAGTTTTCCGAGATTTTAATAAATTAATTGATTCTAGTGTTTGAGGTTCTAGTCCATGCATAATATCGACGACGAGAATGGCGATGTCGCACAAGGATGAACCTCTGCTTCGAAGATTACTGAAAGATTCGTGGCCGGGTGTGTCGATGATCAGCAAACCAGGAATTTTAAGTTTCATGTCCGAAAACTAAAAGAAATTAATATTGACTTATTAAGCTGTTGTTACGTACATAACGACAGAATTTCAGGTTTAAATGATCCTACTCACTCCCTTGACTAATTTACAATTTTCTTTAATATTTTCTATTGGTACATTTGTTGCACCTATTTGTTGTGTTATACCACCAGCTTCACCATCTTGGACGTGAGTCCTTCTTAATTTGTCTAAAATTTTAGTTTTTCCGGTGTCGACGTGACCTAAAACGCACACGACGGCTGCTCTCAAAACGTCCAGGGTTAAGTTTTTCATAGCCTCCTCTTTTCTTTTCTGTAATGTACAAACCAGTCACAATTTGAATGGTAAACAAATTACGGGGACCAACTACAAATTAAAACTATTACTAATAGTAATAGTACTGGTTCCCACCTCTATTCTAAGTAAAGCTCTTTCTCTCTTCTTTTCAGCATCAGTTTTATGCTCATCCTCGCTCTCACTTTCCTCCTCTTCGCTGGACTCTTCTTCATCTTCGTCATCTTCCTCTTCCTCAGTCTCACTTTCTTCGGATTCCTTTTCTTTGAATTGTTGCTTTTGAGTCTGTGATGGCTTCGTTTCAACTTTCTCGCTTGTATCTTCTTCATCCGAAGAATCCGCATCCCATGTGTCCTTTACGTCTGATTCGTCGGTTTCTTCTTTCGCCTCCACTTTGGTGTCGACGATTTCAACTTGAACCTGTTCAGGTGTAGGTACAGCTGTTGAATCCGATTCTTTCACATCTTCGGCTACAAATATACACACATCATTTTGAAACATTTCTGAAAAGTTTCATTAAAAATCTTAGTTGGTTACAATTGTTTCCTTACTTGAGTTTTGGGACACCAATGATTTAGTTTTGCTCGGTTTGATCCTGGTACCTGGGCGAGCTTTCTTCTCTCCCGGGTCAGGTAGTTCCAGACCTTGAGCCCGTAGAGCGTTGATCATTTCTTGCGCCCTCATTTTGTCGGCCTTTTGTTTGGCCGTTAATAGTTTTCCCTCTGCTTTCAGCCTTTCCTTCCTTTCTTTTTCTTTCTGCTTCTTCTTTTCCTTCTTCTCTTTCTCTAGCCGCAACTGTGACGTGAAAAACATTTTCCATAAAATATTCTCAAAATTTTTATATTTAAAACGTCATCGGAGAAGACACTTACGGCTTCCCTCCTGGCCGCTTCTGCTTCCTCTTCCTTTCGTATCCGTTCTTCTTCTTCTCTTTGTAACCTTTCTTCTTCTTCTTTAATTTTCTTCAACGCTTCTTGCATTGCAGCTATAGCTTTGCTACCCGGCCCTTTTTTGGCTTTGCCCTTATCTTTTTCTTTTTCTTTCTCTTCCTCCTTGCCTTTCTTCTTTTTCTTACTCTTTTTCTCATCATCCTCGACGGTTTCTTTTTTTTCCTCAGGTTCCTACGAGTGAAAATTCTTTTAAGCAACGCCTTAAAGTGGTAAAAGAAAAAAGAATATCTAGTGAATGTTTAAAAAGATCCACCTCCTTCTGCGGCTTCTTCTTTTTGTCCTTTTTCTTTGAAACTGGAGCAACATCTTCGTCACCTTCATCCAATGCTCTCATTTCTTCCTCCAAATCATAATCTTTTTTCCCTTTGCCTTTTCCTTTCCCTCCCTTCTCTTTCTTTCCAGATTTTTCTTCACTCTTCGCTGGTTCACTGGGTTTGTCCTCTTCTTTTGGCTTCAGACCTGCATATTCTAACTCTAATTCGGCCAACACTTTCTCGATATCTTCATCGTCATCTTCGTCTCTCTTCTTTTTACTCTTCTTACTTTTTTTGCCACCTTTTTCTTGAGGTTTGGGCTTTTCTGTTGATATTATTATTATTATTATTATTATTATTATTATAATATTATATAATTAGTAATAATAAATTACAACTTGGGTTACTGCTTCGATCAAGTTAATTGAATTTCGTTGAACTTACCATCCTCCTCCTCAGCAACTGGAGCCTTCACAGGTGGTTCATTGTCACTGTCACCAATGTCAGCGCGCACTGCTGTCTTATCCTTTGTTTTTCCTTTAGTTTTCTTGGGTGCATCACCGTCCTCGTCGTCATCATCATCATCCCCCCTCTACATATATAATAAATAATTAGATGAATTAAGTGGACATTGATTGTTCAACAATACTTTTAAAATTTCATCACTCACCTTCTTAACTTTTCCTTTCTTTTTTGATATTTCTACTGCATTTATTTGTGTTGTTAAACTGGAAATTTCATCATCATCACTCTCACTTCCTTTTCTTTTACTTTTCTTTTTCTCCTTTTTCTTAGGTTTACTAATTTTTTCCTCATCAGAATTTTCCTGTTTCTTGGTAGACTTCTTTTTTGAGACTCCATCATACTCTTCATTGTCATCATCAAAATCATCATCATGTTTTCCCTTCTTCTTTGTAACCTTTTTGGTTTTCTTTTTTGTACCCCTATCCATTTCATCATCATCATCACCATCTGAATCAATGTTTTTCTTGCCCTTCTTTTTTAAGTCATTGGCTTCATCCTCGTCTTCCGAGTCACCATACGATTTTCCTTTTTTGGTTTTCTTCTTAATGTATTGCTCCTCATCACTGTCATAATCCCCTTTCTTTTTATCTTTCTTTGATTTCTTCTCCTTTTTCACTGGGGCATCATCTCCATCCCTTCTGGTAAATGAAAAAATAAAATATGTTGAATGTTACAAAATGTGTTGCAACAACAATATTAATATTGACTATGTTACTGGACAAAATTTTGACAGAAAATTCAAGTCAAATACTATTTCAAATTTTCCAATTTTTGAAAGTAGTAATTCTCCCTTTTGGAAAAAAATAATAAAATGTGTGTAGAATAAGCACAATTAAACAAGAAATGTCATCCATGTCTTTCTGAAACTTCTATGAATAGACCAAAGAAATGAGAAATTGTTGTAAAATCCATCTTCATGTTAGAAATGACTTGGCAATACTGATGAACATCATACAAACCTTTTGTTTTCATTTACATCACCAACTGTGTTGACATCATCATCTCTGAAAACAAGCAAGAAACTATATGAATTAATTGAAAATAAAATTGAAACCATTAGAAGTAGGTTTCATGTGTGATAAAAATTTATGTCATGTAACACTATTTATATGTCCCAGTTTGTTACAAAAAAATTACATATTGCATGTAGTGACCAGAAGCAGGCCAGGTTTGGACTGTCAAGTCAGGGTTTTTGATATACAATTGTAAATATCCATTTCATGAGCTACTATGAACCTTAGTAATATCAATGATAGAAATCTATATTTTTGTCACAAGAGCAAATAATAATACTTAAATGGAATTTTCGTTTTTCGAGATTTCGCACAGATTAAATAGAATCAGAAGAGTTAGTTAGAGTGTCACCATGTACAAGAGAAGGGTCAAATTGTGCTTTCGGTAAACAGCAATAGGTATAACTATTAAATAATGTAGAAATAACCAAAAGTACAGGTCAATATGTGTCCAACACCTGCAGTCTACGTGTAAATATGTTACAACTTTAACCAGCTGAGGTTAGGGCTCTGTTTACGGTTCACCAGAAATACATCCAGAAAACTCAACTGTCCGAACATAATAACTGCCTGAATTGTTTTGTCAGGCAAGCTAGTGAAAGGCAATCTCCCCAAAAGGTTCAGGTGCCCTTTTAATTTAAAAAATATGTGTCAAATTATAGGGAGGTCAGAATGGAGAAATAAATTACTCACGTGTCATCCTCCAGATTGGTGTGCTTTCCTTTACGCGTTTTAACCATTTTGAAATGCTTCCACCAAAAATTGTTCCTACTTTATAAAATCGATCAGTATTCCTTGTTGGAGTTCTACCATAGTACGTCTACCTATGATGTGATAACATCCATAAAAATATGGCCGGATCAGTGGCGACCACACGAAATTCGACGTTGACAACGTCTCTCTTGCCTCTCTCCGAGATCCAATTTTCAAAGTGCGTCTACACCTTTGGGATTGTGGTGGTTCCTTCGTTCGTAAGACGCTTCAGACGTCTCAGATTGATTTCGATGGTGAATAAATAATGTGACGTGATAGAAAAGCGAAACAGGCACAAAAAATCCCTTTATTTCTCTGATAGTTTCAGCTCTGGCAAACGATACGGTGCGATCGGGTCTTAACGCCACTTCGTTTCCGTCCCATACGTTTTCAATTTTTCCCTCGTACCGATTGGTTTTGACCTTTCGATGCAAATTCCGTCGTTGCACACGAATTTCGAGTTCATCGATGAGAACGTCCGGACGCCTCCGGTCCACAAATAAGAGCGAAACTCGCGAAAATCAATTGGAAGAATAACGAATTTTTCGTTATTTCTTCACCAGACTTCAATTTCGTGTCATTAGACGCGAATCGGGATTACGCAAGACGTTCACGAAGTGCCACTCGATTGGTGACACGACTTCTCCACTACAATGCAATCGCCAGAAATTGTTACATAGACATGCCCGAGCGTTTCTGTTCTGTTTCCTATTACTTATATGTTGAATTAAAACTTAGTTAAAATGTTGAAAGGGAAATACCTTCAATAAGACCTTAAAATCATGTGATTCACGCATTATCAACCATTAACGATAATTAAAAGGGGAACCACCATTATAGGATAGGCACGTAACAGCCATTTCGTATTGCCTCAATAGCAATTTTTGATTAAGTTAAGCAGAAAGATTGTTAAAGAGGTGAAATGTAAAATTGGCCAGTTCCTGAAACCAGTGAGGGGCAATGTAATACTGTAGGCCCTGTAAGCAAACACTGTGTTTTAGTATTTGAAAACAGTTTAAAACAATCCCTTTAAAAAGTCATAAAGGGCTTTTGAAAGGTACTAAAGCACAGTAGTTTGAATGACCATTACGTACACTAATATAAGTGAAGGAAGAAATTTTTATTTAATAATAAACATTAACAAATCCTTTCCAAGTGAACAAAAGTCATTTGTCAATGCTTTTCATTTTTGCTGATCATGTTCATCATCATCATAACTGCTAATTGTTGTAATAAAGCTTTGTTCTCATCTGACGAAATCGAAATAAAAATAACAAACAACAGCACTTTCACACAATGGGTAACAACATTTGCACCGGGCCAGTCATTTGTTTCCACTTCTTGCTGGGTATTCAATACCCACATTGAGTAACAGCAGACAGAGAAAATGCAAGTTGCGACAAGAATCTCTCAAGGTCCACCGACAAATTGAAAACGCCAACCGCCTTGTTCGCTGGCGTCCGAGAGTTTTCTTCTCCATTCGTTTTAAATGCAATCCACGGGTAACAAGAATTCGGGGAAATATTCATCAGTCCTCGGATTTTTGGCGCCCGGACGGTCGAGAAAAAACTTCAGCTCTGCGTGCCGCTGCACAAAACATTAGGACTCATCTCTTTTCCCTTAAGCATCTTAAATTTTTTGCCTATTCAAACAGTCCTGCTCGTGTACTCCCCCTTGACTCGAACCCGTACCTGAATTGTTTTTCGTTTCGCTTCCTTCGTTTCCAAATTGACTTGGCCCATTTGTTAAATCTCTTTTTCGTTCGGGTTCATTTTCTAGTTTTTCTCTTTTTTTATCAGTGCCTAAAAGAGCATTACGAATGGATTGAAGTAAAACTTGTGGTTCTGTTACGCAAACTTTACTACCTGAAAAGACAAAATATTAATTATAATTGACTTTTAATCAAAGAATTAGGACTACTACACTGAATGAATAATTGGGACTGAAATGAAGTTTTTTCTGAAAAATACACGACTCAGGTACCCAAAGGTTATATGGTCCCTTGGACTTTAGATGGCTAAAGAGAAAAAAATTCAAGGGAAAAATTCATTCTCTTCTAAATTTTACCACTTTGTCAAGGTTTGAGAACTAAAAAAATTGCAAAAATCATTGTTTAAAAAAGAAACTTCCTGGCACAGTAGAAGACAGGAGAGACTCAAACTAACCAAAGCTGTAGAAAACAAACATAAAATCCGTACCTGAATGGGTAAAATAACAATTTTGTCACACAAAAAGGGACAACCTATTTCCTTCCATCTTATGCTGCTGTACTCAGCCTAAAATCGCTTTTTTTATGCGGTTCAACAGTCCGGTATCTTCTTTATCCGAGGAAGATGGTTCCGACGAGGACCCTGCCATTTTCTCAAATCCATCTGAGTCTCTGTCTTTCGAACCTGCCAACGAAATATCAAATATTCGAAGTCTGACTCACTCGAACAAATTCAAACAAATCAAACTGATCACATGTGGAAAACATTTTCACAACAGCATCCGCCTGTCTAGCATCAATAAGGTTTTCTTACTGTTGGGCAGGCTTGAAGACAAAAACACAGACTTCTTTTTTAGCACGACTTAATAACATACCATCTTTTTTGTAGGTAACGCCATGTACGACTCCGGGGGTGTCTTCTTCCAGCTCCGCGTATGCCTGGATTAAAGCCTTTTGCTTTCCATTCAATTTGGTTGGTATGGATATTTTTATATTCACGTAATGGTCTCCGTAACCTAAGGTGCTAACTTTTTTCATTCCTTTGCCAGAGAGTCGTATCCTGGTGTGCGAACTCGTACCCGGAGTGATCTGTACGTGAAGAAGAAGGTTGAATTATACTTTGTCTGTAACGGTGGCAGTTGGTGGGAGACACAGCAAAGTGAGGTTTTCACCTGAATTGTTTGGTCTTCATAAATTCCCTGAACACGAATGGTTCCTCCTAAAATTGCTTGCGACAATGAAATGGTGGCATCTGTGTGAATGTCTGCACCGTCTCTCTTGAAGTAATCAGACTTCTCAATTCTAAATGTTATAAAGATTTCTCTTTTTCCTACTGCCATTCTCACAGTTTGGCCATCTTCAACACCTGAAAATGAATGATGTGAAAATCCCAGTTACCTCAAATGATGAAATAAGATCATTAGCCAGTAGCTTAGGAATTAGTCGTCATTTGGAAAATTACATTTTCTAAATACTTATTAATTAGGTAATTCAATAAACTGAACAAAAATATCCTCTTATAGAGAGGTAATTATAATCCAAACATAAAAATAGTTTGTGCAGAAATGTATTAAATTAATATTCCCTTGACATGTGATATTTTTAATAATAAGGAACTTATTATTATAGGAATAAAAATAAAATAGTTTACCTGCTGGAACTGGAACTGTTACTTTTTTCCTTTGAATAGTATTGCCCTTTCCCTCACATTCTAGGCAAGGATGTCTAATATATGTTCTGCTGCCATGGCAATATCTACAAGTTGACCTCATTACAAAAGGCCCTACAGAATGATGAAAAGACGATTGTGAAAATTACAAAACAATATTAAAAGCACACAAAAATGACATTGAACTGAGGAAGGTACCTGTGCTAATAGTCTCCATACCAGTGCCATTACAATACTGGCATTTAACTGGCTTAGTACCTGGTGCAGCACGTGAACCAGCACAGGCTGGACATGTGTCAACTACATTAACTACTACATCTTTATTTACACCTCTGGCCGCTTGTGTCAAAGTCAGCTTCATGGTAACCTGAAATTGCAACAAATTTTAAGTAGTCTTTCTTAAGCACTGCACCGAATTGAGTTTCAGTTTACGATTATTGTGTACCTCCTGAGCAGCACCAAATCCATATGTATCACTGAAATCCTCAAACTCTCCAAAACCACCTCCTTTCATTCCTGCATCACCAAAAATTTTCCTAAATAGTTCCTCAGGATCCATTGTTGACCTAAAATGCCATTCATGGTTGGAAAATCCCTTTCCTGTCTGCCCTCCACTTGTGCTGGCACCTCCCATTCCCCCCATTTGTTCAGCTGTGGTACCCCATTGGTCATATTGTTTTCTTTTAGATGTGTCACTCAAACACTGAAATGGCAAATTTGAGTTTTAATTTGAGAAATCACTATATTCTTGATTTGACTGATTGCACTAAAGGATGACTCAATAGGGGGCTATTATTACCTCATAGGCTTCTGAAACTTCTTGAAATTTTTTGGCAGAATTTGGGTCATCTTTATTGGTATCAGGGTGGTATTTTTTGGCTAACTCATAGTAAGCCTTCTTAATGTCTTTTGCAGAGGCATTCCTTGGTACTCCAAGCACGTCGTAAAAGTCTCTCTTTTTTTGTGTTTTTGCTGTTGTGTGAAATTTTTTAACTCCATATTCTGAAAGAAACAATAGTCCGAATTAGACCAAATGAATACGGAATGATGGAAGAATAATAATTAAATTTGAAGTAAAACATTAAATTCGAAATATTAAAAAAAATCATATTCGATTGTTTTTGCCTTGGGTCACAGCATGGAGCGAGTTTCACGAGGTCTGATTACTTTATGCTTTGAAAAATACACGAACGTTATTGATCCCCGGTAATTCATGTCATTTTCACTCGTCCACATCTGTTTCGTCGGTTCTCAACTGTACAAAATGATTGTTCTATCTTTTTGGAGCCAATATTCGGATTATTTTCCGAGTAAAAATGAGAAAAAAACGACCGGGCGAAAACTTACGTGGAAACGGATGGAAATTTTGAAGGAAAGATGATGATGGGCACGATTTTGATATAATTATTTTGCAACGGTAACAGTTCGCGTAAGAATGCTTGAGAATGGAACTTAGTGATTTTAAATTTGTCGAATTCGAGCTTTTGGAGTTAAAAATTCCCAGTAAACATCTCGTAGAAGCCATTTCCACAAAACCATAGAGTAAAAAGGCGACCGCAGTGCGACCAACTTTCGGTGCTTTTTCTCTGGTTCCCTTGGCTCCATCCTTAGAGACACGTCTTCTGTAGAAAATTAACGGTTTTTCACTGGTTAAAACGTAAATTCTACACGCTCTCAGACATTCAGACCCATTAACGCATAGAACGGTAAGACTGCAGTCTTTTATTTATGTAGTTCTGCATGGCACCGATGTCAGCAATGACTTTCTGTCCGACTTGTTTCTCGAAAAGAGGAAAATCGTGGATATGAAAGCTGTCATTGTAAAGCTGTTTAGTATTCGAAATGCAAGGCTGTATGGCGACATGTCACAGCCATTTATATATTTAAATATTTACTGACTCTTATTACTAAACTGCAAGTACGTGTAGTATAGGTGCCTAGTAAGTTTAGTAAACTGAACAGCAGAAACAACATTACTCCTTATTAACTGCTAAACCTGAAGGTTTTTGAACCATCGTACTAGGCTGAATCAAATATGCGTGACAGTCGTGCCTGTTTTGTAATATTACTCCCCCAGATTTGTCGCAAATGCAATGCACTACACATATACTACAAGTTCTAAAACTATAGTTCCACGTGGGCGATACAAATTAAAAAATAATTGAGAGTAATATTACAGAAAAATGGCGCACTCATTAAAGCTTCAGATTCTCAAAAAATTCACATTATTAACAAAAATATATTATAAAGTAAAATTTGAATTCTAGGGGAGGTAAAACCCACACAATAGCAACGAGGGAAAGACGATTAAAAGGGATCGCTCGTCGATATTAAAAAATTCATATATATTTATGTATGGTTAAAACACAGTGTAGCTATATGAAATCAGAACATTATTTATTTCACTTAATAACATGTTATGAATGCATAGAGGCATCTTCTCTATTTTCATGACGATTTATTTCCTTTAGATGACGCTGTATAGAGACATGAATGAAAGCACTTAATTGCAGCGTCGGACGATGTGATTACTGTAGGAAAGCTGGAAAATATCTGCCTCACAAACACCAGATTATATCTGTTTATTTTTTCTCCGGTCCTAAATATCGGTGATATGTTTAAAAATACGGTTGGACAATTTTCTAACGGTGAAAGTATAAAAAGCGCCAATCCGTAGAATTGTGTAATGAGTAGAACTGTCAAAAACAGGGTTGTGGTCCGCGAAAGCATTTAATTAGAGATCTCAAATGAATTCAATTAATAATAATAATAACGTCATTTAATAATTAATAAAACGACAGTACGTAACAGGAAATCAGGAAAAAACCTTTCGTTTCAAGTTTGGCATTTGAATGACACAAAATTTATGAATATGAATAAGTAATTAAACGTAACAAGCGTTACTTAGAAAACTTAGTTTTAGACAAAGCAGTTCTGTCGGGGTTATATGAATGAGAAGGAGACAAAGCACGAAGTTCTGACTAGACAAATCGTTGTGAAATTAAAAATAAATGATGAAACCCATTCACGACTAGTTACGCTTTCTAGTTTTTCTCTGGAAATATGAGCACCACCTGGTTCCTTCATTACGTTGGTGTTCACCACATAGAATGTTTTTCATTGCACATGTTAGAAGAGTAGGGTTGCCTTCCTCATTCAACAACGCCAGGCAAACTATTGGTAACTCCGAAAAGGACGGTGGGATATATATGTAATATATATTATATATATAGGAATATATGTATATAACAAATATATACAGAGAAAAAAATAGTATGTGTACACAGAGAAATGTTATACGCGGTTACATAGATCACGGGAATATGTAAATATAATGCGTAACATCTTCAATACACGTTTCTTTTTGTCGATTAGTAATGTGTCTTTATGATAATAATTATGCGCAACACTAATATAATCATACCGGGATGACTAAATCCCGTAATATTATTTCAATATGTTTATTATTAATAGGTTGCACACCCAATTTCATGCCTCTCGTGCTTGTCGAATTATACAAACGACAGGGTACATAATACAACGAACTTTTTTCAGGCAATAAATTGTTAATATATATATGTTTGTATATACGCGTATATACGCGTGTTTGTATATATGCAAATATTAAAACACAACGCGCGAAATTTGACGAAACAATAACATAATAATAATAATAATAATAATAATAATATAATAACAACAACAGAAAAGTTTAATAACCGAATTGAATGGCATTAAAAATTAATAAAACTTTTCGCGGATGATAGTAACGGTAGTAAAATTTTTATATTCACTTACATTACAACGTTAAAATTAAAACGATACGTAACATTATAAAATCACAATATAGGTAACACATACTGTACGATTGAACTGCTGAAGTCATCACAAATTCATGACACTTTGTCGCGGTCAAGTAGAAAATCATGTATATTTCGTGTATATAAATGCACATTTAAAAAAAAGTCCGCCAACATCTGTACATATTTGGGACGAAAATATAAACGTCAACAGCGGCAGACGGAGAATAGAAATACTATTTAAAAACTAGGGTAGTAAAATTTTGTAAAAAAATATTCCGGAAAATCGTCTTTTTGTCACCCTGTGTCCATTCCGATCGGTAGAGCAGATCACTGGCTTACATACATACATAAAAACCATGTACTATTCTCCCCGCTCAATAAGTAGGCATAGTAAGAGTGTTTTTTTTTGGGGGGGCGGTGGGGAGTAATAGTAAAGCGGGCAAATACAAACAAAATTCTCATTCTCGAGGTTTTATTCTCGTTTTTCCTTTTTTTCATAATTCACGCAAATAAATAATTTTCCATCAGAAAATGACTCGATAAAAACATCAACGGCACGTAGAATTGACGTTAATTTGTCTTTGATTGAGCGGCTTGCATTGTGGGAGACACTTTAGTTAAGTAGTGGATTTATTGAATTGTGTTTCATCTACTAAAAAATGCTTGTAAGACGAAATTAGTAAAATAGAAAAATTCTATTTGGAATGAAGCTCCAGACAGTGAAAGTGAAAATAAATTTGGTAACGTGTTTTCTTATGCGTCAGGGTTTGAACCCGTCCGGTAGTAAGTGTTGTTCTACTACTAACGAAATGTATCTGAACGTCCATGAGATTACCATACTGGTACCCAATAGATAATGTATAATAATTTAAATAAAATTTAAATGACTTTGATGTCTCCGTGCATTCCGTGCATCTCCCAACAAACCGCAAGCTGCTTCATCAAATTTTTATAAAAATTATTAACATCAGTACTTAAAGTACATTAAATTATTAATAAAGCTAACATCGTAAAAATAACATTTATGAGATATAATTAAAAGAATATTTGGTGGTTACACTACACTTCTTTGGGATTACTTGTTACGGATCTTAACATTAGTCACACATAATTTTGGGTGGTCATTTTACTTTGGCCTCCTGTCATTTGATGACCTTGAAGCATCGGGTATTTGGTCGCAAAACGAACTTATCAGGTCCCTCGTTGCAGAATGCGAGAAATACCTTTAATTGTGAACGTCACAGATCTAACTAACGAGGTACCCAACCAGTAAGGCCAGAAAACGATCAACACTAAAGGTTGTAGGCATAATCCGAAGAAAGATATGAAAAAAAATTATATAAAAATCTTTGTGAAGAATTATAAGATAATGTGGCGTGATTTAGGGTTAACTAACTTGTTCACAAGAACGTAAAAGTTTAAAACAAACCAAGGCGATTGGCATCACAATCCAGTCCTTTAATAATTACATATTTCAGTAAGTCGTGAAAAGAATAATTGAAGAAAATTCAATGATATAAAGTGATGCATCAAACAGAAAACAGTAAGTGCGGTGAAGTGATTGGGTTTTTGTAATCCAATTAAGTAACCTTTTGATTTCTTTTCTTCCAACTCGTACAACTTTTTCGAGAATTATTTTTTGCCTAAAAATTGCTTAACTTAACTATTAATTGTACCACAAAACACATGTTATCGTTTAAATAATAGTTGCAAAAGATAACAAGTACCAATTCGTTTTCGAAATCTCGTTCCCCAAAACTTTAATACAATGTTAGTATGAACAAAAAGGCTGTGGCGTAGAAAAAATAATTAAAACTATTCTGAAAATAATTTTGCACGATTTTTTTAGATTTATGAATAAAAACGCTTAGCAAAGACTCGCTTTCGGTAGCCGGAGAAAGACTTAAACCCGTCGCCTTAACGCATCGCCTAACAGTTGCAAAGTGATGGAATTCTATCTTTTCGTGTTATTTAAATAAATCTTTCCGTTGCTTTCACATGGGTAGCGTGCGGACTGAATATAATTTTTATATTATGTATAAGCAGCGGATTCGTTTGACATTCATAAAACTGATATTTGGCGATTAGAACAGAAGAGAGCAGAGTCACAGCAACACGACAACTGCTCTTTTTTGTTGCAACTTCAAACAGTTTCAAAATAACTTGTCGAATCGTTTTCTGTGGTTACTAGGTAAATTAATAACACAGGGGAGGAGAAATTAATTGTTTAAAATATGTAATTTCAGTTACATGCATAAGCTGGAATGAATCCGATGATTATATAAAACACCGTCATTACATTTAATAGCAGGCCGCTGTAGTACCACCCTAGTACAGTCAAAAATGTTGGATTGTAGGAAACATCAACGGGTTTCACTCTGTTGGTATCGCAATTAAACAATACTATTTTTACTCAACTACTCGAGTAGCAGTTGTACCCCTGAGGAAGGTCTATCTGAAATGGAGTACTCGGTAACCGGAATATTCACCATGAATGTTGTATATAATCACCGGAATAACGAAATCGATTATTCTACCTGGAATTTGAGTGGTGTCTGTGTTGTCACTTAGGATTTTCAATGAATTTGGTGTTAAAATCAGTCCTTCAGGTGCAAACGAACGGACTCACCTTAAAACATCATGCGTTTGTTTGATTAATAGTAGGTAATACGATTATCAGGTATGACCTTCGATCACACCGACATCCGGTCTCTTTTTTCAGGTTGCTTTTTTTCCATTTCCGTTTGAGATCCGTTTCCGGTCATCTACCGTATCGTGTGCCACATGGCGATTGCCTTCCTAGGTGATGTGGTCATCTCGACCCAGTGATCTCTCTCGGTTCCCATTTCACCTGGGCCTATGAGACAGCAGCCGAGAAGAGGATTGTGACCGATCAGATCGGTACCTTGGTCGAGGACGCAAATTTCAATGGCTGCCTTCGAGAGCGAGTTGGACGACACGTTGAAGGTGAGTGCCTCGTTCCAAACTGGATTTCTACTGCCTTTCCTGGTTGCTGTTTTCTTTTTCTTGCTTCGCTTTCCTTCTGCTATGAGGTACACTTTGACGAACGGATCTACAACGAGTCGTGTGACGTTACACGTTATCACTGGGAAAAGGTCAAAACCTTGTGATTACTTACCGATTACTTCTTTATCCTGAGGTAGAAATAAATTCCTGGCTTTGAGTACGACCACAGTGAGACGTTCGGCCGAAGGAAGGTAACTCAAGGAAATGAGCAGCTCTTGAAATTCCTCCCTCGGTTTCTTTGCCTTGGTTATTTCCCCCCAAATTTCGATGCTCGAAGTCACCTCAATGTTCATCATACTCATTTTAACTTCGCCGATGACATCGTTTCTTGAAAATCTATCGTAATCAAACACCTGAAATTTTGAGAAATAGCGTTAGGTGTGTGACCTCTTTTAAGGTGGCTCACAGTCTGACAGCGAACACTCACTTGAAGAATCAGAGTTTTATTCTGCAGATCTTCAAACGATACGGGAAACTTGAAGTGTTCGTCGAAATAGGGGTTGTTGTTGTTCCTGTGAATGGTCGTTTGACGTTTTCTGTTGTCTATGGCCGGAACAAGTTCTAGACGAACATACGGGTCGTTGAATCCGCCTGATTCGCTACCCGCCAAGTCATGAGCTGAAAATAAAATTGACTTAAGGATTAGCTTTCAATACAATGAAAAATTCACCCAAAAATTTATAATTTTTAAACAGTTAGTTATTTAGTAAATTCGAATTTGTTTCACACAATTTATTCGGTGTCTAGAAGTATGGAGAGTTACATACCTTCGATGAGATGAACATTCAAGTCAGATCTGTCAAAATCGTACTTTAATCGAAGGTGTAGCCTTCCCAAACTGGTTCCATTCCCGTTTGAAGGCAGAAACAATGGTCCTTCCTTTTTAGTATACAGGTCAGGTTGAATTGCACCAAGGGGACTAGAGGGTGGTACTTGTGTCTCCGACGATAGTGATCTCATCGAATTAGGTATCAGTAAAGGAGAAAGACACCTATTGGAACCTGAAAGTTGAAAACGAAGTGAAAATAAATTTCTGACTACTCGGTTTTTGGATATGAAAATAACCGATATACCTTGATGTCTTGGTGAACCCGGGGTTGCGGAAGAAATGGAAGAAACAATGCTAGAGAGAGACCCCTGACTGGAGCTTTGAGTTCGAACATCCCAATTAGAGCTTCTCATGTCAAGGGAAGCTGCCCTGAGAGGAGAAGTAGACCTTAGGTTACTTCCACTTGCAGATTCGCTCACCGGATTTCCGCTTTTTCCGTCAGGGGAAAAAGTACGAATCTGTGGGGATGATCCTCGATGCTCGAAATTCTGCAATAAAAAAAACACATAAACAGAGGCCTCCGAGACACAAAATTTTTGGACAACCCGGACATTTGACATACCTGCTTTGACATACAACTGTCTAAGCTTCCCTGAGATGATATGCTAGGCGTTCGAGTGAATTTACTTGTTCTCCCTGGGTAAGACTTGGCCTGATGCGTCAGTTCCAATGGGGCCCTGGGCAGGTCGGGGTTCACGGTGTGGGGAGTCAAAGTACTCGTTGGTTGGACTATTCGTTGTTCTTTACTAATTTGAAATTCCTTAAATAACAATTACAGTAACATTCCATGAGAACAGAAAATATAACTAAACCGAACTAAAAATACGTTATTATACTAACTAATAATTCATTAATTTCAACTTAATTAATTAATTATTAATTCACTAATTTCAAATATTGAAAACAATATTTGAGGTAGTATGAGTAATTCTGACCATTTTATGTACGTTACTTATAGGTTTGCATTTCATGTAGTATTATTTATTACGTAATATTTATTAAAGCTTTGATTGTCAGATATATGCAGAACAATTAGTAAAATTTACGTTTTATCCAGTGCATTTTGATTAGAGTAAAACGAGAGCACCCAGGTATCTCATATACTTGAAATTCAATACCTGACTTTCTTTGGGCGAGTTGCTTTCCTCTGATTTTTTCTTCTCCGGAGTACTTGGAGTCGACTTGTGCCTTTCCTTCGCCAACCTTGCCCAGGTTTCTAATCCTTTGTGAGTTATCCAGCATGTAGCTGGACCGAAACCGCTACCGAGCGACATAATCCGTACCGGCAATGTCAGATTTTCATATTAATGAATTTCATAATTTAATTAACGTTTCCAAGCCGACGTATTTCCTTTAAGCCCTTTCCTTTTATTTTTTTGCGTTTTATCCGTGTAAATCCAACTGTTCCGACAAAAAGAGGGAAAAAGGTCAATGAAGTTTAAACACCCTGTGAAAGTGCTACGTGATTCTTTCTATTCATCACCTAATGAGTGATGATTCCTTTTATTTGACTGAATTAGCGACATCGTCGAATATCTAGCTAGACACGATTCTGAGTTTTAAGTAATCCCTGCACACTGCAGATAACTAGTATGGGGATAATGACAGAATTATTTTAAAATTTTATATACTACGAGAAAACGGAGTATGATAAACTAAACTTCTGTGTTGTCGTAATTGTCGTAATCATAACACTGATGTAATAACACGTAACAATATGAAATTATAAATCAAAGTGTCGGTACCAATCGGTACACAAATCCGAGTATTATTTGTTTACAAGTAAAGAGATGCTTTATTTTTTATTTAATTCTTCTTAATATTTAATACCTATTTAATATATTTCAAAGGTAAAGTAAAAATAAAAAGATGGTGCCATTTAAAATGAAGCTAATCAAGAGATAACCCCATCGTGATAAAAGAAAAATACAAATTTATTTATTGGTGATAACCCGTGGAAGAGCTTAAGGGCTGAAAAAAACACATATGTCGATGGGACATCGAACCTAATCGTTCGTGAGGCCGACAAAACAATATATAAAACCCCTATATACGTAAAATTCGATCGATTATTAATTGACAACGAATAATAAATTTGAACTCCCGAAAAGAGATTGATTGAAAAACGCGTACTTATTTGTGTTTTGGGACCGAAGCACGAGTTAACGCTGGCGTACTTTCGCCTTTCCAACTATCCGTTCACTTTACTCCGCTTCTTTTTTTTATTTAATGATCATCCGCAAGTTGACGAAGATTTCTTCTCGAGGAACCGAAAACCGAACGGAAAACTATCTGAGACGTTCCGAGTCAGTACCGAAACCTAAATATTCCGAACCTTTCCAACTTGTTCTAAGGCCCGATTCTATCAACAGGTAAATTAAGAGCTGTGAGCTCGTCGCACATCTTCCCTAACGGCCCCTCTCCTGCTGCTGGCCAATCCGATAGACCTAGATTTCACGGATTCGTAATGCCGCGTTCGCATTTCTTCGTCCGAACGCAGGAGCTCCACGTTCGTTTGTGAACTTTCAATATAAAGGAAAAGGAACAAAGCAGTGGGACAGCGCTACCTTGCGTATGCTCGTAGCACGCGAATACAATAATTTCGTAGCGTGTTGTAATAGTTTCATAACGTTGTTTTGTAATGTTTGGAACATAAAAATATTTTATAATATTACATAATAATTATACGTTGTACCTAAATTCGTAATTATAAATTCTGCAAAACCAGTACGGTCAGTAATGGCAAACACCAGACTCAAATTTGTGTATATTGTGGTAAAGAATAGATAAAATATTATTATAGACAAATAATACAATTGTTATACAATATTTATGTATACATATATTTGGCGCTCTTATATATTTAAATATGTTCCCCATTAACATTAATCAATAAATTAAATAAAAATGCTCCCCACGGGCGTAAGAATTAGTTCAACAGTGCCGTTCGAATTGTAGTTTTAAAATTTGCATAGTTTTGTGCATGTTAGGACGGTTATCGCAGTTTCGTACGGGTAGGAAATCGCCACACCGAAAAGGCAGCTTTCCCGAGCTTTTCGATTTCCTCCCAAGGCGCAGGTCCTATCCCGGCTGAATTCTTCTGCTGCGAACATCCACGACGCGTTCAGACCCACCCGTTCGTCTCCCTATGACCTGCAGCGTTTTTCTATTAGCACCTTCCTGCCGAGGGTACTCGCTCAAATAAAAACACTTTCCAAGTGTTATTTTCGCTGTTGTTTCGAGCAGGAGCAGGCCCGACGACAACTGCCATAAAATTTAATCCGGAGTCAATTATTTCGGTAGGACGAGATGGGATGAGAAGGAAGAAACCCGGGGAAGAAGGACAAGGTTGAGAGCCTTAAAACTCTGTCGATAATAATAAAAAAAATCTACCACCATTCTCGCCGACGAATTGGACTGCTGCGGCTGTGTGTCAAGGACTTCCGACGACAAAATATTTATGTATTGTTCTTAGCGAGCAACATGTGGGAGTCGCGTCTAACTAGGGTGGTTTAATTAGAACATTCTACCCCCGGCGGAGTAGTTGTAGTGCTATCCGACGCGAGAACGATATTAAATGAATTCTCACCTGTTGAAATTTCACCCTTTCCCATTGAGTGCTTTAATGCACTTCTTACGCCCGTCAAGAGTGTCTTACTTTCACCTATTTTCTATTTAATTTATCGCATCGGTTTTCTCTCTAATGCATTTCTCTCGTAGCAGACGAAATTCTGCACAAAACGATTGGATTGATTTTATATTTTATTGACTTTGATCGGATTCGTTTTTAAAGCTTTGGGTTCCGGTCACCACGTTTTTCATTACAGAAATGACAAACGTATGCTTGAGAAAAATTGATGAGTGCAGAGAGAGGAAGAGCGTAGTTTCGTAAATTACACTGAAAACGTTCACAGTCGAATAAAAAAAAAGGATAAATGTGGATGAGAAATAAGAAAACTGGTCTCAGAAACCTCGTAGAAAAACCGCAGCAATTTAAGGCAGATGAGGAGCTGGAAAACTAGTTCATCATCGGTAAGGTTTCAAGCAAAACCTTCCACGAACTGAGAAAGGCTCGGGGTTTTCTGACGGGCAAACTGCTCAGAGTAAAAAAAAACTCCGTCTCTAATTAACCGAAGAAAATTAGGAAAGAAGAATTTCTCTTTGCTTTTGGGCGAAAAACTTCATCCTTGTGCAAATTACGCACGCCTGCGTGACTCTTTCTTTCCACTTATTCCTTTAATTATGTAATTAAGTCTATCTTCACTTGGATTAATAATTTTTTCTTTGCTTTCACACGTAACTCTTTGACTGTCGATTTTTGCATCGGTGCACTTTCCCTTGACTTCGTTTTCACGGTGCTGGATTACAGCGAAATCAAACCGGGGGAGGCTCTGCTGCGTTGACAAAAGAAAAAAATTACCGGGTCACTTCCAATCGATCAATTAATAACTGCATGCATGGTAAAATTTAATGGATGTTTGACATGTTGCATTTGTTGTCGTCTCAGAGTGCCTGCCGCTCCTCGGATGGAGAGGCTCTCTAATTAGTATTAAACAATAAGGCAAGGCTTCCGACAGGAAACCTGCGAGAAACCTCTTATTTTGTCGGTTTAAATAACAACGGTCTCTTCTTACGGGACGTTCAATCAAAATGAAAGTTTCAATCAAGTTGATCGAATGTCATCACCTAAAGTCTCTCGCAGGATGGCAACAAATAGTTTCATTTTATTGTCATCAACTGTCGGGTGATACTTGACAAAACGGTGGCTCGCGTCTTTTCCTCCTGTCACATCAATCTATAAATGTCTCGAATTTTTAAGGATATCAGGGTGACGGCACCCGGATGATCTGCGACGTTTTTTGGGGCATATAATTAATGGTCTACTCTTTCAAGATCAGCAATTATCGACGCTGAACTATTTTCATTTTAAAATTCAATCACGGTTTATTTTGATTTTGACTTTTCTACTTTTCCTACCCAGTTTAATTGGAGCAAATAATTTTTTTAGGTTGGCAACCTCCGCACTCGCGTTAGGCAAGGCAGCAAAGCCCGAAATAGATTAATTTACTAGTACACTGTTACCCGAACGATTTTAAAATTAAATTATTTGGTTCGTAATTTCCAAAACGACTTTATGCGATCCAGGTGAAGGGTGACTTTTCTAAAAAAAAAATAACGGTTACCCGAAACGGGAATGGTAGCTGGCGGGGTATTAAAACAGGCATCAAAGGCACCATTTCTTTCCAAAATAAGTCAACATCTTGTTTCAAAAATGGTTTGGCCGGACGCTAAGATGAAGATTGATCGTGACAGGTCTTTGTGGTCTACCTAATCAAGAACGACAACAGAGACGTCTTGTTCACCTGTTCCCATCCACGCCCAGGAAAAAATTCACCAGCAATTACCAAGGTGGTAAGAGAGAAGTAACCTTTTTGTGATTCTGGAAGCCTTTTTGACCCTTTGACACAACATCCAAAAGCCTTCAATTCATGGCTGACATCCGTCACGAGAAAAAAAACTGCAACAATGTCAGGTATCGAACTCAAACTTCGAGTATCGCAGAAATTCCCCACCTCTGACAGGTGTGCAGATGTCAACATCAGCGATCTCTGGCGAGCTTTTCCGGAACTCGCTTCAATCGAAACAGTCGCAAAACTTTTTGCTAGCAAAGTGAGTGACATGACAGTCGAGGGGTTCGCTCTCCCCTAGCTTTTGCCCCGAAGTAAAAGTTAATAAGCGTCATCGTGTTTTAAGGGATGTTGAAATTGTATTACGCCCCTGTAAAAAATCAAGATGGTGGAATAATTAACTGATAAGGAATCAGCTAGAGAATCGATACGTTCTACTTTTCCCCAATCGATCACTTCTCCATCGGCCTCAGTGTTGTCTTCCTGCAGAAGCTTTCTTCTTTGTACCCTCCATAGGTACCGGAACTGTGACGGAACAGGCGACAAAGTACTCAATCCTTTTATTTTTATCACCCATAACAACATCTCTCTTTTTCCTCAGCCGTTTTTATTGACGGGTTTCATTCGGTTTGCTTCACTTAAAACCATATGGCAGTGGTAGCAGTCGTCTCCCAGCAAAATCCCACTTGACTTTTTCCGCTGGCAAAAAATTACAAATGCAAATAAACCGGGGAAATGTCGTGGGTCGTCCCTAAAGTCCTCGCCCGTTGCAGCCTTTCGTCTTTTTTTTTCACGTTTTGATCCTTTTGGAGTTTCGGAAACGCCCGAAACGGTTGATGGCCGTTTCCGTTTTGTCTCTGTATTTGTTCCGACTCGAGTTTTTCTTGCTGTTTTTCCGTTGTTTTCACAAAAGGTAGGCCTTAGGTGTGAGACCTTCTCTTTCTCTCCCTTCCCCTGCCCCCCCAGTGCAAACAAAACAAGGGTTCGTTCGCTGAATGTGAAATGGAACGGGTAGCTGTCCGGAAACCAAATAAAACACAACGTTTGAATCTCATTTGACGTGAAATAATTCTACCCAACGGCTCTGAAATTATGCGCTTTCTAAAAATTCCAAAAGTGCTCTCACAGTTGTTTTCTGTTGGGGGTGAAATGTACGTTGCCTACAAAAAATAGTGCCAGGATACCATTAAGAAAATGAGTCTAGGAAACTCAAGAAGAGTCGGAGTCGTTTGAGAAAAATAAACGCCGGGGAAAATTTACCCCGCGTTTCGTAAAATTCCATCCAATGTGACGTCACAGAGGAGACCACCAGAAGGACATTTGCGTACCTGTTCATCTGACCCAAAAATCTGCCTATTCAAATTGGTTCGAAAGGGTTCTTCTCTAATGCGGAAAAAGGTTGTGGGCATGAGGTTGAACGAACTTCCCCGTCCTCTGGGATGAGGGTGAAAGACAGGCAGTGTTGTACCGCTGGTTTTTCCTAGAACTTGTCAACAGTCACACGAACAAGATCGTCCACCTATTTATTCCAAATAGTTATTAATTGTTTCGTTTTCTTCTGTCACCGTTACTTATCTTGTTAAAGACCGTTGTCGTTGGTTACTTGTGACGTCATGGATTTTCCGCGGGAATCAATTTCTGTTGACACAACCTTGGCGACAGTCAAACAACATTCGGGGTTGTACATGAGACGACCACGACGTTAATTAGATCCCATAGAAGTTTTTCTATGACAAGGGTGACTGATCTGTGACACGAAGTACATGACACAATTCTCCCGAACCAGAATTATAGTAAAACTTCACAAAATCGTATGGTGCTCATTCCCCAATGTAATTTTCAGTATTGTAATTATTTTTATTACGAATTAATAGTACGTATTGATCGCATTATTGATGTCGACATTACAAAATAAATTAATTAAACATAAATTTGTAAGGGGTTTTTCTGGAGTGAGAAAAGGTCCTGGTAGTACCAGTTTATATGAAAAATAGATTGCGCCATTTTTAACGATTAGTACCATACGTCATCTTTATACTCATCCGTACAGGTCACCGATTTTCAAACGTAAATAGAAAACAGCAATTGTCTCACGGGTCATAGAGCAGGGTTTCTATTTACAATTCATAGATGAATAAACACAGTATTAGCCAAGGATGTGGAAAACTCATGCCTAAATTAAACAACTTGAAATCCGCCATCTTAACGCGCTGACGAAGTCTGTTCATTCAGTGGGAAAATCTCAAAGGGAATTTTAAGGTTCACATGTTGCACACGTGCGAGTTTCCAGGTAACGAGCAACACGTGGAAAACGCCCACGTCATGAAAAATTTTTCGTAACTTGTGTGACTTGTCTTTGTCGTGTACGGCAAAAGGAATGTCGGAAAGTAACAAATTTCTATACATAAAATGACCGTTGACGCCCTGTCCGTTTTGTTTTTCGTTCGACAAAATGTCTTAATTTCTTTCAGCTTCCATTCATTACATTATTTTGTTTTTTAATTTACTACATGACGCCGTTTACATCTGTGTAATCACAGTACCCTCATAGTTTCCTCTTGTTGCTACAACTACAACCTTTCTTACTTTTTTTTTGTAGAAATGGACTTTCATCTCACTGAAGTCTACTGAACATTCGTCTCTGTAAAAACGGTTATTTTATTTTCATATTTCTTTTTATTTCCAACCTTTTATTTTCTGGGTTTTAAAATTCAAAACGCAGTCCCCAGTCAAGAATCGACTCTTTAACTCCGTTACTTTATTATGTTCACAATTTCGTTCCGAGTAGCAACTTTTCTTTGACGACTGCTACCATTTCATAATTGAGAAACTCTGGTTGTTCACTTATAATAGCTTTTATTGCAATAAATTTTTCTCGAGTCGCAGCCTGAACTTTTAGACTCCAATAAAAATCGGCTAATGACGAGAACAGTTGGCATGCTAACTGGAGAGATTTCCATTAAATGGATCGTGGTATCTCCCGAAAAATGGCAACAGCAAACACCACTGCACCTGCGCAAATTCCTGTCGAACGAATTAAATGACGTCAAAGGGCCGACCATTATGAAGGTGAGAATAACACTTTCATTTGGAACATTAAGCTGAAACATTCCCCGAATGGATTATTAATGACAACGGGCGTCGGCAGGTGTGTTTGCGGTGAATGACCAAAAATAGGTTTCCGCCAGGAAAGAAACAACGCAAAACTTTGATACCCCGAGAAACACCTGACGAAAGCAACCAGGAACAATTCCTTCACCCTAGGCATCTTCTTAATAAAGAAAAATAAACAGGAGAGACGATTGGAGGAAAATAAATGATCAGACGGAAAGGAAAACGACATTCGAAGGTTAAAAATAATGAGAATAAAGAAAATTTTGAATTACCACAGTTTTGGGACCCACAGAAGGAGCCGCAGACGCCAAAACGCAAAACAGTCCGATCAAATAAATCAGGTCAAACCTGCGGATAATTCACAACGGATTCCTCGTGATTTGCATATAAAACAACATAATTTTCAGAGTTTGAATAATTTTAGCCGGTTTTCCGGCAGCAAAATTATTTTCGATTGTGTCGAAATCTCTAACTTGGCCTCGTTTTTAAAGTTAGCGTTTCTCACAGGGCGACAGCAGACTCTGCCAAAGGTTGTCCCACTTGAAAGTTTTCTCTTATGACGGCCTAATGAAATTTCGTTTCGCTTAGGAAACAAACAGACCGCAGAAAAAAGGACTGAAAGAAATAAAATGCAGAAAAGTCGGTGGACTCCGATTGTCCCGCGGGACATCTGACTTTCTCATAGAACAAGATGATTCAGTCGAGAAAAGAGAAATAAAATAAATAAGTAAATAAGAAGAGCAAAGAAACCGGAGAAACAGAGTGAACGTCGTGACGGAAAATGGCGGCTTAAAATTAAATTAACCGCCGAGAGAAGTGGCTTTGAGAAAAGGCGGAAAAAGAAATTATTAAATGGCAACGAGAAGAAGGACAATTACGTACCCCCCCCCCCGGAAAAATCTGAATTTTGTCCACGTACTATCGGGGAAATCCGACTTCTGAATCGCTGATGAAGAAAGGAACAAACTGTGAAAACTAATTTACAAAAATTGAACGTATCAAAGAACAACGCATAAAAAGTGTTCTACGCAGTGTCTCGTCAACGTTCGCTCCAAGTCGAATTCCGTTCCCTTACTACCTGAAAGTCCCCTTAGGTATCTTACCTGAGTATCGGTAATTTAATTACTAAAACATCACACTAGGAACACCAACAAATCATTCCCCTCATCAATCAAATTTTATTTTTCACGGTTTGCACGAAATTAACGCCATTCAAAGTTCAAAATTCTAAAATTTCTCAACGAGAGCAAAAAAGAAAAGCAAAACGTTCCGACTGTCCGCAGTAGAAACAAAACTTTTATTATTAATCCGGTGAATCGAAGAAACGGTCTCGTGAATTAGCGCAAATCGGCACGTTCGGCTCGTGTCGAGGTTTCTTAAGGAGATAGCTTATTAACCCTTCAAAGCCGTAAAGTTGCGGAATTAATAAAAGTAGTTTTACGCAATAGTAATTATCATATTCATTAGTAATCGGGGTTCGTTTTGCTTTGATCGATCTTGGTAGCGTCGCCTATCCTGCGAAAATTCAAAATTTCCCGAACCTTTCAGCTATAGTTTTGACATTAATTATATGTACAAATATTGCGAGAAAGCACCTGAAGGCAGACGCGCACCGATTGTAAAGAATTTCAGGTACCGTAACCTTCCGAGTATGTGTCTTTAGCGAAGAGATTTTTCACTTTTGCGACCGGGAAAACCTCGAGTACATTGAGTTCGGGTAAAAATGACCGATTCCGGCGTTTTAATGAAACGCCTAGAAGCAAATGTACGAAGCGTCCAAACTACATTTTCATCCTTCACTGAAACGTGAAACAAAAAATTTCGTATTTTAATTGAAATAAAATGCTTTCAAACAGGTGCAGCAGAAGTGAAAAAAAGGCGGGATAATACGATTTAACCGGATAAAACGGAATGTTACTTAACAGATTGAATGAACAAAACAACGGGTTATAAAGTGCTTTGAGGATAGTAAAAGTTTCTGAGAAATGGGTTAACGCCCCCTCTCTCTCTGTCTCTCTGACTAAAAAGAAGTCAAATGACTCGTACTTGAGTTCAGGTTTCGAACATCTTCAATTTAACTGCATTACATTAGTTTTAAAGTAAAAACTAAATTTATTGAAAAGGACACATTTGAGTCTAATGAGAATTAAAAAATGCGCCCTGTTCGTTCCACGACAACCGTTTATTTTCTTAATTTGAAAATAGTAGAATTTGAACTGTCGTGGCACGAGAGCTTATCTTTTGTGAGTAATAACGGAATCCGACGTGTCATTAGAAAAATGAAACCTCTTCTTCGACAACCACACTAAAACGTCATACCTGGGCATCAGTCGAGTACTCTTTTTTCGCAAAACCATTCAGAGGAATTTTTATAGGAGAAGAAATCGACGCAGTCAGGATGTTGACGACAAATGACGGTGAAACGACAAATCCCTGGAGCAATTGAAACCTGAGAGCACGGCGATGAGAAGGACAACAATGAATGATGAATTATTCAAAGGATTTGACAGATGGAAAAGGAAAGGATTCGGTTTGGCGGCGAAAGATGCGGCGCGATCGAATGATGCTCGAATGATTGAATGAACCGGATGGAATGGAAAGACGACCGACATTGGACCCAGTAATTTTAGTTCTGTCCAAGTACTACCACAGCTGGAACACACACTAGCAAGTTTCCAGTACACACGAATTACATAAATAGTTATAACCGATAACTACTACCCATCGCATTGTGTCAGTTAGAAAAACATTTATTTTACTGAAAAGAACGTGGCGTCGGAATGATACAACACAAAGTGTATAACTTAAGGTTCCCATTAACGATGTAAAACAACAGTAATTTTAATCAAAACACCAACCGTAAATAACCATCCTATAAAGTTCAACAACAAATTTAATAGGCCATAAAAGTAACGTAACTTTGCCGGTCAACTACAGTTCAGATCTTCCTAGGCGAGAATTAATTTAACGAGTAAAATTCGATGACTCTGTGGCGGTGAGAGAGAGAGAGAGAGAGCAAATATGATTTTACCATTACAGTCCGTGCATTGTTCTTCTTTGTTCAGTCTCCGTGTACTCTAAACTCAATTATTTGATTATTACACGCGCTTGAGTACGGGAAAAAGGCAATAATTACGTTGAGCTAAAAAACATCGCTAATTTCGTCGGGCACTCCTCCTTCCGCTCCTAAAATTTCCACCACCAAAGAAAAAATAAATAAAATAAAGCGATTGGCGCCACAGCACTGCGACCGAAACCTTAATCGAGTAGTAAATGGTAGCAAAAATACTCAGCGTTCATTGCAGATATAAATTTCAACTGCACAGAGAGTTGATCTTTCCGGAATTAAATTTACTTAAACCTTATGAAGTGTACTAAGTCACCAAATAAAATTGGGTGGCCTTCTCTTCGCTCGATAGACGTCTGTAGTTGTAATAATTGGTTTATCGATCTTCGAGGGGATTTTTTCAGCAAAAGTGGCGGAAAACTACTCGCCGGAAGGAATTAACATAGGGGAAGATTCTAATGTTAATTAGATTCTTCTATCTCCCATATATAAACCCGCTGTGTCGTGTTTGATGAACCCGAACATCCCATTTATTTTCTTTGTCTAACAAGAGCTTTCACTGAAACTCTGAGCCTTTTGTAGGTTTGGTAGAAAGTTTCGTTCGCGTTTTAGAGTACTTGGGGTTGCTTCTCTGAAGTACTCGATCACAGAAAATAATTAAAAAATAGAAGATAAGAAGGGCGGTGACAAGCACTGCCGTGGGTCGTGAAACAAATTTCAGCGATTTGTAAAGTAAAGGTGTGGTTAGGTAAGAAAGAGAAATTTGATATTTTCACATTCGACCTTCGATGCGACTTTCATTTCAATATTCAAACGCATCGCAAATTTCACGTTACAAATTTCTGTCGTTTTGGCGACGGTGAAGGAACCGAAATCGAGTCATGTCGCCGGCAGAAAGACGCTGTTGATGGAAGTCGAAATTAATTTATATAAAATGACAAGAGTCAAGAAATGAAAATGAAAAATAAACGAATTAAATAAAAATTTCGCTTCGGGAGTGCTCGGGGCGACTAATAATAACTTGCTAAAACCCAAACACCCGGATTTGTAGGTTTCATTATCATCGGTGGCACCCACGGTATCATTCTTACTGTTGTGTAGCTGTAGTGCTTCGAGGAAATGTCTCGACTGAATAATTGTGAAATACCAAAGGTGGTTAAAAGCAAATGTAGTTGCGTTTGGTCGTTTGCCTACAAAACCCTCAGGTGATTAAGTCGCCCTAAATTTTGATTTTTGTCTAGCGTTACAATTGGAAATTGGTAAATCGCTGTTGGATTGAGTTTTTACATCAGCTTTCATCCGTGGCCTTTCACAATTACGAAAACTCTCTCAATCCGGTTTGGGTTTCCCTCCATTTCCTGTAATTTTCAGGCTTAGCAGGCAACATGCGCACGGTCAGAAAGAAACCGACGGATGAAACATAAATCCAGTTTGCATGAAAAACACGATTTTCTTGGGATTTATCAAACTTTCTAAAAATTCAGAACCTCCTGAACTGATACTTGAAGTTAATGTTAGACACAAACGCAATACATTTTCGCATAAATGGAATTTGCAAAATCGAATTATAATGGCAAACCCAACGAATTACAAGTGAAACAATGTGACAACGAAGAAGGGAAAAAGTAATAAACTGAAAGTAACTTGAGACGAGGAGGATGTTGAAAAACCAATAAAACTGTTTATTAATTCTCGTCTCAGAAGCCAACACTTGAGGAGGTCTTTGCTCTCAACTTCTATCCCTGCCTTCGTCACTTCCCCAAAACCGAATAAGACGTTTAAATTCTACCTTCTTTTAAAAACTACGTTACAAAATACAAATAAGGACCAAAAAATTTAGGCTAGCGACATGAGTAAGTACGTGGAATTTGATTACAATCCTACCAACAATAAATAGCCATGCCACCGTGCTATTAGAACAAGGTAGAGTAGAGTAGAGCACACAAACAACTGCACGTTGAAGATTCAAGACACTCAAGAATAGATAACGTCACAGAATAGTACACGCGATACTTATGTTGTCAATAGTTAAACTCAAAAATAATATATTATTATTAGAAATTTTTTAATGAAATTTTCCTAGACAATCATTAAGATTCTTTAAAGGGCGTATTTACATTATCCCATATTCTACCCGTGTGTTGCATTTTATTTTGTGATGAAGTCACGAGGGCCTCAACTAACTTCTTGTTGGTTGGCTTAAAACTATTCTCCTTGCTCCGATTTATATTTCATGCAAATAATAGGCTAATTATTAAAATGGGACTTAAGCGATAATCAAAAATTAATAAGGAAATACAATTTTCCAATCGAGTTCACGAGTTAATACTCACGTACTCGACTCGATTAACCCTTGCATTGCCACTTGAAATTGTCGGTTTTTAATTAAAGCGTTGTAATAATGCTCTTGTTTGCAGAAACACCCCGTGCAAAAGATACCAAGTGATTTAGCTTCGACGTGTATTTGTTTGATGTGAGACGTACCCCCAATCCAATAACCCATTTTCGGTACGTTTGATGGTGGGTTTCATGTGCGAGCTAAGACCCTTTCCTTTCATTTGCAGACTTACCTTCTGAGTGATGGAGTAGCCGGCATTTTTCATCGTGTACGAATTCCTCGAATCGCCGAATCTTTCCAAATCGCTCCACTCTTTCCCGTAGCGTTTATGAGCGTAGTATCTGTACACGACTATTGTCATTGCTATGACAAGAGCCAAACCCGTCCCCGTGGCTGCTCCCAATACGGCTGATCCGACCATCTGAAACGAGAGAAATTACTTGTGGTGATCTGAAAGTTATGAATTAAAAATTTTGTTTATTCATGCTTAACCCAAAATTAGTACCCGTATTGTGCTCCACGGGTACAAAAGACAAATATTTTTAAGTGCATCTTTTTCAGGGCTCCGACTTATTAGATTATTATAAAAAAGAAACAGAGTAAACAGAAGTTTAAGTTATGCTCTCGACGGAAAATAGAAAAGGTTATAAAAATCCGACGCCATGCAAGGGTGTTAAGTCGCTTAATGTCGAGTGTGAGAAATTTTGGGCTTTTACGACAAAACACTGCGAATATTTAAGTTGTAAAAGTTTAAATTGAAGTTTATACTTTAAGTACATAAGTTGACACACAAAAAAATGACTACGGCACCTAAATGGTACTTTTCATTATATTCTTTCGTTCGACAACGTTTCTGCCGTGGTCGTCGGTCAAACGCTGTCGCACACTCCCTCCCAATGGCAGGAGAGGAGACAAACATTACAACTCGATAAGAAGCCGGAAAGTTTTCTCCTTTGTCTAGAGGATGACGCTAACTCAAAGCAAAAGCCCACGTCCGTTTCGTTGGAGGAATTTCGTCGACAGGATTCCATCTGTTTTATTGCGTAGCGTCGTCAGTGAGCAGCGCTCAAGGGCTCGTACAAATAGCCAAAACTACTGAGAAACCAAACGGATATTATGAGAAAGAGAGCTAACTGGAAATGCTACTCGAAAAGAACTATATAACGTAGGCATTGCAATTGTAACGGGCTATGTATTATTATACACATATACCACACATTGTTAAAGTATACGCATACTTTGTATATTTATTATTGTAGAAGTGTATTCTGTAAATTATGTAACGTTTGAGGAACTAAGTACATTGGCAAATACGTTGTTTTCCATTTGATTTTATTTGCTTAGGTAACTACGTTTCTGTAGTGGAAACATATAGAGTTATCCATACATGTTATTGCCTTTAACCTTCTCCGATTTGCTTCCTACCTGTAAATAAACCATAATCTCAAATTTTAAAGATACTCGTTTACACGTTTGTTATCCTCCGATTAACATTTCATTTTCCTTGAGAGGAATGAAAATAAATGAAGTAATCATTGATTTAATTCTTCTTGTAGGAGGCACATTTTGCTTTGCGTTGAAACAAAATGGCACAGTACGACAATAACAAGAAATAAGGAAACACAAAAATTGTGAAAGTGTGGCGCGATACGAACGCAAAAAGATGCACCCGGACTGACAAAAATGACACTCGGATACAACTGACTGCCACAGATTAATGCACGCAAACCGCAGGTAGCAGAGAGCAAAAATTGCGGATAGCAAACGTACAATACCGAATTTTATTTTCGCTTCGTTCGTTTCCCAACCTCAACTCGTTTATTAATTTACCTAATGGAGTTTTATAGTAATTACAGCGATGAATTCTTTACGTATAGCTTTATACATTGAAAGATTGATATTTTAAATTGCATTTGGGTATACCTTTTTATATCGTTCTGGCATTTATTAATTGTAACGCTTAAATTAGTTATCCGGTCAACTGTTTTACTCTATTACTTATATATTATTAGAGTAGGAGTAGTGAGTAGTTATAGCGATGATCATAATAATAATACATTCTATTTACGTACGACAAAAACAGAATTTCACATGAAGTTTCTAACAAAATTTTATTGCGAAACGTGACACGTTAATAATTACTACAAGTCCACGTTATATAAATTCAGTAGTTCTCCGAAAAATCTGGTCTACTAGACAAACCATCAAATTCGTTTTCTGACATTCTCCCAATTCTGATAAATTAGATTGTTTCACGTCTGCGTGTGCGGAAATCGGCTAGAAATAATATTTAAAAAAATTTCCTCACAAGAAAGTAATAGGGGAAGAATAGTGAGAGAACCCTCCGTTGGACGAATTTAATGAAATTTTCTCAGATGGCTGAACAATATACAAAATGCAAAATCGCAGAACGAATTTTCTCTCCCATAACGAAAAAAATAATTGGAGAGACGTGGTAAAAAAAAAAAAAAAAAAAAAACTAAAAACGGCTTTACAGACAGGTGAGAGCCAACTATCAAATAGTTAGCATTGGAAACTAAAGAATTAAGGGTAGCAGACAAAGAGTGAAACCTACCGGTACGCTATTACTTGTACCTGCAGTGTGAAGTACAAAAAATGACGTCAGATCTAGTTTTCTAGTTGCGGCTAGATTGGACGCGCTTTGCCTGCGCTTCGTTACGTACGAAAAATCAACTCTCAGAGTAGGGAAATATTAGATAAGTTAAATCTTTTCTTCTTCGGAATTATATAAACCCATATTATATTACTAATTGCTTCATACATAACACAAAGTAAATTTAGCCGTTACGTTCACCTGAGGTCTCCGTTTTAATTAACGAAATTTCAATTTCAATTTAGAATTCGGTCCAAACTTGTTAATTACGCGTCCGAGTTTTCAAGTTCTCCGGCTGACGAGAGAAACGACAGATCGCAAAGTCGTCGTGAATTTAAAGGGCGTTACTAACCCGACGGCGAAGGGAGTTTTACGGCTGTTCGAACACCTCGAGAAAACCAAAACGAAGTAGTCGCCGAAAGAAATTCTAGCACGTGTCATGTCGTGTATCTTACGAAACTTCCACTACAGTAAAAGATAACTATAAATTTATTGTAACTGTAATTTACAACTTGTAATTTTAGTTAATAGGGTTACGTGGATGTTTTAGATCAGGTACCTTTTTCTCAACTTTCGGGTTTATTTATTTTTCTCTTTTCTGACGGCGACGCAGCCAACTTGGCATCATCGTCATCGGCCGACTGTTGATGTTCGATTTATCGGCGCCGCAATTCATTAAGCCTTCGAAGGCGTTGTAATTGATTGAAATGTTGATTGTCCCACTGTGTTGAAAGGCAATAAAATTTTTACCGCCGAAAGCTTCTGGAGAAAGGAAAAATCGGTCAGGCCAGGGAGGAACACCAGATGAGTTCGACAGTAGAAGAAAAGCAAACAATTTCTTACACGTTTTTGCCCCGATTAAAAGTCTCCACCGTAAATGTTTTCAATTTCTTTCACCTTGCTCGATAAATCGGCCTAGGCGTGTTACAAATCCAAGGTTAAAGCTTTATGTAGGTGAAGGAGGAACCTGCGAAAGTTTTTATTCGATAGTTAACCCGAATGATCCCGTGATCCATTACTTTGAATGAGATGTCAGAAAGATCACGAGAGATTAAAACGCCGAGACCCACAAATGTGTGCTTTAAGATCACATAAATCTGTATCACGGATTATCTCACATAAAACTATGTAACAAATGCACCACGGCAATTCACATCGGCCAAGTGTGCAGCGAAAAAAATACATACCACCACAAATGATATTAGTGCTTCCCCATCACCTTATATATTATTATTAGTATATTACATCGTTATCATTATAACATTGTATCATTATGTATGTATACATTATATATTAAATTGTAAAATAATATTACGAAACAGCAATAAAAATTCCTTCTTTTGTAACAAGATCTTCAATGAAGTATGAATTTTGCAGAGTATTAGTTTAATATATTTAATAATTGTTAATTAAAATACCTAATAATACTTAATTAAAAATAATATTTAGTAAAGTAAAATTAACGATAATTGTGATAATATGTGATAACCAAAATATAACTACTAAAGTTATTTTATTAAAATAATTATAAGTGTATGTTAAAATATTAAGTAGTGCAGAAGTGCGCAACAGTACAGTTACACAATTGTTATAGACTAGATGGCCTGGAAAACTTATTTACATGAAAACGTTTCCTCATGGAAATATTATTAAAGCAGGTCGATGCGACCGACCTATTTATAAAAAAAAACGGTGTCATTCTTTTGAAAGGCACAGAATCCCACATAACACAATAGAATGCTGTTTGGCATTACCTCACACTTTATTCCCGTGCAATTAAAACTCAAGCAACTTCATTACGTACATGCGGATGCTCTGATTGGGTTATGTAAGGTACGAGCCAAAACGACAAAACCTCGCGTCTTAGCTCGGTGAGATTTAAACTATTTAAATTAACGGTCAAGCAGGTTAGGTAACATTTACATAGCAATATCTTGAGCTAATTACATTATTGTTGTATTCGCTTTCAATTTACTATTAATCATTTGCCATTCCTTCCTCTTGTTTATTTTGCCATTCCTCGGCCAGTGCAATATATTAGCACTTCTAATCGACCAGTACCATTTAAAATATAGTTTATACATCAACGTTCATTAAAATCAAATGTACCGTCTCGAGGATAAAATAAAGAAAAACATTATTGTAACAGAATTAAATAATAACAGCGATTTCACTTTGTAAAATTTTTTTCGCAAAAATTACTTTAAAATCATTTTACTAATATCGCTTTTATTACATCTTACACATTTGAGTTTGTTGCAACGTTCACGAAATGCAATTGGACAACAGAAAATCGCACTGCCTAGAAATGCCTAAAAATGTTATTCAGACAATATAACGTAGATAAATAACACGTGAGACAACTCAATTGACCAAGGTAATGAAAATAAAAACCGAACGATGTGAAGAAACTCTTTCGAGGACTTTTTGAGGACACTTTCTAAATGATTTTTACGCACAACACACACGAAACATCAAATTCACTGTACGGTACGTACCACACATCGCACAGTTAATAACGACATATCTCGTACGCACAACACGATTTATCTATATTTTATAAAACAAGAGCTCCTTGGAATATTTCTTATAATTGTCTCCTACGAAAGCAAATTTTAAATTTCGTAAATCTGAGTTCACCTTCTGCTGCCCAAAAAAACCAGTTATTTTGAGATTCTGTCACACGAACACACAGGTATTTAATGTCAAGGAATCATCCGCGACTTGAAGGACCGAAAATAGTTTCAACAAACACAAAGTAAAAGATTGAATGATTATTTTGAGTAAATGTGGCAAGAGAAAACTGTTGCAACGCAACTCTCCTCCTTGACGGGAAATAAAAGGAAATTGACGTGGCAGTGACATTAACTTGAGAAATAAAATGTCGGCTCTTCCTCTTCCGGTGTCGGTTTCTCCTGTAAAAATCATTGGCTTCCAACCGGCACGGCAAACCCTCGGAAACTCAACCTTCTTCCTTTCGAATGACAATTAACCACTTCAAAACCCAATCATCTCTTTTCACCTGAGCTTTTACCTTTTCTGATTCTCTCACAAATTAAGAATTTTAATCCGATTCCCGGAAACCCGGCTAGAGTCCTCTCAACAGTCAACTTCACCATTCAGTCATTCTCTCGACGATTTCATTGAGAACAACATGAATGACATGATTAAAAGTGTGCTATTGGACGAGACAAAACCCGAGAACCGAATAAATGTTTGGCAGAGCCTTTTCCGAAGAAAAAGAACTTTCCACCAACGGGGGATTTCGTTAACATTTTTCTTCGGTAAAATTAAAACTTCTATGACGACAGAAATAACTAATAGTTACGATGCACAATAATTTTAAAATAAAGTTTAATCAGCCTAAAGAAAATGGCAGTTTGTAAATTTAGTTAATACAGTCAAGGTGTAGAGTCATAAATAGCTTTTAAATAGCTGAAATAGGTGGCCTGTATTTTTGGAATATTTAGTAGAAAAATATTTCCACTTATAAATTTATAACGTTAGCGGTGTGTAAATAAGCTGCAGGTGGGTGTACACGTTCGATCGACAAATATCTTGAGCCATCCTCCATCCTGCCACGCCTTGAGACTTTACTTCATTCATTCCAGCAAAAACTAATTTGTTGGCCTTAGACAACATGACCGGGCCAAAATACGCAGATTTTACTTTAACAGATGAACCGCAAGGCTAAAAGGTTGCGGTCGCCTCGTGTCCCTCCTGCCGTGTTTGCACATCAACCGACCCGTCAAATTTGAAAGTTTCATTTAATTAGGGGAAACCCGCCTTGGAGAGGTTTTAGTCTCTTCCAGATTTTTCTGAGACTTTTTGAAAAATTTTAAATTTAAATTTATAAGCAAACTTAAAGTAGCCGGGCAGAGGAGAAAGCCTCTGCTGAAGGCAACCATTTAGAAGTCAGAAAACACCCGCTTAATCGAAAATTCAAATGGCAATTGAAGGGAAGAACAACAGAAAGAAAATTCGGATGGTCTTCCCTACCGTCTCACCTCAAAGCCTCATTTAAAAGCCTTCACCCTTTCTTCCTCTTCTTATCAGATTCTGATGCTTTTGCTTGCATTTTCTTCATCACAAGAGAGCCTTAATTATTTGTGTGTTTTGTTTCTTTTTGATTTATTTTATTGAGTTACTTGAATGTTTTGCTCAACATAAAGAGAATTGTCTTGAGGGAAGAAATAACATCAAAATGAAAATGAATTTGTTTTCGTGCTCCTCCAACAGGGCGGATAACACCAATTACAAGCAAAAGGAAAAAGATGAGAAATTTATTATTATTATTATTCCATTTCCATTTAAATTTCAATAACAACGGCAATAACGGTTATTGGAATGGGAAAGGTCGACTGTGAGAGAGAGAGAAAGACAAATAGGCAAAAATGAAAGAGGTGAAGCGGGAGAGAAAAGGAAAATGAAAGAAAAGGGGTAAAAAGAGGAAAAGAGAAACAGAAAAAACTAAAAGACCGAGAGAGAAAGAAGGAACACTGAAGTTCAGTAGTATAATGCAGGGAGTTAACGGCAGACAAGAGAAGGAGATGAAGGAAAGCAACAGAAACGAACAGAAGCAACAGAAACAAAGAAGATGAGACAATAAAAGAAATAAACAAACGGAAACGGATACAGCCACCTACAGTTAAATATTTTGTTGAAATGCTCAAACTGGGGAAAAGTCAGGGGCCCAGAAAAACGTTTTTTTTTTCATTCAACCGTTCCAGCAAAGAAAAAATTTCCTTTAACAATCTTTCGTTTGACATTTCGTCCGACTTTTCCATTCCTTTGGAGTGTTGTTCTTTGTAAAATTCAAATGTGAATGTTACAAATCGAAAATCTGGAAAAATACAGCCACATCTCTCTTTGATTTCTTCCGACAAGTATCAAAGTGTTGACAACCATAACGTACGAAAAAGATTCAACGCTTTGGAGTGTGGTGGAGGATATACAACTTTCAACCTGTTCAAAAGTTACGGTAACATGTCAGGACCTAATTTTTTATGTCTCCATCTGGGGTACTTGACAAGATCACAATGCAAACGACCGGCCACTGCCATTCTGCACTCGTCACTCTCCATTGTACATTTTTTTTTGTGACAGTCACACAACATTGGTAATGAACCCATGTTTTACATAGTAACGGTTACAATTTAACTTTTTCAGTTACTTCTCAATACTACAGTAAGGACACCTAATTTATGAATGAAACTTACACTCAGTCGGGTAACAACATTATGATCTGTTCTGTTCTTCTAATCATTAACTTCAAACATTAATGTCTGGCACAGCAGTTATTTTTCCCCCATCCTTCCTTGCTTATTTTCAAAATATTAAACTCACGTTTCAAACATTACTTGCCCAAAAACGAGACTCCTTAAAAATCCCGGAATTTGTTAGGTCGGTATTCGTTATGGATTTCGCAACCCATGAAAATCATCCGGCAAAAGGGAAAAGAAAACGGAGCAAATAAAAAATAAAATAAAACTGTCAGCCGAAATTTAAATTATGAAAAATTGCCGGAAGGAGAAATTCAAATGCTACGGAATGGAAATTTTCGAAACGGATAATTCGGCTTCCAATTTCACGGCTTATATGATGTGACAACACCACAAATAAGAAGGAACAGCGCATGTTGAATAAAAACGCTTCGGTATTAATCCATATGTAACAATATGTATTAAATTTTAATTAATAAATATTAAAAATATATATTGCTACATATATATATATATCCAATTCCAGTGCAAAAAAAATATTTGAACTGCACATAAGTTCTTGTCCATTATACAAATTAATAGTATAATGCACAGTCAAAATTTCGCAATAAAACAAATTTCCAAATTTTCAGATTGAATTTGAATTTTATTTTTTCCGACACAATTTCACTTTACTTAACTGCGCATTGTTAATTAGTGATATAAATTTCACAAGTACATAGTAACGTTTCGCTTTACGTTGTCAAGAAAATACCCGATTTTCTCTCTTTTGACTTGGAATCCGCACAGACGAACTGTATTTCTCCATGATGTGACCCAATTTATGACTCATATTATTTTAACTTATATATATAAATAAACAATCACCATTAATTCACTAGTTCATTTCTTAACTACTAGCATTTTAATATAAAACAATTATCACACTAAGCAATATTATTATTATTCGAAATTTTATATGCACTAACTCTAGGCTTTATTTCTATGTTTAAACAGCTGACGCGCCTTACTAGTTCATCAACAAATAAAATGATTTTCACTAATAATTTAAATTAATTTACATTAAACATCAACATGTTTCGCTTTGACGTGCACTTAGTGTCAGTTAATATTATTATTCATTTACGAAATGCATAATATGTAATGCACAATCTCATAACAAGACTAATAATCTTTTAGTACTTCCAAGGTTTTTCGTACGTCTCTTCGTTCCCACAATATTTACAGAATAAGAGAAATTGCAATTTTCTTTCTTTCGGCTTTTTACAAAAATGAAAAACTCTTACAGAACGGAAGGGCACCCATTTTTAAACGAAAACACAGCCTCCTAATAAAACTTTCTACTTCTTGTATACGCGCCAATTATAATTTTAATTTTTTCTGGTAACATTTAGAAAGAAATTTAACTTTCTTTTGCTTAGAACGAATATTACTTTGAGGAAAAAAGTAGCACGTCAGAGTTGCATTCGAGGGAAACGCCCGGTCCAAGCAGAAAGTTGGTGAGCACAAAGAAATATGAGGCCTCTTCTATGTAAAAGAATAAATCTCACTTTGAATTCGTCCATTGTGTCCAAAGGTCTGCACTAATTAAACGTTTCAAATTATGAAAACGAATTAATCGAGTTGGAAACAAATTTAAATAATCAGAGAATCCGCAAATTAAGATAAAAATTTAATTACCGTTTTCCTAAAATGGTCGACCTCATTTCCGGTTTACCTTTCTCGTTCCCTCTAATTGTGTTAACCACACGACTCGTGCAAGGCCGGAAATAGTTGCCCGTTGTACACCCGCCAGAATTTAAAATTGTACCTCTTTTACTTTATCTAAGAGTAAAATTTTCCATAAATTTTCCAATGTACCATATGGAATTCTCCAAATGCGTAAACGGCGGGTTCCATCGATTAGTTTAACAGACGTCCCACGTAATGTTCGAGCACTTTCCATCCTAGTAACGGAATGTTCTAGATAGTGCGGAGTTCTTTTTCAGGTTCCGTGAACGCGATGGAACGCTAGGAATTCGAGAGAAATGTTTTCCCGGCACTTGTACGTCTCGTTTCCGACATTTTGGCAGGAGACACGGCAAAAAGATCTGAAGTTCTTTGTCTCGCGTTTCATCGTGAAGAAAATTTAGAATGGTACTTTAATTTGTTACTGTATCACACTCATACAAATTCACACATACTTCCCTTCTGCGATATTCTACCGAACGTTCAATTCAATTTCTTAGGTTCACCGTGTTAGTGGAAAACTCTTTTTTGTTTGTTTTTCTAACTCGCGACGGTGCTAAAAATAAAAATACACTTTGTAATATTGGTATTACTATTGTTAGAATGATCAATATATATGTTTATAAATGTATTCCTGTATATTTATTTGAAATTAATAAAATTGAACTATTTTGTTTACAACAATAAAAGTATTTTTACCGATTTGCGACAAATGCGAATTTCAACTTGTTGAATAAAAATACTAACAACAGAGTAATACCATATGTATGTATGTAGTATGTTAAAGCAAATCAAGGCGATCTTAGATTTGGATATTTGTAAGCCTCATTAAAATTACATTTCGTGTTTACAACAATAATCAAACCATTAATGTTGGGCTTCTAACAAAATTATTTGAATGTTTCCTTTCATGACCTTTACACATAAATCAGGGACTAGTTGTACCAATTGGAACAATTGCTTTCAATACGTTTTAATATAGGTCCCAAAATTTCAACGTTCGAAAATGAGAACGACGTTACAAGAAATTTTGGAAACCCCTTGATATTCTGAACGATTTGGAGTAATCCTCAAGGCTCAAATCAAACATCGATTCATAGGTTTCTGATATCTGTTGCCCAGTTGAATGAAAGAGAAAGTTGAGAACTGCAAGTCGAATGAAATTAATTGAGAAGTGCTTAAGGGTTAAATTGGCGGATAGAAAAGAGAGATAGTAAGAGGAGAAAGAGAAGTTAAAGTAAAGGCATGAACACACGTGAAGGACGGATATAAACCAGGCTTAAATGAGAAATAAAAAGAAGCTGCGTGACGAAAGAATTTCAGGGTATGAAAATTGGGTCGTACGACATGACGTAGAAAACTGCATAAAATGGAAGACAAGACCCCGGTTAATAAATTCGAAAACAACAAAACCTGTTAAAACGATGCTGAGTAAAGATTACGTTGTATTGAAGTCGCAAGGCTAAACATAGATGAATATATACATTTATTAACGAGAAGGCCGAAATAAAGCAAATGAAAAAGGAATAAAAGAGAATAAATTGAACAGTAGGAGCTTAATAAGAAGCAATAAACCAAAGCAAAAAACGAAAGTGAAGGGAGGAGCACAACAAATGAAACCCTTGCTGAATTACAGCAATCAAATGACACGGACGACATTAGATGCAGCCATAGAACCCAAAAGAACTAGACGCGTTCTAATGTCTAGGGCGAATCAATGATCATTCCATCAAATTGGAGAAATTCAAGATGGCAGATGGTACAAAAATACGTATGGTAAAAATTTCACACCAGTATAAGCGTTCTGTTCATGTAGATTCTACTTATACTTAACGCGATTCTATAAAACTATGCAAAGCTTATTCAAGGATCAATAATTTCATTACTTGCTAGTTGCTTATTCATTAAATTCTTAAAATTTTTATAAGTATTTACTGCGTGAAAATAGTACACCACGTAGCATACGTAACAGTTAATAAAATTCCCAAGTTTTTATTACGTATAGAGTGATTTGTTTACTTATTCAAGAACAATTAAAGATAATACTAATAATGGGTAACAAACAATAATATCACATGTAGATATAAAAATAAATACTGTACAACTTCCCATATTTATCGCATTATATATTTTGTATTTCTGGCACGAGTACTTTACCCAATTGGAATCCCTGCTACACAAATTAATTAAGAAATAATAAAAATACCATTAACCTTAACAGATACGTCAGCACCAAAATAGTTATTCATTATTTCCAGATTGTTCAGCAAAATTCATAGAACCATACATTCATCGCAGTATACAGTAACGATACTGTCAGTAACAATTTCCCAGCTGAGATACCAGGTCCTTGAATGTCCACACTTCCAACTACTTTCAAGATAAATTAAATCACTGAGGGAAAAATAGAGAGAGGAGTTCAACAGGAAAATTCATTCAAAACAAAGTCATAATTATAAATTGATATGAATGTTTTGATAACTGATAAATAAAACGAAACTTTGCTAGGCGAAACATTTATATGAAGCAAAGGGTTTTCTCGATTTTTTGATCGTACGCGAGTAAATAATAATTTTTTAATTAAAAAGAGGCAAACCTCTTTGACGAATAAAAAGTACTCATTTCATTGGGATGACATGTTACTTTTTCAAATCCTCATTTGCTTAATAGGGTGCAAAAAAGGCTCAACTAAGTTGCACCTGAAGAAAGTCAAAGGCAATAATCTTAAGATTTGAGGTCTGCTTAGACTGCGCCAAAGAACAAAACAGAACTCAATTCAACTTATAAATATTCAGAAATTTAGTCATTCTTCCTAAATGATCCCAAGAATTACAATTAACTTTATATAAAGTTTCAGAATTTCAGTTTCTAAAGCGTTGAGTCATGTTTGACAATTTATAAAAATTCTTAATTAAGTAAGCAATCTGAATTGCATGGTTACAGTTTTACGGTTTGTAAACCACATATTCAAGACCCCCTCGGGTGGTATGTCGCAATATACTAATTATTGTATCATATGACATTGTATAAATTGCAATTTTAAAAAATTTTGCTTTACGCTAGTTAAGTAAATTCGAAGGCCGCTAGAAGTATTTCTCTTGAAAGAATTGTTTTTTTAAATGCATCATTAATGTGTTTATTACATATTAATGTTATATTTTTTAACTTAATTCTTTCTACCGTTGTACAGCACCTGTTAAACATCTCCAAAGGTTACGTTAAAAATATTATGCCTAAATAAATAAATTTCTTTATATTCAATTAAATTAAAATAATATACAGTTATGTTACCATATCTACCAACGGTTATTGGTTATTTGGTTGGTTTTCTATCAATTATTTAAATAATTTAATATTTATGTGCACGCCGTAATTACCTTATGCTGTCATTGACATTTTGCAATAACTGACAGGTAGGACTTACTCTGTTTTCTAAGAAATACAAAACTCCTGCTGAGAGAAAAATAAAAAAATAAATTATGTAAACATATAAAATTCGTGCACCAAATACCAAAGCTCCTTTAAAAGTATATTTCAGGACGTAGCGTTCAGTATCCCAGTATGAGGAAAAAACAAACATTTGTATACAAAAATTACGCATTGGGAGAACGAACATACACCGAAAGAAAATTTTCTGCAATTAAACCTGTTTGCGTCTGCAAGATGATTACGGCAAGCAAAAAAGTTGTGAGAAGTAAGTGAATATCCAGAACAACAAGAAAAGTATCAAGACATCACTATGAAAGCGAAAACCCGGAAACCAGGTGGAAAAATTTTCGTCGTCCTACGCGTTGAGGAAAAGAATAATGCAATAACGACAGGGGACGGACTTCTTCTGTCAGATGAGAAAAATCGACCGGTAAAATTTTTTAAATTGAAGTCGCTGAACGTTCGGAAGTTTCTATTAATTAAAAATTATAAATATAAAATATAAATACATAAATTAAAAATTTCTAGTTCAACTCACAGGACGCGATTTATTTATAACATAAATTTAACTAAATATACATAAAAAGGCCATTGTGCTTCTCGTATTGTGTGCCACGAGCAAGAAGCCTTTTTTCCTGAAAACACAGTTTTCTTTGTATGTCACCCAGAATTATACTTGGTGTTTTGTACAAAGTCATTTATTTTTAAGAATCTCATTCATCTGTCATCTGATAGAAAGTTTCCATAGTTGGGTGTGAAGCCCGACAACAATGCAACACCTTGGCAAGTTATTGTTGCCCTCCACAGCACACCAACTTTTATAAGACGAAAATAAGAAGAAATGCGTTTCTTTCTAATATATTCCTTCAGTTCCACAAGTCACACTTCTCGCATTGCCATAATATCACGCAAAACACTACAATAGCAATCCGCACATTAGATACGATGTGATAAGTGTCGTACGCGTTGTGGTACGGAGATGGCTACTGGCTTAAGGTGAAATCCTTTTAAGATGGATCGTTTGCTTCCAATCCCCCTCCTGCACCTTTTGTCAATATGTATTTTGAATCATTTCAATTGAACAAAATCCGCAAAAATAATAATATGCGACTTTGCCACACAAAAAAGAACACTTTTCCCCGAAACGCACTCGAACTTTATTGGATGAACAAATCATATTCTCGAAGCTCTTAAAACACGAAGTATTCCAATTAATTTAATCAAAATCAAGTGAATTTTCATTAACTATACTTCATGAGGAAAAACAGCAGGAGAATGATCGTTCAAGGCAAAACTACGAAACGAATTGTTCTCAAGATTATTATACAAAATTGCTCTAGCAGGAGATTAGTGTACATTCAGTGCACGTTATTTAATACTAAAGTTAACGGTGTTTCCATTAACCCCTTAAATTATAAAACTCTGTGATTATGCAGACTGCGTAATATATCAAGTTGCACCTGATGAACACTAAAACTAATGAAAGTTATTACGAAATTTTCAAATTGAATTTTAAAATTTATGGAGTACATCAAATCAAAGTATAATATTGTTACGGAAGCATGTAATTAAAAGTAACACAGCCAGAAGATTATAAATTAAAGTTTTCATGAACAACAGATTCTTGCTTATTTTCGTCTTATTTAATATGTCTTAACTAATTTTTCAGGTGTAGGTCGCAGCACCCTTCCCCGAGCGACCAACTTCTATATAAAACTGAACGAATTATTAATTCAACGTAAAATAATTGTAGCAATTTAGTTAAATGTTTCGCTGTAAATTAAATATTTTGTTTTAACATCATTCAAAAGTCAAGAAAACAAAAGAACCATTCTGTGAATACATTCTAGTTGTAATAAAAATACACAAATTGTCAAACATAAATTTACCATTAGAAAGAAGGCATTCGATTTCGAATGGAATTGATGATGGCAAATGACAACAAGACATGTAAACATAAAAACGTAAAACGATATTCCTTAACTAGCAACGCACAAAATAAACTGAAATCTTTAACAGTTTTTGAAGTATAGTTTACTCAATATATACTTGGTGTGGTATTCAGTAGCAAAACTTTTCTAACCGAGGTGGATTTTCAACGGAGAGAAACTCTTGAACTGCGCGACAGTCATGGCCAACAGGTCAACAGAGAAAACAAGTCTCGGAACGAAGTGCCAAGAAATGTAATTAGAAACCTTACATGTGAAATCTGGCAAATCTGTTTAAAAAGAACGACCCATCGGGAGAAAAATGACGAGGCGAAGCAGAAATTGGCGATTGATCAATCGGAAATGGAGAGTGATGCGAAGGAAAGAAACACTTACGACTTGTGTTGAATCCAAACAGTTAACCAAAACAAGAGCGATAGTTGTGGGAACAGTCGTTATGAATATTTTCCGTTGATTCGACAGAAATGAGGAACGACCGAGCTGAACGGAAAAAGAACTCAACTACCGAGCGACAGAGAACATGTGGGTGATGATAATGATAAACAAAAGGGAAGAAAGAGCAAGCGCAGATGGACCGAAAGACGAGGAGAAATGGCAATGTGGAGGAAGTGAACGACAGCGAAGAAGCAGACCGCAGAAAAAACCATACGTAAAATTTTTGACATGGCGAACTATTCAGGCACTCGTAGCCACTTTAAAAAGAACGAAGAACATAAACGTTTGTGTAAACTTAATTACATGAAAGGTTTAATCTAATATACCAATAATTTTTTATTTCCGAACTCTGAATGGATAATTAATAACCTATTAATATCTAATATTCGATGATTATTTCTTGCTTCAAGAACCAATTTTGAAAGTGAAAAAGGTAAATGTGAAAAAAAATATCTTTTTTGCTGTACACATAAGTGTATACAATAATTTTAAATGGTACATTTTCTGACCTACTAAACAAGACTACTGTTATGATTTATTACACCTTCTGCAACAAGATGTTTAAAAATATCGTAGGTTACTGTAATACATACGTGTATTACAGTACTAACCTAACAGTATTAACCTAATTTATATATTCCACTTTAATTTCAAGTAGTTAATATTTATGTTTGATTTCTATGATCACAATTCTTTGCTAGTTCACTCAATTCATGCTTTCAGTAACAATATTTCATAAATAATTTATCAATAACGAAAAAATTTATTGTATCAATGTAACATGACAAGCAATAAAGAGATTTTAATTAGCGGAAATTGAAAACATTTAAGTTGAAGAATATAAAGCCCATTTGGTATTTCATGGATTTTTCTTCAGTCGCTTTTTTATCACAAATAAAATTCCAATTTAGTGTATTGGCAATAAAACGGTAATAAAATTCATCACCATGTATCTTACAAATTCAAATACGGAACAATGGTGATTGATACTTAAGTACCCATAGTCAACATTTCTACAATTGTAGAATTTAATTGAATGTTCTGTTGCTCGGTGAAAGTAGCGATGTATGAGATTCATAAAAAAAAACGGATAAAACTAACAATTTTGTCCATCAATATATAGGAAGTGGATTCAACCGCAGGATCGAATTTCACTTTGCAATAGATGATTAAAGAATGTACTTGCTTTTATAAAAGTTTTATGGTCATCCGAGCTTTGCGCAGTCTAAAGGTCACTCTTACCTCGACCCTGACATTAGTTACCGTCAAGCAAAATCTGATCACAAAAAACAGGAGTTTTAAAACTAGAATGCAGATGCTCCATACATTGCAAACCAGTTAAATGCTTTCTCCCTTTAAAAATCCAAATGACAAATTGTGTAAGTTGTGCGAATTATAATGGCGAGCAGAATAAATTTTTATACGTATGTAGTGCACCAAATCAAATTATAAAATAAAAGAAACTGCTATTATGAAATAGGAGGCGCCAAAAATTGTAAATTTAAATTCGGTACGTAACTGCTTTTGGTACAGATTTCTCCGTAAGATTAAAAATCTCGTCATTTGAATGAAATTATAAATGTTTTCCTAATACTTCTATTACTCAATCGGAATAAAGTCCCGTAAAAATAACATTGTAAATAACATTGTAGGAACTTCAGTAAATAGTGTGAATATTAAATTTAACATTTTATGCAATCAAGTGTTAATAAGCGACACTTTTATAGAAGTTTTAAGGATACTGCACACAGTAATTTGTTAGTTTCTATTCGCCAATCACATGACTGTTTAATAACCAGCGTTTTTTGGGTGTAATTATGTGTTTATTATTTCAGTTAAAGTTCTCTTAATTAGTAGCAATTAAGTGTAATTTATAAACGACGGTTTTTGATAAACAGCACACTGAGAATGGGTTCAAAGCTCTTGTCACTTCTTTGTAAAACTTGAGAAGAGCCTTAACAAAGAAAGTTGATATTCCTTGGAACGTAAATCAGGGGAGGGAAAATCGTCGCGAGACCACAAAAATGGAAAATTCAAGATGGTGGCCACATCTAGTGGTGAATGCTGCGAACGATTCCGCGCGTCCTCCCGATCGAAAGTCGCTGGTTTGCCGCGGCAATCCGTGCCGGCCGTTTTCCGTGCTTTTCTGCGACCGAATTTTCTCGAGCAACTCGTGAAAATCCCTGGAAACGTCGCCGAACGCAGTTTTCCTGCCCCGAAAGGGGAAAATTCTTTTTTCGCATTTTCTTTTCCCTCTTTAGTGTAACGGTGAACGCCCAGGGAAGGCGACGCGCGTTCGGGCTTTTCCATTAAATTTCCTTTTGTTTTCAATCATTTTGTTTCATTCTCTTATTTCGTCTGCGTGTTAAATTTATGTTACTTTTTCCTTTTCGTTTCGTCATTCGACACCGAGGAGAAAAACATTTTGGAAAATTTTTCAGCCAGCGAAGTCGCGGAGGGAACGGCCGGAAACGCGCGGTGACCGAATGTGACCGAAATGCAAACGAAAATGAATTCTTTCCGATCGCATCACTTGATGGGACATTTCGCCTACCTAAACATCACAATAATCCAATAGCCAATAAAGAAAATTAATAGAAAACTATTTTCGTTCGTTTAAAGGTTCAAAACACAATAGTAAAAACTCACCGACCATTCGTTCGACCCGCATGACACTGTTTGAAGTTTGTCGCATCTGAAAGAATAAAAATTAATGTAAATAAAAAGACGTATCACACAGAATATATAGAACCTTAGAACGCAAATAAGCAAATATTGGTTCATTATTTCAAAGTACGTATACAAATCCAGGGTAGCATGTACACAATGAGTACAGAAAATCCTGTGGTACAAATAGTATTTCCTATTTTATAAAATTTTACGAATTCATAGAAATTAAAACTTACCAAATTAAATATAGTTCAGATGTTAATAGGAAAGTAATTCAACTTTTTTAAATTTAAGAGAGTGACCTACTTACTACCAAAATGTGACTTACGATTGAACAATCGGAAAGGGGTTTGACTTTATCTTTGAAAACCCTTGTTATCAATTAATTTCAAATTTTCCTATCCATCGAAAAAACCGATCCACAAAAAGTTTATAAATTAACTCGTGTCTGCAATAACCGTAAAGTGTCAAAACCGGGTAATACAAATTAGGAAGAACGTGCAGTGTATAAAATAGGACTAATACTCAATTCGAGTCATTGAGCCTAATGGAAGTAAAGGGCGAATAAAATAACATAAATAAATCAATCAATCGGTATTAACGAGTGTAGTGGATACATTTTATTGCTGTTCGAAGTTTATTTCTTGCTAATAACAGATAAAGATAAATGGAACAATAAGCATTACTTAAAATAATCTGTAGTTTTTAAATCGTTCTGTCTCAATCTCAAAGCATAATTATACTTTGCCTATATAGTTTTTCAATAAGTGAAAGAAATATTTTAAATCATCATGGATTATTCAATACTTCTACGTGCAGGTTTCTTTCGAAATTTTCGTATTGTTAAATTGACATCCCCTTAAACAGTCGAAAATACATACATAGTTGCATCGCTTTTTACCCTACACCCTATATTTTCGAGTGAGATTGAAAGTACATTGATCGGTTATCCTCTCAAGGTGACATTTCTATACGACAAGCATTAAGCTTTTCCGTAAGAATATTTATTTGGAATTTCAGTCAGGATCACGTTTCAATTTCAATACTTACGAATCACATAGATACGTAAAACCTTGGGCGATAAGATATAGCTACATAATAAGTTTGATATATTGTGTGTGCACACAATTTGTTATTTTGACGGACAACTCGGTGGGACACTATACATCAAATAAAAATCTGAGTCGTGCAGCTTGGTCGGGAACTTAAGTAAACATGTGAATGCTCATAAAGCAATTTTCAAAGATGAAAAGATCTATTTATATGCTATTCTTTGGTTGGAAAGGTGTAATGCTACAATGCCCAGACTAGTCTAAGAAAATGTAAAAAGAGGAAAGAAAATTTTGAAAATCTTGAATTCTAATAATAAGTACACAGAGAAATGAAAGAATCACTTCAACTCATTTCTCATCCACTCATCCACTAAATGATTCTTTTCATTTCGTGGAGATGGCAATAGCAATAGCAAATATTTAATTGAAAAAAATTGTAGTGGGACCATCCCTACTTGGCAAGCCACATTCTTTGTAATAATAATGATTTTTATTTAATTTATGAGAACGATTTACTTATTAAAGTTTCGACAGACAAACTTCTGACACCGTATTTGTCACGCAGAAATATTAAAAATTTAATTTTGTGACACAGACATTTTATAAAAATATAATAAATGTACGCGGAAATTACGGAAATATTATCAATAAATTTAAAGACCGCGTCACGGTGCAAAACGTTTTTAACCTTTTTCAATAAAAAACAATGTTCATTAACCTTCTTAGTGATTACTATATAAAACTACCTATGTATATCTGACGACCATTCGCAATCCACGACCGATGGACCAAAATGGATGGATAGCTTAAACTCAAAATTAATAATTAGGATAGAAAACCAATTTTATAATTTAATATGCATAAAATGGTAAAATGTCATATTTTAATATCGATCAATTAATTAATTACCTGACTCGTGATGTAATTAAATTTTTTACTTAAAAACGCGGAAGCTGTATTAACCGGAACACTTGTACTGCGTTATAATATCACCGGGGAAATTAATTAATTAATTAATTTAACTGCTTATTAAACTCAATTAATAATTTACGTCCGATATTGTCAGCGGCGCACCCTTGTCACCGATCGTCTTTTCTACACGTTTCAAATTATAATTGAATATAAAATCTATAATTTTTTATTATTTTTAACCGTAATAATATTCAAGTTAAATTTGTTACTCTCATTAGAGCGATGATCGTTTTCTTCCTAGGAGGACATCAGCAAACGCTAGTAATTCATCTATTTATACCAAATATACCGAATATACCACTTGAGACGAAGTAAGAACGGTAATTGAAAGAAAAAAACATTCCGAGAATGACATGACTTTCCCTCTGCGTATAATACAAAAATGTAAAACACGGGAAAAATGTGCAAAACAAATAAAATGTAATTGTGTTCTGAAGTGTCTTCTTCGGTGGATAACCCAAGAGGAAATTTTGAGTGTTCGAAGCCACAAGAGGACTCCCGAGGAATCAGGTGAGAAAAAATTTTGTTTTTCACGTCGAAACTGTCACTGAATTTGTTATTCGACTGCCATATCTAACTGTGATTGATTAAACGTTTTTATTATCTATTGTAAAGATTCGATTTCCCACTGGCAGAGAGACAGTTTAATTTATAGGACCTTTCGAAAAGACATTTCCTTTTTATAGGCTCTAGAGTTTTCCCGAGTAATTTTTCCATTCTAGATTCTCTGTCTCTCGTAACTTACTTTCCCGTATAATAATCACTTCGGCTTTTCGGGAAGAAAACACTTCAGTTTAATTTGTTTTTCGATCTGTCGAAGTTTAGTGTCAACTGATTGCTCCCCTCAACGGAAATTTGGGGTTTGTGTGAAATTAAACCGCCCCAAAAGTGTCGACCGTGTAAGTTAAAACCCATCAAAAACGTTTGCTGGCCCTTTTTCTGCAGGACTTATTGGTTCGAGCGCAATTCAGCGAAATTAGTATGTTGTTATTGTCTAAAATACCGGTTAAAGGGACATTTCCGAGGTCAGTACTTCTCGTCAAACACATTCACGTTTCAAATGAATAATATTTAAACTTTCATGAAGGTAATTTTCCATTACAAATGTGATAAATAGAAACGGCTCAAATCAATTTCCAAAATTCTATATGTTACTATCCAAAAAGTGTAATATTTGGTCGTTTTTAAAAAATTCAAGAAACTGCACAACGGATTCGATAGAAAACCTGAAAATCAGATTTTCCGCTGTATATAGGGAATGTATTCTTTCTTTCGGAATCAGAACTCATGTAAACTTACATAAATACATACATATATAAATATATATATATATGCTCTGCACACTTTAGTAAACAGCTAATTTCAATTGCTGTGTGCTTTCGACACAGAATACTATAAATAGTATTATACTTCTGCATGGTACACCGTTTTTGTTATATTGTTTGAACTTCGAGATGCATTGTTTACAACATTTATTAATCGATCTACGGCAACTCTAGAACGTAATGAAAAAAGTTCAGGAAAATTTCACTTTCCACATTGTTTTCACCGTTTTCTCTCGCTGCCTTCCGTTTCAAATTCAATTGTACTACGGCTTTTGTTAATGCCACGGCTCCTGCTGTCGTTAAGTTAATTTTTTTGTCTTGTAATATATTTGTGCTTTGTTAAAATGACTGCTTAACATTAAAAAAATAAATAAAAAATTATTGACATTTTACTAAAAATATCTGACTGAAATAATTGAATCGCAAATGAGAAACAATTTGAAAAAGGGAATAATTTAATTTTTCTAGAACATATCTATTTTACGTCTTTGAGCCAAAGGTTGCCCTGCTAAAGTAACCTATTTCAACATAAAATAATAGTTCTGCTCAGGAGCCTATAAATATATTATAAAGAGCATGGTAAAAACCTCCTGCAGACCGCCTTCTTTTAGAATTCTTACAAATTATACATGAACTTCTAAGCCTTGTCCTACGACAATATCTGGTAATGGTCAATTAGTAATCCGTTTAAAAAATAAGGTAATCGATCACATCCAGGCCATACACAAAATCCCGTTGTTTTGTTTTGTTTTGTTTAATAAATGCGTATATGTCTGAAACGACGTCCCCCTTCATACTGTTGCCGTTTAAGTAGCTTTACTTGAATTTTTTATTGATTTCTCATCGATGCTTATTTAATTTTTTTAACAAATTATTTGTCAGTCACGAAATACGACGGTTACAATTTTTCAAATTCCCTGAGCGGCGGTTATATTTTCTGATGACGGACCCCTCCTGGGGCGATAACGCCCCTGCTCCCTTGTCAATATAATCAGATTTGGTAAATTACATTACAGGTATATTTAGCTGTTGACATATTCATTGCAATGTTTCCTATTCTGTAATGTTTCCTATCGAAGCAGCAATACTTTTTTTCAGGTTCCGCTTCAAATTAACCAAAATCAAAAATTCCACCCAATAGCCAGTTAGTTTTTTTAGCTTTCTTGCTTTCTCTTCTTTTCATGCTTTTCTTTCGGAAAATTTTTCTGTGCCTTTTTCTGGAAATCTCATTAGGATTTGTGTACCATCCCCATATTTACTACTCTGCGTTCATCGGCTTTATTACCGGTTTACTACTCCGTATTGACGTATAACAAAATAGAGGCAAACCCGACACAAAACGTGAGACAAAGCCAGCATGAAAAGAGTCAGTCTTTTATATAGTGAAATTTTAATATGAGTAATCAGTTCCCAAGAGTATTTTATTAAGTTATATCTAAGAGAGAGAACTTCCAGAGGGCTTTAAAGTATTAACCAAAGACTCACAGAATGAAACATTCGAAGGGTCACCTGCTTTTAGCCGGCGGCAAATTTTGCAAAAAAATTTGTATATTTTTCTGCTCTGTATGTTTTTTTAATACTAGTAATATTAAGTAAGAAAAATTATATAGGAATTATTATAAGTTTTTCAACCCCATGCAACACCATAATGATTGGCATTTGAAACAAAATTACGAATACTAATGGTGTCATTAATATAATCTAATTCTATAGTAAGGAAAGTATATCTGTTTAATTCAAGACGTATCTAATTCTATTTAATTCTTTAGTATCTATCAGAGTGCATTACAAGTAAAACACACGTTTGCGTGTATGTGTGCATAGATAACGGCAACACACTTGAATCTTTCCCAAACCTAAAGAATGCCTACGAATTAGAACCACAATTCACCACAACACTTTCCTCAAAAGCGATTTACTTTTAATAAAATGTTTGAAGTATGCTATTTTTGGGCTTTTAACTAATATGTTAAACATTTATCTTTAGTAGCAAAACGAAACACAAAATTCACCACATTACATACTGAGCACAGGACAGGTTGTACAGGTGTGTATTATTTTCCAACCGAATTTGTTCGACGAGAAATAAACTTAATGCCCCCGAGGCTCGATCGATTGATTGGTCCTCAATCTTTATTGTTCAATCTGTTAAGTACATTCTTTTACGCTTTTAAATTTCAACTGTCAATCTCTCAACCATTTTACTGAGTGATTCGAAGCTCTGATTTTTTCCTGCATAAAATTTAAATAATTCTTTAACGACTATCTCTTTTCCTATTCCAGAAGCTCCGGAAATTATTTTCACAAACTTCCAAATTGTTCTCAAGGTTTTCAGAGAAATTCCGATTTCAAGTTCAACCCAAGACTGCGGATCGATGTTTGATGCGTAGTGTGAGGGGTGAAAAGCTTTCAGTTGCGTGTCAAAGGGATTAAAATAACAAAAATGAAAACATAAATCGGTCGAACATCGGTCGACGAAGAGAAAAATTCAAAATTTCAATCCCGCGCGTAATAATTTTTGAACTATTTGTTTAGTAAAAAATTTTAAACACAAAATCATAGCGGAAAGAAACAACAGCCGTTGTGCTAATAGATTTTATCACCATACAGAATTTTACATAAAACTTACTAATTAATTGGAAAGTTGTTTGTTTCCAATTTATCGAACGCCGTATATTTTTAACGCCGGTCACTTTGGAATTTATGTATTCAGCTGTGTATAGAAGTAACCATGAAAAGGGGCAAAAAGGTTTGTTTTAAGGAACTTGACATTTTCTTCCCGACAGGGGAGAAATAGCTTCCGAAATGCAACCGCCACAGCGGCGGAGGAACAAAATGTCATCCCAAATGTCTGGTAAACACCTTTTTAACCCTCTCCACGACACGTGTCACACTTGTCTGCAAGGATTGGATTGGAACCTTCTCAAAGTGCTGATGTATTTGATGTTCGCTTTTCTTGTTGAGTTCTCCTTCTTCGTCTTCAAAAAATGCCTACGCTTGATTTACTCCAATTTGGAACCTTTCTAGGTGACTTTGGTGCACGATGAAAATTCTGTCTGTAGATGAGAGCTATTCCTTTTTCTTTCGACCAATTTATTGCCTTTTCTCGTGTATACAAATAATGAAAACATATCCCAACCCATTCGACTCGAATTCACTGTACTTCTGTGTAATCCGACCTTTTTTGTTCGGGGCAATAAGTTCTACTAATATTCCATTTTCTTTGTAAGTCTTTTTATAGTTGTTTGTTGTGTCGCAAACTAGTAACACATGGCCCTTGTATTTCTTTTTACACTTGTTACTTCATTTGCGACCACCGACAAGTAATTTCGTAATAAAATAAAAACCCATAAGTAGTACCGCAAGTGAAAGCTTATTATCACACATCCACACACATACACAAAATGAGTTATTTATAGCTGCATAGTTATAAAAATATTCAAAATGTAATGTCTGCTAATACTAATGCTAATCTAATATTGCTTTAAACAGTAAGGAATCCCGAAACAACTACCTTTGACGATTTTGTAAACAGCCAACAAAGAAGCACTTTAAAACCTTAAATTGCGGCAGAGAATAACATTGTTAAAAGGAAACACAAAACATCAAAACTAAAGTCAAACATACCTAAGAAATACGATAAATATTAAAATAATGCGAATGAAAAATACGTAATTTCCGTGGTAGCAGCAAAAATGTTTTACATGAATAATGTTCCATTCTGAATTATTTATTCGTTGTTCCACAAACAGGAGTCAACCGGCTTTTAGCATTAAAATAATTGAGGATTATGCATCTTTGCTTTAAGTGAAGACAGTGCGTACGAAACTGATTGAAAGTGTAGATTAGGTTTACTGAATGAGTACTAACTACTGTTCTGGAGTGAAAACATCACTCGAGGCCATTTTATAAGGTAAAGTCTCAGGTCAGGTAGTAGGATAAAAGCTTCCTCGATCGCTAAGGCTCCATCAGTGTGGTATTGGTAATCATCTGAGCTAAACTAATTTAATATTAAAATTTATGTAACAAAATCCTTACAATATTAAATTTTGTGTCATAAATACTTATATAATTTGTATATGTATCTACTGGTGACATTTATAGTTTACTTAAGCACTCGTTACACATGTAAAGAAATTTCCTGGCTTTACTACTTTATATTATTGACGCTAATGTTTTTAAAAATGAAATCCCTTCACAAATCAGTTTTCCACTATTGTTGACGCTTTTCCACCGAAAAAGTGCCAAAATAAATAACTGAAAAAGATCCGTTTTACATAATAGTTATAAAAACAAAGAAATCTGGTTTCTGTTATTTCCTTTCCAGCCGTAGGTTCCTAGAAACTTTGAATTGCAGCTGGCACTGTGACACAATAATTGTGAAGGGATGTTGACTTTATTCAGTCAGTTGTTTGTTATTCTTAAAAACAGTTTCACGATAATAGAAGTTGACTTATTGCTAATATTTTTTAACTGTTTTATAAAAAGCATATTCTCTAAACTTCAATAATAAGGTGAATATTACTAACCAATAGCTTCTGTTACAAGCAAATTTGAAAAACTAAAAGTAGTATTTGTGATCTTTTCTTGGTGAGTATTGGACAGGTGTTCGAGGAAAGCCTCTAAAAATACTATTTGATTTAATTCGTGTGGTTGTTCATTTTGTAACCAAGTCATTCCAACGAATTAGTTTCCCTCACTGTAATACTTTCAGCTGGAACCCGGAATTTATGAGAAAAATTCTACATTAACTATAAAATAACAAGGGAAGGAGGATAAGAACAAAGATTTGTTCCTCTTGTAAAAAGTAATGGATGCAAAACATCAACTTATGCATAGATCTGCTTTTCAATATGCTCTACAGATATTAAATGTAATTTTGTTTGAAAAAATAATAATAATGAAACAGCAAAAATTTGAATGTAGTTCAAAGACTTCAGTGTGAGAAGAAGAAGATATTTTAAGTGCCCTTAGAGCTACTTTCTCATTATTGCCTTTGTGCCATGTGATACATTTTAATATTAAGTATCATTTACAGAGATCGTTATACTAAAGAAATGTTTATGGTCTGTTTCAGATTGAAAAATGGGAGACTTTCAAATAGTACTGACGATGCTTTTTCTAGCCGTTCTAATATTTTTTGTCGTCCTAACAATCTGCCGTTTTATCGGGTTGTGGACGTGGACGGCTACCTGGGTCTTTTCTTCCAAAGAGGAGAAACTCAATTTGACCAAAAGCAAGGGCCATTACAATGCAAATGGATATTTTGTAAGTTCGTAGTTGTCTTTACACACCGCAAAACCAACTTCTAGAACATACAGTTTACACTCCTACAATTTGTATTTTCCACCAGGTTCCCTCAGACTCAATGGGTGACATTAATCTTTGCTACAGCGGAAGTTTCAAGAGGTTCGACCCCGTTGACCACGACTACAAGATAGCCATGACGACTTTCTCACCTCCACCGTCCTTCGAGCAGGTGTTAAGTTACCCACAGGAAATTTCGCTACCGTACGCCACAGTTCAATCTAATGATCTTTCAGGTAGGTGCCTTTTCAGTCTCAACCTCTCCCACTTAGCTGCAATTTAATTTGGTTAGCACTTCCTTTCAATGTTCACATTAATTTAACGAGACTGTCGCTCTTTTTGCACGTCATTACCATGAGTTTTCTCTATTACGTCTACTTCATTGTTATTCTCCCCAGAAAAGATTAGTATTAAACAAATTTGGGTTTTCTCGTCCAACCTCCTACTATATGCGTTTAGTTTTATTAGGTCTTCCGTTTTGAATTGCTTCAATCTTTTGTTTACTTTCCGTCGTTTATTTTAGGCCGTTTAAAGCGTTTTCTACACCTTTCGCCCCTGTTGAAATTTTCTTTCCTGTCTAACCGTCTGCATCATTTTACCGTACTATACTAAATCCGTAGCATTATAGATTCAAAAGCACACTTCAAGCTTCTCTAGTTTTCAGGGCGAAAAGTTTGTAGAAACGACCAAATAGATTAAAATTTAAAAGATCTCAACACACAAGTTTCGAAAAGCGTTTCAACTTTTGGCAGAGACTTTTAAGCGCACTCTGCCATGTGTTACGTATAATGACCTTTGTCTCCATATTCGTGGTTTTGACGAATTGAAGGCGACTGGAAAAAATCTTTGGTGAAACTACCTTGTTCCTCGACCAAGTATTAATCATTAATTATCTTTAGAAATAAGGTAGGACAATGCGTATTGACGCAAAATTCCGACGTAATCCCTATTGAATTTCCTCTCTTTTCGCGTTGATTGATGGTCGCAGCTTTTTTTCACGAGAGAAAGAAATAAATTATGCTTAAAATAGAAAATGCATTTTTCAAAAATAGACGTAAAACTGAGATTGTAGACTCAAGAGATGAAGGATCAAATATATGCCCATATTAAATTATACACTATTGGTTGTAATGAATTAAATGTACACGGTTCGAGAAGCAGAAGATATGTATCAGGTGTGCAATGAGACACTACTCAAAACTAAAAGTGGAACGAAACCTACGGCTAAGTTGGCTAAGTGAATGCCACGTCAACTTCTTTGTAGTACATTTGAGTGTCCTGCCTTGGCTGTACTACGCGATCCATTAATACCATTAGTTAATAACTTCCATTAATACATAGATTTATGTCTTCGTAGTAGTAGTAGAGGTGGTAGTAGTAATTGTGGTCCTGATTGGACTAAAAGCAAAAAATTTATAATCTATGTTGTGGAGGTCTAAATATATATAAAACATAAAATCAAATTTCCACTGCCTGTAGAGAATTGCAGAGGGCAACTGTCCAATTCAACTTGTTTTTATAAAACTCTTCGAATGCGAAAAGTGAAATATTCAGGTCTGGTAAAATTGAATTTCTCATGGTGCAAACGAATTAAATTGCACACTTTTCAGGTGTTGACACCTAAGAAAAGCGAAACATCGCTAATTCAACGACCGTGTATTCCTTCATGTTCTTTGTAAAAACTTAACAGTAGTACAAATCTCTGAAAAAATTATTTTTATTGCTTAGAGACATGGTGAAACTCTTATTGTTACTTTGATAAAGCGAAGTCGCGAGAGTGTGAGTTGTGTACAGAATTTATCTTTTATATTAAGTCGACGAAGTTTAAATTATAAGAAGCCGGGAAAATAGTTTAAAAAAGTTACTTTGGACAAAGTTCTGGATTTAAAACCAACTTGACAACAGCTCCATTATTGAAGTGCATTTAGTTCTAATTCGGGGTCTTTCCTATTACAATTGGAGGTCAATCGCCAAAGTCAGGAAAAAAATATTTTTACTGATAAAAAATTTTTATATTCCCAAGAGTTCACAAAGCCTTCCTGCTATGGCAGCAATGTGGGAAATCAAACGCTGTATCGTACGGGCAACACACCTGGCTTCAGTTCCTCCCAACCAGCACTGATGTCACCGCCCACTAGTTACATGTCGTCTTCCGTTAGTTTTGGTCGGGAACCCATATCAGAAAATATACCACCGCAGCCTCTTCGACTAGCACCTGCTCCACCACCATCTTTTACAGGAACGGAAACGATGGCGAAAACAGACGCAAAGAAACCGGAGCCGCCATCTATAAGGGTTCCAATTACACCTCCTCCGATTCCGCCAAGAAGTGAGTTTTCTATTGGCGAAAACATTCACAAATATAATCAATTGATTACATTTGTTTCCATTTACATTACTTGTAAACTAAGTTACAGATAAAACAATTTGCACTTTAGGTAAAGTTCCAAGGCAGGAGCCACCGCCTGTTAAACTAAGATCTCAGGCCTCCTTGGAGAGGGAAGAAGCTTTAACGCAAGTGCAAGGTTTGCAACGTGCGATCAGTTGCGAATCTGTCAGTTCAGATACTTCGATCGCCCTTGCAGATCTAGAAGAACCACACGTTACAGGGTACTTATGCATAGGATTAGATTACGACAGGTAAAGATATCACAGCGCTGCATTATTTAGTCGATGTACACAGTTACCCATTTCCGGTCAATTTTATAGCGAATGTGCTGACTTGTCGGTGAGCGTACTCGAAGCCAAAGATTTGGTTGGACCAGACCCCGAAAATCAAACCCTCATGGACACTTATGTTAGAGTTAATTTACTTCCTGACAAGACCACAAACATACAGACCAGGGTGAGTTTGTGCTGCACTTTTGGGTAGCAAATGGGTTGAATTATCGTATTTGAACCTTTGGACGGTTTCCAGGTTTACAAAAAGTCGAACAGCCCCAGCTACAAAGAGAAGTTTTTGTTCGCATTAGAACCCAATGAATTTTCTATCCGAAGTCTCTCATTCAATGTCTACTGCAGTGACAAAAACTCAAACACTTTGATCGGAGAAGGAGACCTCAGGTTGTGCGACGTCTCTTCCCGACAAGGAGTAACAACTTGGATCACCTTGACCGACACGGGACAGGTAAAAACGGGACAATCCTACTAGATACACACCTTCCTGAAAATTCCTGAGAAAATTATTGATAAAGCCAGGTGAGAAGAAAAACAATTTAACGTGATGAAAGGAGGTTAGGATGGAGCGCTTTGAATTATAAATAACCTTAAGTGGGCGCTAGATAAGAATAGATTTAATAAATGAAAGGTTGGCAACGTTAAACGCTTGCATCAAAATTTAATAAATTAAATTACCCAATTTAATGAATTCAAACATTTCTGCCTTCTTGTAGCAGTCTTTCAGTAAATGCCTAGGAAAATAAATTTGTTTAAAAATCATTGTTTTAATTTTAAAAAGTACTGAAGTGCAAGAACAAAATATATACGTCTATGGGAAAACTATCGGATATTACACATCTATGAATTTCAATTCAACATCAAGGGAACATAGTCCCACAATAATGCATTTCCCACTTACAGGATTTTTGGAGCACCATGGCAATGTCGACCCTTTTCCATTTCCTACATCTTTCATTCTACTGAGATTTCATTTTTCATTTCTTCTGACAATTCTACTTTTCTTTCACTAAAAACTGCTTTTATTAATTGTTACCATTTAAAAAATGTGCAGGAGTTGGTTACATCTGTCATTACCTTACTACCGAAATTATTACGTATTGAAGCGAATAAAATTGTTAATTACCACTTCAATAATTTAAATAAAACTATAATAAAGTGAAGCGCCTAAATACGAGAATCAGAAAATCTGGCTTAATCTGTAATAGATACTATTAATGAGACTGAATTAACCATGAAAATGTATTTAAATGCGACCAATTAAAAAGGTATTGCAATTCATATTTATGAGAATTTATGCAAATCAGTTGCTTTTAATATTAAATTTCAGACTCGAACGGAATGGGGAGAGCTTATGTTGTCACTAAGCTATCTGCCAACCGCCGAAAGACTGACCGTTGTAGTAGTTAAAGCTAGAAATCTGGTCTTCCCACAGCAGAGAGATTCAGGTGATCCCTTCGTGAAGGTAAGAAACTTTAAAAATCGTTTTGAACGGTGACAAATTAATGTTCTAAAATAGTTTCAACGAGCGTTTCCATCTTGTCTCAGGTTTACTTATTGAAACAAGGTAAAAAGATATACAAGAAAAAGACGTCGGTAAAGAAACGTGAAAGAAGTCCGATATTTAACGAGGCTATGATATTCAACGTGCCTGCTGCGTCTCTCCAGGTAAGAAACAACTGTGTCAGATGACTTTCTCATCTTGTTTATTAAAATTGGGACAGATTTCGCTAATTTTTATCCTGTGGGAAACTCGAAGGATATCCCGGTCGCCATGACAACCGCCTTTTAACCTGACCCCCTACCATTGCGTGTAAAACTCAAGGTGAATCCTGTCCGACTTCACTTAAATTTAAGTTGACCAAAAAGCAAAATATTTCAAGCATTTCTGAAACGCTGTTCCCCTATTACTTAAATGCAACTGTTACTTTCTTATTACGGGAATGACAAGTTCAAATACCTAGATCAATCATACTTTGATGAGGAATTGTTAGCCTCCCGCACTTCAAATGAATCAATCGTTAAATTTGTTTCCTGCCAGAGTTAATTATAATGCACAGATTATATCTTCTACCGAACGATTAGAATTCTTTCAATACCCAGTAATGAAAGTAAAGCCTCACGACCACAAATTAAACATTACATAATGGAATATCGAATACCGGCATCCAGTGGCCCATTCTCTGATTTGTCTAATTAGATTTCGACAATGGCTTTATGTTCCTGAATTCTAATTAAAGAGCCGGCCTTTCTTTCAGAATTTACAGTTAAGACTGACGGTCGCCGAAAATATCGGAGAACCGAAGGCGTGTTCCCTGGGTCACGTTATTTTGGGATCAGAAGCCTCCGGAAAAGCTTTGTCTCACTGGATTCAAATGCTATCGACGCTTCGAAAACCGATATCCATGTGGCACTCACTCAGGAAATAGATGGGTATATCCGGTTTGTGTTTTCCCAGTCTACTCCCACCGAGAAGAAAACTCGATTTTCCTCGAGAGATGGTCAACTGCGCTCTCACAAAAAAAGTGCAACCTTCTTTACACTGCCAACAATACTCCTGCTATTATAATGTTATTATAATGTTTTATACAGCTGAAGTGATTTGTCAACGTCAAAATAAGATATTCGTGTGGTTCGAAGAATCGAAAAACGGGACTTACAATCTGCAGATGTATTTGTTACTTAGGAGGATATTCATTAACTTGAACACAAATATAAATATGCAGCTTACTGCACGAAACTTAGAAATGGTGCCTTTCTTCAAGACACTTTTTTCTTGAATTTTTATAAAATGAAGTCAAATTTATGACGTGAATAAAAGGTAATGAGAGAACATGGCGGGCTTCCTGTATAAATAAACTTTTCGTTCGCGTTTATTTTGTCGGTTCGGGAATACTTTCTTGCACAATAATCAATCAGCTAGTGAGTGATTATGTATTAAATATGATCAATCTGTTTCATGTTTCTTAAACTAGTTCTCATTTTTGTTAAGCTCGTACAACTTCTTAAAAATTCTTACCTTCGTTTTCGATGTACATTATTTGCTTTATTATGAGTTGGGATTCATTCGCTTGCAAAATTTTGTTAACCTTACTGCATAGCCACTAAATTATATTTAATGTGTTAATCAAAAATTGATTAAAATATTTCGGGGAGTGAAACAACGCACAGTACTTTGTAATTAGCATTTGGAATAATTGACTACATAAGGGTTGCACCCTAACAACTGTAGGCAATTTATTTTGCAGTTTCGGTTATGTGGCAAAAAAATACTGACTCGTTAGACCTGATAATACTTTAAATAAATAACATGTGTAAAATTGGAATTAAGTTAAATAAAAACTGAAGGTAAATACGAATAAATACATGTGCATTTGGATTATATTAATACCCAAGTGTCGATAACTGTTATTAACAATTGATACAGAATGGAATCACCTCACATCATCAATCATAGGTAAAGAAGTTGCTTGAAGGTGTAGTTCAGTGATTGTTGACAACTTCAGGTACAGTTAAACATTTCCGTGATTTTAAAAAATATCAGTTCAATGTTTCAGGTTTAAGTAAACAAATAACCCAAAATAAACAGGCTAAATTTCAAGTGAAATGAATCCAGCTCCAGTTATTATTGTTAGTTAAAATGGTGCTTAAGTTTTTCAACTGTCTAAGAGCTGTCAAGTAACCTAGTTGTTCTCAAGTACATATCCCCTAGTAATTACTCTATTGTAATTATAGTGAAATGAATCATACTGAAAATTAAGAACAATATGAAAGTGGTGCTGCCACAAAACAAAAAATTTATCTTTCAATGTTCACAATTGACATTTCTACCTTCAAAGCATTTCTACAAATGTATTCTTCTTGGCTGCCTTACAATATGTTTTCCTACATTGAGACATTAAGGTTTAATTGTTAAGTGCTTGTTTCCGTGCTCTCTGAAGGCAATTCAGAGTTGAAGAATAAATCCTTTTCACTCGACTAAAGTAAAGGCATGATTTGAATTCAAGATGTTTTTGTACATTAGGGTTAAATGTTAATATGCTCAACTTATTAATATGTAGCATTTGCACTAGGAACATACATTACTATTTTTCTCTAATATTAGTCTATTTTGCATTGTTCCTTGTAGAACTTTACCAATGTGGCACACACTTAAACTTAATGTTACAAAATTAATCAGCTGAGGTACTGCAAAGGAATGAATTTTACCTGATTAAAAGAAATTGTTAAGTACAAAAAAGTAACTTTTTTAGACTTACAACTTTAATTTTAACCTAGTGACACTCCATCTCACACGATACTGTCACCCTGTAAATGAGAAGAGCAAAAAGTTATTTTTTTTAATTACATGTAATTGATAAAATGAATTGTTTCTGCTTAATTATGGAAAATTTAATGCTCTAAACTAAAAATTATAAATGAATAGTCCTCCTTGACTAATAAGTAAATAGTAAAAATTTTTTTTGTCAAGAGGGACAAATCAAATAATGGAACAATGCCTGTTTATGAAATACAAATCAAGACAATAGATGACCCCTTTCATCCTCTCTATAAAAATGTATTTCTGAGTAAGTTTGAAAATTGATGGTGCATATTTAAATATTAATAATGTATTCATAAATTTAATTTTTATAGAACAAAGTGAAAATGTGTAAATCTTCATAATTATTGCTCTAATAGTCTTATTTTTGAACAGTTTAAATATGGAATAGTTATTTTTTGGTATAATGTAACCATGTGTGAAATTGAGAAAGCGACTGCTGACTTTTGTGGCACAATATTGTTCATGACAAATGTAAATCAACTGTGGAATACAAATAGAGTGTATTGAATATTACAATAATTGAATATTACAATCTTTTTTCACCACTCCTAAAAAGAATTTGCAAAAAAAAGTCAATTGTTAAGCTATAACCAAAATTGAAGAGTTGATTTTCAGTAAGAATTACACATCAAAAACATATGATAAAAGAGTGATGATGATGCTGATGGTCGTGATGATAGGAAAGAACATATACCGTTGTGGTCCGAGGCAAAGAATATTTCTTGATTCAACCTAATTTAAAAATATTTTTGATTAAATTGAATTGATTACATGTATTTTCACACACAATTTTCGTTATAATAAACATAATTTTTGGCGCCCAATGAAGCATTGTCAATTATCCAAAAAAGTGCTCTAACGAAAAAAACAGAAAAGTCGGTTAAATTTAAAATTTTTTCCTAAATGTCGACGACTCTCGTAATGTAAGTGGGGAAAAACGTCGCGATCTGGTGTCGATCATTGCAAGTATCGTACGGTAGGGAAAACCACAAAAAGTCAATAATAAAAGTTGATACGTTGAAATTGCTCCGTGGGATATTGTAGTACGCGAATAATTATTTCCTAAAGGAAAATTGATGATTCACACAGGTATGACTGGTTTGTTTTCTTCGTGTCGAAGCCACTCTATTGATTCTCTTCTCAATTAAAATTATATGAAAAAAACATGTTCAAGGTCACTTGTATTTTGAAAATTATGAACGTGAAATTCCAAGAATTTCACAAGTGATGCAAATTATTTTTAGATCCATATGATCGCGGAGTGAACAATCAGTGTGTATGTTTTTGAGTAAAGAAAATATGGAAAGCTGTCACTCGATTGAATTTATTAGTTTCAGTCGAAGGTATCGTTTAATTAATAAATGAGTGCAATACCAGATTATCAAAAGAAGAAATAATTCGCAGACTTGCTTAATTAATGAATAAGCATTCAATGAATTTTATCACCCACTCTAATTTACATTTATGTGTCCCATGTTTACATTTCAACATCATTACAGCAGCAGCAAAGACATGTCAAGGGAAGAATGTATTTCCTGGTTCCATGGCAAATTATCGAGGGATGATGCTGAGAAACTGATACAAGAACTTGATTGTGAGGGTGGATTTCTTGTTAGGGAGAGTTTTGCATCACCTGGTGATTTTGTGTTGACATTGCTTCACAAGGGTGACATCATTCATTACCAGATCTTGCAACATGGGGAAGATGCTTTTTTCAGTGTTGGTGAGTATAAAGAAGTCATTAATTTATCTTTCCCATCAATGGTTTATTTTTTTAGTTTACTTTCAGATTATTGAATGGTTTGTGTTGGTCTAATTAATCTTTAAATTGACTATGATTTAATTAATCTAACCATGGTTATGATCCCCACTTTCAGATAATGAACATGTCTTTCATGGTTTGGAAACATTAATCAGTTATCACCAAGAAAATGAAAGTGCATTAATCACAAAGCTAACAAATTTTTGTAAAAAGGATCCACCACCACATGATACTAGATGCCATGGTAAAACAAATCTTTTACATAGAGCGACAAAAGAAGGTGATTATTTTTTCTGTATTCTCTTGTACTGTAATGCAGAATTGAAACAAAATACTTAAATCTTTTTTTCAGGAAATTACAAAGTAGTTTCTGAACTTTTAAAATGTGGATACAGAAACACTGATGCCAAGAGTGAAGACGGACAGACTGCTGCTCATTTGGCAAGCAGCAAAGGAGCAGATGATATACTCCTGAAATTGATTGAAACAGGTGCTAATATTAATTGTAGAGATACTGCAGGATACACACCACTTCATGTAAGTGAATTGTGTGCTGTGTAGTCTTCCTAAATTGCAGCAGTGGAATAGAATTTTTCATTTTCAGTATGCATGTCAAAGCAATCATTTGACAACCATAAGACTGCTTATACAAAAGGGCCAAGCTCAGGTTCAGAGTAGAAATGCAAATACAGGATGGGTGCCACTACATGAAGCTGCTTGGAGGGGCCTGTCAGAAGTTGTTCAATTGTTGCTGGGTTTGAATGCTCCTGCACATCCCAGAACTCAGGATGGTGAAACTCCACTCATGCTGGCTCAGAGAAAGGGTTTTCAAGACTGTGTTGAGATTTTAAGTAAGTAACAAAATTTTGTAAAGTAAAAATGACTTCTGTTAATGGTCAATGGACAATAAAGATTACAAATACTTTTCATGTAGGAAACTTCAAAGCACCCAAGCCTGTACTTGCAAAGTATAATTGGTATCATGGTACTCTGGACAGGAAAGAGGCTGTGGAACTCCTTAAAGAGTATGGAAACAAAGAAGGATCTTACTTGGTTCGTTATAGTCACAAAAACGGAGGGGTCTATGTCCTTACAATGATAGTAAATGATAGAAGTTTTCATTTTCAAATTAAAAATGAGGTATTCATTCAAATGATTATTTCAAAGTCATTTCCGAAATAATATAGAGCAGGGCAAAACATTTTCCCTATGTCTCTGTTTCAGAACGGTTATTACTTCATTGACGATGGCCCACTTCTTGAGAGCCTGGAACACGTGATCGATTATTACAGCAGGATGCAGGATGGATTGCCGACCGTTTTACAAATTCCAGTGCCACCTAAGCCCAAGCCTCCCGTGCCAGAGTTTCCGCGACATGGAGTGAGTATAATGAGTTAAGTGTATTGAATAAAATGTTTTTGTAATCATACACTGACGTCTCCAACTTATCATCAAGTTATCAGCCACAATGCCCTTGAAAAAGAAGACTCCGAAAAACTGTAACGACATTGAGAATTCGGCCATTGCAAAATCCGACTCGAATTCCACAATGGGTCGCCGTTCATCAACGCCACTGATAATTTGCGGTGACAAACTCAACAAGAAAATGCCACAGAAAATTAATAATTGTGCTTCGCCCATTCTTCTCGGCAAAGACGAAACGGTACCGGAGCCTCCTGGCTGCATACAAAATGGTCGACTAAAATTGGGCACCGTTTTGGGAGAAGGAGAATACGGATTCGTTTATAAAGGAACTTATCAAATCGATGAATTTAAAACGGTATGCCTTACATCTACTGTCTCATCACTAGTGGTGTTAAACAGGTGTAACAACTGAACTAATATTTCTTTCAGATTGACGTTGCCGTGAAAACCCTCCACAATGAACACCTGCCAATTAACCGCTGCGAATTCATCAGGGAAGCCAAAGTTATGACCAGCTTAAATCATCATTGTGTTGTTAAATTAATAGGTGAGCTGAATGGTGAACTCGTGGCGGTGTTGAAACTCAAGAGCCGTTGTGATTCTGTAACTTAATACTCGTGCTTGTTGTAAGAGTTCAATGAATTTGATGTTGTTGTTTTATAGGTCTGTCTCAAGGTCCACCTCTCATGATGGTGCAGGAATTAGTTCCTTTAGGATCTCTGCTAGCGTATTTATTAGAATTTCCCGATCGAGTCAATCCTAATTATGATTTAAAGCTTTGGGCTTCTCAAATAGCGTGCGGTGAGTTTTACGGTGTTGTACATGAAGTTATTAAGGTTAGCTAAAAGAGTGTACTTGATTGTGGTTGGCATTTAAGGTATGAAATATCTCGAGGAACAGAGGTTTGTACATCGTGATTTGGCTGCGAGAAATATTCTCCTTTCATCCAGGCATCAAGCGAAAATTAGTGATTTCGGTCTTTCGAGAGTGGTATCTAGTGACAGACAGTATTACAAAGCTACAGTGGGAGGACGGTGGCCTATTAAGTGGTGAGTATTTGTCAACTTTTTGAAGTTTGACTGTTACTGTGAAATGATATATGTTTTTTAATATTTGGGTTCTCGTGGTTATTAGATACAAAATTATAAGGTGTATCCATTATGGTTTGAATGTGTTCATTATAAACCTGAATGAATTTCAGGTATGCTCCAGAGTCGTTTAACTTTGGTACCTTCTCTCACGCCAGTGATGTATGGAGCTTTGGAATCACCCTGTGGGAAATGTTTTCCTTCGGTCAGCAACCTTATGGAGACCTAAAGGGAAGCGAGGTAATTCGCTGTCTTTTTTTGGAGAGCTTTTTGAATTACCGAATATCGTACATATGTCATTATTTCTTTCTTTCAGGTCATAAAACTTGTGGAACAAGGTGAAAGGCTTTCACGACCCGACAAATGCCCCGAGGAAGTGTATAAGATAATGGAGCAGTGCTGGAACTTTGACCCATCTCTGAGACCTACTTTCGCTCAACTTCTCAACATCTTTTCAACTGATCCCGAGTATATAAACATTAGGGAACTCGTTATTGGGAGCGACATTTCTTGATGTGTCTAATCGGAACGGGTACCGGAGCAAATGGTGGTGCATCCCTAAAATGAAATATTCTTCCGTCGAAACCTTTCATTCCTGTTCATTGTAGTTACTTTCTAAACCTCAGTGCATTACTCGTATCCTTGGAATTCAGTATTTATTTCAATATGAAGTACAGAAAATAAGAAAAGTCGTTGCTGGAGAGAAGATGGGTAAGAAAGTATGCCATGATATGTGCCAAACTCTAACGTCAGGAAACCGTCCTTATTGAGACAATAAAATAAAACCAAGTTGGGAAGATTTAAACGGGACATACGGAATAAAGTTAAGTGCCACAAGAAGTCAGAAAGAAGTCGTTTTTAATCTTAAACTCCTCCTTTACAGCTTCACAAAATATATAAGTATATTTTGCCTGTTGACGTGTCCATCGTGTGCCTTAATTTTTGGCCTGTTCATTTTGAGAGTTCTATTTTGAAAGTGTAGGGTTTGTTGAGCTAGTCGATAGTATGGCTGGTAGGACTGTGATGCCGAATAGGCCAATAATATAAAATTATAAATGTGTAGAAAAACTACCCTCAATGGTGATTGCTTGGGAGCAAAAAGTGTTCACTAAAAGTATTTATATACACACGGATATATAATAAATAAATATTTTGTTGTATTTTAACGTACATAACAAATACACTTATAGAATGTTTTGCATTTTATTTACCACGCATTTAATTATTTTTAAACATTCAATTTTTGATTTTAACAGCGGAAGTCAGCTCTTCAGGAACTCATCACGTCGCCTGCCCATTTAACAGTGAAAGGTCGGGAGATGCCTTCGAAGCCGTGGATATTTCCCCTGAGAGATTTATAATCTCCGAAATACCTGAATCGGAATTGCTTTGAATCAAAGTCGAAGTTAGATGGGTCCCATTCAAGGTCGACTTCACTGGTACCTTCGACTACATTCGTTCGCCTCCAGTGCATTCTAATTATAAGAAGAAAAGAATCGTATCAGATACTTTCCGTTGGAGTCGCGGAGTTTCTTTAACACTTACTTTGTGGCGAAATCTGCATCCGAAGCAATGGCTGTCCATTTACCATCCGCTGAGAGTGTTTCCACTAAGAAGAAGGTGTCGTCAAGTCTCAGATTATTTCTGGGGTTGGCTCCAACCTGAATGATATGTCAAACTTCATCATTCGCATTCAAATTTCTCTCACTAAGTACTTGATTAAGAAGAAAGTACGTACAAAGGTTGCTCGAGCGATGTTGTCTCCTGTTCCCAGAATAACATCCTTGGGCTGGATCAAAACATCACCGAATTTATGGGATTTTTTGGGGGCATCGAATATAACCGGAGGAATGAGAGAACCCATTTTGTTTGAATCTAATCCTCTTGGTTTAGGACCTCTCGAGAGTGTCTTGTTCTGAAATTAGTAGCCGAAAATATTGCGGCAGTTGCAGTCGTGCGGAAAGTTAAAATAGATTGAGCAGCTTTGACTAACCTCCATGAGAGCTGTTGCCAATTTCTGGTACTGGTGCAAATGAAGGTTTAAGGTGTGTGGTCCATACAGCGTAGATGCTGCCTCGTATCTTTGATCCTAGTAAGGATGGATACACTTCGGTTATTATTAACTCCTATTTAGAATATTTCCTGAAGGATTAGATTCCAACTGATTCGTTCGCTCACCTGGTATTCCTCATAAGTGGCTATGTAATCGCTGTAAGTGTTACACAAGCCGGCGATAACGACGGTTGTATTCTCTCCCATGATATCAGCAATAGCTTCTCGCATTCTTCTTCCGGACATGGTTGTAAATTCACCGGGAACGCAAGCAATGGCTACGTTTCCTATTCTTCCGAGTTGGGTAGAAACAACTTGTGGTTGCCAATCGAACGGGAATTTGAGCTGCAATACCCCCAAATCTTATTGTAACGCAAGTGACAAATCTACTCGGCTGGAAATATCATCCATCACTTACATGGCTAGAAGCTAGAAGAATGGGTTTGGGTGCGTGGCAGCGAATTTCCTCTCTCGTTGGTTTTGCCAAGACGTTGGTGACAGCATCGACCCACCACGTGTATTCGGTCATTCCTTGACGAAGGAATGGCAGGTATTGTCCATCGGTCGTTCCAGCTCCAGCACTGTAGCCCATAGCTGGTTTGCAACCACGAAGCTGCAATGAATTACGGGTGTCACTCTGGGCATAGTCGGAGATCGGTAAAACATATTTTACTTAATAACTCACGCTCTCAAATTTTCCAGTAACTTTGTTAAAGAAAACAGCTCTGGCTATTGACATATCAACGTACTGATGAATGGATTGAACCGGTCCAGTTACTTCAACTCCGCTTTTTGATTTTATCAAGTCCTAACAGAAATGACGAAGAGTTACAAACAAGTAAATCATTTTGGATTAAGTAATTGTGGGGTCGGAGACGGGAAACAAAGGAGCTTCACAACATACTACATGGACTATCTACCCAAGCTTGCGAGCCCAGCTTGAGCCCAATGAGAGCAACACTCTCAAACATGTCATCTCCAGGCCCCATCGCGTAACACTCCTCGAACATGTCACTGCATTTACTTCCAGCATCACATTCTGTTCCACTCTGGTGACACTTTGGACCTTTAATGTTAGGAGAAACATCACCCAAATTGCTGGAGGCGAATGATCCCACGAAGTCGGACTGCCAAAGAATACAGTGGGAATTAGATGTTGCTCATGAGTCGCTCGAGAAGTTGCTTATGACATTCTTCAAATACCTGTCCTTGCATGGTTTCCATGTCGGCGTAGTTCTCCAGGACAAGTGAAGCGTAACCGACATTGTCGGAAGAGACAAGAGTGTTTGATTTGTTCAGTGATGTACCGTGAATGGGGAACCAGTTAATGGCACCCAGTGGTGTTCCATCTTGAGCGACAAACTGCAGTTGAACCAATTCTTTGTCGGTGTCGTGAGCATACCTTGAATTAAAAAAAAAACAGTTTGAGTATCCAAAATTTGGGTAACGCCACTCATCAATCCCTCACTCACTTCTGTCTTTCCTTTAACGGATTTTTCAGGTATGAAGTTGGACTTCTGTTAACTGTGATACCGAGAACGTTAGTTGTAGCGACATAAAGTCGACCTTCCTGAAGGTTCATATGAGCGGCTTCAATACTCTGCAATTATACAACTTATCTTAAAATCCGTACAAACACAAACACAGACACAGGAGTTGTGACGGGCCCACCTTGGCGATACCGGATACCAATGCATCAAAAGTTTGTTTGCAGAAACCTCCGGATGGGATATCGAAGAAGGTGTGCATCATAAAACCTCCTGGTGCCGAATGAGTATGGGTACCTGAGATCATCACGTTGTCCGCATGGTAGGTCCCGTTGAATTTACTTTGAATTTGCTTAAGAACCTGAGAACAGCAGACGACGTTAACTAATATAGGTAACTTTTTGGTTGACTTGAGGTTGGCAACTTGAGAACAGCGAGACGATACCTGAATTCGGACTCCATCAGCCATCATTCCTACATCCACATTGACGAACACCAAACTATTAGTGTCATCCTGAATGATGTAAGTCCTCGCATACTGCCTCGTGTGTAGACCAGATCCTTTTTGTTCGAATTTACCGTAGCCCATCTGAAAGTAGAGTCAATTTGCGTGGGTGCACGACACAGGTACCTGTGAAATACGACTCGTCACTCACCAGCGTGATTTCGGCTATAGGACCGGTGACATCGGTTCTACCCACTCCGACGCGGTAGCCCCGTGTCACCTCGCATGCAACAGCCACTAAAAACAAGACTAATACTTTGCAGGTGTCCATGGCTTTTCGTACCCCCGAAAAACCTAGACAATAATTTAAATCCTCGTCAAGTAGTTTTCTCTGTTATATATATTCTTCCTGCACTCGAAGAATCTCGATAAACAACTAACACTGATAAAACGAGGCAATTGAGAATTCGTGGTTAACACGGTTCTTATCGGACGATTATCTCGCCTTCACTCTCATCGAATTCTATATGCATTTATGCCGTAGAGAAAATATGACATGTTCGCTTGCAAACAAAGGAGTCCTTAACTTCCGTGAAAAACTCCTCTCTTGTCGGTTGCTGCTTCAGACGTACCCGACTGTCCCGAAGAACTCGCATATCCTGGTATCGGTTACTCGCCAGGCCATTTCGGAATGACAGAATGAACTCGGGTCAATTGAACTCGGTGGACTGGGTCAGTATGATAAGAACTTATGTTTTGGGATGGAAATAACCTCGGCATCTTTTGTTTGGAGTGCTCCCATTGATTCCCATACCATTGCTGGTGACATACGTCTCAATCAAGCTTTCCCGTGATCGAGTTGGTGGCGTCACGCGAGAGGAGATCACTTCCAGCATGTCGACGTTGGGGCCAATTGATTTTTTTCTGTTTGGTATGTTCAATATTTAGTTTTCTATTATATCACCCATGTATACGACTCCTCCTCCGCCCCCTAAATTCTCCACAACATAACTGAGTTTATTTTCAATAAATGTTCTTTCTCCGTCTGCAGGGAACATTCAATGTATTGAATGACACTTAAACATCCGCATTCAACTTCCCCTGTGATATACTATGGTTTTTTAGATATAGTACATCAGATATAGATATAGTGATACAGATAGTTTTTTTAACTTGCTGCAAGGCAAGACTAAATTTAAATTTCGTGACTTCTCATGATTGCCGGTCATCCGAAAATACAGCATTATATCAGGTGACCGATATCGTTTCCGTCACTGAACCTGAACTTGAGTGATGGAAACGGGAAGTTTCATTAATTCCATTGTTTATTCCGTGAATTCAAGGTTATTTCCATTGAAGAACGACCCACTTCTCGACGATAAGTGCCAGGCTCCCCTTTTATGGGATGTTCGATTTTAATCGCCCGAATAAGAACTCCCGATAAGTAACCGTCATAAGACTTGGAAACACTCAATAATAAATTTATAGTCAACTGTTACCAGCAGACGTGGATCCGCAAAAGTTGAGAGGTACTCGATCTTCAAATTATATCAACTGCTTCGTCGTAAACATGATCTGGTCGATCGATAATGCGTACAACGGCACTGAGGAAGCCGTTCCCGACTTGGCCCGGAAATAGACAATGACTTTCTGAAAAATCAAATTTATCATCTGTGGAACCTTTGAACCGGATCGAGTACCCGCCAGGATAACATGTCCTATGTAATTCAGGTGTAAACTTAACTCGTTTCATTCTCACTCGGAAAGACCGTCCAATTGTTGCTCCTTTCCATGTCTGCATTAATACGAAAAACCCTTAAGAAGCTGTGTAGACCACCACAAGTGTAAGTGTACAAGTTGTAAGTGTATTCTGAGAAAATCTTCATTTCTTTTATGACCTTAAGTTTCTAGCGAACTCAGTTGACCAACCTGCCATTTTGAAATTTCCTTCGATCATTTCACTTCCATCTCGTGTAGATTGAATAAATAGAGAATTAAACATTGTTTTAATAAATTCGTGGCACATGTAATTATTAATAATCATTGTCAGGATGATTTTAAATGGAAGGCATTTTCCATACAAGTGCGAATGAAAAATATCAAGTCGGTGATTTTTATGTTTTCCATTATAAGAAGTATTTCTACAAAAATAACTGATTTGTTCGAATAAATAAGTGACTTATTTGTTTTCGTTCGATTTTATTAATGTGCAATCGAAACTCACATTTCCGGCGTGCATCTCTTCATCATACAACCGATAACCCTAAGAAGACTAACATTCTCAAAGTTGGACCTAAGCTCTCCTAGCTGTTTAGCAATCAAATTCTATGCTGGGTACAGACACAAATATTTTAATGTGACGCATGTCTGTCATTTTAACCGTCCACAACTCAAGCGATTCGAAACTGGACACCTGTGACCTAAGTGACCGCTCTATTAGATTGCCTCACTCGAAAAAGTCTTGTTCAGTCCACTGTCTAAAACAAGAAGTTCTCGTTTTCTCATTCAAGTCAGAGTCAGAAAGTGTCGATGTCCTTCTAGTGGTGCTGTTGTGAATTGACCCCAGATAACTCAATGAATTATTTAGGAGTTCTCTTGGTTCGGACCTTATCGAATGGAACCCTGTACATTCTATCGATTGCACATGTTTTGGCAAGTGACATTTCTCAAGATTAATCCTTAAAATAGATGTTGAAACAGAACAAAAAATGCAGAAAGGAATGAGTCGAGTCGTGGGGCATCAGGAGATTTGTGTGCCACGTCATCGCTGCCTACCAAAAACCCCTGATGATGGCCCCATGGACATTCCTTTCACATGTCTTCAATATCCTCGACGTGTCTCGACTCGACGGTGTCCGGGACCTGTTGGGAATATTGCGAAGATGATTTTAAAGGCATTTTCCATCAAGGGGATTGCCAGGGGTGCAGTTTCATTTTCTGCATAAGTGTGAATTAATAACATCAAATTGATTGATTATTTTTAATAAGAAGTATTTCTACAATATTAACGAAGTTTTCTTGACTTCTTTGTGTTCGTTCGATTTTATTAATGTCGAGTTGAAATTTTCAATTGACAAAAACGATGCCAACAAAAGATGCCCATGAGACCGTGTTCTTTTGATTCATCAGAAGGAACACCGATGATTGTTTGATTCTCATTAAATCAATAATTTCCAAAAATTTGCCTCAACTTTATTTTACTGTGCTGTTTTCGATTTAATTCAAGAGGAAGAAGTAAATTATTACAGGTATGTAGTAGTGCAATATTTGTACGTTTCTAAATTTATTTAGTGTAATTAAAATACACCTGGAAGGTACGTCTTTAGTGAATGTTTTTGTCATTTCCGACAGGGCCGTGTGTGATGTTTGAATTTAAAATTTATTTATTATTTTGATTTTTCAAATGTTTCAACTAAAGTGCTTGTCTCACTCTAAAAATTAATGTCTTCCTATTTTAAAAGTGTCGAATATGGAATTATTGAAGAACGGGAAATATTATCCATCCGACGATAAAAATGAAAAATATTTTCAAAATTTCGCATCAAATTTTTGTACTGGGGTTCTATACCCAATTTATATTTATTTATCGGCACAACTTTACATGAGAATTATTAATTCGTTGTAATTTATTTATTTGAATTCATTTGTTTAAGACAAACAACTATTTTGTATTGAAGAATAATTGAAATGTTGGTGGTGTAGCATTTCACGAATAAAACGGAGAGAAACTTCGTTCCCTGGATTAGGTCCCGCGAATTCTTTAATTTTCTGAACGGCCATGGTCCAAACCTGAAAAGGTTTAAAGTCGCAGTAGTCGACTTGTGTCCCTGTGACAAAACCTCTCCTCGTGCACCCATTCACCTACCAACAACCTACCTAACACATCAACTTCAGTCGTTTATTATCTTCTAATTTAGCATTTATTTATTTGAGTCCTCAAAATTTGTAACAATTTGACAAATTTAGTAATCGAGCCGAATTGATTCTGATTTTAAGAAACCCACTCGGTGTTTTACCCTTCAAGTCTTAGGGGCCATCAAAATATTCTTGACTTCTTTACGTTCGTCAAGTGAAGAATTTTCAATCGACAAACGACCACTTTAATTCTGTCACAACAGGCGATGTTGTTTTGTTCCAGCGGATGTTGTTGTTGTTGGACATTAAATTATTTTCACATTTTGAAATTTACAACATGGAACCAAGACGGAGTCTATGGCGTGGACCAACTAATAAGAAGTTTAAATGAAATACAAGAATATTTGTCGTTCAAGGAAGACGAGATCAATCAGTTGACGTTGTCGGACAGTAAAGAAATGCAAAATCTCATGAAGAGGATCATGGAACTTGAGGGTTTTGCTCTCGTGCAAAGACGAACAGATCAGTCAACTTGTGTAGAAATTGACGCACCTGGAGAAAACTTAAAGCGACTCGAAAATAGAAATAGAAAGATTGTTGAACAAAGAGAAACTGAAATGGTATGAGTAGACACGTAGTACTTTTTCTTTCGCATTTTGAAAAATTTTGATTTGTGGGGTTTTTTCTAGTCAATTTTTCATTGCATTTAGTGACACACTTTGTCTAGTGTATGTGTACCAAATGTTTTAAATTTTGTATTAATTTTATTATTTGAAACATGTTTTAGTCAATCAACAAAAATGACCAAACCAAGGGCTAAACAATTTCACATGACCCTTCGTCCGCGACCGCTACGCAAAACCCGGCGGTTCCTGGAGGAAACCGGTGATCCTCCAAGGAGGTCAAGGCGCCGGGGTCAACGGCGGAACACGAAAATAACACTATTTGTATTTGTGACCAAATATTTATTTAAATACCCGCCAAATGGGTAAGTAAATTTAGAAAGGAATAATTTATGTTTTAATACAAAGAATAAATGTTATAATATTGTAAATATTTTTTTTCAGGCAATGAATTTTGAATATCAGTGGGTTCGGGTCCCACAGTACTGTAATTTCGGTCAGCAACGGGGTCCTCTGCCTGCGCACTTTTTACCATCCGAACCATCACCAGACACCGTACCACGTTGTCAGTGTTGCGGCTAGCCTCCCAGGATGAAAAATTTGTATTTTTAGATTTTACGGTCGTCAATAGAGGAAAAGTATCACGCAAGAAGGGCAGCAGGAACCCAGTCCGACAAAAAATTATTTATTTAAATATTCGGCACAAGAAAATAACAATATTTATATTTTTCACCAAATATTTGTTTAAATACCCGCCAAATGGGTAAGTAAATTTAGAAAGGAAGACTACAATATTATGTAAATATTTGTAAAGTTTTGTTAAAATCGTAAGACGGAAAATCCGAATGTGATTTGTCCAAGCAAATAATTTAATGTCCAACGACAAATTCTGCTGGAACGACAAAATTACTTTTGTCCATCTTTTTTGGCCATGGAAAAGTGGTCCTAGCGAACATAAACAAGTCAATAATATTTTGAACGGGACAAAAGCTAGAACTTTTACTTGATGAATAAAACACCGAATGTTTTTATTTTGGACACGGAGCGAGCTCAATATTTTTCCAGCATAACCAAAGCTGAAATTTAACATGAAGATGACCAAGTACTCCTTCAGTACAGTTGAATACAACGACTCTTAATGAAGAGCAAAGAATGAGAAATTTTAACTACCATTAAAGAAATTTTATTTACATTTATATCAATAATACATTTTCTATTTTACACAGTAACACACTAAAACGTAATCTACTTAACATAAAAACCAAAAATCATTTAAAATTGTCCAACAGCACCGAGAGAAACAGCGAGAGACTGACGTCACGACCTGACACTCTCACATGACAATCACGTTGTTCGGATTTTCAGTTTTAAATTTTTTTAAACAAAACTTTACATAACTACACAACACTGTTACACTGACAACGTGGCACGATGTCTGGTGATGGTTCTGATGGTAAAAAATCCCCAGGCAGAGGACCCCGTTGCTGATGGAAATTACAGTACTGTGGGACCCGAACCCACTGATATTCAAAATTCATTGCCTGAAAAAAAATATTTACAATATTATAACATTTATTCTTTGTATTAAAACATAAATTATTCCTTTCTAAATTTACTTACCCATTTGGCGGGTATTTAAATAAATATTGGGAGAATATATATTTTTATTCTCCTCTTCCGCCGTTGACCCCGGCGCCTTGTCCTCCTTGGAGGATCACCGGATTCCTCGAGGAACCGCCGGGGTCTGGGCCGTGGTCTGGGTCGCAGGGTCATATGGAATGGCATTGTTTTTTATTCACTGAAACATGTTTAAAACAATAAAATTATTACAAATTTAAAACATTTGGTAGTTTTATTAAGAGACTTCAGCGAGAACTTTGTCATGAAGAAAATAAAATTGAAATAAACTTATTAGACCTGATCAAACAAATGTTTTTCTACAATTATTATGTGAAAAATAACATGAAACTTGAGAAACTTCATTTCATTAAGAAATTTAGAAATGGCAACACGTTTATTTAACAGAAAAAATTAACTTTCATTAACGCAGGGTTAAAACTCTCACTCGCGAAACTCTCACGGTTTTGTACATTTGAGATCAAAGAAAAGCTCCATTTTACCAGTTCAAAAAATATCTCAGCACAGGAAAAATTCAACTACCCAGAAATTTGAAAAATATTCCTACACTTTAATATTACAATTTACTCGTTGTTAGAAATGAAACAAATACAAAGAGTGTACTTACGTTTTAAGCACAGAACACAAAAACAATATAAACAACAGCCTACAAAACACCTCATATATACCCAGAAGGAACGTGACTAATTGACTTTTATTGATGTTATTGAATAGGAAAATTTTATGGAAGGCTGGCGTTTGCTGAACAAAAATTCCCACTAGCTTTGAAGACAGGTGTGCGAGAGAGTACCTCTTGCCAGGAGGTGGAATGAAAGTTTTGCCTTTTCGACGAACATCAAAGAATTGGACACAATAACCGGCATTTCATGGTTGATGAATGACGAATGGATTATTGGGTCTGATGAAATGTTTCTATTTTACGACAGGGATTTTATGCCCGGCCGGGCCGGTGTACTGGTAAGGTCTACAACGGTAGGGAAGGACGCCTTACTTGGAAAAGTAAGGAAATTCGAGAAGATTGTGTAGACGACGGCCACATGATATTATTTTTTATTTTTAGTAAATCACAAGAGTTGAGTTTTTCTCTCATTTCTCGTGCAAGACCCAACTTCTCGAGGAATCCTGTCTAAATCTTCTCAGTTTCGAAAAATTAACATTTTTCGATATTTGATTTGTGGGGTAACTTTGTCATGAAGAAAACAAAATTGAAATAAACTTATTCGACCTGATCAAACAAATGTTTTTCTACAATTATTATGTGAAAAATAACATTAAACTTGAGAAACTTCATTTCATTAGGAAATTTACAAATGGCAACACGTTTATTTAATAGAAAAAATTAACTTTCATTACCGCAACAATATTCCTACACTCTACTATTACAATTTAATGGTTTTTAAATATAAAACAAATACAAAGTGTGTACTTACATTTTAGCCAAAACTACAGTAATTAACCCAAAACCAAAAATATGAACGACAGCCTACAAGATACCTCACGTATACCCAGTAGGATTGAAGGAGTGATTTTTTGACTTTTATTGATGTTATTGAATCGGAAAATTTTATGAAAGTCTGGGGTAATCAATAAATAGTGTTATTAATGACGCGTAATTAATTGACTCGGTGCTTTCTTCTTGGTGTAATTTCATTCTTTATCGCCCAATTCGACTTCTTGTGACTTCTTTCTTGTTTCAGGGAATTGAAATTTCCAATTGACAGGAACGCGTCAATGTGGCCACCTGATTTCATTTGACCATTGCTGGGCAATCAAGTTGATTGTGATTGTTGGTCGACCAGAACAATCAGTCGAAAAATACGCAGTAGAGAAATGTAAAAATCCAACAGGCAATCCAATCACCGGCAATAAACCGAACATTTCATATGACACGTTTCATTTTTATTAAAACTGAAAAGAAGAGAAAAAATGCTTTTTCCACATGTCTTACAGGTAGGGTAACTGACGCGAGCGGAGCATCTGTCCGTCGTCTCCCTCGAGAGGTACCTGGAACTCATGGCAAAAAGGTAAATTGCAAATAGCAAAGAACCTATTTACAATTGTGACGGACAGTCAAAAATTACAATAAACTTTAATAAAAATCCATGCATTAGTAAGAAAAAACATCGGGTCATCGGTCATGAGAATGAAACGAGTTAAGTTTACATCTGAATTACATAGGACATGTGGTTCATTTTGTTTGGTTTAAAACATTGGAATGGCGTGTGTCAATGAGTAAAAAGCCAAGTTGAATTGAATTGGAGTTGGGCGTTTTGACTTAAGCCAAATGTAATGGCGGCCTTTTAAATTGAATGAAAATTCATTCCACTGTGCTGAATCTCATCCCTTACTGTGGATTTCTACTTTCTTGTGTAGGTCACAAGCACACAATTCGCTAGAACAAGGCAATTGCTGTTCTTTCCGAAAATCAATCAACTTGATCGATTTAAAGCCGATTTGAAATGATGTTAAGGTAAAGGTAAATGAGGAAGACATGGAACATATTCCCTTCATTGTGACGATGTACTTTGCCATCATTGGGTGGTGTAAGATTTTTGCTCAACAGTAAAATGCTTATAAGTTTCATTCATATATTGTGGCTGCTTGAAACAAAACCATGTGCCACTGGTGAGAGATGAAACAGGTGCAGCGGGTACGACAGCACATTCTCTTATTTCTTTGTTCTTTTATTATCGGTGAATCGATCCTTTTGGATTATTATCTTACTGGGTGCATGATCGATGCAAAATGTCAAGAGTGCAGTTGGACACATAAATTGCGTTTCTCTCAATTGCAAAATTTGAATTCGCTGAAAAAAAATCAGGCAAGGTAAAGAAGTAACGAATTCTTAACGGGTGGTGAGAAACACGGAGAGAGTATTAGTAAAAGTTTTAATGTTGGTATAGAATTGCACAACACTCCAAACAAAAATTCATCACGCGTGTTGTTTGTGGTTCTGGTTGTGGATGCGTAAAGAGGGACGTGTGGTCTCATGGCAGCAGCAGCAACAGGGGCAGCAATAATTTCCTAAAGTTCAAAAGAAGAAAAACAATAGGGCAAGTGAATATTCTCTTTTCTTTCGGGGCAACAGGAATGTCGAGGGAAAATCTGATGACTCAAATATGACAGAAATGTAGGGAAAAAATTTATAGTCAAAAGACCAAGAGGTACGAATATAAGACGACGACGACTGATTTTGTGCTGTTGTAGTCAAAAAACTTGTCCTTTTGCCCCCGTCGAGTGACTTTAGCCAAATTTAGTGGCGTTCAAATGACATCAGGTGGCCACATTGATGCGTTCCTGTCAATTGGAAATTTCAATTCCGTGAAACAAGAAAGGAGTCACAAGAAGTCGAATTGGGCGATAAAGAATGAAATTACACCAAGAAGAAAGCACCGAGTCAATTAATTACGCGTCATTAATAACACTATTTATTGATTACCCCAGACTTTCATAAAATTTTCCGATTCAATAACATCAATAAAAGTCAAAAAATCACTCCTTCAATCCTACTGGGTATACGTGAGGTGTCTTGTATGCTGTTGTTCATATTTCAGTTCATATTTCGTGGTTCATAGTTCATATTTGTTTTAGTGTTTCAGAAACTGTGGTCAAGACGTAAGTACACTCTTTTGTATTTGTTTTATATTTAAAAAACAGTAAATTGTAATAGTAAAGTGTAGGAAAATTTTTCAAATTTCCGGGTAGTTGAATTTTTCGTGTGTTTAGATATTTTTTGAACTGGTAAAATGGAGTAAAAGTCACTTAATAAAACTACCAAACGTTTTTTAAATTTTGTAATAATTTTATTATTTTAAACATATTTTAGTCAATCAACAAAAATGACCAAACCAAGGGCTAAACAATTTCACATGACCCTTCGTCCGCGACCGCTACGCAAACCCCGGCGATTCCTGCAGGAAAGCGGTGATCCTCCAAGGAGGTCAAGGCGCCGGGGTCAACGGCGGAAAAGAAGCATTAAAATATTTGTAATTTTTACACAAAACTGTCACACTTTTCAAGGGAATCTTTCTGTTTAATTCATGGATGTCGGACGTCTAGGGCGCTCTTGGACAAATTTAACGGATTTTTTATTTTAGGTTAGTATTATTTTGTAATTACTTTTAAGTACTACACTATTCATGATTGTTCATTTTAATTTTCTTTTATTTGTAAAATATAAATTTCATTTTAGACAAAAATACCGTAATTTGTTTACGTTCGGGTTTCAATATTACAAATCCGTTAAACCACGCGGTTAAAACGCGGGGTGACTTGGGATGTGATGTTTGAGTATTCATGTCAGAATACATACGGAAAAGTCAACTATGACTATGGAACGATGTGGCCTCGGTCTTCTTCAGTGGGTTCGGGTCCCACAGTACTGGAATTTCCGTCAGCAACGGGGTCCTCTGCCTGGGCATTTTTTACCATCAGAACCATCACCAGACACCGTGCCACGTTGTCAGTGTAACAGTGTTGTGTAGTTATGTAAAGTTTTGTTTAAAAAAATTTAAAACTGAAAATCCGAACAACGTGATTGTCATGTGAGAGTGTCAGGTCGTGAGATCAGTCTCTCGCTGTTTCTCTCGGTGCTGTTGGACAATTTTAAATGATTTTTGGTTTTTATGTTAAGTAGATTACGTTTTAGTGTGTTATTATATAAAATAGAAAATGTATAATTAATATAAATGTAAATAAAATTTCTTTAATGGTAGTTAAAATTTCTCATTCTTTGCTCTTCATTAAGGGTAGTTGTATTCAACTGTACTGAAGGAGTACTTGGTCATCTTCATGTTAAATTTCAGCTTTGGTTATGCTGGAAAAATATTGAGCTCGCTGCGTGTCCAAAATAAAAACATTCAGTGTTTTATTCATCAAGTAAAAGTTCAAGCTTTTGTCCCGTTCAAAATATTATTGACTTGTTTATGTTCGCTAGGACCAGTTTCCATGGCCAAAAAAGGATGGACAAAAGTAATTTTGTCGTTCCAGCAGAATTTGTCGTTGGACATTAAATTATTTGCTTGGACAAATCACATTCGGATTTTCCGTCTTACGATTTTAACAAAACTTTACAAATATTTACATAATATTGTAGTCTTCCTTTCTAAATTTACTTACCCATTTGGCGGGTATTTAAACAAATATTTGCTGAAAAATATAAATATTTTTATTTTCTTGTGCCGAATATTTAAATAAATTATTTTTTGTCGGACTGGCTTCCTCCTGCCCTTCTTGCGTGATCCTTTTCCTCTATTGACGACCGTACACAGAACTCTTGATGTTCCCCACAGTGGACAATCTAAAAATACAAATTTTTCTTCCTGGGAGGCTAGCCGCTTTCCTGCAAGTACCGCCGGGGTTTGGGCCTTGGTCTGGGGCGGAGTTGCATTTGGCTTGGCATAGTTTTTACTGAAACATGTTTAAAACAATAAAATTATTACAAATTTAAAACATTTGGTACACATACACTAGACAAAGTGTGTGACTAAATGGAATGAAAAATTGACTAGAAGAAACCCCACAAATCAAAATTTGTCATAATGCGAAAGAAAAAGTACTACGTGTCTACTCATACCATTTCATTTTCTCTCCTCGGTCAACAATCTTTCTATTTCTATTTTCGAGTCGCTTTAACTTTTCTCCAGGTGCGTCAATTTCAACACCAGTTGACTGATCTGTTCGTCTTTGCACGAGAGCAAAACCCTCAATTTCCATGATCCTCTTCATGAGATTTTGCATTTCTTTACTGTCCGACAACGTCAACTGATTGATCTCGTCTTCCTTGAACGACAAATATTCTTGTATTTCATTTAAACTTCTTATTAGTTGGTCCACGCCATAGACTCCGTCTTGGTTCCATGTTGTAAATTTGAAAATGTGAAAATAATTTAATGTCCAACAACAACAACATCCGCTGGAACAAAATAACACAGCCTGTTGTGAGAGAATTAAAGTGGTCGTTTGTCGATTGAAAATTCTTCACTTGACGAACGTAAAGAAGTCAAGAATATTTTGATGGCCCCTAAGACTTGAAGGGTAAAACACCGAGTGAATTTCTTAAAATCAGAATCAATTCGGCTCGATTACTAAATTTGTCAAATTGTTACAAATTTTGACGTGTCTATTTATTTAAATGTAAAGTAGGAAATTTACGACACGAAATAATTTCGTGATTTAGACCGATAGGACACTTTATATGTGTAATTCGACAAAAACGCAGAACCACTAACAAGACCTTTAAGTGGGCCTCTGTACTATCGAGTGCTAAAAAAATATTGGAAATTTCACAATTTCCTCATCGACTTGGCAATTAAAACAAATTTCAAGGACTTAAATTGAACGACATGAACATTGTCATCAATTTTGGTAAAATTGAACGAATCGCTTTTGAACGATATTTTCCTGTTGAAATTCTTTCAAAAAACTAAAAGTAAATTTTAGTTGAAGACTCAAAAACACAGCTTCATATATGCTTGTTTAATTAAAATTTGTGTTAATTTCATTTCGTTTCCGAATTACTAGAAAAAGTCAATTAAATTCATCGATGATGAACGATTTTACAGTAAAAATGTTGCGTGTGTGTGTATGTGTGTTTGTGCTTCTCCTTTGTCCTCTAGGTCAGCAGGTCTTAACAAAATTAAGAAGGATAATTTTGCATTTGTGTTTGCTACCCATACATGGTGAGTTGCAGGAAGGTAGGAAGGAAGTCGCATGTGCCGGAGCCGGAGTGGGGAGTGATCGTATGCCGAGGGGAAACCGTCTCTGGCAAAAGACCCTCTGCCATCAGTTCGTTGAGAGAACCCGTGGTGTTAAGTGTTCAATGTGCCAGTGAATATTTTTCGGGCAATTTCGGCATGTTCGACGCGACTACGAAGTTTTCAGTGTGTCCACTGATTGTAAGTGTCCTAGTGGTTGACAACTTGAAAAATAAAAAAATGTTTTCAGTTACTGAAGGAGTTTTGTTTTGGGAGCACATAACATGAAGTTGTCGAATCGGCTCGCACATCGGTAAGTTTCTCTCCGTTTTATTCGTGAAATCACACCACCAACATTTCAATTATTCTTCAAATAAATAAATTACAACGAATTAATAATTCTCATGTAAAGTTGTGCCGATAAATAAATATAAATTGGGTGTAGAATAATAAAATTATATGAGTCTTTTTAATCGATTGTCGCAAAGATACCTGTTAGATACCTGTTTGTTAGTACGAGGGGAATACAATACGTGCAGGTGATTTCAGAGAAGAATGAATTTTTTTTTGTCACACGAGTTTCCGGTGCTGCTACCTGGCGTACCTGTAGGACGGGGCCGTGTAACGGTTAAAGATAAAAAATATAATTTTTTGACCGACACAACATATATATTTTGGAGATGTTGATTCTTGAAATGGAAATTTATTGGAAATTTTCATTGTTTAAAGCCACGTGAAATTTGAACAACATCGGCACTCCTACTGCCTGGACGTTACGTCTTTGACCGCCGCAAATAATTTTCTTCTGTGGCGGATGAACACTGTGAGGAACCTCCTCATTCAGTGGATGAAGTTCTTCGTCTTTGTTGTAAAAATTATCAAAAATGATTATCAACTAAAATTTTATTTTCAAGTGTCCATTCGATGGACGAATTAAACGCCTTTTCGACGTCGATGGCAATTTATTAATTAATAAAATTACTTAGAGGTGCTCAACTCCTTTCCGATTCTCGTGCAAAAGATTTCCATTTCTCAATTTCCATTCAAGTCAACTTATTAGTAATAAAGTTGAGGAGGGAAGCAAATAAATAAGTCTGTAGAGGAAATCAGGGATCCTTTCATGATTTTTTTTAGCCGTTTAAAGTTACGTATTTTCTCAGGAAAATAATAATAAAAATCTAGACATTTTTGGACTATTGGAAATCTTTGAAAGGAAAGGTTTTATGGATTATTTTAATTACGTGATTTTCTATTAGGTTCCGGCCCCGATCCTTTTCAATGCTTATCCAATTTGAAACTTCGCGGATAAATAAACTTCATGGTTTAAATGTTGTCGAAGTTCTGAATGTTGTCGAAGAATTAGCAATTGCTTGCGGCCCATACAGGTGAGATCGGGGGAAAAAATTCAGAAGGAAATTTGAATGGTTTACATAGTTGTATTACTAAAAATGAAATCTCCATTTATTCGAAAAATTCTGCTCTTTAAGTCTTTCTGGTATATGTTTAACCTTTCATCTTGGATTAATCTAAACTTTTTTATTGTATCTAATCCTAGGAGCATATCGTAGTTCAACATAGAGTCCTCTACTACATATGTTAATACCTCCTGTTCTACATTTTGTGTTTTAAGCTTCAACCGCGTCACTGTTGTACACTTGAGAGGACCACTAAGCGTTTTCAAAAATTTAGAATTTGGATAGACAGGTATCGACTTATCCAGGGCTTCTTTTTTAATTAGCGTCACATTCGACCCACTGTCATAAATAGCTCGTAATTTCGTTTTTTGTTTATTAATCGTTACAGGTACCACAATCAATGACCGATCTGCTTTCTTAATACTTAATATCTCCCTTTTTGAATTCGCTTTATTTCGACAGGAATCTTCTGGATGGAATCTACCCGGTTTCCCGAACGAATTGCGAACCGAGCACATTTGTTTTTTTTTCTGAATGCCTGAATAATTTCTCAGTTGTCGTGATATCATCTACCCTGATTTGTCTTTGGTACACCTAAGACTATGAGGTGGATACGTGTTAGTTCTGTCATGGTTGGTTGTACTTCCAACAGTAAATTTTCTTTTCGTAACGCGTATGTTAGCAAAGAACCTTTCAGATATTTAAAATCATATGCCGCTCTGATTTTCTCCCACGAAGTTCCCCCGTATGTGCGTAAAAAAGAATCTCTCCATTCCTGCCAATTGTCCCTGATATCTATTTTCTTTAAAATCACTACTGTACCAATCTAATGCATTACCGGATAAAAACATTCGCAATGTCTCTATTTTTTCATTATTTATAAGAATAAAATTACGCGCACACTCACTTTCATAAAAATTCAGTCATTGTTCAGCATTAAAATGTTCTAATACTATATTTTCCGGTGTCTTGTTTTGTATGAGTATTTTATTTCTAAAAACCTCACCTAGATTTGAGATGGAATCTTCATGACGTGGTATTTCAATAAGTTCGTCCAAATATTCTCCATAAAACACAGGATTTCCGTGTTTATCAAAATATACGGCAACCTCTTCTTGTTTCAATGTGATTCGAAGGTTTCGTATTTGGCCCACCTTTAAATTTTTCAATCCATCGCGGATCGTGTCTAGGCGTAATAGCTCACTGTGATGATCAATTGACTCAAGATCCTTCGGAAAAGCATAGGTTTTCCCCTCCTTCACATCACATATTGTATTAACTTGAGTCCCTGCTTCTGTTCTTCGGAATGAGAATGTTACTTTGGTCGGCATTCTGTTTGTCTCGTGTTAAAGACGTTTTTCATATTTTTTCTTGTACTCTTTGTGAGCCGCACATTTCTTGCCTTACCGCGTTTACTAGCTACCATTTTTAATTGTTACCCGCAAGATAAAACCCTCCACCCCCAGCATTCCGAGAAATCGGAGGTAAAACAATAATCTATGGAATTCAGTTTACAAAAAGTCATACACATTGAGTCACGCATCAGACGTCAACCGCAATAAATGCCTATTGTCATTTTGCCTTTCCTGTCTGTACCCCAATAAGGTTTATGGCGACCGTGGCTACTCGTCAAAGATCTAATCCAAGGGTTTATTGCCGGGTAGCCGGTCCTATTCTGCTTGTATCCTTCGACTCAAGTCCGACGCCTTCCCAGACAATAGGCTAGACCCAACCTTTCCTTGTCCTTGACAACCCTACTCATACCATAACCTCCGCGTCTTCTATTCCCGAATGAATGAAGCGCGGATGGCTATATATACCAAAACCTCAACCTGTTAACCAAGCTGTCTGTCTTAACCGAGTAGTCAGTCTTCATCATCAGCAGTGATAGTGCCAGTGAGTGTCAGTGTAATATGTAAGTGTACAATAAGATATTTAATATAATATTTTCAAACATGCATCAGTGCAACGCAGTTATTTCACGCATTCGTACACATCTTGAGGTTCCCGCTAACCTCCGCATTTAGGTTCCTTCGAACCTACGCACGCATTTATACGCATTCTTGAGATTCCCGCGAATCTCCGCAGTTTTACGCAATTTAAGGTTTACTACCTTATACGCATCATCATTACGGTCCTTCGAGTCATTTCACGCAACATCTCGGTTTAACGGATTTGTAATATTGAAACCCGAACGTAAACAAATTACGGTATTTTTGTCTAAAATGAAATTTATATTTTACAAATAAAAGAAAATTAAAATGAACAATCATGAATAGTGTAGTACTTAAAAGTAATTACAAAATAATACTAACCTAAAATAAAAAATCCGTTAAATTTGTCCAAGAGCCCCCGAGACTTCCATGAAATAAACAGAAAGATTCCCTTGAAAAGTGTGACAGTTTTGTGTAAAAATTACAAATATTTTAATGCTTCTTTTCCGCCGCTGACCCCGGCATTTTAGCCAAAACTACAGTAATTAACCCAAAACCAAAAATATGAACAACAGCATACAAGACACCTCATATATACCCAGACTTAACGTGACTAATTGACTTTTATTGATGTTATTGAATAGGAAAATTTTATGGAAGGCTGGCGTTTGCTGAACAAAAATTCCCACTAGCTTTGAAGACAGGTGTGCGAGAGAGTACCTCTTGCCAGGAGGTGGAATGAAAGTTTTGCCTTTTCGACGAACATCAAAGAATTGGACACAATAACCGGCATTTCATGGTTGATGAATGACGAATGGATTATTGGGTCTGATGAAATGTCTCTATTTTACGACAGGGATTTTATGCCCGGCCGGGCGGGTATACTGGTAAGGTCTACCACGGTAGGGAAGGACGCCTTACTTGGAAAAGTAAGGAAATTCGAGAAGATTGTGTAGACGACGGCCACAGGGATCCAGCTAGTAGGACCGTACCTAGTATGAGAGTCTTCTCTTAGATTCAATTATCCGAATTACCCGAAAAAGTGAATGTAATTTTTAATCTTCCATTTAAAATCATCCTGACAATGATTACACATAATTACATGTGCCACGAATTTATTAAAACAATGTTTAATTCTATATTTATTCATTTTTCTTTGTTCAGTCTACACGAAAAATTCGACTAACGACATTCCCCATGAGACTTTCGTTTTCTCAGATGATTTTTTGGTGGATTTAAGGAAAAATTAACATTTTTAGATATTTGAAACTGAGAAGGTTTAGACAGGAATCCTCGAGAGGTTGGGTCTTGCACCGCAAAAACTCAACTCTTGTTGGTTACTGAATATCTTAAACAATAACAAATAACTAAAGAAATTAACCCAAATAACAAGTTTTCAATAATAGAATATATAAAGCTGAAAAATATAATATAAAAATATTTACAATTATTTACAAGTAATTTTTTAAAGTTATCCTAATTATATAATAGTTAAAATTATCTTTTTTTGATTATTTTTAATAAAAAAATCCCCAGATCCCGGTGGTATCTGACCACTTGCCTTTCATTTTCGTTTTGTTCTTTTCTGAAAAATAAAAATGAAATAACATGCTCTTAATTGTTGCAACAACATTAATGTGGAGCAACAATAGAGCAACGTAATTTGTAGAACACCAAACGTTACAAATTGTAACCTTCTTAGTAAACTATCTCTGCTGTCTTTAGTTTTTTCGTCCACTGGACGACTCTCTGGACGTTCTGTGGGTGATGTTGCCCATTATCTCCAAACGCTCCTAAACGTTTTAATTATGTTGAAGTAATGGACTACACTCCCGACCAAAATTTTTTCTGTTGAGTACCCATTCAGCTACTCAGGTACCGTCGTTCACATCATTTCATCGCCCATCTCTGGTTTGTAGTGATTCTTTTTGTCATTTCTGACGGGGTCACGTGTGAAGTTTGAATTTTCAAATGATTCAAATAAAGTGCTTGTCTCATTCTAAAAAGTAACGTCTTCCTGTTTTACAGTGTCGATTTTTGTATTTTTAGGTAATGGGAAACATTATCCATTCTTTTTATTTTCCCGGTCACATGAAAAGACTATTAAATAAATCTTATTAAAAAGGCTTATTTAATTTAATATATATATGTGCATATGTAATATATAGTTGTTCGGTATGATTTTCATCGGACTGTACTTTCGCCCGAGCCAAGTTTCGTTTACGTCGGCTCACAACGAAAAAATAAAAGTATAAAATTCATTTCGGTTCTTTTTTCCAAAACCCCACGCCACTTTTCAAACGATATTTAATTATTCACCGACTGTAACGTTTGGACAGTGTAGCTCTTCAGGTAATCTCCAACCGGTAACCAAACTAAGGGAACATAAACACGAATGTCAAGTATAGTATAGCAGAGTATTCTGCTTTTGTAATAATATCAAAGAAAACAATTGATATTGAAACTTAAATAGAACACTGTAGTGACCAACCAACAAGCTTACGTTCTTAAATATGTATTATTGAAAATCAAACGTAGTTTTGTAGTAAAACTTGTCGTAGGAAACCATCTTGGTTTCTCTCTGTCATTTCTGTTTTCATTCAACCTAACTCCGTCACCCGTTTCTGGTGGGTCTCACTTCGCGTCCGGTGTTCCCTTTCTATAAAATATTTTTTTATTACTTATATCTCAAGCTAGAAAGTTGATCGTATGTGGTGTATATGTATACGAGACAATTCCCTAAACTCTGCAACAGTATAAAGTTGCGCGTTCTTGTGCTTGCACGTTTTGTTAACTCCCTCTAGTCGCAGGTTAACTCGAAGAAGATTAATAATCAATAAAATAATACCATTTCCTTGGTATTGTATGCCTCGTATTCAACTACTCTTTTCCAACTATTAAAACCGTGAACAGTTAGATAAATGTAATTTTCATAACTCGCCATGTAATTTCGAATTCTTCAAATACTTCCACAGTCGTGATTGTAGACGTTACATAATTAATAACAGGCCGAAGCGGTGAATCTCGTTGCGATTAGCAACCGGATATAACGATGGCGAGACTCATTTGACAAGTTGAAAAGAGCGAAGTTGAAATTGTTGGGTGCCGAATTTACTGCAGGAGTGGTAAGACAGAAGCGGTGGGGCTCCCGCTACCAAATTGTTTCTTCTTCTTCTTTTGCTGGTCTCACCTTCATGGCCACTCTGAATTCTTTTCTGAAAAGGTTGACCAAACCTTGAACGTTGCTCCTTAACACACCTTCTGAATGGTTCGGTTGTCGTCTCGGCATCTTCCTCTTCTGTAGTCGAGTTGAGTGCTGACGTGCGAGGAGACTGTTGTCGTTGTTGTCGCCGTCTTCTGTAAATTTGCCACGCTCTGAATTAGCCCCGCTAAAGTAACAGTGGTAGGGAAGAGCATTACCGGTATCTGAGTACCCGAGGTTTCGTCTCAGTACCAAAATTAAATTGGTCAAGGTCTATCGTGTGAAAAACCAATTTGAACTAAATGTGATTTTGCAATTTGGACTTTGGAAAATGATAATTTGGACCGGCTCGTTAGGAATTGAAAAGACGAGGTCGAATCCGAGCCAAGGGAATGAGTTTTTTTTTTTCCAAAAATCTGTTCCAAAAAGGTATGCACACACACACACACACACACACACACACACACACAAGCACACACATAGGTAATAAATTATCGACTGACATAAAACTGACAAAGACATAAAACGTTTCTATTACCCCTGTGGAGTTGACGAATTGTGAATTGAAGAGAGTCCCAATCTCGTTGAAAGCTCTGTTGGCGTCTTCCCTGGTCTGAAAGTAAACAGTGGTATTATGTTAGCAGGCACTTTGCTTAAAGCCTACTGTTATTCGTAATTCTACTGCCGACCTGCAACTACAAGCCTTGCGTCAGGTAGACTTCACTGTATATATACTACCGCTACAATTGGTTACACCGCCGTCGTCACCAACTCTAAGGTACGTGTCGTTTACAATTACCGCACCACGAACTCCTTAAATATAGTTTCCTAAACAGGGATGGACTAAATCGAAAGAAAATTTATATGTGTGTGAGACACACAAGAATTTGAAAATATATTAATTAAGTAAAAAAATAGAGTAAATAAGATCGAACGACATCGAACATACGTCTTTTTCCTTTACAAATTCAACGGATCTGCTTTTTCATACGTCACACCCACCCTAAAGGCAGGAGAACTCTGCCCTTGAGCATGTTTGCCATCTTCACGTTTGACGTTTGACAATTTCTACACAAGGCGAGGAATTCGAGTGATCGATGTGGAAAATCAATTGTTGATTCATCGATTGATTTGTTTGGTTTTTTGCCTTTTTTTAAATAAAAAGAAACACTCACCTCCGTCACGAGAACGGATATAAGGTTGAAAATATTGGACGGACGATGTTTCTTTGGTTTCGGTGTGGTTGCGTTCACCTCCTGTCTTTTTACTCGTTGACCGTCGACAAAAGACTGTTGCCTCCTCGAGCCTGACAACAACACCTGAAAAGTGGTACAAATATTTAATAAGCTTTAATAACTGTGTGTCGTGTGTTGGGCTTGATGCGTGCCGCGACCGAACTTATTGAACTTACCCTGAGAGCAATATTATAATGAAAACACTTACCACCAACGAGTCCTACTTGGAGACTTTGCGTACTTAATTCGGACTTATTCTTCAATTAATAATGAATTATTAAAGTTACCAGACCGCTCGAAACGTACGACACATGAACCATAACGTCACTAGCTGGGGAACATAAAACGACCGCAACTCTAAAATACACAAATAGATCGACCAGATTGCGGTTTTAGGAAAATGAAAGGACTCGTGAGAGCAAATAGCCTTAGAGAAAGTTTCAAGTTTCAGAGTAAATTAATAGTGGGATTCACAACATGTAGTCTTTCGTAACGTGAATATTCTACTTGTGGTATTTGTGCAGCTTCTCAGTTAAGAGAAATGAAAATGTCAAAACGCAAGAAAAGATGCATCCGAGAATAAATGTACGAATGAGATAGCACCTGTGATGGGATGAATCACCTGAAGAAAAGCAATTCAGACAGGAAATGGTTTTTACCGACCTGCGACTTAATTTGACTTACCAACCATGAAATGAATTAATAAAAACGGAATAAAAAAAAGTTAATTTCGTCAGCTAGTTGTGCTCATGTCGCCTGCACTTTCCTCGTCTCCAAGTTAAGTGGTGTAGGTGCTCGTCCTAGGAAAATTATATTGTACTGGTGTAATATCATTACAATAATAATTATGTGTAACATCACTTTTAGACTGGAAGCAGTACACGCAGTGAGGATTTTAAATTATAAAATCTATAATTTTCTGACGCAAAATATATTTATTTTGGAGATGCTGATAATTGAAACGGAAATTTATTTATTTCAATTTTGTGTAAAAATAAATTGCTTCAGGTGTCTTTTGTGAGCTATGGAATATGAAAAATTTGCCTGTTACTTGCCGACAATCTGAGTCCTTTGAATCTGGAGAACTTGTTCCTTGGGTCGTTGCATTGATGACTCTGCTCTGAATCTTGGTACGTCGATCTTGATAATGATCAAAACGTGGTTTTGATCCTGATGAAACCTATCCGGGTCGAAGGACCAAAAAATTCACTTGAATTCTTGAATTTCTTGTTGCGATGGAATAAAATTAGACGACACAACCACAATAAATAAAAATATATTTTTAAAATTTATTAAAAATGAAAGAATCAACATCTATAAGTTATGTATCTAATCACAAATATCACAATAAAAATTAATACAAGTTTTACTTTTACAACTTAACCAATTGTAATGAGTCGATGACAATAATCAAATTGTCCATTGATACTGCATAACTTATTTAAATAAATGATTTTTAAAAAAATGTGAGATATGCAGACTTTCGTAGGCACTGACTGGTAAGACCATCACTTTGGAAGGTGAAGCTTCCGATTCCAGCGAAAATGTCTGAATGAGCCCAAGTTAAGTTCGCCCACCGCCCTCCTGAGGTTCGTCGGCATCGCCTTGCCTGTCCGACGTCCACGACTTTAGATTGTCCCTGGAAAACAAAAAGTGAAAATCAATCAATCAATAACCAATAATTTCCAACCCCTGGGGGTAGTGTTACATAAATTGTTTGCCATCCGTCCATCCATACATACACAGGCACATACACATACACTGTAAATAACTGTATAAGGAATATTACTTATAAAACATTCAATTGCTTCAAGTCCGCAGCATTGACCTGACCTACGTTTCAAACGATTTGGCTACCCGTACAATAACCGAGGGATCAAATGTATCAAATGGATTCGGTTTCGTTAGCAGAAACATTCCTTTCATGTACTTGACTTTGTGTACCATCAGTATGTGCGTGGTGAGTGTGTCTTTTATTGGATTTTTTGGACGTGAAAAACCGTTTAGTCGGTTTACGTGTACAAGTGAAGGTAGCGTTTGCCAACGAAGTGACAATTAAGAAAATGTAACATTTCAAGAATCAACATCTCCAAAATGTATATGTTTTGTGTCACAAAATTATATGTTTTATCTCTTAACAGTCAATTTAACAGTTACACGACCCCTTACTACAGGTTCATCACCTAACGCCATAACCCTAGGCGCTACGTGAAATTTCAGAGTGGCGTCGTAGTCACAACTTTTGTCTTGCAATCCCATGGTACTAACCAACAGGTAGCTAGCAGGTATCTTTGTGACAATCGATTAAAAAGACTCATATAATTTTATTATTCTACACCCAATTTATATTTATTTATCGGCACAACTTTACATGAGAATTATTAATTCGTTGTAATTTATTTATTTGAAGAATAATTGAAATGTTGGTGGTGTGATTTCACGAATAAAACGGAGAGAAACTTACCGATGTGCGAGCCGATTCGACAACTTCATGTTATGTGCTCCCAAAACAAAACTCCTTCAGTAACTGAAAACATTTTTTTATTTTTCAAGTTGTCAACCACTAGGACACTTACAATCAGTGGACACACTGAAAACTTCGTAGTCGCGTCGAACATGCCGAAATTGCCCGAAAAATATTCACTGGCACATTGAACACTTAACACCACGGGTTCTCTCAACGAACTGATGGCAGAGGGTCTTTTGCCAGAGACGGTTTCCCCTCGGCATACGATCACTCCCCACTCCGGCTCCGGCACATGCGACTTCCTTCCTACCTTCCTGCAACTCACCATGTATGGGTAGCAAACACAAATGCAAAATTATCCTTCTTAATTTTGTTAAGACCTGCTGACCTAGAGGACAAAGGAGAAGCACAAACACACATACACACACACGCAACATTTTTACTGTAAAATCGTTCATCATCGATGAATTTAATTCACTTTTTCTAGTAATTCGGAAACGAAATGAAATTAACACAAATTTTAATTAAACAAGCATATATGAAGCTGTGTTTTTGAGTCTTCAACTAAAATTTACTTTTAGTTTTTTGAATGAATTTCAACAGGAAAATATCGTTCAAAAGCGATTCGTTCAATAGTTTTAATTCTTGATAAAGAGGCACATGTTAGCCCCGAGACTTTTGTCGTTTTACCAAAATTGATGACAATGTTCATGTCGTTCAATTTAAGTCCTTGAAATTTGTTTTAATCGCCAAGTCGATGAGGAAATTGGGTTCTTGAGTGTGAAATTTCCAATATTTTTTAACACTGGATAGTACACAGGCCCATTTAAAGGTCCTGTTAATGGTTCTGCGTTGAATTACACATATAAAGTGTCCTATCGGTCTAAATCATACAATTTTCGAAAAATTTCCTACTTTACATTTAAAAAAAAATAGATCCGTCAAAATTTGTAACAATTTGACAAATTTAGTAATCGAGCCGAATTGATTCTGATTTTAAGAAACTCACTCGGTGTTTAGCGGCCATCAAAATATTCTTGACTTCTTTACGTTCGTCAAGCGAAGAATTTTCAATCGACAAAAGACCACTTTAATTCTCTCACAACAGGCTGTGTTGTTTTGTTCCAGCGGATGTTGTTGTTGTTGGACATTAAATTATTTTCACATTTTCAAATTTACAACATGGAACCAAGACGGAGTCTATGGCGTGGACCAACTAATAAGAAGTTTAAATGAAATACAAGAATATTTGTCGTTCAAGGAAGACGAGATCAATCAGATCGGACACTAAAGAAATGCAAAATCTCATGAAGAGGATCATGGAACTTGAGGGTTTTGCTCTCGTGCAAAGACGAACAGATCAGTCAACTGGTGTTGAAATTGACGAACCTGGAGAAAAGTTAAAACGACTCGAAAATAGAAATAGAAAGATTGTTGAAAGAAGAGAAACTGAAATGGTATGAGTAGACACGTAGTACTTTTTCTTTCGCATTATGAAAAATTTTGATTTGTGGGGTTTTTTTCTAGTCAATTTTTCATTCCATTTAGTGACACACTTTGTCTTGTGTATGTGTGCTAAATGTTTTAAATTTGTATTAATTTTATTATTTTAAACGTGTTTTAGTCAATCAACAAAAATGGCCAAACCAACGGCAAAACCATTTCACATGACACTTCATCAGCGACCGCTGCGCAAACCCCGGCGTTTCCTGGAGGAAAACGGTGATCCTCCAAGGAGGTCAAGGCGCCGGGGTCAACGGCGGAACACGAATATAACACTATTTGTATTGGTGACCAAATATTTATTTAGAAACCCGCCAAATGGGTAAGTAAATTTAGAAAGGAATAATTTGTGTTTTAATAAAAATAATAAATGCTATAATATTGTAAATGTTTTTTTCAGGCAAACGATTTAAACAAAGGATTTAGATCTTTGGGTGTCTATCGGTGGGTTCAAGGATTGAAGGGATGGGGATGGGCTCCTGTCCTGATTACAACGAGGGGCAACTTGGGATGTCAAGTTTGAATTTCTTTGTCAGAATATAGGCCGAAAAGTGCAATTTTTCCTGTGTTTAGATATTTTTTGAACTGGTAAAATGTAGCTTTTCTTTGATCTCAAATCTCCGTGAGAGTTTCGCGAGTGCGAATGTGAACCCTCCGGTAATGAAACTTAATTTTGTCTGTAATGAATGTCCTGGCCGTCTCAATCTAACAAAAACACAGAGTCAAAAGATTAGAATGTGTGAGGGCATGAGATACTCATTCAAGTGTGAGGTGCAATAATTGTAGAGCTGTGCCAAAGGAAACGTCTCAGATGCTCTACAATTTGAATCCAAGTGACAAATCACGTTCATCCAAATTCATTAGGCAGAAAAAGATTTAGTCTACAAACTACAACAACGACCATGCTTTGAATTTTTTGGCGCCGTCTTCGCTGTTAAAGTCATTGAATCGCTTCTGTCCGCTCCTTTTCCTGTCACCGCCATCGGTGTTTTAACCTTCAAGTCTTAGGGGCCATCAAAATATTCTTGACTTCTTTACGTTCGTCAAGTGAAGAATTTTCAATCGACAAACGACCACTTTAATTCTGTCACAACAGGCTGTGTTGTTTTGTTCCAGCGGATGTTGTTGTTGTTGGACATTAAATTATTTTCACATTTTCAAATTTACAACATGGAACCAAGACGGAGTCTATGGCGTGGACCAACTAATAAGAAGTTTAAATGAAATACAAGAATATTTGTCGTTCAAGGAAGACGAGATGAATCAGTTGACGTTGTCGGACAGTAAAGAAATGCAAAACCTCATGAAGAGGATCATGGAACTTGAGGGTTTTGCTCTCGTGCAAAGACGAACAGATCAGTCAACTTGTGTAGAAATTGACGCACCTGGAGAAAAGTTAAAGCGACTCGAAAATAGAAATAGAAAGATTGTTGAACAAAGAGAAACTGAAATGGTATGAGTAGACACGTAGTACTTTTTCTTTCGCATTATGAAAAATTTTGATTTGTGGGGTTTTTTTCTAGTCAATTTTTCATTCCATTTAGTCACACACTTTGTCTAGTGTATGTGTACCAAATGTTTTAAATTTGTAATAATTTTATTGTTTTAAACATGTTTCAGTAAAAACTATGCCAAGCCAAATGCAACTCCACCCCAGACCAAGGCCCAAACCCCGGCGGTACTTGCAGGAAAGCGGCTAGCCTCCCAGGAAGAAAAATTTGTATTTTTAGATTGTCCACTGTGGGGAACATCACGAGTACGGTCGTCTCGAGTACTCTGTACGGTCGTCAATAGAGGGAAAGGTAAACGCAAGAAGGGCAGCAGGAAGCCAGTCCGACAAAAAATTATTTATTTATATATTCGGCACAAGAAAATAAAAATATTTATATTTTTCGGCAAATATTTGTTTAAATACCCGCCAAATGGGTAAGTAAATTTAGAAAGGAAGACTACAATATTATGTAAATATTTGTAAAGTTTTGTTACCATCACAAAATGGAAAATCCAAATGTGATTTGTCCAAGCAAATAATTTAATGTCCAACGACAAATTCTGCTGGAACGACAAAATTACTTTTGTCCATCCTTTTTTGGCCATGGAAACTGGTCCTAGCGAACATAAACAAGTCAATGATATTTTGAACGGGACAAAAGCTTGAACTTTTACAAGGACTCTTAATGAAGAGCAAAGAATGAGAAATTTTAACAACCATTAAAGAAATTTTATTTACATTTATATCAATAATACATTTTCTAATCAACTTAACATAAAAACCAAAAATCATTTAAAATTGTCCAACAGCACCGAAAGAAACAGAGAGAGACTGACGTCACGACCTGACACTCTCACATGACAATCACGTTGTTCGGATTTTCAGTTTTAAATTTTATTAAACAAAACTTTACATAACTACACAACACTGTTACACTGACAACGTGGCACGGTGTCTGGTGATGGTTCTGATGGTAAAAAATGCCCAGGCAGAGGACCCCGTTGCTGACGGAAATTCCAGTACTGTGGGACCCGAACCCACTGAAGAAGACCGAGGCCACATCGTTCCATAGTCATAGTTGACTTTTCCGTCTCTATTCTGACATGAATACTCAAACATCACATCCCAAGTCACCCCGCGTTGTAATCAGGACAGGAGCCCATCCCCATCCCTTCAATCCTTGAACCCACCGATAAACACCCAAAGATCTAAATCCTTTGTTTAATTCCTTTGCGTGAAAAAAAACATTTACAATATTATAACATTTATTATTTTTATTAAAACACAAATTATTCCTTTCTAAATTTACTTACCCATTTGGTGGGTTTTTAAATAAATATTTGAAGTAAAATATTAATACTTTTATTCTGGGCTTGCGCCGTTGACCCCGGCGCCTTGACCGCCTTGGAGGATCACCGGTTTCCTCCAAGTACCGCCGGGGCTTGGGCCGTGGTCGCGGACGCAAAACCATTTTGAATGGCATTGTTGTTTATTCACTAAAACATGTTTAAAACAATAAAATTAGTAGAAAATTTAAAAACATTTGGTAGTTTTATTAAGAGACTTTAGGGAAAACTTTGTCATGAAAAAATAAAATTGAAATAAACTTATTAGACCTGATCAAACAAATGTTTTTCTACAATTATTATGTGAAAAATAACATGAAACTTGAGAAACTTCATTTCATTAAGAAATTTAGAAATGGCAACACGTTTATTTAACAGAAAAAATTACGTTTCATTAACGCAGGGTTAAAACTCTCACTCGCGAAACTCTCACGGTTTTGTACATTTGAGATCAAAGAAAAGCTCCAGTTTACCAGTTCAAAAAATATCTCAGCACAGGAAAAATTCAACTACCCGGAAATTTGAAAAATATTCCTACACTTTACTATTATAATTTACTGGTTTTTAAACATAAAACAAATACAAAGAGTGTACTTACGTCTTAACCACAAATTTTTTAAACAAAAAGCCAACATGAACAACAGCCTACAAAACGCCTCATATATACTTTTATTGATGTTATTGAATAGGAAAATTTTATGGAAGATACTTAAAATTATCTTTTTTTGATGATTTTTAGTAAAAAATAAGGTATAAAATAATAAGAACTGACTGTGGTCACATACCACTGGGATCTGACCAGAGACCACCACTTACAAATTGTAACGTTCTTACTAAACTATCTCTGCTCTCTTTAGTTTTTTTTTTTTAAACCGGACCACCTTCCGTGGACGTCGGATGGATAATATTTCCCGTTCTTCAATAATTCCAGATTTCAAAATTTCACTTTCATCTCGTGTAGATTGAATAAATAGAGAATTAAACATTGTTTTAATAAATTCGTGGCACATGTAATTATTAATAATCATTGTCAGGATGATTTTAAATGGAAGGCATTTTCCATACAAGTGCGAATGAAAAATATCAAGTCGGTGATTTTTATGTTTTCCATTATAAGAAGTATTTCTACAAAAATAACTGATTTGTTCGAATAAATAAGTGACTTATTTGTTTTCGTTCGATTTTATTAATGTGCAATCGAAACTCACATTTCCGGCGTGCATCTCTTCATCATACAACCGATAACCCTAAGAAGACTAACATTCTCAAAGTTGGACCTAAGCTCTCCTAGCTGTTTAGGAATCAAATTCTATGCTGGGTACAGACACAAATATTTTAATGTGACGCATGTCTGCCATTTTAACCGTCCACAACTCAAGCGATTCGAAACTGGACACCTGTTACCATAGATTGCCTCACTCGAAAAAGTCTTGTTCAGTCCACTGTCTAAAACAAGAAGTTCTCGTTTTCTCATTCAAGTCAGAGTCAGAAAGTGTCGATGTCCTTCTAGTGGTGCTGTTGTGAATTGACCCCAGATAACTCAATGAATTATTTAGGAGTTCTCTTGGTTCGGACCTTATCGAATGGAACCCTGTACATTCTATCGATTGCACATGTTTTGGCAAGTGACATTTCTCAAGATTAATCCTTAAAATAGATGTTGAAACAGAACAAAAAATGCAGAAAGGAATGAGTCGAGTCGTGGGGCATCAGGAGATTTGTGTGCCACGTCATCGCTGCCTACCAAAAACCCCTGATGATGGCCCCATGGACATTCCTTTCACATGTCTTCAATATCCTCGACGTGTCTCGACTCGACGGTGTCCGGGACCTGTTGGGAATATTGCGAAGATGATTTTAAAGGCATTTTCCATCAAGGGGATTGCCAGGGGTGCAGTTTCATTTTCTGCATAAGTGTGAATTAATAACATCAAATTGATTGATTATTTTTAATAAGAAGTATTTCTACAATATTAACGAAGTGTTCTTGACTTCTTTGTGTTCGTTCGATTTTATTAATGTCGAGTTGAAATTTTCAATTGACAAAAACGATGCCAACAAAAGATGCCCATGAGACCGTGTTCTTTTGATTCATCAGAAGGAACACCGATGATTGTTTGATTGTCATTAAATCAATAATTTCCAAAAATTTGCCTCAACTTTATTTTACTGTGCAGTTTTCGATTTAATTCATGAGGAAGAAGTAAATTATTACAGGTATGTAGTAGTGCAATATTTGTACGTTTCTAAATTTATTTAGTGTAATTAAAATACACCTGGAAGGTACGTCTTTAGTGAATGTTTTTGTCATTTCCGACAGGGCCGTGTGTGATGTTTGAATTTAAAATTTATTTATTATTTTGATTTTTCAAATGTTTCAACTAAAGTGCTTGTCTCACTCTAAAAATTAATGTCTTCCTATTTTAAAAGTGTCGAATATGGAATTATTGAAGAACGGGAAATATTATCCATCCGACGATAAAAATGAAAAATATTTTCAAAATTTCGCATCAAATTTTTGTACTGGGGTTCTATACCCAATTTATATTTATTTATCGGCACAACTTTACATGAGAATTATTAATTCGTTGTAATTTATTTATTTGAATTCATTTGTTTAAGACAAACAACTATTTTGTATTGAAGAATAATTGAAATGTTGGTGGTGTAGCATTTCACGAATAAAACGGAGAGAAACTTCGTTCCCTGGATTAGGTCCCGCGAATTCTTTAATTTTCTGAACGGCCGTGGTCCAAACCTGAAAAGGTTTAAAGTCGCAGTAGTCGACTTGTGTCCCTGTGACAAAACCTCTCCTCGTGCACCCATTCACCTGCCAACAACCTACCTAACACATCAACTTCAGTCGTTTATTATCTTCTAATTTAGCATTTATTTATTTGAGTCGTCAAAATTTGTAACAATTTGACAAATTTAGTAATCGAGCCGAATTGATTCTGATTTTAATAAACCCACTCGGTGTTTTACCCTTCAAGTCTTAGGGGCCATCAAAATATTCTTGACTTCTTTACGTTCGTCAAGTGAAGAATTTTCAATCGACAAACGACCACTTTAATTCTCTCACAACAGGCTGTGTTATTTTGTTCCAGCGGATGTTGTTGTTGTTGGACATTAAATTATTTTCACATTTTCAAATTTACAACATGGAACCAAGACGGAGTCTATGGCGTGGACCAACTAATAAGAAGTTTAAATGAAATACAAGAATATTTGTCGTTCAAGGAAGACGAGATGAATCAGTTGACGTTGTCGGACAGTCAAGAAATACAAAATCTCATGAAGAGGATCATGGAACTTGAGGGTTTTGCTCTCGTGCAAAGACGAACAGATCAGTCAACTTGTGTAGAAATTGACGCACCTGGAGAAAAGTTAAAGCGACTCGAAAATAGAAATAGAAAGATTGTTGAACAAAGAGAAACTGAAATGGTATGAGTAGACACGTAGTACTTTTTCTTTCGCATTTTGAAAAATTTTGATTTGTGGGGTTTTTTCTAGTCAATTTTTCATTCCATTTAGTCACACACTTTGTCTAGTGTATGTGTACCAAATGTTTTAAATTTGTAATAATTTTATTGTTTTAAACATGTTTCAGTAAAAACTATGCCAAGCCAAATGCAACTCCACCCCAGACCAAGGCCCAAACCCCGGCGGTACTTGCAGGAAAGCGGCTAGCCTCCCAGGAAGAAAAATTTGTATTTTTAGATTGTCCACTGTGGGGAACATCACGAGTACGGTCGTCTCGAGTACTCTGTACGGTCGTCAATAGAGGGAAAGGTAAACGCAAGAAGGGCAGCAGGAAGCCAGTCCGACAAAAAATTATTTATTTATATATTCGGCACAAGAAAATAAAAATATTTATATTTTTCGGCAAATATTTGTTTAAATACCCGCCAAATGGGTAAGTAAATTTAGAAAGGAAGACTACAATATTATGTAAATATTTGTAAAGTTTTGTTAAAATCGTAAGACGGAAAATCCAAATGTGATTTGTCCAAGCAAATAATTTAATGTTCAACGACAAATTCTGCTGGAACGACAAAATTACTTTTGTCCATCCTTTTTTGGCCATGGAAACTGGTCCTAGCGAACATAAACAAGTCAATGATATTTTGAACGGGACAAAAGCTTGAACTTTTACTTGATGAATAAAACACCGAATGTTTTTATTTTGGACACGCAGCGAGCTCAATATTTTTCCAGCATAACCAAAGCTGAAATTTAACATGAAGATGACCAAGTACTCCTTCAGTACAGTTGCATACAACGACTCAGTCCTTAAGAGAAATTCTTTAGGCAGAATAAGATTTAGTCTACAGAGGACAACACTGACCAAGTTAGAGACATCATCTACGAACCTGACCAAAGGTACCAATTGATGAACATACTAGACGATTAACCAGAATTTCGTGTTTGTTTCTGGGTATACAGTGACGATTGACAAATCTCAAGAACTTACATTGGATTAAGTTTGGTAGCAAAAGTACAAAAGTATTGGGTTCCCATAGGTCGCTTTAAATAGTTGTATTAATAAAAATGAAATGAGACTTTACGTAAAATATAATATCATTTTAATAACATAAAATTAACCTAAATATTATGATAATTATTCCTACGGAAAAAATATAATTAATATTTACATTAATATATATATTTAATACCACATATACAAAGACATTTATAATTATACATTTAAAAGATTTTATGAACTTAATTGACCCTTAAAAAAATAAAGAATGTATACATATATATACATGTCGGAAGTTCAGCAATAGCTTTAACCGAGAATTCCATGGTTAAGACAAATTCGGTGATGATTACACGTTTATATTGAGCACTGGATACACACAGGAGATTACAAATGTTACAGATGACATCTCCAACAAAACGTCTCTTCCGTTCTGCCCTCCCAAGAATGTCCTCGCTTTGTCGCCGCCTTCCGTTGATCTGCCGTAGAGCACGGCAACGAGCTGTCATCTCTCAGTGCATCCATTGTACACTCCGTGGTCACTCCGATCGTCATATATATATATATATATGTTAGAGAAGGATTGCCCCTTTCGGGTAATGATTGTCCTAAATCCATTACTCTTTACAAATTTATTATAATATTTCACGTATTCACAATTTCGTCAACGAGTTACAACCTAACGCTACAAACATCACTTTCAGAATGCTCCTCAAAACCTCTTCATCTATTTTACAGTCTTTGTTCCCTCGCCCAAAACCTGGTTCCTCTCCACCAATGGCACTCCTCTCATCTTTTCATATGAAGTCTTAATTGCACCCACATGTGTAGCTTTCTTCACCCTGTCCTTTGTCTATTGATTTGACCCTGATTTATGGCAAGGGTCCTTCCTGATAGCCACTTGTTGTTTTCTTCACAAATACTTTTGTTTATTTATTTGAACCAGATTTGTGCTGAGAACGTTCTTCAGAACCTCTGTCATCCCTTCTTTCAATTATAGTAATTTATTTATATTTCCGCCGACATATATATATATATATTTTAGAAAATCTAAATTCCTTGCTTAATTCCTTTGCGTCAAAAAACATTTACAATATTATAGCATTTATTATTTTTATTAAAACACAAATTATTCCTTTCTAAATTTACTTACCCATTTGGCGGGTATTTAAATAAATATTTGGTGAAAAATATAAATATTTTTGTTCTCGGCTTCCGCCGTTGACCCCGGCGCCTTGTCCTCCTTGGAGGATCACCGGTTTCCTCGAGGAACCGCCGGGGTCTGGGCCGTGGTCTGGGGCGAAGTGTCATATGGAAATTCATTTTTAACGATCACTGGAACATGTTTAAAACAATAAAATTAATACAAAATTTAAAACATTTGGTAGTTTTATTAAGAGACTTTAGCGAGAACTTTGTCATGAAGAAAATAAAATTGAAATAAACTTATTCTACCTGATCAAACAAATGTTTTTCTACAATTATTATATGAAAAATAACATTAACCCTGAGAAACTTCATTTCATTATGAAATTTAGAAATGGCAACACGTTTATTTAACAGAAAAAATTACGTTTCATTAACGCAGGGTTAAGACTCTCACTCGCGAAACTCTCACGGTTTTGTACATTTGAGATCAAAGAAAAGCTCCAGTTTACCAGTTCAAAAAATATCTCAGCACAGGAAAAATTCAACTACCCAGAAATTTGAAAAATATTCCTACACTTTAATATTACAATTTACTCGTTGTTAGAAATGAAACAAATACAAAGAGTGTACTTACGTTTTAAGCAAAGAACACAAAAACAATATAAACAACAGCGCACAAGACACCTCATATATACCCAGAAGGAACGTCAGTTATTGACTTTTATTGATGTTATTGAATCGAAAAATTTTATGGAAGTCTGGGGTTTGCACATATGCATGTAATCAATAATTTGTGTTATTAATGACGCGTAATTAATTCACTCGGTGCTTTCTTCTTGGTGTAATTTCATTCTTTATCGCCCAATTCGACTTCTTGTGACTTCTTTCTTATTTCACGGAATTGAAATTTCCAATTGACAGGAACGCATCAATGTGGCCACCTGATTTCATTTGACCATTGCTGGGCAATCAAGTTGATTGTGATTGTTGGTCGACCAGAACAATCAGTCGAAAAATACGCAGTAGAGAAATGTAAAAATCCAACAGGCAATCCAATCACCGGCAATAAACCGAACATTTCATATGACACGTTTCATTTTTATTAAAACTGAAAAGAAGAGAAAAAATGCTTTTTCCACATGTCCTACAGGTAGGGTAACTGACGCGAGCGGAGCACATCTGTCCGTCGTCTCCCTCGAGAGGTACCTGGAACTCATGGCAAAAAGGTAAATTGCAAATAGCAAAGAACCTATTTACAATTGTGACGGACGATAAAAAATTACAATAAACTTTAATAAAAATCCATGCATTAGTAAGAAAAAACATCGGGTCATCGGTCATGAGAATGAAACGAGTTAAGTTTACATCTGAATTACATAGGACATGTGGTTCATTTTGTTTGGTTTAAAAGTTAAGAATGGCGTGTGTCAATGAGTAAAAAGCCAAGTTGAATTGAATTGGAGTTGGGCGTTTTGACTTAAGCCAAATGTAATGGCGGCCTTTTAAATTGAATGAAAATTCATTCCACTGTGCTGAATCTCATCCCTTACTGTGGATTTCTACTTTCTTGTGTAGGTCACAAGCACACAATTCGCTAGAACAAGGCAATTGCTGTTCTTTCCGAAAATCAATCAACTTGATCGATTTAAAGCCGATTTGAAATGATGTTAAGGTAAAGGTAAATGAGGAAGACATGGAACATATGCCCTTCATTGTGACGATGTACTTTGCCATCATTGGGTGGTGTAAGATTTTTGCTCAACAGTAAAATGCTTATAAGTTTCATTCATATATTGTGGCTGCTTGAAACAAAACCATGTGCCACTGGTGAGAGATGAAACAGGTGCAGCGGGTACGACAGCACATTATTATTTCTTTGTTCTTTTATTATCGGTGAATCGATCCTTTTGGATTATTATCTTACTGGGTGCATGATCGATGCAAAATGTCAAGAGTGCAGTTGGACACATAAATTGCGTTTCTCTCAATTGCAAAATTTGAATTCGCTGAAAAAAAATCAGGCAAGGTAAAGAAGTAACGAATTCTTAACGGGTGGTGAGAAACACGGAGAGAGTATTAGTAAAAGTTTTAATGTTGGTATAGAATTGCACAACACTCCAAACAAACATTCATCATGCGTGTTGTTTGACGGTCATTCCTGTGGTCCCGTCAAGGCACAAGCAGCACACAGCATTTAATGTAAAAATTCAAGGATTCAATGAAATCACCGGTGGATGAAGTCACAAAAAAGTATTGTGACATCCACACGAAGAGAACATCAATTGAATATTTACATAATACATGAACCGGATTCCAGACCAAGTTCAATGTTGTGGTTGTGGATGGGTAAAGAGGGGCTTGTGGTCTCATGGCAGCAGCAGCAGCAGCAGCAGCGGCAGCAATAATTTCCCAAAGTTCGAAAGAAGAAAAACAATAGGGCAAGTGAATATTCTCTTTTCTTTCGGGGCAACAGGAATGTCGAGGGAAAATATGATGACTCAAATATGACAGAAATGTAGGGAAAAAATTTATAGTCAAAAGACCTAGAGCTACGAATATAAGACGACGACGACTGATTTTGTGCTGTTGTAGTCAAAAAACTTGTCCTTTTGCCCCCGTCGAGTGACTTTAGCCAAATTTAGTGGCGTTCAAATGACATCAGGTGGCCACATTGGTGCGTTCCTGTCAATTGGAAATTTCAATTCCGTGAAACAAGAAAGGAGTCACAAGAAGTCGAATTGGGCGATAAAGAATGAAATTACACCAAGAAGAAAGCACCGAGTCAATTAATTACGCGTCATTAATAACACTATTTATTGATTACCCCAGACTTTCATAAAATTTTCCGATTCAATAACATCAATAAAAGTCAAAAAATCACTCCCTCAATCTTACTGGGTATACGTGAGGTATCTTGTAGGCTGTCGTTCATATTTTTGGTTTTGGGTTAATTACTGTAGTTTTGGCTAAAATGTAAGTACACACTTTGTATTTCTTTTATATTTAAAAACCATTAAATTGTAATAGTAAAGTGTAGGAATACTGTTGCGTTAATGAAAGTTAATTTTTTCTATTAAATAAACGTGTTGCCATTTGTAAATTTCCTAATGAAATGAAGTTTCTCAAGTTTAATGTTATTTTTCACATAATAATTGTAGAAAAACATTTGTTTGATCAGGTCGAATAAGTTTATTTCAATTTTGTTTTCTTCATGACAAAGTTTTCCCTAACGTGTCTTAATAAAACTACCAAATGTTTTTAAATTTTCTACTAATTTTATTGTTTTAAACATATTTAAGTAAAAAATATGACCCGCCAAAATGGTTTTGCGTCCGCGACCGCGGCCCAAACCCCGGCGCTACTTGGAGGAAACCGGTGATCCTCCAAGGAGGACAAGGCGCCGGGGTCAACGGCGCAAGCCGAGAATAAAAGTATTAATATTTTACTTCAAATATTTATTTAAAAACCCGCCAAATGGGTAAGTAAATTTAGAAAGGAATAATTTGTGTTTTAATAAAAATAATAAATGTTATAATATTGTAAATGTTTTTTTTCACGCAAAGGAATTAAACAAAGGATTTAGATCTTCTTTGGGTGTCTATCGGTGGGTTCAAGGATTGAAGGGATGGGGATGGGCTCCTGTCCTGATTACAACGCGGGGTGACTTGGGATGTGATGTTTGAGTATTCATGTCAGAATACAGACGGAAAAGTCAACTATGACTATGGAACGATGTGGCCTCGGTGTTTTTCAGTGGGTTCGGGTCCCACAGTACTGGAATTTCGATCAGCAACGGGGTCCTTTGCCTGGGCATTTTTTACTATCCGAACCATCACCAGACATCGTGCCACGTTGTCAGTGTAACAGTGTTGTGTAGTTATGTAAAGTTTTGTTTAAAAAAATTTAAAACTGAAAATCCAAACAACGTGATTGTCATGTGAGAGTGTCAGGTCGTGACGTCAGTCTCTCTCTGTTTCTTTCGGTGCTGTTGGACAATTTTAAATGATTTTTGATTTTTAGGTTAAGTTGATTAGAAAATGTATTATTGATATAAATGTAAATAAAATTTCTTTAATGGTAGTTAAAATTTCTCATTCTTTGCTCTTCATTAAGGGTAGTTGTATTCAACTGTACTGAAGGAGTACTTGGTCATCTTAATGTTAAATTTCAGCTTTTGTTATGCTGGAAAAATATTGAGCTCGCTGCGTGTCCAAAATAAAAACATTCGGTGTTTTATTCATCAAGTAAAAGTTCTAGCTTTTGTCCCGTTCAAAATATTATTGACTTGTTTATGTTCGCTAGGACCAGTTTCCATGGCCAAAAAAGGATGGACAAAAGTAATTTTGTCGTTCCAGCAGAATTTGTCGTTGGACATTAAATTATTTGCTTGGACAAATCACATTTGGATTTTCCGTCTTACGATTTTAACAAAACTTTACAAATATTTACATAATATTGTAGTCTTCCTTTCTAAATTTACTTACCCATTTGGCGGGTATTTAAACAAATATTTGGTGAAAAATATAAATATTTTTGTTCTCGTGCCGAATATATAAATAAATAATTTTTTGTCGGACTGGCTTCCTGCTGCCCTTCTTGCGTTTACCTTTCCGGCTCCATTGACGACCGTACAGAGTACTCGAGACGACCGTACTCGTGATGTTCCCCACAGTGACAATCTAAAATAAAATTTTTCTTCCTTGGAGGATCACCGGTTTCCTCCAAGTACCGCCGGGGTTTGGGCCGTGGTCTGGGGCGAAGTGTCATATGGAAATTCATTTTTAACGATCACTGGAACATGGTTAAAACAATAAAATTAATACAAATTTAAAACATTTGGTACACATACACTAGACAAATTGTGTGACTAAATGGAATGAAAAATTGACTAGAAAAAACCCCACAAATCAAAATTTTTCAAAATGCGAAAGAAAAAGTACTACGTGTCTACTCATACCATTTCAGTTTCTCTTCGTTCAACAATCTTTCTATTTCTATTTTCGAGTCGTTTTAACTTTTCTCCAGGTTCGTCAATTTCAAAAGAAGTTGACTGATCTGTTCGTCTTTGCACGAGAGCAAAACCTTCAATTTCCATGATCCTCTTCATGAGATTTTGCATTTCTTTACTGTCCGACAACGTCAACTGATTGATCTCGTCTTCCTTCAACTACAAATATTCTTGTATTTCATTTAAACTTCTTATTAGTTGGTCCACGCCATAGACTCCGTCTTGGTTCCATGTTGTAAATTTGAAAATGTGAAAATAATTTAATGTCCAACAACAACAACATCCGCTGGAACAAAATAACACAGCCTGTTGTGAGAGAATTAAAGTGGTCGTTTGTCGATTGAAAATTCTTCACTTGACGAACGTAAAGAAGTCAAGAATATTTTGATGGCCCCTAAGACTTGAAGGGTAAAACACCGAGTGAATTTCTTAAAATCAGAATCAATTCGGCTCGATTACTAAATTTGTCCAGGGTCGGGGACCAAGAACCATTTGGAATGGCATTGTTGTTTATTCACTGAAACAGGTCTAAAGAAAAAGAAAAACGAATAATTACAAATAATGAAATTAACACATATTGTAATTAAAGAAGCATACATAAAGCTGTGTTTTTGAGTCTTCAACTAACATTTACTTTTAGTTTTTTGTACAATTGTAAATGCTTGTAATTATAAAAAAAACGTCAAACATAGTTATCATTTCTCATTCTTCATTCTGCAGCTTGACTTGCTGCGTCAAAAAAGGTGAAAGAATTTCAACAGAAAAATATTGTTCAAAAGATTCTTTCAATAGTTTTAACTCTCGATAAAGAGGCATCGAAATTAAAACAAATTTCCATTTTTCGTTGTTGCAATAATTAATGATATTGAAGGAAATACCTTCCAGGTGTATTTTAATTACACTAAATAAATTTAGAAACGTACAAATATTGCACTACTACATACCTGTAATAATTTACTTCTTCCTCTTGAATTAAATCGAAAACAGCACAGTAAAATAAAGTTGAGGCAAATTTTTGGAAATTATTGATTTAATGACAATCAAACAATCATCGGTGTTCCTTCTGATGAATCAAAAGAACACGGTCTCATGGGCATCTTTTGTTGGCATCGTTTTTGTCAATTGAAAATTTCAACTCGACATTAATAAAATCGAACGAACACAAAGAAGTCAAGAACACTTCGTTAATATTGTAGAAATACTTCTTATTAAAAATAATCAATCAACTTGATGTTAATAATTCACACTTATGTAGAAAATGAAACCGTACCCCTGGCAATCCCCTTGATGGAAAATGCCTTTAAAATCATCTTCGCAATATTCCCAACAGGTCCCGGACACCGTCGAGTCGAGACACGTCGAGGATATTGAAGACATGTGAAAGGAATGTCCATGGGGCCATCATCAGGGGTTTTTGGTAGGCAGCGATGACGTGGCACACAACCATCGCTCCTGATGTCCCACGACTCGACTCATTCCTTTCTGCATTTTTTGTTCTGTTTCAACATCTATTTTAAGGATTAATCTTGAGAAATGTCACTTGCCAAAACATGTGCAATCGATAGAATGTACAGGGTTCCATTCGATAAGGTCCGAACCAAGAGAACTCCTAAATAATTCATTGAGTTATCTGGGGTCAATTCACAACAGCACCACTAGAAGGACATCGACACTTTCTGACTCTGACTTGAATGAGAAAACGAGAACTTCTTGTTTTAGACAGTGGACTGAACAAGACTTTTTCGAGTGAGGCAATCTATGGTAACAGGTGTCCAGTTTCGAATCGCTTGAGTTGTGGACGGTTAAAATGACAGACATGCGTCACATTAAAATATTTGTGTCTGTACCCAGCATAGAATTTGATTGCTAAACAGCTAGGAGAGCTTAGGTCCAACTTTGAGAATGTTAGTCTTCTTAGGGTTATCGGTTGTATGATGAAGAGATGCACGCCGGAAATGTGAGTTTCGATTGCACATTAATAAAATCGAACGAAAACAAATAAGTCACTTATTTATTCGAACAAATCAGTTATTTTTGTAGAAATACTTCTTATAATGGAAAACATAAAAATCACCGACTTGATATTTTTCATTCGCACTTGTATGGAAAATGCCTTCCATTTAAAATCATCCTGACAATGATTATTAATAATTACATGTGCCACGAATTTATTAAAACAATGTTTAATTCTCTATTTATTCAATCTACACGAGATGGAAGTGAAATGATCGAAGGAAATTTCAAAATGGCAGGTTGGTCAACTGAGTTCGCTAGAAACTTAAGGTCATAAAAGAAATGAAGATTTTCTCAGAATACACTTACAACTTGTACACTTACACTTGTGGTGGTCTACACAGCTTCTTAAGGGTTTTTCGTATTAATGCAGACATGGAAAGGAGCAACAATTGGACGGTCTTTCCGAGTGAGAATGAAACGAGTTAAGTTTACATCTGAATTACATAGGAGATGTGGTTCATTTTGTTTGGTTTAAAAGTTAAGAATGGCGTGTGTCAATGAGTAAAAAGCCAAGTTGAATTGAATTGGAGTTGGGCGTTTTGACTTAAGCCAAATGTAATGGCGGCCTTTTAAATTGAATGAAAATTCATTCCACTGTGCTGAATCTCATCCCTTACTGTGGATTTCTACTTTCTTGTGTAGGTCACAAGCACACAATTCGCTAGAACAAGGCAATTGTTGTTCTTTCCGAAAATCAATCAACTTGATCCGATTTGAAATGATGTTAAGGTAAAGGTAAATGAGGAAGACATGGAACATATTCCCTTCATTGTGACGATGTACTTTGCCATCATTGGGTGGTGTAAGATTTTTGCTCAACAGTAAAATGCTTTAAGTTTCATTCATATATTGTGGCTGCATGAAACAAAACCATGTGCCACTGGTGAGAGATGAAACAAGTGCAGCGGGTACGACAGCACATTCTCTTATTTCTTTGTTCTTTTATTATCGGTGAATCGATCCTTTTGGATTATTATCTTACTGGGTGCATGATCGATGCAAAATGTCAAGAGTGGAGTTGGACACATAAATTGCGTTTCTCTCAATTGCAAAATTTGAATTCGCTGAAAAAAAAAAGGCAAGGTAAAGAAGTAACGAATTCTTAACGGGTGGTGAGAAACACGGAGAGAGTATTAGTAAGTTTTAATGTTGGTATAGAATTGCACAACACTCCAAACAAACATTCATCACGCGTGTTGTTTGTGGTTCTGGTTGTGGATGGGTAAAGAGGGGCTTGTGGTCTCATGGCAGCAGCAGCAGCAGCAGCAGCGGCAGCAATAATTTCCCAAAGTTCGAAAGAAGAAAAACAATAGGGCAAGTGAATATTCTCTTTTCTTTCGGGGCAACAGGAATGTCGAGGGAAAATCTGATGACTCAAATATGACAGAAATGTAGGGAAAAAATTTATAGTCAAAAGACCAAGAGGTACGAATATAAGACGACGACGACTGATTTTGCAGTCAAAAAACTTGTCCTTTTGCCCCCGTCGAGTGACTTTAGCCAAATTTGGTGGCGTTCAAATGACATCAGGTGGCCACATTGGTGCGTTCCTGTCAATTGGAAATTTCAATTCCGTGAAACAAGAAAGGAGTCACAAGAAGTCGAATTGGGCGATAAAGAATGAAATTACACCAAGAAGAAAGCACCGAGTGAATTAATTACGCGTCATTAATAACACTATTTATTGATTACCCCAGACTTTCATAAAATTTTCCTATTCAATAACATCAATAAAAGTATATATGAGGCGTTTTGTAGGCTGTTGTTCATATTTGTTTTAGTGTTTCAGAAACTGTGGTCAAGGTAAGTGCACTCTTTGTATTTGTTTTATGTTTAAAAACCAGTAAATTATAACAGCAAAGTGTAGGAATATTTTTCAAATTTCCGGGTAGTTGAATTTTTCCTGTGCTGAGATATTTTTTGAACTGGTAAACTGGAGCTTTTCTTTGATCTCAAATGTACAAAACCGTGAGAGTTTCGCGAGTGAGAGTTTTAACCCTGCGTTAATGAAAGTTAATTTTTTCTGTTAAATAAACGTGTTGCCATTTCTAAATTTCTTAATGAAATGAAGTTTCTCAAGTTTCATGTTATTTTTCACATAATAATTGTAGAAAAACATTTGTTTGATCAGGTCTAATAAGTTTATTTCAATTTTATTTTCTTCATGACAAAGTTCTAGCTAAAGTCTCTTAATAAAACTACCAAATGTTTTAAATTTTGTATTAATTTTATTATTTGAAACATGTTTTAGTCAATCAACAAAAATGACCAAACCAAGGGCTAAACAATTTCACATGACCCTTCGTTCGCGACCGCTACGCAAACCCCGGCGGTTCCTGGAGGAAACCGGTGATCCTCCAAGGAGGTCAAGGCGCCGGGGCAAACGGCGGAACACGAATATAACAATATTTGTATTTCTGACCATTTTATTTATTATTTTGATTTTTCAAATGTTTCAACTAAAGTGCTTGTCTCACTCTAAAAATTAATGTCTTCCTATTTTAAAAGTGTCGAATATGGAATTATTGAAGAACGGGAAATATTATCCATCCGACGATAAAAATGAAAAATATTTTCAAAATTTCGCATCAAATTTTTGTACTGGGGTTCTATACCCAATTTATATTTATTTATCGGCACAACTTTACATGAGAATTATTAATTCGTTGTAATTTATTTATTTGAATTCATTTGTTTAAGACAAACAACTATTTTGTATTGAAGAATAATTGAAATGTTGGTGGTGTAGCATTTCAAGAATAAAACACTATTTGTATTGTGACCATTTTATTTATTATTTTGATTTTTCAAATGTTTCAACTAAAGTGCTTGTCTCACTCTAAAAATTGGTCCCTAAGACTTGAAGGGTAAAACACCGAGTGGGTTTATTAAAATGAGAATCAATTCGGCTCGATTACTAAATTTGTCAAATTGTTACAAATTTTGACGACTCAAATAAATAAATGCTAAATTAGAAGATAATAAACGACTGAAGTTGATGTGTTAGGTAGGTTGTTGGCAGGTGAATGGGTGCACGAGGAGAGGTTTTGTCACAGGGACACAAGTCGACTACTGCGACTTTAAACCTTTTCAGGTTTGGACCATGGCCGTTCAGAAAATTAAAGAATTCGCGGGACCTAATCCAGGGAACGAAGTTTCTCTCCGTTTTATTCGTGAAATGCTACACCACCAACATTTCAATTATTCTTCAATACAAAATAGTTGTTTGTCTTAAACAAATGAATTCAAATAAATAAATTACAACGAATTAATAATTCTCATGTAAAGTTGTGCCGATAAATAAATATAAATTGGGTATAGAACCCCAGTACAAAAATTTGATGCGAAATTTTGAAAATATTTTTATATAATATTTTTCATTTTTATCGTCGGATGGATAATATTTCCCGTTCTTCAATAATTCCATATTCGACACTTTTAAAATAGGAAGACATTAATTTTTAGAGTGAGACAAGCACTTTAGTTGAAACATTTGAAAAATCAAAATAATAAATAAAATGGTCACAATACAAATAGTGTTTTATTCGTGAAATGCTACACCACCAACATTTCAATTATTCTTCAATACAAAATAGTTGTTTGTCTTAAACAAATGAATTCAAATAAATAAATTACAACGAATTAATAATTCTCATGTAAAGTTGTGCCGATAAATAAATATAAATTGGGTATAGAACCCCAGTACAAAAATTTGATGCGAAATTTTGAAAATATTTTTCATTTTTATCGTCGGATGGATAATATTTCCCGTTCTTCAATAATTCCATATTCGACACTTTTAAAATAGGAAGACATTAATTTTTAGAGTGAGACAAGCACTTTAGTTGAAACATTTGAAAAATCAAAATAATAAATAAATTTTAAATTCAAACATCACACACGGCCCTGTCGGAAATGACAAAAACATTCACTAAAGACGTACCTTCCAGGTGTATTTTAATTACACTAAATAAATTTAGAAACGTACAAATATTGCACTACTACATACCTGTAATAATTTACTTCTTCCTCTTGAATTAAATCGAAAACAGCACAGTAAAATAAAGTTGAGGCAAATTTTTGGAAATTATTGATTTAATGACAATCAAACAATCATCGGTGTTCCTTCTGATGAATCAAAAGAACACGGTCTCATGGGCATCTTTTGTTGGCATCGTTTTTGTCAATTGAAAATTTCAACTCGACATTAATAAAATCGAACGAACACAAAGAAGTCAAGAACACTTCGTTAATATTGTAGAAATACTTCTTATTAAAAATAATCAATCAATTTGATGTTATTAATTCACACTTATGCAGAAAATGAAACTGCACCCCTGGCAATCCCCTTGATGGAAAATGCCTTTAAAATCATCTTCGCAATATTCCCAACAGGTCCCGGACACCGTCGAGTCGAGACACGTCGAGGATATTGAAGACATGTGAAAGGAATGTCCATGGGGCCATCATCAGGGGTTTTTGGTAGGCAGCGATGACGTGGCACACAAATCTCCTGATGCCCCACGACTCGACTCATTCCTTTCTGCATTTTTTGTTCTGTTTCAACATCTATTTTAAGGATTAATCTTGAGAAATGTCACTTGCCAAAACATGTGCAATCGATAGAATGTACAGGGTTCCATTCGATAAGGTCCGAACCAAGAGAACTCCTAAATAATTCATTGAGTTATCTGGGGTCAATTCACAACAGCACCACTAGAAGGACATCGACACTTTCTGACTCTGACTTGAATGAGAAAACGAGAACTTCTTGTTTTAGACAGTGGACTGAACAAGACTTTTTCGAGTGAGGCAATCTAATAGAGCGGTCACTTAGGTCACAGGTGTCCAGTTTCGAATCGCTTGAGTTGTGGACGGTTAAAATGACAGACATGCGTCACATTAAAATATTTGTGTCTGTACCCAGCATAGAATTTGATTGCTAAACAGCTAGGAGAGCTTAGGTCCAACTTTGAGAATGTTAGTCTTCTTAGGGTTATCGGTTGTATGATGAAGAGATGCACGCCGGAAATGTGAGTTTCGATTGCACATTAATAAAATCGAACGAAAACAAATAAGTCACTTATTTATTCGAACAAATCAGTTATTTTTGTAGAAATACTTCTTATAATGGAAAACATAAAAATCACCGACTTGATATTTTTCATTCGCACTTGTATGGAAAATGCCTTCCATTTAAAATCATCCTGACAATGATTATAAATAATTACATGTGCCACGAATTTATTAAAACAATGTTTAATTCTCTATTTATTCAATCTACACGAGATGGAAGTGAAATGATCGAAGGAAATTTCAAAATGGCAGGTTGGTCAACTGAGTTCGCTAGAAACTTAAGGTCATAAAAGAAATGAAGATTTTCTCAGAATACACTTACAACTTGTACACTTACACTTGTGGTGGTCTACACAGCTTCTTAAGGGTTTTTCGTATTAATGCAGACATGGAAAGGAGCAACAATTGGACGGTCTTTCCGAGTGAGAATGAAACGAGTTAAGTTTACATCTGAATTACATAGGACATGTGGTTCATTTTGTTTGGTTTAAAAGTTAAGAATGGCGTGTGTCAATGAGTAAAAAGCCAAGTTGAATTGAATTGGAGTTGGGCGTTTTGACTTAAGCCAAATGTAATGGCGGCCTTTTAAATTGAATGAAAATTCATTCCACTGTGCTGAATCTCATCCCTTACTGTGGATTTCTACTTTCTTGTGTAGGTCACAAGCACACAATTCGCTAGAACAAGGCAATTGCTGTTCTTTCCGAAAATCAATCAACTTGATCGATTTAAAGCCGATTTGAAATGATGTTAAGGTAAAGGTAAATGAGGAAGACATGGAACATATTCCCTTCATTGTGACGATGTACTTTGCCATCATTGGGTGGTGTAAGATTTTTGCTCAACAGTAAAATGCTTTAAGTTTCATTCATATATTGTGGCTGCATGAAACAAAACCATGTGCCACTGGTGAGAGATGAAACAAGTGCAGCGGGTACGACAGCACATTCTCTTATTTCTTTGTTCTTTTATTATCGGTGAATCGATCCTTTTGGATTATTATCTTACTGGGTGCATGATCGATGCAAAATGTCAAGAGTGGAGTTGGACACATAAATTGCGTTTCTCTCAATTGCAAAATTTGAATTCGCTGAAAAAAAATCAGGCAAGGTAAAGAAGTAACGAATTCTTAACGGGTGGTGAGAAACACGGAGAGAGTATTAGTAAGTTTTAATGTTGGTATAGAATTGCACAACACTCCAAACAAACATTCATCACGCGTGTTGTTTGTGGTTCTGGTTGTGGATGGGTAAAGAGGGGCTTGTGGTCTCATGGCAGCAGCAGCAGCAGCAGCAGCGGCAGCAATAATTTCCCAAAGTTCGAAAGAAGAAAAACAATAGGGCAAGTGAATATTCTCTTTTCTTTCGGGGCAACAGGAATGTCGAGGGAAAATCTGATGACTCAAATATGACAGAAATGTAGGGAAAAAATTTATAGTCAAAAGACCAAGAGGTACGAATATAAGACGACGACGACTGATTTTGCAGTCAAAAAACTTGTCCTTTTGCCCCCGTCGAGTGACTTTAGCCAAATTTGGTGGCGTTCAAATGACATCAGGTGGCCACATTGGTGCGTTCCTGTCAATTGGAAATTTCAATTCCGTGAAACAAGAAAGGAGTCACAAGAAGTCGAATTGGGCGATAAAGAATGAAATTACACCAAGAAGAAAGCACCGAGTGAATTAATTACGCGTCATTAATAACACTATTTATTGATTACCCCAGACTTTCATAAAATTTTCCTATTCAATAACATCAATAAAAGTATATATGAGGCGTTTTGTAGGCTGTTGTTCATGTTGGCTTTTTGTTTAAAAAATTTGTGGTTAAGACGTAAGTACACTCTTTGTATTTGTTTTATGTTTAAAAACCAGTAAATTATAATAGTAAAGTGTAGGAATATTTTTCAAATTTCCGGGTAGTTGAATTTTTCCTGTGCTGAGATATTTTTTGAACTGGTAAAATGGAGCTTTTCTTTGATCTCAAATGTACAAAACCGTGAGAGTTTCGCGAGTGAGAGTTTTAACCCTGCGTTAATGAAACATAATTTTTTCTGTTAAATAAACGTGTTGCCATTTCTAAATTTCTTAATGAAATGAAGTTTCTCAAGTTTCATGTTATTTTTCACATAATAATTGTAGAAAAACATTTGTTTGATCAGGTCTAATAAGTTTATTTCAATTTTATTTTTTCATGACAAAGTTTTCCCTAAAGTCTCTTAATAAAACTACCAAATGTTTTTAAATTTTCTACTAATTTTATTGTTTTAAACATGTTTTAGTGAATAAACAACAATGCCATTCAAAATGGTTTTGCGTCCGCGACCGCGGCCCAAACCCCGGCGCTACTTGGAGGAAACCGGTGATCCTCCAAGGCGGTGAAGGCGCCGGGGTCAACGGCGCAAGCCCAGAATAAAAGTATTAATATTTTACTTCAAATATTTATTTAAAAACCCACCAAATGGGTAAGTAAATTTAGAAAGGAATAATTTGTGTTTTAATAAAAATAATAAATGCTATAATATTGTAAATGTTTTTTTCACGCAAAGGAATTAAAGAAAGGATTTAGATCTTTGGGTGTTTATCGGTGGGTTCAAGGATTGAAGGGATGGGGATGGGCTCCTGTCCTGATTACAACGCGGGGTGACTTGGGATGTGATGTTTGAGTATTCATGTCAGAATAGAGACGGAAAAGTCAACTATGACTATGGAGCGATGTGGCCTCGGTGTTTTTCAGTGGGTTCGGGTCCCACAGTACTGGAATTTCCGTCAGCAACGGGGTCCTCTGCCTGGGCATTTTTTACCATCAGAACCATCACCAGACACCGTGCCACGTTGTCAGTGTAATAGTGTTGTGTAGTTATGTAAAGTTTTGTTTAAAAAAATTTAAAACTGAAAATCCGAACAACGTGATTGTCATGTGAGAGTGTCAGGTCGTGACGTCAGTCTCTCTCTGTTTCTTTCGGTGCTGTTGGACAATTTTAAATGATTTTTGGTTTTTATGTTAAGTAGATTACGTTTTAGTGTGTTATTGTATAAAATAGAAAATGTATAATTAATATAAATGTAAATAAAATTTCTTTAATGGTAGTTAAAATTTCTCATTCTTTGCTCTTCATTAAGAGTCGTTGTATTCAACTGTACTGAAGGAGTACTTGGTCATCTTCTCCAGGTTCGTCAATTTCAAAAGAAGTTGACTGATCTGTTCGTCTTTGCACGAGAGCAAAACCTTCAATTTCCATGATCCTCTTCATGAGAATTTGTATTTCTTGACTGTCCGACAACGTCAACTGATTCATCTCGTCTTCCTTCAACTACAAATATTCTTGTATTTCATTTAAACTTCTTATTAGTTGGTCCACGCCATAGACTCCGTCTTGGTTCCATGTTGTAAATTTGAAAATGTGAAAATAATTTAATGTCCAACAACAACAACATCCGCTGGAACAAAATAACACAGCCTGTTGTGAGAGAATTAAAGTGGTCGTTTGTCGATTGAAAATTCTTCACTTGACGAACGTAAAGAAGTCAAGAATATTTTGATGGCCCCTAAGACTTGAAGGTTAAAACACCGATGGCGGTGACAGGAAAAGGAGCGGACAGAAGCGATTCAATGACTTTAACAGCGAAGACGGCGCCAAAAAATTCAAAGCATGGTCGTTGTTGTAGTTTGTAGACTAAATCTTTTTCTGCCTAATGAATTTGGATGAACGTGATTTGTCACTTGGATTCAAATTGTAGAGCATCTGAGACGTTTCCTTTGGCACAGCTCTACAATTATTGCACCTCACACTTGAATGAGTATCTCATGCCCTCACACATTCTAATCTTTTGACTCTGTGTTTTTGTTAGATTGAGACGGCCAGGACATTCATTACAGACAAAATTAAGTTTCATTACCGGAGGGTTCACATTCGCACTCGCGAAACTCTCACGGAGATTTGAGATCAAAGAAAAGCTACATTTTACCAGTTCAAAAAATATCTAAACACAGGAAAAATTGCACTTTTCGGCCTATATTCTGACAAAGAAATTCAAACTTGACATCCCAAGTTGCCCCTCGTTGTAATCAGGACAGGAGCCCATCCCCATCCCTTCAATCCTTGAACCCACCGATAAACACCCAAAGATCTAAATCCTTTGTTTAAATCGTTTGCCTGAAAAAAACATTTACAATATTATAGCATTTATTATTTTTATTAAAACACAAATTATTCCTTTCTAAATTTACTTACCCATTTGGCGGGTTTTTAAATAAATATTTGAAGTAAAATATTAATACTTTTATTCTGGGCTTGCGCCGTTGACCCCGGCGCCTTGACCGCCTTGGAGGATCACCGTTTTCCTCCAGGAAACGCCGGGGTTTGCGCAGCGGTCGCTGATGAAGTGTCATGTGAAATGGTTTTGCCGTTGGTTTGGCCATTTTTGTTGATTGACTAAAACACGTTTAAAATAATAAAATTAATACAAATTTAAAACATTTGGTACACACACACTAGACAAAGTGTGTGACTAAATGGAATGAAAAATTGACTAGAAAAAAACCCCACAAATCAAAATTTGTCATAATGCGAAAGAAAAAGTACTAAGTGTCTACTCATACCATTTCAGTTTCTCTTCGTTCAACAATCTTTCTATTTCTATTTTCGAGTCGTTTGAACTTTTCTCCAGGTTCGTCAATTTCAAAACAAGTTGACTGATCTGTTCGTCTTTGTACGAGAGCAAAACCTTCAATTTCCATGATCCTCTTCATGAGATTTTGTATTTCTTTACTGTCCGACAACGTCAACTGATTGATCTCGTCTTCCTTCAACTACAAATATTCTTGTATTTCATTTAAACTTCTTATTAGTTGGTCCACGCCATAGACTCCGTCTTGGTTCCATGTTGTAAATTTGAAAATGTGAAAATAATTTAATGTCCAACAACAACAACATCCGCTGGAACAAAACAACATCGCCTGTTGTGAGAGAATTAAAGTGGTTGTTTGTCGATTGAAAATTCTTCACTTGACGAACGTAAAGAAGTCAAGAATATTTTGATGGCCGCTAAACACCGAGTGAGTTTCTTAAAATCAGAATCAATTCGGCTCGATTACTAAATTTGTCAAGGGTCGGGGACCAAGAACCATTTGGAATGGCATTGTTGTTTATTCACTGAAACAGGTCTAAAGAAAAAGAAAAACGAATAATTACAAATAATGAAATTAACACATATTGTAATTAAAGAAGCATACATAAAGCTGTGTTTTTGAGTCTTCAACTAACATTTACTTTTAGTTTTTTGTACAATTGTAAATGCTTGTAATTATAAAAAAAACGTCAAACATAGTTATCATTTCTCATTCTTCATTCTGCAGCTTGACTTGCTGCGTCAAAAAAGGTGAAAGAATTTCAACAGAAAAATATTGTTCAAAAGATTCTTTCAATAGTTTTAACTCTCGATAAAGAGGCATCGAAATTAAAACAAATTTCCATTTTTCGTTGTTGCAATAATTAATGATATTGAAGGAAATACCTTCCAGGTGTATTTTAATTACACTAAATAAATTTAGAAACGTACAAATATTGCACTACTACATACCTGTAATAATTTACTTCTTCCTCTTGAATTAAATCGAAAACAGCACAGTAAAATAAAGTTGAGGCAAATTTTTGGAAATTATTGATTTAATGACGATCAAACACTCATCGGTGTTCCTTTTGATGAATCAAAAGAACACGGTCTCATGGGCATCTTTTGTTGGCATCGTTTTTGTCAATTGAAAATTTCAACTCGACATTAATAAAATCGAACGAACACAAAGAAGTCAAGAACACTTCGTTAATATTGTAGAAATACTTCTTATTAAAAATAATCAATCAATTTGATGTTATTAATTCACACTTATGCAGAAAATGAAACTGCACCCCTGGCAATCCCCTTGATGGAAAATGCCTTTAAAATCATCTTCGCAATATTCCCAACAGGTCCCGGACACCGTCGAGTCGAGACACGTCGAGGATATTGAAGACATGTGAAAGGAATGTCCATGGGGCCATCATCAGGGGTTTTTGGTAGGCAGCGATGACGTGGCACACAAATCTCCTGATGCCCCACGACTCGACTCATTCCTTTCTGCATTTTTTGTTCTGTTTCAACATCTATTTTAAGGATTAATCTTGAGAAATGTCACTTGCCAAAACATGTGCAATCGATAGAATGTACAGGGTTCCATTCGATAAGGTCCGAACCAAGAGAACTCCTAAATAATTCATTGAGTTATCTGGGGTCAATTCACAACAGCACCACTAGAAGGACATCGACACTTTCTGACTCTGACTTGAATGAGAAAACGAGAACTTCTTGTTTTAGACAGTGGACTGAACAAGACTTTTTCGAGTGAGGCAATCTAATAGAGCGGCTACATAGGTAACAGGTGTCCTGTTTCGAATCGCTTGAAAACTCCCTATGAGTTGTGGACGGTTAAAATGGCAGACATCAGTCACATTAAAATATTTGTGTCTGTACCCAGCATAGAATTTGATTCCAAAACAGCTAGGAGAGCTTAGGTCCAACATTGTGAATGTTAGTCTTCTTAGGGTTATTGGTTGTAAGATGAAGAGATGCACGCCGGAAATGTGAGGTTCAATTGCACATTAATAAAATCGAACGAAAACAAATAAGTCACTTATTTATTCGAACAAATCAGTTATTTTTGTAGAAATACTTCTTATAATGGAAAACATAAAAATCACCGACTTGATATTTTTCATTCGCACTTGTATGGAAAATGCCTTCCATTTAAAATCATCCTGACAATGATTATTAATAATTACATGTGCCACGAATTTATTAAAACAATGTGTAATTCTATATTTATTCAATCTACACGAGATGGAAGTGAAATGATCGAAGGAAATTTCAAAATGGCAGGTTGGTCAACTGAGTTCGCTAGAAACTTAAGGTCATAAAAGAAATGAAGATTTTCTCAGAATACACTTACAACTTGTACACTTACACTTGTGGTGGTCTACACAGCTTCTTAAGGGTTTTTCGTATTAATGCAGACATGGAAAGGAGCAACAATTGGACGGTCTTTCCGAGTGAGAATGAAACGAGTTAAGTTTACACCTGAATTACATAGGACATGTGATTGATTTTGTTTAGTTTAAAACATTGGAATGGCGTGTGTCAATGAATAAAAACCCAAGTTGAATTGAATTGGAGTTGGGAGTGCGTTTGCAGACAACAAAACGTTTTGACTACAGTCAAATTTAATGGCGATCCTTTAAATCGAATAAAAATTCATTCCCTTGTCCTGAATCTCATCTCTGCTTTTTCCGTACCTCACACGCACACAATTCGCGAGAACAAGGCAATTGTTGTTCTTTCCGAAAATCAACGAAAAACATATTGCGTATTGTAGCGGACCCACACAAGGGGATTGATTGTTAAAGTCAATAAAAAATCAAAATAAACCCAGGTACATAACCCAGGAACCAGTAGAAACGATAATGCCCGAATAAACTGCGTTACCCTCAATTGTAAATTTGTGTTGACAGGAATTTTCGTTAATTCCTGCTGTGCCGTCAAAACATAAGCAGTACACTGCAGTAATGTAAGACTTGAAGGTTTGAATCACCGGCAATAAAAGAAGACAAAACAAATAAAGGAAAATTGAATCCGATGGAAGGTCAGGTAGCAGAGTGGCACCGGACAACTTTTCCCATGATTCCCTGACTTTCGTTTTCTCAGATGATTTTTTGGTGGATTTAAGGTAAAATTTAGACAGGATTCCTCGAGAAGTTGGGTCTTGCACGGGAAATGAAAGAAAAACTCAACTCTTGTGATTTACTAAAAATAAAAAATAATATCATGTGGCCGTCGTCTACACAATCTTCTCGAATTTCCTTACTTTTCCAAGTAAGGCGTCCTTCCCTACCGTAGTAGACCTTACCAGTACACCAGCCCGGCCGGGCATAAAATCCCTGTCGTAAATTCAGGACATTTCATCAGACCCAATAATCCATTCGTCATTCATCAACCATGAAATGCCGGTTATTGTGTCCAATTCTTTGATGTTCGTCAAAAGGGCAAAACTTTCATTCCACCTCCTGGCAAGAGGTACTCTCTCGCACACCTGTCTTCCAAGCTAGTGGGAATTTTTGTTCAGCAAACGCCAGCCTTCCATAAAATTTTACTAATCAATAACATCAATAAGAATAAATCAACAATAAAAGTCAATTAGTCACGTTCCTTCTGGGTATATATGAGGTGTCTATTTTTTTAAATGTAAAGTAGGAAATGTACGAAAATTGTGTGATTTTGACCGATAGGACACTTTATATCGGTAATGTTTTATGTGAATGTAATCGACGAAATGAATTTGAATTGTTCAGAAAGTAAATAATTAATTTAAAAATTTTGTGAAAAATGGAGAAAAAGGAACTTCTTTGCAATTAATTACTGGTGGTGCACATGTACTGAGGTATACTCTGCTAAATAAATAGAAATGTACGCCGACAATGAAGATCTTTTCAGGAATCATTTGAATACTCTTTAACAACTTAACTTCCGAGTTTTAGAAATATCCATCCCACCCCAATTCTACGGGTTGAATTTGAAATCAATTTGGCCCAGATAAATCCAAAATAAACTTTATTTTACAATAAAAAATGCTAAATTACATAACAATAAACGACTGAAGTTGACGTCTTAAACAATGTCACTCTAAACGAAAAGTCACGGCCATTGACTGTTTTTATTATCATCTGCTCCGAATTGGCTGCCTCCTCACAATTTTCTTCATCACTACAATTTAATTGCCGTGCATGAAAAACTCGTGTAAGGCAGACCCGTGGGAGAACATTGAAATAACCCTTTTTTGGGCTGTATAAAAAAGGCACCTCAAAGATTCGATACTCTTTGATTTGTATGCAACTTGATTTACGATTCTAATTATACAACTTTAAATTTTGTATGACAAAAAATGTAATTTATGATTTATAAATAGAACACGGTTGTGTTACACTGACAACATGGCCGGCCACGTCGAACGTCGTAACTATAATTTAACCCCATAAATTAATTGCGTAAAAAGGACGAGTAGTCAGAACTAAGTCACGTAGTCAACCAAGAAGTAGTCAACAAGTGGTGAAAACTGTAGTTCTCCACATCCGATATTGATGAATGATGCGTGCTATTGATGAATCGGTCAATCGGTGATCGAACGAAGCCTCCGGTGTCTTTCTCCACATTACCCCTTCGGCTCTATCACCTGGATAGTGCACGAGAGAAAGGAAAATTCTTTGGAGTTTTACAAAATGAACGGGGCAGAGCACAGAACCTTCGTCAGACTTCAGTCGCTTATCACGTACAATATCATAAATGCAGCGACAGGATCTTCCTACAGGTGGGAAGATGCTTCTGATTAGATGTGCATCACCTTCGGCACTGGTTTGCCACGAGCCCAGTTTGAAACCGAAGAACTCTGGGCTTCTTTCCCTGGAAGAAAACGCCAATTACCGAAACTTCAGTAGAAGGTACAAGTTCCCAAAATCTTACGTGACTACAAATTGTAGTTTCTTTTGGGTTCATTACAACGCCTGTTATAGATTAAACTCACCTAATGGGATTTCAGAATCAGATATCCTGGCCAACAGGCTCATCTGCTCCGCGTGCCTTTGTACCGAGTCATCCTTCACTGTTTTATCTCTGAGGTAACTTATACTATGGAGCTGTGATATTCTGCAGGAAAAACAAAAACAAATTGTTTGTTTATCACCAAATAAAAAACATGTTTTCCTTTTCCTAACTCACATGGTGAGAATCAGTTGACCAAAGAAAACCAACTATTTTACATAGATTTCTTGTGAATCACTCTAAAAGTGTGCAATGACGTTGTGGAACTTTAGACTTACTTGTCAGCAAGCTGTTGCAGGTCTTCGCCGGATACGGAAAGTTTCTCCCCTTGTCTGTCATTCGACTGATCGACAAGGTCCTTATTCTCTGCCTTTAATTCTTCGTTCATTCGTAATGCCGTCGACAGCCGAAGTTGGAGTGTGTCTCTTTCCTCAATGAGCTGCAAGAAACAAACCAAACTCTGCTCACCGGTTCCTTCCTCGCGCGTTCACTACAATTCTAAAAGTTCAACTTACCTGCATGAGCTCAAATGTTAACTCGTCACAGCGAACATCCCTTTGGTGAAGCATATAGAGGGCGGTGTCCAGGTCACTCTGCAGCTTGTTGCTCAACTCGGCTAGTTCGTGTTCTGTCCATCCGCTAAGGTCTTGTTCGCCTTCTGGAGTGACTGCAAAAACATAATATTTTTAGTTATTCAATAACACCAAGTGATGAATACCGGGAAAGCGAGTACTTACCCGTACTGTCGCTGGCCTTCACTTGAGCCATCCTAAGTTCTTTCACTTGCTTCTCAAAATTCCTAAAACTACTTATTTCCACTTGCATGTGTCCCAGCATTTGTTTCAGGTCCGCCACCTCCCTGTCCCTCTCTTCAAGGATTTGGCCCAACTGGTCCAACTTGCTCCTTCCCTCACTGACCGTCTGACTGAGGGTCGCAATGTCGTTTTCCTTCCCGACCAATTCCAACCTCAACCTTTCCATTTCTTTTTCCAACTCCTTTCTGAAAGCTTCGACTTCTTTCGCCTTCTCTTTGGTGTCTTCCTCTTTCTTTGACCGCAGCAGTGACTCGTAAAAGTTTGTCTTCTCCTCCACAAGACTTTTCAATTCCAATATTTCCGAATCTTTCTTTTCCGTGCTCTCCATCAGCATTGTTTCCATTTCCGTTAACCGCGACTTCAGCTTGGACCTCATCTCATCCTCCGAATTCTGGTACTGCTCGAGTTCTCTTCTAGTTTCACTCAGTTGAAGGTTTGAACTCTCCAGCTCCCTCTGAAGGTCCGTAACTATCTTCTCGAGTTGGGCCGTGGTTTGGTGCGATTCCTCCGCCATGACCTTCTGCCTGTTTTCAACCTCCATCAAACTATTCATGTGAGATTCTAAGTCGATTATTCTCTTCTCCAAAGATTGAATCTCGTCTACCTTTTGCTGTATCAATTTCTCCCTGTCCGACAGTTCAAACTGCAGGTTTTGTGATTTTTGTTTTTCTTCCTCCAGGGACCTGGTCATTGCCTCCAGTTCGAACGCGACCGGAATCTGGAAGTTGTTCTGGAACGGTTCGACGAACTTCTCCTCTGAATTGAGTTTCTCTTCGTTCAACAATCTTTCTATTTCTATTTTCGAATCGTTGTAACTCTTCTCCAGGTCCGTCAATTTCGCCACAAGTTGACCGATCTCTTCGTCTTTGCAAGAGAGCAAACCTTCAAGTTCCATGATCCTCTGCAACTGGTTTTCAATTTCACTTCCTTTTTCCATCTCCATCTTGCGAGATTCTTCTTCGGCCAGCCTGACCATGTTCTCGAGGTCGAAGATCTTCTGCTGAACCTCTTCGTTCTGATGAATGTCTCTCGCCTTCATTACGTTTTCCATTTCGAATAATTTCATATTTAGAGTTTGCAATTCGTTACTCTGTGACAACTTCAACTGATAGATCTCCTGCTCTTTGAACGACAAATATTCTTGCATTTCATTTAAACTTCTTTTTAGTTGGTTCACTTCATCGACGTAGTTTTGATTCCACGTGGTCGACTTGAACTCGTTTAATTCGTCTTCTTTCATTTTGGCCAGTTGTGAATCTTCCAGTTGCGTGTTCCTCTGCTTGAGGTTGTCCATTTCTTTACCGCTTTTTTCAGCAAAAAACGACTGAACTTGCATCGCTTCCTCCTTTAGTTTCAACTGCTGTTCCAGCTGACTTATTTTCTCTTTCAATGATTCGGTATTGTCGTCTGCGGGTGCGACCGGCTGGAGAACGCTCTGATTCAAATCGATCGCATCGAACTTGCTGATCTCCAAACTTATCGGCTGGGATTGGTTTTCTAACCTTTCTCTCATGAGTTCCTCTTCTTTTGACCTGTATCGATCTTTCAACAGTTGTACCTCTGCTTCACTTTCTCGCAGTTTACCCTCCATTTCAGTCAAACTCTCTGTGTACCTGTTACGATCGAGGTCTTTCTCTGACTGCAGCTGACCTAATTTTTGCTTGTGATCGTTCAATTCAACCTCCAGCATGTAGGCGGATTCTCTCAAAGAAAATATCTCACTGTCTCTAACGGTTAGTTGTCCTTCAAGTTCAGCTATTTTCTGGTTCAAAACTTCAACTTTGGAGTCTCCTTTTGAAATTTCTTTATCCTTCATCTTCCCCAAGATATCCTGAAGAGTTTCATTTTCCGCAGCTAGAGCTGACAGTTCTTGGACGTTCGTCGCATTCTTGCTCTCCTCGTCCGTCAATTTTTTCTCGAGTAAAACTTTGACGTTTTTCAGTTCTTCAATTTCTTTTTGTAGAAGCGACTTCTCCTCCGTGACGTTTTCGGTATTGGCCGACAACATTGGCGCACTTTGCCTTTCCTCCATCATTTCTTCCTTTTCTTCTAGGAGTTGAGTCAATTCACAATTTTTCCATTCGAGAGCTTCCACTCTGCACAAGAGTTCTTTATTCTCCTGTGCCAAAACACTATCGTCCACGATTCGAGGTTCTTCCAGCTGTTGGCGCAGCTCTGAAATTTCTTTCAAGAGTTCCTTGTTCTTCCCCTGCCAAATCTCCGTGTCGTTATCTTGTCGCTCTTTCATCTCCAAAAATTTCTCGTTCCCGGCGTTCAGAACATCTATCTTTTTCAGCAGGCTCTCTTTCTCAGCCTTATGACTCTCCAAGTTCTTTAAATACTCCCTTTCTTTCTTCTCCATATTTTCTATTTGTAATTTCAACTCGTCCACTATGGTCGCGTTGAGGTCACCGAAACCATCGTTGCTCTTCACTTTATTCACCTCAGCCTGAAGTTTATCGCAGGTGACTTTCTGCTCCTTCAGTTTTTTCAGAGCTTTCGTATACTTCGCAGTCTGTGCCTGTAGCTCTTTGGTTAGTTTTTCAACTTCACTTTTCATAACCTCAATCTCCGCTTCAAGGGATTTTATTTTTTCGTCGTACTGAACGTTCGGCTGTCCACTGGAGTCTACAACTCTTTTCGACAAGTATTCTTCCTCCAGATGGCCATCAGTACCCCAACCGTCGTCCCACACCAAAGAATCAAAATCGGGGTTCTGGGGAACTTCTTCTCGTTGCTGTTGTTGTCGTCTCACTTCTTCTGAACATGCTACATCAAAAAAGGAGTTATCGTCAAGGACTGCATCACTCGACGGTGCCCCGAAGAACACACTTGCGTCAAATTTTCGTTCGCCCTGTTCCTGAGCGGATAAACCTTTTACTTCTGTTCTTTCAGCGGCGGGTTCCACAACAGGAAACAGCGTGTCTTGGGAAACTGATTTCAGACTTTCGGCTTTTTCTTGAGCTTCTGTCACGACATCGGACACTTCATGTTTTAATGCTTCGCGCAATAATTCCCCTTTCAACTTCTCTATCTCATCGTTCGCCTCTTTTAGTCTGGCATCATACGAATGAAGTTGTTGCTTCAAGTCCTTTATGTACTCGACTTCATCCGTTCGGAATGTTACAGATTTCTTCTTTCTTGGTTTTTTATCTTCTTCACTGCTTTGGTCTGATTTCTCTGATCCGAGAGTCTTATCATCGACAAGGAAATTTACCTTCTGAACGAGGATTGAATTTTCACTGGTCAGTTCTTCTATTTTCTGCCGGAGAGATTTCTCCGCGTTTTGAGAATTTTCCAGATTTTCCTTGAAGTCAATTTCGAACTGTTCGTAGTCCCGATTCAATTTTTTGTACTCCTCCAAAATCTTGGTGTTTTCGGCTTTCGTCTTCTCCAATTCCTTCGTCAAACAGTTGATGGAGTTATTTTTCTCGTTTTCGGCATTCCTCAACTGTTTCAGTTCCTCCGTCAATTCGTGGATTCTCTCGCTCATGACCTTCACCTCGCTATCCAAACTCTGTTTACCCGATTGAGCTTCTTCGAATGCCTGCTTCAGGTCCGCGTTGTTAGCCTCCAGACTTTTGACCGAACCCATTAAATGTTTTTCGGATTTGAGAAGTTCGTCCACCTGATTCGCCAGACCGTCAATGGTCATTCGATTCTCCGATTCTTCTGTCATCTTCAGGCACATCTCCTCGTTTCTGTTCTCTAAAGACAGGCGTCTTTCTTCTGATGCGAAAAGCTTTTCTTCGACATATTTAATTCTGTCCTGTGCTTTCGTTAACTCAGATTCTAAATTTTCAATCACGGCCAGATTTTCCTGAAGCTTGGCATCAAAGACTGATTTATCAGCCGAACCTCGGTGTTGTTTTTGAAATTCCTCTAACTTATTTTCGAGATCTTCCTTGAGGAGAACAATTTGGTCGTGCTTGAACTTCATCTCTTCAAATTTTCCTGTCATTTCGGCCAATTTGTGCAGGCCTGTTTCGTTGGACTTTCGTGCTTCGTCGAGTGCATCTTCGGTTTCTTTAGATTTTAACAAGGCCGATTGATGCTCACTGGAGAGTTCGGTTAATCTCTTCTCCACGTGACTAACTTTATCTACAAGAAATAATTGCTTCGGTTACTTAGTAATACTTAAGGTTGTGGGCACATGTAAAATCGATTTAAAAAATACTTACCCTTGTACTGCTGTTCGATCAATTTAAAATCATCGCAGGCTTTTAATGTTTGTTGAATTTCTGCTTTCAATTGCCTGATTTGATCTTCATATGCAGCTCTGCTCGTTTGAAGTTCTTTCTCCATTGCTTCTTTCAAGCCCACCAAGCTAGTAAGTTCGTTTTGCAGAGTCCCAATGTGTGTTTTCGTGGCAGCCAGCTCATTGCTGCAATGTTCTTTTTCACACTTTTCTGTCGTCCATTTCTCCGTGATTTCTTGTACGCCTGCTTGCAGATTCTCTATAATTGCGTCCTTATCGGCAATCACGGCTTCTAGACTAGTGACCCTCTGTAACAGTTCTGTCTCATTCTGGGCCTTCTTTTTCAAGTTGGCTGCTAGTTTTTTCATTTTTATTTTCATGTCGTCCGTGTCCTGAGTGGATGCTTTCCCTACTCCGGAAGTTTCTATTTTCGTTAATTTTTCACTCAATTCGGTTATTAACTTCTCCTTATCCAACAGCGACTGTTGCAACTTCGCGTTCTCTGCTGCAATCTCTGTTACGGCAGACCGAGTGTGCTCCTTTTCAGCAGACAGATTCTTCATTGCAGACTCAATATTATTTTTCTCCGCTAGTAAAGCATTGCACTGCGACTCTTTACTCTCAAGGGACTTGTGAAGCTTGTCGAGTTCTTCCTGATAATTTCTTACTATATCGTTATTCGTTATTTCCATTTGATTTCTCAAGTGAACTATGTCATTATTTTTCTGCGCTAAAATCCCTAAAAAAAGGCCAACTTAAAGTCTGTAAAGTCATGTTTACGTTACCTTAAACTGAACATCGAGTAAATGAAAATAATCTACCTTGTACTTCCTCGAGTTGTGAATCCTTCTTTAGCATTTCCGTTTCCATTTGTTTGAGGACACCCATCAGCTGCTGCAACTGCGTTTCATTTTCTCTTGCTTTGCTCTCCGCGTACTCTTGCTCTATTTGACTGAATTTAGTTGACATTTCTAGAATTTGATTTTCTCGTGCCTTGACCGTTTCCATCAGGTCGGTTATAGTCTTCTCATTTTCTGACAACTTTACTTTATATTCGTTCACATCGGCTAAAAGATCTTCCATCGTTTTCGAACGATCTTCTAATAAACTCTGAAGTCTAAAAATTTCAGTTTCTTTACTCGTCAGAACGACGTTAGTCCACTCCAGCTTTTGTTGAAGTTCTTCTGACTCCCAACTCTCTTCTTCCCCGTGGGTAATTTCTCCGATTCTTTCGACGGATGACTGACTCGACAGAGTCGTTTCCAATTTTTCTATTTTTGTGTCCAGGTTGGACACCAATTGATTTAATGAATCAACTTTTTCTCTAAATTTTGATGTGTCCAGATCTTCTGTTTGCACATTTCCGGATTTTGCACCTAATTCTTCGAGAAGCTTTCGACGCTTCACTTTCTCCTCTGACAGCTGATGGACAATCTCAATGTTCTCTTTACGCAGTCTCTCAAAGTGCTCGTTGATCTCCATCAAACTGTGTTCCAAACTCAAGCACCTGGTCTGCAGTTCGTCCACGTTTTCAAAGTCACCTTGGGTGTTCTGCCAGTGATTTTGTCGGTCCCAGTCGTCCTTCTCAAACAATTCGATCTTCTCTATGTATTTCTTTATGAGCTCATCTTTGCCTTCTAACTTTTCCTTGAGCTCGTCCAGCTTTTTCGATTGCTCCTCGACCAACTTTTTCGCCTCTCCCAGTTCCATTTCGATCTTCTTAACTTTATTTTTAGCGTTCAAATTGGACTTTTGATTCTTTCCGGTCTTTCCGGCATCGACTGTTTTTATTTGCTCTTTGATCAGCGCGTTTGAACCTTCCAAATCTCTGATGGTCTCTTCCATTTCGCCAAGTCTAGACTCGTATGTTTTCGTCTTTTGCTTCTCTGCCTGTATGGTCGTTTGCAACTCGCTTATCATACCCTGTTGGTCGTTAATAATCTTTTGAAGATGTATCAGTCTGCCATCCTCCTCTTGCTGCAGAACTCCGTCAACGTCTTCACCTGACTCCTTGTAGTCCTAAAAAAAAGTACCACACAGTTACTCGGGCTCTGAAGCGACAAAACATATTAATTCGGGAGAAACTACCGTACCCTCAATTCGGAGCGTTCGACTTTTTCAAAAGCCATGGATTCAACCGATGACACTCCGGAAAGGCTTTTCAGTTTTTCCAGAAGCTGTTGCTTCTCACGGATTAGCAATTCAATCTGCTCTTCCACATGAATGTTACTAATCTCGGTCGATATCCTGTAATCTTCCAATTCTCTTCTTTCTGCATTCTCGATCTTACTATTGTAATAAGATTCGAGCATTTCTAATTCCTTTCCGTGTTCTAACTTTAAATTTTCTATTCTCCTATTGTACTCCTCTTCCATGTCCTTCAGTTTTTGGTTGAGCTCCTTGGCTGATGTTTCTTCGTTCCCATTAGAATTATCCACGCTCAACATCTTCTCGTACAAATTCTCGATGATGACGTTCTGATCCTGATTGACTTGAACCAAATCCGATTTTTCCTTCTCTAAGACTGTTATCCTGCGCAACTGATTCGCCATTTCCTCGTTCTGTCGATTGATTGTTATTTCTAATTCATTTATTTGGTCCTTTAGTTTCTTTTCCGTTGCTGAAATGAATTAAAGAAAACCAAGGCATGTAGTTTTTCAGAGTCTACAAACAGATTCAGGATATCTAAAACCATGCGTCCGCGTGAAACTAAGCATAATTCAAAATGATTCAAATCAAACGCATTCGTAACATCAACAAAAATTTGCATAAGCAATAAATAAATAGAATTTTATAACAAATGTTATTTTGAAAGAAAAGCGAAACTCAATGCTAATACTATGTCAACAACAAAAAATTTGTGATAAAAAAGGAAATTACCAAGAAAATAATGAAATTTTACAGTATGGTCAACCAGTAACTAATTAAAAGTATGACAAATTTAGGAAGACTTAATTTTTCTGTAAAGGAAATGTGAAGTTAAATGTTATTAAAAATTGGTCACAGTTCACTTCCTCACTGTTTGCTAATCTCGAAGAGATATAGTCTGTCCTCATTCATTTCCAAAACCATGCATTTAGAAAAAATTATCTAGAATTTTGTTACATGTATATATATTATATTCATTACATTATAAATTTATGAAAGTTAACTACATCTGTTGCTACCAGACTTGCACTCTTGGGGCCCAATTTTCAACATGTATGGTTTCCTACCCATAGCCTCAAATGCCTTAAACTTTCTTCTTTGAACTGTTCACAACTGAGAGCCAAGTATTAAAATTATTGTTACACAAAAGATTAACATAACCATTACACATTGGAGGTTACATTAGGTATTATTCTTAGAAATATAAAGCAAATAATAACTACCTTTCAAATCATCAACATCTAATATTGAAAGGAGAAGATTACCTTTGTCGTCCTCTAGCTCGGCCACTCGGTTTTCTAACCTAACCTTAACAGCTTCATATTCTTCTACCATTTTTGATAATTTGACTATTTCAGCTTTTTCATCTGATGCCTGAAACAACAAAACAATAAAGGAAATTCAGTGCTGCATTGATGGAAGTTTCCAAATGCACGACTACTAAATATAAGATGGCAATACATCAACACAATCTACCTACCCCTTTAAGAGTTTGTACAATTTGATTTACATTCTTCAATTTATTTTTGTGTTCTATTTTCATTTTAATCATGGCTTTGTTGCGGTCATCCAATTCCTTCGTCAGCACGGTCAGTTTCTTTTCCAATTCCTCCAATTTTTCATTTGTAAGTTGAGCCTGACTCTGTGGTGAGCTTCTCTTTTCTGACTTACAAGTCAATTCCATTTCCATGTCTGCATATCTCTCTTGCAATTTCACTAATTTCTCTTGTAACTCAGCATTTTTGACGCCCATATCGGAATTTATTGATTTTAATTCATTGTACTTTTCTTCGAAGTCGGATAATCTACAAGAATCAAATGAGTGCTTCTTACAAATGGTGTTTTCACATTTCAAATTATTTATGAAATTGCCAACATGAAAATGATTGTTTTGAAAAACAGCAAGGCATACTATTAAATGAATCTTTTGTGTTTGTTTAACAAAAAAATATAAATATATATAAATTAACTTGTCAACATCGGTAAAAATCATCTACCTGTTATCTCTCTCAGTTATATCATTTTTAAGTCGATTCTCAATGTCTATAAAGTTATGTTGCATAGTTCTCATCTCTTGTCTGGTTTCTTCAAGGTTTTCCAGTGTATTTTTTCCCTTGAGACTGAGATCCTGAGAGAGTAACGTGACTGCTTGCGTTCGAGCATCTATGACGGATTCTTTTTCTTTCAAATTCTCTTGTAAATCTAATATAGTCGTTTCTAATTCGTAAATTTTATTTTGCAGTGTGATTAGTTCGTTTGAGTCGTCGGACTTGACTTGAGTTTGAGTCGTTTGTGTGAACTTGGAGATGCCCTAAAAAAAGGTACAATGAGGCAAAAGAACAGAGGCAATTGACCCTCGTAGAGAAGCATTTATGAATACCTTTTTCCTGCTTTTCTTGGGTAAGTCTTCGAGTTTTGACAACTTTACATTCTCCTCTATATGTTTTTGCAGATCCTGAATCGTTTTGTCTCTCTCATCCAACTTAGATTTCATCTGTTCCACAAGGGATTCTATCATTTTTGTCTCAGTCTGTTCTTTTCCTGTTATTTGCTCGAATTTTAGTCTAGAAGTTTTTAAACACTTTTAATTAGTATGTTTAATTAATATCACATTCACTTTCAATATGCTGCTGTCACTTTTAATGAAAACAAATGTGCTTTGAATAGGGCAATTAAGATCAATTAATTGAGCGCTATATTGCTGAATCGCACAGATTTACAATTCACAAATATCAAATGTAACAAACTTTAGAGAGATGCTCATGCTTTATGATGTAAAAGACTCTGATTTTAAAAAGGGACACTGAATTAATGTTACAATCATAAACTTTTGTTTATAAACTGTGTACTACTGATGGTACATTCAGAAAGAGTTACCATGACCTTCATAAACAAATTTTCTATAAATTCCCATTACCTTATGTATTAAGCTGAATGAAAAACAGATATTTAATTTAAAGGTATTCTCTGTTTTCAATGTAATTGATCTAACTGATGAGTAAAAGCTCTTGAGAAACTTGAGGGTGTGGTTGCAAATAAGGTCAAGAATAACACCAGAAAAATAATATTTATTAAAACCACCCCCAAAAAAGATAATTTATGAGTAGGGTAAAGTAAAAATGAAGGATGTTCTATAGTTCAAATCATATTTTATAAAAAGATTAATATAACTTTGACAAAGTTGTTGGCCTAATTGTGTGCTATTCATAAATGTTCGAATATGCCTAAATGGTTGGAATCCATTATTTTTAACTAATGAATACTGGAAACACTTACTTGTTTTCCTCTAAACATTTTTTAAGCTCAGATATTTTCCCAACTCTTCCAATTTTAGAATTGTTTCCTGCTTGCTTATCACACTCTGGTGTAATTTGTAATTTTCCTAAATTTTCTTTTGATGATTTCTTAACAAGTGGTTTTACTGATTCAGAATGTGCATCATCTTTCACTGTTGCCCCTGTCTTTTTACCTTGTGTGTTTTTAGTTCGAGCCCTGATTTGTGATAATTTGTTGGCATATACCTAAAAAACAAATCATTAATATTTATTATTTTGACTTAAGACTTTGACAGATTACTCACACCAACCTTTGTTAACCTCTTTGAGACTAACCTCTACTTGCTTTTCCTTAGAATTTAACTGTGATTCATTCTGTTTCAATGTTTCCTTGATTTGCATTAACATATCTTGCTGATGCTGAAACTGATCCTTCAAATCCTGAACATCTGGGACCAGGACAGGAACAGTTTTCCCAGTCGCTGCTGATTTACTTTGCAATGGAACCAGGATGGGGACAGAAGAACTGTCACCCTCTCCTTCCTCATTTTTTTTGGTAGATGCAGGGTCCCAAAGCATTTTTTACGTATCTGAAAATCAGATTGTATTAATTTATTCATAAAATTCATATCTATAAAGAAGTCATATTTTATTTCTTGTCTAGACGAATTATGTGACCAACGTGATAATGTTTATTACTAAATGAAATCTTTACGCTTTTTCACTAGGTTCAACGGGAGTAGATTTAATCAATTGTTAATGCATGTCATTGACGTAATCGTCCGATGGATATCATTTTAGGCAAATTGTTTACGTGGCCAAATTCCAACGTGACAGCGTACCGAGAAAAATACTTCCGGCTAATTCACTTAACACTTGACAAGCATTCAGATATGCAACGAAGAGCAAAATCTGCTCGTTTAAAAATAAAACAAGAAATATGGCCGACGTACATTTGTCACCGTATTGGAAATTTAAAAATAAATCCCAGGGAAGTATTCATTGGTGTGCGAGTGGCAGAATTATATCAAATCCAACTTCACATTTATGTCAACCTTTAACGCGTAAAAGTACCCGAAAACCGTGATGAATTGATGGAAATTTTCATCCGTTTCTTCCTCGCAGGCCTTCACCTATTTTCAAACTCAAACCAATTCGTGTTTTCACACCCTCTCATTTACGTCACGCGCGTTTGCTGCTGCCACTGCGGTCAAGAACCCCGACGTTTCTGAAAAAATGGCGTGGGCGGGTAACAAAGTTTTAAAAGTTTGCCTGAGACAAGATGTGTTGTTGTTGTGACTCAACATTATGAGTACCATTCTTATGGTCCTCTTTTGGGTACTCCCACGGTACCCCTTTTTCTAACACTCTGTTCATCATAATTATGTCGAATGAATGAAGACTGAAGTTCTCAGTTTGCTGATCAGCCATTGACCAGTTTCTACGAATTATTCAATTATCAAATATTTTATGGTTGATTAATTTTTCACTTTCATTATTGGTGTCCTTTACCTGAAAAAAGCCAAAAATAATTAATCATTATTAAGGTTTGATATTCATTAATAAAATCCATTAATTTAAATTGCGACATATTATTTATCTCTGGGCATTTGTTTTCTGTTTATTTCCTTACCTCCGTACAACCGGATTCACAATAAATTCCATTAGATGTCATTTGTTTTAGTTTTTCACCATTAATTATTAAATTGTACTATTCTATAGTTTTTTTAATGTAAACTAATTGTTCATTTTTACGCTTATTAACTCCGACTTATGCTCTTGCCAAAAGTCGTCTGTTTTAAATTTGAACACACGACGTAATTCAAGAATCAAGTTCATTGTGTAGTTAAAACATTGCGAGTGGAGGGTTCATATTTTCAAGGGCAAAAACAACAATCGAAAAAAGCCATTATGCAAATTGCAGTTTAGTACGGCACGGTTTTCTAGGCTAAACTTTAGAATTGTAGAGTGGACCAAGTCGAGAAAATGGCTCGTAGAAACCACAACAAAAAGTTGATGTGAAACTAATGTCGCCGTTTCTTATTAAAAAATTACCGTTACGTGCCAGTCTAGTCGAATCCTCACTCATTTACAACTAAGAATCGAACAATTAAAAATTAATCGAGGTGTTCAATGATTTTTATTCGAATAGGGCTACGCAAATCAGTACCGTCAATAATAAATTGAATTCAGTTTATCACATTATATTTGTAAATTGTGCCATTACAGTTGCGCGGATTTCAGAACGCGGTACGTACACGTCTAATTCTCGAACGAAATACATTTCGTTACATTTTCGGTTACATGTAAATGAAGTGGACGAACAGTCCACACCGATCATATTAAATGAGGTCGGATCCGTTTCTTCGGACTTTTGTGAGAACACGAGGAGAACGAAGTATCATGTCAAAACGGACGTATCCTCCGTGAAATATTTCAAAGGCCAACGTGGTTTTCCGCTCGTCGTCAGGTTGGGACTTGGAGACGAGTGTATCACCACCCGAAAATGAAATTGAAACCCTCACCCTACACCTGTTTAAATCAACTATTCCCAAGCCTTTTAAAATTTTAAATGATAAATAACAGAAAGTTGAAGTTGTTTAGTTGTGGCGGGGTCTCAACGGGGGCCGAAACCGGTCTCTTCTGAAGTACGTGTGATGCCACGTTTAAAAATTAAGCGAAATGGAAAAAACGTTTTATTGCAAAATTTCACGTAGGAATCCAATTTTCACCAAGACATTTTCCCGTTTCAAATGTTAGAAAAACAGTGTCCGCAGGAGAAATCGACCACATGAGGGAGGTAGTCGTGTAGCGAGCGTGAAAGGAAAAACATATATATGTATACAGAGACACATTAAAAAAACCCTGGAATGTTGTCAAGTCGACAATGAATCATTTTCGACAAAGGACAAACTTTTATTTCCTTCGAAATTTCCGTTCGGCGGAAGGAAGTCGAACGGTTTTTTTCTCGTTTGCGGAAGCAAAGATGGCGGCGAGACGTGGATGACGAGTCCTCGACACAAAAGACCGAATTTTCCGGATCATTAAATTTTTTATTCGTTCAGAAAGAAATCAGAAAAACTGTACTAACCGTGGAATGGAATTTTACGCCTTCGAGAATCGAGAAATGGAAGAAAAATCAAATCCGACGGCCGTGGTGACCAGCGAGCGGAAATCTGCAAACGGTGGAAGTAGACAGTGACGGAGGAGTGGAACGACAGACAGAAGTAAAGAAGTTAATTCGACAGAAAAACGATGGTTAATTGCCACATCGTGCATCTGTTTACTGGTCTGGCTGTTTTCAGAGAACAAAAAGGAGCCAAACGACCGTTTGCTGACGTTTACTCTGATTTTGGTTCGGTTACCAGTGAACAAGTTGAGACCTGTCGCAGGTTGACGTGGGACCACACGTTTTACCACCAAGTTTCAATGTCTTTTTACATAACTACATGTGAAAACTTCGGTGTAGACGTGTACATACGCAAGTGTGTACCTACGCACACATTACAAGATGGACTCTCGATGTTCGGGGCTTTTTCAAAATATGCACACTCAAGCAATGCACACTCTGACACCGGAATTTCTCTATGGTTATTTTAGTGATCGTCAACTTTTTACAGAATACGACGGCGAGAACACGTTCGGACAGGAGTCCCCGAGTTTCTGGTCAGGCACACATACTTTGGAAAGTCTTCTTCCCAACACTACACTAAAACTTCTGTTCAAGGAAAAGACAGAAATAATCAGCCACAAGGATCCCTGACTCCCGTAAAGGACATCTTGAAGATTACCAAACATCAAATGAAGGAACCGAAACCAGAATTCGAGTTGTTTGTAGTGCACGAGACTGCACCTGAACTCGGACACTCTGATTGATCAAATTAGTTAGGTTGGGTCGATTTGTTTAGGAGTTAACTTAAGAGTCATGACATCCGGTCCATCGTCAAGTTACCATTGCACGATCGCTTATGTTTAACATACGAATACCTTTGCGTTTAGTCAGGTATGCCCATGCTTAGCAAAACAGTAACGATTTACTTCCTTGCTATTTTTTTTTTTTTACACTAAAAATTCAATTTGTGTGGCCGCCGATGGAACGAAGTTTAGTTTGAGTGCGACGAGTAGACGGAGAGGTTGGACTGTAACGGTCGAAGTGTCATTTTTCAGGGGGTTGAATATTCCTGGGATGAGGATTTTAAGGTAAGATTTTGGTTTTTTTTTATCTCGTGGTACTTTCCAGGGCTAGATAAGTAACTGATTATTTTGTAAGGGTAGTTTTCCGAATTTGAAAGGACATGTTGGCATTTCGTTGAAGCCAAATGTCGTTTCCGTTTTATAAATTTTAACTGGGAACTTGTGTTGTTTCCGTGCTTTATTTCATATTTAGTTTGGTTTTCTTTAATTCATTCTTTATTTAAAAGTTTTATTATTATTTTTTTTTTCAAAAAAAATCACACCACAGGTAAAGGAAGGTAATGGAAAAATAGTACGTGGTAGAAAGAAATATTGGTGACCTTGGAGCAACACCTTTTTCAATTTGACTTGCTATTATTCATTTTGATTGGTTTTAATTTTTTTTGTTTCTATTTTCCATTATTGCTCTCTTGCTCGTACACTTGTTCCCTACTAATGTAACTTTTACGTAAATATATACATGAGTCTTCAGGTGACAGAAGAACAAGGCAGGTATTGATATTAAAGGGAGGGAACTCGGTAGTTGCTCACATAATAGTTGGTAATAATAAAACAAGTAATACTATATTTTTGTTTTATCGCATTTATATACATAAATAAAGCTTATGTCGTATATGTAACAAAATAACGCTTACAATCGACGGATCAGTTAAATCTTGTGTGAATAGTCGGGCATTGGTCGTTAGTCCAACTGAAGAGATCAGTATGTGCAGCCACAGATGGATACCCTCATCAAATTGACGTTTGCGGTATCGGGAGAATGTCAGGACAAAAGAGGACAGAGCTGGACAAAAAAAGGACAAATATTCATTTTCGGTTTTATTAGACGTCTGTTTGGACGTTTCGTTGTTTTCGTTTGGCAGTTGAAAATAACCCACCCCCACCCCCAAAAAAAAAGAAGTTGTACACTTAGAAATAAGACCGTTGCTAAGGTTTTCTTTTATTTTTTATTTTCTTATTGAGTTATTGCCTGGTTATTTTATCTTCGTGCACGAGAAACGTTTCAAACCAACGATTCGAAGTTCTTGTGTACCATGATATCCGTGCTCCTCAGTAGTTTGCACGATGAGTAGCATTGCCAGCAGCTGTCCTTCTGATTCAGAATTATTACACCATCACTCTTACAACAAACAATTTTAAGTTACGTAGCCTCGTGAAAAAAATACGGAAACGCGTAGTGTGAATTGAAAATATTTTCATCGACCGGTCTTCTCGTGGAACTTGGAGACCGAAGTTAATTATATGAAGAAGCCTCGTTAAATATATATTAAAAGCCGAGTGTAAAGAAACGAGACTGAAAGACCGGACCGAAGAACCGAAATTCAAACATTGAAGTGGCCCGGTTCGGGGCAAACCGGTAGAAAACCTCTCGAGACGTGGGAAGAATGTTGGAAAAAGAGGAGCCGCAGCAAAGGTTCGGATCATCCACGGAAAAAGGATTAAGGTTAATCCTTTGAGTGAGAGATACGGGACGAAATCCGACAGTGAAATGGACAAATAATTACCGATGAGTGCAACTCGAAGTTTTTCCTTTGGGGGTCGGGGCGCCAAGGAAAGCCAAGGGTCGCGAAGGAATGTCGGAAAAGACTTTTGCCCCCGCGGGGACTGGTTGGAAATAGAAAAATAGACCCGTCAATGGTTTCAGGTGTAAAGAAGAAAAAAAAGAATGGTAAAAGCGGGAGGGTGGAAGCGGCGAAATAATCTAGTTTGGCCTCCCTGTAAACCTAAGGGTCGGCTCTTTCCTTAATGGACTCTACGTCTGATAATGAAGCTGTCAGTTTATGTCGGACAAAGGACCATTTTTTATGTCGTTCGAGACGTCTATTGTTTCACGATGACGTAAAATCAAATTAATAGATTTCGTAAGGGTGAGGGTTGCACGGAGGACTGTACAAGCACGAAGAAAATAATCAATACCGTTCGATATTATTGACCGCGGTGGGTACTGTCTAGGGTAAAGGGTGGAGGTACCTCCAACCAAAAGAAAATTTTCCAAGGGGTTGGCGGTCCATTTTGACCGGTTCCCACATTTCTTTCACCACCTTTCTTTTTTTTTACAAATATTGAATTTCACTCAGGTCCATTCTGGTTTTACTTTGTGCTCCGGGTGCACTCGGTTTGCTCTCCTCGAAAGCTCCGGGAGAAGGTTCAAACACGTGGGACCTTCACTTTCACCCGGGGAGCCCGAAAAAATTTCGTAAATAAGAAGAAGATTACGAGAGAGGTTCTGTAGATTTATGAACGGGTTTCCTTTTTCGGTCCTGCATCCTCCATTAGTGGAACTCTTTATTATTACAAATCAACGGAATAACAATAGGCCGGGTAGTCCGGCTGTTCTCACACTGGCGCCGCCATTTTTGAAAGGTCAGAAAGGTAAGGTAAACCATTTCGATGTTCTCCTTCTCAAGTCTCGTTCTTTGTCTAGCTGGTTTCATTCTCTTCCCTCCCCCTCCCCCGAATACAAATTCACTTTGATTGTGATGGTAATTTTTTTGGTTTTTTTGTTTTTTTTTTTTTACTAAAAACGCTCCCGGATAATCTGAGAAGATTTACGGGTGAGTCTTTTCCACCTGAGAATTGTGACTTTTTATGAGTAGCACCCCTCGACTCGTTTCTTTCTCCCTGTTGAAATTTATTACGAAAAGAACGGAGTTAAATTTCACGGGACTTAGACTTGTTTGTCGAAGAATTATGGATGACCCAACCGCCGGGTTCGGTTCACGTCTCAAGCAGTCGGAATGCCGTGGAGAAGTTAATGGAGTGTTAGAGTTTTCTCTGCTAGGTAACGCAGTCACATTTAATTAATTGGTACGTTTCTTTACGCAGGTTAAACAGTGTGTACCTGTACTGTAACTTAACACGATGCAGAAAATGGGTATATGTGCCGATCACGGGTTCGTGGAATGAATACTTAAGTGAAATACAAAAAATACAATACACAGCAGTGGTGTGCGGATCACCAGGTTTTAAAAATTAGGTTATTACTTTTATTATTATACTCTAACGTATTTGGTTATATTACATAGGTAACTCATTACGTTGAGCATTGACTTCGTAACCTCATGTTTCGGTAGTGTACGTGTAATGTACGTGTTAGTGCTGCATGCTGGACTCAGACAAAATACAAGATTGCCCATAAATTAAAAAAAAAAACCTACAAAATTGACAAAATAACAAGAAAAACAAAAAAGCAGCACGCTTTTGAAATAAGTAAAGTTCTCATCGTATAAACATACACACGATTACAACACACACTACAACATAACATATGTTAATATAGTCCCGACGTCATGGCGGGGTAAATTTTCGGTCCCAGGCATAATTCGCTAACAACACGCTGGCCGACGTAAGACCACGCGTCTTTAGAATGTTTTTAATACTACTTACTGCTCCTACAATTTAACTACTACTCCATAATACTGAAACCCTTCACTAAGTGTGTATAATGAAGTGGGTACCGGTACAACATGTCCAACCCCGTGTTTCCTCCGAGGCAGAGACCTTTGATGCCTTGAATGTGTTGGTGTCATTTTGTGAAGTGTGAGACCTTCGTGGAATTAATGCCGTCACACTTAATTAAAGCCGTGGTACTACACTCGTTTTTCTTTGGGAAATCTCATTACAAACCTCGGTCGCCTGAGTGTGATTTGGTAATACATCCTGGCAGAGTAGTCAAAGCTTTTTCGGGCTGCTGTCTCGGGCCCTTCTTCGCCATCTTCCATTTCTTTGTATTCCATTGTCTAACTGTCTCTCTCTCTCTCTCTCTGCCTCCCAAGATGAACAGATTAAATTAAGTAAATTAATAACGTAAATTAGACGGCGTAATAAGTTTGTGTTTCCCTGTCGAATCTACTTTCTTATTTCTTTGTCCTCTGCGGGAGTCCTTTTGTGATGAATCCGGCAAAACTGCACGAAACAAGGTTCCCTAATTAGTGGACTCGGACAGATGATGGATTAATTTTCGGGGAATTGGAAAGCTGAGTTTGAATAAAATTACATATATCAATTACGGTAATTAATTCGAAAATTAATAATTGAAAACTGTTTATTGTACGGCGGTGTAGAGGTCTCGGGACCGACTGTCGAGGGTGATTTATTAATTATTTGCGGGTAGCACGAATCGATTAATAATATTCCGATTGTTGTAATATTAATTTACTATGAGAATAGTTAATGAATGCCTCACGCGTACCTGTTGTATTTAATAAATTGATATTGGGTCGGAGGGAAGGTGACCAGGGATCAGCGCGGGTGTAGTAGCACTCCTTGTAGATACCCCAGTATTATTTGTAGTTAAATGGACGTGGGCGTGCTCGCGAATTAGAATGCATGTCCGGCAGCCGTCAGGTCGTTTCCAAAGTGAACGGTCCCTATATTATTTAAGGGCGTTTACGTGTGCCAGTGGACCTTTGAGCCGGGGCGGATTCACCAAAGTCCAAACCTAAAGGAAAAGCTAGAAAAGAAGAAAATTGGATATAAAAGTTTTGATGGGGGGGTGTCTGTGTGCATGTGAGTGAGAGAGAGAAAACGGACCCAGGCGTGACTCGGGTTTCAAGCAAACTATTTCCGATCACTGGAATTTCAATCAAAACTATTTGTAGGCCATCCCCAAAATTGTTCAACTACCGGTGTGACAATCGTCTTAAGTCCGTCCGTCCCAGGCTCTTTTATGCCTTTCTAAGTGTGCCGTACCAGAAACCGGATAACCCCTGGTTCTTTTCGCTTCCCATCGCCCCCCACGGAATTACAATTCTGTCGTCGTTAATTGACTTTCGAGTACGTGGGTAGATGGAAGAATTCAAAGGAGTAGGTTTTCGGTCGAGATATCCCACCGGCAGCGTAAAAATGTACTTTTCTGGTAAGGAGTCGCGTCGTTTTATTTATTTTACCGTGGCCCGTGTGGGTTGAAGACGCTTTAAATGCTGTAACTTTATTGTTGTACTGAATTCGAGTACTCTTTTTGAAGTCTTGTGCTGCTGCCGTGGAAGCAAGCCAATGCGAAGGTCATTGTTCTGGCAGTCGTCTGTCGTGTACGCAGATTTTTTTGTACACAAATCCTGGTTCTTATGAATGTAGATGAACATGTATGGATTTGAGTGGAATTGTACGGTTTTTCATTACTATTTCTTGAAGCATGAAAATGGCAGTTGATTCCGAAGGATGTAAAAAATATTGCACGTTTGCTAGTCGGAAGTCCCGTGATCTGATTGCGAAACATAGTGTTGTGTTTTGTTGGTTGTTGTGTTTGGTTTTACATGGAAATTCCCTATACAATGAAAATCTGGAACTCACGCCCGGGGCGAAGCTGTCTGTCGTGTGACTCGCAGTTGAAATTTTTGAAAGAAATTATTGGTGTTTCGTTAAGAGTTACTTTACATGTCTCGTGCTGATGAAACCAACAGCCCGCGTCAGAAGAAGGTAAATAAGTGGAGTATAAAATTTATGAAGTGGTGTAAATTGCTCATCTGTCGTTTGGATTAATTACCGTTTGTCACGTAGACGTGGCATTGCTTTTCTCAAAACCTACCCTTCCCGGTGCTTCCTCCCTTTCTGTTTCAAGTTGATTAAAGATTCGAAAACGTGTTTTTAAATAAGGATCAATCACTCGCGTGTACGAAATTGATTCTCCCAATGACTTTTCACTAGATTAGATGAGATGATTAATAGACAAACTATCTGAGAGAGAGAGAGAGAGAGAGAGAGAGAGAGAGAGAGATGGCTGACACTTATTATAGTTGGATTAGTGACTGTATACGATCTCTCGTGCGTTACGTTTACATCTGACGATGTCAGTGCCGCATGTTGCTACGTCTGACTACTACAATTTTCCCGCTAATCGAATTTCCGGAAGCTTGTGCTACTCCTAGAAGTGTAACATCTACCCTGAGGAAGAACTTCCTTGGAAAGTTTATTAGTAGTACTGGTTTCCTACTGAATCCTCTGGTTTTTGCTAAATTACTGCTCAGTGAAGGTTGAGGTAGGGAGTGAGTTACCAAACACGACTTTTGCTACTTGTAGTTTATCCATAATTAATTATGTATGTATTTGTTTATCATCTTGGTGGTGTTCTCCTTCTACTATTTTTGCCATTTTCAAAGTGTTACTTGCAACCAATAATATTTTTATTAATAGTCAGTTATTTTAATTAATTTTAATAATAACTGGATAATAATATTTTTATTGCATTGTGTTTTACATTGTATACTTTTATAGAGAGGCAAATTATATTTCTATTATTTATTTAGACTTCACGTAGGCGTGGGGCTGTTGTCTTTCGCAGGGCTTTGCCAGCTTACATAAATAATTTATTAAACATGTGTTAATACTTCGCCGCGCAGAACATTCGTGATATCTTTAGATTGAGAATCGCTACACTTATTATTCTAGGTGTGTGGTGCACAGAACTGCTTTAACAGTAGACCGAATGTGACTTTTACTCGTCAGCAGTCCGCAGATTTAGATGAAACGGTCAGGTACTTGGCAATTAAATGTACGGTCAACAGGTACCCCTCACTCAAAGGTTTGTTTAAACGATACACGAAATCAACCCTGTAACCAAACACCGTCGACAATTTCATTATTTCACATTAGGATTATTAGTAGCCGTGCTACCCCCCAAAGAACGCTCTCCCCCTCCTCCTGCCCCCCCGTATGTCAAAAACGTGTTTGTTATTTGAGATTTGAAGAGAGTCAAAGAGCCGTCCAAAAGCAAATCTTGACCTGATTAAACAATTGTAGATTTTTCAAGCGTGGCGGGTTGACGGTGCGGGTGGGGATGGAGTGAGTGGTTGTAAGGAGGGAAGGCATCGGTCCTCTCCTGTTTGGAAAAAGGGAAAAATAACGGGAGTAAAGCAAACTGATCCGAACGAGGAGAGTCAGGAAATGTCGCTTTCTCACCTGTCCCACCAGCCGTCGACGGCTCGTTGCCCAGTGGAGAGCCTTAAGTCTCGTGGAAAATCCTTTCGTCAATCCTTCCGGAGTCGGAAAATTTACACGAAAATTCTGCTGAAACCTCGGAAAACCTTTTCCCTGAATTATTAACCGGACGGAGGGCCCTCACACCTTTCCGCTCTGGGCCCACACGATTTTCTGCTTCGGGGCCCTCCCGTCCACCTTTCTCTCTCTCTCTCTAACCCTCGCTCCTTTTGCCATAATCGTGACGTTATTAATTAGAAAAAAAGGTGAAAATCGCTGATTAATTTAAAAAGAATGAAGTTGAACGGGGGGAGGAGGAGGAGGAGGTGCGCGATGAACAGTGAAAAAGGCTGTCGATGGCAAAAATGTGGAGTTGCCTTACCTGGAAAAATGGCGACTTGAACAGTTCCACTTGGGAGTTTTCACGATTTCGCATAGTGAAAAGGTATGTTACGAGAAGTTGAGTTTGCGAAATCCCTAGATCATCCGGATACCTTTGAGGAGTTGGCAAACACCTGAGTTTTAAAATTTCAGGTTTAATTTCGTCGGCTTTCGAGGGGAGAGCAAGGGAGAGTGAATTTCGCTGCTGCAAGTTTAAAAGCGTCCTGCTACGCCACGAGTCAGGGGACGGGTGTGAATTTTTGTAAAATTAAGTTTGAAAACTGACAACTAACTTGTTCGAAACTTGTTTTAAAGTGATGCCTGACACAAGTCGAAGACCTTTCTCAATTTTTTTAAAAGCAAAACGGACACGGTAGTTTTACTGGTGAGCGTTTTGTGGGGTGGGTACTCTACCCTGCCAACTGTCGGAACCGTAGAGCTGGCCGTTGGCTGTTGTGTTTGTACTTAATTAGTCCTAAGTATATTTCTCCTACAATTCTCTCTCTCTCTCTCTCTCTCTCTCTCTTACCATCGAAAAGCACTACTTTCTTGTAACAGTTAACCCCTGATAGACATACCGTCACGTGATACTTGTTCAATGACTTGTGCACAACCCTCGGTGGCACCCTCGGTAAATTACATTGGTCGAGATATTCTTCCACAGTGCGAATTACGTAGCATTACGGAACGGTTAATGCGTCTTCTTTCCGCCACAAATAATACGTTACAAGTCGTCCGAGTACTTTCTACCGAAATAAAATGGAACATCCCTTAATTACGTGGTGGAGGATAGTCAACGATACATCACCTCCGGCCGGGTGAGAGATATTTCCCGTGCGGCTTCGTGCCGAAGCAGAAAACAGGTTTCTTTCGCGGGATCAGACATAGGAAATGCATAAAAAAGCAGTTAAGCCGGCGATGAAGCAAAAGGTTGGCGAGAACGTGTTGCGGAAATGGGAATAAAGGACCTGAAATGGAAGCGATTTTAGAGAAACGATGGAAAGTCCGCAGAGTGAATATAAAACAGGTGCAACCCAGCAATTTTTAATACGATTGCGTGCGTTCGAGTGAGTCCATTTGTGAAAATCCGGCAAGGTGCCGGGAAGAACGGGTACCTTACCCGATGGCTTTCAACTACTCGAGGAACACGTTGGTGAGGTCACCGACAGGAAAGCGACGCCTGCTTGCACACGGCCGAAGTTGTCGATTGCGTAAAGTGAATACGTGGGACTTAATTAATAATATCGAAAATGTATAAGTAATTAGTGTGAATAATACAATAAATATAATATTGTAAGTAAGACCTAATGGGTACATACACGGGGAACATTAAACGGGGGTCGTGAACTACGTGTTGTAAGATAAAATGTGTTACATACATATGTATGTTTCGTAGGAAAAGTGGTTAGATCTCAACTGGATAGATCAATAAGTCTGTGAGATTTGTGAGATTAATGTAACTATATCGAACTGGTTGCGGTTCAAATGTGTTTCCTGGGGGAGTTTAGACAGTTAGGGAATTTTAAGTGTAGTAGACTTGGGTATTAAGTTAAAATAGTTGTGTGCGGTTTGTGTCAAGCCGGCAAGTTGCGTATTTATCAGCCGGCTGTAAACTACGGAAAATTTTACGTGTATTATTTTATGACTACAATATAATTATGATAGAAATAGTACACATTACAGTACAATTTACATAAGTTAAGTGGTGAAAAATTGAAAGTTTTTTGTCGGTGATGAGGTGCTCTTTGGAAGTTGTACGACTTCGAAGAGAAATAAAAACGAAACTAATTGCACATCACCTGTATTGAAAATTAAAATGATTTGTTTGAGAGGTGAACATTCGCAGGAACAAGGAAAGAAGGCGGTCGGAAATGAATTGTATAAATTGTTGTAGTAAGAAGTAGTGAAAAAAACATAAGAAATTTTAAACACGCAGAGAGAGGGAGAGAAATGGTATAAAGGTCGTGGAAGAAGAAAAACAGCGTAGGGCGAGGGAGCAGAGTTGAGAACGCATGAAGGATGAAAGGTTTCGTAACGTAATTTCGTATATAATTTTTAGTTTTGCCAAAAAGTCAAGAGCGTGCAATTTTCCACGGTTGACTTTGGTAGATGACGTGTAGAAATCAGTGTTTTTTGGCGAAAGCAACATGGAGCGTTGGAAAATTTTGTTCGGCAAAGAACGGGAGCGAAGGAGAAGAAGAAGAAGAAGAAGAAGAAAAGTGTGGTAGGAAAACATTTTCTCTTCGTGTTCCAACGGAAAATTAGCTGACACGTGCAGGTGAAACGGAAGGAAATGGTTTCCTAGTGAGGAGAAACGGGTGCACAAGGCGAGTCCTCCTAACTCTTTCTTTCTTTCTTTTTCTGTTGGTTCTCCTGCCGCTGCCACCGCTGCCGCTGCTGCCACTACCCACAGTCTCCTTGTTCACTTTTTGTTTTACGATCCAGATGTGATTGGGATACATATCGGCGGCCATCGTCGACCGGTTCGAGAAGGCAGAATGTCAGATGGGTGGAACCTGGGTGAAAGTAGCGGGATCAGCAATTTTTTCTCTCTTTCACTTTTTCTATTAGGAGATCGAAGAAAGCGACGGATTGTTCGGGACGTGAACGGGAGGTGAAAGTAGCGGAAGGCATTGGGTCAAACGTCGGTAGAAAAAGAAAATTCCGGAGTGAAAGAGGAAGATGTGAAAGAGAAGGATCACTTTATGTTAAAATCTAAAAAATAAAAATACAAAACCGGGCAGTGCCTGCTAGACACTAGACTCGAATACAGTAGATTTAAGTATCAGAAACATACGGAAAAGGCTTTTATTGTTGAGGTCTGATGGACGGTCAGACTAGGAGGAGAAGACAAGTCGAAAAGTCGGCGTTGAAGAAATCAATCACCCGAAAAATTCGATTACCCAACCGTAGGATCAGAGAGCACCCCTGTGATCTCCATGTGTTATGTGTACACAAACGACATAAAGGAACTCCCTCTTTCCCTTTCTAGCCTTTACCGAAGTGTTACATACAGTTTCTTAAGTTACCGTTACATAAAGAAATTGACTTGTTACCAACACTCGGCCGCCATATTCTTTTTCATTGAGCAACGTGCGTCGGCGTTATTTTTATATTGCACGGTTTGAAATCCGATAGAAGTCTGGCGAGCGAACCGAATGTCGAGGAAAGCTCTTCAGTCGCTGTGTTGACACGGCGCGGCGAGGAATCAAAATTAAAATATTAGTTATTATTACTTTGAAAATTTGAAAACGAGCGAGAAATGAAATCCTTTGCCGGGTCAAAGATTCGACTCGAAGTTTGATTTTCAAAGGGAGTGTTGAATTCGTTTGGATTTTTACAGGGGCGGTTGTATAAATAAACGGGGTCTAACAAGGCCGGGTCGAATTCTAGTTCAAAAATAGTGAGTAAGCAGAGCGGAGTAGTTTTCCGGGGAGGCTTATTAATTTTGTATCGGGAGAGAAAGGAAGTTCCGGGGGGGGGAGGCCCCCGTGTCCCGACGAGTCCGGGAGGTGGGGGAGGAGAAATCGGCGTGAAAGAGAGAGGTCCAGGAGGACGAAAGGATGAAAGGCTTTCTCTCCTAACCTTTCCGCGAACCTTTAGAGTTCGTCGTCCGTCTGCGTTGCCGCCCGGTGTAAACATCCGGACGGGAAAAAACGGGATTCCGGAGTAGACCGGGACGCGGCGACGGAGCCCGGGAAAGCTCGAAGGAGTCCGACAGGGAAAGCTTCGCCGCGTGGTCCTCGTGCTACCCTCAAGTCACACGCGGTTTCGCGGCCGTCGCGGATACTCCACAGGAAAAGTCAGACGTGGCAGCAAAGACGTACCGGGAGACCGAAGACACGTGACGGGCACCGCGAGAAAGGCAAGAAACAGGGAAAGGTAAACACGGTAGGGGAGAAGTAGACGGCGAGGCCTGGCGGACGGACGGACGAAATGGTAATTTCCAAAATTATTGACGTCCTCAGGTACACCGGTGAGAAAATTGCAGAAACGGAAGAGTTGATTTTGAACCGGCTAATAAATCTCTTTTTCTTACATTTAATGGATTATTAAAACTGTTATTAACATTATTAATAATCATAACAATGATATTTAATGAACGGTGAAGTCGGTATCGTATATTTCCCCGTAAAAAGGTTATTAACAAAAAGTTAATAAATTATTATTATTCAACGATCTCTCTCTCTCTCTCTCGCTCGCACTTGTTCCTTACACTTTCTCATTCTTCCACTTTCTTTTTCAAAGTTTGACTTTAATTAAATTTCTAAACGGAAGTAAAAAAGGCGCGGAGACTCGCGAAAAACAAAGTTTTGCTTTTTTAATATATTTAAATAAACACGCCGATAATGTAAGGTCCCGAGAAAGTTTTCGTGTGGAAGACAACGGCCACGAATATTTACCGGAGAAACTGCAACTATTACACGTAACACAAAGCGAGGGAGTAACATGATGGAGGGAGTGTGGGCAGTCGGAAGTAGACCGAGGGAGACCACAAAAGGCACCTGGTGGAGTAGCTGCAGGGTTTGGTGATAGTTACCTGTGGTGTTTGGAGGCGGCAGTAAATAGTTGACCTGTAAATTGTAGAAGACGTCAGCAACAGTGAAGGACTTTGTAGAATAGGGTGACAGAGAGAGAGAGAGAGAGAGAGAGAGAGAGAAGGGAAAGTGTATGCAGACAAGGCGGTTGAAACGTCGTTGATGAGTAAGTAGCGTAGGTACCAGTAGGAGAAATCACAAAGAAATAATATTTGAAATTGGTAGAAATACATAATGCGTACAAAAGAGTAAGATTTTTTTACAAAATCAATACAAAAGATGCAGCAGTAATGACAGTGTGTGTGAGAGAGAGAGCGACATGTAAACCCAAACAAAAGTTTCTCCTTAAAAGCCAAAGGATCGGAAAAGGTTCGACAACAGTCAGATGAAAGAAATTAAAGTTTCTTTTTTTTAGATGGAACCAGGTGCTGTGAACCGGACGAACGCGTTCCCGAGAAAAGTAGTGGAGGTGTAGTTGTAGTTGGGAACCACTCCAACTAGGGGAAAACGCGTGCTTGTGGTCGTGTGCCACTACAAGTTCGGTCCCCTCGCTACATCCCGAAAGCCGCAAACGGATAAAAAAAACCATTATTATTACCTATTAATTATGTATCGATCTATTAAATATGCAAGTTCGATTCCGCAAACTAAATTCGTCGCCTCGAATCAGAGAGGAAAGATGATTGAATTTCGTGTAGATTTCGTGCAATGTCACTCGCCATCATTTCGCTGTCGTATTCGAGTTATTAGTTTTTCATGTTTTCGTATCATTTCAGATTTTGTGTATTTTAAAAGCACGGGGGATGGGAGCAAGACATGACCCTGTGGGTGGTAGATTGGTGTAGTGCGGTGGGGTTTACAGAAATGAAACAGACAAGCAGGAAGACGTAGCCAGCCAGGGAGAAAGAGAGAGAGGCAGTTCCAGTCTTGACCTGTTTCTCATTGTATAGGAACGTCCCGTGAGAGCGAGAGAGACGAAGCGATAGGGGAAATATAAGAGAGAGAGAGAGAGAGAGAGAGACAGAGACAGAGACAGGAGGAGAGTAATAAAAAGTCGACTACAATAAAGAAGACTTGATCCTCTCAAGATCAATAAATTGAAGGTGAATCGTATAATTTAATGTTTTGCAGGGTGGAGTAAATAATTCGGCGGTGTTTACCGCCGGCGTGCTTCCATTGTAGAGTATGTACATAAATGTATACAGTATTATTCGGGTTATTCTGTACGGGATCGCAGGGAGAAATTTAATTTCCTCTCCGGAGAACCGGAAACGGGTCGCGTTTTGCAATTACTTCCGTGTAATGGAAGGCAGTAACGCGGCGTTTTAATGCTCTCTACAGTAATTCACGTCGGTACTGTAAATGTCACAGGCTTTTAGTATTCGGGGAGGAACCGGACGGCTAGAAATAGACAGATCCGGGGACTTTGACCAGGAGTCGGAGCGGTCAAGTCGGCCCGCCCGTTCTCAGGTGAATATTAATTTTCTCCCGGTTTCTTTTTATTTTATTTTATCTTTTTTTTTTCGTTTTACCTCTCGTTCGGATGTTTTATTACTAATGTTATTACCCGGTACGTGGAAAAGAAATTTCCGGTTAAAGGTTTCATCCCTTAAATTTTTTATTTGGCGTTGCCACGGTCGGTTCATATTTTTCTACGAGACTTAACAAACGCGATCGGATTCAGACCGAAAGATTTTACACTCGGGTTGAAACGAGCCGCGTAAAACTCTTGTCTCTTCTTGTGAGTACTCTCCCCGGGTAGCGTTTCTTGCCGCAGGAAGTGAACCACCGCAGGATTAAGAATTGAGTCGAAGGTCATCGAGAACCGAAGCGACGGACGCGGGTCTCTGCAATTGACCAGGTGCCGCTGTGCAAGGTGCAAAGGATTTGACACGGTTTAGAGAAATTTTATTTATGAAAAACAGAATTTAATTATGAAGAACAGAAAAAGAGGCGTACACAGGCACGGTAATTTGAATTTGCTGAAGTTGAGCGACTTACACCTTTATTCTTGGACTAGATTTACTTACTCATGTATTTATGTAAATTGAGATGATGAAGTGCACAGGTAACGGGGCTATAAATAAAATTTAAAATTCTGGAGATTGATTACGACCAATTATGTATGGTTATGTACGTGTATCTAATACGTTATGTAGTTTTGGTTATGTAATTATTGAAAATTGAAAACGGGCACATTGATACGCATGGTTAATTTGTGAAGTGTAACTACTAAATATAAAGGATTAAGATCGAATTGGGGAGAACCGTTGGGAACTATTGAAAAAGAGTATTTTGTCCGATGATTTATTTGTTGCGTAATGAAAAGATACATAATTTTATGGATTTAAATGATTTAGATTTAGTTCTGTGTTATGTGTTACACTAAATTTAATTAGAAAGAAATAAAAACCCTGGTAACCGAAGTAATTGAGCGTAGTTAACAAGTTTTATACAATGGTTGAATGACACGGGTCACGTACGGTTATTCAATACAAAGAGAAGTAGAGAAAGTTATTAAGAAATTAAATACAGAGATACATAGACTGTCAGTTATTGAAAGCAGAACTTGGTTACCTACTTAAGTAAATTTGGGTAGCGTTAAACTTAAAGCAGTTTGAAACTGCTTGCACGACTTTCGTTTATTAAGAGGAGTTAGAGAACTGCAATGCGATGTATACATAAGATTAAAAATAAATAATTATAAGTAGAATTATTCAAGTATTATTACAAGCATAAAATTCAGTTTATGGTTGTCGACATTATTAGAAGTTGACTTATATTTTATTAAATAATAATTCATGTTGGGTGTTAACTTAATCAGACTATTATTTAGGGCCGTATTTGTTTCATTCGGGGCATCTGTCCTTTTTTTCTTTTACGAGGTTCACATTCACAAAGGTTCTTATCAGGGCAATCGACCCTTGAAACTTCTCTTCTCCAGAAATGCCGTCCGTCGAAGGGAAACGTTCACTAAAACAATTGGACGATTTGACGCCATCTTTGACGAGTCGTTCGTTTCTCTGTCCCTTACATTAGTTAACAATAAAACACACATCGCAGAATACCCGTCCCAATAAAACCGGGTTAAAATGCCTTTTTTTCGGACTCGAAGGAGTTGCCTTTTGTGATGGGGCCGAGGCTAGTGGAAGTCCCCCGGGGAACGTGAGAGTGCCAAAGGCGGAAAATGCTTTTTTCTCACGTTCTAAACGACTTTTGCTAAAAAGTTTTATTGCTGATTCCACTTCTTGTTCTTATTCTTCCACTTTTTCCGCTCCTTTGTCTCCTGTCCTGTCGCCCTTTGCTGGAACCTGCTTGCGACGCTGCTTACGTCGATTTCCGATCCTTCGTTTCCGGCGGAAGCAGTTTGGAAAGCGTTCCCTCGTTCCCGAGTTCAGTTGGTTCAGTGCTGTCTTTTGCTTTCGCCACCCGGGGAAATTTCCTGCTGGTGCACCAAACCCCCTCCCCGATATTTTATTTATTTTTTCCTGTAAACGGGTAATCGGAAGTTGATCGGGTTGATCGGAGGAATCGTCAGGGTTTCCGCGGACTCGTTTGACTTGTGTGTGTGTGTGTGTATACTCAGACACACAAAAGTATTTTCCGGAAAATACTTGGTGGAAAAAAAAGAAATGCTACCACGCCTATTAAAACTTTTTCAATTTCACGCCGATCAAGTGAAGTTAACGGGCGGGGTAACACGACATTCGTCACGGTAATGAAATAAAGTGAGGAATTAGAAAGTAAGGTTTTTAATGGGAGTGTGGCGAAGTTGGTAAACCGAAAATGGGAACGAGTTTTTTTGAGTCAAATCGAAAAACGACACATACACGTGTGGTCGTGCACAAACACGTCTTCCACTGTCGTGTCTCCTGTCTGTCAAAAGGCTCGGGTAAGGATGCTCCGAAAGTACACGGCACTATATACGTAGTTACATGTGTGATAACAATGTATTCCGAGGATCTCTCGGGTGTCCCTGAGCGTCGTGAGCGTTGTGAACGTTTTGGATCATCTGATCTGGCAAAATGTGAAACTTGTTTGGTTACTTAACACCGTAGTATAAATAAACAACTAAATAATGTAATGTATGGTAAATAAAACTCATGAAAACTGAAGTATCTTCCACCAGAAACGAGCACCAACACCGTTGGTGTGGCTTGTTCTGACGTAGTCCTCCAGGTATTCTGTCCTCCCCTATGTTCACTAAAACTTACTTATTCCCGGTTTGGAGTATCGGTTCAATAAAAAATTAATTTTGAGGCGTTAGTTATTGGTTTGTAGTGTTCAATTCTTGCTAAAAATTCGTGTATTTTGTTGGTTTCAGGGTCCCAGATGAGACAAGCGTGAGAAATGCGGCGGTTCAATTGCGTTGGCGACCCTAAAAACTGTTTAACTCGCTCGAAGGAGTCGTAACAGCATAAATAAAAGTTTTGTCGGTGTCTTTTTGGCTAAAAAGTAGTGTCGGATATTGTCAGTGCTCGAGATGGAAGTGCACCAGGTGTTTGGAATCGTAATTTTTCTGATTAATCACCTGCTTCAGTCGTACGGTAAGTTTTCTTTTTACATTAGCCTCTCCTTTTCGTCGTGACCGGTTAATGAAATTAAGTGATTTTTTTTTGTTCAAACCTGCTGCGTACCTGTACGCTCGTCCGTTTCGTTTTCTAGTACACGAGAATTTACATTTTGTACGGGGTTGTTCACATTCCGTTAACGAAGTGAAAACTCACGGAAGTTAAATTAGACCGACCACGGGCCTAATGAAGTAATAATTCTCGGTACTGGAAAAAACGTGACATCGGTCAAAGGTCTGCATGTTATGTCTCCCTAAGTAGGACCTGTTGATTAATTAATTTACCTGGTACTCCGAGAAACTCAATACCTTTTAGGGGGGGGGGCTGACATGGGTGTACCAGGGGGTTGCGAAGCTGTAAAGCTGGGGTAAAAAGGCAAGTATGAAAGCAAAAAAAAAGAAACTCGTGGAGGCAATAAATAAACGTGGAAAAAGGCAAAATCGAATTAATATTGTTCGACCGTAACGGTCAAAGTTTATTTCCACGAAAGGAACGCCGGTCCGGGGGAAAAAAAAGCGCGGGAAAATTTATGTCCAAACTATTTTCAAACTCAATCTTCGTGTAAGAACCATTAAATGATTTCTTCTCGGTCGGTTTTCCTTCATTTTTCGTTTTATTACCCTCTTCATCACATATACCACCCACCTAAGAATTGAGACGGCCTGTCGACTTCCATTCCTCGCCATCATTCTTTCGCCCTTGATTATTGAATCTTTTGCTCGGAGTTTCTGGCTCGTGAAATTATTTTTCATGGACTCTTGACTCTTTTTCCGAAGCCGGAGACCGACGCAGGGAAAAAATAAACGGCGAGAGGGTGAGGTGAACGAACACGCCGGAAGGTGTGCACGGTGACTCCTTGGGGTGTTGTCACTACCCTGAGCCGCAGTTAAATTTCTAGAAGGAATTAGAGTCGCTTATGAAATTTGTAAAAATTCATCACTGAGTACAATTTTGGAGGTGTGTCTTCTCGACCGACCTTCCAGTGTTTGTACGCGTCAATGTTGTAGGTGTGTTAGGTTTTGTAAAGGTTCGATAGCGTTTAAATTATTAGGGTATGTTAGTCATGTCTGTGGACCAAACTACTCGATCGATTAATATTATTAAATACGGTTGGAAGATACTTCTGTATGTGACTACAAATTTGAAAAACAATCTTTCAAGTTATGTGTCTCGTGTTGTTCATATGATTTTGTCCTCGTAGTTTGTAGTTTGTTCGGTCGCGTCTTTGGTTAAAGCCGGGTTGTAGTAACAAGTTTAAAAATTCAGTATGAAAAAAGTACAACTCGAGTAGCGCGTGTAACAAGTATTATTTTGTAACAGAATAAATGAATACGTAGTGTTCAACGTCAATAAAAAGTTTACACTGTCTATACTGTCGAGCTTTAACATTGGAACCGTTTTTTTTTGGAAGTATAAATATTTCTTACTTGATTGTCCATCCAGTACAACACACAATTTTTGTTTGTGAATTAAACGTAATTTTAATATAAATTATATATTTATGTGTTTGTGTTTGGAAATTTGTGTTTTTTTTAAATTATAAGAGGTATTTATACTTTTATTTTGTTTTCCTTCAACAAGTTCAGCAATTGACTCAGTACGCACAATAAAACTTAAAAAATTACCATACCAATATTTGAGAAGTATACCGGAGGTGAACTTATTTGGAAACTTCAGTTAAGTGTACTTTCAAGGTGGCCGAGAGAACAACAAATTATCTGGTCACTTATTTCAATTAAGAGACAACACACGAACATCAAATTCTATTTTGAGGGACAAGGGCACAGGCAGAAACAAAAGTAGTAGTAATTTATTGGATCCACACACCCGAAGTGGTTTTCGTCCGTACAACCTTCTTAACGGAGGACGTCTTTTAAGTGTCCACAGCCGCTTCCTCCGAGTCGGTACTTCCGTTTCCGTCCTACTGTTCTTCTCATTGCAATCGGAATCCCCCACACTTTGTTCCCGTAGGGATTTTTAACCAAAAAAGAAATAATAATAATTTGTTTCGTCTTGTTCGCTTGACGCCGTCAATTCTCGTGAGAGAGCAGAGGATCTCCTAGGAGTCGAGGATGGCGGCAAGGAACCGACGCAGGGAAAAATTTTCTTTTCGAGTCGAAATAGAAGAAAATAATCGGACCGGATGTAATTGGACAGGAATTTTCTCGAATGGTTTAAATAGAAAGCTTCAATTTCCAAGTGAAACTGTTCAATTTCGCTAGAAGGTTTTCTCATCCGTTTTCCGCGGCGGTGCAGGGAGTCAGGATGAGACGGGAACCCCCGGGTTTTTTTTTTTGGGGGGGCGACCAACTTGGGCCCGTAACACCGACTCCCGATAAGATATTCCACATTTAAACGACCGAATTTCTTTATCCGGTTTAAAAAAGTTTCAAAACTTGTACGTGGGGAAATGAAACGGGGCAGGAGAAAAAGCAGAAGTGGAAGAAGAAATGGGAGAAGGAGGTTATCCGCTTATAACTGTTTAAAAAGCAAATTACTTGGAGTGGAATTGTACCGGGGGGGTCATGGAGTTTTCAAAGTATTCTTTCACGCGGTAAGAAGTCTTCGTCGTGCTGCTTTCTAACTTTTTGCTGTTGCGGTTGTTGTCGCCGTCGCCGTCGCCGTCGTCAAGCCCACGTGGACGCGTATGGAATGGTAGAGAAATTGTTTCTTACGAAATGGTAAAAGGTGGGAAAACGGAGACGGTCTGGATACCCACCCCAGGGGAAGGGATATCTGTAAGAATACAGTTGTATACAAGTTGTCGTACCCTAATTTCAATGAACTCCACTTTTAATTTATAGATAAATTAAATAAACGTTTAATAATTAACAATATTTAATTACACACGTATTTGAGTCAACGAAAGAAAGTCACCTTCTTTGTATACAATAAACTGAGCGTTTCATTAATTTTAATTTTTGTACAATGTACCTATGTAATGTATAGAAATTCTGTATAGTATAAGAGCAAACACTAGACGGAAATGTGGTTGTAGTACATCAGATAACACCAATAAAATTTAAATTAAGTAAAAAATCAACGAAAATAAAAAAAATTGTTGACGTTTGACAGCTCTTAAAAACGTGCTAAGGTGTGCAGAAGCATCGGTGTAGAATTTAAGTTAAAATTAGAGAATCATCAACTACCTCAGTACCCAAACATCCCAACCCAACTTGTGCTATTAACGTAGCCATTTTAGTTATTAATATTACTCGTGTACTAACATATTTTATTACTTATCATATACCTGGCTTCGGTGGTCTGTAACGGATACCAAAGATCTAAGATACAATTAGTCCTTAGTTAGTAACTGTCATTATTCTGTATAAGGGAAGAAAGGAAGGGATGAGTCGGATTTTACTGCCTTTTTGTTGATTTTCCGCACGAGGCGGACACAACAAAAAAAGGGTCATTTGTCAGCGGTCAGAGGATCGGGAATGGTACGTTAGCGGGCGGTGAAGGAGAAGCAAAGCAGAAAATCGGTCGCGCGATGGGCAAAGGGGTGGCGGCTGAAAACGATCGGAGGAAACAAACACGAGGAATCGCGACAATTGTAAGGAAAAAAAGAAGACTTTCGAATAACAAAAAGGAGGGAAAGCTCGGAAAAACCGAGGAGAAGAAGAAGAAGGACTCACTACAGAGAAGAGAAAGAGAGAGAGAGAGAAAGCTCCGAATGGAAGGTTAATCCATCACTCATTAATGATGTTATTTAACTTTGGCGGGCTCCGTGATCGCAGGGAAAAAAAGAACGGGAAAGGCAAAAAAATCCAATCAGGGAATGAACCTTTCTGCCGTGGTCTTCGTCCCTCGGCCTGAAAAAAATTTGGCCTGAGAGGAGGCCGAAATAGAGAAGAAAAAGGTTTTCATTTCGAGAACCCGAAGGAGATTCTATCTATCTATTTATCTATCATCATCATCATCATCACATTTTCCACTTAACCTTTATTTAATTTCTTTGAATAAAGTGCAATAAATAAAGTAAGTCCGGGGAGGGTGGTAGCATAGAATGAAAGTTACCCCCATCCCGGCCGGTGGAGAAAGGCCTCTGCTTCTCACCGTAGACGCCCCACTCGCCTCTGACCTTTTATCTTAATGGGTTAATGACTTTTCTTCATGCCAATTTTTTCTCCAAAGTTCTCACCGACATGCGAAACCACCCCTGTAAATCACACGGAACTCGTCGTGAGTTCTTCCCGAACCGCGAACGAAGAGTACCCGGCCGTGGACGGGGGTCGCTAGGGTGAGGGTTACAGTCCGGAGACGGACAGACACCTCCGTGCGATGCAAAAAGGTGCTAAAATTCTAAAATTCCGGCAGCTTTTTGCTCGGTCGCGAGCCACCGCCTTGTTTTGTTTGTCTTTTTTTTACCGTTCGACCGACCCTGTCGGTCCCCTCGGGCGGAGTGCACACCGTCGAGATGAGAAAAAAAAGCAACCCGGGCAAAAACCAAATGATCAATTGATCTCGAATTACTCTCACGTCAAATTTGAGAAGGCTCATAAATCTCCGTTGTCCGACAGGTGGGACCCGATGAAAAACCTTGAGGACACGACGGATACCTCCGACAAAGTTTCCACTCAGGTACGTTAGGTTACTTAATTGAGTACTTCGAGTCGGGAACGTGTAAAGTGCAGTAGGAAACATCCAACTACCTTGAAAAATTTTAAATATACATTAACCTCCTACACAAACGTTTGTAAAGGTGAACCCTCACGATAATTAATTAATGTAAATATGTATTAATCTTGAATTACACATTAATATCTACGCTAAAAATAAATAACAATTAATAAACTAAATGATCACTTAACCTGCAACGTTTCTTAAATTTTTAGTGGATTTTTTTTGCATCTTTGTATTTATTATTATTAATTTATTTGTTTTTGTTTATGTATGTATGTGTTTTGCGTTTATGTAGTTATAATTGTGTGAGGGAATGTTTTCAATTCGAGACAAAGGAGGTGAATAAGTGAGAATGCCGCCAACATTGTTAGTTATTTGTCTTGGCTAGTTTCAAATTTCATTGAAGGTCCGGAAGTTTGGACTAATAGTTTTAATAAACTATTGCAGAGAGGATGTGTGAAATTGTAGAGAATTATGTATATTATAGATGATGTACGATGATTCCAACTGAATGTTTTGAAATAAGGACTTGTACGAAAGAGGAAAATAATGTATGTGTATGTACAGACGTGTGTGAACTACTGGCACCAATTTATAATGAACGTTATACATTATATGTTCAACTCTGTAAGTACTAATAACTGCAACTACGAATGCCGGACCGGAAGAATATTCAATCAGATTAAGTATAATTATTAATATGTAATACAATATATTATAAGATACGGGTGCTGCTTTTAAGTTCTTTGATGATGGGCCCGTAGAGTGGACAGCTCCGAGCAATTTACGATTTTTAACTATAAAAGACTTCTCTCGGGATGAAATTGGATGCGGAATATTTCGCTCACCTGTGAGTGACACCAAAGGTATCTGAGGGAGGGACCGGCAAAATGGACGCTGGAAATACCCTAAAAGCGGCACCCGGCCAAATGGAAAAGTGAAAAAAGAAGAAAAACATTTCAAAGCACTTTCAAATAATGTAATAACATCTTCAACCGGAGTGCCACCATTTACAAGAAGTCTTAACATTTTACTTTTTCACTAGGTTTCCTCCCGCCCCCTTCCACTCCGCCCCGCCACCGTCCGTTTCCTTTGACGAGGGTTGCAGAGGGAAAAAAACCACCCCGTACTTTTCTCTCCGGTCCAGTCTTTAAATTACATTCTGGCGTTCCTTCCACGTCCGTTCTTTTTTTTTTTTTTTTTGGCAGGAATTCGACAGGAACTGACCGGAAACTCCGTCGAGTTCGCCATTTTCCGAATGGAAAGTTGAGCGTTTGGTTCTCGGTGAGATCATTCGTCACCAGTGCCGTATGCAGAATTGTTCGGGGAGGACAGAGAGGAGACGGTGGACTCTGTCAGCCGCACGTCCCTCGAAAGGGGTTGTTTTCCGAGCACTTTTCTTCGACCGGATGTGTCTCGTTTGTCCGCTCACCGGAAGTACCTGACGTGGCAACGCTGCCCCCGACAATCAGACCGCAAGCCAGCGACAATTTTCCTCGCCTTTTTTTCCTCTCTCTCTCTCTCTCTCTCTCTCTTTTGCCTTTTGCAAAAATATCAGGATGTGCGTGTCTGATTAGTCACTGTCGTGACCGGCCTCGATAAAGAAATAAACAAATAAAATGGAGTTGAGAAATGGCGGTCGAAATAAGCGGAGACAAAATGGCGTCCGAAACATTAGTAAAAATTGGTGGGAAAGGGCGGAGGCCTCGGCCTCAGAGTGGGAGAGAGAGAGAGGAAAATCAAAACGACCCTATTCCTAGGGTTTTTTTCCCCATTATTACCCCATGAACGAAAATAACCGTCGAGTTGTCGAGTTATGGCGGCCGTTGGCTTCAGGATCGGATGCCTGAAACTTTGAATTCGTTCGAGGCGTTAACCGTCATCACGTTGTACTGTGACCGTAATAATATTTATATTATTATGGATTCAGTTATTGGATTTATATTATTCACTTATTTATTTAGATTATTGATTGGATTCTATCGGTTCTATGTAAGTCGCAACACTTGGTAACAACGGTGACCTACAAAGTAATAAATCAAATACTGTATTAAACATCATGTATATTCAATATCAACCGATAAAACATATATTCACGGGAGTACATGTATTATATATTAAAATAACGTCTTTATGATTATTAATAAATCATTTTTTATGTCGCTGTAAAAGAAACGTAAGATGTTTTATGGTTCAAATATAATTCTTGTTACCTACTGTCTACTTGTCGGGTCGTGTCGTTTCACGCAGAACGATGCTGTTCGTTGCATTACGATCGCACGGGAAGAGTACAACGCTCAAATTTAATTAATTTAAATAGTTTTGTTTTTATTGAGTTATGTATCGAATTTTCCATTGGTTGACCCTTGACAAAGAAGGCCGGGAAAGATGAAAAGTGTACAAGTAGAGCTGGCTGGAGACGTCGTTCAATTTAATTTCCATTAACGAGGCACCACCCTGAATGTGTTTTTTTAAGCGTGAGTGTTGACACCGATTTTTAAAAGAAGTTGGACAGGACACCTGGGGGTGGGTTTCCTTTGGGGTTGGAGTTGTCCGGCGTGAACGAAGAAAAAACCCTCACGAACAATCGGCAGTGTTTTGTTGAAAAGAAACAACTGTAATTAATTTGGAGGAAATTTCCCCGGGGGAGGGCTGGGGTGGGTGTGGGAGGGTAGAAAAGGCCCTCGACGCCCCAGCGACACAATGCAGCCGGGGCCCTGGCCGTTTCAGGGCCCGGCAGCGCCCGTTTCTCGTTTGGGCCCTTTTGTCTTTCGCCGCCCGATTTTTTTTGCTGTTGTTGCCGTCGCTGTTGTCGCTCGTTTGTATTGTTCGCTGACGTTTTTTCAACGAAAACAATTTGACAGGTTTCGAAGGAGAAAGAACAATTAAGTATTGGAGATGACATATTTTTTTATTTCTTAAAATTTATGAACTTTTTATAGATTTTCCAGACGAATCTGTCAGGGCTACGTGTCCCCGCTCGGTACTCTTGAATTTACCCGAGTTTAGGTCTCAGCTGTTGGATGAAGTGATTTGGAACGAGACGAAAGCTCCCACGGAAGATTTATGTCGAAGTTATGACTGTGTGTGTGTGTGTGTGAATTCTCAACGATAATAGTTTGAATACTGATCATATTGTAACACTCACTCCGTTCCATGTTTCCAAATTTGTCTAGGTCTAGAACGCTGCAGAGCGTGCTGCTGTTGGGTGTAGTTCACTAAACCACACGGACAAGGAGTGATCTCCCATGAATTAGAAAAAAATGGCTACTACTACTGGCTACTTCTGTGTATATATCACATTACTGCACTGTAGAATTATGTTATGTGTACAAGACGACGTCGCTTTCCTTGGTGGTCCCACATCATCACACACTTGTATTTTTTCATCTCCTCCGACGGCTACGGGAAATCCCCGTGAGAACAAACCCTTAGGAGAATTTCATCTTTAAGCTACTTGTAGGAGATTTTAAATTTATTTAATTTTAATAGTTGTTCCTATGGAAAGCTCATTACTTAATCGTAATCTCCGCATCATCCGACTCGTTTCGTATCATCGTACATTCTCATTCGTTTTCCCTTTGTTCTTGTACTCTTTTTCGTTAATTTTTCATAGGATGCTCTAAGAAGACGTGTGGGGAAGATGATAGTTACGTTTGATTCAGAAGTACCGTGATGTCGGGTTTTGCACACTCCGCATCTAAGCCTAGAAAAAATAATACCTTATGTAAGTTATTAAATAATCCACAATTAATGTACAACAGAACATAACTAACGTACTAAAATGTAGAATTTAAGGAATAATTTCTTGTAGAAAGGACTTTGAATTAGAAGAACTCAATTAACAATAAAGTGGTAAAGATTAATAATTAATTATTAATAATTACTTTTTGATGGTTAATAATTTTTTTCCTGTACTCTGGCGATGTAGTAGAAACAGAAACTTTTAGTTAACGTGAATCGCAGCCAAGTAGCGGTAGCTCGCCCGGGTAGCACGCTAAATAGTTGGGGGAAATGTCGGACTTACTTCCAGTCAGACTCCGTTTGGTAGTTTTTTTTCTGGAATTTTCCATTATTTTGCCCTAATTTTAGAAATTCGTCACCGTTTCTCAGCTCCTCCATTGCCTAGCCGCCCGGGGACTATTTCCTTCTTTTTGTCGAGGAATGTCGTGGATACACACTGTCTCGTGGTCGACTAGTCAATAATTGAATTTCGCTACGAAGAATTTGAGTTTTTTTTTTTTTGGGAAGATCAGACGATCGGAAAGATCAGAAAGCCATCGGAAAAGAAAAAATAAAAATACAAAATGCTTTTTCATTTCTCCTACGTTTTTTTTCTTTTTTTTTGCTTTTTCGTCTTTCTTCCTCCTGTCAGTCTGAAGGATTAAAAATATGTCAAAAACAATAAAACCCAACTCGCAAAATATCTATATATCTTAAACGGCAGAAACGGTTTCGGTGTTTTTTTTTTGCTCTCCTCAAGAACAAGAAAATATATTTTTGATATATACAATTTTTTGTCGCAACATCGACAGGACAATAAATGGAAAATCAAACGGGAGAAGCGACACGGTTTGTTGTTGTTGTTTTTTCTCCACTTCTTCTTCTTCTTTTTCACGTCATTGACAACAGGCGCGTGCTCCTCCGTTCTCCCGTCGTTCAGGTGTTGACACGTGCAGGTACACACGTTGCCGGTTAATTCTGGTTCCCCCGCTCTCTGACAAAAAAAAGAACGTGGACCTGAAAAGAATCGAACGTTTGGCGTTTATATTTCCATCTGATTTCTGGTCTTGTCGTTTACCATTAAAAGAAACGGAAATGAAACGACGGCTGACGGTAGCAAAAGACAAATAGTTATTTGTTGTTGGTTTTACGTATGGATTTTGCGCCTGTGTAAGACGCGAGAGTTTTTTGCGTTTGAAAAAAACGTCGCCATTTTGAACGGGAACTATTCCTACGTAAGAGTGAACTTGCTGTACAGTAGGAAAATCCCTTGCAGTATTTTACAGTGTGGTCTTCGACTCGCTAAGCACAAGTGAAAGGAGTAGAAAAAGTATGTGTATTTCATACGGTTAAAGTATTAAATGTTAAATTGTGATGCAAAATTCTGTTTAGTTAGATTGTCTCACAGGAATTAAATGGTTTTAAAATTCGGGATATTGAGTGAACGTTTGCAACCCAACCTGGAGAATGTGGTGTGTAGGAGTACGAAAATTGTGTACAGAAGAAGTTATAATAAGATTAACGTTAATTAAATGAATTAATACAAAGTTATTGGTTTACCAACAAGTTACATTGTCAGTAAACATATTTTCTATACACAAAGTCTACACCACACTTAATAAAGTCATATCTAGTTAAGACTCACGGTTTCGTAAAACACATGACTGCTTAAACGTATATGTTTACGTATATGTAAATAATTCAGGTGATATTAATAGAGGAAAGGTGTCCGGTTGAGTGGAAAGGAGCAAAGGAACAAATTTTGGCGGGAAACAAAGCGGAAATGAGGGCTTTGACGTGACTTTAGATGAGACCGGAAACGATTCAAATTAAGTACATAGGTTTATTATTTGATTAAGTGTCGAGTAGCGTCTTAGATCTTACCTGGTTTCCATGACGTCACGGGTACCTGGAAAACCTTCGCCCCTGGTGTTTTTCGTATTAAAAAAACGGAATTTTTCACTTCAAGGCGAGGCTCGGTGCGAAGTCACCGTTGCGGGGTTTCACCACTTCACAGTTACCTGTTGTTTTCTTGTGTCACGTCTGGACGGCTCGGCGTTCAAATTCTCCATGTTTCATCGCCCTCCCAATCCCGACGAAGGATTACAAAAGTAATTTAGTTGAGGATTTTAGGTAGGAAGTGAGATTTTGTGGCGAATTCCGGCCATCGAATAAACAAAACGGTCTCTGCGTCACCCACGACTCGAGTTGGTTCTTTCTTTGGCTATCATTTTTTATTTATTTAATAATTTTTTTTTTTTACCTGATGCCCGGAAATGGTAAACGTGGAAACACGTGGAATTTTCGGGAGGGGGGGATTGCCAAACGGTGAAAGATTTTCTGTTTGGCTCGTGTCTCTCACGCCGAGGACCCCACGTAGTTTTTTAAATAATTGAAATAAACCGATTCCGTAATGGGAATGGATCCCGCGTTGACCTTCATTAATTAATTATGTATTTATTAAGCATCGCGAGGCATATCAGAATAATTAATACGGAGTACGTGAAATTTTAATTAATCGAAGAGTTAATGATGTTGTGTTTTTCCCGATGGGTTGCGTGTTTTCCAACCGGGTAAGCAAAAGGTTCGGTTCCCCACGACGAGGAGGGAGGCTACTCGTTTGATTCGGCTAAGTAACTTTTAATGGTTTCCCCGTAAAATTGTGTTATTTAATTTTTCAAACGTGTTAATAAAACGTAATTAAATATTTAGAGTCGGTTTACATGAAGGTTGGCGTGATGACCCGGACCGTGCACTTTACTGAAGGACTCGCACTCGCTCTCTCCGGGAGCAGGTCCAAGTTACTTTGTGTACCCCCCGTGACACACTACAAATGCTACATTGTAAGGATTTACCGAAGTTTGGTAACGTTTTGCCGTGGTTGACGTACTGCAGGCGTCCCGTATTTTGAGTTTTGGCGTCTACGGAGGAAATTAACCCCGTTGAGCTCTCGGAATTTGTTTCGGGAGACAAACCGTCACTTCGTCACAGGTTTCTTCTACCTGGAAAGGTGTGCTTTTCACCCGTACAAGCGTACCGGGCGGTTTACAATGAAGGTGGACCATCGCTGCGGTTGTTTGGCTACGAATTGTGTCCGTTTCAGTAACTTTATGTGGTTTTTTTTTATGCGTTTACGTTTCAATAGGTTGCGGATGGTGGAAGGGAAGTAGTTCGTATCGAATAAAAAATCTTTTCCGATGGCTTCGGGTGTTTGTTGCTAAATAGTCGTACTGGTTGTGTAGACTTATTATTTTTTATGGATGCGGGGCTTTGGGCCGTGGCTGCGGACGTGTAAACTAAAATAAATAACAGGTGAAGTAATAAATAGTTTTCGTGTTGCTGCAGTGTTAACAAAAATTTAATAACAGTTTGACGGTTGTGGTGGTACACTTAATTTCGTTTGTATTAAATGCGTTGTAGTATGTTTTGATAGTGTAGTAGTGGTTTTGGTGAGATGAGTTGAAATAAATCTGATTGTTATTACAAGACCCACCGAAGATCTGTTTCGAGATCACAGAAAAGTGGCATAATTTCTTTTTATTCCGGTCAGTGTAAATCTCAATCTGTCGACTGTCGGAACTACGGAGATCTGTTGGATGATCGGCTAAGGATTTCTTTGATCTGATCCGACCTCATTTTTTTTTACCTATTTTTGCAGAACTTATTTTTTGGGATTTCTATCTAAAAGGTTAGAGTTGAAGGTCGTACTAGAGATCTGTCGTCGTTTCAAAAGATCACTGCATTCGTTCGACGTGTCGGAAGATATTTTTTAGTTCCGTTTGTATTTAATTTGGAAAACGTTTGGACAGATCTAAGATCGTTACATCGTTTCTAATCTGATCAATTAAACGAGGTCTTTTAGCCAAAATGTCGGTTTCCATGGTCGGGTGCTGTCGTCGGACTCTGTTGCTCTTCTAGCTGTTGTAATCTCTTGTAACAGCACCACTACAAACAGGACAAAATGAATTTGCGCTCTTCTCGCCTTCTACCTCTCACTTCCGCCCCCCCCCCTGCTGCTATCTCTCTGAAGAATTCAAAAAAGTTTTTCCATCGTGTTGAATTGAAATTTTCTCCAGAACTTGCCGCGTGCATTTCAATGACTGGAGTTGTGCTGTCGGTCGCAAAAGAAAATGGAAATCAAATTTTACAACAATTATTCTAGACATATATTGTGCCATTGAGATGCCTCCTTTCTTATGTGTGTGTGTGTCTCTCTCTCTCTTTGTGTGTGTAAGTGTGTGTCTGCTCCTTCTTCCAGCTCCTTGCCTTCTTTCTTTTTCTTTACCTCATCTGTCGCCTTTCACATTTCAGCCTTTGCTGGCGAAGGCATTCCCCCGCACTCGCCGCCGACATGCGCCACACAAGTCCCTTTGTGTTCGCCACTTTGCCTTTTGTATTTATTATTCAAATCTTGTGCTTTCGGGTTTTTCACTCCGCGTAACACCTTATTATATATGAAATAGTTCGAAAATGCCTTTTTTGTTCTGCTCCCGTCCCGTGATATTTCCCCTTTCTCTCGAACGCTCCGAATTTCCACCTGAAAACCGACGGACAGGCGGAGAAGGAATGAGACGCGTCAGAAGCGATGGATCGCGTTCAAAATGAGAAACGGAGTCTTTCCTCAGTTGTTGGTTTGTTAAAAAACTACCGACATTTGTAATTGACGAGTTTTAATTACGGTTGCGAAGACGATCTGAAATTTAGAGTTTCCTATCAGTACGAGTAATTTTTTTGGATTGTACGGCAGTTCTCTGTCACTTCACCTCAACACTGTTATTATTTTCTCTTTCTTTATTTTGTATACCGTATGAAGATTCAAACAAAAAGTATCGTATACAGCACCTTAGTTTAAGGACCAATTCTAAGTGCAGGGAGAAGTGTAGTGGCATAAGAAGTAAATATAAAAAAATAAGAGCAACAGCGGAGGGAGCAACCATTTTGCTTTGAGTAACCATCACCCCCAAGGCGCTCCGGTCCTTTTGTCGAAGAATAATTCGTCAGGTGACGTGTCGTACATTTTTACCATCGCAAAAGGAACCGGAGGAAGTGGAGGAACGGGTCTTCTTTCACGTTAAACAAAGGAGTTTTGTTGGAAGTTTCCCCCGGAACGAAAAGTTTAAAAAGCGATTTGATAAAAAGCCTTTCGAGAAAGTTTCCCTTTGAGATGACGGGGAATGATGTTGACAGTGTCGCTGTGATGGTAATAATAATCACGCGAGCCCAAGATGTCTTCTTGGTTCTTACCAGTGAAGGAATCGGTTTTGTTGGTCAGAGGCAGAGGGTCCCTCGGTCTCTTCGGTTCTTTCTAGGCGGACGAATGAAGTAGGAAAAAAGTCGACTTGTTCATCAATCTTTCCCCGAATTCGATTCGCCTTCTTCATCTCCCCCTCTGGTGAAAGTTTCATGTTTTTAAGATCTCACATGGCGTCGAAATGTACAGATCTGACCATTCAATTTTGGTCTAATTTGAGTGGACGTGCTCTTATTACGATTGGTCTACCAGACTAGATAACGGTATGTTCGAACTTTCCCGCCGAAATGTTAGGAGGATACACAAGAGAGCGTCAGTCATTTTGTAGTTCTCCTATGTTGTCATTTTCGTATTGTAACAAAGTCTACATAAAATTTAAGAGCATATGTAACGTATTGTAATATGTTTTTGGTTAATTAACGAACGTGTCGTGAGTTCTCTTTCTCCCGTTAGTTTTATTTCAAAGTCAGGTGGGAGGCATTTATGAGACTTATGAACTTGGACTATGATTAAACTACTGACTACAATTTGAGAGTAATAACTTGTACGCAATCGTTACTTTTCTACTTATTACTATTAATAGTTTTGATGTAAAAGCTTCATTTTTAAGAAATGCATAGACGGTGTAGAGTCAGTTCGGAACTTTAGTTTTGGTGTTTATGTCTGTTGTAGTGTTAACTTTACACTCCTCGTTCTTCCTCATGGTTTTCTTCCGATAACGCGTTCCTTCTTCAGTACGGTGTTCTACTTCTTGTTTCTCTGTGTATGCATTGCCCAGTTCCGTACTCTCTGTTTTTTGTGTAATTTTGTTTTTTTTATTTCCGCTTAACCTTTATTTTTCTTCAACTATTCCTTTCGCTGTCTGCCACCTTCTCCGACCAGAGAACAACTTAAATTTCAATTTGATTTAATAAATAAGAACGATAAAAGACGAGTGAAGGAATGAAAGGAGATTAATTAAAAATTGTAGATGAAAACGGAAGAAAACCCGAAAAACTCACAGACGTGTGGACGCATCGAAAGTAGCGAGAGAGAGAGAGAGAGAGAAGTTGGACAAATCCAAGGGTCAAACCGACGTTGGAAAAATGTCCAGATGTCCTTCAGCTGTCCTCCGTGGGGACCTCCAGACGTTCCCAAGACTGAAGAGAAAACTCTCCTGACCATTTAACTTATGGCGACTAATTTTTCTTCTTCGGAATTTTAATTATATCTTTGAACGAAGTGTCGTCTCTCTCTCTTTGGTAGTGGCCTTTCCTTGCTGTTGTTTCTGTCACCGTGACCCCAACAGGAGACAATATTCTGTCGAAGAGGGAAAATGTAATTACGAAGAAGAATTCCGGTTGTCGATGTTCGTTTTGTACGCGTCTCTCCTCCGCAATCCTTTTAGTTTCGATTAAGCGTGTCTTCTGTACACGCAGACATCTCCTTCAGGGTGGCGGTCGTAGTTGTAGGATGGTTTCCGTCTCGTGCCCCGTCTGAATAGTCCGCGTGTTAGGACGTTATGTAGATGAGACCCAGCTTGACTGGTAATGGATTGAATGCGATTGAGCAGCAGTCAAAGAGTAATAGAATGAATGAAGAAATAGGTAGAGGTGAAAGAATAGTTGAATAAATAGTTGAGAGGCTGTGGGACTCGGAGGACTGATTGATTTTCCCGGTGGGAACGTTCACTTCGGTGCGAGGACCGTGTCTTCTCTAAAATTTAACGTTCCACTCGGTTTCGCTTTGTAAAATTCCTTTTTTGCCGAATTTAATTTTACCGTTAGATTTAAATTTTCTTGAAACTGTCGGAGTAATGTTAAAGGAGAGAGGGAAGGTTGCCGTGCAGGTGAGTGTGAATTTACAAGACACCAAAAGGGTGCTTAGACTCTTCCGGTTCCCGGAAGAAAGGGAAGTTCAAACTCGGCAAGACCGTCGGACGTTAGTTTCTGATCGTTAAATAGTTTATAGTAGTTTTTTTTTCTAGTTTGTGGCGAACTTACACAACCAAAGTTTGAACACCACGCGGTGTGCACCAGCGTCCAACTAAAAACTACATTCCTCCGTTTTAGTGTTGTTTCTTATTATTAAACTCGACACATTTCACTAATTACAAATATATATATAAACTTTATTCTTTAACATCGGCTGATGGCAAAAACACACCCTCTCACTTTATTAATTAGATTTATTAGTATTATTTGTCGGAGTAGATCACGTTGAGACGTTGATCTCCAGTTTTAAGTAAGATTACTGACGTAATATAATTTAACTGATTCGTTACTTGACTTTTTATTACACATATTGTTATTTTTAATATTTTATTACAATTCGTTGATGAATACTGGTCAGTCACAGTTGATCCCGAAATATTGGTAATCCCACGTAAATAAATAAATAAATCGATAAAAAAATATGATAAACGTATTAGTGCGGCAGATGTAATTATTTTAAAAATTAAATAGCAAAAAATGCAATAGGAAATTAGGGAAATAATAAATGTATAAATAAAATAACAGTTTCAGAAATAAATATGTATACGACGAATAAGAAAATAAATAAACATTTTTAGAAAAAATATATGGGGAGAAAGAGAAAGTTGGAAGAGTAAAAATAAAATAAAATTAAATTAAATTAAATTAACAAAACAAAATCTCCAGTACATTGAAAAGTAATGCTTCTGGATGTCATTCACTACAATAAAACTATGGGAAAGGAGTGTCGTTAATAGAACATTTATTTTTTTTTACCAAAATATTTATTGTTAGAGTAGATAAATCTAAAATTTAATTTTTAGGTTTACTTAATTGAATTTTAAAATTATATATAACAGAAATATTTGTTATTTTTTTAAGGTCTTAATTATAATATTAAATATATGTAATAATAAATAAATGTTTTTCACAATTTCGTTAATTAAAAAAAAGGTTGTGATATACGTCACATTCACGCTGGTTGATAGTCGAGAACAAAATTTGATTGGGAAAGCCCTGCGTATTAAGTAGGTCACTCTATGTATCGTACATGACGTGAATCGGACGGTGGGTAGTAGTGGCACTACTACAGGGAAGAGATGAAGAACTGGTCCATCGGGGGGAAGAAGAATTAAATTTGGTTAGTGTCATTACGAAGTACCCCAGAACTCGGTTTGTTAACTCAATAAACCGACTAGTTGACTTTGGGAGAAGATGAAAATTGAACGGTTTTCTTTTTTTTTAATGAAAAGTAAAGAGGCGATTGTTTGACTCTGGCTGAAGGAAAAGGTAAAATAGTCGGTGAAATGGAGAACCGAGCTTCTATTGTAATAAAACTGAGTTTGTCAAGGAAGTTAAACTCTTCAAAGTGTGGCCTTTCGTGTGAATTATGTATATTCATATTACCTCTTTATTTTTAATTAAAAAAAGGTATAAAAGTACGTCTGAAATTAATACAAACGTTACATAAACTTCTTCGTCTAAATACACGCCTGGTATTGAGAGGGCCAGACACTCTTATTAAAGTCACAAAAATAGTTTAAATAGAAACGGATGAGTACTTAATAAACTCTCTTTCTACCTACGGACTAATGGCGCGCAGAGTGTTAGATTAATAGAAATCGTCAGAGTAATACTTACGTGGTTACTTAGTGATGTAGTTATGTAATTAAATAATGGTCAATGGTCGAATTATTTGGGTGAGACGTAGCCAGAAAAAGAAATGGGAAAAATTTTAATTAATTATTTTTATTAAATTTTTAAAATGTCTGATCACAATTTTATTGATTCGTTAAATGTCAATTAATCAATGTTAAATCAATTCAATATTTCAATTCAATAAAATAAGTAAAAATCAGTATGTATTATTAATTAATGACAAGGTTTTTATTTACCGTAAAAAAGTTCAGTGGCATATTTTTATTTATTGACAGATGACGTATCAAGTTATGTACCTTTATGTACAATTAAAATATTTAGCTTTCCTTTGATTCTGCATTTATTTTGTAATGTAGGACCGGGTGCACCAATTTATGTATGTCTGACATTTATAAATAATAATAAAAATTGTAACTCTGTGAGAAGAAAATTGTACATTTAGTGAATGTTGCGGTAGTTTTGAAAAGTTTGATTTGAAAAGTACCACAATACAATGTGGGTTGGTCAAAGAGAGGAAAAGAAGATGCGAAGGGAAATGATGTTTGACATGTGTGTCACCCCTTCAGGTCAGGTGAGAGAAGGGGTTGAATGAAGAAAATTTGTTTGATGGGGTAAGAGAGAACCCTCCCCACCGAGTCCGAAGTGTGGGAAAATCCCAAGTTTATTAGATGAAGGAAGCCAAATTTTTCCTGGGTTTTAAAGGTTGGCTGATTTTAATATAAAAACTTCGAATCAACGAATTTGTACAAAAAGGAGGAAAATGAATTTTTCCGAAACGCCGACTTTTCTCCCCGGCCGTTCTCCCGGTCAAAATGGCGGAAATTGTTTTGTCAAAAATTTAACACCCTTCTCTCTCTCTCTCTCTCTCTCTCTCTCTCTCTCTCTCTCTCTCTCTACCTCGATAGGATTTAATAATTACGTGTAAATTCTCGATTTCTTGACACTCTCACTTTCGCGGAGTGAATTTGAAATTTCCGCTTTTGAAAAACCGGAAATGGACTGCGAACTTGACGTTTTAACGTGGTTTTCCTGTCGCGCGTTTTCCCCCAAAAGCCGACGCTTTGTCACAGTGTTGTGGAGGTGACGTGTCAGCAGACTCGACGATGCGTTGCGCTTTGTGATGCGCTCATTTTTTACGTATATTTGTACGAAATTTATATAAAATATTCATATTTTTAGCAGAACTGCGAATTGTAGTGTTGCAGTACTGACTTTTTCTTGACCGAGACTAAGTCCAAACAACATCTGCCTAGTGTAGAAAGTACAAATGTTGCCGGAGTCACTTTTTTCTAGGTATTAATTATGTAAATGAAGGATGAGTTAGTTCGATGTTCATTGAACACTTATCGGTTTAGTTGTAGTTTACAATTACTATAGTTTTCTATTTTAACAAAGACTTGTTAATATATGTACTTAATGATTCTTCACGTCATTTTCGCGGTTATTTTGTAGCATTTGCCTATTTTTATAATTATTTGTTTGGTTATTCTGACTTAAGGCCAGTTGGAATTTGTGTAAAGTTTTTAATGCGAAGAAGTAATATATACTTTTATAGTTTAAATAAAGGAAATTATGTTTACGTTATTTATTCATTATTATATTATTATTGTTTTTATATTAGCCAAGTATTATATTTACTTTATATTTTATATATACTTTGAATATTATATAAAGTTTTAGTTTTGATGGAAAAATTTAACATAAAGCTTTCTGTATTTCTATATTGCATTTTAAATATATTGCAACATTTGTATGTATATTTGATTTAATACAACATTTAATAATTATATAAATAATTATATTAGCATCATAATTCTACATTTAAGAGTTATGTATAAATGATGTAGTTGTGGTAGTGTGTAGCGCGTTCCCGTGTAAATGATTTAAGCTTTCTAGGGGTTTTTGTGCGGTGGATTTAAGGGATGATAAAAGTTGTCCGTTTATTTGTTTCTATTTCTTAAAACTAGTCAAATTACCCTCGGGTTTAGAGGGTGACATCGACGGGGAAGCAGGTCGAGCGAACTTGTCTTAGACGTTTATTTCTTTGCCTGTTTGAGAGTTCTTTCTTGTAATTTTGATTTTTAAAGTTCATTCTCATTTCTGCTCGTTCCGAATTAGTCAAAGATGGCGGGGAATTCTCGTCACGTTTCAATGTCTTCTTCTCGGAAAAGTTTCAGGTACTTTTTTCCCTTTTGAATATATAATCTGTTCGCCTTTATCACTTTTCCACCTATCATGTACATCATTCTTTCTTTCTGCTAATTTCTCCTGATGGTTTTCCCGTGGTGCTCAGAAGGCGTTTCCACTACCCCACTTACTGACGATCACCGGGTGACTACTGGTTGGTTCATACAAATATTTCATTCTGAGTAACGACCTACCACTTACCATACCACAGCAATGTAGTAGTGCTGTATTACTACTTCCAACAAAATGTAGAATATCGCAGACGTCCCTGATACTTAATACCCCTGTCTCCTACAGTCTTACCATCCTAGTTAACACATTTCTACTGTTTAAAGGGCTGACGGTTTAGGTAGTAGTCTCTCACTCATTTTATTTATATATGAATTTTTTATTCATCACCAGAAAATTATACTTTTCAAGATAAGACGGGGTGGGTGTGAACAAGGGATACTAAAGCACACTAAACTACACTTTTACGCATCAAAAGCTCACTGCGTACATCAAAATGGCCGCTGGAGAGCTACCTCAGCAGTTGCTCCGTTGCACTACACTCCTGTCGTATGATCGGTCTCGGGTACCACAACGAAAACGAACTTACCTTAACAGGTGTGGAGCCGTGTAGGAGACTTGTGCATAACCTCAAGTGTTTCCCGAAGGAACCAGGTTCGTGTGCGTGCCAACTGCACTTCGGGAGTGTTGACGTTGTAGGTCGTGTGTCGCAGGTCGAGGGATCGATCTCCTCAACCCGTGAGATCACGCAGACAACTCCGTTTTCCAGCCCCTCCGGTTTGTACGTTTTAGTTTTTCGACGGGACACAGCCGACTTCCTAATTAAAATTTTCTTTCGCAAGTTTGTTAAATAAATTGCACGTAGCCGAATTGTTTAATTCGTGCATTTGTATTCCTTTAAGTGAACAAAAGGTCTTGATAAACGACTTCCGCGGTTGTCGTCATCCTCGTTCTTCGGCTAATTCAACAGTTCGGTCCTCGGGGCCGGTCAAATTCTGACGGCGGCTCTCCCGGCGACAGACTCACCCGCACCCCCATGGAAGCGGTGGTATTTGTTTCTTTGTCCGTTTCTCCCGGGCTGCGGGAAGGAGAGCTGAGAATGGTGGGGTGACAAGGCATAAATAAAACCAAATTACGGGTAATAAATTACGCCCTACTTTTTTTTTAATCCAAAGAAAATGATTTATTACGCGTTGCTTTCGGGGAGGACTCGGCAAAGAAAATGGAAAAGTTGGTCGATCTATTTGGAAATTAATTTTTACTTAAAGGTGTGAATTAAACGAGAAGGAATGAGTGTGTGGACGTGAAGGGGTGAGGTAGAAGCAGACTGAAGAAACGTCGAAATGTGGCAGTCAGGGGGTAGAAGTTGTCTAGTGAAATGGTAAAGGTGTAGCGGAGGTGACACGAATATGATGGTGAGGGGGTAGTAGAAGTTTTCTGGTGGTGTGTAGTGAGAAGGTGGAAGTAAGCGAAGTGTACAAGGGTTGTGGTCGGCGTCGGATGTGTTGTGGCACTGAGCCTGGTAGAGAAGTTGAATCCAACCAGTTGAGTGCAGGAGTGCAGTGGCACCAGTCTGAGAGCAGAAGTAGCCCCAAAACCCATGGTTCTGTCGTTGGGTTAACCGCCCCCCGGGTATACCTGACGAGACGCAAACGACTAAATCGTTTTTCCGACTCCGTTCGCTTCCATTCCCCATTTTGTTTGCACAAACAATGGATTTAAGTTCTCAAACATTTAAAGGCAACGCAAATAGCAATATTTATTGCAGTTTGCAAACAGTGACGGAATGAAAACGTGCGGAATTAAAAGAATCGTGTGACATTTGCCTGGTCCTACCAAAGGCACTCAGGCTGAAATCAAACAAAACCTCCTCCTACCTCTCTGCCGACAGGATCCGACAGGAAGAGAGAGAGAGAGAGGGAGGAAAAGCTCAAGGAAACCGTTTTACGTTTCTTATTGAGAAAAAGACTGGAAAACGAGAGAGATCAAATAATGTAAGATTATTAATTTACATTAAATTAAATTTCGGAGAAGTAGTATTTGTACGCGTAGGTTTCAGGCTGGCGGCGTAGGCAGGAGTGGCCGCAAATTAATAATATAAAATAATAAACACTCTGGAACACGAATACATTATTAAATAAAATTCGTAATTAAACGTTTCAAATTATGCGATTATTCGTACAAGTTTCGCATTTTTATTTACATTTAATTGTCATTTAGTATTTTTATTATTATTATTAAATTATCGGCACGTTTTGCGGTCATTGGTGACTTATGTATGTAATATAACTCAAATATTATGCAATAAACACGCGACAAATAATAATAATAATAATAATAATAATAATAATAACAACAACAACAATAACAAAACCCAAAATTATTAAAAATTCATTTTTTTTAATTACTACATAAAACGCAGAATATGCTATTACTACTGAGTAATGTATCAGTGTAGTGTAACTACTACCGGAATGTAATTTTGCCTAGAAAACATAATCGTTATGCAGTAATGTTTATGCTTAGTAGAAAAGAATTCAACGATAGATGATGTCGAATAAAAATTAGGGAGTCAAGTACCATCAGTATTTTCTTACACTACAAACTTAAGAACGTAAACAATTTATTTTACAATTCAACGGGAATATCCTACATGTAAAATAAATGCACATTTGATCTAGCGTACATTACTACTATTACTACTACTACTAGATTTTTGGGGTTACTAGATTTTCTGTCATTAATAACGTTAAAATAATCTCTTGGAAGTAGAATTGCAATAATAAATCGGGGGAGTTCCAAGTTTGGAAATTATTAACACTTAATGTAATGTGCAATATAAAAAAATAATATGTGTAAAAATGTAAGACATGGTAAAGAAAGATTGTACTACGAATACATAGATTACAAGATTTTATTTATGTTAATAAATTAAACACAGTTCGATTAGAATCAAAACTTCAACATTTATTGAATTCATTAAAAAAAACCCCCTCAAAAAAGTGTTTGTACTACAAGTTAGTATATTAACATTAATATTATTATAATAATTATTATTATTTATTAATACATAAGAGTTTATGTTTACGTATACATGAGTAGATGTGGAACGTCACATTTGGGCGAAGTTTGCGCGATTGATGGGCGTTCGGAGCCTTCGATTTGACGAACATTTCCTTTGGGAAAAAGGAATTAGAAAGGAAAAAAACCTTTGACACTCGAGTGAAAGTTTGTTCCGCCGAAGAAATCGACGCTCCACGGAGAACGGAACCGGAAACACACCAAAAACACCGGATCCTCTCCGAAATTCCAATCCTCATTTATTTACTCGTCTCAACTCGGTTCCAACTGTTTCAATCAAAAAAAAGGAAAGAAAGAAAGGAGGGAAATGAACAGGAAGGGTGGAAGTGGAAAGTTTTGCACTTTTTTACCTTGTCTCACCTATGTCTCTCTCTCTCTCTCTCTCTCACCTCTGCGTTGCCTCCTTGATTTATTTCTTTCGGGAAACGCGAACGGGTAACGAAGTAACGGAAAGCAAAATTTTGCTCCCGTTCGCCGATTGTCATTCGTCCAACGTATCGCCAGCCGTTATATCGAATTAACAAAGTCGAGGAGATTCGAGAAAGAATGTGACCTGAGAAATAAATCCGAATTAAATTTAGACTTTTTAGAAAAGGAGCTCGTCGTCACTCCGCCATTTTTCTTCACCCGGGCGGGGACCGAAACTTCCTTTTTTCATTTGCTTTAGACCGCGGCGTACCTGAACAGGTGCGAGACCCGAACACGTTCAACAAGTCGAACCCGGAGTACTTAAATTGTATTCAAGTTTGGAACTGTATGGGGGTTTTTTTTTTTCTTTTTTTTTTTTCTTTTTCACTCGACAACTATCGTTCGGTCGTAAAAAGTTTTTATGGCGTCGGAGGTCAGAGATTAACAATAAGTTGGCGTGGGGTTTTCTTTTTTTTTTCCCACCTCCCTTCTCACCAAGAAAATAGTTTTTCTTTGTCGAAGTTGGTCTCCTTGTGGTTTCCATCTTCTTTGCGGTAATGGAAATTTTTTTTTTATCGGGACGCGAGATGCAAATGTCTTCTGGTAAACACTTTGGTGGTGGTTTTTGTTTTTTCCTCACCATGCGTGGGCACCACGAGAACATCTTGTCCAAGTGGGGTATTTTAGTTTTTTGGGAAATTGTATTTCGCAGCCATGTAGGTCTTCGTCGTCGTTTGAGTCACAGCTGATGTTTCTTGAGTGTTTTTGTTTAGTCAGGTTGGGTAGTTCTGCCCAAGAGAAATTGTTGTTGCCGAGTAAAACCTTACATCCCTTGGTGTCTTGGCCGGCATCTCTACGAAGTTACTCATGTTGAAGAGACCGATCTTTTTTGGTGGTCAGGGTGGAACTTACTTTTTGAGCACTGTATTTTTTTTTTACCAAGTTCTATTACGCACCTTTTTTTGGGGAGTATCTGGAAACACAAGTTATGTATACTATTTTAAGTAGCGTCTCACGTGTGCGACGTTCATCCGAGATTACATAAATTGGCAAGAGGAATAAGCTCTCAATAGTTGCATAATATTATTGTTAAACTGAACTCGATTGTCATCGTGATGAGTACACGACCGACAACACCAAACCGAAGGAGTGAGGGAGCAAAAATATAGAGAGAAAAGGAGACTGGTCTCAAGTCAAGTTCAACATCCAAACAGTAAGAGAAGAGTCAATAAGGACGAGATCACAGATCTCATCTTTTTTTTTTTCTTTTGGTTGATCGACGACCATCAGAAGTGAGAGACAATCAGAGAAGTCAAATTTGTTTTATCATCAAGTAAAACCAGTTCTCAGGGAGAGAGAGAGAGAGAACAGTTTGGGAGATGAATAGGAAAAAAAAAGAAAGATGAATTACATTGACTTTGAAGAGTTTGCAGTCGGTGAAAGAAGATCATCAAACTTTTTGCCTGTGGAAATAAAAAAGAGTTTTCCTTTTTCCAGTAGCAAAATTTGCTGCGGACCCAAGATAAATTTCCAATTCGATTTAACTCGTTGTAAACGTGCAAAAGAAAATGTAAGTTTCGCTGAAAAACAGATAAGGGTTCTGAGATTACAATATTATATATTGTATATAATTATAATATTTACGTGATTTATTTACTTCGGGAGAGAGGGTCAACGAGTTTTTCCAACGGTTTGACAAGCAACCTGAGTGTTGCGATTGGTGAGGGACAGCACCCCCCAATCTAGGAGGGTAGGAGAATTACCACAATTGTTTTTGACTTTGTAGTTTTTGTAGGTTTAGAGATGGTATGTACGTCGGCAAGTGACCACATCCAAGATTTGGGTGCTTGTCGGGGTGATCAGACCAGAGACTTCTTGTTACTTAACTCATCCCCACGGAAATAGTATTAGTTGTTTTGTGTGCGGCGAGTACCTGGCTCTCAGGTGAGCGAACACTCTCTAGGTGTTCCTGGTGTGGTGATAGTTGGTGGGGGTGACTGAAGGTTACTCGTGATAATGGGTAAACCACGGATAACCGCTCGAGTTGCCTTACATCTTTCTCCGGTGGGATGGTACCCGTTAGTCAGGTTACTTCCCGGGGATTGTCCGACACCAAAGTATCGGACTTTAGTTATTAAACAAGTTGAGCCGAGGGATTGTTAGTGTTATTAACTCGCGTCTCGCACATGCAGTTTTCTAGGCGGCCCTATCCCGACACCCACCTCGCGTCCGTGTCTCTGACGGAGCAGAGGCAAAAGGTCAAAGGTCGCCGTGTGGTGTCCCCTGCGATAAAGCCATATTTTTTGTCGTCGTCTGCTCGGGTGGGGGCGCGGGGAGGTAGAGGGAGGTAAACACGAATTGTCTTTTAATTAAATTAAAGTTTGTCGTTGGCAGTCGGTTCCTTCTCGTTCACAACTCCTGACGGGGGTTGCTCTCGCCGGCTCGGGGTGTGGCCACTTTCCACGGTGTAATTTTTCAAAGTGGTTTTCATTTACAAAATTGTGACGGACGGGAGACACTTTGAGGTGGAGGCGGAAGTCTGTGATAACGGAAGACCTGATAACAGAACCAAACCTAGGGCTCCGTACTAATGTAATAAAATAACACCCCAATAATTGTTAATAATGTGGTCGTCGGTCATCGAACACGAGTACTCGTGACGTTTAATTTAGTCTTACCTATCATCATTATTATTATTATCATTATTATTATTATTAAGAATTATATTTTATTAATAATAATAGTGGTTATTGTTATCTCAGTAAATTGTATTGTATTATTTTTTACTATTATTTTAATAAACTTTATTTTCCTTTTATAATATTTTAAACAAATCATTATCACTAATCATCACTAACATCACTTAATCATATTTACCGGTACTTTAATAGACTTTGGTTTAATAATTTTATTAATCTTTTAATTATTTGCGTTACAGTTTTTTAATGGCGTTTAAATAAATCCTGTTGTACTACTTTCGTTAATTTTATTTGAATAATACAATAAATTAGACTGAAAAGTTTATTCGTTGTAATTTTAATATTTTACATGAGATTATTATTAATATTAATTAAAGAATCCATTGAAGTATTATTTATAATAATATTTTATATTGTTTTAAGATTTTTTTATATTATTTTAGTGTTTTATTTTTATTATATTATGCTGGTTTGGTTTTATATTAGTACAGGGAAATAAAACGGTATAAGTTTCACAATTATTTTTGTATTTTTATCGGCCGACTTCGACAGTAGTAAAATAAAATGAGTTAATAGGTCAGTTAGTGGTACATAATTGTTGTGTTCCCTACTCGTGTGACTGATCGGATCGTTTTGAAATAGGCGATTATCTATCATAGATCTATGTAGTTAGGTTTTTGTTGATCTCTTCATCGAATTGTCCTGTACCCATTTGTACGTTCCTATGTGTCTATTAATAAATGATTCGTCTCTGGTAAATGATCTTTTCCCCGATTGACTATGATGATCGATGAATCAATTCCCTGTTGTACTTCTAAAAGTCCGTTCCGTCCATCGACACTATCTCCATTTTTCTATTCTTTCGCAAATCTACTTTATTTATAAAAATGTCTACGTTCAATCGGCCGTTCAATGCCTCCGTGATTTACCTATAAAAAAAAACCTGGGCCATTTCCCTCTGTCACAAGAGCGGTCGATTGCGACGGTGTCCGACGAGTCGAAACCGATTTCCGGTCAATGGTTTTTGTAACTTCCGTATCCGGTTTTTGGCCACGGCACTGTACCTTTCGTCTTTCGCCTAGGTTTATTTCCAGGTTCCGGCCTCGCCTAGTGAAGTTCGAGTTTCTTTCCGGATTTGTTTGTTTTCATTCTTTTTCTGTTGGGAGTAAACAAGTCGGCAGACGAGTTGCTCCCCAAGTACTGAACTGTTACTTGTCTTGAGTTGTCGCTGCTTCCCCTTCCGTGCGCTTTTTTTTTCCCCGTGACGGGAGGAAGACAATTCAATAAGTCGAGTTTTGAAGAAATCCCAATCTTTTCTTTTTTTGGGGGATTTCATTGAATTTTCCATTCTCTCGCGCTCTGAGCTCAGTAAACAAATAACCGTTTTATTTCCGCTTAGATTTTCTTTTGCCACGTCTTTCCGCAAAATTTCATCCCCTTTTGACTTGTTCCACTTTCTCCACTTTCCCTGTCTCTCTCTCTCTCTCTCTCTCTCTCTCTCTCTCTCTCTCTCTCTCTCTCTCTCTCTCTCTCCCACTCGTTACATTTATTTTTATTTATTCACTTTTTATTGTCATCCAATATTCAAATATTGCCTCTCTCGGCTCACACTCCCGGAGTCTGTCAAATTAATACTTTTATATAGCCGTGATTTAACTCTCGCCATCCAATGATAATAAAAAGTCTGGAGAATTTCGCCGGGATCCGAGGAGAATTGAAAACGAGACTTTTGCCCGAGTTTTAGACGGGGTTCCTAGTCTGCTCGACTATCAAAATCATAGTTTTCCCGATTTCTTCTCTTCAAAGTGGTAGGATGCAGGCGAAGATCGACAACGGGCGTTCTGGTGTTTCCCGTGGTCTAACCCCAGCCTCATGTACCTCTACCCAGACTAAAGTTTTGACGTGAGGGCTGAAATTAATAAGATACATAACTGCGTGAGATGTGTTTGAATAAATTAAATTATTACTCACGAGGTAAGAATTTTGGGGTGTGACTGAGATGGTCCTTCTGCTGTTGTAGAAGGAGAGTAAAACGGTAGAGGTGATGGAATACCACATCTTGAAGCTCGGATACATCGGATACATTTAAGTTTTTAAATTTAAGTTAAAGTTGTATTTAAATTTCCTATACATTATACTGCGATTTTAAAGTTTTTAAGGATTGTAATTTGGTTGTGAAATTCGGTGTTTTGTTGGTGAAATGAAAAATGAGATTCTCAGTTGTGAAAGGATACTAAATAACGAAGCTAATAATATGTGTAAGGAATAATGTATACGTGCACGTGTGTAAATATATATATAAAGAGATTGTTTATATTAAAGAAGATTATGTATAAAAAGTTTAGTGTGTAAACGAGGACTCTAAAAGCCGGAAACTAACGACAGATTATTTGTTTAATAAAATCTGATAATAATTAGTATGTTATAAACAAAAGTAATGTTTTCAGGTGTTCTTAAATTTACCTGAAGGCCATGAAGAAAACAAAGAATACTTTTACATATTTTGTACTTGTGTACATTTACATAATATACAATATTTACTAATTGTACCCACCCAGACCTGCCATAGATTTGAGAAGAGGGTAGATTCTAGGGCCGTAAGGGTGTGCAAGTAGGGTGTGCAGAGACAGGTAATCAGGTGTCATTTTACTATTAATCATCAATAGAACACCTGGAATGAGTCGATGGTTCCTGGGCGGAGAGTGCAACGGGGTACAGCCAGGGGTGGTTCTGACTCTCACGCTCGCAGGGTTGTTTGGTTAAAATTTTTCTTGTGCGCGTATGCGTTTTTCGCGGGGGGTTTTGTTAACGAGCAGATAAATTAAAACGATAACTCCGGCGAGGGTGCTTGTGAAGCGTTTTGTAAAACGTGTGCGACGAGTCGGCTTTAAACGGCGGCAAATTTTGCAATTTTGAACTTAAACGTTCGCACTTTGGCGAATAATTAAAAGGCGTCGTGGGAAATGATGTTGACGATGTGAAATTACACAAGGAAGACGAAGGAGGAGGAGTGTTTTTTGCCAAGCCACCTGACTTGTTATTTTCTCACTCCTTTTTTCGGTTGAATAAATTGATTTGAACGCACGCGTGTCTTTTGCGTTACACTTCGCTGACCGATTAGTATTTTTTTTTGTCACTCCGAAGGCAATTGCTTTCTTCTTTTGTTCCTCAATGCAGTCTCTGCACGTCGCGTGTAATGTTTCCTAAACTACATGAATGACCTCAAATAGGTCTCAATACTATCTTCTGTTACTAGTACACTAGGGTCCCCAGAACTGTGTGTTTGTGTTTTTCAACGTCCGGAAATGGTTTCTGTCTCATTCTTTGAACTTTGACACGGTTCACTTTCGTTCAGGCGATTGTCACCTCATAAATTTATTATTTATATTCGACAAGGGTTGCGATCGTACCAAACTGCCACGTAGTAAAGGAGAAGAATATTTTTATGATGTGAACCAGAACCCGATCGGTCGATGAGTGGAAGGAAATGAGTAACAATTTGTGAGAGTCGAGGGGAAACAATTTGGTGTGGGAAAGGCGCGTGGAGAAAAACGACGGCAGAAAGGAGAGAAAGGAAAGGAAAAAAGAAAAGGAAGACCTGTTGATTATAATATCGGGAAATGAGAAGCGGTTGCGGAAAATGAAGGAGAAATAAGTGGTGAATCGCATTAAGGAGATCATTGAAGGGTGAAAGAAAGGCCAATTAGGCAGGAAAGAGATACATGGATGGGGTAGAGTGCGAGAGAGTGAGGTTTAAGGTTCTCGGGCATGCGTCAGATTTCCCTTCAATTTTCATAGAAGAAGTTGACGACGAAGAAGAAGAAGAAGAAGAAGACGACGACGAGGAAGAGGTAAAGGAAGTGGAAGAAGAAGAAATCACAAAGCGGAAAACCTGGTCAAATGAATTGGAAAAACTCGAACGGCTGACAGAAACCGTTCGACTATTGCAACTGGCATGAAAATATCGGTTTGAAATTACTTTTTCTCTTCGATGACTTTCCATTATATTTCGATTTCAAACTTGAAAATAATAGAAAAATGATTAAGAATTGACTTTTTTGGTGGGGGACGATAAGGGGATGGTGGTGAATGGCAGTTAAACAGCTGCGTGGACATGTTGACGACCAGAAACGGGGCAACTTGAACGAGAGCAAATTTTCTACTTTGCCACCAGAAACGTATGCGAATGTACACGAAGAGTTGGTTTTTTTTTTATTTTTGCCATTTCATGACGCTTCTCCCATAAACTCTGCTATCGTGGACCATCACTGAGTTTATTAACCCCCAAACTGAACCCCAATCTCCATCCTTCCCCCATCGAAACGGAATAATTAAGTCGGATTTCATAACTTTTACGGGTTTTAAATCCCTTCGGAACTTCGTGGTGGGTTCCGGGTGAATGTCAACTCATTTTATTTTTTTGCAGGGAGTACCTGCTGCGGGTACCCCACCGACTCCTCTCATTAAAATCTGTCGTTTTCGGTTAAGGCCCTAAAAAACGCGGGAAAGCTGTAAAAATGTGGTCGTCAGACGAGGTGTAACCGGAATTATAACTTAATAATCGATTTAACGGCCGGGAGAGAATTGCGTTTAAAAATTAAATTAAAAGAAAAAGATGAGATTTTTTTTCGGGGGGACCCAGACGGCCGAGGCGCCACACACACACACACACTTTGGTTCTAGGAATAATTGCAGAATTAATAAATTAATCTAATATTTTAATGTCATTAATTGTGAAAGTAGGAAAGAGGTAATAATTAGTGCCTGTTACCTGGTGACGTGGTTAGGTTATGTTCGGTTGTACACTACAACAGACTAAGTTGGTTTTTTTTTAATTGTAGTAATTTTTGTAATAGGTTGAATATAGATTAAACGGGCCGTAAGCCACGTGTCAGAATTAGAGGTTGGGTTAGGTTTGGACCCTTTTTTTTCTTTTTTTTTCCCTGCAGTGCGGAGTAGTCTGTCGATCCATTATAATATATTACAGCTATTATAGGTTGTTGAACACCGTGACTACAACTGGACAAAGTATTTAGTTTTGTATCTTCACACGATGTTGACGTACGAAAGAAACAAGTTACACATTCGTGGGTGTGTACATATATTAATTTATTGTACTTAATAATCTCTTATTAAAATATTATTTATTATTCATTCGTGAATTCTGTATATATTATTTGTTTAAATGCTTTTTAAATTCATTAGAAATCGTTACCGTTATTAAAAATTATTATGTTATTAATAGTACTTGTGACGCATTGAAGAGTGTAACAGTGTCACTAAACCGGTACAATTACCTTTTGCTTAAACTTTGGTGAAGGTAGAAAATTTCAGTTTATGAGAACTTGGTAGAGTCGAACTGTCGAACAAGTTTCAAATACTTTGTCAGAAGTTCGCAGACAACGGTACAACCCGCTACTTTTTAAGTACCGCAGTACGTGCAGAAAGGTCAGTTAACAAGCTTTCACTCAAGAATATTAAATGTGAAGCGTTAAAGTACTTTATTTCACTGCTTTATGGATGCGAATTGAGTTTATTAAACTTGTTGATGGAATTTATTAAACGAATTTATGTGTACGACCCCACTTGATACGCAATACCCAGAATAAGTGAAAACTGTGAGCGGTGGGAGAGACTCGCGATCCGAGAAGGAGTTGAACAGAAGGCTAGAGAATTGCTGCCGCGGATTGCCTTTCGCAAACGGAATAAATAAATAACCGTAAAAGGCACGGTTCAATTCCCAAACTGCTTATTCCTTTATTTACCGTAAATCACACTCGTGTTCGAAATAAATAAAACGGTTAAAAATATATATATATATATATATATATATATATATATATATATATACACGAAACGAACGCAAGACAGTAATAAATATTACAAGGAATGCTCTCGACCATCTTCTTCGTCGTCTTCCTCCTCGGATCTCCTCTTTCATCTTACCACTTGTACTCTTTTCCAATTTTCTTCACGGCCACTCGTCTTGTTTTAGCTTTCCACACGTGCTCCAACCCTAACGTCCATCTCCTAACTTCTCGTTGTTGTGTTCACGTAACAATGCAGTGCACCGGTGTGGTCTCACTCTCGAGTTGGAAATATTGTAGTCGGTGTACTTTTCTCTTGCCCCTTTGTAGTCTGATTGTTTGGTGTTTTGCTTGTTTTGCACGCCGGTACGCCATTGATGTGCTGTTCTGTGGCCAGGTCAGCTCGCAGGACTTTTGGTGCGGCAAGACCCCTCTTTATGTACTTCTATGTTTTTTAATAACGTTTAATAACTTTCGTGTTATGTTTATTGTTGTTTTTTTTGTAGTTATTTGAAGTTGTGAGTTGTAAGGTTTTTACTTTTGTAACGAAGAACGTAATTTTTCTTCTTTAATATTAACGTGAAGGTTCAGGTCATAGGTCAAGTCGGGAGACTACATATTTTCATGTACATAGATTTTTTTAATAGTGTTAATTGAACGGCTGTGTATTAATTCGTAGAAAGAGGTGGTTTCTTTCTAAGTTGCCTGTGGTACTGTTTAACGCTACAATTTCGTGTTGAAGCTTCTGTTGAAGTGCTTTTATTTTATTTACGTACTTAAGTATTTTCTCGACTTATAATTTACTGGACACTTCGAGTCAGGACGCTGCCTGCCGCATCCCCCGTTTCAATTTACAAGATGAATGTGACGTCACTTTGTTTAAGGTTTTTCCTATATTTCTTTAGAGTTGTATTTTTATTGTTGGTGTCGATTCCAGTGTTCGCTGGTTTGTTCCTGAGATCCTAAATCAGTAGTTTCTGGTACAGAAGAACGGGTTCTGCGAATTTTAAGTTCTTCTTCTGGACCATTTCTGAAAAATTGTTTTTTCAGTGTGTCGGTGGTGTTATTTTTTGTCTAAGGTTCATATCAAGGCATCCTCTCCTTGTTGCCTCTATGTCGTTCGATCTCAACATTTCATTGTTGCACTTAACCATTCGGTGTGTGGTTGCCTTTTACGATGTGTATTTTCCGAGTTGGAGCTTCTGAAGTAACATAACCTAACCAGGGAGCTGCATTGCAAAACCTAACCTGACCTTGTTTGATATTTTCTTTAATTATACGTACATATATTTATAACCAATTTTCAATTAAGCTTGCGGAAATGTCCTTACTTAATTGGTACGCTTGACAAAATGCGACACACCCTAAATGGAGTGACTATAGTCAGGAACACATTTACAATTGGTTGTTACACGACAGACCTTGACAGTAGTCAGCCTTGATCTGTTTATTGCTTCAAATGCCTGAGATGATTTCATCTTTGTGTGCGTGAACCTTTTTATAAAATCGTTGAGAAGTTACCTGGGTAAAATCTTCTCAACCGTTTTCGACCCGTTCTCGTCGACACGGAAAGGGCTGAATCTTTTTCAGGTTTTGTGTGAAAACAACAGTGTGAAAACTGACGGGAGATCCGTGAGCGACGACTCAACCAAACGCCGATTTCTAAGCATTAAAGTTATTTATGCAGCGATTTACAAAATAAATGTAGAAATAAAAACCGAAGTAACGAAAAAAGTGACTTTAAATAATGACTAGCGAAAGCAATTAAATAAGGCCCATTGAGTTATGGTTGAAACTCCGAATCCGATGTTATGTACGTTAAAAAAAAAAGGAAAGAATAGAAACGTTGCCGGAAAACTTTCATAATTTATTAAACTTCTTAATTGAATTTTGAAAAATTCATTCTACTAATTAATCGATCGGGAATTTATTTATCGATGTAATTTTTATGAGAGGTTAACAATTGTTTAAACCGATTACTTTATATGATAATGGTGTAAAGTATTATTAATAAAAGTCAAAGTTAATTTATTTAATTGGAACTTCACGAACTTATCGTTACATTACACATAGAGAATATTAAGTTAAGGTATACGGTCGTGCACAGAGGACATGTTGTACATCTGAAGTTAGAATCGAAAAAAAAACTTCAAGTAGTTAGTTGTAGTGCTCCGTAAGTCCTGCGTTCTGTCGCTTTTAATAAGTTAGTTCTGGTAACTATCTCTGTTTAATTACCGAAGTATTTTTAGGGCAAATTATAGTTTACGTTTTACGAATGTTTCGTTATTAAAGGTTATTTTGTGCTTTTTTTATGTTTTTCGAATGGTCGGAAAAGACTAGTAATGCGTCTTAATACGTAATAATATGTAAAAACTACCATATTTTATTTAAATAATTATCAGCAGCGTACATTATCCTAAATTAATAATCACAACGAAATATCCAAACCATCACCACTACTAATACTACTTCTACTAATAATAATAATATATTTGACTACATAAATATTTTAAAGAAAAAAATAACTATACGTAACACAGGCTTGATCCTTGCATTCTATTTATCGGTTATTGACTATTTATTAATTAATTATAACACATTAAATAATGTATTTCTTCCTGGTACAAAATTGGTTTCCTAGGAGTTCGACTCTACAACATGTGAGGCTGGAGTTCCTCCTCCAACAGCAGAACCTTTGAGTGTCCTTTGACTCCCTTGCCTTTTTCTACTTCCACGTTTTTTCCCCTGGAAAATTGGCACGTTTTCCAAGGAGGACGAAGCTCTGTCTTTGTCTTCTTCTCCTCTTTCTCACCTTGTCTCTCCCCAAATTCTATTTTGAATAGACGGGGATTGTGGAGAGAAGCCAAACGACCGGTCGAAACCTTTTTTTTTTTTGGTGAATGGCTCCGTACTCGTCTGTAGGAGCGTTTGTTCCCGCACCACCCAAGTCCGCTTTCCCTCACCAGAGGAGAGAAGATTGAAGATGACCAGTTGGCTCTCGGGATGGTCTCAAGTGTTTGTCACCGGTCCAAAAGCTCTTAATTTGTCCTCTGCACCAAACGGGAGTTAATGAGTGGTAATCGTCGAGTCGAAATCGGCCATTTAAAAGCTGGTATTGTTGTTGAAAAAACCAAAAAGAACCTTTTTTTCCCTTCCTCTTCCCCTTTTTTTTCCTGTTGAAAGTCTCCAGAGTTCCAACAATTCGTTGGCAAGGGAAAAGCTTTCACCGCTGTGGATTGTCTACGTACACGAACAGCTGGCCGGCGATGTGATTTTTTTTTTCTTTTTTTCACCACTCGAAAGCTCACTTGTCTGTTCACCAGGCCTCGACCCTTCATTTATAATAAACTCGCTATAATTAGTCTCATGCATTTTGATTCGGCAACTTATTTTGGGAAACGAGACGGAATGCGCCATCTTGAAAGTTCCGGTCGTTAAGCAGTGAAACTATTTACGGAGAATCTTCTGTTTCATATTAAGTTTCGGGGACCATCTGCCTACCTGCCGTAGACCTGACTGTTGTTTTTTTTTAATAAACCCCTGTGGAGTTGTATTAAGTGACAGGTACGCATAGTCTCCGTATGGGGTGGGCTCCACGTCTCCACAAGAGTCGGACACCGACAACAGGAGGAACAAACCGTCTGAAGACGTGACTTACATAAAAAATTCATTCGAAATGACTACTTTTCCCACTTTTTAAAATGCACGTTAACGGAGAGTGACAGTTGTGTAATCGTTTTAAGCTATCTTAATGAAATATGAAATAATAAAAATATAAATAATTGGTGAAAATGTATCAGGCCAGCTACTCGGTCCAGCCACGGAGATATCCGTCTTCTCTGTTAAACTTTTACTCAAATTGCTAGTTTACTTTTTTCTGTTGTATACCGTTAGAATATTGTATGTGGGCGCTGTTATTGCCTTATTGCAGTACAGTACAGTAAATTACAGTAAAATTAAATTTATGGTACTAAAAATTCGGAAATACATCGCGTTGGGAGAAAAGGATATTGTACCTTGACAAGACTGTACCTGTGCACAAAAATAGGAATCCTCTTCTTCGTATTTAATAATTTTACTTATTTTAACTTTAAATAATTTTAACGGTCTTTTTCTATGCTCAGCGTCGGACAAATACAAAGTAACACTCGGCCTGTTAAATCAGCTCGGTGCTACATTTATTAAACTTATTTAAAAATAGTGTACTGCAATTATTATTATTCTTAATATATTATTAATTACTTAATGTACAATTGCAGAATACATAAAAATAAATAAATCACGGTAAGAATTTTCGCGCCGGAGAGAAGCCCATCTACATGGGGTCAGGCAAGTGGAAAATTATGTATGTATGAAGAGTTAAAATACTATACATTATTTACCGAGTATTTAAGTAGAAGTGCAAACAACTCGTTGGCGGCGGTGTTTAAAAGGTAAATGTCAAATTGTGACAAGACTCGCGTGCTGTTTGGACACTTCCACAGACTCGAATGGTCTTTCTTAACTTCTCCTTCATTGTACATCTGTCAGAGGCTTACTGTCACTTCCAGTAGATTTAAAAAGGCGGAATGAAAGTCTGTGGCGATTAATCGTTTCGAGGCGTTTCTCCCGTTGTCTGCCGGGAGTCAGGTAGAAGTGTTAGGTTGATGGGTTGAAGGTTGAGTTTTTTTTTTGTCTCCTCCGACCTGTGGACCCGGAGGAAGGGTTGAACAGGTGCAAGAGGACAGTTCAGTTGACACGTCGCCATTGTGACAGGGCAGCAGGAAACACGTCAGAAAAATTAAAAAGCACTTTGGGTAAGAAATTTCGTTGACTTCTTCAACGGGAAAAAGCTCTTCTTGACTCAACCCCCGAAGGATCTGACCTTTGCCACCCTTTCTCCCTTTCTCTCATCCTCTATAACTCCTTCCAAGGTATAACAAATTATTGTTTCTTAATTTCGGGCGTTGTGAGCGTCATTTTTCTTGCATCGCACCGTCTCACAGGGTTCGATCATCAATACACTTCGAGTGTTATCTTCGCCTCACCCCTTACCCCAATTTCTTAAAAGATTAATTGAAAGTGTATGAATTCGACGGGGAAGGGAAGGAAGGTTGGAAAGTCGGTACTGTGTAACAAATCTGGGTTTTGGGTGTGTTGTAGAACTACGAAAAGACTTTTGTGGTTTTCACGTCAGGTAGTTTCTGTTGCGGAACTGCTACTTGAAACTATTACGTTAAGAAAGGATAATTAAGTTATAATGGCCTGAATAAAAATACGTAATTATTAGTAGTGTGCAGGGTACTAAATTAAATATTTTAAATTATGTAGTATTATTTCGTATCACGAACTAAACTAAACTACTGCTTAGTTTAAACGTAGAGTATTTACAGCGTTTAGTCTTTGTACCTTATGGGGGGTGGCTAAACGATTGCTGTCGGGAAGTAAAACATAACGATCAAAATAAAACTATTAAATAATGTTTGTTACAGATATATATTTTATTAACGCGTATGTTGTGCTAATAAATTGTAAAATAAATTACAAATAGAAATCACAAAACAGTTTGTGTATTGTAGAGAACACGTTACAATACGAAATAAGAGTACAGGAATAAAACGTAAAGGAACATTTGAAGGAGAATTTTTTTTAAATTCATGATGAAAGCAAAATAAAAACAAACAAGTAAAAAAAACAGGAAAGAAGGGAAGAATAGCAATAATAGGAACAAAGGTAGAAAGAAAAACAAAAATTAATAATCGATGGAAATAAAGCTATGCACTACTTTAAGAGGAATTATAATAAAAACTGTTGTGTCCACGCAATACCATATCTGTATATAATTTATTTAAATTTGACACATAAATTATTAAATAATTTTCTAAGTAGTCACTTTATTATTTACAATCTTTTGTTACGAGCAACGGAACACTGATCCATAATATTATTTTGTCTAATTTCTATTAATAACCCATTCTAATGTATTCTCTAACGTAAACGGTAAAGCACTCGCACTACATATTTATTGAATAATAAAACCGATAATTACGTATTAAGGTTACGAAAACGGTTATGAATCAAAGAGGTTGCGAAACATTTTGGATTTACCTCGTCCGGAGTGCAGAGAAAGAAACCGTACAGGTACGTGAGAGAGTAAAAACAAAACGAAAGAAGTTAAACAGAATACAAAATATACAAAATATACGAAAGGGTACGGAGAAATTAATATTTTATTGAGCCCCTGAATGTTTTATGTTCTTATTAAAAATTTATGTAATTCAATTGGTAACATAAGGTCGAAACGTCGTTGCCTAATGTTTTATTGCACCTCAAACACTTTTATTGAATTTCTATGAATAATATTTTAATATTCTTTTCTTTTCGGGCTCTCCCTGGGGCACACCCACGCGGGACACACCTCCTAATGCAGGAAAGAGCTGACACAGGTACCTGCACCTGTGACGTCGGGTCAGGGTTGGAACGAGTACCCGAGGGAAGGTGTAGAAGAGTCGAAAACTACCCTGAGACGAAATTAAACTATTACATTAAACTTGGAATGAAGTTAGTGGGTTTCTGTAACGAATTTAATAAACTCCGAGACCGATGAGTTTTGGCCGAATTATTGTTATTAATAGTACGTTATAAATTAATTATTAGCGTAATTTTGTGAGAGTATGGGTACATTAATAATTGAATAATTTTTTATTGATTTGATTTGTAGAGGATGAGACCTGGACGTGAGGGAAGTAATTGGGAAAATATCAGGGAAGCGTGAGAGTGTGGGGTGTGGCGTGGGACCTGTCAAGGAATGTAATTTTGTGTACCTGAGTCTGGTCACAGGATGTCTCGGGATGCTTCCAACTCTGTCGAACATCCTCGTCTGAAGAACGAAAAGAATGGTGCAGGAGAGGACAGGACAGAAGATGTCGGGTGACACAAGTTTTTGCCAGCTACCATTGAAATCCTTGAAAATAGAATGTTTCATAGGGTGTTTTGACTTCTACTTGTGTCAAACCTCATTGATTATTATTTGATTTATATAATTAATGTATATAATTTTTACATGACAATTCATAACTGTCACCAGCACCCAGAACCCAAACCCAAACCCAAACATTTAACCTAGTACATAAATAATAGATACGTAATAATACATAACAGGTGATATTTGTCACGGTACTATCAGTTCAAGATCACCAGTCCAGGGTTAAAGTAGAGTATCTCTTTGGTTAAATAATGAAAATTAAAAGGCGCAAGGCAAGAAAACATAAATAATAAAAATAAAATTAATAGAACACCTGGGTGACGTCACGAGTGACGTGGTGCCAGGTGTGGACCATCGAACTTCCACGGCGAAAGAGAGATTTCTTTTACGAAAATCAGGCAGATAATATAATATAATATAATACAAAAATATTAGATAAGTTAATATAAAACTCAATCATGCAGATAGATATCATTCAATAGAACACTTATTAATTATTAAATGTTAGTGATAAATAGGACTGAGAAATAACAAAAAAAGATGTTGACGAATGAGAAGAGTCTTCGCGTGCAGACGCCGTACATCCTCCACTGGTTTTCATTGCGTCAAACTCGGCGGTATATTATTGTTGCATATTATTTATATGTACATAATATGGTGTTAAGTATTGTGCCACCGCAAATATATTATTTATTTATTTCTACTTGACGTAACTCTGACAAGAATGATGACAACTCGTCTTCCTGTCTGCTCTCTCCATTTTTTGTACGCTCTCCTCTCTCTCTCTCTCTCTCTCTCTTTGTCTGTCTCTCTCTGTCTTTCTCATTCCAGTTTACCGTCTGATCTTCCAAAGAAAGAAGTTTGAAAGACGAGAAAGTGGAGATGTCCCTCACCAGCAAACCATAACTCCTCGTCAGCCTTTTCCTTTTTAAAAAGGGAAATCCACCGCCTGTCTTTCTCTCGGGGACCACAAATTTAAATTTGAAACTACACTTTCTACATTAGACTTTCACTCTTTCTCTCTATTAAACTTTTCTTTCACTCGAGCAATATTCCTCCATTGTTTATGGACTCTAAAACTGTGGCAGACCCGACGTTTTCCCTTCAGTTTTTATCGCTTTTCACGACCCCCCCCCAACCCCAATCCCGACGCGTCCCTCGCCTTCGTTGGTTTTGCCGATGCCCAAAACGGCGGTTTTTGCTGTCCTCCATGTCCTCCACGACAGGTGACAGACCTAAAATGTTTTAGAGGTGTCTGACTCGTTCAACGGATTAACGTGAACTGATTGATTTACGACGTTTACTAATATCGCATTATTATATACAATGTAATAAATAACTAATATAAGGAAAGCAAGGTTCGTGTAACGATTGAAGCATTCACAGTTGATGTAATATAGAATTTGATGCATAATATAATGGCAACGTGTGGTGGCCAGTGCCACGAATGAATGCGTTGAACTCCAACCTTTTGTGATTTCCCTATTAATACATTTAATTTACGTTAATACATAATGTGTGGGTTGCGTTGCAACCGTAAAACTCGAAATTACACGATTTCATGTATTGAAATGTAATTATACAATTCTGAGTGTCGTATAAATTTCGTTACACTATATAATACCTATAATGTAATAGCAAACAATAACAATAATAATGTAATAACAAATAGCTATATAAATGTGTAACTACATAATTACATAAACAAATGAACTGTAAACTGAATTAATGCCTAACTGAAGTTTTCAGCCATTATATTACTTACTTAGTTACATACTTATATAGTACATATTGTATAAATATATAGAATGTCTTAAATCCTAAACCACAAATATAGTAGAGGAGAGGTATTATTAAAAAAGCCGAGATGGTTGTCCGTTTAGTAAACGTAATGTGAAATGCCGGCGAATGAAAAGCAAGAAGTAAGAGAGAGAGAGATGTACGTTATGTAAGTTTTTATGTATGGGGGTATGTACGGTGGGCGATTGATTAGAAAGACAGGTTCGGGCCGAAGGTGTCGCGTTGTTCACCGGGAAAGTGTGTTCGTTGGAAATTTTTAAGAGATTACCTCGCCGTACTAAAAAGGTAAAGTTAATAATATACCGCAGCTGTAAAACCGTAATGTTCAGCGTAAACGAGTTATAATATCGTATAAATTTTATAATAGACCTGTTACGTTTCGGGAAACATGCCGTTGATGGCCGTTGAAGAAAAATTTAAACGGAAAACACCACTCCGACGTGTCTTGTTATTACGGTTAATGACTTATTTTATTCACTTATTGCTCTCGCTTATTAATAAACGCGTCTTTTACGGAATGCGCTCTACTGTAATAAGTCATTGAAATTAATTTATGTAAAATGTACTTTACTTCCATTCGGTCACTTTCTTACACCTGGACCTGAGTGCACGGCAGTGCTCTCCTCCGGTCCTCTTTACCTGTCGTCTCTAAAAGATTTTTTTTCACACTTCCATGTGAGACGGATTCTTTCTACGATCTACAAGTCTTCGTTGTTGAAAAATAAAGGAACCGATAGGAAACATTTCTACTGCTTAACAGGTGCAGGTTATTAATGTTGCGATACATAATTTATACAAATGACAATGGCGGTCATTAATGTTGTGTGTTAGTATGTGTCGTTTAGTTATTTATTAAGAATATAAATATATTATATTTAAATCACAGTTATATTTATTTAATATTTCACATATATATTTATTTACGTCTCATCTCTACATCATACCTAGTTATTATTAACGCATGTAGAGTTACCGTATTGTTTTTTTACTTCGTTACAATAATTTTAAATTGTTTTATAGTTTCCTGTGGAATAGTACGGTGAACTACTTGGGATGTTATTTGTAGTACTCGTCATTGTGACTCGGTCCAGGTGTGTGTAGGCCTGTACAGGGCAGTATACGTTTGATCCAACTCACGTTGCGTAGAGAACGAATAAGTCCTACGCGTTGTCTCCATGTTTTTTATTGTGCGTTAAATGTAACACGGATTAATAACTTATTCGATTAAACTTATCCGAGTGCGCGAATTAAGTTTTTGAGAGCCAATAACGTTCTGTTGGAAGTAATTTGCCCTATGCCTGTTTAGATTTAATTGACACCCGTACCCGAAAAGGTTGGTAATCAAAAGGAAGCAGAAGAAGAAGAAGAAGAAGATGAAGTCGTACGAAAATTGGAATTTGTAAAGGGTTAAACAAAAATATTGAAATCAAAGTCAAGTCGACCGAATACTTTTCTGAAAGTATTTTCTTTTTATTGAACTTATTGAAAATTTTCCAAAAACTTAATTTTCCTTTGCCTTGTGCGGCGCTCATCTCCCGTCGTCAACCTTCCTACCTGCCTTCTGTCGTTTGTAGTGCCTTTCTCCCCATCCGCCCCCCCTGACTCTCTCCAATACCCTCCCTCCCTCTCTATCTCTCTTTCTCTTTTGCTTTCTGCCTTTTGTTTTTCGGATTTTGAAAAGTTTTCGGTTCGAATTCCTTGGGTAAGTAATATTCCCCGAAGAATGAGGGTCTTTCCCAACCCCTCGACGCGATAAGGGGTAGAACGCTCCGTGGCATTCATTAAAACCTGAAGAGATAACAATTTTTCAAAAAGGTTCGCGAAAGAAAGGAAAAACGAAAGCAAAAGAGGATACCCAAGAAGATGGAAACAGAGAGAGAGAGAGAGAGAGAGCAGGAGAGAAAGGAACTTTCATGCCTCGATGAAAACTTTTCAATAAGAGACTTTTTTTCTTCGTTTCAGTTGTTTCCGGCGTCAGCTGGGAGGAATGGTGGACTTATGATGGCATTTCCGGTAAGTTCTATTAATGACAAATTGTTAATTGTCGAGATTGTAATGAAGTGCAATAACCGGGACCTCGACACTAGTTAATAACAGTTCACAAGGGAAAGAGTTCACAAGACTCGTGTTAACTCCGTTCGCTCCGCCATTTTTTTTATGGCCGGCAGATTATGCCGCGATTATTACGGTAATAAATGTTAGTTTTTGGTACGAGTGGCAACTCCGATTTCTCAAATCGATTCTTCTTTGAACCGCTCCGGTTCGACCCCCAAACGCCGCGACCTGTCGCCATTCGGTTGGACGTTGGACAGCAATGAAAAAATTAATGACAGGGTGCGATCGGAGTCCTCGTAAAGCGTAAAAACCCCGGCGAATTACCCAATTAATTAAGAAACCGGAATTATTTAATTAATGGCCGCCGGTGGTTTCATTGCAACAGTAAAAAAGCGGAACGTTTCCTCTGGCGGATGTGCCAGGAGCCGAAGGAAGGAAAGAAGCGAGAGTCGCCGGTGAGAAAGCGACCCATGCGGCCATCGACACGGTAGAAAAACACTGACTGCTTCCACGACAGAGGAGAAAAAGGCGGGAACACACGCGGGTTCAGGGTGGGAAACTACCGAGGCGAGCGACGAAATCGGAGAGGGTTCGAGGTACCTGGGTGTAGTGACGCGTAGACACTGGACAGTCCGAGTGATTGTAGTGAATGGAAATAAACAGGTAGATTTTCCTACGAATTTTCCGAACGGAAGTTGCTGTTAACGACCGATAGTTGTTCATCACAACTATCGACACAGCCGGCGATAGATGGATGTTACCAGTTAGGATTTAACATTTTATCTCGTCGTCGGCGACATCCGTGAGAAATGTAAAATGAGCTTTCGGAAATTATGAATTCCAATGTTGATTGTAAACATGAAGGGCTCTGACGGATGCACATAAATACTTTCTGACGGGTGCGTGGAACGCAAAACTAATAAATTACCCGCAGCCGTATCGACTATCTACAATTGCATACAATCCTACACTGTGCAGAATCTAATAAATTATTATTGAATAAGTTCACGCGATAAAAGTTAGCCGAAGTAGTGCAAAAAAATAAGGTCTATTAACTTAGGCCTTACAATTAATAATAGATAAAATTAATAAGAAATGAGTTTGCACACGCCTATGTACGTAAATTCTCATACATAACTAATGGAATGCTTGGCTTGCTGTTTTGATTTATTTAAATTTACGACACAAAAATAAGTCCGGGTGACGAGGGCGAGTCAAAAACCAGAGCAGGTGACTTCTCTCCAGCGGCAAATCGTCCGAATCAAATGCTACGGCAATTTGCACGGCTCAATTGAAAAGAAAAAGTTATTTTTATTGTTAATAAGTTGAATTAAAAGTCTGAATTATGCAATTGAGTTGTTTTGAACATTCAAAACTTTTTAAATAACTCCGAAAGTGTCGTAACTTGTTCAGTTAAGTCAATTACCTTCTCCGACATCACTTCGGGGGTTTGTTTTGGCTGCTTGTTTTACTTGGGGAGTCCTACAAGCTGCCACCCCTTCTTCCAGTGCTCTCCTACATAATACGTAAAACTTTTTATGTACTGCAGCTCTTGTTTCGAAAATTGCAACTATTTGATGGTACAATAATAAATTTTACATTAATATAAATCACCGGTGGGAGTGGTGCGAATCAACTTTACCTCTTCTTACGTATTTTCTCGTTGCGGGAACAGCCGCAGCATTTTTTGATTTTTTCATACTACAATATTTATTTTTGTAATGAATGCCTTGTGTTTAAACGGTTTGATTGATGTGGAATTGGGCGTAGAATTAAGTCGTATATTAAAAATCAACCGCAGCACCGTCTTAATCTTGAAGATTACATCCCTTCGTTACGGTAACGTTTCATGTTGGTACGGACACGGGGATGATTACAGTTGTTTCTACCTCACATTTTCCTCAAAATTAAAATTGTTTGACGGGTGTGGCTCGCGTCGCTCCCTCGTTGTGTACTTTCGGAACCGAACGGATCGCAACAAAATTACCGGAAAGGTAAAAATAGTTATGAAACGGAAAATTGAACAGGTTGCGAGAGCCCCCCCCGAGCCGAAACCCATGCAAATTTGATTTTCCAACTTGCGTTGGCCTTGACGATGTCAAGAACTTCTTTTCGCTGTTTAATAGTTTCGCGTTGCACTACAATAGTTCAGTGCATGAATGTCATGGAATGATTTGACACCTGCTGATTAATCCTCTAACTTGCCAAACAAAATTTACTTTACACCGACGAACACCAATCTCTTTACGTAAAATATTAAGTTCTCTTTAGCATATATAATTTTACATGTATTAATATTAGCGTGAATTGAAGTGTGTCATTCATCATGTCTTCTGTTGTAATGTTGGATTGCGTGTGTAGATAGGTAATAATTTTCACGCTTATTAATAAAAATGGATTTTTATAGGGTAATTAGAATGTGAATAAGTTCTTATGTGTCGTATACAATGCACAATCTCTCCGACGACAATATGTGGCGGCGTTGACAAATTTTGACTTGATAAATAGTAAATAGTCAAAATATAAACATAAAGAAAATAATAGAAAACGCATAGTGAGTAAAAGTACAAAAACCGTAAATAAAACCTAACAAAAAGTAAAATAAATTATAAATTATTAAAACGTTACAAGAATTTGTTTTTTAAGGAAGGGCCAAAAGTAAAGGATAAAAAAGACAATGCATACTGTATTTATCCGATACAACATACACGTTCGTCGTTGTTATGTACATTAAATAATTAAATAATAATATAAATAAAAATGGACGTTTTACGTACGAAGGAGTCAATAAATTAGACTTAGGAACGAGTAGTAGTCCTCATTAGAATGTACTGATATTTGTGTAATTTTTGGTCTCGTTCAGAGTTCTAACAAACCACGAGAGAGAGAGAGAGAGAGAGAGACAGAGAGAGAGAGAGTGACTGGACTGAATTTCCAGTGTCTTACACTTCACTTCCGGTTTTATAAATAACCTCAAAGATGTATTTTGCGGTAATGAGAAAGTAGTAAATGTAACCGTTGCTGTGGTTCATTATTTTTCATCGTCGCTTTTCTGATTCAGACGACTGAATTAAATTAATTAATACGTGAGGTGATTTTATTTTTTTTTTAAATAACTTTTGCTACCGTCAATCTATTAATTAATGTTTTACAGTTGGAAAATTAATAATTGGTATTTTACTGGTACTTATTAATTGGCAGAATTTTTGAACGTCCTGAAGGGCCGGGGAACGTTCGGAAATGTCAAAAATAATTGGGCATACTCGCAGGTATGGAGCACAGCCGTTTGAAAAAAAGTTCCTTCTATGCGTCACCAATAAGACAACTTGTTTTAATATTATGTTTTATTTTTGATTTGAAATCTAAAAGGAACCTGACGTCGATGTTCCCAGGCTCAGGCTCAGTTTCAAGAGAGTTATAATCTTCTGGAAAATTGTAATAGAGTCACTTGAGGAACGTGTAAGCACACCGGGGATGAAAATCTTTGATGATCTCGTGAATGGAGATTTCCTTAGAATAGACGGAGCGGTCGAGGTGGTGCTAGCGTGAGGAAGTGGCACCGGTCCAGAACTTTTCTTTTCTGACCGCTTGGAATTAAAGTAGAACTTGAAAAACGTCTTACACCTCAATTCGAAATTTAATAACAGGTATTAGCGAGCACTTTACGAGGGATGACGACGACACATTAACCGGTGCCCGGGGGGTTGGGATGACAATAACTGGTGCGGGACAGGAACCTGGACAATAAAATCCGAACTCTGCGGAGTTTCTCTCCCCCGGTTATGACGTACGAAGTGCAGGACGTACGTAAAGTGCTGTAATTGGGCGTATAAAAAAGAAACCCTCCGGTACTCGATAATTGTGGTTTGAGAGAAAAGACGTGGAATTAGACGGGATGAACGCGGAAGAAAAGAACGACTTCGGGATGGAGACGGAGACTCATTAGGGTCGGGATAATGAACGCGTCTAACGAGAGGGAATTAAGAAATTTAGAAATAAATCACGGGAAAAGGTTTACCTTTTGCGGTGACGAACCTTACCAGAAAAGGATCACGTTTGGGAGGATGAATGGAGGCAAACGTGGAAAATTCAGGGGTCGATGCAAACGCATATACGAGGAGCAGTTTTGATCAGAGGAAAGTTTCAGGTCTTCAGGTCGTCAGGTACAGAAATGTCGGAATGAACCAAAAACCAACAACTGTGGTGTTAAGTGACGTCTGACGACCCGCCTGCACGACATTGTAAAAATAACAAATATAAAACGGGACAAAGTAGAAAGAATCGGTATCGGTGGAAGAAGGACACCCACCGAACTCCGGGGGAAGAGTTCGGAAGAAAACACAAGTCGGGAAGAACACGGAGGCAGCGAAAACATTTACGACGCAATAAAGTATAATTTTATTTGAGTAAAAGTACAATAACAATATAATATACGACCGTTAAAAAATAGAAACCCCGAAAGCGGACATGGTGAAAGGACCAGGAACTTGAACCTTCCGCGAGGCACCACCTGGACGTGGCCGAAGAAAAGTCGGCAAAGGAAAGTCTCAGGAAATTCATTTAGGAGCTTCAAAGAGAGCAACACGACTCCTCGCAAACTTCCCCAATCTCCCCAAGTCGTAAATCTCGCCGATTTCGCTTTGGGTGTGTCACTGTTCAGTTTGTCTAATGACACGACTTCGATTTTTCATTTTTACTTTGTTTAATGCGACCTCGTTTTCTGTCTGTTCTCTTTCTCTACGCCTCCCCGCACACGTTCAATCGACCTTTTGCGTCCGTTCATTTCATTTCCATTAGTTTTGCTTTTAATTTAACCAGTCGGTTTTTAATTTCTCACCTGTAGCAAAAATTCTAATTTCTTCGATTAAGATCGCGGCGTTTTTTTTTTTTAAACAATTAAATTTTCGTTTAATGGGTTTCGGTTTCAATTTCCCATCTTTCCTCTTCCACTTCTGTTTGCTGCCGTTTGTTTGTTTGGTTTCGTTTATTTATTTTATTTTTTTTGTTGCCGTCCAATCATTCAAACAGTCATTCATTCATTCGTTCGATTTTTATTTTCGATATTGAATTTGCGTCAATCCGTTCCGTGTCAGTGACAAATTTTTGATTTTAACAACTGAACTGCCGGGGACTTTAATTTCCGTTTCTTTTTTTTTGTTGTTGTCGTTGCAAATTTCAAATTATTATTGTTGGGACCGGTGAACGACAGCAAACACGGGTGATTTGAACACAATCGGTGTGTGTGTGTGTATGAAACCGAAAATGAAAAATGATGCAGCGAATCACAGTTAGTCATATCCGATCGTCTAATTTTTTATTTAAATAAATAAAATATTACGTTTTAAGTAATTATTTGTCAGCCATAGAACAATTTATCAAAACTTTGTGAAGTGTAAACTATTTTATAAATATGTTTTTGTAGTGGACTTTGTTTCTAGGGTAAAAATCCTGGAATGATACGAATGAATAATGCCGACGAGGATTTTAAATAAATTATTACGATAATAATATTTAAAAGGGATGTTAATAAATAGGTTGATGCTGTTGTAATGCATCATTTTATTTATTGTTTAATAGTTTAGTATGTTTGATATTGCTGCCGTGGTTTCGTGTTTCAACTAAATTCTCTCAATTTTTATTTTGAGTTGTTTTCTGAACCAGCGGTGCTGGTCGTTTTCTTTTACCACCACTCCACACTCCAGAGACAAGCTTTTGTCTTACTTAAATTGTAGTGTAAGGAGATAACGTTCTTTTGATGAAGGGAAACGACCGAACGCACGCGTCGAGCCCCTCAAAACATCAACATCAATCAAAATTTGAACCGAGTGACGCATCTGTTATTCCCTACACTAATAGTTGATATCATCCGGGGTAACAATAGGAGATCCTTTTTGGGGACTTGGCTTTATGGTCTCCCCACTTTGCCTCCTCACCAAAAAAGCTAACTCCATCCCGTCGTGACTTGTAGAGGAACAAGGCGCGTGTGACCTCCCCATAAAACACCCCGGACCCGTGCGATTTAATTAGGAGACGTTGACACCCCTTGGGACTCCCCGTACGAAAGATCATTTTTTTTTTACCGAATCCCTAAATGATTTTGTTTGAGACGTACTCACTCAGAGGTTGGTAATATTTTTAAAAAATTGAGTGACGTTGTCTGGTGAGTGGGGGTCTGCTGCTCGAACGTGTCGCCTCGTGTTTCCTAAGACTCGTGTCCTTTCCCAAGGAGTTCGTACAGGTGGTGACAGTGATGTGAGGTGTGGGATATTGGCGTCGGGGGTTGATGTACATAAAATTTTGTTACGTCATTCGAAGTTGATGTATTATTTTGTTCCTGGAACTTCACAAATATGTATATTGTTATAAAACCGTCTAGAAGTCTCTGTGCTGACTAAATTGTTTGTAAAAGTGACTCGGCAACACGAATTCGTTTCTTTTTGTATTATTTATTTTATTTGTTTGTTCTTTTGCTCCCTTCGTTGGTACTCGTCCAGGGCAAACCTGCGACGTCAATCTCGTAACTCTGTTGGTGTCAATTTTCTCTTACGTATTGTTTTGAGTTACGTGTGTTGTCGTCGCGGTGAAAGTGAAGTTTCTACAAGTCAAGTCTTGCGTCTGTTAGCTCAGGAGAGAACTCTTCGGGGTAGTTGAGAACTTTTCAGGTGTTTGTACACCTTGCTCGCTGCTCGCTTAACAAATCATCTTTTTTTTGGGCACGGGGGTGAGGAGGTTCGTTTTAAATTTTTGTTTGCCTGTCATCCCCCCCTCCCGGCCCTTAGTTCGATCAATATTCGCCATGAGAAACACATGTCTCTGTGAAAATATTGGCTGGGAAAATGGTTTATCAAATGTTGTTCCCAAATCAAAATGATTGATTAATTGTTTCCGGGAGAAAGATGGGAGGGGCGGGGGAGACGAGCGAGCGGCGTGGTGGCGGGGGGAAACGACCTTTGCACGTTGTAATTGTTGTAAATAGCTCTCTTTAAAATTAAAGTTTCAATAAATCAAAATGCATTTTCGGGGAAAAACCTCAACGTCAGAAACAATGACGGAGACTCGAATTTGAGCTATGTACATTATGTATGATTGAAAAGGACGGAAACGAGTTGGGAACGACTGCCAAGTCAAAAATCGATGGAAGAGAAGTCCGGAAGGCGCGATCCACATAAGTCAAATACATAGGAACGACACCGAAGTGGACGTGTCGGGTGCACGTGGATGAGAGTGACACGTTTTCTGTGGCATACACTTATGTATGTTATTTATCTTGGTCTTGGTATCGATACATTGAGTTATCCATAACTGCGTGAATTTACGTATGAACGGAACTAATGCATGACATTTTACCACGTTCCCTGTTTTATTATTTATTGTTTGATTCGCGGTACCTGGAGACAGGTAACACACGTCCACCGCCCGATATTCGACAGACCGGGATGAAGTTAATGAGCCGTGGACCTTTCGTACCGAGAGCTATCCACTCGTACTCGGTTAATACAGGAGAGTTTTTTTTGGTCGAATAAATAGAAATTTAATCAACTGTATACGTTTTCTTGTTGTACGAGAGGAGTGTCGAGAGAAGTGCACACAACTGACGGAAGTACCGTACAGGTTGATTGTGTTTTCGCGGGTAATAAAAATTACCCGGTAACAAATTACTCCAATTAAGACAAAAGAAAAAGGCAGTTCTATCCGAGGGATTTTATTATCCGCGCAGGAGTTTACTTCCGCTTGCGAGAAGCGAGAAAACTTTTCTCTACAACTAAACAACTATAAATAAGAAATTAGAAAGCATAAAACAAATAAAAATACATAATACAGTGATCCTGGGGGAGAAACACAAAAAAAGGCGGCGATTTAAGACAAGAAGAGAGAGAGAGAGAGAGTTTCGAACGGAAGGCAAGGGTGGTGAAAGACCAAAAAAAAAGGTCGAGTGCAACGGATGATAGTCTGGAGGAAAATAGAAGTTCCTAGACAAAAAAAAAATAGATTCTGAATCTACTTAATTTAAGATTTAAGGAGTACATTGGACGTGGGTGTTTGTATTGCAGGTACATAGAAGAACCAGGAATTTGTTCTACTTGCCTGTTAGTCTAAGATTTGTCTGGTTTCCCATGCTGTTGACTTCAGTTCTTAGTGGGTGTGAGGAGAGACGCCATTTTCTCTTCTAAGGCTGTAGACTCCTAGTTGCGCTACAAAAAGTCTGTGTTCTCTTATTATTATTAAACTAACTTCCCTCCACAATTTCTATTATGTTTTTTTACATATTGAATTAATATTTACGTACATACAACAATACCTTATACAATTTACTTTAGTTATGATGCTTTTTTTAAGTTCGATAAATAATTTTTGTTGAATAAATTATAAGCCGACGATTAGAACTTATTTAGGTTATTCAAGTTCGATATATATAGATACAAAATTGTATATAATTTTTTGTAGAACTATCTCGCAAGTAACATCACAGACCGGGTGAGCAGCACATAAATTAAATACTTCTTTAATGGAACTTGTTCTGTGTATTTAATCACTCAAGTTTTCCTGGCCGACAATACAATGACACTTAATCCTCTGTTAAATACATAATTATTACAATAGTTTTTAGAGTTTGTAATGTTTGCAGGTCGCGTTTTCAGGTAGTTTGTAATGTTTGATTGGCAACGTTTGTAGAAATCAGAAACTCGTTTGTGTGGTAATTGTGTTTTTCTCACGTTAGTACTTAAAGTACGCGAGAGAATTTATTTATATTATACGACACAGGTCTACCACCTTGGTCATTCGGATTGTAATAAAACACTACTATTACACACAAACCAATAATAATATATTTATTTATGTATAAGTAGTCAATTCTTTGAGTCGTGGGGGTTGCAATTTTATTCAACTCCATTTGAGCTTTCTCTCGTTTTGGTTCGAGCAAACTGTTTTACGGTAACTCTCAGAGAAAACTAGAAGTAAATTTGAAATTAAAAGATGTCTGAAATATTACTAGACCCAGTCGAATATGTTTCCCGGTTGAAAATCGGTTATTAGAAATTAATCAGAACAAGTTGGGCGGTGTCATCGGAGAGGTTAATCGATTATTACAACTTCGATTTCGATTGATTTATTCGCCTGCGACCAACTTAATGAGACGCGGATGGGAAACGTTATTACAACGATGTGTCATCGATGTCCCGGTTTACTTATTCCCGGTTGTAGTCACGGATCTCTCAGATGATTACACGTGGGACGTACAACGAAGAGAAAAATTCTATTTCGTTTGCCTTTTGTAGTTTTAGCTCTCGCGTTTCGTCATGTTGTACGTAACGTTTCAGTTGTTAATTTGTTACTCATGAGGTTTACATTTTATTTTTATTTCTCATCTGCTACATACGGAAATCTTTTTCGCAGATTGTAGTTACGTGACAATATTTTTTTAGAGACGTAGCAAAATTATTTATTGTGTGTATTTTACTGTAAGTATATGATATAAATGTAAGTTACACGTTGAGAAATATTTCGTTTAAATTGTTCTAGATACTTTCGCATTGTTGTAGTTTGGTGATTACAATCCCGACATTGTTTTTGTTCTGGATTAGTGAAAACTTAAACTGCGGCATGTATAATTTAAAACTTATACGATCTGTTTTACTTTGGAGTTTAATTATATTACTGTTTGGTCTCGTCTTCTCATATTTAGTTACTTTTATTTACTAAATTAAATTATTTAATTTTATTTTGTGGCTCTGACGCAACCGCTATGCTCTACTTATAAAGTGGATGTCAATAAAAAAACTTATGTATGAGTAATATTAAAGTAATATTATGTAATAAATGTTACATTACGAATGTTTACTGGAGAAGAACACAAAGTTCTGAGTAAAAGTCCAAGTATATTAGAAACTCCTGCTGCAACGTCAGCAAAGCTGTTGTTCGGAAAATTATTAAATGCCTAATTATTTATTTAAATACGATTTATGTAAAGGAGTTCAAGCAAGGCTACAGCAATTATGTACACGCGTACAATCGCGATCACAACTCTGGAAACTTCCTCAACAGCACAGCTGAATAGTAATACTTATGTGATAATAGTATAATAGCCGTACAGGTGGTGCCTAGCTTAGCTCCCACTCTTGTGGTCTAATGTTAATAATAAAAATTAATAATGAAACGAAAATAATAATGAACCACGACTCAGATTTTTTGTTGCAGCGGCGAGAAGTTATGATTTAAGAAAGTTTATTAGTCCAGTGGATAAGTTCAACGCACCGCCCGTACTTTCAACTTAATCCCTCGAATGTAATATCACTTTTACTACTCGAAAAATAGTAAACACACCACCACATACATGTAGTGTACATATCCACGTGCACATCCTGTGTTGAAAATAAAAATTTGATAAGTAGAAAATTGAAGATTGGAAAAGGAAAATGCCGTTAATTATGCACGAAGTTGTCTGGTTGAATGGAAACGATTGGGAATTCATGAATTGAGAATTGGGGACTGGAAATGGCACGGAAAAAGAAAAAGAAAACTTAAACATTTAATTTAAGTCGGAGGCCCGAAGGGGTGAAGTGGAGTTGTCGCCATAACGCGGCGAGATGGCACACAAACCCGAGAAAAAAAATAAGGAAAAATAAACTAACAGTTGGATAGTTGGTGTAAGTGTTTGGTAAAAGAAAAACAAGTTTATAGCGATGATTTCGAGTTGAGCGAGTAGTTTCGTATTGGAACCGCACCTTTGGGAGGAAAGAAATCGCCTTACTCTGCATATCTTGCAGGTTATGGTTGGAACCAGCAAGAGCAGGTTTCTTGTATGTGCGAACGAGAACGAGAACACACACCGAGGGTTGTGACATAAGTTTATGTACAGGTTTTAGTACGGTTAATAAGTTGTTACGTAGTAAATTGTACTGAACGTTACAGTGCCTGGTGGAATTTTTTGACTTTTACACGGGGCCTGTTTCTCAATAAAAGCAGAGAAAGGAACCGATTTATTAACACTTCAACACGTGTCTATGTAAGTTGTGTGTACGTAATGTAAAGTGTTTATTTATTTTGTGCGTCGGGGTATTTTGCATCAGTAAACAACGTAAAAATACTTGTGTTCACGAAAACAGCATCTCGCTTGTCGTGGTAATCTCCTTTTTATTAATGGCGTCTGTTTATGTTAATAAGAAGTATACGTCGAACACGCGGACTTATGTATATCTAGTCTGGTAGTGTTACTTTAATAAAATATCGAAACAACGAAATAGTTTTAAAATCTCGGTTAAATAACTTCTTACCATTACCTGGTTTTGGTACATTAATTTTTCCATTCAAAATAGAATTTATGTAGCGCTATTACTTATTCTTTATTTTATGTAAATTATTATTAATTATTACAATTTTAGTTTTTTATATATTATAATATTTTTATAAAATTATATTACCACATGAAACTCAAGAGCTTCTTCACATAAGAACGTAGTTTAGTAAGTTGTAAGTAATTTTATTTGAGTTAATAATAGTACATAAACCGAAATGTCGATTAATAATTAACATAATTAATGGTAACGAGCAGGGATTTATCGGAGCGCTCGAGGCAAACCTGTTGAAAATCCGCCGCCTTCTTTGGCCGGTTTTCAAACAATCGAAATTTATTATTTTTCTTACAATATTATTTTATTATTCATTCATTCCACGCCATTCCATTCATTCCCGCATTCCTTTTTAAATGCTTGACGTGGAAGACTGAAACTTAAACTATACGGGTAAACAATTGTGAAAAGGAAAGTCATTAATTCTTATAAAATCATTTTAGATCTTTCCATTGTCAGAATCAAATGGAATGACAAAACAATGAAGGCGGCGAAAGCAGGTGAGAGGAGAAAGTTTGCCGGTTTGCTGCCGTCAAAGGAAAGTGCCCACATGAGTGAAAGTTTCGCCTGAAATCTCCGGTTAAGATTCTTTCATAAATTTCTTAAATTCCAGCAAAAAGATCGCCACAACTATTTTCGCACACGGTACAATTTTGTTTTTTTTTATTTATTTTTTATTTTTTTTAGGGTTAACGTCACTTCCAGGGGAATTCGATTGGAGGCTTTGATCTTTACATGAACGTGTCAGTAGCGAGCGTAGCCTTTCTCTTGACACTTAATTTTTTTTGCCTTTCGTGTGAGTTTTTCTGTTGTTCTGACTCATTCACACTACGGGTTATGAAGTTCTGCATGCCTTTTGACCCGTTTTCTGCCCGAGCGTGTAAATGACGAACGTGTTTTTCTATTGACACGTTCCACCCTTGCTCCACGCCGAGGTCTCGTTTTTTCCTACACATTTTTGCTTTTTTCTGTTCTTCTCTTGACGTTTCTGTCCCGTCGCACCAAAGGCGCACCTGAAAAGGTAAGACAAGTAACGTACCCCTTCTAGTGACACGTTTTCTCTTAGTCGTCACGTAATCCTTAACTTTTTGCCTTCAACTAAATGTTTAAATCAGTTGTATGCGTTCCGTTGTGTCTCGGTCTTACATTCATCCTATCTGTTCCTTGACTTTGTCTTCTGCTACCATGTTTCCTCCTAACGGTTTTTGTGTTAATTACAGTTCCCTCGTCTTCTCTACAATTTTTTATACACTGGTCTTATTTTGTCAATGCTTTTTATTCTACCTGTCCTTTTTTCATAGTTACCTGAACCAAACTGCTCTTGTACCCTAGGGCCTATCTGACTGGATTTCCTCTCTACAGCCACTTCGGTCTTCTTTCTTCTTTTGCGTCGCCGTGTCTCTTTTCACCTGCTTGTTTTTCTCCTTCCTTCCCATGGTTTTCCGTTTTTCAAGTGGAAATAAATTTTCTACGATCAAGCAAATTAAATTTTTATTTTCCGACGGTTGGTAAAAGTGAAAATTTAATAAAAATTCTCTTTCGTTTAACAAGATTTTCTCACCTTTTTTTACGTAGCCGGGGTTTAAGTCTTCTTCTGTGTAAACCTCCTACCGACAGCGTCGACGGTTCCCCGGCAACCATCCGGCATTTTTTTCCGCTCCTCTTGGAATTTAAATATCTGAAATTGACAAATCCGTACCCGTGGTGTTTGTGTCTGCTGTTGTGCCTGGCCATATTCTCCCTGCAGAGAGTCTCCACTCGGGCACGGGGCATCCGTTTGTGTGTTGGGGTGCCCTTTTATTTAACAATTACACCTCTTTCGTCACGGTACCATTTTTGAAAATCGCTTCCAACAGTTCGCTGTTGTTTATTCACGGACAAATGCAAACTCTTGTTTGAACGAAGTCAGACGCAAAAACTCTACTTGAACTTTTTTGATATATATTCAGTTCTGTATGAGATACACAACTGGTAATCAAAGACAATAAAATTTTACATAAATAACTTGAATTTATTACATTCTGCGGTATGTAAGAGAAAGAAAAGGTTCACTTAGGTGGCTACGTCAACCTCCGTTGACTGTTTGAGAATTATCATGCAGACATTTCGTCGCAGGTGCTGTAGCTTGTTGTTATTGCTGCTCTCCCGGCTGGGACGGCCACCCTAGAAGTATTCGTCCATTATTCTTGTATTTCTGCTCCGAGAATAAGTCAGATTTGGTTTGAGTAAAAAAGAAGGAACATGAGCAATCAGGCTAAAAACGCTTGCGTGTCGCCGTCCATCAGATTTAGACCCTTTGAAAGGGAGAAATTCCATTGTTGATGATTTTTCTTTTCTTCTTCGGCCAACTTCTCCCTATTTCCGCTTGCCTGCCCCCATACTACACCCCCGAAACTATCCTGCCTCTTTTCACTCTTAATATTCAATGTAATGATTACTAATGATCTGATAAATTATCTTCTTTAAGGAGGCTTAAACGAGAAAATTATTAATGTGGAAGAGGAGAAGTAGAAAAGATGCTTTCACGTCCTTCTCAACTGCTTCTTCTTCTTCTTCTTCTTCATCTTCCATCGTTTCATGTCTTCCTTTCATTTGCTCTCGTTCAGACCTTGCCTGTTGGGGTTTGCACACTTCTTCATTGCTCTCTCGGCCATCTGCTTTTCATTGCCGGTCACCGCGTGATTTTGGTTTGTGTTACCGTTAGGGGAAAGGAGTCTGGTGCAACGGAAGGAACGGAGAAACAGATTGATTTGTAGTCTCCTCGGGAAAGGTAACTCCTTCTCCGCAAACAAAAATTTTATAGGAAATTTTGTTTGAGTGTTTTTTCGACGAGGTGTAGTTAATTTGTACTGAGAAGAATGTTCTACTGTATATAAAAGTTGACCGATTGACGACAGCCCGCCATTAAGTTCACGTAGAACTCGAAAACCAAATTTTTGTGTTGCACCCCACGTGCTCAGAATCAAACAAATATTTTAAATAAATTATTAATCAAAGTAAAATTGAAATAGTTGATTGTGAAAGTATAAACATTCATACATTGTTTAAGTATGAATAAGTAGCTAATATTCGGACACGTACAGCAAAAACAATATTTGTCAATATTTTTTTCACTTCCGAACTTTCTGCGAGCTCTGTACAATTTGTTAGTTGATCTGTACACTCCTGAATACCAAAAAAGTAGTTCTGAAATAGATATCACACAATAAAGTGTAATCTAATAATATAAGACAGAGTTTTTGTACTTTATTTTTAATTTAGTTTCACATTTTATTTGCAGGGAAATGTAAAATATGAATCTGAGATTAACATTACTGTATATATAAGTCCACGTCTAGGAAAAATGTACTGCATATAATTTTGTAGAAAATTACATAGATACATATAATTATGTAAATCAGTGTACAATTTATAATGAAATCAACAGGTGTACAAGTCACTGCACACTTTTTCAGTACTTTATACATAAACACCTCAAAGGGCGTAAGTGTTCGACAGGGTGGAAAGCAAAAAAGCCTCCCTTAATTGCTTCTTATTGAGCGTTTTACGGCTGCCGCATATCCTTCTTCTCATTTATTGTCTTTCGTTTACTTCTCTTGGCGAACGGGGGCGAAACGATTATTTCCCTTGACCCTAATATCGTTACTTCGATCGAAGGTAGATAAGAGAAGAAGTGCCGGTGGTGGCCATGACGATGGTGATGATGATGAGAACGAGAATGATATCCCGGGACTCCGAAAGGAGAAAAAAAATTCCTATAACGAAAAAAGAAATTATCCATTGTTTTCGAAGAAAGTGGATTGGAATTCAGTCAGGGCCGTAGGTAGTCCGAGTGAGAAAATGTTAGCGAGAAGGAAGGCTGCGGAAAATCATTCCCTTGAATTGGTCCTGGAAGTGGCGGAAGACCCTTACAGGTAGACGCGTAATTATTTTTGTCTTTTTTCGTTTTTTTTTCTGCATTTTTTCCACTCGACTATTAGAGTCTACGGCTCTATCCGAAATAGTTCTCCGGTGGAAAGTTGGAGAGAAAAAAAGAATTAGGCAGTTGAGACGAAACGATTCCCGGACATGATACCTCTCCCTCCGACGGAGTGAAAAAGAATGGACGCTTTTCGCCGCAGGAACCGTTCGCTTGAAGCCGTAGAAGATGTAGTTTTAGTCGGATCAATTAAGGAAATAGTTTTTGGGGCTCTGGAAAATTCGCAATTAAGAAACCGAAACAAGGGTTGTTTGCTGCCGGTGGGGCAGTTTCATCCCCACGAAAAACATTTTCTAATTTTGCGATCATCCGCAACGCAAGTTCCACAGAACACACTCTGTGTATACAAAATTTACACGGAGAAAAATTTAAATATTTAAAAGTATACATAGAAAAACACGAATTTGAGTTTTGAGTTATTAACACCGTTATTATGGATTTATTATTTATTATTAATCGCAAAACATTTCAATTTATTTTTATCGTACGCAACTTAATTTACCTTTTATTTTTCTTTTACATCATCATCTGTGACTTACTTATTGTCCTATTGATAAAAAAATTTAATTATTCAGGGTACATTTATGTATATGTATTGACGTGTACAGTATGTACGGCACTGGTACGAGTAAGTGACAGACCTTAAACGAGAAAATTAGTTACACAAGCAAAACAACAACCGAGGGAAACGGAAGGAAATACATAACAATACGTCCGGTCCAATTTACCCGTCCAATTAACTCATGAGCAACATGTGCGGTTATTATCGTTTTGCAGAATTGCACGCGTACACTAAAATATTTTTTATATTGTATATTAAATTAAATTGCTTCCGCATACGGTCGAATTCGCTTAACCGTAACAAAAAAAATAATATACGATTTATGTATAATTCCATTAGGAGCGGTAATTGACCATTGTGGGGAAACGAACGCAAGGAGAGGAAGTTTGGCGTCCGCGGTGATTTAGAGACGACCTACCTGAGTGAAAGTAATTTTTTCGGAGTAAATTGAACTCTTGTATATATATATAATTTAAGTATATATAATATTGTACAGTCAATTCTAATAGTCAGAAGCTTTGTAGCTTTGAATACATCGATATTTGTGTCAGTCTGGGATTTTTTCCTTGGGAAATTCTTTGTTTCAGAGAGTACTCCTTTTGCGGTGCGGAAAATCTCATTTTGTAATCGTATTGAGATTCCCTATGTATGTGCATCCGAGTGTGCGTGTGCGTGTGCATGTGCGTGTATGCGTGTGCGTTGAGTAAATTTCTTTTTGATTTCCTGCAAAAAAAAGTTACGTTAACTCTTTCCTCGTAAGACTTAAGCGGGATAAGGCGGGAAAAAACAAATAATAAAACAGATGTCAGGAACCGGAGTGAGGAGTATGAATAATATTCCTGTTGGAGACGGGCGGGCAGCAGGAGAGGAACCGTGGTAGGAGAGCGGGGGGGGGGGCAAATAGCACGCGGCGGAGCACATTCAAATGGAAAATCTGTCATTCTAACGATTACCTTCGGCCCCGAAATCTCCGTTAATGCGAAAGAAATAACAAAACGGGTCCGATAAAGGAGATAAAAGACCTTTAGAAAAGGCGCCAGAAGCATACGAAATGAGAGGAAACCTGACAATGCAGATTTCTTCGGGTCCGATCGGGCCCGGGTAATCCTCTGTCCCTGGAAAAACAACAAATGGCTTCCGAGTGGAAAATTGTGGATAAAGGCTAAACAACGGCTTAGAGAAAAGTTGAAAAGCGCGCGGCGAGGAGGATGAGTTCGTGGGAAGGTGTGTGTGTGTGAAGAAAGTAGGTAGAAACCGGGAGAAAGTAGTGAAATGGAAAATCTCCTAAGACACCTCCGGGTGGACAATTGGGAAGTTTGATTTTTCACGTGCAAACGGGCCGAAAGAAGCCGCGCGACCGTCCACAGAGTTATTCTTACTTATGTTGGCGTGATGTTCTCTGTTGCCCTCGGTAGAAATAATTTAGGGGATGCTGAGAAAGGGGTGAAGACCACTGCAACACCACCATGGACTATTTCGACTTTAAATGAAAATACTTGTCAGTGGTAAAGCGTTTTCATAAAATAGCGTGTAGCCACCCTATGTATGTTTAAAAAATTTATGTATGGTAGTATTTAAACGTTTTGGTGTTTCATATAGAAAACACGGTGTCATTTTTTGAAGAATGTAATGCACAGTTAAGTGAAAAAACACTATTTAGTCAAAGGAATAATGTTATTTATTTTCTCTGTTAATTATTTGCCTGTTTATTATTAATTGTTTTAACTTATTAAATCAGAAGTTAATGGCACGGTAGGGCAGGGTTAAAAAATTCCAAGCCTCCGAACAATTAAGTAGTAGGTGTGTGTAACTATTTCAAGTATACTACAAAATATGCTTCATGAGGGGTGTGTTACAGAAAGTAGTGCAACTACCACGGAGCCTCAATTGTAAGGTTCAATTGTACTCGGATACTTACGTGTGCTCTATTTTTATTTTTAGCGCTACATAAAATTAATTACACATGGGTGGTGCGTAAAGTTTCGGAGTGTAATGTGTGAGAATCACAACAACGAACACCTCTTGACTTGTTTTAAAAAAGGCGAGCTGCTCTTCTGTTACTTCCTTGTTACTTGTTACCCGATACCCAAGCACTTGGGTGCACGAGAAAGAACTCGTGAGAAATTATTACCGAAGCACAACCCCTGGTCTTACCTGCGATTTAACCAACCCTCTACCACCGTGCGGTTTCTTTCAACGACCGCTTTCGGAAACGGAATTCCTTTCCGTACGCAAAAGAAAACACGGGACAAGCCACGAAAGTTTACAGAAGAATAAAGTTATAGACGAGAACGCAGTTGTCAACCTTTAACGTGAAACCCTTTACGGAAAAAGGAAAAAAGTTTCCTCTCGAAAGGTTTTTGTTCTGAACAAACAAACGCTTCCATCTGGACCGCCATTTTAATTTTTAAGTTTTTTGAAATTAATTTTGAAAGCCCGACGGATTTTTATTTCAAAGCTCTTGAGAACAGAAGAGGAAGATGGAAGTTGAGCGTTTCCGGTCTCGGCGAGCCCGCACTCGGAAGAAACGCAGGCGAAATTAGTTTGGAAGTTTGGAGAGCGCGAGACAGGGAGAGAGCCGCCGGAAGTTGTGCTTTACCTTGACCGGAAACAATTGGTCCAAGGGCCATTGACGAATTTCAGGTGCTCGAAATTCGCTCAGGGGGAGAGAGAAAGAGAGAGGGAGGGAGGGAGGGAGGGGGACAAAGGTAAATAGAAACAGCTGTTGGACACACACACACACCTGTTTTCTACTTTCGTCGACTGACCGACTGATTGATTGATTGATTGATTGAATTTCCGGTGTTTTGGTCGCGCTACTCCACTCACCACTTTCTCCACGTGAAAACTTTCCAAGAGTGGGAAGAAAAAAAAACTTTCTTCTCTAATTTGAATTTAATTTATCTGATTTGACTTTTCCGAGTCTTTCTCCTTGGCAATTCTTTTTTTTTTCTCTTTTCCTCCCGCTCCTACCTCGGAATTACTCGCAGGGCCGCCCCCCCCCGCCTCCGAGGGACCAAAAAAAAACTTTATCCGAACTAATAACAAAAGTAACGAAAAGATTTCTTTTCATAACTTTATTGGTTTTTCGTAACTTTGGAAATGAATAGGCCGTTTCCTGGGAGTTTGAATTTCGCTGCGACGGGCCAACACCTGAACGTTTGAACTTCGTCGTCGACCGACCGGGTTTTATTATACATAAAATTGTATACTCTGATATTAACTATAAGCATGTACTTTAATTAGTATACACCAAGTATTCGTATATAAGTATTACACTTGTGCACTACTCAAAGGTTCGAAGTATACAATAAACTCAACGCAAGGGATTAAACATAAAAGTTACATGTATAATAATAGTTAAATTTATTTTTACAAGTTCCCAGATATGCGTTTGAGAGGTTAATAATATATTTACAGGTGAGTAACCGGTGAAGGCAGTTGTTTTATAACATTGATCCGTAAAATGTGAAAGGAGTCGTAAGTAGTTATGAAAAATTATGATTTTCTTATTCGGTAATCTTTAACTTATCTCCGGCTACTACTATTCCTCACTACAACGGGGTTCGTCGTCTTGTTCTCATGTATTTCACCCTGAAAAAATAGTGAAACGTATGAATTAATTGAAACTGAACGAGTTCATTAATAATTTTTATTAATTTGGAACTCGGCCACAGGACAACTCACCTGGCGTAGGACTCGGGGCTAAGTCCCTCCGTCTCTACGTCAGCTCAGTCGAAGTCGAAGCGAATTTTAGAAACGGAAATGGAAAAAGAACAGGTGGACACGAGGATAAATAAATTTCCAACTTCCATTTGTGGCATCTTCTTCTCAGGCCGCCATTTTGACCCGCACCCCCCCCCCCGATCACCCCTTCCGGGACGCGTAGGGGAGGGCGAAACATTGCAAAATAATGTAAACAAAGAGCACAGGAGATAGTCGAAATGGTTTCGCCGATAATATCGAAAATTTTTAGATATCTGTAAAATTTATTTTATTCATTTTTTTCTCCCTTGGAAGGGGTAGTTTTCAACCCCCGTGTGGTTGGCAACACTGTAAGCGAATATCAATATCAGGTCTCCGAACGGCTAAGAGTTGTCTTCCTCCATCTCTTCCGCTTTTGTCAATAATCTCTTTTTCAATACTTTTCCACTTTAAACTTGCTTTTATGCTTTTCCATTTATTATTTATTTTCGTCCTTCGTCCTCTTCTTCTTCTTCTCCTTCTCCTTTCTCCCTGTCCGCCTTATTTGTTTCCGTCAAGAAATTCTCCTTTCCTTTTATCCGAGCGTAATGGTTTCGCCGTTACGAATGTATCGTCTCAACAGATGGATGCCGCCCTCCACTCATCTCTCGAGTGGATTTCTTTTCCCCACTCGATTACGGCGATACATTAGACCGTATACGTCCTGTATGTTCACTGTATGGTACACGTAAGTAAGCACCGTAACGAGGCAAGAGAGAAGACCGCGTAGAGTCGCACACAATTTATGTATTGTTTTACTACACAATTTCGACATGTTAAATGAGTGTGGGAAGGCTTATTTAATTTTCGCTCCTGTTTTTTTTTTATTTATGTATAAAATTTTTAAGTCGAAATGGTCAAATAAATAAACAAACTGATTCGTATCGTTCAAAGTGTTAATGTAAGACTAGTAGTGAAAGACGCTAAGGTTCCCGGGACCTGTAACTCATACGTCTTTTGTCTTCTTCAATAAATATTTATGTAAACGAATATGATAGAATTGTATATACATTGAACTTCAATATTCAATAGAACTGTATTTCTTTAAATAATTTCTTTTATTAATTTTTATATTGTTATTTCTATTAAAGGTACTAAACTACACTTTTGTGTAGTTTGTGTTTTGTGTAGTTGTAGAAAACGAGTAAAGTGTCTTGTATTGCAAAAACACTTGCATTATACAGTCTGATGTTTTCTCTGTCAGGCTTTATGTATGCTGTTAAAACGCTAAACTTACTTGTAAGCCTATGTATGTTTAGGTGAGACTATTTTAGTAGTGTTAGAGTCGTACTTCATAGTATGTCCTTTTTGTCGGATCCGAGCGAGGAGAGGAGAGAGTTCGCTGGCGAGCAGAAGGCGGTGACAAAGTAGAGGAATGTTCGATGTTGTTCAAGACATTAACTGCAACAGCAGAGTACTCTGAACCCGACATTAGAATACAACTATTGAAGCGAACTGTCTGTTGTATCTCACTATTCCGACCTAACCATGGAGTTTCTGACTGACGCAACTGGAGAGTTTTCGACATATACATTATTTTAGTGTGTTATTAAATGTCGTAATTGGTGTCCGCTGCCTCCTACATGGTCTCTTGCTCAAGGTGAACGTCCGCGGTCTTCGTGTATCTTCTCCGAAACTGGAAACTCTAAGTGAGTCGATTGAAACCATCCTTCTGTCCTTCACGTACCCCGTCATATATAATATCATAAGTGTTTGCGTGTCTGTCGCCCGTTTCCAAATTGGTTCTTATCCCTCATATATATTTCTATAATACAATCCTTTTTCTTTTTCCCTCATTCAAACACGCAAGTTCGGCGGTTGTCGAAGACCTTTCCCACGTCGCCTCCCGGTGTTTGAGGACTCTTCTGCCGTGTTCTCCGTGACTTTCTCTCCCGTGTCTTTTCTTTTCCGCGATGACGCGACATTTTTAACAGTTTCCCAATTAAGAATCTGATTCGTCATCGTCATCTGGGAACGACCCGTTCTCCTACCTTTAGCTCTCGTTCTCTCCGGTGTTCCTCCCAAGATTCCTTTCCCCCGTGTGCCTTAATTATCATCTTTCGCAGGGGAGACGCCAGAAGCTGAACGGACGAAAATCAGACGGAAGAACATTTTTCAATAGGTAATTGGTCCTTGATTTACAAAAACATTTTGGAGTTGTACGAGAACACTTGAAGTATGTTAAATTACCGGGTTTTGTTCTCGTTCCGTTCCGGGCACTCCCGCAGGAGTCTTACCTGTAATGATGTCGTCGAGTTCAAGAGAGATTCTGTATACGATTAAGAGGAATCGCTGGGAATTGTGTAATTTTTATTTTATTATAATTAAGTCGGATTCAAAACCTGGTCTCGACAAAAATAAAGATTTCTCGGGTATTGTATTTGTACGTCAACTACTCTCTCTCTCTCTCTCTCTCTCTCTTCCTATCTTCTTAATTATTCTACTTAGTGCCTGCAGTTCATCTCACTTACAGAAAACATATAGAATATATATATATCATATGGATAATAAATAATATAAACAATATAAATATATAATAATATGAATAATTGCATTGAGTTTAAAAATTAAACTTACAGAAAGCAAAATGACTGTCTTGGTGTAAACTAGTAGATTATTTTTTTAATAATATATATCTTATAATAAGTGTCAGTATAAAATTGAGTATAGAAAAACAATAATTATTTATTTAAGAATAATTATTAGTATTTTTTTAGTTCAATTCGAGAACAATTTCGATTGATTGAAATTCTTTATTTTTGAAGAGGTGGAGTTCTTCTCGGCAAACTTTCTAATATAATTTTATATTTATGTAAATCTTTGTCTAAACTTAAAATAAAAAATCCGAAGAAGAGGTGGAATTGGTCTGCGGGTACCTGTCTAACGGATTTTCCGTTTTTAGGTTTGTGCTCATCTCATTGCTGCAAATTATTTTTTAATTAATAGATCAATTAATCGTATTATTATAAGTTTTGGAATAAAAAACTGAATAAATGGTTTTCCCCAGAACTTTTCCCATCTTAATTTAGTAGTTTTCGTGTTGTCTATCCATCCTGGTCTGACGACGGTTTGTTGGCTCATGTCGGAAAACCGTCAACGTAATTTTTTGTGGTTTCGTGCCATCTGTCAGGAACGTTCTCTGTGGCACCAGTAAACAAGGAAAGTCGGTGTTACCCTGCTCAATTATTTTGCTGTGGTTCATCTCTCTTCTATGGGTACTCGTTTGGAACGTCAGAACAAACTGTTAAAAAAAAGTAGGTTTTCCTCCTGGTTGAAAATGCCAGGAAGGAAAGGTGAGGAGAATTTCACGGGAAGGTGTACGCACACCGGAAACGTCTTAAAAGGAGTTGTTTCATCCGTTTCCGGTTGGTCTCGCGCACGTGTGACAAACGCGTTGCCTTGGGAGGACGTCCCCAGTTTTGTGGGAGTACACGAAACGACAGATTTTGATTTATCCTCCTCGAGCCCGGAACATTGTGAAACGTCAAAATCCTAGAGAATCTGATTGCATGAAAATCCGTTTCGGTTTGGGCTTTAACCGTGACGATGATTTCAAATTGGCTTTGGCATTTTATCTTCGTACCGTTGGATTCTTAAAAGGAAACGTCGAAGACAGCCAAGAATGCAAACTGTATGTTTTATCATGGCGGATCGTCCGAGGAGGATTCGATTTGCATTTACATTGTGACTGTCAAGTTCTGTCCGTTGGTTTTTTTTTTTAAATCGAAACGACGCACGTGACAGCATTAAAAAACGACTGTTGTATACACTCGGTCGAAAAGGCATGATGTATATGATGTCTACATTATTTTATAATAAGTAATACATAACTTTCAGAACGCTTGCCTTCGTCTGGGGTCCACACCGAAGAAGTTGGTTGACAGAGTTGCTCATTGTTTAGTTTTATTTGGGAAGTAAATCATCAACTTTATATACTTTATAATAACATTATATACACTGGCCGGTCCGGTTGTGAACTGCACTTTAGGTATTTATACTTTAAGTAAATGCTGTTTACACATTCAAATAATTAAATTTACAAAATTAATTCCAAAAAATTGAATTTCAATAAAATATGTAAAAAAATATTCTTGACAACACTGTTCAGTGAGTTTGGTAAAATATTGCAATTCTAGAGCTGTTTGTGCTACGATAAAAATTAGTACAAATAAATAATAAAATAATACTAAAACAGTAGAAATAAAAAAATCAATAGTAAACAATAATTAAATAAGTCAATAAAAATTAAAAAATAATTTAAAAATCCGGTTGATCTACGTAATTAAAAATGTATCCACGGCCACGTGCAATAGTATACCAAAATATACAGAAGGAAATGGAAGCTTCAGTACAGGTACTACGCATGAAGAATTATGGAAGATACTAAACTATTACTACTTTCTTGGCTTGTATTATAAAGTAATAATCTGGGAAGCGTATATATTTTAGATGTGGCGAACCGAACTCTAAACGTATACTAAAAACACTTGTGTTAAACACTCTGCCATTTTAACTGTCGAAACTTTAAAAGAAATATATTGAATAGTTGAAGCAACACAGGGAAATTACTCACTCCTGGGTTTGTTAAACTGATTATTATTTTTTATTAATTATTTTTGATATTGTACCTGTTACGTACATACATACATACATATGTAGTTTGAATACATAAAGAGAGATACCATCCTCTGCCGTTGTCTATCGTAGGATCCCCCTCATTGCGCCGTTTCGTGTTTTTATTGGAGTTGATTGTATGGAACTGTACGCATAAAAGCTAAAGCAACCGTTCTGTATATTTAAGAGTTATGTATGGTCTAATTATTAATATCACTGTACAGCAATCCACACAATTATAGGTAAATGTCGTGAAAAGAAAGGTTCGACCCGAAATTCTCGGACACCATCGGTCTGGAGCTCTGGACGAGTTTGGAAACCCCTGGAAACGAGCTGATTGCTTTTTTTCGACTTTAACTAAAAAAAAAAGAAAGTTTTGATACAGTTTCCATTTCTCTGCCTCTCACTTGACTTTCTTTGCGACGCGCTGGATCACGTTGGAAACTTATTAAAATTCCGATTTAAACTTGTTTCCCGTGATGAAAATTTGAATTAAATTTCTGGGAGAAAAATAAAAATGGGGGAAAAAAAACAGGAACGGAGAAATCGGATACATAACAAGAAATAAATATACGTAGGTACGCGTGCGTACACTCGTGTGTACGATGAGACGATGTGAGTGAACTTGAAATGAAATGTGATTGGTTACTCGCTTTCATAACTGGACAAAGAGTTATGAAGAAGTGTTTTCCGGCAGCGAATTCGTTCAAATGGTCACTACAGAAATATTGTAATGTACAGAAATGTTTGTAAACTAAAGAATGTAGAGTTCCAGTCAATAAAATTAGGTTAAGTAGAAAAGGTGACGGTGTCGAGAGGAGGCCATGACTCTTTTTAATTTTCCAGGTCCTCGTTCAGGTAATTGTTTTTTTCTTTCCAGGTCCTGCCTTTTGGGGACTGATAAATCCGGAATGGTCGCTGTGCAACAGGGGCAGACGACAGTCGCCGGTTAATTTAGAACCAGACAAACTACTTTTCGATCCAAATCTGAGGTCGTTACATATCGATAAACATAGGGTGAGTACCACCACTGCTACCTATGATTGTTGTCTATTTATTAATTACAAGAGAGAAAATAAATACAATAAATAAGGGATAAAATGAAGGAGCTGTTCTGCGGTCTATTCATGTATGTATGCCAATTATTGAAGGTTTATTTGACACCTGGGTGATTGTGTGCGTCAAGTGACCAGATAGACACATTCTACGTAATAAAATAATAATTATTTATATTAATGTTACAATAATTGATAACAAGATAATATAATTTCGTGTTCTGTCTGTCCTGTTATTCAATTATGTAGATATTTAAATTGAATAAAATCGCTGAAAGGTACAAACAGGTACAAAGAGACTGCCGTTGTCCACAATACCACAAAATAATGGGCCTATCTTTTGTTAATAATTCCTTAAATAAATGATGAATAAAAATATAAAATAAATTATGTCTAAAAAATGTCTCACGATATATAAAATATCGGAAAAGTAAAAATGAACGTTTAAATGGCGTCTCTAACTCTAGGAAGTTTCATTTTCACTTTAATAAACAGAGCAGATTTTTATATTAACTGTTATTGAAAATTATTGAAACTAATGACTGAAACACAGGTTTAATAATATACACGCTAAGTTTTGCTCATCGCTCCTTACCTGTGGGCCATCTATTTTTAAGCTCTGCCCGAACATCAGGAAACGACTGTATAGTAATATGTGGGATACATAAATACATAAATACACAATACATACAAATGCACAAGCGCAGAACATGAAAGAATGCGTTACTTACATAAATAACATTTCATTTTACTACCACGTTTGAATGTGTTCAAATTTAATGTACATAGACTTATTAACGAATGTTATAAATAGAGGAAAGGCATGAACGAAGTTTAAGAAAAAATATAACATAAATTATGAACGCCACTGCTTTGTATTACTTGTTAACCGATCGTTTAAATAAATTAGAGTACACTATTCGATACCTACGGTTAAGCAAAATTCATTAATTATTTATTTATTTATTGATCGAATCCGCTACATTTCATCGGTGTACACTACTCTAGAGTAAGTTGGCAACAGATAAGACACTTGGAAGCAGAAACTCAGCGCTTCAGCGTTCCAACTTTCCTCCTTCTTTCCGTTCCGTTCAACTTTCTCCCTTTCTTCGATTTCCAATTTGTCCTTCAACCAAATTAATTCTTGTAACATTTTCTCCCGATACACCAATGACAAAATCAAATGAAGGAAAAAAAAAAGTTTTTCGTCAGGGGTCTTGGGGTAGACGGAGCAGTGGCAGTGGTCGTGAACGGGTGACACACACAAGGCACACGGGGAGAAACGCAAGGTTATGCGAGGTGATCGACGACGGAGGCAGCGTCACGATCCTTCCCTCCCCTTTCCACGGGGTCAAACCTTTCGTTTCATGTGGCGAAAGGCATCGCAGAGGCATCGGGAAGTTGTTGAGGAACCTTCCTCGTCTTCGGTTTCACGTAAAAAACAACGCGAGGGAAAGTTCCGAGAGAAAGGCACAGGAGCACAAGGAAAAGTTTGAAAGGTTAAACGCTGCCGTGGGAAACTTTTCCTTCTTTTTTATAGACACGCATGTACATATATTATGTACATATATTAAAAAATTTGAGCGTTTAATAGAAAGGTGAGAAAATTAAAAGGTTCGCGGGGGTGTTACGCCGTCGCAGGTGTTTCTCCCGATGAAAGGACCGGGTGGGAGAAAACCCGTCACCTCCTTCCCTGAAGGAACAAACGCAAGTGGGCCCAACAGCCAGGTGCGAGCCTCCTTTTGTGAACTTAAATTATAGTTATACTTCACAGTCTGGTTGGGACTCTCCATAAAAAGTTCCGGAACAAAGTTAACCCCATTTCTAATAACTAACGTGATTTATACTTGTTGTAGACATGTGGAACTTTTTTCCGGCGAGTAAAAAAATTTAAAGGAAGGGAACCGGACAGGAAGAGCTTGCGTTGCAACACCGACAGTACGACTACATTGTAATGTTTAACAAAATACTACTATACATACGTTATGGGTTTTTTTTGCAAAGCATTACATCTAATTTTCGAAACTAACGATTTTCTTTGTCTTATGGTAGGGTGAGAACATTCTTATGTATTGGTCTCATATTATGTTTACATAAGTTGTCTATTTTTATGTAATTAAGTACCTCGTCTAGGCTATTTTACGTCTAGAAAGTTGGATAAGCAGAACAAATTGTTCGTACAACTTATGTAAGACAACGCATTGCTGTTTTAGTGTGTATCTGTGCAGAACTTGTTTAGTAACTCAATTGATATGACCCTTTACAGCAGCCAAATGTCAGACAGGTGCCTGATTTGTATTTGTACACTTGACAGGTAAGCGGGTACATAGCCAACACGGGACACAGCGTCATTTTCACGGTGGACAACTCGACGCGGAACCACATCAACGTGACAGGAGGTCCTCTCTCGTACAGGTACCAGTTCCAGGAGATGCACATGCACTACGGTCTACACGACGACTCGGGTAGCGAACACTCGGTGAATGACTACGCTTTTCCAGCCGAGGTGAGTCACTCAGTCAGTCAATCATTCATTCAATTCGCGAGGGGAGCGGGGGAAGAGTGAGATGTTGACCCATCGACAAAAGTCAATCATCGATTACGGTTGAGAGGGGAAACAAATCGACAGAAAAGAGTTTAAACCGGAGACGGAAGATTAAAAGAGAGAATTTACATCGCACGCCACAGCACACCGCGTCAGACACAGAGCGATACATCACCGGAGAAGAGAATTCTGCTGTTGGGCTGTAGACAAGCTGAACAATAAGAACTCACCTCCTGTCGTCGTCCGCGTAACAATTTTATAATTCAAATCAGACTTTTAATCGTGATTTTTGTTTTGATTGGTTTCTATAAATCACTTTTTATAGCCCCGCTTTATTTTTCTACGGTCTACAAAATGGAAATCTTCCCCGGGATAAGCCCCGACATTTCTCTCTTTTACACTTTCAGTTCCTCTCTCTCTCTCTCGCACATCTCAATTTATTATCGTCTGTTTTCCATCTGATTCTGCCTTTCTCCGTGAATGGATTATTTTTCTTTTCACCTTTCGTTCTCTTCTCCTTCCTTCCTAGTCTTCTTGCTATTTCATTTTATTTCATGTCATTTCTCTCACCACCTTCTCGTTTTTTCTCTTTCATGATTCTCTTCGATTTTTTGTTGTTTCTTATTCTTCTTCTTTGTTGTAATTTTTCTTCTTCTTTACTCTTTCACAGTGTCTACCCATGTTTCTTCTTTATTTTGTTCTTTCAGTTCTCCCTTTATCTCTCTCTCTCTCTCTGTCTGTTTTTTTAAACTTTCTAATTTGTTTCTCTCTGTTTTCTTTCTCATTTTCTGTTGTCCGTTCTTGCCCCATTTTTCCATTTTGTGAGTCTCTCCTTGGTTTCCTTTTTTACTTCTTGTCTTCTTCACTTCATTTCACTTTCTATTTTTTACTTACTAATACCAGTCTGCTTTCCGATTTCCTTTCTCGTTTTCATCATTTCTTCTTTTTGCCTGCCCTTATTTCTTCCCACTTTCTCTTTGTTTTTATTCCTCCGTTTTTTATTTCTCGGTCTGTCTATTTTTTCTTTGATTTAGTTTTCCCTTCCATTTTGTCTTTCTTTCGTGACGAATTCCAACGCTTTTTTCATTCTTCTTCTCTCAGTCTCTCTCACTTCCTGTTTGAAACGCAACACCGCTTTGCCATGCAACTCACCACTGGAACAGGCTGCTACACGGCGATTGTTTTGCCCCGAAGTCTTTTTCCTCTCTCCGAGTCGAAATGTTAGACGTCACAACTCCTCAACATGAATTTTACATAAGTTTTATAACTTAATTACAACTATATTTAGCTTTACGGCCGCATCATTCCTTTTATTTATTATTTTTGTTTATTGGCTTTCGTGAATGAGGAAAAGTCATTTGTTGCGGTCTTTTCCTTCCTTCCCCCATACCCCAAAAGCGTTTCTTAAATTTTCTCCGTGGAAAAATGTGCTCGTGACATGAAAATAATTGTGAAAGGAGAAAAATTTCGAAGTGGATTGTTAACTAATTGCCACAGTCTTCGTCAAGCACCGTACAACAGCAGCAGCAGCAGCAACAATCAACAATTTATTTCATCCTCTATTCTTTTCCCCCGTGCCTGGTTACTTTCTTATATACAATAAATACTTGTTATACAATAAATCTGGAGTCATTTGAAAAGTCTTCTTAACGAACTTCCGACTAGTTGAATTAAGTTCTTTCGACTAAAGTCCTCGCGGGTTTATTGTTGCCTGTCGGAGCCTCGAAATGAGGAAACCCATTTCTTTACATAATGTTACATAAGTTGTTGAGATTATTCTGCTGTTGCGGAACGTGTTATGTAAATTAAACTAAACACGTGCTTTAGCACAAAACGCGAACCGAGCGTACATGCCAGCAGCAAAATTACTCCAGCTATAAGTCCTTAGCTAGCTTTATATTACACGTTGAAGTCATGCTACATCGGAAACAGCGATGATTTTTATGTATATTAAGTCAATACTTGTCCTGCCATATCTCATGCATGCATTACCATAGATAATTATATTATTCTGTTGTATTTATTTCTGTCGGTCATCGCTCTCATCTTGAAGTCGTTCCCAGTGCTACTCAAAGGTTTCGGTTGGCATTCCGTCGGTGATTTGCTCAAATGAAGTTGACTCATTCGGTGCACTGTCAGTCCTGTGTTGTCCTCAACAACTCAAATTTATTTACATAACAAAATAAGAGATATGACAGATATAATTTAAACACAACTTTGTAGTGTGTAGGAGTGGTGTATAAAATTTGTTACACAGCAGGGGCGTTCTGTACAAATTCAAATAGATCTCCTTTGAACGTCGCGTCGCAAAGGTTTTATACATAACTATATACATAAATACTTACATATTATTTTAGAAGTAACCGCAGGATATGTGTAGAATACGTAAATAAATAATAAATAACAATTTTCAGCGCAAATGAGTGATGTATGGGTGGCAAAGAAAATGGTGAATGCAACGAAGGGTAGCTTCCCTCTCTCTCTCTCTCTCTCTCTCTCTGGATAGAAGAGAAAACCTTGAGAATGGACAGGACCGGGGGAAAAGTTTGTGGGAAATCCCTGGTGCAAATCAAACAACAAAATAATCCGTACGGTTAACATTTTAGCAGATCATTGGGAAAACACTTTTACGGTCTCTCGGGCCGTCAAATGATTCTCCGTTTCATCAAGTTCTCTTCCAAGGTTTCGCCCCCGTGAGGAGGAGGGGTACAGGTGTACGAGTTCCTAAAGCTTTTCTTTACCTTCACCGGGAAAAGCAGTCGGGTCCGAGTGGAGGAGGAAAAGAAGAAGAAGGTTTTGAATTTTCATAATGATCTCTAACATGGGATTGCTTTAAGTGGACTGAATTTAAAACGCGTCGTAAGGGGAAAAGCTGGAAAATGGGGGGGTGTAGGCGGGCCCGGGGGGGGGGTTTACAGGTAAAGGTGTGGGCTGGAAAACTCTTTGGAAAAACTCGGAGAGAAAGCGGTTGAAAATTGCATAATTACTTTTCATTGTAGTTCACTACAGTTGTTCGGTTTTTCTCTCTCTCTCTCATTCTCCTGCCACGTCTTTTTTTTTCACCCGTCGAGAATTAATTTCTGGCCAACGAGGGTTTCGTAACCTTTTCCCGGTCCCGGACGTGACGTTGCTCGTTCCTCCTCGTACCTGCCTGTGAAATTCCGCGGTGGCGCGACTTGTGACTCTTCGCACACACCACTTGGACCTGTTGTCTTCTTACTTACCACGCCTGAAGTTCATACAAATTTTTCACAACCGCGGTCGTGGGAATGGGAAGAAAAAGTCAACAGGAAGGAACGTTGCTGTTGAAAGCTCTGGAAGTGACCGATGGTAGTTTGTGGTAGTTTTTGTCATTATTAAATCTAATATAAGCACAGTATAGGGCGGAGAGTCCGCAACGAATGATATTAACAAGCGTATCACATATTAAGGGACGTGTAATAAATAAAAAGTTACAGAAGAAGTGAGAGGGTCCTCACACCGGAATGCGACTTCCTCCAAAACCAACAACAGCATTCGCTCAAAAAAGTTTGGGAAAATCAGACAAAACATATGACGGAATCCAATAAAGGATCTCGCATGAAAAATTTCACTGCCGTTTTGGTCGTCACCGGAGGAGAGAACTACCGGAAATCGATCGAGAATTCACGGAAATAGAATAAAAACTTGCACTTTTTTGTCTGTAATATTGAAAAAACAAACAGACAACGGAGAACCACTTGACGGAGTGCAGAAGAATTGAAATTTTGCGCCGCCGTGACGAAACAAAATGGTTGAAGTTTAACGACGTTCCCTTCTATCGGACTAATGACCCGAAAACAAAATAAATAAATAAATAAGATAATAAGCAGACTTTTCGAATGGGCTTTTGAATGATTTCAAATTTTCAAAATGGCGACTCTGCTTAAACAGAATTGGCGCGTCAGTTTCCTTTGAGTAAAAGGAGTATTCTTTTCTTCTTCTTTTTTTAGTCCTTTTCTGTAGGAAAACCTGAGGTACGCCAAAACATTCATTTTTTGTCTTCCGCCTCCTGCAAGTTCTTGTAGGTTTTAGTAACTTTCTCTTCCCTCTTAGCTCACTTTCTCTCCTACCTTTCTCCTTTCTGAGGGGTAACGGTATGGTAACGTTTAATAAGTAGACTTATCTACCGAATCGAAATTTATTAATTTTAATTGACGAAAACAATTCTTCTGATGTTCGAAATCTTCTTTGCTTTCCTCCTCCGTCCTCGACATTTTTGAGCCTCTGGAACTTTGGAGGATTTTGAACGTTTCGGAAAAGAATTTTAACTGCTTCCTGCACACGGGAAACTCTTACAACATCCGCGGAACGAACTAGGAGTGAAACCGTTCCAATGGAATGTTTCTCAAAGAAACCGGAAATATTTTCCCTTTTTTTTACGGTGTTTATATTAAATTCTGATTCTTTCTTTCGTACATGACTTCATTCTCAAGTCGATGGTTTCAAATATTTTCTATTTGATTTGATTCTTGTCGATTTGGTTTTTTCCACTGGAGTTGGAGGGTGGCTCCAGGGTCACTTCAGAGTCCTCCTGGGGTAACTACAAAAGAGACTGAACCGCCCGTGTAAAACGTAGCAGGCAAGAGTCCTCATTCAGCTGGTATTGTATTTAACCATAATTGTAGGCCATAATGCATTATAGTGAATACATGGCGTACACTGAGGTCTTGCGGTGTAAAATAAGAATAAATAAATTATATCAAAGATATAAAAATCGTAGGCTAAAATAAAAAACTAAATAAATAATTTAAAAACCAGAGAGAGAGAAACGAAAAAGGAAAAAATAATATAATGTATTTATGTATAGAAGAAGATGTAATAAAAGAAGACTTAGATTTATCGGACTTGTACGAAACCATTCTCGGTAACCCAAGTTCGAGTTGTCTAAATATAATAGAAGATAAATACATAAAAAAGAGGTTAATAACAAAAAAAAATATTTACTTTGTTCGTACTGCTGCTGTACACTGAGTTAATATTCGATACATAAAAATACAAAACCGCAGGTACGTCCTCATAAAAAATTCGTATTATCTGAGAAACATGCAACTATATTTATTAATTTTTGTTATTATTATTTAATTTATTAACAACTAGATTCAATTAATCAGTATAGCAGGATGTTATAAGTTGTAGAACTTTCTCGACTCCGGTCAGTTCTCGTACACGTCAACTCACGGCTGCCTGTAGGAGCACTCTAGCAATCGTTTATTTTTTGTATTACAGAACGTTACTTAATTAATTTATAGTTAAATTTATGTATTATGTGTTCGCGAGCAACTCAACGTCTGAAACTCACAGAAAGTTCCCTCTCGACTGCCCAACCAAAAGCAAAAGCTTTGGAAAAGATGAACTTTTAATAAGTTAACTGCTCGGATAAATTCCCTTTTTAAATATTTCCCGGGCTTTTTTTTTATCGTCGCTTTCTTACAACCGGCGACAGACAACAAGAGACTGTGATAAGAACTGAGATTTTCAATTATTCTCCTCTAATCATTCATCCCCATTCCCGGATCCGCGGATGATTTGAATCTTTTCCATTCTTCTTTATTTTTAAATCATAACTCATTTTCTTTTCCATTGTTTGCCTTTCCATTTTGTTGTTCTCGGAATTAATAACTTATTTCTGATATTTTCGTAATGGTCTTTTTCAATGTTTCCTTCTATCATCCGTTCATCGACGGTGCGCGACTCCTGACGCGATTCATACTTAACTCCCCGAGTGGTTTCTCCTTAAAATAATCCCCCGTTCTTTTTCGACGAAAGACTCCTCCGCGTCGCCCTGTTGTTTTCCTAAAGGGAGATCCCCCGCGATTACCTTTGTGGTACCTACACCGTGCCCAACCGTTTCGGTGTTGGGGCAGAGCATCGTGTGCGAGTGCGGCGTTGCTCGAACATAATACACGTGAACTTAAATTGAACGGAATAAAGTTATTGACAACTCAATTGGAGTATGTAGTTAAATCCGGGAAGGTAACAAAACATGTGCTTCGGGGAAGTCACATAAATCTCGGGGAATTGGTTCGAGTGACTCGATGCGAGAGAAAAACTTGAATAAAGATCTGCTCCTCTAACGGGTAACAGAGAGAAAGAGAGAGAGAGAGAAACTTTTGTCAGATGTAACGAAGGCATAAATTCGGGGAGAAGAAATCACCAGAAAGTAAAGGAAATGTGCCGATTTGTGACGTGGAAAGATGAAGAAACAATCCTCGTGGAGTAGGGAGAATCGGGGGAGTTGGGAGTGGTAGGAAGACCCTCGTATCACCCCGTTGTTCAATTTATACATAAAACTATAAATATGTATATATGTATACATGTATAGACTTGAGTCAAAAGAAACAAAATCAAATTTTACTTGCTTGAGAACCTCCATATTGGTAAATGAGTTTCTAAATGTCTCTTTACGACTGATTTTTTTCTTTTAGTCTTTCTAAAATTGAATATTTTATTATATTATTGAGGCCCTCCGCTCTTTGTTCTCCTGTTGTCTCCTCCTGTTCTACCTTCTGCTCTTCTTCGACAGCACGTGCTCTTTCCACTTTCACTTACACCTCGACGTATAGAAATGGACGACGGGACGGTGGGATAACCGCGGATATATGTATAATTATATACATAATAACGAGAATATAATAAAGTACCAACTACGAACGTTTGAAAGTTTCTTCTTTCCGTAGAAGACTGTAAAATAAAATAGCGCGACGGATTTTATATCAATAGAAAGAAACTTATCATTTTCTTTTCATTAATAATATATCGCTTCAGCTCGATAGTATATTTTGATTATATTAAATTCATTATTTTTTAAAAGGTGTAGTTTCCCGGCAAAATATCCCATACTTGTGAAGTTTCTATATATATTTTTCTACGTGGTATTTTTGTCTGATTTGCAAGAGGTGAGGATGTGGTCGACGTCATCGACTTGTTGGTCTTGGCACAGTTTTGACTGTTTAATAAACAGAAACGGGTTGTGTACTGTCTGAAATAATTTATTGTGGTCGTAGTAGTAGTAGTAGTGATAATAAATAAGTGACATAAATTTAGCAAATTTCAACATTTGAATTTTGCGTATACTTAACTTGTTATTCACGTCGAAAACTAGTAGTAATAGTAGTAGAAAAAATATACGGGTTTTGAATTTTACAATAGGTAAAACAAGACTTCAAACTATGTTTAATAAAAGGGAAGAGCAGCACGGTGGTGGTACCTGTGGCAGCCCGCAGTAAACAAGTCGGGTGTAGTTAAATGTCTACCCGATTGCATGCAGGTACTTGGCACTACACGAAGAGTGTCGCATACAGAAAACAAGTAGGTATAGGTAGGAGTAGAGCACGAAAGTCAAAGGAATGACACAAAAGAAAGAAATGTGTTGTTTCTTTAAGGAGTTTTACCGTAACGAAAGAGAACACTTCGATGTAAACCGCGTTGACTCTCCGGTTGTAGTTTCGATGGTTTTATATTTATCCTTCACACGGATCGCGTGTTGAACGGGCATACGTTACAATCACGAATACTCGTCCGAATGATATTAAAAATTTTGAGTGACACGTTTTGACGGATGTCTCATATACTCGAAAACTCTTTGAATGGTTCCCTGCCCTTGAAGTTTATTTGATGTTACACAGAGATCAGATACTTCCACCACTACAATTCTTCCAAAGCACTACATCCGACTAAACCATGCTGAAATGACGCGGAACGAAACTACAACCAAAACGGTGTAAACATTTGGTTGTTGGATCCACGCAGCAAGATTTTAAGTTGGTAACTTACAACCGTTGAACTACCTACATCCACAACCGGTGACTAAAAACTGGAATGAACAGTTTTGTAGTGTGGACATCCAAAAATGCAGGAATGTGTTCCTTCAAGGAACTTCTTCCCATCTTCATCCATCTTCAACTAAAGTGTACAACTTGTGAGAACTTGTAGGACTCCACAACCTACAAGTGGAGGGTAAAGTCGTTTTCTCAACATAAACACCAAGTATTTTGTATACACAAAAATTATACACAGCACAGTATATAATCACGAAGAGTGTTGTACACACCTTGAGCTAGTCATTAGACGTCTTCTATTAATAGATGTAGGTTTCGGGTGGTTGAGGTCGTCCCAGCGACAAGTTGCGACCGTTTCCTCGGGGTGGTATTTTGTAGAGGGTGGAGATCAACAGGGCTGTAATTAAATAAGAAGGCACGCAAAACGTGTATTACATCGGCAACCTGACATTACGTCTCTTAAATTGAATACTTTATCGGTACAAGGAGTGTATATAGAGTCCGGGAAATGACTTCCATACTCGTTGAGCAGTTGACTGAGTTGTTGTTGTTGTTGCATTGACGACGTCGAGTGTTTGCTCTCCCACGAAATAAAACACTCCATTTTGTATTTTTTTTTGGTGGATTTTGGTTTGTTTGCCCGGTTGTGGCGTGTTTGTGTACGAGACTTTTAACTTTCGCAAATCGTACGCCGCCATGGTTTTAAATTCCTCCCTTTGATTGTGCTTTGTGTGTGTGTGTGTGTGTGTGTGTGTGTTCGTCCCTCTGCTTTCAGGGTTGTTTTAGTTTAGAGGGATGCCATCGCAGCAACCATTCAAGGGTTATTTCGTACTTGTCGGACTTGTCCTCGTCCGCCATTTTCAATTTTATTTTTAGTTAATAATGAAGATCAAACGCTTAATACAATCGTTAAAAGTATAGCTTGTGCTGCAGTTAAAACATTATCAAAAAAATTAATACCCTTTAGTATAAATATAATAATATATTTTCCGTATAATAATTCTTACTGTAAATAATGTATAAAATTTGAAATGGCCAAAAGCTTTGTGCCAGAATATAATAATATACGTAGTTATTAACATAACAATAACGTTAAGTTATTGACACACCGGTCTCGTTGAATAATATATACATTATACTTTTTAGAATATAAATTCTATTTAAACACAAATATTTGAAGTTTATACTTTATTTTAATTTACGTTGGGACTCAACGTATAAACCCAGGGGCGGAAGGAAGTGTTCGTTCAAGACAATTTTATATTTCTATATTACTATACATATTTACTAGAGTAAACAAATTTTAATTTTTGTGTAAAATTCTCTAACACCTATTGTTTGTCTCAATTTTCACTACTCGCAAAGAGTTGCTATACACAACATTTAAACGGTCTTCCGTCGAGAATCCTTTAATTAATTGGCTTGAGCCAACTTCCACTGAAAGACTGCGTCGGGGCTCGTGCTCGAAGGGACAAAATGTTGTAGTTTGCAGGGCCATCTTGTACTCTGGGTTTTTCCACTCGTGAATGAGTACACCAAGTATTCAACAAATATAGTTTTTATTTGAAAAGAAATTATTACAAATTTTACACGGAACGAAAAAAAAATTAAAATTTATGTGGAAGCCGAACGGTGACTATTTTTTTTTCCAATACTTTATTAATTAAACAACAACCGAAGGAATCATTCATTATTTTTCGCACTTAACCCCATCCCAACAGCCTGTACATGCAATCCTGTAAGCCTGTACAACAGATCTGTACATGCAAACTACATAGACGTGTACTCAGAGGGTTACTCGAGGGTTGTCAGGTGCTCCCACCTATGTTTTTATTCAAAAGGGAACTCTTCATTAGTATTCCCATACTTTTTGTACTTCCACGTAACAAATGTAAAAACGTACCGTGAGTTTGTTTGAATCCTAGGAAAGTAGATAAATACCCGTTCCGGATGATGTACAGGCTCGAGTGCTGTCGGTGTTACCACTCGACATGCTTACTCTGCCGAGAGGAATGTAAAAATATTCGCCAAACTACTGCACGTCACGGAAACGAATGAATCGTCTACGTTTCACCGGGTAAAAACCTCTTCGGGTAACTCTTCCGACTACTTCTCCCTGGAGGGGCATGACCGCAACAAAAAAAATGTCGACAACCCTTGTTTACCACGTTCACGGGGGCAATTCCGACTTCATCACGAATACTCAGGTGGCAAATTAAATTCGTATGGGAATTTGGTTAAGCAAAAAAAAAAGAAAGAAAGAAAGAAAGAAAGAAAAAAAGAAACGTGGCAGGAGAGGGTAGAGAGTGAAAGCGGAAAAGGAAGTAGAAATGCATCCATCATTGCGAGAACACTTGTGGTGCCGTGGGTGGGAGAGCTTTGGAAAGAAAGCTTTCACACACGTCGACAGGAATTTCCAAGTAGATGAAACAAACAGTCGATGTGGTTCGTGTTAATCGAGTGTATGTCAAAAGCGACCCGTATGAATTACACCGATCGATGAGCCAGAACAAGAACAAGAACAAGTTGTTGCCCCAAGTGTGAAGAAACGCGTTGTTGAGTTCCGACGAGGAGAAAGAAAAAGACGGGGCACGTGAGAAAAACACTGGTACCGTCGTCTGTATGTTTGCATCTACTGACAACGAGAACTCGTCCAAAAAACGTTTTCCCAGTCGTGTACCGATCTACCGGCGGATGTGAAACACCGAGAGTCACGGAAGTATTTCCAGGGTATTCAAGAAGTACAGAATAAAACCAAAGGTGTGAAACAGGAGGTGACAGGAGCATCCGAAGGTGAAGGAAGAATCCGTCCTCCACCTCATATTTAATAAGTTGATCATAATAATCCATTAATACAAAACAAAAATACTTATGTATTAATAAGCTTGTAATAATAATACATAATTTATACGAAACGTGTACAAACAAATAAAAATATACGTAATATAAATGTATAACGGTAACGTAATGTGCAACGAATGTGTAAACTGATATATCCAATAATATAAAATAATAATACAATAGTCCGTAACATTACGCTACTACGCGGACATGTAATAATATACAATATATAAAATACAGAACAACTCCAGAAGAATACCAGAATTTAATGTAACCACCTTACTTAGCACCGTTCGCTAACCACAGTAATAATATTACTAAAACTGATTTGTTACAATTTATGTTAAACGTAAAATATTATGCATATTATAGAAATTCTAATTTACATAACTTGTAAAAAATAATGCAATACTGAAATTATTTCAGTTAATATTTATGTATGGATTAGCTCAATATTTCGTCACTACTCCAGACTTCCGTCGAAAGCATTTAATCACGGCAATAAAAAAAATAAAAATGTTATTTTTTTAATAAAAAAAAAAGTTCTAATAATATAATTCTCTAATAAATAGTATAGTTAAATATAGTTCTAATAAATAATTAATTTATAAATAAATATAATAAATAATTAATTTAATAAATAAATAATTTTTTAATAATAAATATCACATACAGTTATAGATGCAGTTATAATACAGTACAACGATAAGTTTTCCTGTATTAATAAGATACGTCACACCCTTCCTGTACTGTACGGGTTGCTGTATAGGAAAACCGTAGGCAATCGTTCGGGCTGCGTGTAGTATGAACTTACTTTCAACTCCTACTAATGTATATTATATATAATTACAAAAAATAATTCAGAAGTGAAACAATAGTAGTTCACCAAGTGTGAGTAATTAGTTTTCTTAATGAATTAGTTAATTACTCGAGCGTTAAAGATTGAACTTTAAAGTTAGTTAAACGAGAAGGGAGACATTGGTAGAGCCGTGAGCGAACTCCAAAGAGTCCAACCCCCGTTTTTATATTTTTATATTATACCCGGGGTAAATTAACACACACATACAGAGGTATATATTACTAATTTTTGGTTTGTTCGCCGGGTTTCTCCGGATAATTCAAAGGCTCTTTATCTTCAATTGAAAAATAAAGCGGTTCCACCTGTCCCGGACAGGTGACAGACAGAAAATTTCCATTTCCGCGTCTTTTCCTCGTCTTGTGCAACCCCAGGGAGGAAACAAAAGAGAAAATAAAAACTTAAAACGGGGGCACAAGAATTAATTTCGATGTTGGCGTCGGTGAGGTTCCTTGGTGTCTGGGACAATCTCAGACCGAGATCCATCCGAGATGAACAACAATAAAAAAATCACTTTTCTCTTTCATCTTCCTCCATCTGCGCGGCATCTTTTTACATCCGAAAAACTAATTAACGTAATCTTACCGGCTTAACCTTGTGTTCCAAACCTATTTTGCTGTTTTTCACAACTCCACTGCGACGCGAAAAGCGTACAGAAAGTAGTTGGAAGTTCGGTCGGTCGGGTAGTTCGCATCAACCGTTCGCTAACCCGTCAGACACGAATTATATACGATTTTTACGCTGGTACAAAACATCTCAACTTAGGTTCGGATGTGTAAAACTATATACACTATGTCTGTTATACTAAATCCAGTGGGAAACGTTCGATTTTCAGTATTGATTTTTGTGCTGGTTATCTCATGGATATCAAATTTCTTACCTGTATGCGTATCGCCCTCGATAATATTTTATAAATTAACTGAGAATCCATTCACACAGGTTATGATATACAGGGTTTGTTTACAATTGTAATTTACGAGATTTCTGTACTTTTATTTTAAATTTCAGTTCTACAAATAATGTTCTATTATTTATTAATAACTTATTATTTGTATTATTATTTATTAATTACTTTGAATGATAATATTATTAAAAAATAACGGCAGAATTGTTGGTTCAAGTACCCAAAAAGGAAGCTTGGACACTACGCAAAAAACAATACAATCGTCATTCCATGTTGTTTCTGTCTTATCACTGCGGTCTGACACAGTAGTGAACCGGTAGTAGTACCTTACAAAAGGAGGTATTCCCAGGGGTTGTAGGAAAACTTATTACGGTAGTACGAGTGGTTACGCGTTCGTTGGGTGGTTACCAAGAGAAACTGAGAAAGAGTTGACGTGAGTTACTAGTGTTCATTGCAGTGATGTTGTAGCAGTGTCATCTTGACGAGCACTTGAAATGTACTCGAGTACTACAAGAAGTTTTATAACTGCTAGTTAGATACTCAACTATGAAAACTGCTAGAAGAACCCAAGGTGAAATACAGTTGTTCTGAGAGTTGTTCTTCCACTTGTTCTCTATGTTAAATTCAAATTTTCCTCCAGTTACTTTGAGTCCTCATTAAAATTTTTACTTATTTTTTCCGATCCTTCGACGGAATCCCATAATCTCTCTCTCTTTCTTTCTCTCTCTCTCTCTCTCTCTCTTCAGTCTTAAGCCAATTACTCGTCTCTCGGGGGTTCTTCAAAGGGAAAAATCTCCTTTTTTCCCCATCGAGTCGTTTCGATTCTTTCCTTTTTTGATTGAAGTAAACAGATGCTGACAAAAAGTATCGGAATCTCCACCGAGACTGATTTCTAGGCTAATGGAAAAAGAAGAAAGGAAAATGTCTGAAGAAAGGCTGTCTCTGCGTTAAAAATAACGTTATGTTTTTCTGCCAATAATATAATAGACGAATAAAATAAATAGACTGATGTTTTGTCAGTTAATATGTTATTACACGTGTCTCACAACGGTCGACACCATTTTTTGTTCTTTTAGATTTGTCACCCGTCGAGATTTATTTTCTCAGGGGGAGGTTCCTGTTCATTTTTAAGGGTGGATTTTTTAACCATCGCCGGTGCGGGAGAATGACGAAATGCCTCTAGTTACCCTGCTTCAGCTGATCCAGTACCTTTTTGTGTACATTTTGTATGTTACGGTGCACGGTAAATTCTTCCTATTGAATTCTCTTTGTACTATTCGTCTACCTTTTGCTTGCAGTTCACGCAACACTTTTTTATAAAATTATATATATTACACGTGCAATCGAGTCTTTAGGTCTATCTTTGCCCACTTCATCCTACGACTGCGTGCTTTCTACTGCATTCAGTCGCATTGAATGGAACACTTTTTCGTTATACCTAGTAGTTTTGTTTTATATAGTTTTGTACTTTAGGTCCTTTGTATTTATTTTTGCACCTTACTTTATCTTGTCGTCTAGACTTATTTCTTCTCTATAATTTCTATTAATAGGTGGTAGGGACGTTGCAACTGTTAACCTTTTACCTTGCACTTTCTTCTTTTCTACTTCTTCTTCCCTGTTTTTCTGCTGCCACATGTCACCCCACTTCGAAAATTATACATGAATAATTGCCGCCTGCAGACCCGATTAAGTTTGTACTGTGAAATGTTTTTGAAACGCAGCCACAAATCTAAGTGATTCAAACAAATCGAGAAGTAGTGAAACACAAAACAAGTAACACGTCGTCAAATTGCGAGCGGAAGTAGCGGGATCTGTTGACACGTCAACGTGTCTCCAGAACGGAAGTGTTCTTTTTGCCACCAGTTACCGTTCGAATGTGAACTTTGTGTGTTTTTCTAGGCGAGTGAAAAATGTTTAATGTGAAACTGAAAGTAACCGTGGGTGTGTGTGTGTGTGTGTTTGTGTGTATGTGAAAAGCGTGGCAGGAGAAAGGCAAATCCAAGAATCGGGTCTCCCGTATGCTTCAATTGAAGTCACGCTCGGTTCACTTAATAGTTTTCCCCACCGAGTAAAATGATAACTAGTTTTCAATTTGGCTTATTGTACACGTCGGGGAAAACATCCCCCATCTTCCCGGCCCGGGGAATCTTCTTCTGTTTTATTTACAACTAATTATGTAAATGGTACTTTAAGCTAATAGCACCTTGGAATTGTCGGCCCGGGAAAACCGCAGTGGTGCCCGACCAGTCCCGTGGGGGACCGCCACGGGGGTGGTACGCTCACATAATTATTTTAAGAATACAACTCCGAGTAGTGAACTACAAGCAAAAACACACATACACACACTAACCCACCCCCAGAATCCCTCGGAGGGACTCAATGACATAAAACGTGTGCCGGAGAAAACAGTTTCGAGTTGAATTATGAAAAGGAAATTCCTCGTTCTTGTACGCAGCGGAAATGTCAGAGTGTGAAGGCGTCGGTGGTGAAGACATACCTCGTCTTCAACATTATATATATATTTATATATTATTATTACACGTGTATAATTACTAGTACATTCAAGATGGTTCCATCTTTTGTAATAAGTACATAATGAAATTATGTATGATTTATGTATAATTGAATTTCTAACAATGCCACGCTTCGAAAATTTTTAGACCAGGTTAATAAAAAGGAAATGTAGTTTTAATAAAACGTATACTACCCACTGTGGCTTGCACTACGAATAAATAGATAGTTTCTACTATTTTATTCTGTTTGTACTGTTGTACTCTACTTTCTCACCAAGACTGTTTGGTAAATGTTCTTGGTAACCGTTATTAAACATTATTAACTGTTACTCAATACCGAAACCATACACAGTGTTGTAATCGTTATTTTTTCTGTAACTCAATTTATTAACTATTAATGAGAAATTGACATTTATTAAAGTGACAGGTCAAATGATATAAACTTAAGTAGTGAAGTTAGTTGCTGGACGATCCCAAACAATATAGGAACGCAGAGAATAAAAGTTGGCTCGTCGAACAAGAGCCCAATAATTTATTGATATTATTAATTAATATATTTTTTCACTTTGTTTACAGATCCAGATATTTGGATTCAATTCCCAGTTGTATTCTAATTTCACGGAGGCACTTTACAGGGCCCAAGGAATAGTAGCCATATCACTGTTATTGCAGGTAATCAAAGATTTAAGTTTATTATGTAGGTTTTTACAACAGCGATAGTCTAAAAAATCTACAAAATACACATTAATTAATATAAGATGTAATAAACATGACAAACGAATAATAGTAGGGAGACTATGAATTTAGCCGTCACTTTGTATAAAGAAGTTTACGTTCTTGGTGTTGTGGAAGTCCAGGTAGTCGGTCTGGCCGGCGAGGTCAACAAAGAAAACATCCCCCGAACAAATTACTCCGCCCGTCATGGGACCTTGCGTGTTTCTCACTCAACTTTCAGGTGCAGAGATGTCTGCCCTACTATTCTATTACTATACCATTGATAATATGATAGAATAATATGGAAGGCCGAGGAGTCTACGACAGCAAAATTAATTACAAAGTTGAGCTAAAGTTTGGCACGAATTTAATAAAATGAAAATTTAACTTTTGAGTGAGTTGAGTGTGGGAGTGTATACATATATTTATGTATGCATGTACATAAAAAACCCTGTGTTGTGTGCACGTTCAAGGTATACTTTGTTTCGCTCTTTTACTTTAAACGCCCTCGGTAAACAATGGCTAAAAGAAAACTCTACATTTATTGAATTTTTTCGTATTTTTCCTATTGTAGTCTTACAAGAACTCCATGTCGTACATAAAATACAGTCCAATAAATTAAAATAAAAAATAGAAAAAAATTCAGTCCTCCTGCAGACGTGAACTTTTATTTATTTCCAGGACTAATTAAGTTGAACGTGATGAGATGACGGAATGAAATAAATTAATTACAAAATAATGTACGTAAGGATTAGTTTGAAACGGATGGTGTAATAAGTGGAAGAGGTTTGTGTTTCACTAGAGGAAGTGACGGTAGTTAAAGTCCTCAGAGAGTTCAGCGTCGCTGCTTGACAATCATCTGACTCAAACATAGTAGCTGAACTTCCTCTAAAAGTGAAAACATAACAAGTAGACCTACCACGACGTGCAATACATAAACGTGACATTCGCGCCAGCATTACTAAATCTGAACGACCACCACAACTACTACCGACCACTAATAACCATAGTACCACCATATTTTATTAAATAATACTTGTACATAAGCACACATCACCGGTCGGGTGTTTTAGTCAACGTGTTCAGATGTTATAAATATGTATACAGGCTAACAAACCGTTCACTTTTTCTTTACAGTTAGGAGACCTTTCTAATCCAGAATTAAGGATATTGACTGATCAATTAGAGAAAATAAAATACGGAGGTGAGAGAATTATTAAAGTTAGTCGGAGTTTCACGGGGTGAACATATTAACACACGTTAATATCATCGCAGGTGACGAGGTGGAAGTGAAGAGAATATCCATCAAGAGTCTTCTCCCGGAAACGGAGTATTACATGACCTACGATGGCTCGACGACGATGCCTGCGTGCCACGAAACCGTCACCTGGGTCATACTAAACAAGCCTATATACATAACAAAGCAGCAAGTAAGTTGTTATTTTCCTATACAGTTTGTGTCCTCGCACGGGGCCGAAACTCCTACGTCCAGTCCCTCGCGCTTCTTTATCAGATCATTTTCCCTTTGAGTGGTGTCCAACGGGGGTGTGTGTCTGTGTGTGTGTGTGTGTGGGGGGGGGGTCGATCCATTCACAAAGGTCGGAGTCAAAGGACGAGAAAAGGAGAGACGACACGACGAAAAACTCTTAGGTTACGAAGAGAAATCAAATCAGGTAAAAAGCATTAGTTTGTAGAAAACCCGAAAATGAATTCATAGAAACGTATCTAGTTTCTAGTTTACCCGTCCGTGTTTTACGAATTAAATCCCGTTTTGAAAGGCACAGGTGAAGTCGAGCGAAACGCGGGCGGAAAGGAAAACGCATAAAACGCGTGCGGTCGTTGGCAAACTGAATTTATGTAACTCTGAATGGATTATATACGTTTTCGCGTCACCGCAACTTGTACTTTACCGTTGTCGAACTTGCAGGCTGTCAGGTGATTCGAACGCCTTTGTCTACGACCGTCGTAGTCGAACGTGTTCCCGACCATGTTCCCGAAGGATGGGAGAGTTTCGGGGAATGCCGCATGTTTCAGGTCTCGGCTCAAACTCGTCAGCTTGACGAACCGCTAATCGTCCTCCATTGATTTTATAATTATTCCAATCGCTCTGATTAATCAACGTTTACCTCGTCGAAATTAACCTGCCAACGTCAGACCGATCGCATGCGATCTAAATATTATTAATAATATCAATAAGGACTCGTGTCGCTTTCTTTTACCCCGCACAGCTCCTTAATACTTTATTAATGTTACGTTATGTTCTACTTACGGTCCTGATTTTATGTTTTCTGTTGGGGATGAAAATTCGGGGATGACTCGATCGGAAGGGTTCTACTTAATGACGAATATTGAAATTATGGCTTAGAAAACATTTCTTATGTATATGTATGTTGTTATGTTTTTTTTGCCTAATGACGGATATTATTGATGAGAAATAAGTAATAAGTTGAACTTTGAAGACCGTCAGGAAAGTTTCTTTTCCAACTTACCTCTCACTCTTTTTTCTATCACCTATTTATTTATTTATTTATTAACTTATTTGTTGTTAGTAGTGTTGTACAGTACCTGTCCTCTCGACACCTCTGTCCCAGCTGTCTTTTACCGTTCGGTTTACTTTGGTCGGGTAGGTGTGTGTTTAGGTGTAGACAATTGCTTATTGACACTGTCGTTCACGTATGTTGAACGTCCACGAAAAGTGTGGTTTTATATATGTTATTTGTTCCACGCTTTAGAGGTGTTCAACAAAGTTTGTCGACCAGTTTTTTTTGATCGATTAATTATGTAGTTGATTTCGTTGAACATAAAGGACAAAACGACAACCGGAAGTAATAAATCAGACGGAAGGGAATCCACCCGTGAGACCAGGGGAAGTGTAAATTTAAACTAGGTTTAAATGGGTCAACAGGACTTAAGGATTTCCGGTTTGTAGTCAACAGCAGAAACATCCCCTCCCCTGTAGAGTTTGATTTTTAAGGGTTGACTTCGCGTTCAGGGACCGGGGGTATTTTTTTCAGGATTTTTAACCCTTCTCTCGCCGATCATCCCCGTCCGTTGGGCGCGTGTCGTGCAAGCAAAACACCGAAAAACTTGCCGAAGGTTGCAATTTCTGATCTTTGGTCCTTTCTCCTTCCTCTTCTTCTGCATCCCGTCTGGTAGACTTCTAGTAGACGAGTTTTCGGAGTCAGCCCGGTGACAAGGGAAAAACACAACCCCAGTTCAAAAAGAATTCTTTCCGGGGGGCAGACAAATCGGTTTAATTGGAAGTTGTTGCCTCTTCCGTTTCCGGTTCCCGCTTTTCTTGTGAGTTTCCTACGGCCCGCGAAAGATAAGATTTCCGCTTTTACTTCCTCGTCTGCCTCCGTTCCGGGCCTCTAATGGAAATTCCACATGATTCCAGATAAGTTTCATAGTTAACTTGGGAATGTGATGCCCTCGGGGATGGGCGGAGGTAAAAATGACAATAACGCTAATTGCGAATCTAAGAAAATAGTAATTTTAATTGGAAATAGAGATAGTAGACGAGGCCAAGAAGAATGGGGGAAAAAGTCGGTAGGAGGAACAGAGTGAGAGAGAGAGTATGAAAGGAAGGGAAACAGGAAATTCGGCAGGAGAACCTCCACCTCAAGTTATTTCATTCTTTTACGGCTGTTTTACTGTCGTTCCCATTTTTCTTACTCCTAGACTTTCGCCTTTTGTCTAGTCATCTAGTTCCCCTTGTTAATTCCCACTCGCGTTAGTCAGTTCACTGGTAGGTGTACTTTTTAAAACTTCTAGTTACATTTAAGTTTTATGTAACATTTATGTAACACAAGTCTATTTCCAATATTTTTAATTGTATATATATAATATGTTGTATTTACGTTAAGTATATAGGAAATAGAACCGATGTAATGTCACGTTAAACAGAATAATTAGTATTTGTCAATATAATATATTTAGTATATTCTCAATGTAGGTGCCTTCCGATCGTGATCAATTGCGCGATCGTTTCAGGGACGCTTTTTAACTTATCAGACGAGGTTTACAGGTGATCGAGCTCGAGTATTTCCCCATTTATTTTCATTTCATTTTCTACTTTCTCCCGAGGAGAGTTTACTTTCTCCCCGAGATTTTACACCGCATTGATCAGATCATTTGCCGTGTAATGAAGCCTTTGTAATTCGAGTTCCGTTTGAAGTCGGTCTCCTCCCACGGGTTGAGAACCCGAGCCGATTCGACTGAACGGAAAGTATCTGGGAAACATCTCGGAGGGATGAAGTTGAAAGGTTGGAGTTGAAAGGTTCGCACGAAGGCACACTTAAGTGAGGGAACGGTTTGTGTCAGTCTACAACCCGAAAAGGAATACGGTGTACAGTAGTGTAAATTCAGTGTACTGTTTTCAATTTACTGATGTTGAAGCAATTCAAAATACAATAAGAAAACAAAGAGGGCAGCTGACTGTTACTACATCAGGGCACCACACTAACACTCTACAGGTTATCCGATCAAATTGACTGCAGTGGAACCGACTTATTGCAACAATATTTCACGTTGTAGACACTTGTTCTTGATCTAATTAAATATAATAGACAGAAGTACATACTACATATAATAGATATACTACAATTATGAGAGAGCAGTAAGACAGGTTGCTATAATTTTATAATTCTTCTTATATATACATGGTATGTGTAACTATCAAGGTAGCAGATTGTGTACAAAATACTTGAGTTATATTTTTATTTATTTATTAATTAGAGTTATGTTAGTGTGCTTAAGTAACGTAATAAGGTTACTTGCCCGTTACCGCCTTGTGATTATTGTTTTTATTTAATGTTGTAGTTCAGTACGTAGCAACTTCATAATTAGATATATGTAAGTAATGGAAATTAGATACATAAGAAATGTGTCGGTGGTCTCGAAACTTAACTATTACTAACTTAAAATTTTATTTTCTATGTTTTTAATGAATATTTTGTCATTAATATTTATTCGTTTCCACTTTACCCGTGTCCTCCCTGTTGTAAACATCTGAAAAGTTATGGATGATGTCAAGGGAGTGGAGTTCCTATACTTAAACTACACTTAACTAAAAACACCCGTGGACGTCAGGTAGGACGCAGCGGTAGGATTAAGCTACGTCCTGTTAACTGGTTTACTATATAGGGTTTTTATTGCAGGAGACCGATTAACCCGTCTGATACGGGGCAGAGCGTCTTTTTATTTTGTAGTTGTAGTGACACACCGGATATCCCAGCCTACTATTCATTCGTCTACTTCCTAGCACTTCCTGCCTCTTGTTCCGTTCTTCTTCTTCTTCTCCTTCTTCTACCCCCGAAATCCATTTTGGGCTTTTGTTTGCCTCCGACATTTTCCATTATTTTTCTTTCCTTCTGTGCCTTCTCTCCGGTTCGCGGCAATTTGCCTTCAACGTTTACCATTGTTATTTTTCGTTTTTTCATTTGTTTTCCTTAGTTTTACCCCTTCGGTCGTTCGGCTCCATATTGTTCTTTCTACATCCTTCACTTTTATGTTTATTTTTTATTTGTTTTTCCTATTGCAGTTTTCTTTTTTCTTGCGGTTTTTTTTCTCTACATTAATTACCCACACTCCCGACCCGAACGGTCGGATCCGTTGGGTATTAATACAACGTTATGTATTTCTTGTGTGTTGCCGTTCCGTCCCCGAGACGTTGTTGTTTACCTTCCTGCGCGGTTCACCCCCGCAGTTTTCTCTACGGAACTCCCGGATTTTCTCTGTTCTCCGTGGGCAAGTATTGTGCGATGTAAAATAAATAGAAATGTACCCGCTTGCAAGTCCACCGAACTATTAAACTACGTTTGGCGGACAGTGTGGGTGTTTCGGTAGGTTTTGAACGTTCTTTCTCATTTTGGTATTGCTTCTTTATTTATTTTTTCGTTCGTTTCTTTTTTTTACGGTTTTGTAACCGACACGTTTTATATATTAAACTATGTTTCCTTTGAATTCTTCTACGGTGCACTGTGAACAATATGTAAAACTTATTTTTAAGTTGTACTGTACTGCATCATCGAACTGGACACGTGTCTTTTAGTTTTTGTGTTAGGTTGGGTTTCCCGTAAAGAACAACAAACGATACGGTTTTATTGCGGCACCTAACAATGAAACATATTTACTAATTATTGCAATTGTAGTTCATATTCCCGATAAATAAATAATACAGAAATATATTTAAAAGGTTAACAAAAAGTAGTTATTATTATGTAACTATAATAACTAAAATTATTAACTAAAGGCAACAGCACTGAATCGAACTCACTCGAGGTGTTAGGTGTCTGCAGACTGCTACCCAACCTCTGCATCATTACGTACTCATTTGGCGTGAGTTTTCAGAGTGTCTGTGCAATGTCAGAAGCCAGAACCGAAGAAAGGAATTGACGGAAGGATGGGGCGAGTCGAGTGGGGCTGGAAGAAAGAAGAAAGTGTAAGGTGATTAACTGGGCGGCAAGAAATTTACAAGAATCGGTAATAATTCTCGGAGTCGGACAGGTAGACATTTTTGTTGCGTGCGTCTCGGGGTGTTGATTAAGTCGTGGCGTATAATTTATACGTTTGACGAAAATTCGGTCTCATCGGTTCCTTTTTCGCTTAATTAAATTACGAGTCGTGTCAGACGAAACCTTTTTCCCGCACCCTTCCCGAAGGGTTCGGGTTTCTGCACGGGGACGCGACGTCGCGCGGTACGGTCGAGGTACTCGGTGGAAGTACCCGGACGTGGCGCACACACCCGTGTGAAAGCGGAGAAATTGACGGGGAGAAAGGGAGAAAGTTTGATTTACCACGAGCCGGTAGAGAATGGGGCGAAAGATTTTTCCGGTTGCTTTCATCCCTTCCCGATGTAATTCCGATATCATTTCATACGGAACATTTCCCCGAACGGTTGTTACAGTCAGAGGCCCGAGAATTAACGCTCAAAACTTTGCCAGTTTGAGCGAAAGTTGGCGGAAAAGTACCCAGGAGAAAGGAAGATGAATTGGGAGAAAGTAAGCGCCGAACCGGGAGCCGGGAGCCCTGGTGTGGAAGCGGAGAGAGTCAAAATGGCGCAATTTGGTAAAAGAAAAATTAAGAAGTGAAAGGAAGGTTTTGAGCTTTTCGCAAATTGTTCATTTGGGATGATCGGCTCTTCGTGCGAGTTTCCATTTCATAAATCGACGGATACTTAGGGGTTGAAACCGACGGGGTAACTTGACATCGAACCGGAAACCCGGAAATTCGACGCAAAACTCCTTCCCGGAGCCACGTCCGAAGAAGTTAACTCTTCACCATGTAGAAATCGTATATAACAACACCTTTATTTCTTTCGGAACTACTTAGTAGTTTTTACTGGTCGTATACGACTACTTTGAGTTTATTATTTTTTAGAGTTTATCCATTATTAAAGTTTTTATTGACTTTCGCAGTTCGCAAAGTAAGTCCATTTGCGACGACAATAAGACAATCCGTCATAAACGAAGTCTCGGTGTTCTTTTTTATAAAAAGTACGAGTACTCAGTTTGGTACCTCCGTTGATACTTCGCCTTGGTATTTTGTTTTATTGTTTTTTATGCATTCGTACATTTTGTTATTAATGTGTTTGTACAACTAAATTTTAGCGCGTTCTTAACTTTGATGCCTTTGAGACCTATCAGTCTCACTATTTTGTCGTTCACTTGCTCCTGTTCTTCGTAATTGTTGCTTTGGTTTGATGTCTTCACAGAACCATCTGGCGGTGAGTTGGTTGATTCCGCCGCTACGTGTCTCGGTACTTGTACTACCGTTGTGTTTGACATCTGCGTTACAACCACTTTATTATCCTTTTTACTATTAAATTCTGTTAGTTGACGATCGAGGATGTTGTTGTCGATGGAATTGTATATATTGTTTCTGCCAGGTTTCCTGTTCCTTTGAATTGTACTATTTGGTGAAGTAAGTAGGGTATCTTCGTAACGGTACTGGTCCGATTTGTTTTTGACCGCCTCATGAAGAATCTTCTCACTACAATTTACTGAAGTTTACATGTGTTTCTTCGTAATGTAAGTTTGACTGTCTTTATTGCTGTTAATTTTGAATTTTTATTGTTGTGCTGTCCTCGTTTCATGGATTACAACTTGAGCAGAGTTAGTGGCTGCTCAGAGAATAGCGGGAGGCAATGGCTGTCTTTCCCTCTTCTCCCAAAATAAATCCCCACGACGTCTCTGTAGGCTAAGTTTTAAATTTTCTACTTTCGTAACGGGTGGTGCTTTCCAATTCTTTGGAACACCTCTCCTTAGGGCTACCTCCTTCCTGCCTGAATATATTTATGGTAATTCGTTGGAAAAATAAAAAAAAGCTTCAATATTGCCATGGAGAAAAAGTAATTTACTGTAGTTTTAGGTCGAATTAAAGAATGGAATTTTCAAAGTATTTTATTAAAAGTCGCGCACGGCGTTTTCCCTCCCGACTTTTTCGGCCATTTTTTTTTAAATAGCGGCTTAAATATTCAATATCAGTCGGGTGGACCTGGGGTGTGTTTCTGAGGGAGTAGCCGGTGGTAGCACTGCTGCTGTTGTTGCTGCTGCCACCACCACGAGGTTACCGTCTGGTTAGTAAGAAACAGAAGATTTTGACTTTTGCACCGTTTTGTCCTCACGTTTCTTCCTACTTATATAGAAAACAACTTGTTGACAAGCTTCTAAAAGTTCGAGAAGGTTTAGAAAATGATGCTTGATTAACAATAACATACCAAAATTAAATAATTTTAACGAAAAAGAAGGGAAACAACTTCACTTTGAAAGTAAATTTTAAAAAAATACCTCGCTTTTAATGCAACTAACTTACCAACTATACAACTGCAGCTCACTAATTTTTTATTTGATTAACGCATTAAGAGGTTATGTATATTTCATAAAAATCACCTGGAACCGGTGATATTAGATTAGATACATAATACATATGTATTACGATACGTAATGGATGTGTCCGTCATGGTACCACGACGCTGTGTCGCTAAATTTAATAAGTTTTTTAATACATATTTAGCTAATTTAGCTATTTGTTTTAAAGTAATGACAACCGGTAACGTTAGAACAAAACGAATTATCACGAGAATTTAAATCCATAACAGTTATTAATATTGAATAATCAATATGTATTGTAAGTAGTTAATAATGAACCTTAATTCAATAAGTTCTTGTTTCTTGTGCAACTAATTCAATAATAACAAAATCAATGTACCTCTACTGAATATGGTTTATATTTTGCACCGGTCTTGCTGCATTATAATCAATACATAATATACAAAGCGCAAAAATAACATTGAACATTATTTAATTTGTCAGACGTCACGCAAAAAAAAAAAAGAAAACGGGCCAAACTCACAAGAAAACTTTCGATTTTCATTGAACTGATCTCGGTTGAACTGTCCGTTCGAAAAGCGAACGGTTCGTGCGGAGACGAACGGGTTCATTAAATAAAAAGGAAGTAAGTCGGTCTGGGGGAGCAAGACTGTGGTTGTTACCCCGGACAGGGGTGGCAATCCTCCGGGAGGGAGAATGAGAGAAAAAAACACAAAAGATGGAAAGATCACGAAACGGTTCCCCTTCGAAAATACGCGTTTTACAAGGAGGAAAAAAACCCGAAAGAAAAATAGAAATAAGTAAAAAGACTCGTGGAAGAAGATGGACAGGCGGGAAAATAAAAAAGTAGTACACGGGGCGAACGTGGAGGAAGAAAACTAATTCCTAAAAACCCGGCAGGAAGTTTATTGTTGTAATTTATGGTCTTCGTTTTTATCCTTCTCCTGATCTCCTTCGCCTTTCCACCTTGCCGCCTTCCTCCCACAGGAGACCTGAGTTTAATTTTTGGTTTAAGGTGGCAGGTGATGGGACGTGGCCGGGAGACGTGGCAGCAGAAAGTTAGAAATTTCACTTATTTTTCCCAAGTATAACAAATTTAAAAAACCCGGCTCTAATGAATAAGTAAAAAATTTACTGTTGACTTGAGAATTTCGGTTTGGTTCGTGTCCCACGCACAAAATAATCCTCCTCGTCTTCTTCTTCTTCGGGTTGGATTCTTCAGGTGAACAGGAAAATGGCGGACACGGTGTGATTGGGTTAAATGCGAATAAACGACGGGATTAATACTAAATTTTAGGGGACTCAATGAGGTAGTGGTACTTTTCCTGTAGTTCCTGGACCAGCGGACGTGTTGACTTTTGTTCCGCTTTAAGTCACACCTCGAGTTCTTTGTGGAGGAGTCGTCTGTGTAATTGGTAATCATGTTGTTCCTCAGGTTTTGCGCCGTTCTCCTTCTCTCTTATTCAGGTTCTTATTATTGTGATCACTGTAATCAGAAATTCCTTTCGTTAACTCCTCTGTTCTCTTCTTTCTCATGTTTTTTATAAAAATCATCCAGTTTTTTTTATGCAGTCAAATTCCACATCGAGTTCCGCTTCGAGTTCATTGCGTTGTTCTTCGGTGCTGTATTTGTTGTTTCGTAAAGTTTTTAACGGGACTTCTCCCTACCTCGTAGATTACATCTGCATTCAGATTACATCTAAGTTCTGTCTGAAGTTCTTAATCAAATTTTTCTTCTGATTCTTTCTACAAGTTCTTGATTAGGTTAACACAATTCAAAACTCTTTCTTCAACAAGTCGTCCTCTAAGATATCCATCTATTCATGTGTTTGTTTTTCTCTTTCGTCCACATGTATACATTCTCTGCGTTCTTTCAGAATATAATGTTGTAAAGTTCTTTGCCTCACCAATGGTAACAAAAAGGAGTTATTTATTTCTACGTATAATTCCAATAATTTAATTTAGGACCTAATAAAATCAGGTTTTTCTCAGACAATTAATTGTATTGGTATCCAAGTTCCTGGTCTTTTAATGTCAGGGTGTAGCAAGTTTCGCACTTCTCCTCCAGCCAGGGCTCGGTTCCTCCTGTCGTTAGTAAACCGCAACGTAAATTCTAAGGGAACATCACATTTTTGAGTGGAACCGCCAAACGGCGGCCACCCCTCGTTTCCATCCCCCTCAAAATAACTCCGTAAATAAATATAAATGACTTTCACATTTTAATAAATTAGTTTATGCAAAATGGTCAGGTGGCCGAGGGAAATTACTTCAATATTAACTTTACATAAATAAATAATTGGATGAGGTAGATGATCGCGCCCGGCGTAAGATTCAATTACAACTTTTTTTATTTCGTTAGCCAATTAATAAGTTCCATAAAACGAGTAAACGAGATTAGTGGTGGAGAAGTTGATGAAGGGGTAAGGGAAAAGACCCAATTTTGAGTTTTCCTCTGGATGTAGCAAAGACGGATAAGAAAGTTAAATAATAGAGAGAGAGAGAGAGAGCAGAATGAAAAGATAGCAATCAACTCCTCCAAGAGACAGGGAAATGATATATACACAAAGATTACGACAAGGGGAACAATGGAAAAGTGCGAGAGAAAAATGACGAGTACGACACTTGATGTTAACAAAGAACAATACTTGGCGGAGAGAGAAAGAAAAAGTCTAATGTACATAGCCTACATAAATTTATTAACTTATTTGGAAAAGCCGTGAGCTCACGTGTGCACGGGCGTACGGTCGAACCGCAGCGGATTTCCCCCTAATCCTCGGCCTCGTGTACGGGGCCCAATTTGTCTGAAGGGCCCCTAAGGCTCGTGGGCCTTATTGTGTGTGTGTGTGCGTCTGTACGTATTCCGCTCTTTGTATTTTGAATGTTCCGTTTAAATATTTCGAGAGGAAAAGACCCGTTTTTTACACATGCTTTCCTTTCTATCGTTTTAGTTGCACATGACTCGAATCCTCTTTTGTCTGCCCGTGCCTACGTTCTCTCTTCTTCTTTTTTTTCACATGGGCACCTCACAGCCCGGGGGAGCCTTTCTCCTGTTGACTTTGGCAGTTCCAGTGAAAAAAACATTTACATTTTTGATTTAGAACCGTTTTCAACGGACGGTAAATTAATTTTTCCTATACAAAATGAATGAATATTTCACGGTATAATTCTCTCTCTCTCTCTGTGTGTGTGTGTGTGTGTTTTAACTTTGTTTAAATACCAGGTTTGGAGTAAAATTTTTCGACGCTGGGCTCTTTTATTTTTCAATAGTTGTAATTTTCAACCGTGTCTGTCCGTGATGTTCTCGTGATGGGCCTTTACCCTCGCCGAAGGGTGTCTTCTGCTGAATTTGCTGGTTGCGTACATTCGTAGATACCCTTGCACCCTACAAACCTTGTAATGAACTTGTTAAATATACCAGAAACGCCGGTTGGCTGAACTTGATGATAAATGGACTTACCAGAAGATACCATTCTCGGTCATTGACGTATGAGAAATTAAAGGAACGGCTACTGGCCGAGTGACTACTTTGTCCATTCTGAAGTCTTGTCCAGGACTGATTTTATCATAATTTTCCTTTGTAGTTGCACGGTTTGAGGCGGCTGATGCAAGGCGATGCCAAACACCCGAAAGCACCACTTGGTAACAACTTCAGGCCACCACAACCGCTGCATCACAGACCCGTGAGAACAAACATAGACTTCAATAGCAGTAAGCAGGTGAGTTTGTTTCTTTTAGAACTAGAAAATTTAACTACTACATTTAGTTGTGGTTGCACACAAAAACCAGTTGACAACGCAACAGCGCTTCTCAGTTGCTATTGTGATAAAACATCCCTCACTTATTACGCAACACACAGTCTGTTCTACCCAAGGGAACATGAACTTAAGTTCCAGACACTACAAAATTAGCTCAAGTCTGTCAAATCCTTGTAGAAGTCGATAGCTCAGACTCAGTGGGATACAAATATAATTGAAAACGTAAAACTAAATAAAACCCTATACAGTAAAATTATTAAATGATTTACGTCGCGATCTCAAAACAAATGTATTTACTATTATTTATTAAATTTAGAATTCACCAGTTAGCACCAATTTACTATGTCTTCTGCTGCCACGTCATCAAAAAAAGTACGCCGACTGACGCCGCAGCAGACTCACCTGTATGAAAGAGTATAAAACTTCGTCAAATATAATTGAAAAATGTGTAGCGGGTATCAGTGTCAGGGAAATCCCAGTCGCGTTGTACACAAGTAAACGTGTAAATAGAAAAGGAAGTGACACGCGATTACAACAAAACATTTCTCTCTCTCTCTCTCTCTCTTTCTGTGTAGAATTTTATTTGGTAACCGAGCTTTGGGAGATGGTTCAGTCCCATTCTTCCTGGCTTTCATCTTCTCCCCAGACAATAAATAATAATTTTCGCCATGTGTGAATTACTGCCCGTGAGCATGCAGTCTAGAGAAATATATGGGGCATCCGTTGCTATGGTTATCCAACAGGATTGTTAATATCAGGTATGCCCGGACGATCTTCCAATTTCCGTTTTGTGTCTCGTGTGAAATCTTGTTACGTACAGAGAGAGAGACAGAGAGAGGAAGTGGAGGAAAATGTTGATTTTTATGAAAAGTTTTTGGGATGCTTGTAGAATCTCACATGGTCGTTTTTAACTTCCATTCGGTTAGTAGAAAGGATACCAGTAAATGTAAGCAATGTACTGTTTATATTGTACAATATAATCAAACATATATAAGTTAATATTATGATGGTACAGTATAAGTATAATATTGGTAATAAATATGTACATAGGACAGTGTACCTGCAGTGGTGGAGTATTGAACTTTTTACATAAAAAAGTTGTATTTTTATTTGTTGTATTTCAATGTATTGTTGTTTTTGAACTTCTTACACAGAAGTTGTGTAAAATTAAAATTTGGTGGTGTTACTGCTATACATGCATAAACCTAGATGTTTCTGTTTTTCATGAACTTTCACAAATTTCACAACTTCACCTGTCTTGAACCGTACATTAACTTTGTCATTTATTTTTTGTGGATTTTTTTTCGAAGTGTGACGAATTGATTTCTGTCTTACGGTACGGACGATTCACTCACCAGCCAAGTTACACGTCTCTAGCAAAGTGTACATATTCTATTACATAAATTAATTATGCATACGTAGAACCGCATTAACCAGAAGTATCACGCGAAAATTTCTTTTGCTCCTTGACCTGGTGCCGTCAGGAAATGAATAAGAAGTTACGTTGTAATTACAAGTTATGTGGCAAAAACATATTAAAACCCATACATAATAATATATGTAATGAAACATAAGTAACGGCTGTTTGCATTGTGCGCCACATGTTTTTCCATAATATAAAGTTGTCTATTGTAATTCTTCACTATTAAGTTACGGCGAATGCGTCAACCGTGGAGATACATAACATTTTATTAGAATTATTCTTACGCGCCTGAGTATTTGTCTGCTCTGAGCTACAGTTATTTATTTTTGTATTTACAGAACGGTGGTGCAAAATACTGCCCGAGCATGTACAAAGAAGTTTACTACAAGGGTAAGTTCGTTTGCTTTGCGTTTATTTAAAAAATCTTATGTATGACTCTCCGCCCCGGTGTGAACTCATCACAAAGACATGTTTAATCGATAGTTTTCTATTTGGGAGTCGGAGGGTTGAGGGTTGTAATTTAGAGAGAGCTTTTGAGTAAATTAGAAGAGTTAATTTTGTGATTTTTTTTCCTCCGCAGCAAACAATTGGAAACAACACTGAAAACGAAGGGACATGCAAATTACTCATTTAGGATTGTGTAATTTCTAATTAACCAAAATCAGACCTACTTCATCCCTTAAACCGGGAAGGGATGTCTGTGGGACAGGGCAGGGGGAGTTCTCCCATCAATCGACTCGACGTGTATAATTTCGGGAGGGAGGAAAGGAACAGAATCGAGACCCTGTGGTGGAGTTTAATTAAGACGCGGTGCGGTCCCCCGGGTAAAAGATGAATGAAACATATCAATGGACACCCGCTTTTATTTGTGTTAGTCAGTCAATCAGTGAATGAAAATCGCATTTTTCGAAAAAGGACAGTCGACGAAACTGAACTCGAGCCTTAAACAGAATTTAAAAAGAAACAGGAGGAACTGGGTGCTTGGTTAGAGGGACTGTAGCGGTTGACTGTCGGATGAGGACGAGAAGATTCCCCGAGTGGAACTGTGAAAATGCGCGCGAACGGAAACGGAAACGGTTAAACTGTGCGTGACGTAGAGACGAGTGGAAAAAAAAGCATCGGTTTTAATAACTGTTAATAACTAATTAAGTTACTTAAATGAATACAACGGGAAACGCAGATGTATACGCTTTACACGATACAATTTATTCAGGGAAGTTGTCAGTCGAGTACGAGCGCGTGGCGTACAAACGCGAAACATCCTAAGCGAGTGCCCGCGTCTTCGAACTTCGTTCTGACTGCATTTATAGCGAATTTTCTGAATAAATTATTATTAAACTGCTAAATTTTAATAAGTTTTCATTGTCCTGTTCGCACGTTGTCCCGCTGCCGTTAACACCTGGAGGTACGCATGGCTTGTTTTCTGTTGAACTCGACTATTTTTCAGTTGCGTGATGTTTCCCTGCACTGCTACTCACCGTAACCATCGCTACGACGTACCACTCTCACTACACGTGCACCCAATTTGAACTCATTGATTGCAGGTGAGAGTCGTTTGGTTTAAGGAGAGAGAGGTTTGGCTGAATGAAAAGGTAACGTAGAGATTTAATTTTATAAAAATTTATTTTAATTAGTTCAAGGTAGTTGCTCACTACAAGGTAAGGTTACAGGCAGGTTACCAGAGAAACAATTGAGCTCTACAGGTAAGTTGGATGAAGTAAAAATATTAATTAAATTACGTAACACGCGAAACATGAGACACTTCTTGTATGCTTTTGTAATTACAATAATGTAACTACAATTATTATTTAATTTATGTCGTTACAATGTTTCTTTTTACACACCTAACCAAAACTACCTTAAGTTCTGATTTTAATTTTAATTATTGTTGTTATTCTTGTTGTTATTACTAATACTATTCACTCCTACTACCCTAGGACCTATAAAATGTAATACACGTAGTAAATTATTAATAATTATAATATTATTAGTAATAAATTATTAATTGAACAAGACAATTATTAATGGTCTTGAATAGTAACTAAAGAATTCCAACTGCGAAGTTTAATCCTGTCAAATAGTGTCTATGACACTAACAAGGATTATTACATTATTGTAAATGCAATAATTATTAATTTAATATAAAAAAATTGTTAATAAGCCATTCTATTAATAATAAATCAACTTCTACGTCGGTTACATAAAATTCAGGACCCAACAGGCTCCGCGCTTCTGTTACATTACTTGCCTCTGCACGTGCCTTACTCTTTGTAATTTGTAGTTTATTCTTACATTTCATATATTATATTCTTTATATAATATAATTTTTCCGTACAAGTTAACTTGTGTCGGTTGCCTTATGTAAATTTTATGTTGTTCATTTTTACTTATGTTGTGTATGTTATTTTTTTCGGACGGTTGCTTAGTTGTCTGTAGAAAATATCGGTTGTAAGTTTTATTGTATGATACATCCAGCAAATTTGAAACTTGTCATGGAAATTCCCCACAAATTTGGTGGGTTTTGGTTGTGTGTGTGTGTGTGTGTATGGGCTTCAGACTTAAATCTTTTGTCCTTTGTGTTGTATTGTTTTAAATTTCTGTTTATTCTGATGTGTAAAAAGGTAGACAATGTATATTCATACTCACATCGCTTCACACAAATGTATTTTTCCACGTTTTTTCCCTTGGTTTACCTTCTGGCGGTTTTTAGTCTTGCCGTGTTTGTTTTCGTCAGCAATGCTGTTTTCATGGGCTCTAGTCCGTTTGTTTACCTCCCATTGTAACTTACAAGGGACACGTTACTTAAGTAAGTACACCTTCTGTTTATGTCGCTTTTAACCGCTTGAAGACTTTTTTTTAGTTTGGACTTGATGTTCCGAACTTATAGTTAACCGTCGAATAATTCCGTTTGCTCGGTACGAAGGAAATTTTTGGAAAAGAATTCAGCTTACGAAAATAAGAGCGCGGGAAGTCTTCTTTCACCCAAACAAACTCTTCCTCAGTCTGTCGAATGGAAAAAGTGCATAAACTACATCGTTTCAATGTAGTGGTTGAATGTTCGAATGTGAAAATTCTTCAACGCCTGGTGCGTCGGAGCTCACCACTTGACCGATACACAACGGTGAGCAGAAAGCAGCAGTGTAAAAATAGTCAACATTTAGCACAGAGTAGTACTAAATATTTTAGTAAGTATTATATTTATTGTGAAAGACTGTATTATTTATGTGTAATAAAATATAAGTACTTTACTTAAAATAAAAAAAATTGGCGACAACGTAAGTAGTGATAACTACAGGTCAACTCTGGAAAAAGCAACTTCTTGTGCAACATAAAATCAGTGGTGCAGCAGTTACAACCACAAATTTAGTACCTCCACATGTACCGGTACAAGCCGGGCATGACATGGACACAAGCAGCGCTCATTAGCCACCCGAGTCTTCCTGTTGACCGCGGCATCGTGGCAGAAGAATAAAACGTCTGCATTCCATCTCCAGCCGAACAGGTACCTCTCACACAGCCCAAAGGTGGTACATCGACGGCTACGTTTATTTAATATTCCCATTTGAAATTAACACGTACCCCCGGCGGCGGGGGGTGTGGGATACGGTTCAACCCTCTCTCCATTTGCCCTTCTTCCCCCGGAAATTTATCAATAAAGTTCAATTTGTCTTTAATAATGTTACGTAGACCGATAATCGATGCGGATTGAAACCTTCAAAACGTTCGCCGACGTTTTAAATTAAAGCAGACGACTCGTTCGAACGGGACGGAGGATGGCAGGTGAGTTGGGGTGGTAAAAGAGAGGGGAAAACATTTTGGGAAGAAGACCCAACAGCCCAAAAAAGAGCCATCGAGAGCCGTTTGACCGAAGAGAACACCTCCTGTTGTCTTCTTTTTATTCAGAAAGAAATTTCACTCAGAATTGCGACATTTGTCGTGGCAGCAGGCAATTACGCCGTGTTTCTTTTCTCTCTCTCTTTCGCTTCTCCTCTGTTTCTCGGAGTTTGGCGGATTCTTTCTCAATTGCATATATATATATATACATTTTCATTTTCTCAATTGCTCTTCCCAAGTAATTCATTCCACGCAACGGTTTTTCAATTTCAAATTCCCCGAATATTTTCACTTCTTTCTTTTCGGGGAGCGCCCGGACGCGCTCCCGTTCCCCCAGCCTTCCGGCTATCTCATTGTAACCATTTGCAAAATTTTAATAATTACATAAATATTACGGTCCGTGAAATTTTTCAAAAAGACCGATGATTTGGAGTCGCGTGCCCCCGAGGAATGCTTTGAAAATAACTAGAAAATTGAATGGCGAAACTAAAAGAATTATTTCACATAGCCCCGACGTATACAGTAAGAGATATACATCGTATTTATTGTGTACATAAAATAGATACATACCTACGGTATGAATTTGCCAACAGTAGATCTAACTACTGTCTACCAAAATTATGTACCAATCAAAAAAATCAACCAAATATAGATTTTTTTTAGTGATACTCATTTAGTCGGTTCTTGTGTTAGTTCTTCTGGTTTGCCGCACAATGCGAATCAAACGGTTTCAGGAATATTAAATACATATAAAAGCTTTGTAACGTACGTAACTATTAATAAAAACATCCTTGTATAACAAATATAGCAATTTCATTTTACGTACGAGTATAAAATACAAGAAAACAAAAGTCAAACCTATATCTCCAAGGTAACACTCCTATAAACGTACAATACACTATGTACATTATGTAATCGCATATTTAATTATCCAACCACAGAATCTCACTCAGTCGTGTAAATTAGTCGTGTAAAACAAACACTGACACTACATAGTCTCCCGTCAGCGTTCAAGCAAACAACGCAATAAAACATACAAGTTTACAGTTAATGCGTACACCTCTTAATAGATTTTATTATTAATAAATACATAACAAGATTCTGTCATGTTCGTTTCGACTCATAGTGTACTCGAGTTGTAAGTAACAATTTCCACTGTTTGATCTTCCCGAACTTCTGGTTCCAGGGTCCACTCCGGCTTCTCCCTCATCCCCGGGCTTATGTACATAGAAGATAAGATACGTGCATAGGTTTAATGCGATTTTATGCTAATCGTCGGGAAAAGTGGAAATTGCTGAACTTAATTTTTTACACACTTCACTTCGGTCCTGGACTCGGGAAGGATAATTAAATTTCCCATTTTTCCCACAGGGTTAATTATAGTGTTTTATAAGTTAATCTTATTGGAGGGATTGGACTGTGTGAGTAATTTTTTTTTATCTCATTCTCTCGACCACAACAATCTCAGGGCACTACTCCTCGTCTGTTTAATTAACACCTGAACGGACCGGGATGAGACCTCCCCGGCTTAAAGGTTTTCTTCTTTGCCGCAGGAGAAAACCTTTCTCAGGTTCAAGGGATTTTCCACGGAAAAATATGAGTGGAAGTTCCCCACGGGGGGAAGAAAGCTGTAAACCGTTTGACTTTATTCTTTCCACACGGGATAGTTTGGAGATGGTTTTACTGTAGACGTATGCACACGCAAACCGGGTAACGATGTTTTTACATTCGGTTAACATTTACGATTTTTCTCGGGCTCTTCTTTGATGTCTGCCCCGCCAATCGATACCTTCAAATTTTCCCATCGGCAATTCGTTACCCCTTGCTGTATGTTTGAGTATTTACGTACGCTTAAGAACAGTTTTTTTTTACCGTTCAAAAAACCGGGTTGTTGATTTCTTTAAGTTGGTCCCGGTGTGTTACGTCGAGATGAATATGTTCTGGAACGATTGTTTATGGATAGGAGGCCTCTTGAGATCTGGATTATTTGATTGTTTTATCGTAGCAAAGTTTAAAATGTAAAGTTGATTTATGATAACTTGAAGTCCCAGAGACTTAAACTTATTGTCTAAAATACGACGAGAAACATTTATGATCTATAATACACATCCGGCCCTCGTGTACTTTTGTAATAAATGTTGCTGACAGTATAAATTTGTAAATTTTGTTTGTACTTATATTTTATATTAGACTTTTATTAATTAAATATTATTATTTTGAACTCCGTTTCTGTGTTTTCGTTTCCTTTCTTCGCCATATAAACCTGTTGTTGATTCCAATTTATGTTCAATCATCCTAAACCGTCATTAATGGCACTGCACTAAAGTACGTTCCATTATAAGTAATAATTCTATAATAGGAGGCTGCATAAAATTATTTTCTAACAAAGTTGAATTGGTTGGACATGAGGTTTAGAGGGTAGACTTAATGAAGCATTCGCTTTGCTTCTCGATTTGAATGATATCAGGTAAGCAAATGCTCGTTAAGCTGAGCAACGACAATGCCGTGTCTGGTTTCGTATTAATTCAGCACGGCAGGCTTTAAAAGTCGGTCCTTTCCCGGCCTTGGATGTTCAAAAGTATTTTCTTTCCGCAGAAGAACACATTTTTCCATTGCGGTCAAACGCCATGAGATTTAGTTGTAAAATATCTCTTAACGCTTCCCAAAGGGTTTTGAAAAGGTGACGGCGAAAATTCCGTTGAAAACATTTCGCTCTCAGGTTTCCACTGCGAGCCTTTTCCATACAAAAACGGACTTTTTTAAGTCAATTAAGCTTAAAGCATTGTTTCCTCCCGGCAGAATAACCGAAAACACTTTCACTTAACTGAACCCAAACTAACACATTAAAAACTCGGATTTGCATAATTTTTAGTTTTGTGGTGTCGACCGCTCCTCTAATCTTTATTCTCGCATACTCTCATTGAACTTGTCAACTCATTGTTCGGAGTATATCGTGAATATGTAAAAACCGCTTTATGAATCTCAAGTACTCTAAATAGTTAAATACTTAGTGGTCTTGATATAAAAGTAAGATTTTCCGTGTGTTCTGAAAAAGTAGAAAAAACTATAAAAGTTTTTGATATTGGCGCTATCTAATGGATTTTAAACGCCCTACTTGAAACTAAGCTCCTCCCACAAATATCAGAAGCAACACTCGCCTGATACCTCCTAAGTTTTAAAAACGTAGAATTCCCTAGTGCTAAAATAGTCTTGGTTGAATATTTTAAAGAAATGTTTTAGTTGTGAGCAGGATCTTGTGGATTTTGGATGAACTACTCGGCCCTAAACTCTTGGTCTCCAAGCTCCTCCCACAAAGTATCAGAAGCAACACTCGCCTGATACCTCCTAAGTGTTTATAATTGCCTGATACAAAACCCGTAAAATTCCCTTTGTTAGAAACGAAAATTTTGACTCAATGTTTTGGGATTATTTCTTATTTTGGACTACATCTGGTGGATTTCAGATGAACTAGTCATGCCTACACTCGTGGTGCCTAAGCTCCTCCCACAAAGTATCAGAAGCAACACTCGCCTGATACCTCCTAAGTTTTATAATCGCCTGATACAAAACCCGTAAAATTCCCTTTGTTAGAAACGAAAATTTTGACTGAAAATTTTGATAATTTTTTTCATTTTAGACATCTGGTGGATTTTTTACGAACTAGTCATGCCTACACTCGTGGTGCCTAAGCTCCTCCCACAAAGTATCAGAAGCAACGCTCGCCTGATACCTCCTAAGTTTTATCATAGCCTGATGCAAAACACGAATTTTTCCCTCAGATCCGAATAGAAATGTTGACTTCATATTTTCGATTCATTTTTTTTTTAATTCTTAGCGACATCTACTGTGAATTTGGATTACCTACTCACAACTATGGCATAGCCCACATCAACATTTTACGCCTTACAAAATGGAAATCTTTTTTTTCTGGTCTCGTAACTTCTGAACGCGTGTGTTAAAAATTTCACAGGAGTACGAATGATGGATGTTGCTCCTATGTGGAACAAATTGATGTTAGTTAACTAACTACCGTACGGTAAACTGCTATTACCTCCTAAGTTTTATCATCGCTTTACACAGATTTCTCATGAATCAAAAAAGTGTTGACTTGGTCAAAAACTGTTCTATTTGTTGGAGTCATCCGTGAGTATGAGAACTGCTTAGTAATATAAGCTCTCACTCTCAACATTTTTAAGCCTTTCACACGTTAAAATATTTAAATCGATGTCTTGAAGTTTTTCGCAGGAGTGAATAAAGTATATAAATGCAGACCAAATATATGTAACCAAGAATTCTATTAAATGACTAGGAAATCATGACGAAACCAAAACATATTATTATACAAATAAAAAACAATGATATATTGATATGCATTTAGAAGTACATGAACCATACAATGATTTCTAATTTCAAATATAATCTGGTACAAAGTCTATGAACTATTGTGGTTTATCAATGTTTCTACGATACAGTATACATGTTATATTCCAATTCGCTTACATAACAGCACTTTAAAGTCGATCTACACTCTGTGCAACTCCATAAGTCACAAAATCTTTCATTTTTAGAATACAACAAATTGCGGTACATTCCAGCAGTCCTGGGGTCTCCACCTGACGACGCAGCAATAATTTTCGTGTGGATTTTGTAACTAATCTGAAAGCACGAGGCTAAGCCTACCCAACCTTTTCCTCCTTTTCTCTTAATTCCGGAGTAAATGTCTTCCGACAAATGCCTGCCTAAATTCTAAGTGAAACCGTTAAATACGAGACGGCACGTAGGCGCATAATATGCACGTATGTGAGAACGGGCCGGGTAGGCCTGGAATTACCTAAACAATAAAATCAAATCAAAATTTAATATTTCGGCGACGTGATGCCTACAAGTCGCCGGAGAAAATTTTCAGCTTTCCATGTGCCACCCGACAGAGAGCAATACAAACCTTCGTCAGGGTCTAATGTGAAAAGAAAAAACCAAGGACAGAGTTTGAAGAAGCCAAAAGGTCAAAGGTTGAATTTCCACCACGAAAAATGTCTTCTCACTGTAAACTCTAAACTCGGGTTAACTCGGGTTGGTTGTAACTTACCTATATCTTTTTAAAACTAAAAAAAAACAATATCAGCAGTTAATCAGAACTTATACGCAGAAGAAGTTGAGTTCTTTCAGATCGATGGCCCAAATGAAGTTTCTGGCTATTTTGACTAATCAAGCTATTTCTCGCCCAACCCTTGACTCAGATTCACCATTTTCACCTTTCTGCTACATTTCCAAATGAAGTGGTTTTGGTGGAAAGTTATTCTCACGTTAAGCTAGGATAGTAGTGGTTTTTTTATTGTTCCAGCTGTAGTCATAAGAACTTCACAAAGTTGGTTTGGCCTACTCCTGACAGAGTCCTGTAAACAACGTACCCCTTAAATTTCATTCTCTGTTATCCCACCAGTAGAGACCTAACAGTAATTTCCTACACATGTGTATTGCTCTTTCTCTAAAAAAAAAAAAAAGAAAACAAGAATTCCTTTTGAGTAGTATCACAGCGTTCAATCCTTTAATTCTTTTAGAAAGGTCGTAGTTAAGGCTCGTAGATGAAAGGTGAAAAAACGCAAAGGATTTTATTTGGGTGTCAAACTCGGTGGAAAATCCCCCGCAGGACATCGTAAAGCTAACGTTTTACGTCTTTCAACCTTCGTCTATTAAGAATATATTCGGCGGTATTGAAAAAGTTGTAAAACTGTCTTTGCGAATGCCCGGGTAATAGATGGTATCCGACCCAACAAGGCTCCCCCGTGCTTTCCCACGGGCTACAGCCACGACTTCTCTTTGACATTTCAAATTCAGAGGTCTTTAACCGGTTCGGCTTCGTGTAAAACCACCGAAAATAAATCCACGTCGGAAACAAATCTAATTTCTTCTCCTACTTCTGTTACACGCTGGCTTAATTACTTAGGGGATGCGCTGGGGAAGTGGAGGAGAGGGGTATATGGAGAGAGAGAGAGAGGAATCCATCGATAAACGAGTGAAACCGAAATCAACCCCATCGTGCTCCTCACCCTTCATCATCCAACCCCGAAAAGCCTTCTAGATCAGTAGTAATACAATTGATACGGTACAAGAGGATTCGAATCGAAGTGATCAGCAATCAGATGATGATGAGGAAGACGGGGAAAATCTGTTATCGCATAAATTTCAAACACCTGCGACTGCACCCATGTACCCTTGACACAGTCAACCCCTGAGGGGATTGTTTTCCTATCAATCCAACAGTAGCAGTAACAAAATAGCAACTAATGTACAAGTAGTAATTAATATAATTTCACGTGTACGGATAAAAAACATAGAATTCGTATTCCAGATACGTAACAATGTTAACATTAATGACCGATTAAACAGTAGCAAAACACATGAAAGAAAATGAAGCGAACAGCGTTGAAACCGTTGAATTAAACCGAAGAAATTAAAGTCTAACCTAACGAGGACTTTGTGGCGACTCAACCTAACCTAACCTTAGCAACATAACCTCAAAAAAAAAAGAAAAATTCGACGTGGAATATAATTCAGTTTGATGTTCTCCGATTGTTGGCACTCGTCTCGAACATTTTCAAGTCTCTAACGACTTTCACTCTAAATCACGTGAACATTCACAAGAATAAACTTTCAATTAGAACGTTCGCATTGCGTTCAACGTGGATAAAAAGAAAAACTTTTTTACAACTCGTGAGAGAGAAACTGAGCAATCAAAAACTTAATTCAAACGCCCGTAAACATTCGAAATATTATAAAAGTAAGAGTCGATTCTTGCACGATCGGAGCTTTCCCCGACATTTTCCCGGTAAAATAAATTTTTCAGTTCGTTTTCATACGTCATGAGACATGAGAGAGCACACGGGAGAAGACACATAAATTTAATTTTTTGATAATGTAATCTCCTTGTAAATATTTGGGCGAAGCAAAACTAAATTTCCGTTTCGGTCGTGTGACGCGCGTCTAAAAAATAAATAAAATCTTTTGCTTTCCACAGAACGTTAAAAGAAAAAAAAACATGGCGCTCAAGTTTTAACACCCAGAGAAGATAAATGTTGATAAAAGCTCCAAGTGTAGCTCTTCCCGTGAGCAATTGTAAACACAATAGTTTGTAGTGGCCGTCTGCTTCCTACCTGATGGCGAGTCTTCTTTCCCGTTCGAAAACCACTGACGTCCTTTGATTTATCTGTGACTTTCTTCTTCGTCTTAGCACTAAAGTACTCTTTAGCGAAGCTATCTGGCGAAGAAACAAAAATTATGAGAAGTTACCTACGTTTAAGTTGTTTTTAATAGTTGTAATTGCTCGAGTTTGTAGTAGACGTTAAACACAACTCTAACAAACCTCTGGTGGTTGTAGTTTGTGACCGCAATGCAAAACAACATGATAATTGTTTACCATGTTGTCATGTACAATCGCATGTTTAACTTTACAGCAACTGTAAACCTACTAAACATTTATATATCAAATAACTACAAACTCTAACTACGACTGTAAACGTTTTAATGTAAGTGCTTTCTCACCGGAGAAAAAAATTTAATGTTTTGTTAAGGGGAAAGACGTAATAAAATTGAAATGTTAATGTTGGATTTTCCATGTTCTTCTTTGAATACAAGTAGTTATACTTTTTTAGTTAGGGAGAGAGAGAGAACTGTGGTACCCGGGTACTCACTATTCTAACTATAAAATGTCATCTCTCGCCTGCCAGTAAGTTAATTCGAATCGGTGGAACGGAATTGACTCTCGGGGGAGCAATACAAAATTAGTTCATAGTGGTCTTATGTATAATCCTCCGTTGAGTCTCATTATTTTCCTCGTCTTTCTCTCGTTCTCACTGATTAGACGTGAAAATTAGAAGCCATTCAAAGTACTGCAACGAAGTTACAACACTTTAGTGCTGCGTACTTATGTAAGTACTGAGGGGAGTTTCTGTTTCGCTGAAACCTTACGATTTAAACGGGTGTTTACTTCAAGCCGTAGCCGTACCAACCTTCACGATTGGAAATGTACGATAAATTAAAATAAATGCGACATAAGTTACAGAATTAACTTTGTATAAATCCAATCAATATTTGATTTCCAAAAATTGAGCAATATGGCTGTCAATCAACAAAAAGTTGTTGTGCACGTTAATCACACCGTAAAACTTCGTTGATGTGAAGTCTGCCAAGAGTATTTTTCTTATATATCTGCATTTGTAATTCTTCATTCAAAGGATTGTGCGGTAGTCTGAACTGACCGCACAAGCCTCTGTAAGACAAGCGGAGAACAACCCCTCTCACGTATACGATTTTGTACACAATTGTAATCAATTCAATAAGTGACGTGTAGTAATTTTGTTTTAAAGTAATGACAACTTATAACATTACAACAAACCAAACGAATCGTCACCGTCGCAGGTAACTACATTCCACGTTTGTACTGTTGATTTGCATGCACACAAGTTAATAAATAGTTCAAACAACTTAACCGAACTCCAGAACCCACCTAATATCCACGTCGCTTCGGTGAACTGTTGTAGAAGTCGTGAAGAATCGATGATACATAGAAATCTCTAATAATAAAGGTATTAACATTAAATATAGACGTTAAAATTCTCATTTTGGATTACATTTTCATACTATTAAGCCGCCGTTGATTACAGAGCACATTTACATAATCTGAATTCATTTCTCATCTGTTAAGTACATCACGCATACCTTGAAAAACCGAAAGTTAAGATTGTATTATCACGCAATATATTGCTTAACGTGTCGGGGAACCCCCCCCCCGTTTTACTGCAATACAAAAGTGTGCGATCTCTCCCTCATCCCCCCCTCTCTCTCTCTCTTTCTCTCGTTAAACTACGAAATCGTCGTCTTCCCCTTACAGGGCTAAAGAAAAGAACTTGAGAACTAAGCACGGAGTTGGAGGACTTATGATATTGTACTTTTACAATTTATAATTATTTGTAGCTATGTATTTGTAGTGATTTGGAGAGCTGAAGCTGTTGAGAAATTTAAGTAGTTGTGATTTTTTTTTTGTTCAGCTTGTTCTCAGCCATATCCGACGTATGTTTGGTTCCTGTAGTTGTAGACAGTACTAGTTTACAAGTGTAGTCAATTGGTTATTCTGCGTTATGGTTTGTAATTCAGCCCTGTAATTCAACATTCCACCTATGCCACCTGCCATGCTAACCTCTAACATGCCACCGTCCTCGATGGTATCCATTTTATCGTCTAACATACCTGAATTGTGGTCCTCTACAATTCTAACCTCCACCAGGGTTACGTGCTACCCTCTGCCCATGGTGAATACTCACAAATAGTCTCCTTTTGACACGGTTTTCCCCTTTCTGTTGTTCAGCACCTTTTTGCGGACAATGTGAAAGATCGTCAAAGGCAAAAAAAAAAAGGTGGGTGAGGTGAATTAATTAAAATAATCGAATTAAAACGCGACGGTTGAGTGGATGCTTTGCCTTCTAGGAAATTCGTTTTGCGTTTGCCACAGAGTCGTTCACGTCTGTGGCAACGAGTCGGGTCGGACTCGGGTGCCGGTACCTGGTACTCAGGATGATTGCACGACCGACCAAGTTAATTTGTAACTTTTTGAATGACAATTCCCTCGTGTAATTTACGATCTAATCAGTCCGAAAGAAAATGCCTCGTTTCCTTCCTCGTTTCCGCCATTATTCTCTCCGTCCCGGCTGAAGCAAACTGACTTTGTCACGGTCGAATAATCCCTCGACTAATAGATCATCTTTTCCGTTATGTTAATAAGAAGAAAACAAGAAATATTAAACCGGCTCCATTACCCAAATTAAAATAATTTTTTTTTGTCGCCCTCCTTTCGAGTGCTCCGACATTTTTCTGCCGTCGTCGCCGTTTGCCGCTGTCGCAGAATGTTTCTCTCTCCTAATTAAAACCTTCTTCGCTGAAGAATTTCCTGCCATTTCCACTTTCATACTTGCCGTCAGAAAAATTTCATAAAACATCTTGACGAATTCTTCCTTCCGTCTCCTTCCTTCCTTCTTGCCTTCCTCGAGCACTCACACACCCACGATAATTAATAAAGAATAGAAAAAAATCAATGGAGGAGGTCAGAAATGGACGGGAAGAAAATGTAATTTATTTAATACTGAAGTGAGCTTATTAAATACAATATTACATTATATAAGAAAGCGAATATTCTTCCTTTTTTTTAAATCACCGAGACTCCCACTCCCACCCCCGGTTGTTGTTTTTATTATTATTATTATTCCGAGTCGATTCGTCCATTTTTCTTTTTCTTTTTCCAATTTAATTGTATTATTTTCTTTCCTTCGTTGCTGTGCTCCTCGATACATCGACCTGTATGGTGACATTTGTGGTGCATACGTTTGTACGAGTCAATTGTAGTGTACCTAGACATACCGATCTGACAAAATATTAGTTATTGTTATATTATTTGCTGTACTGCAACTGGGTACTTGTTAAGGTTGTATTTGCACTACTGGTTAGGAGCTCAGGTGGGTCACCAAACATACAATTAATTTTTAGAGATGGAAAGGGAACATCCTGGTTAATGTAAACCTACATAATAGGGTAAGGTAGGTAGCTGTCGAAACGTAAAACTTCAATTTATGTATTAATTATACATTAATTTTTGTGTGATTTATAGGTTGAGCTTCAGTGCAAGACATCAACATCGTACCTTGTGGAGTAAAAAATGTTTTAAATTTACGTGTGTGGAATTTACTTATTTTTTCTCGATTTTTCGATTTACAATTTTATGAGATTGTTCTCTTAATTTAATAACACCAGGTATTAACTCCCAGTCGTCTATTTTCACGCGTTTTGGAAAGTGTCTTGTGATAAATTTAAGAAAACAAGTAATAAAACATAATTAAAGGGACAGGACGGCCGGAGGAGAGCTCCTATCACTCCTGAACGCATCGTACGTAGACACTGTGTATGTGTGTTGTTTGTGTGTGTGTGTGTGTGTGTGTGTGTGTGTGTGTGTGTGTGTGTATGCGTACGTTGAAAATAAATAGATTATAAGAAGAAGACAAAGAAAAAACGTAATATTTCTCTCCGAGTTAGTAAAGTGTCACTGTAAGATTAGATTTCATAGAGTGTAAAGAATGGTCGTGTCTTCCTCGAGGAAATCTCACAGAGTGTTTAAAATTCAAGACAGGTAACCATCCGCCACCCAGTTTGCCACCTTCATCCTTTTTTTTGTGCTGTTGCCTTTGTTCACGTACTGTCTAACACAAACGCTGGCGAAAAAAAAGAAGAAGAAGAAGAAGAATTCAACCAATTTTTCTTTTTCTTTGCGAAACTTTTTTTTTCCTTGTTCTTTCCCGGAGTATCGCCGGAAATGGAATCAATTCGACTATGGCTGATCAAAGAGACGAGTGCGCTCAACTTAACAATGTTGTCTCATTCTCTTCATCTTCCCCCCGAAAAGAAAAAAATAATTAGGGCAGAAGTGAATCTTCCAAACCTTTAGATTAGGACCGGCTGCGTAGAGAAAGAATGGTTTTGCTGTCAAATAGTGTGGTGGTGCAGTTCGTCTCACCGAGAAAAACTGAAAGTGTTCGTTACACGAGATGTAACTAAATTAGAATGATTACTTACTAGTGACAAATTATTTATGTCAAAATAAGAACGCAAAAGTGATACAATTTTATTATTAATATTTTATTATTAAGCACACATTAATAAATTAACATTCTCTTATTGATAACAACAATTCGAGCTCCTTTTTCCAGATTTCTACTAACTAGAGACTACATTTTGAAAAGGATTATGAAATAAATATTTACTAAATAGTTACGTTTTCTTTATAAGTCTAGAAATAAATATTTCCAGCATAATAAATGTACAAAATGTATAAATACACTTTTTTTTAAATATGGGTGCATATATACGAGTGCAAATATTTTAAATAAAATGTCAGATTTCAGAAATATTACCGCTATTGTCTGAATTACTATACTACACTATGTATATTGTAAATGTTGTATATTATTCTCTGTATTAATAATTAACAAATTGGTTCGACGCACTTGTACGAGCTTTTTCGGTGAAGTTAATAACCTATTGACTGCGACAGAAATGATAAATAAATTGAAAACGTTTATTATGTGGAATGAGCGTTCACCCCTTCTAATAGACTGTTGGTGTACGTGGCACGTAGACGGACCGTGAATTCTATAATTAATACATAATTTTTATGCAAATAAAATTACATTGTAATTAAATATTTTCTATATGTTTATCGCGGAACTTTTTAAACGGGTTTGTTTTTAATAAAAAAGAAAATGCAAAACTGCACGGGAAATTTAATTAAATTTAGAAAAGTGCAAGCTTCCTGATTCGTTCAACTAAATTGAATGAAAAATTAGAGAAGTAGTTAGATGATTTGTAGAAAAGAATTTCTGATAGTTCAAGCTGACCCTTCTTTGTTATTAAACAAGCATTTTTATTTAAATTAATTACATCGGGTGACAGGAGATGTTAGCCTTGGTGAAAGAGAGACGAAAAAATCCGAAGGAATAGTTTGGGGTGCAGTTCACGCCACTCTACGGAATAAAGCTACTGATCTTCAATCCAGAGATCCTGCAAAGATCACCAAATTGATTTCTCTTGTCGAGTACAACAACACTGTAAAAAATGCAATCAGTTCTCAACCCGTCACCTCACGTTTTATTTAACATAAACTGACTAACCCTACAGAGAGATTCTCTGATAGATAAAACTAGGCAGACCTCTGGTAACATTTATTATCTGCAAGCCACTGGGTACATGGTCAAGTGAATAGTTTACACAGACCGATCAGGTAACCAAAGAAGTAAGTAAACGAACTGCGACATAAATTGATTGCCTGTCATTCCTTCTACATATGAAGTAATGAAGTACATAGAAGACGTTACAGTGAACTAATTTTCGTAAATATATAATTGCATTTGTACATAAATTTATTTCAATAAACTTCAATCAGATGACTACAGTTGGATAAGTTTATTTTCAATTGAATATTTAACGAATGGTATCTAATGGAGATTTATGAGACCAAATTACACACCCAGCCCACATTTTCACAGGGATAAAATTTCTTAAGGTGAAGCGTGTGCCCGTGTATGATTTTGCGTGTGTGTTTGTGTGCACGAGTGTACGTGTGAGCGTGTCCGGACCGAACACAGTAGGTGGAAAACGTGTCGACTATTCAATTAATCCCGTTCATAAATTGTGGGTGTTCAAACTGGAGCCGATCGTCACACTTGTCTTCTGCCACGTCAAAACAAACCCGCGCTCAGCCCGTGGGTAACGTAGACGTTTCGGATGCCGTTCTTTCTCTACTTTCACTATTTTTTCTCCCACGTTCCCTTCTTCCCATCTGTCAGGAAGCATTACCGTTAATATCGGATAATATCCATTTGTTCAAATGTGAGTGTTCATTTCTCGCAGGTCCACACATTTGAGAGAAGATTCGGAAGAGTTGGATGTAACAACGGAGAAATGAGAGGAAATCAGTCGGATCAATCGAATGGCTTCCAACATCAACCCCAAGCTCTCATCTCTCTCTCTCTCTCTCACACACACACACACACACACACACACACACACACACACACACACACGTTGGGCCAACAGCAATCTGAGCGACGGAAGTGGAAATAGTTTTTTTTTCAGAATTTCTCATCATTATCTTTTATTTTCTTCCTACCGATTCGTAAAAAGTAGAAATCGTTTGTTTATCCGGAAGAGAGCAGAAAATGGGAGAAGTCATCTGGAATATGGAAAAGAAAACATTTGGTGGAATTTGTGCGAACGGTCGGCGGGACAAACCTAATACGGAAATGGGAGTAATGGGAAAGCGGAAACCGGGACCGATCGTTTCGTATGTTTCGCCGGAAGAAAAAAATTAAATGGCGGTTAATTTGTATTTTCCAAGGCCGTAACGAAATGGGCGGATTTCTTTTCTTATTTTGTCTGTGCGTAACATGTAATTTCTTCACTCGTTTCTACAGCGCGTTCGACTACGTTTTTGAAAATTTATAAACGTAAAGCAAACTCTGACTTTTTCATCGCTCAAAAACAAAATATAGGAGCCGTGGACCGTGTTTAAATAACAGGGTGAAATCATTTCCCCTACATACAAAAGACTTTTGTACGTATATACATTTGTATACAAAGACTGTTGTGTATATGTAAAGACTGTTGTTGTTACTGTTGTTCACCGTTAGACTTCGTACGGACACAATACACATAATTAAGTATCAATAAACTTGATTAATTTCAACATCTCCCTACCTAACAGGCGACTACAGAAATAAATCTTAAAAACGTAACCTAACCTGTACACAATTACAGTATTAGACTTATTATTATCGATAGTGTTCACAAAACTGTATATAATACGCAGCTGTATATAATATATAAAGCACAACTTCTGACTGGTTCCCTAGAGTAATGGTTTACCTAGTTCAAGTCACAAGTCACAAATTACGATGCCATTGATGTGTTCGTTACAACCTGTTGAATTTCGAGTTCTTTGGTTTTTAATAAAGTTTTATTATTTAATTTAGAATACTTCAAACGGGTTACCGCTCTCTGAGTCTATCTACCCAACTGTAAACTGCGATGTGTGTATTAAATACATTAATAAAGACATGTAATATATTTTTCAGTTTTTATTTTCTTTACATTCAACCTTATTTATCATCTTTCTTCCTTTGATGACCCGGTCCAGAAATTTTAATATTTACATGTGTATTTTTATAAAGGAGACACAGACACAGAGAGAAATTCGTTGCAATTTCGTGCTAAGTTTTACAACATTAGAACGAAGTACCTCTAAACAGAGTTGTACTTATTATATATACTTTTTCCTGTATCAATTTTCCCTGGCATTTTTCAATTAAACCGTTCGGACGGTTTACCAAGAGAGTCCCGATTAGGCCTTTTAAAATCACTGGTGTGTACCGAGTAATTAGGTTCCCTCTGGGACCACCAAACGTGGGATTCGTTTTCAACGGTAATTTTATTACCTCTGCTGGTGGGTGGTAACTTGAAATGAACGAAACGGCAACGGAAGCAGCAGCAGCAGCAGCAGCAGCAGCGGCTCCACGCCGTGCTGGCTCCCCACATTCCTCCACCTCGTAATCGCGTTCAAACCGACTTGAACATCACTCCGTCTCTTCAACATCACTTGGTATTTTAGTTTTTATTACCTTGTTTGTCACGCGATTTACATACTTTGTGAAAATACAAGTTTTGGAAAATTCTCGCAGTTCATCAGGCTCACCTTCTTCTTCTCGTCCGTTCTGAGAGTTCGAGTCCAACCCAAGTTTTATTCCCGGCTACAAGTTTTATACACGTTTCTCCGATCATTATCACCTATTTTTGTCATCGTGTTCTGTGACTTACGCGAGAGACGGACAGAACGAGTGATGAACGGAGAATGGAGAAAACCTTTTCAGAGGTTTTGAATTCTCGAGTCGTGATTGAAGACTTGTGTCAACGAAACGAAAATCAAATTCGCCTTTTCTCGCTTTTTTTTTGAGAAACATAAAAGTTTACCAACATGACCCCCCCCCCCCCGGAAAACGAGGAAATGCAGTTTTGACTGCGTTAAAACCGGGCACAGGGAGAGAGAGAGAGAGCGTTTGTGTGTGTGCAGAAATGGGAAGTCAAAAGACGGGAGGAAAACATATAATACAAATGGAGAGCGAACGCCATTGCGGAACAAGAATAGAAATGAGGTGAGCGAAATCACGGGGAGTAAGCTCAGAAAAGAGAGAGAGAGAGAGAGAGAGACAATGATTGAAGAATGGGGGACGGACGTGGCAGAAGAAGAGTCGGAAAATGGTCGAATGCGAAGGTGGTGGGGAAAATAAATTTTCGTCTAAAAGGAAGTATAAAAAAAAAGGAAAGGAAACGCTGACCAAACGGATTTCCCGTCAAAACGATTCAATCGAAATAAAATTAATCTACTTCCGGTTAGTTTCTTCTCCGCATCCGCTTCCGTTTTCCCATCGACGTGAAAATTCTTTTGCGGTCGGAGGAAGTCGCTCTCACGTTGGAAAACTAAACGGAGCACAAACTTGAAATATTAGTTAATATTATATTTTACATGTACATAATTTAGTTCGGTTTTAAGTATCCTTTGTGCTTCTTTTTGGTGTCATTGTAGAAGGTGAACGGTTGTAATTTGGCGCAATTCTTTTGTAACACCCCGAAAAGTAAATTTAATGTTCTCAAATTTTACATTATTACAGAATTATTTCATTGTCTGGTTACCGTTCGAGCTTAGTTTGGTGAATGCCGTGCATCGATAACATTTTCGCGTACAACAAGAATATTCCCTGCATTTAATACCCCAGAAAGTTCTCTTACTTGTTACTTGTACTTACAATATTTCGTTACAAAGGAAATTCGGTTTTCAATTCTGTACCATAACACAAACAAAACAACAATTATGTCTTGTAGAATTTATTTTTCATACGAGTAGGTACTAAACATAAGATTGGTATGATACGGCCATAAAAAGTAGTGTAAGGTAAATAGTTTGAATTGAGAGATCATAATATTATAATCTAATTGTTAAGACTATATAATTTTAATATAAAACTCTGCACGTGATTTAGTGCATTATCCTCGCGTAAGAAGTATTGTCTGGTATATTGTCTCAGTAGTTCATTATCTTCCATTAAGAAGCATCATTTGTCATGTGGTTATCCTATTGTATTGTAACAATAATACGGGACGAATAATAATTTACGTTGTACAGAAATGGCGGACGACAAAATCTCATTTCGGCTGTGTTCGCGGTACGAGAGGTAGCAAAGCATTGTAAAATAGGCGACTCGTCCTCGGGTCCGTTCTATTATTTATTTATTTTTTCCTTTAACATAATACCAAATACAAATACAAAGTATCTGAATTTCGCAAAGTGGCAAAAACCGTTTTCATTTTCGTCACGTTCCGAACGGTTTTCTGGCGTTCGAGTTTTGCGGTTTCCGATGTGTCCGTCGCGCACAAGTTAAAATTTCCATTCGGAAACGAAACAAAATTTATGCGTGACGAATGAGATCTTCGATCGTTTTAATTTGACAATCGACTGTCAAAAGGATTTCTCTTGGAGGTTTTTCGTGGAGGTTCCAGTTTGACAAACCGACGACGAGTAAATTTCCGGCCTGGAAAAACCAAAGGGGGAACGGAACGTACCGGTCTCGCAGCTGGAAATCCTGCGGTCGACGTTTTCCAGTTTTTCATAAGATGCCTGACGAGAGCGTTGAAACGCCCGCGTTTACAAACGCAAGCACCCCCATCCCCGCGAAACCTGCCCTTCGATACAAAAATTCGGCCCTCGACCGAAACCCCGAACGTTTCATAATGTCAAAAGTTATAATCTAATTACTTTAAGCAATCAGATAAATTATATTTGTGGCCATCACACCATGAAAATGTAGTCAGCCATCGAGAGGAAGTTGCGAAAGCGGAAATGCGTAGATAAACCAATGTGTACGCTCAAGTACTTCTTGTAATTAATTTTTTTTTGTTGTTGTTGTTGTCGGGGTTGATTGCCTTCCCGTACTGCCGGCTGCGAACTCGAAAGCAAATTACGTGGTGGACTAGGAAACAAAACTCTGCCGGGGTTTTGTGTACAATTCCGATGACTTGTATCATATTTTAATGATCAATCAAAAAGTTATACCGAAAGTGCGTCCGTGTTATGAATGAAATGTTTCGTAAAAGTATGGGATGTAACGCGGGGAAGTTTTAAACGTGGGCATTGGTACAACGTCTATATTTATTTATATTATAACGTGTGTAACGTATCATTGTTTCTTACTTCCTGCGTAGAAATTATAACCAAAAACGTAACCTATTATGTAGTAGAATATAATTATTTAGTTGAATGAAGTATAGATAATTAGTATGAATATTGTAATCTGACTCGGTTCGTAACTGATACGGCATCCTTACTTATTATTTGTATTTATTCTAATCAATGTGATTCTGTAACTTTTTATTTCTTATAACGTCGGATCCACCAAAATAACAAAATGAAGTGCTGTTGTATTACACTATTATATTACAGACTAGTATGTAAGGGCGTTCGATTAATCAATAACCGCACATTTCGCTGAAATAAAGAACTACTGCTAAACACTATATTGAATATGCAAGTGTACACGAACGAAATATATTTTAATATACTTGAAAAGTCAATAAATACTAATTAAGTTAATAATTCTGCATCACAAGGAACACAGACGCTTCAATGACTTTCTGTATGGAGTAAACAAGCAGAAACACCCAAACGGCGACCAACCCTAAGACACCTCGAGTGACGCCCTTAGAAAAAAACTGTGGGTCACTCTACGCCCTGAGCTGAGCATAAACAATGGAAGAGGCAAAACCTCAGCTGAAGGTTGGCATATGATACATTTGACGGTAGCATACAACAATAATAAAAAAATAAAAAAAATAATGCTAATGATAAAAAATAAAATAAATAAAAGATAGAAAAACAGTGAGAGACCAAGTCCCAGGTTAAAGCTAACGCTAATGGAAATGCTTCTAGCGGTCCTTGAACTTGCTTAACCAAGGAAATAAGAAGTTAATAACAACAACAACAACAGTAATAATAATAAAACTATTTTTTCAGTGTGAAACTATATAAAAATGTATTTTTATAAACGTAAAACTATAATAGTTAAGTTATAAAACCTCTGGCACACCAAGTCTTCTCTTGTCTTTCTTGGTTATTTTGTACATCTGGCTGACACGTCGCCATTAGTTTCTAAAATGGAGAGCGCCTGAATGTATCGTATCCTATGTACATAACTTCAATTAATCTGGTAGACAATTCTTCGGAAGTTAATTTCGAAAAACACAACTCTTGTGCTGGGGTTTTGTTTGTACAGTCGGAAGGGATGAAAATGTGATTTAATGGATTCTCGTGACGAGAGATATTTTCAGGGCCCCTGTGACTCCGATATTTTGATTTACACGGAAAATTAATTATCATCAATACATATTTGACAGAATTTCTGATTCTTTCGGATTCTGATCCCTTCTTGGTTTCCCGTCAAAATCCGTCGCGTCGAAATGGAAAAAGGCAAGATGCTCGTCGACGCCGCCGCCGCCGCCGAGTGATGGACTCCCAGTCGGACACCTTAATTTTCCTCCTCGACTCGTTTAAAAGAAGTAAAACGGTGAGATTCCGGTTAGAATGAGCGTTTTGGAAGTTACCTGCAAGTCGGTGAACCTCCCCCGGGGGAACCCGCTCAAACCTTTCCATTAATTTATAATATCGGATGAAAACTTTTCTTATAAGAAAGCTAACGAACCAAACGAAAATTCTTTGCTTGTTCCTGCCATCGTGCCACCGCCACCACCGACTGACTAACTAGTTTTTCAACCCTTAGCAACGAACAACCCCGTGCCGTGGGGTTGCCGTACTTCTCGTCTTCTTCTACAGAAAACTGTATGTTTTGTTTGATCAGCAGCGGTTGTCCGTGTACGGCCGTCATCTACTGCAGTAGCATATGTAGTCTGTCTATGTAGTTTCCTATACGGTTGTATGTTTTGTCCTGCGGGTCCAGCAAGAAACCTTCCCTTTTTCCGTCTTTTTCCTCCCTGCAACACATCCGTCTTTCATTACCTCTGCTTCTTTTTCTCTTCGCCCTGTCTTCTAATTATAGTTTTAATTTCGAAGTTACTTTTTATATTTGTTTTTCTACTTCTCTCGCGATTGCTTTAACTTCGTTTTACCCGTTATTTTCTCCCTCCTCCCCCCCTCCGTGTGATTGTTCCACATAATAAAAGTAAATAAGTTTTTAAGTGTATTGTTCCGGCAAAGTGTACAATTTCCGTGTTTAATTTCATTTCATTCCGCTAAAGCTGTATTCATTTTACTTCTTCTGACTTTCTTTCTAATTTATTTTCCTCTTTTCGACTCGGAACTATTTTCGTTTTTACTGTACGCCAGTGCTTCTCTCTCTCTCTCTCTCTCTCTCCTCCGCCTTGATCCTCGGAATTTTTCGTACGCGTTCCAGCGTGTAGGTTCGAGGCGAAAAGTTCAGGTACTCGTACCGAAACAAAAATAAGAGACAGGATAGAAAGACAGAGGATGGAAAACGGATAAAAATATTTACCAGAAATATATATATATACAGGAGAATTTGTTTATACAAGAGAATAAGTCAATATTTATACTTTCCGATTTTATTTGCTGTATACAACAGCGAAATGGTTTAATCAACAACTGTGTAAATACAATTTTTGAATTCTGCCCTTTTTTTGCCGACCTCTCGCCCTTTCACGTCGCCATTTGACCGGGGCGAATTTTCAAAGTCGCGGCTTTATCATCCCCTTAAACGTTTGTTTTCTTTCCAATAGAAATAATAATAATAAGTGGTGCAGTCTGTCACTGGACCGAGAGAACATAAAAACGCGTCACATCATCCGAACGATAAGAATCTTAAATTCATGACTTTTGTAGACTTTTATTGTTGAGGTTGTCATTGCTTTGCCGGGTTTTATTCAACCCCGTCAACATCAGTCTAGGGGTTATAAACTTCACGTCGGTGGCACAGAAACAAACCTGAGTCTCTCGTTCATCACGTTGCGATGGACCGTTGTGGTGTACACACAGGAGTCTCAGTGACACCTCTCAAAAGACAATCTCAGCGTGGAGTCTCGGTGACAGGTACTGCTCTGCGGTACACAGAAAAAAAATAAGGGTTTAAAAGTTTAAAATAATATTGAAATAACCGATAGGAGACCGACTACATTAAAAAGTAATGCTTTCGGCGGTCTTTGAATATCTCTAACCACAAAATAAGAAATATATTATATATATAAAAGAGTTGACGAACTGTTGTGTACGATTATTAATACTTAACCGAGTTGCCGTGTCGATGTTTATCAAATGAACCTTTCGTTGTACTCGTAAGTACATATGTACATTATCAAGTTATAAAATAATAATTCCCTGCAGTTGAGATATCTCCCTACATCACAACTGCTTTTCGATTTGAATAATTTGCCTGTACAAATTGGAAGAAACGTCGTACACAAAATAAGAATCGACTTCATCTTAGAGACTCCTTTGAAGTCATTCAACCTTACTTATTTACTTCTCTTAATGGTCCCTTTCAACTATTGTTCATTTCAACTTATTATTTTTTCATTGTCCATGCATCCGTCCTTTCCAAATGAATTTGACATGACACGGTCTGTTTGATACGTACTTACGGACTTTAATGGATTCAGCACAACTGAAGAAGGTCAACTCCGAAGTCGAGCGAGGATGTCCGACAAAGAAAATTGTTCGGTTAGTTGATCGATGTTCATTATTTAATATTAAATATATAAATTTACTTATTTAATATTAAATATATAAACTAAATTTATAAATATAATTATAAAAGCATAACAACACAGTTCTTCGAGTGTTTATTACACATTCAATGACAATGTTGTGACACTTCAAATGCGGTGTGATTATTTTTGGCGTAAGCATTAAGTAATCACCGGATACTGTTATATATATATATATATATATATATATATATATATATATATACAATACGTATACACTCTCACCTACAATATACCGTCATATAATATATATATATGTCGTGAACTGAACTTTAGAAACATTACAATTATTGATGGAGTCCTTCAAAGGAAGAGTTGTGGTGCTTGAGAGTGTGGTGTTTGATTCGCCGACTATTTCGGGACTGTTTTCGTATGTTTGTTACCTTTTTTTGGTGTCTGGTGAATGAAATGGCGACGACAGAGTCGGAACGTTTCCCTTACATCTACCTTTGACGCAGCCCCGCCACAAATTAAATCCTTTCCCTTAAGCAGCACAGCTTTGGAGATAACCAAAAGCAAATTATCTCACGTGAAAATCCTCTACACGGTTAGATTAATGGGAAAGGTAATCGCTCCTTTTGATCTCCTACCTGTGAATGCGAAAATTGTTTTGATAAATTGGACGAAAGTATTTCTCCCTGGGAGGAGAGAGTGGGGGTGGGGGTTGTTAGCATGTAGTAAGATGGAGAGGGTGGAAAAAATGAAGTTGGCGGGTATCCCCGACCGTGTCTTTCTCCTCGACCGGAGAAGGTTTAAATAATTAGGCAGCCAAACCTAATTTTAATTTTGTTAATGTTCTAAACCGGCGGTTGCTAACTGCTAACTGCTAACTGCTAACCGAAACACAGGATATATTTAATCTATCGGATTTTTATTACCTTCTTATCAGGGAGGTTTAATCTTAATTTCCTAAGGCATTAACTCTCAGGAGGATTTGCGACTACTCGTTCGAACCAAATTGAATTTTCTCAATTGGTTTTTGCAAGGAGTGAGAGAGAGAGAGAGAGAAGGACGTTTCGGCCGGGCAAGAAACAATCAAGTCCGGCCTGAAGGGGGTAGAGGAAAAAGAAAAGGAAATGGTCCGTTGGCAAAACGTACACAACAAATTTACAGGCAACAGAAGGAAGAAGCAAAGGACAAAGTTACGACAACGGCTGCAGAAAGTTGTTGCTGTTATTGTTCTAACGTAATTTTTTGAACTCCTCAAAGAGACACCTCGTCGAGGGTTATTTTTCCCCAACCAGTACCATCTCGGATTGTACTAGTACACCAGAAGTGTTTCAACGCTTAATTATTACGAACAGAAAGCTGACAAAGTTAGAAGTTCCAGTCGTAGAACAGCCCTGAGATGTTAATGAGGTCTCGCGGCGAGAACTTAAACGAACACCGAAACAGTTCTACCAGATTTGTTAAACAAAGTTTTTACAGCACAGAAATCGAATGATATAATATATACATATATTTCGATATAAATATATAATGGAAGAATCGCTGAATAAAACTAGTTCTATCGGATTTGTTCCGGTTAACCGGTACCAGCACTCGACGAATGCAACTCCCTTTGCGTACAGAAAACGAGACCTACGGGACGGAGGAAAAAATTGGTCAGGCAGGAAGAAACGTACTGAAAAAAGAAAATACCAAGGCTGGAACAATCGGTAAACGACCGGTCCCGGAACAAGTGGCCATCGATTAGACTTCAGTCGATTATCCGTCTAGTATTTATAGTTGCGTTACACCACGTCAGGAATAATTAACGGCAATAAAGAAAAAAGAAGTTGAGGATTCCCACCAGTTCTAAATCAAGGGGAATATTAAGGTTCCAGACAATGATATATAAGTCTAATTTACATTTTTATAACCGTTTATTTGAAGAAATTTTCTCCCGCGTACATTTCCTTTCTTTCCGTGAATTGTGCCGGTTGAAATGAACAAAATGTGAAACTCCTCCTGAGAAACCCGGGAACTTCTCGGAGTCATGCCGGCACTACACCCGCCCCGTCTTAAAGGCCTCTGACACATTTGGACGAAAATATTTTGAGAACAAACAATGGAAGTTTTATCAGCTTTTACTCTTGACTCTCTACCAGAAGATGGATTTTGTCAAACTGAATTTTTTATTAATATTTCCTACCCCTCTCTCTCTCTCTCTCTTTCAACCACTCTCGGGGGTTTTTTGATGTCTCTTTCGAGCAGTCATGTTGACGGTGGTGAAACTGTTCCAGTGGAAGTAACACATCTACAAGTCTAGTGTCTACGAGTAGTTCGACACTTGAGTTTGTATATAGGGCGTTTACATTGGTAAAATTTTAGATGAACTTCCTGCCAGCTACGTTTCGGAGACTTCCTCCGGAGATTCTTTCGTTTGACGAGGCAGGACGTTCGCTCCGTCTGCTCCAGCACCTTTGACAGACTCTCCTTCAATCGTCCGGAGCCCAATGTAAACGTTCCGAATTGTGTACGCAAAGTGTATATGCAACACCTTCACCGAGCTCGGTTGTGTGGCGAAATCCGGGTTCCGTGACTGAAAAACCACTTTCTTGAGTTTTGTAGAATTCCTGAGATTCTAAAATACCAAGTAATATAGTGTGACAGATGTGAGTGCCCGATACATAAATCGCAATAAATTTTATTGATGAATTTATATCTCCGAACACGAGTAAACGTTCCCAATTTATCGAGAACATATATACATACACATACAAATCAATCTTTCGGATCGGAGTAAGATTTACAAGAAACATGGAGGAATATAATAATATCGTGAAACAATGTCGGCGATCGTAAATTATGCCGGGATTTATTTTTATTAAAAAAAAAATAGATTTTGACACATCGCACCCTAGTGGAGAGTAGTTGTAGTGTTGAATCACTGTCGTGGTCTCATTTAAGTAACATCCGTTCGTTCTATTTTTCCCCCTTGTAGGAAAAGGGTGCTCGGCATCTAATCTACGTGAGGAAAATCTTTTCCCGTTTTACAAAAGACAAGGCGGAAATATGAAAGAAGACAACGGCCGGAGGGCATCAAATATCGACAGCACCAACAGGAAAATTATTTAAGTAATTATCAGAATTAGTCGGGTATTTAAAGGTTTCCGGTGAGTGGTTTTGAAAAGTGACGTTGTTGCCTGTGTCGTGCGAACCTGAAACTTCCGCACTGCTTCCCTGTACACCTTGAAGATTAAGGATGTTAGTTAACCTTAAAGGGTTTCATCCTAAATCATAAACCAATTCATAATTGTTTGTGATAGACAGTTATGTACAACACTATACTTATGTATGCCATGATACATTGGAATTTACAGGCAAAAAATTATACTTAATGTCTCATTTTATGTATCTATTATGAGGTTGTTTTTGTTATTTATATGAAATTTATAAAAAATGTTTTAATATGTGTACTATTTAATTTGTTCCATTGTTCTATTCCACTCTCGTTCGTTTCTGTTAAATTACATATATTTTTTTTTTCAAGCTACATTTATATGTTTTTACTCCAGGTCTTTAATCATTCCCTGAGAAATGTGTATCTTCATGGGATAAATAAAAATTACGTACAAAAATAAAGTTCTATATAGATACATAATTCTTGCTTTTGTGGTATCTCTTCCATGTCTGTATTCAATTCCTAAAAATTATATACCTAGCTATTGTTTCTAGTTTCCATCTCTCTCTCTAGTGCTGAACCTAATCACTCAGAGGAGATGAAGCAAACAGAAGGAGATCCGCAAATAAGCAGTCCGACCAAATTAAATAAATAAATAAACGAAAAAGACAACAAAATTAATAATATCACCATCGTTTGTACTATTATTACGTAAATTATGTACTGCAGTCCTTGTGTCGTTTTTAATATATATTATATACAAATATATCGTTTTTATGGAACATTAGAAATAACTTTCCAACTAAAAACATTAAAAAAAATATTATTTGTTTTATTATCTTTATTTATGTGTTCTTGGACAAGGCTGAGAATCTTCTACAGACATCTGGTGAAGGGCCCTTCTGTACCAGACAGAGTTCATTGTACAAGCTCCTTGGGTACTGACATGCTTTTTACTTACACGCGTGAAGGGTTTGTCTGAGATGTGGCAATTAGGATTAATTTCCGTTCAAGAGTTCGAAACCCCGTGACGGTGTTAATAAAAATGAAAATCTCAACTAAATAATTTATGTAAGTCAAAATAAAATTCGAACGGAGTTGATTATTCGACCCCACAATAAAGAGAAGTGAAATAGTTTTTGGCCGTCTCAAGTCAACTTAATTGTAAATAATTTCCGCTCCATTAAAGTTTTTCACAACTTCATAACTTCCAACGTTCAACTTGCTAGCCTTACATTCATCCCTTACCTTTAATCTTTATTATCTATTGTCTTTTTCACCCCTTCTCTCTCTCTCTCTCTTTCTCCGTGTCTACCCTCGGGCCACTGATAACTTCATTTGAAACCAAATTTTCACCTATTCGAAAGAGTTCTTTTGTGAGTGTCCTAGCCGAAAGTTGCGGAACACCCAGGGTACATAAATCGGGGTGATTTTGTAACTCACTTTGCTTCCACCCCCCGTTCACACGTCTCCGTCGCCATCCGCAAGATTTCGTTCCTCATTTGCAATTCTTTGAACACGTGAACCGAACTTAGCCCCCCGGGCGAAAATCGAAGGTTTTCACTGACATTTTTACTCACACAAACACACACCGTGTCTCTTGCCAAATTTCTGATCGTTTCCGGTCATCTTCCATCACGTACGAGCAATGAAAAAAAGTCAAAACGGGGGTAAACGAAAATTCGTTATTCATAACAACGCTCCGTCGATAAACGTACGGCAGGAGACAAACCAACCCTTACCAGTGAGGTTTTTACGGGAGGGAGGAAAAAAAATAAGTGAAATATATTAATAATATTACTGCGGGAACATTTCGAAAAATTATTTCCCGTGATTGATGACGGAAACGATGAGTTTAATTAATGGATGATGATTGAGGAGGACGATCCTCACTTGTAATTACATTAGTCCGATGTACACGGTGAAGAGAACCATCCGAATCAATGGATGTGACTCTGTTAATGGCCTTTTTTGGCCTTTTTTCCCTCACACACGTCGACCGAAATTCCGGGTGGTGGGACATGGACGGGTCCCACCACTTTTTAAAAATAAAATTCCACGATTTTTAATTTGTTTCTGCGGTTGTCCACGTCGCGACGACAGTCCAACTCTCCGGAGAAGTCAATCAAATTATAAAAATCAACGGGTACGAGTAATCAGATACGACCGCGGACGCGTACAATTTGCATTCTTCTTCCGCGGTTATTATTTTCGGGCCGACACTAATGAGACGTTCGCATAATTAACCCCCCAAAAAAAATCTTAATTAACTTTGGTTGTTCACGTTCGATCCCGATTGTTTATTTTTGGAACGAACAAAAAGAAAATATCAAAAGTGGTGACGTGTTCAAAACTCAAATTAAAATGAACTCGAAAATATCAATGATCGATGGCTGGCGATCGAACAATGTTTCTCACTATGACACAGGTTTTGTGTAACATTCCTCGAAACAATTATGCTAATACGTGTAGTAATGTACGGCTACATACGGTGAACTTTTATTTTGTAGTAACACCAATGTATGTAACATAAATCGTAATGTTTTTATCTACTTCACTTTGGCAGCTGCCACATATATCCTAGTTCCCAGTTCAATCCGAAACATATTTGTATACTTCTTTTATTGTACAGTACAATATACGCTCTGCTACATAGATTACACGACATGACTCATTCGACCTCATAACATGGTCATCTAATTCACCAAACCGATAATAAGAAACAATTAACTTAGGTACCACAAAACTAATTTATATCAATTATATCAGACTCAACTACAATTTTTTTTTATTTTTATTTTTTTAACTCAGCTCCATACAAATTAAATCAATTCTAAACAAAACAGGACATGATTGTTACCGGGTAATAATCACACTTTGTCATTTATATAAGTTTCCGTAGCACACTACTCGTGGTCAGGAGCATTTGTAGTGAAAGATAAAGTCTACAACCCTAACATCAATTGAAGAAAGTGCTGAAGGAGTAACAAAAACGGAGACTCTTAGGTATTACACTAAAGTCAAACCAAAAAAGTGGCATCCATAAAGTAGAGTTGTACAGAAGAATCGTGAGAAATGAGAGAGAGAGAGAGAGAGAGAGAGAGAGTAAAGGAGTAGCGTAGATGCAGAAGGAACACGACAGAAGAGAGATTAAGAAGATGTAGGAATATAAGAGGACAGGATCCCGTGGGGAAAATGCACTTTACAAAGATTTGCATGTATTTACCTCGCAGGTAAAATTTTCCCCGTCAGATTTTCATCGATTTAAAGAAATCGATTGGAGCTTATTTAAGAAGAAGAATAAGAAAATGGAGGTTTGAGAAGTTTCCTTGTGTTTTCTTCCGTGTGCCTTCCTCTCAGACTCCAGTGAGTTCCTCCAGCCTTTGCTCAGCCGTGGCTCCTTTCTCCTCCTCGAGCTCGGCTGGATTGGCTAATTTTTTCCAGACGCCGGGAGAAATTCTCCCTTCCGGTTAATAATTTATACAACAAGGTTTCTAAAAAATTAATCGCAACTAATAGGAAGAAATAGTAAAAATGGGAGAAGAAGGAAAAGAGTACGTAAGCGTAAAATTAGAGCACGTCTGGGATAGATTTTTATTCTATTCTATTCCTCCGTTTGACTTCTTTCCCGGCCTCTCCTCTTTTTCTTTCCAACCGGAAATTCTTTTCCAGAGTTTCCTCTGACTTTTCTTCTCCGGGAGAAGGGGATGAAATCTTATGTCCTCGGCTGAATAAGGGTTAATAGGTTTTGCTTGCGGTCCAACTGTTACCGTCAATTATCAACCCTTTGATGGGACGATTTAACCGAGAAACCCTCCAGCCCCACCATGGGAGGTAACCGTCTTTGGTGTTTAAACGGTTTTACGGCTACAATCTCGTACTACATGCCTTGGGTATTGGAAGTACTCATCAAACACTGAAGAAGTACCTAAACAAGTACACCAGAACAACCTTCAAGTTAAGAAAATAAATAGTTTTTGTTATATAATTTTAAAGTTAATCATTTTCCTCACAGAGAACAGTTATCCAAAACAACTTAGCGGAAAAACGATGTCGGGTAATTAAAGTAGATATTTGAGTTTGTTTGATAGAGGACAAATCACAATGGTATTCTAAAATACAAAATATATATTCATTAATGAGAAAGCGGTTTGTTTACATAGTGCACAATAAACATGACTATTAATCTCTCAGCATAATTTAATTTCAATAAATACTGTTGTAAATACTAAGGAAATAGGTGCAAATTTGTATTTTCCCACTCCAGTTGTATTCCGAAAAAATTTCCCTGTTCGTAGAAATGTCTGCCGTACAAAATATGAATGTGAACTCTTTTGTTTCACTATTATCTATCGATGAATTTAAAATAATCACGCGAATTTCAGAACAAAACAATTCGACACGTTAGATTTTGGGCAGTGGAGCGTGAAGTTATTTGGATGGGATAACTCCATGACATTTTCATAACCAAAAAAAAAACCCCCATCAACCCCTGACAAGTAGGATAAGTTCAACCGGTGATGATGGGTCGGCCCGTCACTCAAAAAACAAATATTAAAACAGATAATCGTCGGGATTGATCATTTCCAATATTCAATATTTACCCCGGAACAATCCGAGGTCATCTGACAAACCATTATCATGGCGGAACACTCGCCCCGTATCAAATTCGTAATAAAAAAAAATTAGGGACTCGATTCAGAATTTAAACAAAACATTTTAATGTTAAATTGCAAGTTTATCCGACGATCTCGGAGGGTGCGGTTTTGGGGGTGTTATTGGATTACCCCGGGCTCTTCACCAGAATTGAGAAACCATCTCGTAGCATTTAAAGGTTGGAACTTGGAAGTGGAGACTCTCTCTCTCTCTCTCTCTCTCAAAAAAAAAACAAACTCCTCCAAACCGGACCCTTGAATTAACCAAATTACAATGGAACTTCCAGTTCGAGGTCCGATCGTGATGTAAATCGAAATTTCATCCCTTGCTTCGTAACGACTACACCCAAGACTCTACGACGAAGTGGTAGCAGAGAAAGACGGATAATATAAAGCAGATAGAAGAGAATAATTAACAATTTCAAAACGGGGGTTTTACTTTCGTTGGAACGAGCGGAGAGGAAACACTAAAAGTTAATAAATCGTAATAACTATTTTGCTAGTTACGATTACTTAGATAGTTACACGGTAGCAGTTGAAGTGGAAGAGGCTGACAATGTTGCCCGTGTACGAAGTTCTTCCTGACGTTTCCATGTTCCATGTTCCTACCTCTCATTGTACTCTCACTACATTCTACACACACACATGTGTATATATAAATAAACGCTCAAATTTACTCTCATAAATACTCCGTATCGTGCGCCAGAAGAAGTCCACCTTTTCAACGATAAAGACCTTTAAACGTCAAACCTGTTGTTCGTACCCGTCTAAAATAAATCATCGGTTCCTCTTAATAAAATTTATGGCCGCTAACATCATTCACCCAATGCAATTATTTATAATTCTGAAAGTTAAAATTTAGTCGAAAGACCGTACATATTCTATTACACGAATTAATACTGATCAGTGTACGTTGAAATGAAATAGAGTGGCCGGAGAAAGTCGGGTAAAGAACTTCCCGGAATTTCTCCGGACTCGAGAGGAAACGGGGTAGGGGAATAAATAGTGAAGTGGGCGAGAAAGACGAGGTGGAAAAGAGGTGAAAGTCTTATTTAAGAAAGCAAAACATGGCGGAAGAAATTTCTCCCGTTTGTTATCATTATCTTAAAGTGGAAAATATGACTCTATTTCTTATAATAAAAATGAAGCTTAAACCGGTCTATTATTTAAAGGAATAAGAAGGAGAAGAAGTAGAAGTAGACGTAGATGTAGAAGAAGAAGAAGAAGAAGAAGTGGCAGCGATGGTGAAAGTAAAGTCTGGAGAAGAGAAAGCCGGTCGGTGTAAATCCTCATTCCGGGCAGATGACTTTTTTATCCGGAAAATCTTTCCTCGCCCAACGCAAAATGGACGGTTGAAGATCGGAAAAGAAGAGAAAGTTTGGCGAAGAACCTTTTTGCAACTCTTTCCGGTTTTACATTCCATCTTTTTCATTTCCGGTTTTCTTGTGAATTTTTTAAGGAGGAACGCCGAAACCGCCGACGTCGAACCCATCGAAATTTCTCAATTACCAAGAAGAAGAAGAAGCGAATGGTTCGCCCGTCTCTCTCTCTCAATGTCCGTGTCCATCTACCTCTTCAGCTACCTGGTGAATCGTTCCTTTTATTTAAAAAAACTACCTTTTCTGAAGTTTAAGCTCGTGCTCTCGCAACTCTCGAACTTACTCCTACTCTACTACCTACTCACCTATTTCCTCTTACTTGTCTACCTCTTTAATTAAATATTTTGTATTACTTCTGTTTAACCTCACCATTTGTTACGACATGTTTACCGTGTTGTTTTCTCTTCGAGCTTCTCACGAAAACTTAAATGTAACACTAAAATAAATTAAGAAAGATATTAGTAATACTAATTTTTTGAAAGAATTGACTTCATTATTAATGGTCACGATTTTGTATGTAAAATATATTACTGATGAACATAATTCCTCACTAATTCGCACTGTACTGTGACGTTGTATTATTTTGTACGTATGCTTTTGCCAGATGGCTGACTCCGATGACAGCAGTAAAATAAATTTTACTAATAGTGCTGGCTACTTCTCAATCGGCTCAATCACCAGTTAATAAAATTAATTATTAACTGCGGTGTTATTATTAATCCTTTAGCCGGCTTGTGTGCCCTCTTCATGTGCTCTTCGCTTCTATAAGTAATAGTTAATAAACAAACTAATACACAGATGGTCTCTTATCATTCATCCTCCCACGACCACGTTTTTCTCACTCTACATAATTAATAAGTTATTAATAAGTAAAATTAATTAGAATTTTTCCGCTTGATACTCGCCGCTGCACTCGTTTAACTCGCTCAAAGAGAAGAATTGTTGTTTTCTTTTTTTCTTTTTACTTCCGAATGAGATTTGGAGGTTTTGGTTTTTCTCCATGAAGAAGACACACAAAAAATGCCGGAGAGACAGGAGCAAAAGGAGAAGTTTCCTGTCGGTGACGGCGAGGCCAGTGCCGGGTAATTATCTTGGAAACAGAAAAGAGAGAGAGAGAGAGAGAACTTTTCAAATTGCGACGATGATGAGAACTTATTAAACGCATTAATTTTCTAGAGGCTGCACAAATTTAATAGAATAACGAAAATATGAGGAAGGAAGGCGGGTGGTGGCAGCCATCTTGTTATATGGGAACATGCCCAAAAAATGGGATAAATTTAAACAGTCGGGCCGGGAAGGGGGATAAATTTTAAGGTTTTCACATCAAAGTGATACGAGGAGGAGAATTCCCTTTTCGGGATTGTTTAAAATTTATCTCCTCGCTCCCGCAGGAGGAGAATTTTCGTAGAAGCTAATATTTAAAACGACGTGGTTCCAGAAGAAATAAGAATTGACGACGCGGCCAAGAAGCAGGGGTCCGATGCTTTGGGTGGAAAGACACTGAGTTTCTTCAAATGATAAACTACCTGCCCTGCCTTGGCGTTCGACTGGTGAGTAAATAAATCACGAGACCAACAACAGGGTTGGTGGTAAAAAGGTAGGGTGTAGTCCAAATTTTATTTTACACGAGACGTAATCACTGTTAAGCAGTGCGTCTATTTTACTCGTCGTGTAGTAAGTTGTAACCTAACTGAGACGTGAAGCTCTTCTTTATAATATGTCAGATTCCCATAGGTACAAAGTTAAAAAATCAGCAGCCATATTTTTTTTTAAATTACTGTCGTCTTATTTGAATTAGAATAATTTAAATTATAATTTTGGCAAATTCCGAAATCCAACTGTGACCGTATCTCAAGTTAAGTTTACACGTCAAGTTCTGAAAGACTGTAGGAATGAAATGAACAATTTTTTATGTATACTTTTGATCCTTCACAGGAGAAGCGTGGTAGAGAAAAAGTTGTGGTACTTGACATCAAAAGTGACTGATTAAATGATTAAATACTAATTGTAATTAAAAACTACATAAAATAAATCACAGATGTTGAATGTTTCCGCCCCCATGTTTTCACGGCTTTCATTCAATTAATACATGTAGTGGTAAAATTATATGTACGTAACAAATGTTCATGTATCTAAAGTATAGTACGTAATCAAAACACCTAGCCGATAATAAATTTGCCTGAGAGTAATAATTTGGTGCTTCATTCCACTTATATATTGTAAAACATCCCTTGTAGATATTATTTTGTTACGAACACCACCCCCGGACGAACGGCTTAGGGAACATTCCTTAATTTTATGATACAAATTTTTTTTTAAATAAAATAATGCAAATTCTCCCGAGAAATATTCACAATTTCTCCGGAGGGTACATTCCTTAACTGACAACAGAATACAATTCAAATGGTACTAATAAGTGTAACTTTAATAATAATATTTTGTATTCATTTTTCATTCATCTTAAAATCCATGTAAAGTTTATTTATGTAAAGTTAAAGTTTATTTCAGGTTTTATTATTGGGTTCAACATTAAATAATTGTACTGTCACGGTAACTTTGCGTAATGAAACTCTTAAGTATGCACATACATACATAATATATTTTAATGTATATAAAGGACAGACAAGCCCCGAACACATGCCTCGTTCCAATTAAATTTGAAAATAAAATTAAACGCGGAAATTAGTTTGAGTATAAAACAAATGTTCAATTCAATTCAATTCAATGCAATTCAATATATTTTACGAGTATCTTATTATATCGCGTATTGGTTCTCTTCTTGTAAACTCTCAGGTTAAACAAATTACTTTTCCAGTCCACTGAGTTACTTAAAATGACAACAACTGACAAGCGTACTTAACGCCTGCTGCCCTGGCTGTAAATCGAATCGAATTTGCTGTTGAACACTACTGTTATACTTTGTATTTATGAATGTCGCACGCGTCCACACGAGACGGGTATTTAAGCCGTAGGCTTATCGTACGAGGAAGTTACCACAGCCGACCCCCGATTTCTGGTTAAATTGATTTTACACCATCGGAGTTTAACTCAAATTTGTTCTTAATTGAGAAATTAACCCTTTCGAACTGGTATAGAAAATAAATTGGGGATGGCAAAACCGCGAATGGTTAATATCAATTAGCCACAGAGTTAATTGAAATCGCCCCGAAGACCTTTTGGTAAATTGGGTTTCCGTCTAATTCCACGACCCTTCTGCTCTTTCATTGGACATTTCAACCCTCTGAAGATGTAGAAAGAATACAAAACGACCGACACAAGTTCGGTAGAGTACAAGAAGATGTCAAACGGGAACTAAACTCTATAGTATACACACACAAACACATACACACACACTAGTGTGGTACTGTATACAAATATATATGGAATATACATTCTAGTCCGGGATTGGATTTCCTTAATTCTCACACGGTGAAAGTGAGGAGAGAAGTAAAGAAAGTCTCGACAAATAAACGAAACCGACCCGGCTTTTTAATTCCAGAGAAGAAAGGCAAAAAAATAAAATAAATAAAACCGGCATGGATTTTAATAGCGTGAGGGATGAGAGAAGACACGGGAAAGTCGAGGAAACCCAAATTGAAAACAAGGGAAACCTTTTCTTAACCTCCACATCATTGAACACTAAACCGTGCCCACCGAGAAAGGTGAACGGGTGATGGGAATGGGAAACGCTTCGGTAAATAACGGAAACCAAGAAATACAAAACTCAACTCAAGTCGGCGGGACCTTTTTTCTACTTTCTCAATTCTTTCTACTTCTTTAAACCCGAAAGGGGCCAGAGTGAACGTGGTAACACCCAAACTACCCACTACCTGACCGAGTGTCGATGGAGAAAAAAAAGAATCGTCCGATCACCTTGACTACCAAGTGGGCATCGTAACCTTATAATTATTGAGTTGAAAAAATAACTTTCCGATAAAACTATTTTATAATGTAATAGTAAGTTAGAAACTTAGATTAAACACGCTAAATTGATCGTTCAAGAATTTTTTAACAAAATAAGAAGTAACTTCATTGAATGAATATTATACATAATACATATATGTAACCAATGACTAAGAAAAAAATAATTTGAACATATTATTTACAAAATATAAATTCTAGGTAGCATTCAGCATTTAGCAATATTTATAAATATATATTGTGTAGTTAGGTGACATAAGTGTCGGGTCCTTTCCCTCACTTTTTATTATGCAGTGCAGATATTAAACGACATTAAAAATGTTAAATCACTGCCGTACGGGTTAGAGTGTATGAAAAACAATAAAGTTTAGTAGTAATGATTAATAAACATTAATAATAAATAAATAAACGAGGAGTAAAAACAAGAAATTTTATACAGGTCAATAGACTATTTTTAAAGGTATACTATTTCATTTGTTTGTAACACCGTATTCTATTGTGGTTTTAGCACAAAACTTTAGTACATAACTACATTCAGGGGCGTTTCCCTCCTTCAAGTCACCTTGTCTTCCAATGGTATGTATAAATACAGTACAGTTGAACGGTACGGTCACAGGTATGTGTTCATACGGTGCCTGCTCTGCCTGTTGCACCTCATTTTATAGAGTTCACGTGTACACTTCATGTTCATGTTGCGCGTAAGAAAACAAAATACAAAATGTCCGATTTGGCGACACCAGGGTACTGATCGAGGACAGTTTTTGTCCTCAATCCGCTCCGACTTTGAGAATTTGGGGGTGACCGCGATCGTCCGCAAGTCCTAAGTAAATCGACGTGTAACCAAAATTCCATTTCGAACGTCGGCGAAGAGAAATTTTGTACATCTTCGGGAAAGGGAAATTAAAAGGAACCGAAGAAGCAAGAGCCCCGTAGGGAAATGGAATCTATGAACTAAGAGAAAAGAAGAGGGGCTGTTAATGGCAGAAACCAAATGGAAAATTTATAAGTAAAACATACGGTAGGTGTAGAGGTCACGGCCCGAAGGATTCCGTCAAGCCAACAGGAAGAAATTAGAAATTCCGTCGTGGGGTCAAGGGGTCACATGGGGGTAGTGTGGGCTGGGAATGGCGGACGGGCGGTTGTAGTAGCCGGCTACACCTTTCCATCAATTATGGAAGTCCAAGTTTTCTTTTTCTAATTAGATTTGTCTTAGATTCGGGGTTTCCGAGTTTTAGATTTACATTTGCCGACGTCTTAGGAAAAGAATTAATTGAAGGCTGGACGGTCGGACATTTTCATGTTGCCACCGGGAAACCATTCATTTCCCTTTGTTGATTTTTAACTTTCTACCGGTGGAAAGGGATTTCCTGGAGAGGTGTGGGTGTCGACGTGGAACAGGTGCTATGTACATAATGTACCGTCCCTGACGTTACGGCAAGGAAGGAGACGACACTCTGAGGTTACACCAGGTGTTAGGTGTCACCGTGGCACACTTCTTATCATTGACACGGTATCATTTTCACTATTTTCTATTATTAGTTGTAGTCATGTTGACCTAATACCATCTAAAAAAGTCAATTGTCCTTCCAGGGTGGTATTTTTAGACCGGTTACTTTTAACCACCTTTTCTCTAAGTGCAGCCTAGCTGAATAGTCTTGAAAACTAGTTCGAGAGGAATCCTTGTAGAGAAATATTTGTCACCACTACGGCATACCTGATTGTATAGATTGTCGTACATACCTGTAGTACCTCACTATATCCCCATCAAACGATCTGGCACGCATTAGTACAACTGGGTGCCGTTTACAGGTATGTGTGTGTTCAATTGTAGTTCTGTTTACATTCAATCTTTTCCTGGTGAGTCTGTTATCTCACAATGCTCGTGCACCAGTGCGCATGTAAGCGTTTCATTCTCCATTTTCAGGTTCTCCTCAACCGTTCTTAACTATCTTAATCTCTGAATTGCACTTTAACAGTCATGCTAATCGGCGTAGTTGTTTCCCCCAAGGCATTACCATCGTCGTTACCTTTTATTCATCCTTACATTCCACTTTTTTATTATTTCTATTACCTATTTTGGGTTTCTCGTGTTTTTGACTCATTTCAATAACATACATTTCATCGGTTGCAACAGACTGCATTACACAAACGGCTGCAGTAAGGGCAGGGTAATTTCTTACTTCTCCTCTCGATGCATTCCCACCGGCGCCATTACCGTTTCCATCTTTCTCTCCTGTGGAATTCATTAAAACTAAAATTAAGTTTACTGCTCTCCCTTAATTATTCGTTTCTTTTTACAATGTTATTGTTCTATTCCCAAATATTCGACATACTTACACTCACACCTCCTTGTAGTCCTACTCTGTCGGTGTATTTGTATCAAACCCACAACGCTCCCTGTGCACGAACCGTTTCCGTACTTTTCCTCCAATTTTCAGTGTAAGACGTGACCGATCGGTGGAAGAACTCAAGGCGAGTGAAATTTTGTGCCTCGAGGATGTTTAAAAACCTCAACAAGACAATTGCGTTTCGCATGCAGCAGGTTTGAGATGCAAAGTCTGGAGCAGATGTCGGTAATGAGAACCCGAGTTGTGTGTGCGAGTTTTAAAGAAAAGAAAATTCTACGAATTAATAAATATATAAATTGTATTCATGTTAAATTTTTCAATCCACTTACCAGTGAAGTTGTTATTTATGTACGGAACTACAAGGCAAATTTCCTGTGCATTTTCAATCGTGTTCTTATTAACGGAAGACCTATGTCTGCTCCGGATGTGAAGGTTAGAAGGTGAAGTTGGTCAAAAGCAGTCTGAAAAGTTCAAACGGACAAAAATATGGTCGCAGGTCATATAACCCACAGCAGATTCCTGTACAGAAATATATAAGAGTTTCTTATTTATGTAACCGGTTTCTCTCCATACACCTGAAACCCCAAAAATATTTTTAACTTTCTTTAGTAATACACCTAGCCTAATTATCGATTATTATACAGATTTTTAGAAGGGGTACCTGAGAGGTAGAAATCGAAGAATCTCTTCAAGAAGTCTCTCTCTCTCTCTCTCTCTCTCTCTTTCTCTCCCCAAAATTAAGGCAATTAGATTTGAACAATGCACTCAATTAGACGACGCTCACACTTTTAGAATTTTTAATGATTTACACTTTAATTGAGTTAGCTAAATATTAATACGAGTAAAAAAAAATTATTCTTCGGGGGATTTCATAATCCTTCGAATAATCGAATTTCATTTTAAATTCAATTGAAATTGATATAAATTGAATTATTAGAGAAAATTTACAATTTGTTAAGGCTAGGAGGTTCCCGAGTGAAAGGGAACGGTGGGAGTACCAGCAAATGTCCTCGTCGAAGTCTAACAATCCCCACAAGTTCAAATATAATTTTTGAAAATACCTCCGTTTTAATAATCAATAAGAGAAACTTAATGTTCTCCGAACGTGCACTGAGGAGATGCCTTGTGGCGAGCAAACATAAATAAAAATAAGTAAATAAAAACCCAATTCAATACAACATATTTATATTCGCGCGTGTATAAACATATAAAACATAAATTCTGTTTTCCAAGTTACATAAATACAGAGCTAAAAATAACTGGTCTACATTTTCTGTCAAAATCTTTTCATTAATGTGAAACAATTAATAATGAAGTTGATGAAAACGTGTGTGTAAGAAAAATTTAATAAATATTCTATGTAATGAGTTAAACGAATAACATTAACAAGTGATGATTCCGAATAATAATAATAATAATAATAATAATAATAATAATAATAATAATAATAATAATAATAATAATAATAATAATAATAATAACAGTAACAATAACTAATATTGTAATGAATATTGTACATATCATTTGCTTGTGTTAACCAATATTAATCGACATTATTGTTGGCAACTCATTCTGCGACGTTTAAATTGTTTCTTTTACTTCAGAGAGTTTCCAAAAGAAAAATTTTCATGACCAAGGCTTCTCTTAATGGTGGGGGTGGTACCCCGCCAGAACCTAAGTACGTTTTCGGGGACAAACCCCAAATTTTCCGACATTCACCCTCGGTTAAATTCCCCAATCGGTCAATACACAGCATTGTACATTATTTTCGTATACAAAAAAGATTCGAGTCGGAGTCTGTAAAACAAATTAAGGCACACCTTCAAGGCACAAAAATTTACTTATTGTTAATTTATGAGAGACCGTTCAAGTCCAGTATGGGGTGAAAACATCCCTGTTGGACTGCAGAGCTCACCGCTTGAGGTCTTCCCTTCCACAAGACACGTAAAAAATATACACGGAAAAGAGTGGTTTTATTACGAGTTAATATTGTTACATACGAATAGATTATTAAGATGGAAGAGACGGAACGTTCTACAAATATGGAAGACTTCCAAAAAAAGTTTTAACAAACAAAATATTTGCTTCCGAAGAAGACAAACATGGCGTCTTCTAGTGGACGAGCGATCACATTTTCCCGATTCTTATTTAAAAATATATTACTCAGTTTGAGTACCGCTGGAAAACTTCTTCCCAATCCACCAGTAAGACCAAGAAACAAGTACGAGTTTCAACTACTTTTGAACTGCCGAAACAAAGCACATCAAAATATATACAATCCTCCACAGTCCTGGTTGAGAGGCCTCAGATCGCCGATTTCGATCTTTTGCTCCTGGCTTTGATCCTCGTCTGGAGCGTTGTCATCAAACCACCTAACACGTCATGACTATGGATTTTTTTACCGAAGAGCAGTCGCTTGACGGAATCATCGTAAGTGAGTAAAGCTACCATGTTTTGCAGAAGAAAACCCTGGCAATGCTCGAGTAGTTGAACCGCGTTATATACCTGATACAAAGGAACCACGTTCAGTGACGGGAGCGCTAAAATGGCTGAAAAAGGAGACAGGCAGTCGAGACTCACCTTGGCGTGTATATACATAGAAACTATATTGTCTACATCGACCATCGCGGCAGCTCTTGCCTCCGTGTACTTCAGCAAACCGTCCAGCTGAAAGAAGTTCGCCGCGGCCATGAGTTCGAGTACGTCCGAGTTTGACACGTCCAAACTTTCGGTACCTCCTTCGTACAGGTACTGCATGACCAACTGCAAAAAAGAGTTGAGGGTTACTTCCATTGTGCTCTGCTGTGATCAAAGAAGCGAACCTGGTCGTCTTACCTTAAATATATTATAACGAATATCATTTATTTGGACGACTGGAGGACTACCCTCGCACAACTTCGAGCTGAGCATATTTTTAAACCTCGGGCTCGATGTGACCAAAACAATTTTGTGGGCGTAAATAACTTTTCCCTCGACGCGAAACTGAACGTCCGAAAGCTCTGGATTATTTACAAATTTCGGGTCGATTCTTGCGGTGGGAGTGGATGTCGCACTTTCGATGGCCGACATTTCTTCCCAACCGTAGCATGTGGAGAAGATGTCAGCCAGAAGAAGAGTGGTTCCCTCTTTCTGTAAATGAACATAAAAAAATCACACCTTTTCTAATTTTGGTTTACCGGAGGGTCAGCGACGTTTCACCAACCTTGGTGTAACGGAATATGTTGAAAAGTAACGGAAGACACTCGTCAACGATTTGAGACGAGTAATCGTCGGGCCAGGCGGACAGAAAGTCTTGAAGAAGGTTGTCCATCACCGAGTCCAGGTGGAGGTCAGTGGCCGTTGACAAACTAGTCATCCAACAATGTAAAGTCCACGTAACTCCGAGTTGCCTTAAGTCTAATGTGATGTCTAGGTGACCACTTTCGGAGCTGTGGTACATTGCTTCTTGCAGAGCTTTTATCTTTAAGAGAAAGTTCACATGTGTGAGACATTAGGAGTGCAACATAAACGTGAAAACCTTACCTGAGAACTTAAAGATACCTGTGTTTTGTGAGAGACGGTGGGTCGCTCTTGCGTCGATCCTTCCGCGAGAATCTCCTCCAGGGAAAGAACTTCATTGGAATGTGGTGACAGTGGGTGAGACAAAAGCTTATGAAGAGTTGCTCTATGACCGTGTGCGGCGGCTACAGCAATGGGACAAGGACTGCCTTTTTGGGCGGCACCAGAATAACATAGGGAATCCTAAAAATGTGAACAAGTGTTAAGAAAAATTTATTAATTTCTTATATATTTACTCAAATACACTAACCTTATGAAGTGTAGAAAGGCATGCGTTTCCTCCATGAGCAAGCAACAATGACACCATTTCGGTGTTGCTACTGGCAGCTGCTAATTGCAGAGGAGTTAGTGTACACCTATCTTCAGAAGGTTTCACACCACCTTCTACATAGGCACCACGATCTAACAGTAACCTCGCGAGAGTGATGTTTCCCTAAAATAAAAATCGGACTCATTAAACCTGTCAAAACGTTTTCATAAAGTTCGAGACGTTTAAGCGCCGAGTGAGAGGTACCTGTACAGCGGTGTAGCAGAGAGCAGTCCAATATTGCGTTTCAACGTGTGGAACAGCTGGAGTTTCGACGTTTGGATCGGCTCCTGCATCCAAAAGGCATTTTACAGCAGCGACGTCACCTCTACAGCAGGACAACATTAACGCAGTCAAACCCGCTTCATTTACACAATTTAACTGAAATGAAATTGTTAGGATTTGATGACCGACATCTAACGACAGATCACCTCAAGAAATAGAGCGCATACCTTTGACGTTGGTAACAACGAAACCGCATGAGGTATTAATTCAGCTCTTCCACTTGTCAACATCTTGAACGCAGCCTCGATCTTTACTTTCCGAGCGCAATCGGATTCGAAACCCCCTTCTTCTTGTCTATTAACAAAAAACAACAGATTTTAGTGTAGGAGTACCAACGGGTGAAAGTGACATCAGAGGTGAAATAAAATGAGTATCCACCCTAATTGTCTAACAGGACAGTCAACTCCCGGCAGAAGAAGTCTGGCGGCTTGCATGACGTCATCTTGGTCAATGACAGAGGAATGGCGATGCTCTGCATGAGCACTGCTCACTCTCACCCACTCGACTAATGGCGGTAATACTACGTAGGTTCTTTCGTAAACCAATTCTTGTATCTGATGATCACCGTGCTCCAGCTTAATTGTACATACACATATATGTTAAAATGGAGTCGGACATTATTAAGGGCAACAAGTGCACGGTACACGATTTCCCCTTACCTGAGAGCACCTCATAAAATAGAAGAGCGTATTTATAGCACTCAAACTCCAACTCACAACCTGCCTATTCAGTTGAAGAGTTGTAATCTTGTTCACTAACTGACGAAGCTGATCGGTTGATCCAACGCAAGTGGTAACCAACGATTGCTGAAGAGATTTGCTCGAATTCTTAGAGGATGTGTGAGTCGACTCAGTGCTAACGGATGACATGGAATCCCATCGTGGCATGGCCAAAGCTCCTGCAGTAGAGAAACCTGTTTAGTACTGAATTGTCAGACATCGTGTCAAGCTGTGGTAACCATCCCTACCTGAAGCCACCCTTCCGGCATTCAAATGAGCATAGGGTTGAAGTAGTCCCCACAAGTCACCATTGTTGGCAATTGCGTGCTCCAATATGGTCGACGTCAGCATTGTTTCACTGTCGTTAGGCATACACTGCATGACCAACTCTTCCAGGAGATTTTCCATACCCGCTGCAAAGTAGACAGCTGCATACCTGAAATGTCCCAAGAGTGTTAGGCAACAGTCGTAAAAAACTACTCCAATCAATTTCGTCACACACTCACTCATGAATGAATTTCGCTATCCTGACGTCCACCATCCACCTGTGAAACCTTCCGACCGACAACTGCAGACCAGCTCTGTTCGATTTGCTTTGACGCATCTGATCGCCAGACACAGCAAACATGGCAGCAGACCTTAGACAAGCCTACAATACATTTCATAAGTATACGATCTCAAGTGTTTTGATTCACCTAAGGTTACCCTCACGCACCTTTGTACAAGAGTCCGACAAGGCAGGACAAAGTGTGATTTTCAGTGCGCTGGAGATTTCTTGCTTCGAGCAAAACCCCAAGTTCTTAGACAGTCGCTGAGCTTCCCGTGCGATTCTCACCAGAGCGCGTTGCAACAGGTAGGATAACCTAGGGATTGTTTCCATAGACACTCTCTGACAAATATCTTTTGTTCTCCCACTGGCAAGAACTCTGTAGACGCAGTGATTTGACCAGGGTAATTGTTGTACTTCTACCAGTCTGAAACAAGACCAATTTTACGTATTAAAGCGGACCGCATGAAGGAAGTACAACCGATCCGCGAAAAGGTCCAGATACCTGTTATGAGAATCCACCCACATGAACTCGTCCGCTGTTGTGACATTTGTATTGATGGTCTCCAGTGACGAATGCCTCATCAACCTGCGAACGGCAGGCTCACTGGATTCGCTACCTGACTGACTTGAATACGTCGACGTTGAGTAACCACCCGACTTTAATGTCAGCTGCTGAATGGCCAGTTTTATGTCTTCTAAACCAGGTCCCGCGGGTACCAACTAAAAAGTAAATCGCCATTATGAATAATAACATATTATTAGGTCACACAACAACGAAGGTGAAAAAGAAACAAACCTTGGCAGGCGTCGCTCGGTGCCTGTTCCGATTTTGCTGGTTCTTTCCTCTTCCTTTCCCGGGACCTTGGGGTGTCTGCGTGGTGCTCTGCGCTAGGCTTTGACTCGGCGACAAACTGCCACTTAACTTTTCATCCTCGGGTACTGAATTTAATGGCGATCTCAACAAGTGTTGATGTCTTTCGGTGAGGCCCGGTGAACTGCTCAGAGTGTCCGACATCGAGGCATGACCGGAAGATCTGGTTTCGTCGCTCGAACTTCCGGCATCTTGTCGTCTCTAAATAAACGGAAGCAGCCGGTTAATAAATGATTTTAATAAGGTGACCGACAATTTACCTGATAACTTACCTGAATCAGCCTTAACTCTTGTTCGCTGACGTGACGGTGAGGTAATCGCTGTGACCTGGTACTTGAATTACTGCCCGGCACTGCATTTCCCGGTCGAGATGAGACAACTTTGCTTCCGCCCAGGTTCTTCCCCTGCTTATTAGCTTGCGGAACGCTTTTGTTGTGCGTCACCGAACTTCCCGATTTCCCGCTACCATCCTTAACAGGACTGCCCTCGACCTGTTTAACCTGTAAATCTCCGAAGGAGTTGCTCTTATCCTGGGAACTTCCACCGACTGTTTTAAGGCCCGTGTGACTTTTGACCGGTTGACTTCGCGTCGAATGTCGCGAACTGTTAGCGTTGGGCGATCGAACGTTTGGTGTCAAGGGCTTCACGACCAGGTTCTTCTGGTTGCTGTTGTCAAAATCTGACGGTATGAGTATGACACTCTCGTCCGCCTTTAAATCCGGATTCGAATCCTTTTTGACCTGGTTGTAGCATTTCTCCGGGAGTTTTTGCTCCTTTTTCGGGTACAAAACCTTTTCCCGCACTTCGTTCTCATAATTCTGGGCATTTCTGGGTACGTCCACGTTTTCGTAATTGTTCTCGATGTGCGACTCGCCTCGACTTCTATTTATTATATCCGGTTTCCCGTCTAACCGATTGCACTTGGTCTCGTTACCGCTCCTTAACTGACTTTGATCTTGTTTTACTTTGATGTCGTCTTTATTGGGTTCGCGTAAGGAGTCCGACGACTCCCTCGACGTCGGAGTATGAAAATACTCGTCGTGCTTCAAGTCCAAATCATCGACCTTTTGACTGAAACTACCAGGAGCGAACTGGGAACCGACGAAGAAATCCACCTCGCAATTGCGAAGAGGCCCTGAATTCAAATCTCTCTCGGGTACCAGCTGGGGACCTGGACTGAAATTTTCAGGTATGTTCTTCACGGCGAGAAAATTGTTCACGTTCCTCCTCGGCAACACCGTCGACCTTTTGTCTTTCACATCCTTCAGAATAGGACTTTTCTGAAATTTCTCCGAGTCGTTTTTCACATTCTTGAGGTGTTTCTCGCTGAACCCGTTGGCTTTTTCTTTTATCTCTTGCAGAAATTTCTCCTTCTGTTCTTGAAATGTCGGAGAGTTCTTGTTCTTTTGCTGTGACTTACAGTTGAGATTCTCTTGCGAGCGAAATGATCTTTCCTTGATTTGATCATTCTTAAAATTGCTCGAGCTGAGACTCTTCTCCTTCGACACTATGTCTACATCTATTAAATTGTTCCTATTTTGATCGTTGATGAAAATCGACTGGTATTTCCGTTCGTCGTTTTTCTCGCCGTAGCCCTGATTCAAACGTTCCGACGACAGGCACAAGCGTTCATTGTGAATTTTGTAGTTTCTGTCGTACAGTCCTTCCTGTGAAAGTCGCAACCTCGCATTTTTCTCCGACAGCTTCTCGTTCGAGAAACTTTTCTCAGGTGTTTTGAGTCTGATACGTTCTGGTTCAGGCGGCAAACTCAATTTCGTCTTGTTCTCTACCTGATAGTTGTCTTTTTCAATGTACTTGTTGTTCGACTGGAATATGGGCGTGTTATTGGTGACGAACGTAGAGGGATTGGGCGAAGTCGAATGGTTTCCCTGAAGAAGAGACCTTTGAGTCGCTATTGAAGTGACAGTGTGTTCGATGGGCTGCGGCTTTACGGGCGTCGATGTAGACGTCTGGTACGATATGTAGGGCTGCTCTACACTCTTACCGCCAGGCCTGAAAAGATAGAACGTGTGATGGTAACAGTTCCGTCCGAAGAATGCGTTTGACCCCGAGAGTACCGTAGCTGCCATCAACTTAACGAGTCTTGAAATATTCCGCATCGCCTTCAATTAACTCTATAATAACATTTAAGTTAGTTAATTCTTCAAAATAATAAGTAATTTGTTACACAACTTCGTGTGCCAAGTACACCCCTAACCGTAACGTTATTCATTAAATAATTAATGAGTTTACACTATAAGTTGAACGTCTTTAAATTTTGCAATGCGGATGTAAATAATAAATACAACGTAACCTTCAACCTTTTCTCATCCGCCTCGATATTGCGATGCATTCTTACAAAATTGGACGAAGACGTATTATTGAAGGTGGTAGTGTCACGCAATCAGAGTTCAAAGTTACTGCACCACCGGGAAAACTGCCCCACGACCCGCGAAACAAAGAACCCAGGTAATTCAGAATGGAAGAGAAGACCGATAAATACTATTAACAGCATGCAAATGAAAAATTATTAGATCAAATCATCCGAAGATGACCCCAGACCAGAACCAAAGTTCGAGTGCAGTAAACTTGAGTACTTTGTAATTTGCGATGAGCTGTAAAATAAAAGCTGAGTATTTCACGGTAAATTAAACGACCGCGTTATTACAGTAGTCAAATAACACTAATCGGATCTTTTCGCCATTTTCCCATATCGAATTATTTTTGTTGTAGTAGTATGATTCAGGTTCTAGTGCCTGATGTTCCACTGTTTAAAACTAGTCATGTGTACCACACTACATATATGTGCTTAAACACTTCCAAACACTAGAGCACTCCGTATCCAGACACAAAATTTATTCTTGTTCAATATATGTACATGTCATATATATGTTCAAAGAATTCCCATTTAATTAAGTAAAAAGTTCCTAATACATAATATATGTATAAATATTCGTATTCGGACACATACACATAAATTTATTACACATTCTGAGTCAATAAAATTAACAATTCTATTAGATAATCTAGTTCTTGATGCTTAAATCGAAATTTTGAAATTTATTTTTTCCATTTTTAATGGTTCTTCTACTTCTCCAACGCACTCATTCTAACATTGTTAAGTTGACAGGGGTAGGTGTACATAAGCAGCATTGATTTTATGAATAGAAAAAAACGTTCTAAGAATCACACACGCTCGGTCACTCAATCACAATGAAAAACATTGCGTGAGAAACTTTGAGAATTAGACAAAAGATACGAGTAAATAGAAATTTCATTTTACTTCTCCGAGTTCGCCCACAAAAACAGGTGATATCCGACATATGAAATATAAATCATGTGAATTGTGAAAGTAAGTAATCTGCGCCCATGCATTCTCCTCGAAACCCAATAAAAATCGGCACAACCAGCGACAACGAATTTTGGTTGACCAACTCAAGCAAGGAGATCCTGACACTTCTTAATTCCTTACCATCCGAAGAAGCAAGGCCTGACAGAGTTTGTATTTAGGCAACTCAGCTAGGTTCAAAACAAATACATTACAATTGTAAACAAATCGTACATACCCCATTAACAAATATACAAATGATAGCCATCGAGAATCAACAACTGGCAGAGTGCCGTAAATATTGCACCCCCTAATTAAACAAGACTTAGAAACTAAGTTACAGTGGATCACTCCCTTAAAAGCAACGCGAACATAAAAAAAACATCATGTTCGGTAAGGGTGGCATTTGTCAACGTTTAACTTCCTATTATCTTGTGTGATTTGTCGCTCCTTCTGTCACTCACTGTCGCTCAAATGAACTCTCCTTACCTCTTCGAGCACCCATCAGGTTCCCATCTCCAACTATCCCTCGCCTTTAATATGAAATTATCCTTTATGTGTATGCTTTTACCACTGAGCACCACGTTCGTATCCCATGCGACACATCCGAGTTCTTTGCATATGCAACACTTGCACTCCTTCCCGTGTTTTAATTTTTCCCTGACCGGCATCATACCACCAGGCTCGCGCATGAAAAACCGATTTTCAATGTGTCCGACGCCACAATCCAACCGTCCATCCCTGCGATTCGTTCTTCTGACATTCTCCGACCGACACTCGACATCGACTGAGTACCCGTTTGAACGAATACCAGAAAAGAATGGGAATGAGTGCGAGTGAGAGAAAAATGAAATGTTCCACAGGTCCCGGGACGGAGATATAACTTTCATAAACAAGACAACAATTATGCCATTTTTATTTGATTCACATAATTAAATTAATTATTTCACTTTTCAAACTAGTTTCGTCACTAGTGAAAACAAATCTTATTTTATGAGATGAGAAGAAGGCGGCAGTGGGAGGACTCGAGTGGAAGAAGCAAAAAAAAAACAGCGGGTACCAAAATGGGGGAAAGGGAGCCCTAGAATGAAACAAAAATCAGGGAAACAATGATTCCCACTGAAAGTAGTCATTTTGTCCTATTCAACGATCCTTCAATAAATCGAAACCGCTTAACGAGAGCTCCGGCTACTTCATATGTATGTTACTGTGCTGTGACGTTGTCTCTTCACACGTGCATCCGAAATTAAGTTATTATATTCGTCAAGGTAGACTTTTACTACTCAAACTCACGCAATTATATACGTCCAATATTGCGAACCGAAACAACCGAAGAATCTCGTTAAATACATACGACGCTAGTCGATAATTTAACCATCTTCCATTACCCCTATTATTAGTATTAACTGTACATCTAACAGGTCTGTCCACGCCTAATAAGTTCTCGATGTACTCTCTGACGGACACGCCTAGAGAGTCAGTACTCCGTATCCAAGAGTGACACCTCAACCTTTTCCCAAAATAATGAGAACTCGAAATGCCCCTGAAATCCCGGGTGTATACGGCGGAATCGATTCAACCAAACATAAAATCTCGTGAGTAACTTTTTTCGATTAGCAGGAGAGAGAGAGAAAAAAAAATTTGGATGATTGTATGGTAATTTTGGGACAGATGAGTTCGGCATGAAAACCGAACAAAATTATAATTAACCAACGCTTTTTCTATTCTAATCGTACTTTCTTCGGAAACGTAATGGCCGAGTAATTTCTCATAGGAGGGTATGTTATTTGCGTGTGAGCCTTGCGCGCCAACATTTGATTTACTTTGACCGTACTGGTGGCAGGTCTCCGAGTGAAACAAAAAAACTAAAAATAGGAATTCAGGCCTCGTCAACCTCCCAACGAGCATTTCCCTACGAAATTATAGTTTTCGATAGTGCAAAAGACAAAAAAAACTTTAGTGTGCGATTTCGAAGTCGCGCACCTGAACGAATTTCGCTGACTTCTTTCTCCGTACTGCGCTCGTAACGCTACTAATTTAAGTGTCTCTGTCCGAATGGCACACTTAATTTAGTTTTGCAATTTATTTAAGTCGAGTTTGATCTGTTCGATCAACATTCCGCGGCCATGGGCTATGGGTACACCACTGCGAACGCCCGGACGCTTAATGATCGAACGCGGCAAGAATCGAATACCAATGACGACAGGTATGTGCAAATATTGTTTCAACGGCACGAACACTAACAAAAAAAAAGTCGCAAAACACCAAACAAAAACGTGTGCGATTTCAATTAAATTTCGAAAACTAATTTTAAAGCAAATACAAATGTGAGCTTTGTAGCAACCCAAAGTATAGCAACACCGGAAAACTGAGAAGCAACAAAACATGTTGCAGGTAAGATTTAATCACCCCTTAACCTTCCAAAAGTAAAATATTTTAGGTAGTCCACCTAGAATTGTAGTGAACACATGAATGAAATTTTATTCATGTAGTAAACAAATTTTTTTTACGGCAGCCTATGAGCAACTCTACTTGTTGTTGAAGGGTAACTTATTTTGTCGACCCAGCCCAACGTCCCTTTCATAACAGTTCTGCCATTCACTTCAAACAATAATTAATATTAACTAACGGTTACAACAATATTATAGGCAACTGTAACTCGTTTTGTAATATATTAGTTTAAGACGTGATTTTATGGGTGTTTCTCCTTTGTAACTTGACATTAAAAAGTGCTTTGAATGAAGATTCAATTAATGGGCCTAGTTTGATTAAAACAAGTACATCTAAAATATAACATACTAATGAAATAGACCTCGTTCTCTCTCTCTCTCTCTCTCTTGGATCCTTATTTTCAGACGCTATATATAAAATAAATATCAACAGAAACTGATAGTTTAAGGTCCGGTTGAGCAGGGTCGAGGCAAATGAATTTTTGTCACAAGACTGTTGATATGCCGTTGATATTACATAAAACAACTTGTATAATCGTTGTCCACTATCTATACGACATTTAATGAAGAAGTTTTAAAAATTGTTCTGCTTCTCAATCGTCTGGCATAACAAAACGGCATTTAATTTACGAAAGAAGGTAGCTTTACGTTCTTATTTACTCCTCGTCACCATTGTTTGCCACGTTCATCTCGGGTACCTGCCAGCTTCCACATCCAAATCGATTTCATTTAATTCTTTCAATTCGTCAAAATCCAATTTGATTCGGTTCGAACAGGAGGAAATGCTATTATTTTCCTGGTCCGCGGTTAACTATTACTTTGTTATTACTACTTCTACTACTCGCTCCCTCGCAACTTTCTTTTCTTTTTCACTTTTTACTCGCCATTTAATCAGAAATCTATGTTAATAAGTTTCACATAAGAAAATACAACAACCGTAATCGTACGATTTCAATTGAATTATACTTGCAAACAGTGAGAAAGAAAGGTTTCCGAACCTAGCATTAAAGAGAACAAACACCTGACACTCGAATGGGGTTTCCTTTCAACAATAAGAAAAACACGTGGCACTTGTTAAATGTAATGAGGCGGGGGCAGAGGATAGTGGGGGGTCGTCATACTAGCAAAATTAATAGCGTCAAAAGCGTCGATCTGATAGTCGGCTACCCTTGGCGGACAGCAAAATACACTGTAATAAGAGCATATCGACTTTCAAATTAATGTTACATTATCGTTTGAATATTTTTCCGTAAACATTTTCGTGTAAAGAAACATGTAATTTTCTAACTTATCGAAGAATTTCGTCACTTCTGGGTCGATTCGGATAGCGGTTGATCAAGCGTAAATTTGTTGGAAACTCCGAACTGAAACAGGTATTAGAGATAGTAGGAGCACCAAACCTTCCTTTAATTCGGGTACAAGTCACCTACTACAACGACCCCGCCCATGTCCTCGCGAAACCTATGTAAGAATATTATATAACCCGGTCGTTGTGTTTGTTGTTACAGGGCTGATTCTGCTTCCAGTCTATCTCATTTCGAACTACAACATTCTTTCATTCCCCTCCCCCAAAAAAAAAAAACGGAACCAGGCCCAGCTGGAACATCCAGCCTGCTCGTGAGAACAAGACTAAAACGTCAAATCCTGTGTGAACATTTCGGGAGGATCATCATAACCACGAAAGCAAAGAAAGAATTTTATTGCCTGTGAATTTCACTTTAGAATCGATTCCATGAACTATCTAAGTAAAGATGAAACCTGTACATTTCAATTAAGTCTTTCAATTCAGGTATCCTCAAACTATAAATATCACTTTTTCCACATAAAAATATTAGGAAATGACTCAAGTGTGCTTTTGTACAAGATTTCACATCCTGTACGGCAATAATAGAATCGCTAGAAATTAAGATTTACCCACATAATGAATGGCTTCAATTTTTCTGCAAAGAACATAATTTACAACAAAAAAATAACAATGGTTTCCGTCAGCACTTAGATTTTGACAGATCAGAAATACAAAAAAAGGGAACTTCTATGATTCACAACGTACAACCTTTTACTTAAGACTTTCCAAAATCGTTCCACAATTATTGTCCAGAAGTCTGCTTTTCCCGAAACAAATGTCCAAATCTTGTTAAACCCAAAACTAAGGCCCGATAAGGAGTGCCAAAAACAGGTTTTTGTTCGCTTTTTAACTTCAACACGTTTTTCCATTGACAAAAGTAAAATTTCGAACTCTACTCTCATGGCAAAATACGATACGAATGAACTTTCGGGTACTTCAGTAGTGAGGAAACATGAAAGACGTAAATAAGAACGAGAGATGTAACAGAGTAGGCATTAGTTAAGTAGGATTATTACCAGAACAATAGTAACTTCCGTCTTCTCGTGTACAGAACAGTATTTTGTCCAATGATGCTACAGATAGTGGCTATGATAGGGGCGTGTAGTCTGAATACTTGAAAGTTGTTGCCTTTTCCCCAGGCACAAAACAAGTATAGTACATGGTACAGGGAAATCTAAAGGGTGTCCTGGTCCCAAGGACAACCTCCATTATATTAAATGGCTTGAGGTAAGAACGAAATGACAGCCACGACAACACTACTCCTATGTATCCAGTGATAAAGTTCCCGAGGTCCAGATTTAATTTTAGGTTTAACAAGAGAGTGGATATTTCATTTTGAAGACCGAACCCTGGATAATATTTATAAAGTACGCACAACTGAAGTGGTACCACTTTGACTAGTCTGCCAGAACCAAACGTTTTTAGGACACATATTTTGTCTCTTTGCTGATGGGATAGCTGGAGGCTGATTCTGTCATGCGGTACGGTGAGTAAATCAATAGGGTAAAACCGAACAAAAAGTGCATTACATCCATCTTAAAGGACCTTTCATATGATCGTAAGCAACAAGGGGCATCATACCTGATGTACCTTAATTGAAATTGAACCCAAACATTTAATGTTCAACCGGTCTTCGGCAATTACAATCTGGGGTGCTTCCTGTTTTCAAACGAAAAAGAATAAAATATTCATTTAATCGGTGGCAAGTTCCAAAAACCGGTATATTCTAGACCAATGTACCGTCGTCGCGAACCTAATTTTTGCATGCCGCTTTTGCATAAAATTTAAAATTCTAAAATTATATCCATGAAATTAAGAAAATTACCCGGTAATTTATTTCATTCATTGTTTCTCTTTCCTTTTAATAAAGCGTCGTTCACTTAACTTAACCACAGCAAATATCAATTCTACGTAAGGGTTACTTAAACTAAAAATTAACCGTTAAAACGTGTGACACAGAAACATCCGCCAAAAAGTTTGAACTCGTCACGGTTCAATCTTAATTTTCGTTCACCGGGTAGCCCACAGCACCAAGAGATATTTGTCACTATGAAAACTTGTAAATTGGAAAGCACAGGCTCGAATGACTAATAGTAGCTAAAATATCTCTGATCAACCTGATCAACATTCGACAATCAGGGAATACCATCGGTGTTCTTTCGTTCTAACGGTGAGACCTCTGGTTGGTATTCAATAAACAAATATTCCAGGAGCTAATCCGTACATGTAATTTCTTGCCCAAATTCCTGGACAAACACAAAACTTGAGACTTATGTGAATGAACCGCGACTCTGAGTACAGGTGCACAACACATACCTGAGGTACAGTTCAAGTAACAAAAAAAAAAGCAAATACACCTTATCTTGAAGGTCTTGCATCCAACATCATCGGTCGTGCATTCGGTTCGGTACCGACTTCCAAGTGTGAAGAATTTTTGAAATTCCTTCGTTGCCTCGACTGAAAGAAAAGGGAAATGGGTCTCGCGAACACCCACCAGCCAACGTTTGACGTTCACAGTTTTCATGACCAAAAACGGTCGACGCCGAGAAGCAATTCATTAAGACAGTCAAAATATATGAAATTATGGTCATGTCCCGGGAGAAAAATCGGAATCTCTCGCTTATGACGAACAAAAAAAATTGGATATTAAACTTCGATGCATAACTGATGTTGGTATTTGGTATCAAAAGCTGGTCTAGTCCCACTAGCAAAAGATCAACGTCCTGTTTCATCAAGCCTCATATTTCAACGAGTCGTTTCGTGTCATCCTACAAAGCCAAATAAATTTTTTTTGTATTTTACAAGACAAACCTGAGTACTTGACCGAGACATGTTTTATGGACTTCCCTTCCATAATCATTTTCAATTCACAGTGATACATTTTCCGTCGCGTCCAATACCGTTTTTCTACACTTGAAAAAAAAAACACACACACACACACACTAATAACTATTTTAAAACCTCAATGGCTCACACTTGATCACGTTTGCCTGGGGTATCGTTGACCCCATGCTGACCTAACCCTGCCTTGATTGTATTACGTTCTGTACATACAGACGGCTCAATTATTCGAGAAACGCCCTTCTCACTTCCTCATCTCACACCTAACCGCTTGTGCTCTTCGTCCAGTCAACTACAACTCTTCTCTTTATTAACTTCACTTTGAGGGAAAGCAAATTCCAACGAGGCAGCAGACTGATATCAATGTCGACACGTCCAACTCCCCGTTTAACTTCGAAATCAATCGTGACATGTGTTCGACCCTAGTTGACAGTTAAATCTCCTTCAGCCTCGCTTTCATTCATGAATTATGTTGGGAAACAATTACGAAAAACTTGACCAAGGTCCTACAACAAAGAATTACTTACGACTAAATTGAATTGTAAATAACTGGAAAGAACAATTATTATCGCAATGTCTTAGCTATATACAAAAAAAATCTTGTTAACGTCAAAAAACGAATCAAAGATGGGGTATTGTTATGCTCACGAATTAAATTCAATATCCCGCCAAAATTAATTAATTACATTGTTCGAAACGAGGTATTTATGTGGTGCACTTACCGTGACAACATACTAACTTAATGAGACACAACTTCATCACTCCTGAATTACCACCACGACTTATTCTCGAATCAACCGTCATGCCATTGCCGGCACACTAACACAACCCGCACAGAATGCATATTTTCAAAACTGAACGTTTCCAAAGGGTTCTATTCATTCCAAAATCCAATCACGAATGGTTGAGAGGTCTAGAACGGGTACCTGCCGACGTTTCCACATTTCTCACCTGATTCTGTAATTTTTGTAGGAAAATAATTTTGTACATCCTTCGCCTTAGCTTCCCTCCCCTTTCGTTTTACATTCATAAAATCCTCTTTATTTCGTTACAAACGACACGCACTTCCTATCCCCGAGATGCACCAATGTGTAATTTTCTACTTCTGAAGATTGTCATGAAACGTCGTTCTTTTGCAAAACAAATACTCAATTCAGGCACACGCACACTCGAATCACAGGTGTTCATTGATTTTATTCCCTAGACTTTTAAAATATGTACAAATTATATGCGTAACGATAAGTAAACAATGAGACACTTAAACCCAATACAGAATCTTGTTATAAAGCGCAAAGCATAAAAACGACAGAACGAGATATTTATGATTCGTAGGAGCAATAATATTTCGACTAGAAGACCAAGAAAAACTAAAAAAATTTGGTCGTACAATCTACTTCTAGACAAATCCAGAAACTTCGATTCCTAAAATACAGGTACTTTTGAATATGCGCTACTACAACCGGCGTGTAACCGACAGGTACACGGAAAACTGTTTCATTAGTTGCATGATTAACAAAAATCAGGGGACATTCATCCATCTACGACTCTCAAAACCGTCATTTCAATATTAAACATTACCCAAACTGGGTAAACATACGACCCACAATATGCAAATCCCGTGTAATCTAAGCGGTACACAGTGTTAGAATCAGTGTTCCGTGGAAATCGGAGAACCACTTTAATCGGTCCATCAAACCATAAAGAATTTGATTTGAGGGCGGCCACATAAAATGCAGCAGTAAGTCACAACCCGTTCCCGTCGAACGTTTCGAGACACATATGGTTTGTGTTTATGTGTGCAGTTCGAAAGGAAGCAATTACGACATGACTATATCTTTAAGAGCTGAATATGTCTCTTTTCGGTGCGGTGTAAACTTTAAATAATAACGAACACTACTGTACGAGTGAGAAATAACAATGCACAACATGTGGGAGTCTGTGCAGATGCTCGACGTGTCTGGTATTTTGAGATCCCTGAGAACGGGACCAACTACATTCAGTCACTGAATATTTACCAGTTACAACTCGAAATGATTAACATTACGAGCAAACGTCTGAAAATATAAATTATTATTCTGGTGACCTGAACCTTTCCCTCATCATGGGAGGTAAAACAATTTTGTATGATTTCCTTACATACAGACCATTCCATTGTTCGAACTTATAGGTACACATCTCGAATCAATTTCGGGCACGGAAAACACCTCGGACTGCCGTACTGGTCGGAATTTATGTCTATGTTACACCGGTCTGACCGCTCTCAGACTCCCATTCACATAATCAACTGTCCATTAAATTATCATTCACTACGACCGATACTATAATTTTAACGCAGATGATCCGAATTCGACTTGTCTTCAAACGACAATCAAACGTGCATTTGCTGACACATACCTCCTGGGTTTCGGACGAACAATTTCGTGGGTTCCCTCTGTTATGCATAGCGGGCTCAACGGACTTCGGTAGTGGTCGATGTCCTTGAATTCGGGCATCGGGTAAGGTCTGGCCCCCGACATTTTTCCACCCTGAAATTTTAATAAGAAACAAATTGTTAGTGCGACAATTGACAACGAAACAAGAAGTGGAATATTTTATGAAAATACTTCTTGTGCTTTGTCGAGTTTTCTTATAAGACAAAGTAAAGCAGTCTTTCACAGCACCCTTCGTGAATGAGACACCGAAATAAATGAACGCATGAACGAAAAATATTCATTTTTGTCAAAAAGACCGCGAGAGCAATAAACAGAAACGAGGACTGGGTGCCTTTCGAGGACCGTGCCAAGTACAATAAAGGTAGATAATAAATGTAAAAAGTAGAACACCTTTTGAAATTTAAATGATGAACCAATGTAACCGGCACTGATACGCCATTCCAAAATAAAACTAAATTTACATAACATTTTAACTTTGGAGAGTCCAGTCTCCACATTCCCAGCACTTACATGAGCTCAGCCATTTTGACGAACATTCAATTATTTATTAAATATCTTTACATTAAATGAAATATATGTCTCATGCCCTGTAACCTTCACCTAAAAATATATCTGTTGTGAGACCATCCAAGATCGTGAGACCATTCAAAGATGACAAAATATCGTCCTACCACCTTTTTTTCGTGTCCGGCTTGCAGAACCCTGCTGGAATGGTTAATCTGGATAGGTAGATGAATTTTACGTTACGCGTTATAATAAGTGAATTATATAATTGAACACCGAATTGGAATCTGGACTTGCTTTCACCCGGGCAATGAATCCTATTATATCACGAATAAAATTTTTAAGTACAAAATCCTTGGCTCTACCGAAGGTTTGGTATCCAACGCCACTATCAAAGGCCAAAACACTGTGCAATGTATATAAATACCACTTTCTTAAAAGTGGAGGTGTGGTTCTTTCTGCTGTTACAGTAAATTTTATTGTCAGTACACGAATTTCATGAGAGTTATTACCTTTCTTATAAAGTGCCCTTCGTTAAAAACAAATACGAAAATTCCATGGAATGTAGCGGTTGTGTTAGTTACCCATAAAAAAATTAGCAAACACGACTACGAGACGTAGAAATAGTTATGTAAAATATTCGCAAAGTGGACTGCAAGTAAAACGATTATTTAACAAACTAAAGTCAACATAAAACTACTTATTATTCCTTTACCTTCACAATTTAATCTCAACATCACACTCAATACAATTTACCCGAACTGAGACAAAGTGTACCCAAGTCCATAACAGGTATGGATCAATGGCACTAATCAAATTGATCCATTACTAGAGGTTCATTTAAATTGTATAAATTATTAAATATTTTTAAATAAGATATATATAAATTGCAAAAAAAATCTGGAAGTTGAAAGTTCAGGCTAAAGCGCATGCACAGCTGTAGTTGGATAATTACATAAGTACAAATTGTTCACTGTGTGTACAATTTGTACAAAGAAGTTTTTTTACGAAATTTATGATAACTGCTGAAAACAATAAAGCAAAAGTCCACAACAGTTACTGGTCCTTCGAGAAGGAATCAGCAGATCTCATCAACCTTTCACTACCAGGAACACATGACGTGCCCCAACAACAATACAGACAAATGATTTCGCCAAAGCATTTGACCACGCCAAGCAGTAAAAACAACTTGTAGCCCTCTCTTAGATAACGTTCTTCGTACCTGGAAAAAAAAGTATGTGATCGTAGTTTTCGTCAACAATTTGACAGGAATTTAAACAACAATGCACCATTAGATACGCCAGGGAGATGAAAATTAAATCCTTCAATATCTAAAAATCATTTTGACCGTCACGTTAGACGAAACATTACAAAAGGACTAGGAATAGACTTCGTCAGGGACGACTTGGGGATTCGTTTAGACAAAAAAAAATATTTTATTTCGAGCCAGGAATCCCGAATGATAATGACTAGCCACCCGTGAAAAGAGTAAAGAAGCCTCAAGGGTATCCAATACTTGGAATCCTATTATTTTGGTTGCCAGGAACATTTCAGGCTCAATTACAAATACCTGCGGTAATTATTATTATTATTATTATTATTATTATTATTATTATTATTATTATTAATTTAACGTGTTGCAGCTGTTTTTGAAGTCCGAAAAAAATTTCGTGCCCGAGTCATCACAGAAAGGTCCTGGAATTCCACGCGGTACGCATTCCATGAACGCGGTTCATTACCAAACTTGTGGAAAAAAATATGAAGCTGCATGAAACAGGTAGACCTATCAGAGAACATCACATCAATGACCTGAATGGACAGATCAATAGACCTACAACTAATGCACATGGACTTATGTCACATTAGAGCGCTGTAATTATTCAGACCTTAATTCGTGATACTCTCGTCTTCCGGGAACATTCCAAACAGTGACAATCACAAAACTACGGCTCGCTTTATAGTTTCTAAATTTACGTCTCAACTTGTCTCGAAGCGGGAGCGCATCGCATCGTGGCAGCGAACAACGAAACTGACGTAAAACACACTTTCAGAGTTCCTAAACCTGATGCTCACTATTTATTACGGTAATAATAATTTTTTTCACAAGGAATGATTCAATCACGAGTGGTGCTCTAAACATCCTCGACTCGGGGACGGGTTCCCGCGAGTAGACACTGCACCATCGTCAAGCTGTGTCAATCATTTCACCGCAACATCTCCCGGCCGGGTCATTAAACCATATAAAGGCAAAAAATAAAAATAAAACACAAAATTAGCAGAAAATCCGGAATGCATGCTTCAAACTATAAAACATATTAGAGAACCTGGCGCCGAAAATACTATTCTCTCGCAAAATTCTGCGAGACCCTGCTGACCCGCCAAGACAGCAAAACCTATGGCATTGATGAAATGACGTAAACACCAACCGAGTACTCCGGCACAGTGAACCACAACATGAAACACCTGAAGGGGATGAATCACAGCATCAGGAAATGAAATGATTCAAGCAGAGGAATGCGCTGGTACTCACTCAGGTATGCACCCAACCTCTCAAATGGTCCCGCCGACCAACGAATTACTTAATGTTCTCTCGATCACTCGATCTTTTCAATTAAATTTATTGAAAATTTACGAAACGTCAAATATTTCTTGGTAGGAAATCGTTCCTCCATCGCTCTGGTGCCACTTGCGAAATCTTGGCAAATTAAAAATGAACTAGTAGTACCTTCAGCGGCCACTCCTCGATCAAATCGAGTACCATTAGAGTCTCTTTCTTGGTTTTAACGTCCGATTTTTAATGAAACCAATGCTACCGAATAATTACGAATTAAGAACTATGTCCTCGAGGCGATTTCGTATTATGGAACCCAAGTCGGCGTACCTGGACATCAACCCTAAGTATCTGGCCGCTACGGCGACTCGACTTGCAACATTTTTCACGTGCTCGTCGTTTTCAATTTTTTTCCACGCAATGTTTTGTCACTCGATGCGATCCTAAACTTTTCCGTTTTATACCTATTTATTCGACCGTAAAAATTTTTTTGCACTTTCTGACATAAAATTCTATCTGCGCGACCTTCCGACGCATTCCTTCCGACCAGGTACCAATTTTAACGATATCTCCTATACAATGCCCCTCGAGCCGGGGCATTTTCCACTGTTTTGTCTACGAATCTGCGTTTTTCTGTTCGTCCCATTAGAGGTCGACGTTAAGATTTTTGGCGAATTCACGACGTTTTATGTGAAACCGTTCTTGTGGCATGTCTGGGAAGCCACCGTGCGCACCCATACGTTTGGAAGCGATTGTCGTTCCAAGGTTACTGCACAAGTTGTGCCTTCTCGTATGAACGTACAGATTGCTTTCGAAAAAAATTAAAAGTAATATTGGATGTCAGGGACCACTTGTAACGTGTCCGTTCTTTGTTTAATGATGCAACACCGAAAGATTCGAGTACCCTCGATCAGGCTGAAAGCCTTTTTGTCCTCCGACTTTTTATTCCGGAGCACAAAAGTACTCCAGCGTAAGCACGAATTCAAAATGCCAAATGTATTTCCATATTAAGGAGTTAAGGAATGATTTTTCATTTTTTTGCCTGCACCACTTCACCACTTTCACATGTGAGACAACAAGAAAAGCTACCGTGTAATTCGTACGAGGAGCAACGACTTTGGTTTTTGTCGCTCTGGCAATGTACATTTTAATGAAGGTTAAAGAATATTTTCGTTTCTTCCGATCGAAATGGGTGATTGAATGGTCACATGGAAACGTTTCTAACCTCTTGAAACGCTACCAACAACATGAGACGCCCTAAATATGTATCAAAGAACAATTCCATAAATGAGGTCAACAATTTTGGGTGCTTCTAAAGACTACCCAATGCTCAGTTCCTACGTGATTGAAATCGATTTAGGGCCAATACTCCAGATATAGTCCGACATGGCACGGTGCCCTGTCCTGCGACGTCTACTTGGCGAACCTAACTTATGTGGCAACCTTCACTCATACGTACAGAACTATAAAATTTCAATGGAATCATTTTGCTGGTATTAATAATTAATAATAAAAGTAATGATTTCCATTGCCTGCTACGTTGCTTTTTATTAACCATCATTAGCAAATTTCTTCAACCGGTTATTTAATTCTCTTATTTCATTACATTAAGTAATATAATTGGTTTTGTTTATATTAATAATATGTGATTGTTAATACTATCAAAAATGTTTAAACAGTGCTGCAATCATTTGTCAAAATTAAAATGGGTGGGTGTCAGATCATAATGAACAGAATTAAAGCATGCAATCAGAGAAATGGTTGGAATGCCATTTAAGAATAAAAGTTAACAAAAATTTTGGGTCATAATCAATCACTTTTGCACCACTCTCACATATCACTTTAAGAAAACTGCCTGAAATCATGTCTCACAATTTATAATAACAATTGAGAATGATGAAGCCAATGGGTTCCCACATGTTAAACTCTCCACACATTTTTCCTTTTGCCTTCATGAAAAGAAAAATGTCAGATGAAAATAAGACAGAACTCCAGAGCAGAACTGGTGACATTCCCATGTTAGATTGACCCATTAATCAAAATCATTTGTCTTTTAAGTAAAAAAATTTCATCTCTAATTCAATTGACTTGAAGAAAATATTTAATGGATCCCTTAATTGTTTGAGAGAAACTGTTTAAGGTCATCTGACAATTTAAATTGGACTACCCACAACTGCTTGCCATTGAATTAATCAGATTAACAGGAGGAGAAGTGTGCTGGTGTTAAGTAGGAACCACTGGGGGATCACAATCATTCATGATTGATTGAATACCATTAAATAGCACATGATGAAAAAGAATATTTATCATGTTCCAGTCACAGTGTAAATATTGAAATTACCAAACATTAATGTTTGCACTGTAAATGAGGTAATAAATTACAACCATTCTAATAAACTAAGTTAATGCTAGGTGGGAATTTATAATTCCCCTTTGGAAACACTACCAAAAATGGGAAATTGTTAAATTGGCATAAATTAATTTTAATTGTTGAAATTCCACAAAACAAAATTATGAGCAGTAAATTGAAAAGAGAACAAGCCAGCAAGTGAAAAAATGAGTTAATTTCTGGATTCATTACAGTTCACCACAGTCATTATTGATTACAACAATCCATTGGCAGCACATTGGGAATGCATGGAATTTTTTCCCTGCCTTGGAATGCAATGGAATGCACACTTCAAGTAAATAAAATAAAAATTTAAATACAAAAAAGAAGGCTAAAATTAAAAAGAAAAATAAATGATTCACCTATGTGAGTAAGAGAAAAGCGAAATTTCTCAGTTTTGTTGGTCTCAGTGTGAATGGAATGTTTTCAGGACACTTAGTAGTACCTGTCCCTTGTTTTAACTTAATTGCCCGGGGCTAGAAATTCCTCTGGTTTGATGTGACCACATATGGATCGAGATGGACCGCTCTGACCATTGACACGTTTTATTTCACAAAGAGGACAATTTCGGGAACCTCGGTCAAATTCTTTACGACTTTCGAACCATCCAACGTCCTCGCGACGTCTCCCGCTTCCGCGACGGAAAGGAAAACAAGGTTCAACTACTAGTCCGACGATAGAGAATCCAGTCCCTTTTGTTGATAAAATGGCGGGTTTTCAATCGCTGGAGCAAAATGTTCGACGAAACCTCATCCCGCGAATCTCGTCATTGTGTACCCGGGGAATTTTAAAAGTTGGGGAAACAAACAGTGGTCCTTTCTTTCGCGGAATTCGTAACGGTTCAAACGCAGGGAAGTGTTTATTACGAGAGAGCGAGTGGGAGAGAGACAGAGATAGAAGGAGAACAGTGTCTGACATAGCGGACAAACAATCCTACCTTAGATACACCGGAATTCCAGTTTTAAAATCCGATATTCCACAATGAAAGCTGACATATTTTAAAAACCATCATCAAGGCACTTTTTCGAACACTTTTTCACTTTTTTACAATTAATGTACTTCCGTCACATTCTCGTTTGCTATGCGGTACAACAAAAAAACGACTTCTTCATTTTGTACGACTCCGTACGACAAAATTCCAATCATAGAGACTGGTTGTACCTGAACACGTCCTCCGTTTGCCCAGTGCGTCCTGATAATACACGTCGGGCACCAATAGATCGCGTCGTGGCTCAAGAAAGTCGATGGACAGAATAACATGAAAACATGGCGACCGATTTCTGTATTGTCGGATGCCTTTGGAAAAAATGTGAAAAATCGATTTAAAGATGAACAAGTTAGGAAAGTTGCAAACCCTCTCGGTGAGTTCCGAACCGTGTTTAAATGGTATTGGTCATTTGTGGCGTGGACAACTGCATTTTTCTCTTATAATTGTTCCTTATCGAGTGAATACAAACAAATTTGTCCGATAAATCAGCTCAACTGCATTTCGTTTCAGTCTCCACTACGTTTATTTTGCGTCAAAATCGGTATTGCTGCCCGCACCCTTCGGTATCTGATATTTTTGTAACGGTATTTGTTTTTTTATTCAAACAAAGGGATCCTGCAATGCTGGATCGACTGTCAAATACGGGGGATGCGTAGATGATCATACGGACCAATCAGCCATTTTTCAAGAGCCGGTACCAAAACCAGATCCTTCTCTGGAATTGGATTGTAGTAATTTTGACATTGTTAAAGCCACCCAGTATGGCTCATTAAGTAGAGTGAAAGGTAAGTAGTGCTTCCACTATCAGTCACTTATCTGACCTGGGCCCTGTGTACAAAAAAACAATATCTGAACAAAATTTTTATAATGAAATATTATTTTTTTCTGTAGAACTTGTTGAAGCTGGATTTAATGTGAATCAACCAGATTCAGAAACAGTAACCCTTTTGCATTGGGCAGCAATTAATAATAGAAAAGAACTTATAAAGTACTTTGTTAGTCACGGAGCTATTATCGATGCAATTGGTGGAGAGTTACAAGCAACACCTCTTCATTGGGCTACCAGGTAAATGTGTTCACAATATTAAGTAGGAAACAATTCACTTTAAACACCAAGAATTTATTTTGTCATTTTGTTGAAGCTGTAACTAAAATATTGAGCAATTGCAACCTTTATTTTGAAAAATTTCTTTAAAAATTTCTTGTGATTTTAGACAGGGACATTTACAGACGGTAACTCTTTTAATGCAACTTGGTGCAGATCCCTCATTAAAAGATGGTGAGGGTTGCTCTTGCCTACATTTAGCAGCTCAATTTGGTCACACAGCAATAGTCGCATATCTAGTTGCAAAGGGTCTTAGTCCAAACCTTCAGGATAAAAGTGGAATGACTCCATTGATGTGGAGCTCCTACAAAGTTGCCAGGTGAATTAGTTTCTTGGAAACTAACCAATAAATTAATGTCATGCTTTCTGCTTTGATTAACACTATTTTAGGAAATTTTAATAACCTGTAGTTGGTGGTGGAAAAACTAATAGAAAATTTGATGTAAAATTCATTTTTTAACCAGGTGTGATGTTTACAGTTTGGATCCAACACGTCTATTACTCACCCTCGGTGCTTGTTCTGGGGCCCAAGACAAATTTCATGGGAATACAGCTCTTCACTGGGCAATTCAGGCTAGAAACCATGCAGCTGTGAATATTTTAGTGATGAGTGGTGCAGATCTTCATATTCCAAATAACCAGGTTAATTATATTAAGGCTAAATTAAAAATAAGGTGTTGAAGTTAATACATTGAATCATTATTTTTAATTTAGTAGCAGAGTTATTATTGTATGGAATTTCAGTAGTTTAAAAATGGAGGAATGTGCAACATTTTTTTATATTATTATGTGTGGTATAGTGTTCTGATTACTTGGTTCTTGTTACAGATGTATGTTTCCAATTTTGTTTAAATTATATTGAACTGTTATTATTTCCATTATAGGGCATAACACCTTGTAACATGATATTAAAGGATAAAAGCCCACTTTGGGTTGGCACCAAAGTTTTAGAAAAAATTAAGGAAGAGATACCTAGTTCAGGGTACTTCTTACAAAGAGTAACAAAAGACAAGGTGAGGAATGTTTCTTTATATGGCATTCAAATGTATTACCCTCAATTCATTTAAATAACTTTTGTTGTATATATAATTTTACAGAGATTGCGTTACTGGTGTATGTTGGCAACACCATTTTTTGGTTTCTACATTATTGGATTAGTCATGCAATCCAATCAGGATTATCTAGTTAAATTGGGACTTATATTGCTGTTTTACATTGTAATACATTTTGCTGGAAAAGTGTTTTTTGATGATAGGTTAATTAATGTTTTACCAATGTCGTTGTATTTAGCTACAAAGGTAAGTACAATCTTTTATTATGAACCTGAATTGTGTTCTATTAACATTTTCATGTGTAAACTACTTGATCATGTGATCTTTAATTTCAAAGAAACCACAGAACATTAATAAAAGTAAATATTGTTTTCAGTTTTGGATGTACATTACCTGGTGTTTATATATAGCTCCAAAATGTTCGTTTCTTCTAACTGTCGCTTTCATATCAAGTTCATTATTACTTTGGTTTTATTTTCTAAAATCTTGGAAAGGAGATCCTGGGGTAATCGCTTATACTCAGGAAGAAAAATTTAGAGTAAGTGTATAACATGAAATATCGTCACATTATTATATTCTTAATATTCTTGTCAGATTTTTTGTTTAATCCAATCAATGTTATCATTCTCTACAGACAATAATCGAACTCGCAGAGAAGGGTGGGTTCGAGAGACAATGGTTTTGCAGTACTTGCCTCGTTCGTCGTCCGATTCGGTCGAAACACTGCGCCATGTGCAACCGATGCATAGCAAAATTCGACCATCACTGTCCTTGGGTAGGAAACTGCATCGGTAAGCAAAACAAAATTATAGGGTGAGATCTTAGCTGACTTGTCGGAGATGACAAAAATGTTTAATAAAATATAATTGTTTATAATTGCAGGTGCGAAAAATCACAAATATTTCCTAGGTTACTTATGTATGCTGTTATTTATGTGTGTGTTTGTTGTTTACGGAGCGACTGAGTATTGGAGTGCAACGTGTAAAATCACTCCTGTTTCCGTAAGTTTCTGGTCGGCTGTCGGTGAGAGCATGACATGCGAAGGATGGGTGTCTTGGGTAGCTTTCAACGCCATCATACATTCCATCTGGGTTGTTAGTTTGTTCTGCTGTCAAATGTACCAGGTAGGTCCTCAGAGTGCGGGAGGTTCTCCATAATGTTAAGAATATCGTAATTCTTTTCTGATGAACGTCATTTTAGATTTCCTGTCTCGGGATGACGACCAATGAAAGAATGAACGCCGGTCGGTATAAACACTTCCATCCTACCAACGATTTAAACTCAACGAGGAGTCCTTTCGACCACGGGCCATGTCAAAACATAATCGACCTACTGGGATTAAGGTGCTTTGGTCTGTTTCACCCTGACTACACCGATTGGATGACACAGTATCATTTCAATCAGAAGGTTGAAGGTGTCCCACTTCTTCCAGAGAAGGACAATTTCCAATACGTATAAATTGATTGTGGGGAGTTTCCTATCGGAAATCAATAAAACTGGCAGTTGTTAACGTGTTTATCGTATACGGAAGATACTTAGCGAGAATCACATGTGTCATTTAATAATTTTATGTAAAGAATAAAACCACCACAACGTCAAGCAATACTTGTTCTCTCGACGGATTCGACTTTCTCATGTTACAGTACTTTATTCAAATAAATATTTATATATGTGCACCGCGCATGTAGTGATTTTTAACAAAATGATGTAATTTCATTCACATTTAATTGGCGTTTAACTGCTTTGAAAACAAAAACAAATCAAGAGAAAAATAGAAAAAGAGCGACAAATTTTTTAACCGCTTACAATACAAAAATAAGCACGATTTATTTAACAAAGTATATAATTAACGGCTAGACCAAATGGCTTAGATTTAAATTCAATTTTTGTATTGGAATTGAGTAAGCATTAATTACGGCTTAGACGATGAAGAAAGCTTAAATAACGAGAAATACGGAAAATTATAATTGTTTTTTGTAATGTTCGAAAACAAGTACCGCGTTGGACATAAAATTTAAAATTAAATTTTTGCAAGAGAATTTTACTGAAAATTTTCAGCTGCAGGAAATCGGTTTTTTAGGAATGAAAATTTAATTCCTTCACTCTAGCAAAACTTCATTCTCAACTTCACTCTGGCTGATTCGCCATGCCCACCCAACAACAATAATACTAATACCGAGAATTATAATGTAGTCATTTGCACACCGCGTGAAAAGGATAAGAAACAATACGACTGATAATGTATCACCGTTGTGCAAGATTGTCCATAACTCTAGTCACAAGCTTGCCGGTTACCAACGGAAAGAAATGAAGGAGTAAAAAAACTTTTTACAAAATGTCAATACAACCTAACAGACTGCTACACTATATGAAATATCACGTTAAGTTACTATATTATATCTATATATCTTATATAAGGATATATATTATATCTATATAAGGATAGAAATAATTTTTGAATTCGACATTAGAGATGAAACCAAGTGAACACACTTTAGAACCTTTTCCCTGCTTACATTGTCCACATTTTTGTAAAAATCTGTTTCTTTTTTTGCAACTTTTGTAAACGTTTATGGTGGTACGTAGTCCAACGTTTTCGAGGTTTAAAGTTTAATGAAATTTATTTTGTATTTATTTTGTATTTTATTTCAAATAAACGTAAAATGAATCACTCGAACGGTCCTATTTTTCAAATGTATTTGTGTAGATTTAAATATATTGTGAGTGGGAACTTTGTAACTGAAGAAACCATGTTGTTCAAATAAGTTTGAAATGTAACCAAGGTTAGTGAAAAAGTTGGAGAAAAGTTTGAGTGTCACTGAGGGAGAGAGAGAGAGAAAAGTAGTTTCTTAATTAATAAAAAGAGACTTTCTATTTCTTTCTTGTGCAGTATTTCCGGCGTCTAAATTAGTGAATAAATTTTTTCAAGGACAAGTCACATTGTTTTTCTGTAAAACTTGTTACGGTTGAATGTAAAATATTATTAGTATTTCTACTGTGAACTATTTGGATACTTTTGTTTCTTTTTTAATGGACAAGTAAAATAACGTTTTCATTTTCGTTGCCCTTGCTGTTTTTTCTTGTACTACTGTCACCCAATTGTGTATGAACTGTAAAGACTTTTCAGCCTGTGTTTGACCTTTTCCTTTGCTCTAACGGCTTCATGGTCAACCGAGAAAGTAATAATTTTCAGAATAATGATGAACTTCATGGAAAACGGATTTTTTACTCGTATTTATCCGAAATAGTTTGAAACTTTGAAAAGGCAAAAAACAAGTTTACAAGTACAGATTGTTTAAAACGTTTTAAACGTTTTGTGATTGTAACGAAATGCAATACTTGTTTATTATCTGATAAAATACGTTAATTCCGAGGGGCGAGGTCGAAACCAAGCGACCGTTTTGAGCACAGGAAGAGAAACGTCAGATGTAAAATGTCGAATTTCAATGAATTTCCGTTTTTTCGAGACCGGCTTCGATATGTTTATATACTCTAAAATGAGCGATGTTGGTCGGTTTTAAAAGGCCTTATAAATACCGTGTTTGCATCATTAATTGAGCCCTTTTCGTACTCAGTAATTGCTTATTTTGAAACGACCGCCATGATTTCTAACACGTATTTACTGCCATTTTGAATTTATGGATGGTGTATGCCGTATTCGTTTGTTTTCAATTTTCTTAAGGGAATTAATTGGGCGTGAGCAGTAAAAATAAAAATTTTAGTGTTCGCAGTGTCGAAGCACAGTTGAAAAATGGGTGAGTTCTACGTCTTTCCTTCAAATCTTAACCGAACACTGCAAAATCTGCTGTCTCTAGCAGCGGTTTCAGCGAGAAAAAATTTCCTGTTCGCCAAGAAATTCACGTCAATCGTGAAAGGGGGACCAACGAGCAATTTATCGTTACGTTCCACGCATTAATTATTCAAAGCTCTGAAGCGATTCTCACAGATTCACCACACTCACGATTGTTTTTAACATTTGTTTACATCTCGTTTGCTGAAGTTTGATTAGAATTCCAGAATAACTAATTTAGTTTATTGTATTTTTTTAATTAAATTTAATTAGAAGTCATTACGAATGAGTATTTGAACGAATTATTGCGAAGCACGATGTGTAATTTATTAGAAGCATTAAGTCTTATCAGTGTTTCTTTTTTCAGGTGGACTATTAAGTTACTTTAAGAATTTGTTTGGTAGTAAAGAAATGAGGATATTAATCCTGGGACTTGATGGTGCAGGAAAAACAACAATTTTGTATAGGTGAGTTTGATTTTAATACCAAAATAACTACATCCTTTGTAAGACTCACACAGTCATATGAAAGTAAATTAACATGTTTGGTGTAATAAAATATTAAATTGTTGGCAGGTTACAAGTGGGGGAAGTAGTGACAACAATTCCAACAATAGGATTCAATGTAGAACAGGTCACATACAAAAATTTAAAATTTCAAGTCTGGGATCTTGGAGGACAAACTAGTATTAGACCGTATTGGAGGTGTTATTACTCAAATACAGATGCTATTATTTATGTAGTAGACAGTGCAGATAGAGATAGAATTGGAATAAGTAAGGAAGAATTACTACACATGTTGAGGGTAAGTAAAACTCAGAACAGTGATATAATTAATTTCCAAACATAAGTGACAGCTTTATATTTTCAATAATGCAGAAGGACGATTTCTCAATTGATTGATAGACTTGTCACAGTATTGATTATTTTATGTTAACTAGATTTTTCATTTATTGAATGCCTGACAATAGAGAAGGTCGAATAGAGAATAGTTGTCTTTCTTTGTTCGTTATTGAACACAATATTATTCACGACCTAAATTTATTTAATTTGTACTTTACACTTTGGAATAAAGCATGCAATCTTTGTGTAGCTAACATATATTGACAACATTCATAATTGTCATCATCATCATCATCATCATCATCATCATTGTCATCAAAAAGAAAATGAACTTTTTTTGTATTGTGGAAGTACATGTCAAGAAATTTATTATCTATTATACACTGAACAAATTTTGTAAAAGCCAGCGTTTAATTTTGTATTTTGTGACACAATGCAAAATTTCAATTTTCACAATTCAGGATCCCTTCCTCCCCAAATGCCCTTAGAATTCTACACAAGTTTGTCTTAATGTGTTTACAATTTTATTGATCATTCTAATCCATATAGAAGTTGATGTTAAGTGTTAAGAATATGTGCATTTTAATTAGAATGTGTGATCTATGTGTTTTTTAAAAAATTTCACCCGCTTTATTTGAAATCAAAAATTTTGATTAATAATAATTAATTAATAATAAATAATTAATAATTTTGATGGTATTTCTTTTCTGCCGCCAGTTTGAACATCTTGCATCCGCCTTGAAGTTTCATTCTTTGGGATTTGTTTAAAGTCTATGATTGGACCAATGTTATCAATTTTATTTTTTTATCAACTCTTTCCTCCTTCCTCCTAACATTAATTAGGTCTTTGTAGTGAAGTCCAAATTGTATATAATAATAATCCACATTTTTATTTCTTTCTAGGAAGAAGAACTAAAGAGTGCAATACTATTAGTTTTAGCGAATAAACAAGACATGGAGGGATGTTTAAGCGTAGCCGAGATACATCAAGCGTTAGGACTAGACGCTCTTAAAAATAGGACTTTCCAAATATTTAAAACTTCAGCGACGAAGGGAGAAGGGCTCGATTCAGCAATGGATTGGCTATCGAATGCTCTTCAGGCGAAGAAATGATTGCTTTCAACGGTAAAACGTGGAATCAAGTGCTTTTACAACCGGCTTCGTACTAACCGGGCCGGAGATCGTTCAAAGTGAGAACGGAGAAGGACATCCCCCCAAAATGGAGCATTTTTGGTTAACACATTTCGTGCCTGCGGCAATTCACCCTGAACTCTCGTTTCATTTTGTTTCCAGCCAGTTGTGATTTATTAATAAGAAATTTTTACGGGCGATTCAAGTAATTACATTTTAGTTTTCCCACGTGGATTTCCCATTTAAGTCTTCAGGTGGGAACCACTCCGTCAGTTGTTGTGTTCTCATTCGGCCCCTTCCACGTAGTCGCCGTTCATTTCTTGATTTCCATTCCCTTTCCGGACGTTGCCGTCATTTATGTCGCTAAATTTTTCATTTTGACTGTACGCGAAAATATGTTGAAAACGGTTGAAGTGATCTGATCGGCCGTGATGATTTTCCACGTTTCTTTTGCGTGATTTTCACATTCCGAAAAGGTGCAACTCTTTCTCACTCCTCGACGCTGCTCAAGGCGTACAAGAAATACCAAAGTGAGTCGGAACACACGAGAGCGACGCCGTAACAAAAATGGAAAAAGGAGAAGTTAATTTTTTAATTTGTCGTCATGAAACAGATGAAATCAAGTTAGAATCAAACTGAATTTGATTTTTAAAAGTATTTATTTATCCCGATAATTCAATATAATATAATATATATATATATATATTAATGATTTGAATGTTTTATGTTTAGCATACGTTTTTATCAGTCTGTTGCACATGAATTTGTTTGTTTTTTATTTATATTATAAGAGAAAGTGAACGTTGTCTTATGATTTTTATTTTTTCATTAATTTCTTCAGCAGCGCTCACACTACTGTTGAGGTCTGATTAACAACCGTTTCTATTTGGGTGCGTTACGCGCACGTGAAAAATTATTTAATGTTCGATTTCAATAGAGAATTACGAGCGGCAGAGGCAACGTATTGCCAGAGCGAAATGGTGGAACGCTACCGAAAGGTGCACCTTGAAAAGTTTCATTTTTTCGATCACCAAGTCGCTTTAACATTCTCCCTTCCGCTTGCCAGTAGCATTTATTCATTGTTCTTTTACTTAAATTCTTCATCGTTTTTATTTAAGACCGGTTTTGGTGCTTTTTTACGTTACACATGTTTGCAAGACCTCTCGTCTGTCTCCTCCAACACCCAAACAAAAGTTCACTTTCTTCCACGAAAAAAACCAAATTTGTAAAAATAAATAAATAAATTCAAATATCAAATGCACATGAAAAGCGATGAAAATACGAGAACATTTAGTAACCGATCGATTCATCTACACAATGGCCGTGTCGTCGTCAGCGAACCTAACCGACTTGTAGAAGGCTTCCGTCGAGGATGGCTCCTCGTGTATATGTGATCCCTGAATAGCTGTAAGGGATTAAAAGAATATAAGTACGGTGTTAAGGTCGAGTAGCTCGAAAATAGTAGTTTTAAGAAGAGAAACATTACTCAGACGATAATCGGAAGTTGAATCGATTTCGTAAAACGAAGTCAATTCGTCCGTTTCCAGTTCTATGCCGGAGGAAAACGTGTCTTTTTTGTTTTTCCAATTAATCAACTCAAGCGTTTCTTTCTTGTTTTTAGCTCCTCTGGCCTTAATGATGAGGTGACAAATTTGTTTTGTCATCACCTCCCCTGAAAGGAGCGTCCCACGTCATCGCGGATGTCAATTACAAAAATTAACCAAAAGGTGTGTGGGAACCCTAGAAACTGTGCCGGTAGGAAGGTTTACCGTTTGTCACCGCAGTACGGGAGAGGTAACTTAATTGTAATAAACACCTGAATTTTATTGTATACCGGTATTTTTAGCTCACCCTTAGCCAATCCCAGTAGAACTCGAGATAGTTCGACGTCGTGAGCCAACGTCATGTACTCTGAAACGAGAAAGGCAATCTAAGAAACGTCTGAACGGAGAACGGAGAATTAATTGGTCGGAAACCTTGGTATTACCTGGCTTCCAGGAATTTATTGGAATCTCTAAACTTTCGGTGAATTGCTTGTGAAAAGATTGAAATGCATTTTCAAAAAATTGTGATGCTATCCCGGAATTACCCTAAAATGTAAATAAAACAACTTGAAGCAACTGAAGTCTACGGAGCCACGGGCAGTTGACCGGGCACCACTGAAGTGTTCGCAGACTACCTTTGTTTTTGGTTTATGGTGACCCTTCAAAGACCTAAAGCAGTCCTTACTTACGTTATTTAAATGGTACTCTCCTAGGTACCGGTTGGCAAAAGCAATCAGGTTCTCATCTTTGTTCGTTTCAGCAGTTTCCAAGTAGTAAGTCAAGGAATGGTGACACCGACTCAGATCGCCCTCGCTGTTTGGAAACGACTCGTTACCAACCCCAAGAAGCGGCCAGTGTTACAACGCGTTGTTTATTAATCCTACCTGCGATACGTAATGGCTAATTCTAAGTAGCCATCGCACACACTTCTGGGATAGTTTTCTAATTTGGCTATTTCCATGAACTTCTTGAAAGCCACCTTTGCCCATTCTAACATTCCCAATGCCTGGTACGTCAAACCCAACTCGAAATACGTCTCCATTTCGATGTCTCGCCGGAAGGTTTTTGCTATTCAGGAGAAAAAAACTTTGAGAGAGAAACCTACGTACCTGACGTGGTGTGTAACATTTTTCGGAGCTGTTACCAACATTCCAAGCATAATTTGTAGGATCTGTGAATGAGGGGCAGTGCCTTTTCAGGCTTTCCATTCTTTCTCAGCTCTTTACTCGATGCGATGAGTGCCTGGCAAAGGTAGTTGGAACACTCCTTGTGCACCGGTTCCTGTTTCTTGTTGAGAATTCTTTCCGCGTTCCAGTCTTTTCCTAGTGACAGTTCTCTGGCCTTCGATAAATGCTCTTGTGCCAGCTGAACCCTGTGAACTGATTTGACCGTTGCGATCTGCCACCACCGTCGTTTCACTTTCCCCTACCCCTGGGGTTGTCCACTCACCACACTCGAGGTAAAAGGTTCCCAGTATGTACCGGGCAATCGCTTCCATCTTTCCACCGTCAATGGCGCTCTTCCTGCTAACTTTGACTGCTTTCTTGTAGAGTTCTTCTGCCACCCACCACCAATTCTCATTGTGATCGTTGAAATATTTGCCGCTCTTAAGAAGTGTTATGGCTTCCTTCTGGTATTCCTCTGAGTAACATTATATATATTACAATTTCGATGTCGTCCGCGTCTTTTCTTTTCCATTTTAGAGTGACTTACTTCTCCTAGAGAATTTTTCTGCTATTTTCAAAAAACTAATGAGATGCTTCATTCTTCCTTTCTTGCGAGTCAAGGTGGGAACGTAGTCGGGACTCTTACTGGCAAAATAGTCTTTTATTATGAGGTTCTTGAAGAAATGAGCCGAGTCGAAGTATCGGTCTTCCTGAAGTTCCAGGTACAGGGCTTCGGAAAATGGCATTCTATACCTGGCGAAGATTTACCATTGGCGTTAGATGTAACGGGTAACTTACTACTCGTACGGGAGTACCTTCTTATTTCCCGGCACTCGAGTGGTCTGAAACTGGAGAGGAGTTGCTGTCTGAAATTCTGTATATCGCTCTTGCAAGGATTCGGCATTTTTGGCAACGGCCTGAAGAGCAGTCCTTTCTCATCCGACTGAACCTTTTCTTCCTGCTGAGGTTCAATCACCTTCTCAAATTCGTCCATGTCTACAAACAATGCATCACTTGGAACAAATCGGTTATTGTCTCTCTTCCTCGCTTAAGAACCTTAACGCTTTCACACCGGAAGACACTTCAAACCTGATGACTGAGCAGCTCTCTCCTTGAACGTTTCCCAGAACCCGATGAAATGTGGTGTTTTCAATTCCATTCCGTCAACTTCGACGCCGCCACCGTAACGTGGAACGTAGTGCCTCGAAAAGGTTCTGTCTATGTCGCAGAGGCACTCGAATTGTTCTTTGTTCTCCCTCTCCAAAATGGGTTTCGTTTTCGGTTTGGCACGCCGACCATACCTAGGTACCTGTTGCTTTTTCCAAATTTTCCTGACCTTCGCATCGGACAGGGCTTCGTTTCCATAGCACGTTCTCAATTCCTTCAGCTCATCCGAAGTCAATGCACTGGCTTTCTCTTCCAGTTCTTCATCTAAAAACTCATCAAAAATGCCCTCGTCGTCCGATGAGGGAATGGAATCCTAAAGAATCAAGACAGATATGATGCTTCTGAATGTCCATTTACGGTCAAAGTAATCACTGTCATGTGTCTAGAAACTTCGCTCGGTAAAAGTACAAGTAGGTGCGTGTACATCGAGTGCAGCTGCTAAATTACTAGAACCAACCTCGTCCACGCCAAACAATTTCGGGTACCAATAACAGTAAGCAATGAATTCGTCTTCCGAGTCGGTTCCTGTCCTGTGCTGTCCCATGTGTAATTCACGTCTTTCACATTTTTTGACGACGACAACGTCCTCCGGATCTCTGGTACCAAATTTGGCTTCGTCGAAAGCCAGTTTTTTGCATTTTATGCTGACCACTACCGGGAATCGATGCTGTTCTTGGCTCATGTTTTGCGTTTCTGAATTAAATCAAAAAACCAACAACAAAAAAACTGTCTTATTTGCTCAAACACACCTGCTCTCGGTTTCGTGGTACCAACAACCAAAGTTTATTAGTTTACACTTTTTTATGTTTACTTGCAATATACAAATGTTCCTTTTTGAATAGCCTAAGTCGAATCACTGAAGTTAGCTGCTAAACTAAACATTTTCGGGCAGTGTTAGTCGAACGTCCTTGGACTATTTCAAGCAGACGAGTTCCCAGTCATCTTCCTCGTCGGATCTTATTGTTTCCTCCGTTACTTTTACTATTACTCACGTATTCTATGAGGTGGAAATTATGAAGGAAACGAGCCTACTTTTTGGGAGTGCAACCAATGTTTCAGTATGTAACGAGACCATCGTAATATCCGATTACGCGTAATCCCAGTCTTAGGTAATATAATTAATACACGAAAACAAATGGTGTAAAATTTTGGCTCTTGGTACTTTCTAACGTGTCAAGCACTAATTATTTTTGTACTTTGTTCACCTTCAGCAAGTGCGAATAGTCACGGCCTATCGACTCCCAACAAGGGAAATTCAAGTCGAACACACAAATCTTATACATGGAACTCATGACCTATGTAGTTTGTTTTTCGGAATAAAAACAAAGCAACATACCTTGAACCTTCTTTCCACAAGTCAAACTCTTTCCTTTTCGTCTAGCACCCTGACAAAGTTCCAAACAAATTTAAATAGGCGGTGGTTTTAATTTTATTTTTTATCGAAAAAATTTGGCGGGCTTTTTTTCACGGCTAAAGAAAGTTCAATTTACTTGGGGTAAACTTTGGGAAAAAAAATTTTAAGTCCTCACTGGGGAGAGGACAACGATCAATTGGAATTTGTACTTAATTTAAAGTAAGAAATATTAACAATATTTGGGCTTTAAAAAAATCTAGAAGAATATACACCGCTGTATTCAAACATATATAAGACAAGGGTAAGGACCAGAAGTATTATACGACCAGTTTTATGTATTATACGAGGTTTATGTATTATGTCTCTAACTCTAACTATGTAACTCTAAAACGGTATCGACTCACGGTGAGAAGCGCATAAAAGAAGAAATTTTATAGCCGGTAGAAAGTAACAACCGGTAGGGGAAATCTGTTTTAGATGATGAGGGTCCTGAATAGCCCAAAGGACAAACGGAAGTTCAACCGTTCGCACGACCCCCCGAAAATTACAAATCGTGAAATTGCAGCGTACAAATGTCGACGGCTTTTCACGACAACGCAGTTATGTAAAGTCAATCGTTCAGTTTGTAACATCGAGACCATGGAACAATGGGCAATCGAGTCGTTTCTCGTTCGTGGAAGGAGTCAACTGGAACTCGAAAGAGAAATGTACAATAAAACTTCAAAATAAAAAGTGAACGTTTCCTACTGAGAGTGAACAACATTTGTACATAAGCCAGAGAGGCCCGAAGCTAAAAATAATTGAATTTAAACTCATTTATATTCTGTCACTCTTTTTATTATCCCATTTAATTACTTATTGTCGTATTATCATTTACCATTTACTGTTCCCTGTGAAGTTGTCCAATGCAACCCCGCATCCATCAGCAGATGTACTTCTCAACATTACTTTTTGTTGTGCGATTGTTGGTTTATGTAATTATTTACGACTCATGTACGTAACAGAGGTAATAATAATAAAAACCATTCCTTTTCTATTTAAATAGTAAATAAAGCCCAATAAATTGGGAGTGTCCGTTAAGAAGTGTAGTGTTCCCAGACATTGTCACCTGGTATTTTACAATATTCGAAGTCAAGGCCCTGGAAGTATAGTAAGCGCACTGAATGTATTAATGACAAATTTATGTTACATTTCTCTGTTGTACTGGATTTCTGTTATTCTCTAGGTAGTTGCTTTCGACTCGTCCTCAAAAGTGTTCAAGCTACGGCTTGTACAGTTGCGTCTACTTACTGTGCCTTTCTTATCGGACTCTTCGATTTTTATTTATTTACATAACAGCTTTTTATGTCTCTTATTGTTCTTTTCTATTAAGGTACTCTCAATTCCGTGAAATCGCTTTCTCTCCAATTCCCTCAAACCATTCGCAAAAATATTTTTATAATTAGTAGTTTATATTTTAAGTTCATTTTTTCCTCCCTGCGTGTTACTTATATTGCAACCATAATTTTTTCTTTCAATAATCATTTTAATGACACGTGTGGAGGTTGTGAGGTGTGGAGAAGGGCCTGGGTCCAAGTTTATTTGCTTTGCACCTCGTCAACAGCAGATTTTGGCGTTCGATGGGTCCGTGTATGTCCTACTGATGCGGAAGTCACATTGAATCTACTTTCATTTATGTTTGTATTTTACTTTTGAATAGTTCTCGTCAAACCGGATTTAAACCGCCCGAAACCATAGATCGGAAGCGTTGGTTACATCACACGTTTTATCTACTTTATCTAAGAGTCTCTCAGATGGGAGCAGATGCCTTTCACCCGGCCTTTCCATCGAAAGGTTCGCCCGGGCACCCAACAAGGGACTTGAGAATGGACCTCCTTGAGCTCACCATCCTTCCGTCTTGGTGCTTTTACTATCTCCCACTCCTTTTTTCTTTCATTAGTATCCGTTCCTGTTTTCCTATCCATCCGTTCACCTACATCCTGTCTTCATCCATTTGTTACTCCTCGGTTTCCTGACCGGGAGATGATAGAAAATTCCAAAAAGGCAGACGGAGAGTTGCACGGAGACCGGAAAAGTAGGAGTCGTCGTCGTTGTCCGTAGCAATTTTACCTGACCAGGAGGAGAAAGTAACTTTTGTAAATCGTTATATAAGGTTTAATTCTGTTTTTAATAATTATGAATATTTGTGTTTCCGCAAGTCCGAGTCAGTTGCAAGTGAAGGTTCCAAGAGTGAGTAGCCATCGGTCAATAACTACTTGTGTGCCGAGCGGGATAGACGGAATAGTTTTGACAAAGGGTGAGTACGCATAGATCCGTTGCTGTTTCTTCAAAAGTTCATACAAGTTTTTTACATACAATTTCACTCCGACACAACAAAGTGTTAGCGATTTTTTGCTTTTCTGCAATTTCGGTTAGTTTGACTTGTCACAGAATCCGAAAGTAAAAGTAGTTAAACAAAACGATGGTAAAAATTCCGCACTTCAACTTATACTTCTCAAGGCAGTCAACTTAAATGTTGTGATCTGCAATCTCCTGTCTACTTTTTTAAGCTATATGTATATTTACAATCTACGCAAACAACTACGCACGAGTCCAATCAGCCACCGGAGTCAGATTAGTTTTATTTAAGTACAATTGCAATATGCCTACAGACAGATAAGGGACGTCTTAATTGCACACGTACAGTAACTGTACCGTAAACTACGAATTCATTTCTGAATTTATTTTATTTTATTATTCGATTTTTTCATTTCTTTATTTGTCACAGGACGAAGTGGTTTTACAAAGTTTTCAAACTTTTGTGTATGACTTTATTTATGGGGTGCTTTTGTCTGATTCGTGACGAGAAATGTACCAGGTCAGGTATGCACACTTATACTTGTACGTCTGTTACAAGTAAAATTTACAACGTAAACTAATTTTGTTTACACTATGAGTAGTGTGTAGTGTTCGGGAAATAAAACTCAAACCACATAGTGCGTTTTTTTTTCTTTTTCCCTAGTCATCCGTTTAGGTAGGCCTAAATTCGTACTGCTCACACCAAGTATTAAAACATTATAAAGCTTGTAGTTTTTCTAAATACTAATTACCAACTGTAAATGTTACACCTGTAACTTGTGAACCCATCCAACGAACTAAACATTCAATGCCAAAACATTCAATTTTAACAGTTTAGAAACGATGCGTGAGGGTAAAAAGCAGTTTTTTTATTGCTTAGAAGTTGTTCTTGAATTATTTTCACTTAACACCTGTCACTGCTTTCTAGTCCCTTTAGAAAAGAATCAAGAGCGGTCGTATCTGTTGCAGAATCGAAATGATAGAAAAGAGCGTTTTCACCTCCCTCGCCATCCTGAGTATGGCAGGATGCATAAAAGCCGGTGTTGGCAGCATAAAATTCTTGGTTCTGGCACTGGCTGGACTCACTGGAATGTACATGATGCATCTGCTCGCCCAGGACTTCAACAAATACCAGGCTCTGCACTCCAGGCCGAAGCGGTTGATTTCGGATGTTGCCCTGCCAGGAGACTATGCCTTTTCTGAATCATCCAACACGACCTCAGATAGTATTCTTGTAAGTTACACGTTTTACGCGTTAGGTACGCACGAATCAACATATAACCCGTCTTAACACCAAATTAGAGTGTCGTCCACATAGGTGATCGTACAATCGGGAAATCAGAAACTGTGATCCTCCTTAACACTTTGATAAATGGTAAAATGGTTTGTCTCTTACTTACGTACGTTTACATATATATGTACTCCACTCTAGGCAACGATTTTGTGTGACTAACCTCGTGAATACATCCTTTCCTATTGTTATCATTCATTATACTTTTTTCGTTCAATTCCTCTAGAGAGATATCAGAGAGAAAGAACAAGAATACGAAGGAAATGAACTCATAACGCTGGATCGAATTCTTCGATTTGATCCGACCGGATGTGCCAGGAGATACGTCTGCACGATCGCCACCAAATCGTTCAAGAAGAGAACTCAATCGGAGAAAAATATCATTCAAATGTTGAGGTAAACGATGACGAATAACGTTCACAACCGTTTATAACTAGTCGTAGTAATAGTAGTAGTAGTAGTAGTCGTCAATATACTTTAAACTTATTGTTTCAGGAGTTTACCCAGCAAGAGGAGAGTTGATTCCGGTCAAGAAGCATTCAATTTCGCAATGGACTTGGGCAGGAGGACGAAGGATGCAGCGGCATGTGCCGAGGAGTATCCAAAATGTATATTCTCGATCGCTCAAATGCTGAAGCTCGTCGGTATATCATAAGTAAACTTGGTTAAGATGAACCGAGAAACTTGCAGCAAGATTTTTCTTAAATTTGCGAATCGACTGGCACCGGTACGGTGAATTTCCTACCCGGAATCCATAACGACACGGGATAAATTCACCACCAATCATTCTCAGTCATATTTTCGGTACTTAAACCGAAGGAGCAGCCATTTTGCAATTTTTTCTAGTTCCTCATTGATGATTGACTCTAGCGGAGAGATGTGTACAAACCAAGACGCAGCCCGAGTAATACCTTGAATGAAAAATACGACTTTCACTTCGTTCAGACACATTGTTAATTCTTATTAAAACTGTTATTGATTTGTTACATTATTTATTCACTTCCTTCTGAATTATCAACGGATTAGTCATTTGAACATTCCATTTCTATTATTTTGAATCAGTCGAAACCCACTCTAGGACCGTTCCAATCACTCAAAATGGCGAATGAACGAGAAACAACTACTCAGTTGTAAATACGTTTATTATTGAAATGCTCCATTTTTTTAGTACTTAAATTAAATAATAATGAAAATAATAATGGCGTAAACATACTGCAAACTAAAATAGAAGCCGGATAATATTGAGATTTAAACGCAAAAAAAAAAAAAAATAAAATTACTTTTTCTTTTTGAATATGTAAGAAACTATGAAAGACAATAGTGAATGCTCCAATGGTTGAGTTGCTGCCCACTCTTCTCCTAACTAACTATTTCATTTGGTATACAAATAGTTCTGTGTCCCCCTAGTGGAATCGGCAGACCGAGTTTAGGTACTCAAAATTTTTTGTCATTCGTAGAAAAATAAATTTGAAATGCATTCTAGTGAACTGGTACTGAGTCTCCAGATAAGGTTGCATTTTGGGCTACAGCAAGTATTTCATTCCGCAAGGTTACCACCGGACGTCGAACTAAGACTTGACAGACCAAACTATCATTCCAATTAGAATGCTAAAAACTATAGCGAGTATTAGTACTAGAAGTAGTTTTCGCTTCCTCGACTTATTCTGGTACTGAGCAGCCGATGCCAACTCTTGATTTGCCATTCTCACATCCTCATAGGCCGATTCGATTCGGCTTTCTATTGTATCTGAAAAATCAAGAACATAAATCTCAATTTTGGTTATTTTGTAATACGAATAATGAGTGCAGGGATAATTAATAAGTGCGGGCTGCAAAAACCACAGACACATAATTGTTTCTAAAAATTTAACATTTGCAATGTAACTTTTATGCATGTTTTGAACAATTGACAACAAAAATTTTGAACAGCCCTGGACATTCGATATGATGGTAAAAGAGACTGCACTGATGAAGTAAACTGATCTGGATGAAACAGATTAATTTTTGTTCTGATCCAATGCAGCTCAAAAATTGAACTCCCCTATTATCAACACTTCTCTTGGGCTTCCTTAAGAGGCATCAATTGACAAGCAGGTATATGTTTAAATTTCTAAAAAGTCACTTACAAATTTCTGTTAGCCTCCTTTCAGCATGAGAAAGTGTACATTTATAGCAAGCAGATAGCATTCCTCTGTGTTAACTTCTGTCAAACATTCTCGTTTACAATTAAGCAAGTTTACAATTACAAATTTGTAAACAAAAATTTAGTTAATCCAAAAAAAGCGATATTTTCTAATTAAACCAAAACCATTGAAAATAACTGAAAAGAATTTATATTACTTACCAACTGCAGCTTCTTGTTCATGTACTAGAGCTCCTAGTTCTTTCATAACACTGTTAAGCTGAACAATGTCCTTCTCAATCTGTTTGACACTTTGCTGACGTTCCATCAGCATCTGATTCTCAAACTCTAAATTTTTTTGCATTTGAATCTGTTCCTGGTCCAGCAAACTGTTAGTGTCATTGCCAGAGAACCCAGAGAAAGAATCAGGATGTTTTAATAGGTTGAATCGTAATTTCTGAACAACATCCTAAAAGAAAATAATATTTTTGGTGTGATTCAATGCAGCACAGTGAAAATAGGCTTAGGCTGACTGTAATTTTTGTGAAATATATTGGAAGCAAACAGTATAAAAACACTATCTGCAGACCTTTTACAGAGTACTTAATACTTCATTTCACCCATACAGACCTGTTGAATTTTGAAGTAGGCTTCAACTGTATCCTTGCAATGACTTGTTATTTTGCTTATTTGAAGTTTCTGCTGTTTGTTAGCAGACCTTCCCAAGGTATTCAGTTTGTTCACATCATCTGATGATGTTTTAATTTTTTGATTGACCTCCTGTTGCCATAACTGAATCTGATCCCTCAAATGTTGATTATCCTTTGGAGTTCCAATGTCGTCAATGACAGACTTGAGACTTTTAACTCTGCTATTGATAATGTAAATGCTTGATGTGACATTTTCACATATTGCACTTATCTCTCTTGAATTGTTTGTCGGTACTACCTGTAAGAAAATCATTGCATGTCCTTCAATAAAAATTTTTCCCCAAAGTAATGAACAAAGAAAAAGAATTATTTCTGAAACATGTTTAATTTAATCATTACAAAAATACAAATTGATACATGGTTTGTTTGAAATTACAATCTGATAATTCCGAGGTACTTCGGAAGTTGGCTGTTTTGCTCCCAGCTCAGCTAACACAACTAAAATTTCATTATTTTTTTACAATTTTTTTACACTGCCTGGTTCTTTAGAATTGGAACTGACCCCACGTTTGATTAATAAAACAAATTCCTCACAACGATGGAGCCTTATTGAAGGACTCACAGAATTTAATACCCTTAGATGCGACTTAAACAATGGCACATGACAAATGACATATTCATTATCAGGTGAATTGAATTGAAGGAAATAACTAGAATTTCATTAAGGACGCAGACTTTATTTGACCTGTCTTCTTACCTCCGTGTCCATTGCTCCATAATTTATGTAATAATCCCGTCTGGACGCCAGTGTGAAACTTTTAACAGTTTACCTAAATTAACTTTACCCTCTACAATTGTAATTCACTCAACACAATGACTTAGGCTGTGCGAGTATGAAATCACCAAATGTCTTCTGTGCGTTAACCTTGATAGCATTAGTAAACAAATCACCGCCTTGTTCGATTCTGACATTTTCGTTTCGGGAAAACCGTTTTCCTTTTCGGTCTTTATTGTTCTAAATTGCAATTATAAATTGGAAAAAGTGAAAGTTTGGATTGCAAATTCATCATTTCTCCCCGTTCAAGTAAGCGTCACCTGACCATGAGAAATGAATCTAAAACCGTCCCGAATTATTTCCTCAAAATGAAGATACACTGAGTTCGTTCATTATTTGATAAGCCCGTAGCTCATAGAGATACTTTCCTACTACCGACCTGAACATTTGGTATTTAATTAATTAATTTTTTAGGTAATAGACTTGCTGCAGCATCAGGTATTTTTTCATTTAAATATGGAAAACTAAACTCTCTGTCTTTGTCTCTCTGTCTGTCTCTCTCGTATTATAACTCCGAAGAGATTTGTACTCGTTTTAACAAAAAATCGAAATGGCAATAGTGTCATCTTGATATAAAACTACTCAGGTCGAACCTAGGCTAATGATTTAAGATTCTCTAAACGTGACTTATATTCGTACACGATTTTCTGTTTGCTTTTCAATAAGAACACCCAAGAAGGATCACAGTAATTTTAATCCCTTTTGGAAGAGACATCTTTGTCAAACAGATGCTCGCCTCACAACATAAATGGTAATCAAATGGTGTGGTCATCAAACTTTTTTCTCTCATTCCCCCACCGTTACTTATATTTGAAAGAAAATCTAACTGTTGAATAATGTACAGTAAGAGGTTATCAAATAAATACATTGATACCTAACCTAATACCTAACAACTTCGAAATCAGGAGAGAAGTGCCCAATTGTGCTCAGAAGTACCCAACACAGATTATTAAGCCTCAGGTTCCAAGCAACAGCACTGCCACATGTGGAGGCACAAGTAAGAAAAATTAAGTCAGTTAAAAAAGACCGAAATTTTTTATTCATACTATTTTAAAGCTATATTCTTCTTTTTCAATTTATAAATGTTTCCTTTTTTGTTTTTCTCCCAATGTGTAACGCGGCCTGAGATTCCGTGAAAATCCAATTTTTTTCTTCTAGATTTTTTCTTCTGACTAATTTCATAATTCAGTTCGGCGGATTTTCACACGATCGGCGACGTCTCACGGCAAGTGGTGCGATTCCTGCGTCCCAAATTGCTCGGTAAAACCCGCGGGAACCGCCGCTTAGAAACACCATAATTGACAAACCCCCAGATCTTTCATCTTCAGCGGTTTATTTCGATGTCGTCAGCGGAACGAGAGTGGGGTCCTTTCCGTAGAGTTTTTGTGCTAATATCTGAAATCATAACGAAAAAAGAATGTCAGAACGGAAATTCTGTCGAGGATTTGATCGCCAGACAATAAACAGCATGTTTGCTTTATTGCCAATAAGTAAAATTAACATGTTTCGTGAGTTGAGTGCCATCAGACATTCGACAGACTTGACTCAAAGGAAGACCAAGACAAAGACCAAGGCGGTGCCTAGTCCTCTCTGTTCTTTTCTTAATTTAGTGGTCTACCTACCTGTAAACTTTCCAGAGAATTTTCACAATCCGTCGTGTCTATTTCATTTAAATTGATTCCGGAGCGCTCCATTTCGGCATACGTTCCGAACGGTAATTTCCCTATGCACTCCAACTTCATTATGTGCATTTTCGATCGCAGGTGTTTGGCCAAGTGTCCATGAATTCTGAAGGCGATTTTACAATCGTCGCAGTTGAAAGGTCGAGGGTTGCTAGTGGTCGCCGTTCCGAAGGTTGTGTTCATGGACACCTGAAAAGTAAACCAGAACGTTTTACCGTCTTTGAAGGGATAACAAAGTCGACGATTACTACTTCTCGCTGGGGTCTAGACGGCCGAGTCATTGGGTCACACTTAATCTGAGGACCAAAGTCGACTATGAATAAATGCATGTAATTAAACATGGTCGCTTGGGTTTGGTTGCAAGGCAGTAGAATTCGTTCGTCACATCTTGCACTTAACCCTGTTTCACACAACAGAGACTTTCATCAACTTTCTGCGACCGGGGACATTACATTTCTGCCGTTCAAGTTCCTATTCTTCAATTAAGACGCCTATTGCTACCACACGAGTAACCTGAGATGAGTAAAAGACAACCAAGTCACCGATAACTATCGTTCCGGTGAGTCACTGCGATCGGTCTGATGATTCCAAACCGTGTCGTCATCTCATTCCTTTTGCTCGTATTACCTTGTTGTGATGAGATCCAGATCTTTCGTGTTTCTGTAAATGTCCTTTGGTTCTAAACGAGACCGCACACGGCTCGCATCGGTACGGCCTCTCGAAGTAATGGATATTAACGTGGAGTTTTAACTGGCTCGCCTTTGTGAAAATTTTGTTACACATGACGCATATACTCCTGCCGTCCTCGGTGACACTGAAATATGGAAATTAACATTACTATGAGGTAACACAGGTAAGAAACTTTCTTCGGGCCAACACAAGTAAGAGAAAATGTATTGGTAGCAAAGAAAATGTACTGGGCACAAGTTCATTTCCAGATGATGAAGGTAACCGGTACGGCCACTTATGGTTAGAGAATCCTTAAACGAAAGGTGTAGGCCACAGTGGTGGTCTTAGAGAGACTAACAAAAGGTCTCTAAGGTGAAGCTATTGCACTTAAATTAATTAGTTTGGACCTTGATCCAACTGACATGGGCATCTAGAAAATGACGCGTTTATGTTTAGTACCCGGTCAGGTACTACTCAATTGCACCTTAGACTGGAATGCCTTGTTGTTCTCTCACCTTACGTAACTCGGACTAGGACCACTCGACGGTGGAAAAAACTCAGCCTTCAGTTTGGTGTCGCCAGATTTTGACAGAAACGTCGGCAGCGAACTTTTCCCCCTGTCCGTTTCCGTTGGTATGTTGACCAAAATCATTTTGCCCGCGCTCGTTTCCAACGTCACGGAAACGTTTTCACTTTTCTCCGGTAGCCTGTCACTCGTATCGCACTTATCCTTCGTTTCGGATTTCATATCCGTTAACATTGTCGAATCCTCGTCTCTCCTCTCCGTCAATTTGACACTATTCGAATCACCTAATGAGTACTTCCGACTGTTGTCGATAACAGTTTTGTCCACCGGTTGACTGCCCTCGATGCTGGGCATCCTCTGGAGCGTCTCTTCGCTTCCCACCTGAGAGATGGTCGTCGCTGTCGCTGTCGCTGTCACTGTCCCCGTACCCGTCCCCGTCGTCGTCCCGTTGGACACTTCTTTCTCACCCCGGAACCGTTTCAAATTAACACAGTCGTTTTCCACGGTTTTTTCGTAGACGCGACAGAAATTCTGGTGCAATTGCGACACCATGTCGAACTGTTTCTCCGACTCTCCATCTCGGGACCCCGTGAACGTCCTCACGTGTTTGTGAGAGCTTTGTAACTGTTTGATTTTCACGTCATGTAAAGCTTTCGCGGTCAGGTACGCCTGGAGCATGTGACTTTTCGACAGATCCGCTGCCAGTTTGTCGTGTTGCTCCTGAGTCGTTGAACTGTTGATGGAAGCCAGAAGGTAGGGAGGAACAGAGTTTGCTGTGGCCGTCGGAGTCACTACCGCTTCTGTAGTCCCCGTCTTCGGGCACGTCTTTTTCGGCGAATCCGAATTGTTCCTGACCAGAAACTCCGAATTCTTCGACAGGAAATTCAACTCGTTTTTGTTCTCCTTTTGACTCAAGTCGATGGGACTGTCGTTGTCGTAGGTTTTCTCTGATTTGGCAGAACCCGTCGACTCATCCGGCGTCCGGAAATCAGACTTTTCATTGGGTGACACCGCGGGATTTTGTTTCGGCGTTACGTATGGATATGTGTTAGGCCGAACACCATTCGCACTTTTCGGGATGAGACCTGCGGCAACATAAAGTAATTTGTACTGTGAACTCCTTGTCGTCATTTCTGACAACGACAGTAAACTGCAAGCTGCTTCTCGTTCCAACGACTCCGGATCTTCTGAAACAAATATTACAAATCAGATCACGGTATTTACGAAAGATCCCTTAAAAGCTATTTATTTCTAATTGTAGTCATGCAAGTTAGTCAAAAAGTCTATATTTCAATAGTACGAAATCATCAACCAACGTCAAAGTGTCTGTCACTGTAGGCAATCAAACACAGAATCTTAAAACCTACACTACGGCTTCCTGACAAAATTAAAATGGAAAAAAATTCTTAACCAATCGAGGATTCGAACCTGGGTCGTACAAAACGGCTGAGTCAATTGCTGATCAATTGCTGATCAATTGCGTCGCAACTGACCTCCATTCGTGTCGCATTACGTACATAAAACTATGGCTTATCAACGAAATTATCAGTTAATTAATTTTATCCCAATTCGTTTCAAACTGAGAGAAATATTTCTCTCTCTCTCTCTCGTTCTCCCCCGGACCGTTGAACTTCCATTACTACTCTTTCCCGCTGGTTTCTGATAGTTTTTAAGACTTCCTCAACTATTTCGTATGGCATTCAAAAATCCTCTGAATAACTGCCAAACTCTACCGAGAAATATTATTATTTCCCATCGCTTTTCTACGGTCTTTTTCCAACTTATTTTTTGTTTTGAAGGAATTCGTGCTCGCGAAATCTTCAATCTATTTATAATTAGAGTACGGGCCAGTGACGAATTTAAGCATACAATTTGATGTTTGACCGAAATGTAACACCGAAACGGTTGAAACTGTGCCACTGTGAACGGTAAACAAGCCTCTTGGCGTTAACTACGAATGGTCACTGGTTGTCGCTCAAAGGTTTGACTATTCTACCTTCCTTTGAAAGCTTTTCAATCTCACGTTGACGGTCTCTTGGTCTACAAGTTAATGTTCACCTTCGTATAAGTATTGGAAGTGTACTTCGAAACTCACCTGTAATTGCTTCTTCTTCATCTCCGCCATCGCTCTCATCCTCTTCCTCTTCCTCATCGTTTTCACTGTCCTCGTTTCCATCCTGTTTCATCGCCTGCTGTTTGACAAGTAATTCCTCGTCAATATTTTCGGCTTCGACGGTCGTCGGAATGGGATGAATGTTCAGTTCCATGCATTTCTTGTAGTGAGCCTTACTCTTCATGTGTTTCGTTAGGTTACCCTTCGTTTTGAACGAGAAAGTGCAATGCTTGCAGGTATACGGTCGAACATCCGTGTGCGTTCTGATGTGTTTTTTCAACATGGACGGTTTCTTGCACCTGATGCCGCATTCCTCGCAGACATATCTTCCCCGACCTATAAAATAAATATTCCTGAATACTCAGGGACTGGTGAAGACGGGGAGTGCATCTCTTGTACACATCTTAATATATTTTTATGTGAACGGGTAACTATCTAAGTGGACTCTATTTACGTTCACTGCTTTCTGTATTGCATAAATTACGCAGTCATTTTTATGTATGCAACACTTGAGATCATAGATGAAGATGACTCGCAAATACGACGGAAACACAAACAAAACCGATGTTTTTCTCTTACGTGTCATTTCAGCCGAAATACAGAATGTCAAATATCAAAGTCTAAAATTGTGTGCCAAAAGTTTAAAAAGAAATTTAAATAATCAAAGATTTGAGCTAACCTCTGCCTCTGACGTATGTGTAGTCTTCGTTGGACTCGTAGCCCCCAGCGAAAATCTTCACCCGTTTGAGGGGCGGTTCCGTCGACCAGGACACATTCTGAAAGAGAAGGAAGTTGCCGGATGAAATTTGAATATTTCTGGAACCGCAACAGACACCTGTACGGTGCCGGTACTAACCTCTGATTGTTCGTTCTTTCCATCTTCCTTGACCGACTGCTTATCAACGCTTTTCAACCAGGAAGAAGAATGAGTGACGATCCCTCCGGAACTTGACGATTTGTACTTATCGGCGATTGTGTATGATGAGGAACGATGCCGGCTGTCGTAGTGAGCCATTGCCTTCGCGGGCGTCAGGCCCAGTAGACAGGGTTCCGACTCGGAATAGACCTGTTAGGACATTTCATTAGTTGTGTTCGCATCGCGTAAAGATACCGAACAAGTGCAACAGCTACAAGTTTTTACCTTCCAATTTGAATACATTGAAAGCTTCGGGTACTGGGCGGATTGAACGACATACATGGGCTGGGGCCTTGAGATGGTGCAGTAGTAACTTCTGGTCGAGCACTTCAACCCCAGGTACGTGTACGCGTGTCCATTGAGAAACAACTGGCCGTAGCTCTTCTTGGGTCTCGGTGTTTCCGGGCTCACTAGACTCAGTACCGTTGGAGTGATGCCCTGGTGCAGTCTTTTCGGCGTGAAAGAGCCCGGTCTCAAAGGTAATGAAGTAGGCCGCAGGAATTTCTGGCCTGCTTCTTTCTTACTACCCGCATCGTCCCTTCTCGACTCGGATATATCCATTTCTGGAGCACTTATTTCTATTTTTGGTATTTCATTTGGCACATTTTTTGTTTGATTGGAAGAACTCAGTTTCCGAACTGATATAAGGGAAGACACTGTTGATTTGAGTTCTTTCGTTTTTTTCACTTCCTCTTTTTTCACAATGTTGTCGGTCACTTTGGAAGGCAAAACCGTCTGCGGCCCAGGTATACCAGGCACGTAGGGTATCTGCCTTCCTCCATGAACGATGGTCAGGATGCCGCCGTTGTGAGTCGTGACCGCCGTATCGTACGTTTCTTTACCGTTGGCCCCGGTCTTGTACGCAGGAATTGTGGCCATTTCAGAAAAGGTTTGCGGTGGAACAGTCATGTTGGGCGTTGGCACTCCAGGAACCGCCAGATTAGGGGTTGATATATTTGGCATCAGAGGCATTAAGAGTTTCGTTGTGTCCGGATAATTTAATATGTTTGGTATTTGAAAGGGATTCGCTTGAGCGGTGCTAGCAGGTACGTGTACAAGGGTGCCTCCTCCGGAGTGCAGTCCCGTTTTGGCTATCGTCACGAAAAATTTCGAACTGTTCTTAGCGGCGGAGTCGACCGGCGACTGTGGATTCGGATTCGACTCGATTCGCATCGTCTTCGTCTCTCCACAATCTAAAATTTTCACTTCTCCGCCGAACATGTTCAACGATGGTTTCATTGGATATTTTGATAGTTCCTCAAGAGATTTTAATGTGGCAGAAGGGGAAGACGATGACCTGTTTACCGGTTTTGTCAGACCGTTCGACGGAGACATCGAGCACGGCAAAGAAGACGTGGACAGTCGCCGATTTCCGTAGGTTTGAGCATTATCTGGCGACGTCGACTGAGTCCTACGCTTCTTCGGTGGCGGACCGACTTCACTCTTGACGTCGACCAGAGGAGTCGTACCTAACAGTGGTCCGGGCGATAAGTAAGGAGCTTCAACACAGGTCACTTCCCTATCGGGACTACTGCGGTCGGTGCAATAGTACTTTCGATGAATATTAATGTCCTCGAATGTCAATTTGCACTTTGAGCACTGGAAAACTTCTTCTGTATTCGACTGTAGGATTTCCGCCACAGCTGTCTGTCCCAGCTTGCCTTCCGCTTCCCGCGATTTGATCAGGATTTCCTTGATCACAGAACCCCCCGAATTCTGATATACTGATTTCTCATCTGAATCTTTCTTGGTTAAATTTAAAGGTTGATATGTGTGATTATCCAAATTGACTTCTGGTTTCAGATATGACATGTTATAATTAGCTCCGTCGTTTTTTTCCGTCTTCAACAATGCCAAAGCCAATTTCGATTTGCTGTCCTCCTGCTTCTTCAAATCCAAATTATACTTTTGATATGGGTCCAAATTTGGTGAGGACACCGTTGACAACGGGCTCCCGACTTCTTTATCCCGGCTGTTTTGCCTCTGCAGAAACTTCTTCGTCCACTTGGGCTCCATTGTTTCCACAATCGCCTGATTGTCGCTTATTATTTTGGAAATGTGTTGATTCAAAAATTCTGGACTCGGTGGAAGGTTCTTGGCTCCGAAAATGGGCGACTGAATCCCAGGTTTTGCCTGATCCTTCGCACTTGGTATTTTCAGGCTCGGTCTCTCTAGCTTTGTGTCCTCCTCGACTTTCTTCTGTTTCTCCATTATTCCCTCGTGAATTTTCTGTTTGATTTCAGAATTCGTCAACTCTTTCTCATCCTGGTAGAGAGTTGCCTTGTGAAACTTTGGCTTGTAAATTTTGCACTGATTATCGTTCGTATCGGATTCCGAAGCTTTGGTGGGTTTTGTCGCGAACGTCTGGGAGACAACGGGCGCGGGAATCAACGCTCTTCCTTCTACATCTATGGCATTATTTGGCGACAAGTCTGTCTGATTGGATAAAGAGTCATCAGACAGTTCTTCGCCGCTATCACATTTTTCGCTTCCCGTCTGCCCTGTTTCTCCCGTTTTGAAACGATGTGCCTGAGATCTGCAGTGCTTGTACAGGTTACTCTTCGTCTTGAACGCGAATCCGCAGGGTGAACAGGGGTAGGGCCGTTCGTTCGTGTGAGCACGAATGTGCTTCTGGAGAACGGATGGCTTCGCACATGCAAGCTGACAGTATGGGCAAGAGTAACGACCCGAATTCGCAGACAGGGACACCTCGAACTTTTTTCCTTGCGGAGAACGAGTCCTTTCTTGCTTGGGCGAACACGGTCGAAATGGCGAGACCTGGCCCACGTCCGAGACTTTCCCGACCGGGCCTTTGGACTCGTGTCCGCCACCATCATTTTTTAACACACCTATGTCTAAATTACACTTATTTGATATCCGTTCGATTATGCTTGGCACTAATTCTTTGTTGCACGGTTCCACCGTGGATTTTGCATCATTCACGAAACCATTTTGCGTTTTGATTTCCGCTTTCTCAGTCTTGGCAATGCAATCGGATATTCCAGCGATTTTCTTAAATTTCTTGTGGAGGTAATTGTCGTTCGATTTCTCGACATCTTTCTCTTTTGGTAGTATTGGCGTAAACTCGGGAACCCTGTTGGCTGGCTTGATAGATGACTGATTGGTGCAGTCCTTGATTTCTGAAAATACAAACCATACTAGGCTGTGACCACTTTCATATCAAGTCTGGAGAGGATGACTCTCATATTCTGTCTCTCGGGCAAGTAAAGAAACTTTGGATTTGACGAAGGAATTCACCATTATTAACCTGGATTTTCTGTATCCCAGGAATCGACCCCCTATCAGGGGCCCCTTATTAATGTTGGTTCCGGGCATACAAATAAAATTCTCGACGTAAAAATGAGAAATTTGGTATCCTTAATGGTATCCTTAATGTAAACAACCTCCGAATATTTAAAGAACCTGAAAGTATGCAGAGGTGACGTTTTCTTCAAATGGGAACGAATCAACCGTAAGAATTACACTTAATTTGTTACTCTTTATTTAATTGTCGGTTTCCGGGAACAATTTCTCGCGGAGATGAAACGAGAATTAAATAATCGACCTAGAGCGTATACCAGTTCTTCCTTTTGTTTCCGACACTTAGACGCAGAACTTTTCTTCTTGCACAGTCGATGCTACGTAAGTCGAATTACCTGTCGGCTTCGTGGCCGAGTCAACTCTCAGGCGTAGATTAATTTAGCCATTTTAAACCCGGTCGAGCCGATATATCGAAGCGTGATTCGTTGGTGAGGTAAATTACGAACACAAAAAAAATGGTAGCACTCTAAAGTAGACAAGTTCTATAAAGTGCAATCACCCGAATCAAATCTTACGGAGCCGTAATTGCCACGGCATAGACGGGTAGGCAGGCATAAACAACAACAACAACGATGTGGCCAATATTGACGTTAAACGAAACATTTGCGGGCCAACTTTCTATTCCTGCGATTCAATTTATTGGACTGTGCATTCCGTTTAATTTATAAAAATATAAATATAAGAATAATTCCTTGCTTAGGATTTTGCCCAGTAATCTATTTGAGTTTCAGATGACCTTTTGATTGTTTCGTTAGGTCATATTTTCTTAGAAAACGTTTAATCGGTTCTGTGACGAAAAATTAACCCTAACTCATGTGGCACCACAACAAAAACAATCAGTGGAGACTACTTTTTCCGATGTTTGGTGAGCGTGGTTTTCCGCGTAGGACGCGAGTTTTGCGAGAACGGATCTTAGCTAACACCTCGACAATGTTGTGCGAAATAAGTCTATTATGCAATAAAATAGAGAGAACAGCATACCCAACCACGACCTAGCTTAGAACTATGCACTACCATACGCTACGTAATGTACGAACAATTGATTCTGTACGAAACAGTTATACTGAAAAAAATATCTAAGGATTGGTTCCTATAAGCATACGTACGGAAATTCCGTGTACGTTTCACTGCAGTACCAATTGTAATACTCAACCTACATTTCAATTTTTGCTCGCTTCATTAATGTCAATCTATTTATAGTAATGAACTGCTAAAATCAAGAAAAAATAAAACCAAAGAAAAAAGAAAAGAACTGGTGATTAAGAAAGCCATGATTAAGTGATTGTGCTTGAAAAAAAATCACAAATGGTTAAAGAACAATCCCAGAAATATTTGAATCTGTTATGAGAAGTGCTGTATGCATAAATTATTTCTACTAATCTCAATATCAACAGGATCTGTCAATAAACATTTATTTAAACCCATTAAAGTTTTCGAGTTAAATAACATGAAAACAAATTCTTTTAATAACTTACGTAACTTTATCGGGTGGCAATATCGACAAAAGAGTTACGTTGAATTATTATAAAATATAGATAATATATACATCATTAAGACACATGATTTTTGGTTTGGGTATGGTCGTATATAATTTACAACAACACCGAAGTTTCCAGATCTACATCCTTATAATCAATCATGTAATAATTCTCAAAGTAAAATTTTCACTATACCCGTAATAAATCCGTGGCATTTAAAAGTCTGGGACCAGCCCAAATCCGGAAAAATTAGTTCTGTGGACACACAAAATAATTTTCCTGGAACGGAAAGTCACCATCATTGACTGGAAAACCTTTTCGGTTGAAGCAAAGGAAACTTTTGGGTAAAAGGCGAAAGGCAAACAGCTTTCGATAATGACATCCAAATTTTAGAATTGGAAATGACAGAACAATGGGAATCTCCCTTTGCCGGGGGTTTATTATTTACCTTTTGTCTTTTCAAAGGCAAGTGCTTTCTTAATGTGAGCAGAATTCTGACTTTTTACAACTGTCCCTGAAACAAAAGAGAAAAAGAATGCATTAGAGTGTGTACACCGCTTTGAAATTTAAATGCAACTATCGAGTTCTCTGTTGAAATCAGCAGCGACATGGCCGAGAGCAACAGTCGACAAGGGTTGAAGGGTGTGATGTAGAGAATTTCACAAGTCAAGTTTTCATTGTTACCAACCACTGGTGAGGATCGCTTTGGTGTGTTGCATTTCATTTAATTTAAATGGATAATCTAATTCAATCTATTTATTAAAACCGGCAGAATGAACAAGAATATTAATAAAGAGAAACATTCATTACCTGCCGGGGTACGTTACATGTAAAAGAATTATCCGATTGGACAAAATAGTTACAACTGAAAGTGATTTACTATTAATTTTAAAAATGTTACGCAGTTACAAGGACAATCTCATGTTCACTGCATTGCAGCTGGTTACATAAATACGGTGGAACAAAGACATTCACTTCGTTTGAAATCGATTGCACCTCAAAGAAATGATTTTCGTTCGTCATATGATCTCAACAAGTTGAACCGTATATTTATTCACTAAACAATAGTAAATTCATATGTGCTGATACGAGCATGCTTAACTTTATTTATGTTTAAGTAATAAAAATCTCTTTAAGCTACGTTAGGGAAACATAAAATTTTTAAATGGGAAAATTCACTTTCACCCTTTCTTCCGAGCCATGTTTTTCTGCAACAAGTTACGGTACGTACTAGTTCGAAAATGTACTATTTTATTGAAAGCCGACAACGAGTACAAATTTACTCAATTCGCTACCTCGGAGTCGAAATTTACTTGTCTTATTACTCAGGTGCGAGACGTTGATTTGTCTACTTGTCAACGACAGAGATATCTTTCTTATCAGAGAACCCGTATCATGTCGAAAATCAATGAGTCACACTAAGTTCTAGAGGCCCGATAGTTTTATCTAGTGGAAAAATAAGATATTCAAAACAGTGACATATACTCGGGAACTTTACCTTCTGAGTGGTTGTTTAAGCGATTATTATTCAATATTAATATAAGAGTTGCAAAAAAACACCAACAATAGTCAATTGAACAACTAAACGCGTTGCTTTGGAAGCTTTGAAGCCTAAGAAGTTTTAGCAAAACGGATAAAGAACACTTGGGGTAGACACAGGCTTGACCCTGAGCGGTTCTGCAAAGATCCTGGCTGAATGATTAAGTCAAACTTTCCTTAGGGCAAAAGGACACGATTGATCTCGCACTTTCCGTGCTGCACAGCTGGATCATTCGAGACTGCACCTGCTGACGGTTGGTCTCGCAAACCTTGAATTACTCTTTCAATTTACCAATGTCAGGCAGGAGGCAGATATTTGAAATATTTTTTCTTCGCCGGCGACCCCATACCTATACCATCAATAGAAGTGCATTGTTTGTTTTGGTTTTTATTGAAACAACCCCAATACCGTCGTTTGAAGACACAGTCTCTGGCTGTCCGACGCCAGTTATTACAATTGTGTGCACGCCTTCGGTGATTCCCCTCATCGTTATAATTTTAGGTAGACGAGTGGTTAGCAGGTAATTCAAAATACGATTTCAAACACACACATTTGTGACGATGATGACGACTGGTAAAACGAGAATGACACGTTTAACAGTTTGTTTAAGGTATCCCCTCGGTAAAAAAAAAACCAACACCCAACGCTGACAGTTTTCATGTTGTTTATCCATTCTGGCAGAACGCTTAACCGCATCGACGAAGAACAATTAGCAGACGATTCAGACGCAAGTTAATATTGATTTTAGCAGTTTTTTGTACTATTTTCGAAGAACCAAACCGACTGTGACCCCAATGTATAAATTAACAGACAATAGTTGACACAGGCAGACCCAATGGTCTCGGTTCGCGACTGGCCAACGCCATGCTTCACACGTCCACCATATCAACAATCAGGACAATAGCTGCAGTTTCGCAAAAGCGTTTTCCCCGAAAGGTTATGCACGGCTGCGCAAGGTCTTCGTACACCGTGGACTCCAAGTAAAAGCACAAACCGAAAAAAGCAACACGTGGTAAATCAGTCGGAGTCATGAAACCCTGCCATGCCAAAGAAGAGAGGGCGGTTAAACGGATGGAATAGTATAAACAACAACCCAATTTGCACGCACATCCAGTCTCGAGTTCACGATATATAATGACCATCCGGCGCCAGTCCGACTGAATTTTAATCTTGTCGTCACCTGGCAAAGAAGCTGCCTGGTTTTAACTTCGAATATCGATGCATTTCCATGATCTCGGTGCGTGAGATGATTTGAACGTAGAACCCGGTGATTAGATACCGAAACCCGCATGCGGACCTTAGAAAACAATGCAAAAAAAAAACGAAAAGAACCAAGACAATGAACTAAATTATTATAGAGTACACATGTCTTACTACTTGTACAAGTTCAACCATCAAATGACCCGATGCAACGGAGAAGATTTGAAAATTAAAAATTTGAACCCAGATTCCGTGACGTCTTAGGGACTTCTATAGTTTAATATTCAAAACGCATAGGACAGACTCCAACGTGATATTTTCGATGGGCCCATGGTGTAAGTTGAAGAGTAGTTTTGAAACTGGCAGCCGCCTTTGTCCGATAGCACGAGGGCTGAAAGCAGGTACACGATCCGTTTTAAGTAAAACCTACTTCAACAGGCTCCAGCGGCCACGCACAAAATGGTCTTCTTCACCTGAGCAGACAGACCGAGGAACTTGGCTGCAGCCTCATCTTAAGTTAATGAAGCGCAACGAACTTTGCTCAGAACCGGCCTTCACGTGACGTCACTCCAATGATAAAACCTTATCGCTTAATTCCCGAAAAAGACTTTTCTTCGTTGTGCTTTGCCAGCGAGCTGAAACAGTGAAAGCTTCGGTTCGAGACACCAGAGACGGAGACCATAGGGTCAGGGAAACAGGGAAACACGCGACCTGGCGTGAGCCACATCCAACCTCGCTCATGTCTCCTTCTCATGACGATCATGAGTAGCCCACATGACCGGCAAGTTTTACAGCGCACCAAAGGAAAATGACAGCCTTCAGCTTGCTGAGAAAATTAAGGTGATTCAACCGATAATGATGCCCTGACGGGTACGCAATCGGAGCACTAATCACACCGACCGTGGTGGCAGGTTAGAGATGTGACTAATAATCGACCACGGCCATATGCGTCAATCGGACATGTCATTAGACAACGCAAAGAGCAACCACGATCGAAATGAGCCTTTTCCTCGCGAGTACGTCCGTTGTGTGTGGAAGCCCTCCGGGGCAGGGATGGAAATATATTTTCGACCGATTTCTTCATCTCCTAGAAAATCAAAACCGGATTGATCGTTGACGCATGCCATTTTCTTGACGAGTGTGCACAGGTCCGTTGCAGTGGGGGCCGGATGATTTCATCAGTGGCCTTTAACTAGTTATGGTCCGAACGACCGAACTACCCATTGGGATCTCGCTGGCAGACAGGTGTAATAATGACTAAGACCCACTGCATTTCCTACTCACGGCGAGAGAACAGAAATTTCTACTTTCTGCGCACCACCTACACTTTTCCTTCGTCTTTCTTGGTGGAATTTTCAGTGTGCAGTGAAGGTGATTCATTGGCAACGTCTGAGAATACATGATAATTTGTCTTTGCGCATTGATCAATTGCGCCTAATAAAGGAAGGCATGATCTATTAATGGAAAAATAAATAAATGAATGCAAAATAAGTAATGGAAAAAATCACTGGCAAATGAAAGTCGTTCCGTCCTACGTATTCGTGCACCTTTCCTCTGCGATATTGGACTAACTCCACTCATCGGTAACTCTCAGTACTTTCCAACTCTCCTTTCTGCTACCATTGAAACCTAATATTCCTTATTAACCTTCTGCAACATCTATTATACCACTCCGCCCTATTTCCTACATTTCACTATTTGACTATTTACTATTTTTTCCTTTAGTTTTTAACATTCGTTTCTTCGTTTGTGTGGACGACTATTTTATTACTCTAACGTATTTTTTTACAACATAAAATTTTTATCTTTCCTTTGTCTCTCCGATCACGTAGAGACTTCCACGTAATAAGTTTCCCGTGAACTCTTTCTCCATCTCTCTATCTTTCTCTCTCTCTTTATCTCCCTTATTCTCTCTCTTTTCATCGCTCTCAGAGAGATGTTTCCTCCTTTTACTTTTTCCCAAGTAGCGACATGCCCATTTTCCTTCTCAGAGCTTTTATTTTCCCTTTTCCAGGGATCCTGCCGAGGATCGATCCTGTTGGCTCTTTTATTTCGTTTCATCCACTCACTTCATTTTTATTAAATTTCCAGTCATCGAACCTAACTTCCCGATATCACCCGTGGGAGTTACAACCAGTAAATTTTCATGTGTCATTTGCACAAATTACCATATTAGTGGTGATTTGATAACGGATTCGAATCTTCCCTGCAAGGTAATGAGTTTTCATTTTGGGAGATCCAAATCTCCCCGGAAAAAACCTTTGTTCCCTCATATTGCGACTAAATGCACAATACTGTGCGACCTGCAGTGAAATGACTACGTTGTAGTGTAACCTACTACTGTTATGTGGTTTCGACTTATTTATCCGCACATATACGCAGCAATATATCGGATAATGTTATATGACACGTGGAGATACATACTAGTCTGCTGATACACAAAACACTCTGATCTCATGTTGTCAGGTAATCTCGGTGTACGCTCGGTTACTGTAATTTATCCGCGGCTACAAACGCTCGAAATAAGTTCAAATAGAAATCAGGTTCATGTCGATGACGCCACGGAAAAAGGTTCCGGAATTTTAACGCAATTTACACGTGAAAGCAATGCTTCTCACGTGGAATAACTCCGGTTCAATTTTTGTAAACAAGTCAGTGCGCCCAAATCTCCAGAGAACTCAACCGCCAGATCCCAGCTCGGGTAGAAATATTAAAATTTGGGTAGCCCACAGGCAGAGCGGAAATGGTGGACATGGGCCCCGTTGCTTTTTTTCGTTTTACGTGATTCGAAAAAACATACAATTAAGTCCTTAAGAAACGGTTATTCCAGTCAATTTTTTACGCGTTGCAAGCCCTAGATTGTCTTTTCCGTGGATTTCTAATCTCGACGAGAACAACTTGAACGTATTCCGCGATACCGAACAGATTTGATGAGAGACGAAGATGACTGTCTCTTATCAAGGAAGCCTTTGACTCACGCACGAATATTTTACGCAATAAATTATTTATAAGTGAGACTTCCAAAGTGACACACCATACGAAGAAGCAGAAGGACAGTGACAATGCAAGTGACAAAAATACTAAGGTAAAAAAGGGCCGCGAGAAAAGTACCAAAGATAACTCGAATCCAAAACTGAACTGGCGAGTAAATTTTAGAATAATTTTGATTTACAGGTTCGCGAAGTCAAGGAAGTTCATTTATACCAAACCACCTGTGAGGTATATTTCAGTCAAATATCCTGAATGAGGCGATTGCCTCGAGACCCAAGGTGGTGAAAAAAAGCCAAATCATTCCAACGGGGAGGAGGAAGAGGAGGAGGTACCACTACCTCGTACGGTACGAGTAGAGATACGAGTACCTCATCGAATGACTAAATTTGCAACGAGCCTTGTAAATGCGAAACGTTTCTTAGAAACCGCACCCGAAAACCGGTAAATGTGACGAAATGATCTTCTAAGGTGTTTTCCACGGTTCCACCAGAACCGACCGAATCCATAATGTGAAGAAATTCCTCGAGCTCGATATTTTCTATTCGTATAAAGAGGCTGGAACAGTTTTGTGCGTGCGCTTTTTCTACGTCGCTCTAAGTCCGTGCGTCTGAAAAACAAAACGGAAACCTATTCTTTTCCAGGGAAATCCTACTCAAAATGTTCACACAAAACACTCGGTCGACGTGGAAATTTCGACTTAGAAAAGTTGCCTAACCATTAATCGACGGTTCCTGGAACGTAAACAAACAAGTTTGTCAGACCTCTTCGTTCCTCGAAATAGTTCTTGTCAAACTTATCGTTCGTCACCATAAGGAAAAAATTGGGAAATTATAGGAAGGTGCAGAGACCTTCAGAATGTGAAAGCAGTCCACGTCTCTCGTGAACATTCACTCGTTTGGTCTTCACATCTTTCAACAGGGACGGTTGCCCCGAATTCCGAAAACTGTGGCAGAACATCCTCATCGCCAAGCAAAACCACCATCCTCTTCTACTGTAGGGTGTTAGAACAAGTAATTAAAGACTGGTCGCGCAGATTACGTTTCATTGAAAATCAGACGAGGGTGAAAAATTCACTCAGAGTTCGGCGCCAGACAGCCTGCCTTGCTATTTACCCTCCGGTAGTCTGCCTCAATAAAGAAAGACAAAGAATACAAAAAGGAGAAAAATACAGAGAGAGAGAGAGAGAGGGGCAAGGTACGTAGGGGAGTACAAAGACCCAGAAATATCAGCCAGAAAAACCTGTACCTGTGCCTTGTTCCATTTCGTCTCTCTCAAACGGTATCGACAAAGGAGGTAAAATTAAAAAGTCGTCGTCATCGTTGTGCTAACAATCCCGTCAAACGTCTACTACGAATTTAAATTTTTTGTCATCGTTAATTTCTTCTTCTTCTTGTCGTTCCCCTCGCTATTCCACGGACCGTGTCTGGCAACCACCTGAAATTCACCTTAAATACGGCGGTACGGCGGCATCCCATTTCTTCGCCGAGTCACGCAGGCTCATTTCATCGCACAAAGAAATTTCCCTTGGTTAAAATCAGATTAATTCGATGGCTACGCACCTAGAAGGATTCACGCCATGTGAAACTTGTCCGATGAACGGTAGCAAAATACTTCAACGGCCCGAAATGAGTTTGACTCGTTGCAATTTAGAGTTCAAGAAGCTGACGATTGACCTCAAACAGTAAAATGCCACCCACAAATTGGTGAGTGTTTGTCGTGTGTGTGTGTGTATGTGTGTGCGTGAATGCAAGCGCATGTGTACAGGAAGGCGGCAAGAGCCGTGAATTAAAATTGATGTGACTCGAAAGCAAAGTTCACATCATGAACCCGGGGAGTTTTTGTACGAGTGCCGCTTGCAACTCCACCACCATCTTCTTTATACTTCACAGTAACCACGTCGAGAAAAAAGGTTTCCGACTCAAAATGAAAATCAGTTAATTCCAACGACTCCATCACATCTTTTATATGTCAGTTGCATTATTGAGATCGCATTTAACGGGGACGCTACAAAAATGAACCCTTCAAAGGATGTGTTCTTTGAAAGGATGTAGGAAAAGTCTGAAGAAAAATCGAATTAAATGAAAAAGAAGGACTAGACGTTTCGAAAAGAGAAAAATACCATGTTAAAAAGAATGTCTCTCCTAAGAATTTCTCAAAGGCAAAATTCACAGTGCCGTAACTATGCACGAGAACACAAAAAGACGGAGGAAATGCAAGTGTAAAATTCAGTCCTTCCAAAACTAAAAGTTGATTACATTCTATTGGATTTAGCAGTTTCATCCTTGTCAGCTGTCCCTACTGCCTGATCTCATAACAGAACCTGTAAAAGGCTTTTCTCATTTCCACCCCGGAACTTGAAACGATGCAGGAAAGAAGTAGAGGAGTCAACCGGTGGAAGCAGGTAGTTCCTCATCATTCAGAAGAAAAGGAAACTCAAAGAAGTTAACTGTCCATCTGGACTGTGTAACACACCTCTCGGAATCGTGATCAGGTAGAAGGTTCAAGACCAATAAGATGGTGAGACCGTTGAAATTCTTTAAGGGAAGATGAAACACCTGCCAAAATACCTAAAGCGTGCCTCGAAATTGTCTTAAACGGGTCAGCCTCGGCTAAGCGCAGTGTTCCAGTCGCGTGCCTTCCTCAAATGAATGGTAGTGGCAAGGGTGTCCCACGTTAAGGGATCTTTTCTTCCGACACGTTTTAGACCACAATTTTCATCTCATTCCGACATTTATTTTCAATTGTTATGATTCGAGTTCAGGTTGGCTTCGTTTCTTGTTACACTTCCCCACTAATTCTGCGACAAAGCCAATATCTTCCCTCTTGTCTCATTACTGACTTTCTTCGAGTGTCTTGAGGGCACGATTTCAAGTATCTGAATCCCTGCATTATTCCGTCATGCCATTATGTTCCTCCAAGTCTGACCTGATTTTAGCATTTGAACCTTCGGCTACTTTGATTTCTCACGTCCTCCAAGTATTGAGCAGTTCTTTATGTTCTCATGACTGCCAGCCATTTGACTTTGTTATTCGTAACAGTTTTCCACGTCTTCTTGTTGTATTCAATAATTAAAATTTCTAGTGCTAGGCTACCCGCTTCTCCGATCTCATTTCTTCAACTTAATTCAATCTCTGAGATAAGAAGAAATCTCCTGCATTACCCTAGACTGACGTGTTCATTTCTTGACCTGAAAGAATTCTGCTCCTAAGTACTCGAACGCTTTTCCTTCTCTTGATAGTGGCACCATCTGGTCTCTTGCCCTCTTCGAATCATCTTAAGCGAGGTTGTATCGTTATTATTTCCAATGTTTCTCTTCGATTCCCTTAATTTTTCCACATAAAATTGGATTGTACAATAATACAAAAACAACAATCAGGAAAACGAATAAGCACTAAAGTAAAACGACCGTGAAGATAAGCGACCACTAAAAAAATTGAAGAAAACTATAAAGCAGTCGAACAGTTTCACTAAGTATGTCGATATAAGTCACTTAACTGACTACCTCCTTCGCAATTAACATGTGATAACTTTTAATGGGAAACACTGGCAGACACATTGACGACAAGTTGCAATTGATACTTAATCATTCGTTTTCATCATGTGGAACAGAGAAGAAATATCCCCCTCCCACCAAAAAAACACACACCCATAGTAATACAAGGTAAGTTCGATTGGATTTTTAGCAACGCTTTACACTTCAAATACTAAAATACCAAAATAGTAAAAGTAATAAAGTTTAAAACCGAGTAACACTAAACGGAAATCAGAGTCTAATTATACAGATCACACTAACTTCCAGGTTCAACTACATTTTCTATCCAAATGTTGATAAATTCAGTTGAGATTGGAATACAAATAACAAAGTCCACACAACGGCGACAATCGTTTTTGTCGCGTGAAATTAAACAGTCTGAATTTGACATGGTAAGTTTTCCGATCAATGAGCCAAGGGTGGTTTGTCAATTGATTTACCTAAATAATTATTTGTTGCAAACAAATTTCTCCCCTGTAATTTACGTCAATGGCCCCCAGAATTTACTATATAGTAGTAGTACCTACGAGTTACGCAACTACCAATACATAGCGACACGACAATCCAGAAATTTCACTTCGTTTCTAATGTGGCACGGTGCTTCGCTATGTATCTCTACATAGAACCACCTTGGCTCTCATTTTCCAATTCTAACCGTTCCACCACTGGGTAAACAATTTTCAATTACCTCAATGTGCTTCGATCTGCACGTTCAGCGGCGACATCCACCTCTCGATTCACGTTTAATTTCTTTGAGTTTGATCTGATGCGCCCGGTCGTTAGTTAATAGCCCGAGAAATAGATATCTGCCCAGCAAAAGACCTTGGGTACACACTAATTGAACCTGCACTCTCACACCTCAAAATCCGACGTTTTGTGTACGCGAAGTTACCCTCCGGGCACTTGCAATACAAAACATTTGAAATCCACAAAGCTGGCGCCAGACGTAAAGAAGATTGATGTCAGACCGAACGAGAGAAATTCATACAACGTTAGAACAATATCAAATCGAAATTTTATTAAGAACGCGTGCAAAAACTCAATGAACTCAGCCCTTTCCGAATGAATAGTACGTGAACCCAAGAATTCAACTTCCCAAGTGTAATTTACGATCCGTTGATTATCGCATTATTCGACGTCCGTTGGAGAGCGAGGAAAAAAATCACTTTTATTAATCTACTGAACTGTATTGTCTGTGACTGCAGTTATGAATCTAGTCACAAGGTCGTCGTATGTAATCACGATCTCCAAGGTGCCAAGCAATACATCAACGGAACTTGAGGACGCCTATACCTGAGTCACCCGAACGCTCTCGTAACGGATAAATTGAGTAGTGGTACTCATTCGTCTTCTGCGACGGCATTGTCACAACACTTAAACCCAACGATTTATATTTAATTACGATCTGTAAATTCTCTCCGAAAAAAAAATTCGAAAAAAAGAATCAGTCGTCTGCTGTGAATTTTATAGACTTTATAGATTTCACAACGAATGACAACACATGAATTGGGAACTACACAAAAACGTAGTGCACACTTGTCTAACAACTGCCGCGACTTTGTGATAGGCCATCAAAAAAATTAATTAAGTATCCCTGCAGGTAAATTACACATCAGTCATTTTGTTCCAAATTCAAAGTTTCTATTCCTGCTGAAAAAATTAAAACAAAATACTCCTCCAGTCACTAATATTCGTAGGTTACAAATTACGTAGGAATACTAATTTCTCCCGTGAGGTGTAACGAGAAAGCGAAGGAGGACTTGGATTTGGAACTCACAGAAAAAACATTCTTGTCAGGAGCAATATGAAGAATCGCGAATGGATTACACCGGGGGTTTAGGGCGTTAATGAAATTTTCATCAAACCAAAAGAAAACAGCAAACAGAATTTGAAAGGCAGAACGTTTGACGTGAACGACACACACAACTTGCTTGTCAAACGTGTGGGGGCCCCAATATAAAACGTTTGACTCATCGCGAATACGTTTCAAGGATGACAGTAAAAGTTCGATTCATTAAAAGCAAGAGATCGTTCGCTAGAGCCCCGCAGAGCAAAAATAAGTTTGGAAACCGTGACAAGAAAACGCAGATTTAACGTTCATGCACCAGGAATTTGGGCTAAAAGTCAAGAGGTGAATGTTGACCCAGTCATCGCTTCCCAAACACAACATGTCGGCTTCGCTCTCAAGCAAAAAAAAAAAAAAAGGAAGAAAAGCCAAAGAATTTTCACCACTACGTTGACAAAATGCAAATTTTATGGTTGAGGCAAAGGAATTCAGGACTAGGACTGGATGCAACACAGCTAAAAACAGAAACATGCGGCCGGATCAAATAGAAATAGCAACCGGAAAGGGAAACGACATAAGCTTAAATTTTAAAATACATATGTTATTTTCCATTCTCTCCTGCTGGTGGCATTTCCATATTTCGATACCCGGGAAAAGTGTAATACAAAAACCAACAACGGGTTTTCGGAGAAAATCAGATTTCAATCCCAAGTTACATCGAGGTGGTTTGCAGGTTCACCACCCTCAATACGGGGACTTCTACCCCCGTTGGTTTCCTTATGCTCCACCACTTTGGACTATCCAACTCAAATTTAAAAACTTGTTGAAAACCACACAAGTTTTCCATTTCCCCCCCTCCCATAAAAAAAGTTACAGTTTGATAGTTTGGAAAAATCAGTCTGAAGTACCCGTCCCCGACTGTTACGAACTACTCGACGAACTCGACGAACGAACTCGAGTAAAGCGTTCCCACTTGACTCGTAACAATCCGTAAATTATTATATGAATCAATTTATTATTAATTAATGCAGACTCCCTGTTAGTACACCGCTTCGCCAATTTGGGAATGTTGCTCTTTTACTTTCATACATTTGGGACTTCCAATGCGGAAAGGTTCACGTGAGATCACAAATTCTCTCGGCGGGGCACGTTGCGGCCTTATGTGGCACAACACACCCGACCACAATAGATCAACGCGGGCTCTTATTTACTCTTTAATTCTAGTTCTCTACGTCGAATCTGCCACCTTAAACGAATTCATGCTTAAACCTGTTTGTGCAGACGTTTCCTCACAAACAATGCTAATCAAAATTCCGTTCGTCAAATCAAAGTTGAGATTCTTGTTTCGATCCTGTCGATAAGTTCCAGGTGCGTGTGACGGTGAAGCGACCGCAGATACCGATGATGTAACCCGACGAATATGTAATCCCGATTAAGCAGTGGCGTAACCTGCAAGTGACTCACGCAGTCACTACCGATCACAACCACAAATATTGGGGGACGACAGCTTCACGAGTTCGACAGGTATTCTCGGTGTGGGTGCATTGCCCCCACTCTCCTCCGGGACACATACCTTCTTCGATCTCTAACCCATAAACTTAAGGTATACCTTCGCAACCTCCTCGAAGTGCCCGTGTTTCGCTTCCGACAAAAATCTCCTGCGCCGAAGAAAGTTTGATTTCCCGGGAGAAATCTCGGACTGACACTCTCTCCGTCATTTTGAGCAGTTTCCCTAATTAATAAGTCACTCCAGTCGTCCTGTCAAGCGTTCCTTCCAGGAGAAAATATCAGTTAATCGGTTCTTGTCGACATCCGAGTTCGACCCAAGGAGCAGACCATGAAAAATATTCGACGTAAGAACAGAGTTGGAGAAGCAAAAACCAAGTTCATTCCAATCTGTATACTCCATGGCTTTGACCTGGAATACGGCCAAACATACCTGAAAATTTATTATTTTGGCACGTGCAAACACAAACCTATTCCCTCGTTAGCCTTCCCGCGGACACATTCATGATTTTCAGTGCAAATTCCAATTTGTTTGGTCAACATGGCCTACTCCATGTCGTTTTCCTCTCTCTCTCTCTATCACTCTGCATATAGCTACTTGATAATTTTGTTTAAATCAATTTATTGTTCGATTCCTAGGAATTCGACGATTGGTTCCTAGATGTGAACCCAAGTCGTCGCTACACGTAAAAAAAGACCTTTCGCTCGCACGCATATACACGTACAACCGAAATAAAAAATTTCGTCAGCAGTTCCCAGAAATTATTTTTGTTATTGTCGTAAATTAACATCTATCCGGGGAACGCTTGCCGTGGATTTCTCGGGAGTCAATTAATCACCCATTACAGCCCAACGACCTGAGGTGAAATAGAAAAAAAGGACTCAAAACCTGTGCCTGATCTCTATCGAACCTTTAATTTTACAAACACACCGACCCGCCTTTACACACAGTTCCCCCCCCTCCTCGAGCTAAACAGGGAACCCCCGACGAAGTAAAAATTTTGACAAATCAAGCAAAGTCAATTGTAACTTCTCGGTGGTAAGAATCATCAACCGTTTACCTTTCAAGTGTCAACTTGTCCAACTAACCTTCCCATAGAACCTGAAAGACCTGGACGCCATTTTTTTTAAAAGGGAAGTTTTCCTTGGTGAGCACGAAGCCTTTTCAGTTGGTCCCACCATAAGATGGTACCATTGTAACTTCTCTGCTTCGATGAGTGTGTCGAAATTTTTATATGTAACTATGTACATAGGTACACGTAACCGGTTGACTTCGTTTCTAATGACCAGAGATTCTCATCAGTGTTTCCAGAATTCGCGTTATGTAAATTTTGCTTTTTTTCCAGCGAATCTTTTCCTACCAGACGAACCCGTTCGACACGTGAACTTATCACAGAAGGCGGATGCGAGGGTCAGAATGTGACGAACTAGATTCTTACCTGGTCGGTGACGTTATTGATTTAATCATTTCTAATGAATTCAGTACGATTTTTAACAAAAACCAGATTGTACTCATTTTATTCGGAGGACCCGTGCATTAAACAGAACGCATTAAACGGCCATTTTAGCGTAGGCTTAGAACTTCAAAATTTTTGGAGCGGTTCAAAATTAAAATCCGTTTATTGGAATTAATAACTTTCCTTCAGCTATTAATCCAGTAACTGTAGCAAATTTCTGAATTTCAACAGCGTTAGTTACAAGTTCTAAAACTATTACATATAGTTACACATATAGTTCTCTTTTTATTAACTTCCACTTTATTTATTTCTGAATCTTCAGATACAAAGTTGTCCGACACATTCAGACCAGTGTGATAATTGTCGAATCATTCGTGGGTAATAAAATTCGCTTAGTAAAAGATTCAATTTTTTTTATTTTTAAATTGCTTCAATGAATGTGTTTTACCTAACTAATAAAATTAACTATCAAACTGTGATCTAACCAATGTATTAATCAACACGGGCAATACAACAAGGGTACCCCCAATGTCGCAGAATTAAAAATACTGTATTCTAAATAATGTATTCTAACACTGCCGAATTACCCCGAATTCGATACTGCTTAAAATATGAATTTGATCGCCACAATAAATAAATATCTACGTTAGTCTCCAAATTATCAATGTAATCCAATGCGAAAATTGCAAATAATATGATAAAATAATGGCAATCATTAGGAGTGTTAACCATTAGTCTTCGCATGAAATGACTACATAATTTACAATATAGAAATTTCCAATTACAAGTATACAAAGTGACGTCAATCCTAAGCTGACCTTGCCGATACTATTCGACTACGTTTTAGATACCCTATTTGTACTATTTCATTGCCAGTTACATCACTGACATTTGAAGAAGACACAAAATTGTCAAATACACATCGAAACCAGTGATATTACGTAACGTACACAGTATAAGTATGACCTATCGAAGCCTTTGACATACAACTTCCCTTACTTGTTACGACGATTTAAACGGTGTCAAACAGGTACTGATTCCTTGTAAGAGTTTTCACTGATATCACCCTTCTCTGGAAAATCCTGCTTCGATAATGCTTTTTAAGACGACATTTACAAATGTCCACTGACGATCAACTGATGAAGAGACAATCGGAAAACAAATTTGTACGACAAAAGTCACAATTAACAGTCCCTTCAATTGTTGTTGAAGGGAACTCCACTTGAAAACCTTAACTTTTCACTTCACGGTAATTTCACGAGTATCTGCTTAATTGTCTGCTTGACTTTCTCGAGCACTTATACAAACTTATTAAAAAGTTTCAGATTATGAGCCTGCACAAATTAACGCGGACCAAAGCTTGTCCTGACGATACCTAAAAACCGATTCAACTTCTATTTCAGTAATACATTGTAAATGGAATAACAATTGATAAGCTTATTATTACGTTGCGTAAACTCTTGTTTGACACGCGTCTACTCCTTCCGATTATTTAGTATAAGTTAAGTAATTAAAAATGTACCTTGTATTTTCTTTGAAAGCATGAAACAGACTTCGTTTCAATCCGTTTAGAGTACAATGTGAAGTTTCGCACCGATTCGAAAATTACATATTTACCTCTCGATACTCAACCCTACGCAATTCAAAAGTTTAACGCGGTTTTAACATTTTAAGAAAAGGCTTCGAGAAGTAAAATTTCTAATTTCCAAATTACCCTGCGGATAATCCTTCGATGCTTCAAAGTTCAACAGTAACATGCTTTCGATGAAAACTCAAATCGAACGTAACTTTATTCCAAAACTTTACAGTCATCCTGAAACTCCCGGTCGCGTAAATGCGTGCTCCGTGTAACTGCATATTACGATCAAGCACACATTTAATAGAGTACAACAACCCACAGTTACATCTACTCCATTTACTATGGCGATTCACGTGAATTATTTCCGATAAAAAAATTTAACCACTTCAACCTGAGGCTCAGGTACTTTTCAGATTACCTGGATACAGTCCTTTACTTTCATTATCGAGTAATGACCATTCACTAATGAGTGGATACAATACTTTTACCCCGATTCGGTAGCAATTGATTTTCTTTGGCAGAGTTAAAATATTTCAAGCCTGACGGTTACAAGGCACCGTTAATTTATCAACGGTCAGTCGTAATGATTGGTGCTATAAAAATATTACGTAAGTCTCAAGTAATTCCACCTAGAACCAGATATTCCAAAATCACATTGATTTCACATGACGCCTTCCATAAGGGTCATCCATTCCATGCATTTTATTCATGTATACACGTGAGTTTGATATTTGATTTTCATTAAGATGCCACTGAAGTGTAATATACTGATTTATCGCAAATATTACACATTAAAAACTTTGTAAACACGAGTAAAACATCTTAATCGTTGCGGTGAATTTGATTTCACGTGCCAGCAAAATTTTCGTAAAGTCAATGCCCAGGGGGACAGTGAAAACATTTAAACTAATCAAAGTAACCTATTCTGTTCGAAAAATTTCACCTAAAGCCTCCGATAAAATTGAAACTTGTTAACAATTCTTCAATACGTCAATTGTTACGAATTTTTTCTTCGCCGTCATCCTGGTTTCCTAAAATACACGCATAAAAAGTTCCGATTTACCTATAACAATAAAAACTCGATACTAGACTTCTTTATTTCGCGACTCGGATTGCTAAAAATACATGTAAACAATATAGAAAGAAAGCGATTGAAACCGGGAGCTCGTTGTCGTGCTGTACCAACTTCAAGGAAATTCAAGAGCAAGGTGAACGGTACCTGAGGCGTGGCATCCAAACAATTGCTTGGATGCATTTGTTAGAGCAGTACCTAAAATACCGGGAATTCAACGAATCTGCCAAGTAAGTATTGATTCCGTTCGAGACCCAATGAAATTACCCGCATTTTGAATGAAAAACCGCACATCCTCCATGACAAAAACCAAGTCTGACTGAGGTTATCCCTACGTATTGACCGCACTTTGAATTCAGGCATATCTAGCCGAGAATAGAGAAACTTATTTTTCGCTTTCGACTTTTTTTTTACATCTGGTCATTTCCGCCCATGCAACGCCCCTGCGATAAAATTCCCGGTCCGTGGACCCAGAAAGACGTATTTCTCCTGGAAATGCAATAAGAAATACTTGGAAACTCGGACGGAAGCCCCTGGACCGGACCTGATTTACGTTAGAGAACAAGGAAAAAAAAACACGGACCCGCAACAAACACGACCATGAGGACGTGTCGGAAAAAGAAGTAGAAGATGGTGAAGCCTCCGACTAATAGGATTTCCACAGTTATGATTGGATTATGACACACGGTTGAAATTCGTTTTCGGGGTGGGACTGGCATTCCCTTCCGAAAAACCTGTTCTGAATGACACTTTACCTGAATTCTTCGGAACCGTGAAAATCGAAAGAAATTATGCCTTCTGCCTTAAACCATCTTGATAATGGGATCATCAAGGTCGAAAAGGCAAGGTGTCCAGTAACCTGAGAAATGACTCCTTCGTTTTGGGTTATACGGACAACTCTTTTTTAGGCGCGATTTCATACGACCGTACACCAACAAGTACTCCTCCGCCTGTATTGTGTCATTATTCACATGCTTATTATTATTATTGTAGCACTTTAGCAGAAATTTTATTGTTATGTCTGTCAGTAACGTTCATTGATAAGGGGTAGGAAACGTGTATGGCGCTTGTAGTACAAATACCATCAAAGTGGCTCCCGATTGTCATTCTCAAAATGACTCCCCGCTCACACTTTCAGTCCATTGTTTTCTGTGTGTTTTTTTCATGATCTCCGTGGAGTAAAAACTACGACCTGTCACCAAAATAAGGGTTCCTTTAGCCAACGCACAAACACAGGCAACAAGTGAAACACCCTTGGCAGGGAAATAGTCTTTCGTCATAAATTATTTCTGCTCTTACCCCAAGCACTAATTTACGATGACATCATAATAGTTGTAGTTAGTCCGAGAATAGTGCACTAGATTTCAAATTTGAAATTTGGCAAGTCTTACTTTGAGCATAGGTTCTCATGTAAACAAAAGAACCCCTACGATTCATTATTAGAGAAATTAAGAAGTAATGAAAATTTTTTCCCGTAAAGATGCTCAGAAGTGAAAGCACATTCCTATGGGCATCAAGGATGCTTATGTATACGTGAAAACCTCCTCCTAAGAGGCTCATACCTGCTGTTACCCATAGCATGAGAAGTGTACTCTAAAAAATTAAGATGGTGTAAAATGCCTAAAGTACTGAAATGTGCATATAGAGAACATGTAAATTAAAGAAAAACAAGTTTTATTATAATATTACTTCGGGGGTACTATATAATTCCTATGCACCTCCAAACCTCCGCAGAGCAGTAGAGACCATCCGTTTGCCAAATATCACGGTTACTTGACAGCATGTTGTACCGTTCTTTGTCCAAATAATCCGTCAACAAGATGCATATCATTTAATTCATCTCTATATATTATCAGTCTCAAAAGTGATTAATTAACTCAAAAAAATGAAGGCCTTCATACCCCTGCTTAAATTTACATAACCTTTGATTGGCTACAGGTACTTGAGTCTGTAACACATACAAAATAGAGCATGAGTTAGGACACATGTAAGAGACAGGGTCAACCTATCCTGAATTGAACCGACAGGTTACGCGGGTACCAGAAAGTTCGAGCATTCCCACCGGTCACTTATTCAATTGATTTAAATACGTTCAGGCAAAGCAACAATTTTTTTACGCGTCCTTTAAAAAACAGGTAAATATTCAAGTACTGGCAAGGGAACTGACAGTCTTTCGCGGAACTCCCAACCGAGATATTGAGAACCGTAATGTTTGGCATCGCAATGACTAATAACAATGTAAAGCAGTATCAGAGTTAGCATTTCCTTTGCCGATCGACTCGTAAAGAAAACAGGCCTCGGGTAATTCTACTGCCCACATCCAGAAATTTCCGGTTGACACAACACAAAGAAAGCAACATTCAAAAGGGAACACAATGCTGACAATTCGGTTCCAATTCTTCGTGACACATACAGGGTTGTTTTGTCATACCGGTATGTCACATTAACCCAGGCTGTCTGCCTGGGTATTACCTGGCAAGTACAATCCGCTTCCAGGTTTTTAGGTTGAATGCCCGTTCTTTCATTACAAACGCTTCAAAAATGAATGTATAATAACATCCTTATTTTTTATACATGGATCTGCAGACAAAGATGAGACAGACATTTTGTCTGTCGGTAAATATGGTTGCTGCCCTCGAAAGTTAATTGCTGTCGTTTACACGTTTCGCGTATTTTGGTTAAGTCATGCTTTAGTTAACTGGCTTTATTTGGTTTTTCCACCGTAATGAATTTCATTAACATGAAATTTGGAATTTAAATTTCTAGGGTCCTGACAACGGGGCTCTATGCATTTTCCTTTCGGGTGTTTCCAAAGTCGTGAATCTCACTGCTTTTCTGCTTAAACCATTTTACGATGGCTACCTTGTCTGCTGCCAATGACCGCCAGGTTTTTCCTACCTTCCCCCTTATTTTATTCTTGTTTCGATCGCTTGATTCCCTTCTTTCGATTATCTTGGACTTTTGGTGTTGAACCATGAGTTTTCCTGTTACCTATAAATATCCCATGTGGTCCCCGATTTTTTAAAAGGCACTACGACGAGATCTCGTCTTCTTCTTGCTCTGCTTTTAAATATTGTTGTTTCTTAGAACACAGGTGTCTCTATTTATTCCTTGCGGAAGTGACGCTTTCGAAGGTCCACCTTCTTGTCCCCATTTTCATAAGACCTGCTTTCAATTCGAAGAACTGGGTACCTTTGACTTTGTTAATAAAGTTACAAGGTAGAAATTGTCAACATCTCAGGCACTATAGATGACACGACTTTTCCATTTTATTGCAAATTCTTTCCTAGAAGAATTTTCAAATATTCAAAAAGCAATACAGTTGATCGTCACGCTATCATTCTCTCTTTAAATGTGAATGCGCAAGTCCTTTCACGATTACACAGTATTTAAAAAATATATTTGACAGAATGTTTTCGTACAAACGAAGTCAGGAGAGACTTGAATGTGCCTGAGTGTGTATAAGATTCGAAATATGTATTTCCACAGTAGAGTCATCTTCAAATGTTGAACATACATCATTCATTGTCACGATAGCCATTGATCCGTCCTCTTAAGACGGTTTCTTTTTTGCGTAACTGTCTCTTAATTGGTTCATTTTCGTAATAAAACGACCGGCTTGTTTACATAACCTAGTAAAGGCTATATCTAAAAATTTGATTCGTGTTTTTTGTTTGCTTTTTCGTTTTCTGATTGGGTGCATTGCCGGCAGTCGACGAAGTAATGCAAGTATTTAGGTGTTAGGCAGAAAGTCTAGCCCAATTACTGGGTACTTAATAGTAGGGATCCAACGGCCCCGAAATTGAATTGTCATTAAAAAATGAACAAAACACTTCTTTGTTTGTGCAGAATTAAAACTCCTCCCCAATTCTACATATTAATTTGGTGGTATATGCTTCCATCAAAGACAAATCGTATCGACGCATAGAATGTTACCACCATAATTTTTTAAAGTCCTACAATTGTCAATATTTCCAAAACCATCCACAGAGTATATGTATAGGCCAAAATGCATCACAAAAATGAGAAGGAGGTGGGAGAGAAGAGCAGAAAGAAGAATAGCTGAACTAGGAAGCAATCAACTGCATGAAATAAAGAAGACAATATCAGCAACATTTCATTAATTAAAAGTAATTCATATCTAGTACCATGATTAATTGAAAGACTCAAGTTGTATTCAACAAATCACTCAATAGCTAAGGCCCATCTACATTTTGTAAGAAAATATGCTGTAGTTTTCAAAGCCTTTCTTATTGTCAAAATATGTGTGGACAAAACTTCAATTGCCCCCTAAGTTAAAAAAAATTATGAGCAACACACATGAATAAAGTTGTGGACTCTCTTTAAAGTTGAAATATGATTAAATGAAATATCGTTCACTTAAAGTGTATATAAAAGAATTGTACCTGGGGTCTTGAGATCCATATTTCTAAGTACTTTCCTTAAAATTGCAAACCCAATATTACCTTTCTGTTACTGAAGTATGTTATAATGTTACATTTTAAAAAAAAACACTAAAAATCATAAAAATGCAATGAAGGAAAGTAATTTCTGAATAGTAACAGCAAAACAACAAATGCCTTGGAGCAAGTGCAAATTAGCTCGGTGCAAAACAACAAAAGGATTTTTCAATGAATTTGCAAAAAAATCACAGACAGAATACACCTAATTTTGCCAATATCATCAAATGAAATTCAACTCTGATTTGTGACAAAACTGAGAGCTACTTCAATTAATAGTTGTCTTCATTTTAAATTGTTTTATTGTAATTGTCACTAAGTCACTCCAATACAGTTATCAAATTATTTTTAGGCGGACTCTATACTAAATATACAACAAATCAGAAACAGAAAAGCATTTCTTGTGCAAACATTATTAATTGATGGCCTGCAACCAACCAAAATGCATTCAGTTGTATTAAAAGCCAATTGAAGGTGATAAACACTTTGACAACAATTTCAAATTATGTCACCAACTCCATGAATTGATGAGCCTATTATAAATTTTGAGAAAAAGCAATGCAATAATGAAAAAACACTGGAAAGCTCAAAATGCAGTGTAACTCATTTAATGCAAACTGCTTTGATCAGCATTGCTGATCACACTCTGTGGATTTCACAAATCAACCTTCACCATTTAATACCTCTCCAAACACTCAGTCATAAACAATAACAAAACCTTCGAGCTCTCTCTTTCCAAACCATTGTTTACAACAGCAGCAAAAAAAAATTAATTTAATGCAACAAGAGAGAAGGGTGATTACTTACTTTTGTGCAGGTTAATCCCTTGTCCTTTTTTCCTAGGCATAATGAAACATACAAAAATATATATAAAATCTCATGTATTTATAAAAACAAAACATGTACGACAACGAAGATCCGATAAAAACTTTCAAAAGGCGCAAAAAAATATATCTGTGTATATCACTTAGAAAAAAAAACACGGGAATTCCCAAGTATTTACATATGAAAACGACCGAAAAATTCATCTAATTTCACTAAGAAAATACGGATATCCTATCGGAATATTGAACACAATAATTTAGGAATAGATATTTAAACGTTCACGTTCATTTTCAACTTAAGTTAATATTACTTTAAATATCATTTGAGAGTTCACGCAAACTAAAATTCTAAGTTTTTCATGTTATGCTACACAGGCTACCAGCTTGATATTCTCGCCATAGTGTCGCCAGAATATTAAAACTCGAGAAATTTCACCCGAAGCTGTAAGCTAAGCATAAGAGCTCGGAGCAAAAAGAGGCGAACGCATTCATTGAGGTATTTTTTCCGAGGCGGGCTCCACAACGTAGTTTCTACCGTAAGGTAAACACGAGAACCACGTTCAGTTTTACCGGACGTTTTCCAATGTTTTCAGCTGATTTCCTCTCGATGTCGTAGCATAAGTTCAGCATGAGAGAGACCACAAATGAAAAAATTTACGTTTTTGAAGAGGCGATGAGGGGTCGGTAATATCCAGGAGTAGAGTACGCTGCATACTTTTCTCGTTTCATTTTGACCATTTTTTATGCTCTGTATGATTTATTTATTTATTTTAATTGTAAAACGATACACCGGATTCCTCGAACATCATGAGACCCGCTGATGACGTGACAGGGGTCCAGGTAAGCCTGAGCGAATCAACCAAAACTCGATTTTAAACGTAGAGAAAGTGACCGACGTTTTCCCGAAAATATGGCGGTATTGGTGAATGAGGAATTGAAGTTCTCATCCTACGGCTTTAAATCGAATCTGACTTAATGAATCTAATTTGCGGATTGCATGAATGTTACGGAGTACCTAGCCATAAAAGGAACGCAATTTCACGTCTCATGTATCAACGTATCAGACATCATGTAAAAATTGATTGAAATTATTCAATAAGACAGTTGCCGCCAAAAATATGTTCGTTTCAATCTAGTAACATCAAGATATATTGACACAGAAATATTGATATTTTCTGGGGAATTATTCCATCCTTTTACCAAAAAAAAAAAAGAAAACAAGGAGAGAGTGAATTATTCATCACGAAATGTACAAAACATTGTTTCGAGAAAAAGGGTAGGATTTTCTGAACCGACCACGGTTATTCTTGATTACCCGACATCAACCACAGGTGGCAGGGAAAAATTCTGAAAACGGTTGAGGGATCAAGCGGTGGGAGACTTCGCGGAGGAATATCCCCGTTTTTGATTCTCCTCAACAGGAAAACATGCGCGTTGAATGAAGACAATTACGCGACACGACCTGCACAATCGATTGTGGAAATGTCTTCCGTGCCTGCTATTCCCACTTCGAAGTAGACAGAGGTAAATTGAGCAGAGGAAAACGTTTCGGGAAAACGTTTTTGACTTCCGGAAATTCACCGGAAAATGTATCGAACTGTCATCGGTTCCGGTTGAACCGAGAAAAGAGCCAAGGAATTAAATGTCGGATTTTTCCGACCAAGGTTACCTGAACGGCGACAAGAGAAAGAGGCACGAGTGGGGAGCAGAAGATAACTCTTTTGGGGTTCCGGCCCGGATACGGCGGTTTCGAGGCACGGGAGCCCGAACTTTGCCCACCCCTGCCCGTTTCAAAGTCGCCTATCTTCGTCTGTCCGTCTATCTTTTGCCTGCCAGAGCTGTCGCCATTTAAAATTTGCCGTGGCGGTAAGTCGAACAGAGTCGTCACAATCTTCTTACCGGTTTCTCATTCGCGTATATCCGAGCGTCCTTCAGTTAAAAAACGTGACGTCAGTCCTGTAGAAATCTTCTTGTCTGTGTGTATGTCACACCCCGCACTCATGTCCGTCGGATTACCTGCGCGCCTATTTTGTAGTCAGTTTTCTAACGCTACCAATTCATCGTTGGTATATTTACCTTTAGAATGCGTAACGCCAGAAAGAGCGAAAGAGAGAGAGAGAGAGAGAGAGAGAGATGGAAATAATGCTTTCCCAGTTGTACATACGCAGTGAGCTTGGGGGATTCCTCGGAATATTTTGCAAAATTCCGACAAATTTACACGTTTTCGACCTGTCCGACTTGCTTTTGCTTAATCCCTTACAATTCACATCCCGTGTTTTTATATTGCTCTTCTCATTTACCCCACCTTTTCATTTTACATTTCATTCGCCTTCACAACAACACCTACAGAATTGAAAGTACAAAACCATGACAAATTAAAAGAATGGGACTGTGTGTTGGAAGCCCAAGCCAAGTCTCACGCATGCCTCATTTTGTCGAGTCCTGTCACTTATCCTATTTTCCTTCTTATTGTTTTTTTTTCTTTTATAGGGGAAAACTGAGAAAAAGAGTAGTCGCAGTCCTGATTTACCCCGTTGACCCCATCATTATTCATCGGACTGAGGTTTCAATAAATTTTTAAGGGGACCCGCGTCGCCATTCCGACATATTTCAACGTGTCTTTCTCCCAGGGGTTCCCCGTCTGGTGTGCGCGTCAACCTCGTTAAAATGACCATCGTCTTTCGTCTTGACTCCTCCTGATTGCCTGTCCCCCGGGAAAAGAAAGGCTGGAAATGTAGCACGCGCATTTCGAAGTCGCAACTTGTCCCGTTTCGAAACCTTTCAACTTATCTTTACCCATGCAATTTTCGAACGATGAACCGCCTATATTTCCGCACCTAATGCTTCTTTGACCTATGATTCGTCCTGACTGTACCAAACTCATTGATAATTACCCGAAAAAAGGACATTCGATTAGCCGTGATGGCGATTAAATGAACAGTTTTTAAGATGTCCGTTGAAGATACGTAGTAGATCGTTCCGTCTCCTCGGCGGCAGGACTCATTTTCTTCGTCGGCAGACCATGCAAAGGGTTTCCCCAAACGTACCTGAGAACATGTTCTGGGTCAGAAATAAAAAGGTTTGCTAAAATTTTCGTCACCGGTGGAATGGCCGTGCAACGCGGTCAACGCCCAAACGGGGGGCGCCCAGAAAAATTCCATTTTTTTCTCCTCGACCAGTTTCGTAATGCGCCAATTTATTTCGTTCGTTACGATTATATTTGATTCTAATAATGCGTTACTGACTAAGCTCGTTTGCAATGTTGCTGATGAGTAACAAATCCGTGCGGAAAAAACGTTCTTCTTTACTCTTTCAAATTAAAGCCAAACGAGTATGATCTCACTCCATCGAATTTATTCTTCGTAAGCAGGTCCCGCTATCTGTAGAGGTTATTCTGAACGAATAAAGTCACCAAGACTACGTCAGTCAAGGAGGTGAGCTCGAAAAATGTTAACATTTCTCATTTTGTTAATGGTCACCAACGGTTTTTCTCATCAGACGAACACTTTGACTTATTTTATTGTTTAAAATTCTTTTTTCTTTTGATTTTTTACTTATTGAAAGCTGTCGCAAGCGATGTAACGTTCGGTTTGGATTTTATTTTGACTATTGATCGGTCCCTGTTTCCGGTTCTGCTGACCCCCTCTTCTAGCTGAGGAATCTAGAAGTAAAAAAGGTTGGGTGGTGTGTTCAATTTCGTGAACGTAGTGTTGAAAAGAGTGTTCGTAAAAGGATTAATTTTATTATATGTAAGTTTACATATATTTATTTAATTCTACAACTGCAAAACGATATTATTAAGTTAGAATAGTTGAAAAATATACAGGGAACGGTTGAAAGAATTTAATGACGCATTCAAGGAGTGTCCTCATCTCCGCCATTTTGGGTCATTTACCGGCTCGAAAATTTCTCAATATTAGCAATATTCATATTTTATTTACCAATTTCCATAGGTCCTGTTGTACTCTGCTTTTTTGAATACCAACGCAAGACACCTTACCGGTTCGTATTTAGTTTTTCCGTGTAAGTTTTAATCAAACGTTTCAATTGGTGTCTTCATGAATATTTCCATGTCGACCTTCGATAGATTTTTATGCGCGCAATAGATAGCTAAAATTGGTTTTCCGAATGATTATTGAGGTTTTTGCTTTACGTATTTTGCAAATCGGAGCAGATTAAAATCATTTATGGTTTGTTAGTAAACGAAAGCTCACTTTTGCACATTTTCACTTAATAATAGAGGATCGTATTTTGCGACAGTCGAAGCAGCACATCGCGAATAGCAATGAGTCTTGTTCTGTACAAATTAGGTATCGAAGTACATATTTTGAATGATGAATAATAATGTCTTTAAAGCCAACATTGATCAGTTCTTATAACTTTTTTGTATTGAAGAGGTATTTGTGACACATTGTGTGTAATATTTCAACTTTCATGCTGTGCTATTTTTGGTGGAAGATAATATGTTGCCAGAGTCTCTAGTTTCTGAAAACTTAAATTATAATATTCCATGTTACATCTTTTTAATATTAGAGTTATTGGTGCATTTTGGTCATTTAGATTATGATTGCAGAGAGAATAGGATAATGCAACCTGTCAAATTTTGTTGTAATGGCAGTTAATTATCACCTGTGTTAAAACAATGTTGAGTTCCTAAATGTTGTTGCACCTTTGAATTTTTGTTACTATATTGTGATAGATCTTACACATCTCATTAAAACACTAAAATGCAATGAAATTGTATTGAAGTAATAAATAATTTAGAAATTATTAAGAAATGAAGAGCATTGAATTGTTATTTGTAACCATTTATTCATTCATTTGAGAAATCACATTCTCCACATTACTTAGTTGTAGAATCAAATTATTAAATCAATTTTGTACTTGTTTTTGTTTTTAAAAAGTGTATTTCAAGTACATGTACATGTTCAAGAATATTGCATTACTTACTGAAATACTAAATTTGGCAAAAGTTGCAGGTTGTATTTGTACTTAATCATATGCATTGTACAAAAATTGATTAAAAATCCAGGATGAATCATGCTTAAGAATTTACTGCTTGGTTTTGCTTAACTTCCCATTTTTGAGTGGCAGATTCATTTGATGAATTACTACAAATTTTTATATGTAAAATTCAATAGATGTGTATTCGAATATTTAACAGTAGCCTTGTGACATGACTGTTGTTACAATTTAGAGACATAGGTGAGTAAATATGAAAATTATGTCAGTCGCCTAAGCAGTACAGGCCTTTAGCAATCTTATTTTTATTCATGAATTATAGAAGAAATTTTGTTAAGCACACATTAAATTGTATCAATTACTTAACTTACATATTGGGTTAATCTAATAGATTTATTTATTTATCTTGTCATAAAAATGCTTTTTAATAAGTCTCAGTTACATTAAAAGAGTTACAAAAAGCCATTGGGATTGTGTATGTAGCACCAAGAGAGCTAAAATTTATACATTTACATTTCAGTAAAATTTATTTGTTCGATTTTTATAAATTGTTTGATGATCACAATATGATTAATTCCCTGAGTAGGGAAGTTTAGTTTTCATTAAAGCTGTTTTTTTACAGAATTAGAAGTAAGCTAGTTGCTGGCAAATAATATTATTTTGAACATCATGAATTTTCTCATTTCGTTTCCTTGCCCATAGCACATAGCAATCATGACGTAGAATGTTATATTAAGTGAAGATAAAGCCACAAAAGTTTCCTCTTGGTGATCTATTAAGTAGAGTTTTATCAGCTTAGAGTTTCTAAATTCTTAAGAGAATCTTGTATTAACTATTTCTCCAATGTGAAAATACCTGACCGTGATGTTTGATTTTTTGAACAGCATAATTTGTTACGAAGGTATCAGTCAAGAGACCTTAGGTTTACGTTCTTGAAATGTGCCATTTAAAAGGAAACTAGTTATATTGAAAGGAAGTTGGCCATCGTTTTAATTCGGTCCCTTTCCCGCCATTTTCACACGTTTGCATATCATTAAAGATTTATCAGATTTCTTTATGTGTATTTTCAACAACAGGTGATTTATCTCACAGGTATTAAGCAATTCTCACTAAAATATATTATGAACCGGCTTTTGAAAAAGAAGTTCTTTGTACAAGATTTGAAAAAATATTTATATTTATATAAGTAGTAGTTGGATCTAAATTTCAATGAGTAACTAATAATAAAATGTACATAATTTGAATCCAATTCATTGTACGACGTACAGCGATAGATGTTCAAACATCTGTAAGACAAGTCTAGTTTGGCAGCGCTTAGCCACTTAGGTGAACAATTAATTTTCAAGGCTTCATATACGAAGAAAGTCACAGTCTAGGAGGAATGGCTTTGCAATTAGGCTAAGGAGTTACTACTCAAAGGGTACGTTAAGGAGCGATTTGGGTAGACATGGTAAAGAGTGAAGGAAAGAGAAGCAGAAAGCGTAGCTTAATGATTCATTTAGCTTCTTATTTTAAAATTGCTGATGACGCAACGCACGCAATCGTATGAACGACCAAAGAGAATTCGCTTTGCTAGCATTTAAAACTTTTAACCGGGCTTCAACATATCTGGTCCGGACACGTTGTACAGTCCGAAAGAAAATTAGCCCATCCGAAAGAGGCACAACGGGAGCAAGGCGTGCAGGTATTTCCGTATGGAGTGTATGGAATTGTCTTGGCACCTGCACACAGTACAAAACTAAATCGAATGTAAAGGAGAATGAAAGAAAATGTAAGCACAATGAATATTATCATTCGTAGGTCACTTAAAATGAAGTAGACGTTACTTGCATGAGGGCTTGGGACTTAATATTTGTCATCCGCCCTTCGATCAGCTATGCAGTCGAGATAATTGTTTTCAAAGTGAGATTGTAGAATAGTTTCGCATAAGGAAAAGGAAATTGCTTTCTTATGATTCAGGATGATAGGTCTGTAGAGTTTGCCAATTAAATTACGGGAGTACATATCAGTCAAAACCTTCCGATGGTTTTTAATAGTGTTTAAATGAGTGTCGGTCACGGCACATCTGATCACAGGTATTTCTTTTCCTATTACGGTAATACTAATAAACATGTATGTATTTATTACATAAAAGCCGAATCCAGTGATGCTTGAGTTGTGAGATAAAAATATGTATCCAAGATTTAAGACGATTATAGTGAAAACTGTTCAATAACTTTGTTTAAAGTACTTTACTTTTTCATATCACAGTTTATTTTACGTTTAATCCATTTCTCCAAAAAATATATCTTTGGTAGCCTAACTTAGAAATTAGTTGCGTGCTCTTTACCTAAGTATTAAGGATGCAGTGAACTTATCCAACCACTTAAAAAATACATTAAAAGGGTTGGAAACGTGGGCGAATTTGTTAACTGTTGTTTTAAGTGCCATTAAAGGTATCGAGAGAGGATACAAAAAACAAAGCCTGTCAGTGTCTGCATTGTTTAAGCAACAGTAACGAAACGAAGATAATTGGATAGAAATTAAAAACACTTTTAAAGGTCTTGCATCTGATGAGTTGTTACTCATCAGAGAATAAGAAAATAGGACGTGTCTTCGTGGTTTTGCAAATGAATAACTCTAATACAATGATTTAATATGTAGGAAATTTTTCATATTACGAGTAGTTATACTTCTATTATGTTTAGATATTTTTAACTGTTCTGTAACTACGGTGCTCACGTCGCGAAATATTGCTTTTTATAGGTTTCACCTTAATATATAAAGCTGTGACAGTTACTCGAAATCAGAAAACCCTGTGGTATTGAACAAACTAACATATTTTCTGTAGAATAAATTTCTTGCTTTTTGCTTCTCTGCAAAATGAATGTAAGGAGTTTTTGAAGTTTAATTTAATTTTTCACGTCTGTCAGAATTGTATACAGATCACTTGTGAACGGTACTTGGGGGGAATAGTTTCTCTGAATTTTATTTCTTCATGAGAAAGTTTTTACTTTAGGTATTATTTTGTTGACCTTTTTAGGTTTGATTTCCTCAGCTTGTGATCAGCAGACATTCTATGAAAACACTAAAAATGAAACACTCTTAGTTTCTTTCGTGTTCTGATAACGGTGTACACATGTCACTTTTAATCGTATTTTGCGGGTCCTAAGGATGAGACTTGTGCGGTATAAAATAATTAATTATATTGTTGACTGAAGACTGGTAGATTCTTCATTAAGAATTTCCAACATCCCTAAAAATTCGTAACGAACAATGACTAGTCTCGTTTTCTACATTGGCCACTTGACTTTATGTAAGTATCGATTTGCCTATCCTATTACTGCTGTTATGTGTCACGAACGTTTCAACCCTGACTGGGTTCACGCTACCCGTAGAATAGTTAAGCGGATGATAAAGTTTAAACTCGCTTCTGACTGAACTGCCGACTTTAAAGTACATTTGATAAATCAAATATTTATTTCGTCTACCTTGAATCGATTTTGTGGTTCATGGCCGGCGGAGTATATTATAAAGATGTATTTTCGTACAAGCCGTTGTTTATGAGTAAACACTGGAGTGGGATGTGATTTTTGGCTAAAATCCGAGTTATAAAATTATGGAAATCGTAAATTATGGAAAGTTGAACTATTATAATTAAATTGAATTAATTTACCAAAGAGTTGACTGTGCTGTTACGTTTCATTAGTGTCAGATTCAGTGAGACTAAGAAAAACCAAACTGGAATTTTATGTGGACATTGTTTCCAGGTTAATGATATTAATATTAATTTTCTAAGAACGTTTCTTTGAAATTGTGGTTAAATAGTAGCATTGTATCCACTGAACTAGTGAGCTTTTGTTCTATGTGTTCCATTAGTTTATTGACATATTCGAGAATACAGAGTTGGCGTACCGGAATTTTACTGTGAAATTCGAAAATTGTAATATCCATTTTATTATTCAATGCGTAATAGATAGATTAATGGATGTATATGTTCAAAGTTTTCTTTTATTATATAACTACCAGAATTGGCATCCATAAAATTCTACAATATTTCAATTGGAGAATCGAGATACGCAGAAAACTTTACCCGTCCACTGGAAATTCAATATATAAAAGGAAGATTAAAACAGGAAAATGATTAAGTTAAAAAAAGTGGGTATTTTGTCACCGGAAGGTTTCGAACCATCTTAAAATCATAACTCTTAACTTTTCTGTATCCCAGGGTTCGATCCCTCGATTGTGAATTTTCGAATTTACCAGGCAGTCATCCATCTCTTGTGATTCCATGAAATACCACTGAAATTTTCAGCCTTCAGCCAGCATTAAAGTTGTGAACTTTCAAAATGATTTTCACGTGTCTTACGCCCTGATATATAAATATGTGGTCGAGGCTAATATTTTACCCTTAGATAAATAGTGCTTTCATGTGTTCCCCAGGAGAACCTAATGTTGACATTACTTGATTTATTTCTCAGAAAAATGTAAGCCTTTGACATCGATTTAATTTTGCCATTTGTGTTAGTGTTCTTCTGGTGAAAGGGATTTTTCAAAAATGTTTGAACGGTAAAACCAGGAGAATAAAAAAAATGAATTATGTAATTTATGTATCCTTACCTACTGCAGTAGTTTAAGTTACATTATTTTATTAAAAATGGTTTTAAGAATATTGTTATTCGGGAAACAACTTGCTAATACAATGAAGCCTTTGGCAAAAAATGTGGCCTATAATGTGATGAAAATATACTTAATTGTACTTAAATTATATTATGCATATTTAAATTGTTGAAAAACAGTAACTGCAAAATATAACCTTTAATTCACGGGAGTTATGAATATTTACACTTTTAACAGTGACTACGTGTTTGTAATAAAAGGAAATAAATTGACGAATTTCCAAGGGCAGGTAGCCTGGAATGGATCGTTGAAAACTAAGGGCTGGAGAGTGAAGATGGGTTGGCAACTGAGGTAGAGGGCCTAGAGAACACTGCTCGGGGAAAATCAATACAACGGAGCTCACTCATCGGATTTTCTTGCTTCATTTCAAGAGTTGTTATTTTTAGTAGCTTGAGTCTTTCCTCTATATTCGCCATACGTAAAAGAAAAGTTCAAATTTTGTTGTCACAAATGACTACTGGGTTTTTATTCCCTAAATTTTTAATTTGATTTTATTAAAGAACATGTAAAATTGTTGTTATAAAATATAAATGTAAATTTTCTCTTGAACTTTTGTGGTCGCCTGCAATGGGGGAAATTCTGCACTGTATGTACGAGTAGCAACTTCTGTCTCTGAAAAGAGCCCTATGCGACATTTTGTTGGGAATATATGAACTAATGAATACTCCTACTACAATTTGCAATAATGCTTTAGGTTTTTTTTATGAGGTAGTAACTTTCATGCAGGACGGCATTTCAATAAAAGTTTAAGATTGCTTTGCGAGAAACACTTCATACTATCTCAGTATGGCATTCATATTTTTTGTAGCATATCTCATAGATTTTCTTACTCTGATCAAACATCCATGAAACAGCAAAAAATGTGACTCCCATGTTCCTAGCAGGTTTAATCAATATTTCTTTTCTTGTTTCAGTTATAACAAAATGTCAGTAGACAAAGAAGAATTGGTCCAAAGGGCAAAGCTTGCTGAGCAAGCTGAACGGTACGATGATATGGCAGCCGCCATGAAAGAAGTGACAGAAACTGGAGTCGAATTATCCAATGAAGAAAGGAATTTGTTATCTGTTGCTTATAAAAATGTCGTTGGTGCGCGCAGGTAAGTATTGAATATTAGTTAATAAAAGTAATAAATACATTTGTGATACAGATTGCTTATCACCACGCTTAATCACTCGGAAAGGCTGTACAACCAGTGAGATCTATATTCGTAACCTCAACCGTGAACTTGAGGACACGTCTCACTTTCATAATTTTTTCGTCTGCCACATTTCAGTTTAAATTTATATAACCTTTTAAGGGGTAATGATGTTATCGATTAACAATTGACCAATAATTTTTTTGGTTAGTTACTTTTAAAGCACGACAAATCTCTCTGGTGTCGGTAAAAATCACTTTTCTTGTGGCGAAATTGAAACGTAAACCTTATTCGATTGGCCCTTTATTCGTTCGACCGACCACGCTTTTAATATTATTTGAATGAAATGGCAAACCTGTTTTTTTACAAGTTCGATTTACCAGTAGGAGTGCGAGGGAAGTGTGGAGGAGAATTCCAGGTCCCACTGTCACACGGTTTACCTGGAAATCTTTCTTAACTATTACTTTGAATGATTAGCAAATGACCATATGGCATTTGGATTCATCGTAGTGTCAACCTTGGATGTCTACCATTAATTTCGCTGATTAATAGGTTGGGAATCATTCTCGAATTTTTATTGAACGATATTAAATTTGTATAACGTTATTACCTGGAAAGATTAATGAATTTATCAGGGTTCTGAGCCATATTAAATACTTACTTTCTGCAAGTAGTTCTAAAAGGTTTCAGTACCAATAGGTTTTTCTTACTTGTATATCATTATACCGGTACCAATGGTGGCTGCTTAGGTTATGGAAAATTAAGTCACATATTTGTAGGTAAACTACACAAGTCGAAGTATATTAAATCATTACATCTACTTCACAAGTGTTTTCCATTGATTGCAGTCTGAAATTGCTTTCAGACCTGTGGCCTTGCGCTTGCATTAACGTGTTTGCTTTAATGAAAATTTAAAATTAAATCTGATCATTGCTTAAAGTTGTCATGAATCTATAATTCATAATTGTTAGTGTTTTAATTTGAAGTGGTGCTTTAATTGGCACGTGGTACTTACGGGTATACTTAAGAATTTAAACAATGGTCGATAAAAAAGCGCACGCTGAAGGTTTTTACACACAGTTCTACCTAGTTTTAAATCATATTAAACTTTTTCTGATTTTCATTATAGACAATTAGTTCTTCTCCATTTGTAATTACAAATAATTTCAACTCTTTTGTTAACTTATACCCTCCTAAATTGTGGGTGTCAAAATTTTGTTTTTTAAATGTGTGTGTGTTTGATCATGCATGCTAAGCCTCAGATTCGATTAACTTCCTGTTTCCTAGTAACGAAAACGATATATGGCCAATAATGCTCATATGCAAATTATGAATAGACTGTTCTTTTTCCATTTGCTTCTTCACATGTATGCTATTTTAAATTTCAACCAGCTTCCAAATTATGAATTACTCATCAAATTTGGTGGTTCTAAATAAGTACATATCATATTGTTTCTTTTAACCAATATTTTCAGATCCTCATGGAGAGTGATATCTTCCATCGAACAAAAAACAGAAGGCTCAGAGAGAAAACAACAGATGGCCAAAGAATACAGAGAAAAGGTTGAAAAAGAGCTTAGGGAGATCTGCTACGACGTAATGGTAAGTGACAATTAATGTAACAGTTGTAGAAAATAATTTACGATTAGTTGATGTTAAAACGGGAAAAAATTCCTTTGATGTGATGTGTGTATTTTTAATGGCCAAAGTCGAATTTAATTGTGGGCACTTTTACTTTTTTGTGTAGTTTGCCTAATTTTTTGACCCTGATTTATGATGTTATTACAAATTATCGATCGTATTTGCAGCAAAAAAGTGAATTTACTCATCCAAACAAATTTTTAAGGCACTTTTCCAACAGAAGCTTGAATAATACTAGTTGGTTCAAGTAAAATTTTTATGAATGGGAAATTCTGAATTATTCGACAATAAAGTATTATTAATCAGCCTTAGCGTCTACGAGTCAACCAGAAAAAAATCAGTTGTAGTCATGTATTTATTTGGGTAATCTCCCCATGACTTCGGTGAAATTTCACATTAATTCGGATTATTATTCATCGAAATATTTTTCCAAATTGATTTCATTGTAGTGTACTTATTGAATGCATATGAAAAATATTTCTATCAATCGACCAAGTGTAACAGTTAAAAATGCAACGCGCAGCATCGTTGTTGATGTTACACATTGTTTTAACTTGCTACGAAAATTACAAGATACTGTTAGTGCTATTCATTGGATATTACTCTACGCCCACTCTTTCTTTTTATGGTAGCTTTTATAACCAGTCGATGAAGCATACAATATTTATTTATTTAAGAGGAAACCGAATGCCCCGCACTGAATTGAAATTGTATTAGACGTGCCGTTTTCTCGACCTAAAAGTACCAATTTCTGTATTGAAATTTAGTAAATTAACTATTTTGACCCTGGCTTAATTTCAGTTTTGTCCATCGGCACTGCCCTTTTTTCTCTTTAGAACAGTGGTTGTCCATATAAAGTAACAACTTGTTATTAGTTAGGACGATACTTTTCTTCAGCTTACACACCACATTTTATTACTTCCCTACCTTTTACTCAAAGTTACAAACATCTGTTTTTAATTCACTTTTTGTACAACAAGGAAGAGAAAAATACATTAAATGGTTTACAATAAAAAAAACGTTTGTGAGCAGAAGGCGCCAAAGAAAATATCTATTGGTAGTGGTATTTGTTAGTAAATTTATCTTGCTGAATATTCAATTTATGCAGTAAATATTTGGGGTGCAGAATTAATTTGACAACTTCGGCCAATATTGATTACAGAAAGCTGGATCAACCATGCATAACACCGCAAAGGGGTAATTGAAAATAATTTATAAAACCAATTCTTTTGAAAGGGGTTTTCGCTATTAGGATCTGCTTTAGTGTTGTTATTAGGTTGTTCATTGTAGTGTAGGAGTGCCTGGAAACTTTTTTTCCAGCTATTCCGACCCAGCCCTCGAGATAATTTCAAGCTAATTGGGGAAGAATAACTACATTAATTAGTTATTAAACCAATCCTTCTACGTTTATTCTGCTAAGGGATGAAGGGCGTTGTATAGAAAAGTGAATACATAGAGAATTCTCAGTTGAATTTTGCTGATAGCGGTTCTGAACCTGTAATTGGGATTAAAGCCTTTTCACCCTGGGATGTGGTCGGAATGGTTAACGGTTACATTTTTCTTGTCCATTAGAGAGCCGCCTGCCTGCTGGCTGACAGCCAAAATTTTTCTACAGGAACTTCTGCTTGGTTTTCTCACTGCACCACCGTAAAGCAAAGTTTAATTCGTGTTGTGTCAGGGATGTGCAAATTTTCAAAACCGAACGCTCAAATCCGTATTTTTAAAATAATCACTACAATGAAATTAGAAAGCACAATTCCTGTAGACGTTTTAGAATTGTGTTTTAGAATTAATGCCGCTTGTACTCGTCGCAGTTGAAAGCCCAGCCTTGTGATCTTCAATGCCCAACCCGTTTTCGGAGACACCAACTGGTGAAGCATCATCGAGTTCACTAATGTTTTTGTCTATTTAGTGTAGCCCCATTACTGGCAATCAATATAGGGTACATGTATTGAGAACTTGAATACGTGTATGAACACGTGTATCTTATAATATTATTTGTAGTGTAAATGTCTTATTGTAGTTTTCAACAAGTCCCATCTCGAGGAGTCAAGTTTAAAATAATAATAATGATAAAAGCTTTTTGAAAATTATGTTTTTAAATATTATAAACCAGCGCCAGAAATAATGTTCGCAAAAAAGAAAGGGCTTCAAGGCAAACACGAAGCATCGCGTTACTTGTGAACTGGAAACAACATTGTAACAGCATAGTACAGAATAAATTGGAATCAAATTTCGCAGTTCTTGAGTTTAGTTCTGTGAGAGTGTGTGTGAGGATGTTATAACCTTACTTTTATCGGCCTTCAATCAGGTCACAGTTACTTTTCTGGAGACTTTATTAGATAGAATTTCACCTTCTCACTTCTCTTTCTCACCTGTAAATCCCTGTTGTTACTTGTTTCAGACTTTAGTTTCTTCACTCGTTTTTTTCTTATTGTGCCCTTTCGAGGTGGCATATATACAATTTAATTTTCTACATTCAAAGAAAAATGATTTGCTTATGATTTGGTACAAGTTTAATATTTAATGCAATTTATTTTTCCTTACAGGGGTTACTTGATAAATATTTGATTCCGAAAGCGAGCAACGCTGAAAGCAAAGTCTTCTACTTAAAAATGAAAGGAGACTATTATAGGTATCTCGCAGAAGTGGCGACAGGAGCAAATCGAGGCAGTAAGTAGTTTTAAATAGCCGTACAGATAATTTCAATTGAGAGTAGAATAGCTCTGTTTGTGGAACAGAGATTTGCTGAAATGCTTTTATATACATTTTTTGATGTATCATGAATGTCCGAAGCTGTAGGTACTACCCTTAATTTGATAGTAACAACAATATTTTACTGTTAGTGTTAAACTCATTACGGGGATACCGAAGTTAAACCAACGTTCTCTCTGAAAGAATTAAAAGCGGGGGTTTTCGATTCTTCCCTTAGGAAGTTGGACAGGGGATAATAACTTTGAATAGTTAGAATTCGGACATCGTGTGCTTATTAAAATCCCTGAGATTTTCTGAGGAGCAGACAGAGAAGAAAGAAGAGCGATTCAGATAAGATATATTGAGACTTTTAATCCTTTTGTCCCATTTGTCACATCGAATGATTACATTTATTTTATTAATTCGTTTATTCGTTTAACACGTTTATTCGCTTTCGCGCTTAAAAATCCTCGGTAAAGCACCTGAATAAGTATCGTCTAAATGAATAATCGCCTACTGTAAATTAGTTATTCAGGTTTACTTGTTAAACCGTAAGTTCACAGGAGGAAATTCAATTGACGTGATAAGAAAGAAATTTGGGAGTCGTGCAATGTTGAACCCTTGTAGGCATCAGTAACAAATAGTCGCCGGATTCGCGGATAATACTCGTCACGATGTAAAGTGACGTAAAACTAATAGAGAAACTATTTATAACGGGCCGGTTTTATTTTTAGTGAGAGGGCCGTAAGCTACATTATTATCCGCTTGTGGTTTTTCTTAATGGATGCGGCGAGAAATCGCAAAGACCGGACATTCACTCAGACATTTCTAATAAAAAATGTAGAAATTATACAGCATATGAATTTTGCTTTGCTTTTCGTCCCTAAGGTGGAGTACAGTAGGAAATAACACAACCTAATGAGTTAATTAATTTCAGCTGTTATGGAGGACAGTCAAAAGGCTTACCAAGATGCTTTTGAAATTTCAAAGGCAAAAATGCAGCCGACTCACCCAATCAGACTTGGTCTCGCACTCAACTTCTCCGTCTTTTACTATGAGATCCTTAATTCACCAGATAAAGCTTGTGTATTAGCGAAACAGGTTTGTTTGTTTTTCAGCCACGGGGAAAAAGGAAGCCAACACAAGATTGTGCAGAGAGGCAACGTATGTGTGCTCAGGCACTGAAGGGGAATGCACCTGAAGGCGGCGGTAACAACCTTGGTATTCTTTCCGTTCGTATTGATACATCTCAGTTTCTTGTATTGCCTAAATGAAAATAATCAATTTTCATCGGTTTTGTATGAATTTTGCGAAGTTGTATTTGATTTTTTAAGACAACAGGGACAAGTCCACGGTTGTAAGCCAGATTACGCGGACCTGTTGTTTTGTTTTCTAATTGTATAGTTCTTATTGTTGCATAGATACGTTTCCCGCACATAATCGATTAGAGAAATAGGCAATCAACATGGTTTTCAGAAATCAATGATCCTTGGGTTACACTTCTACATGTCTGAACATGTCCATTGTCTACTGCCTTAAGTTGCTATCCATTTATACAAATCTTCTATCCACTAAGAAATTTCCTCTCCAAATTGAATTCTTTTCTAATTTTAAAGTTAAAACTTGAATAACTATTTTTTCCCTTCCCCTTTCGTCATCGTGTTTACTTTGTTTCTCTGAAAATATGGCTGGATTGTCCTACTCTTTTGACAGAATTTGAACAATTCTCTATATTGAAAGTGACATATACCTAGTAACCGAAGGATTGGATCGAACAACCACATAAGAAGTATTAAGACGATAAAACAGAGATGTATGTAAAACGTACGACTCATTGAGAAAATGGAAAGAAAATCGTTGGGTGGTCGCTTCGCCTTTGGGTCATTACAATAAGTTATGATTTTGGTTTTTCACGTGCAAAAAATTTATGCATTAAAGGTGTCGTCGAGGAGAGTCAGAAAGCCTACCAGGAAGCATTTGACATAGCCAAAGCAAAAATGCAACCAACTCATCCGATTCGGCTGGGGCTGGCATTAAATTTCTCTGTCTTCTATTATGAAATAATAAATTCTCCGGCGAGGGCTTGTCACCTGGCGAAACAGGTTCAGTAGTGGAAAAGAGAGAGAGAGAATGCTAATTGTCTAATGTTTCCCTAAGAAAGCAAGAAAAGCAAATCTACTAACTGCACCGGTCGGGGAAATGACGAAGAGCATGACTAACATTGTTTCGTTTCGTTTTGTCTAATGAATAACGCGTTACGGATGAGCCTGAAAAATTTTGAGGCGGAGACCGTACCTGACAGCTGAACCGCTCAGGCCATTTTGGTAGGCACATTGATTTACTCATGAACGTTTGTCGCAGAAATATGACCATTGTTCTGTACCAGGAGCCACTCACGCTTCCTTAAGAAGTTGCTAGCGCTTTGAGAGAAGCCAGTATGTCAAATGTCGTGTAGATATTTTATTGATTGAATGTGGAACTAGTTTTCAAATGATCTCTAAGGAGTAGTGTAGGACCATTCTGATGTCTTTCTAATTGGGTTCAGTCTGTCCACCTGATTTTTAATTGTTTTGTTCACGACCCTTATACCTCACCAGTGAATACTTGAAATTTTAGCTGCTGAAAAACCAAAACATAATTTATTTTATTTTTTATTTTTATTTTTTTATTTATTTCCTCTGATCTGATCGTTCAATGGCTTTCACATTGATGTGCGACGAATTGTGTTCGATTGCAATGTTTGGAATTTGTTGATTGTGCACGACTTGTGTCTCGAACTGCATGCGAAATGTTTTGACGCATAATCTGTTAAACTAATATGTACAGCGACGTCGTGAATGGGCAGTTTTTATATAAATATATATAAAGAAAAAAACAAATTTTTATGTGTTTTCTGCGGGAAATCAATTGTTTGAGTCATCAGACAAATACTTAGAAAAAACATGAAAGGATGGAGGGTTCAGTCGGTTTAGACGTGAGTGTACTTAAATAAATTATGCTTAAAAATGGATTGACTTCAAATTTTTGAACTTTTCAAGGTGAGAGGCAATCCGAAGACAGAATCATACACACTTAGAATGTGTTGTAGACCTTTATGGCTTAAAAACGATTATTTTATCTCTTTTGATAAGATCTGATCGAAACTATGAAAGCCATTGATCAATACGATCAAGCCGCATTTTAGTTTAGTCATTTTTGGTTTTTTTAATGGCGATTTGGGGGGAATGTTTTGTAGACTAGATTCATCTTTTGATTTTTATTTAGATAAATACATTGATTCATTATCTCCCACAGGCTTTCGACGATGCTATCGCAGAATTGGACACCCTAAACGAAGACAGCTACAAAGACTCCACATTAATTATGCAGCTCCTCAGGTAAGAGAAATAGGAGTGTCACAGTGTGTAAAAAGATTGAGCCCTTAAAGTGCAGGTACACCGAAAATCATTCAGTGAACGTTTTAAAAAGTTTTAGAAAGTTTTAAAAAAATAATGCTAAATTTTTGAAACGATTTTTTCCAATACACTTGTTTTAAGCGTGGGAATTAGCAGAGTGAGTGATGTGGTTCGCAGCTGGCAAATAATAATTGAGTCGGATTTTGACCATTTACATTACGTGTAAAAGATACACTAATCACGCACATACTGATGGTACACAAATTATTTTTCACAAAGCACACGAAAGGAATGTTTCTGCTAACCAAACATTTGATACATTTGACCCCTCAGTTATTGTACGGGTAGCCAAATCGTTTGAAACATAGGTCAGGTCAATGCTACGGACTTGGAGCAGTTGAATGTTTTATAAGTAAAACTCCTAATACGGTTATTTAGTATGTGTATGTGTGTATGTATGGATGGATAGATGGCAAACAATTTATGTAACACTACCCCCATGGGTTGGAAATTATTGGTTATTGATGTTTCTGTGTGGGCGATTAATTGACGGATAGATTGATTTTCACTTTTTGTTTTCCAGGGACAATCTAACGTTGTGGACGTCGGATACGCAAGGCGATGGCGACGAACCTCAGGAGGGCGGTGACAACTAACCTCACTTACGTTAATTAATACTGAAACATCTGTCCTCTCATTTCATGTAAACCCCGATATACACACCTTTCCTCCCTTTCTAAACCGTTCTCATTTATACCGGAGTTTCTTCTTGCACAAAGCCAGCAGATACCTACGCAGTGTTTCATTTATCGTATACCATTTATTTTATTTTATTTTCTCTTATTATTTTTTTTAATTCAGTCCATACCGTTTTTTCGTTTATTTCTGTTTATTTTTCTTTATTTTTATTCTTCATTTTTAACAAGCAAAAATATCAGTTTTTGAATGTTAAATTAAATTTGAATTTCTCTTTACTTTGTAAAACTTATTTATTACAATTCAAAATATAGTTCTGGACAGAATGACTGCTTCGATAAATTTCTTTCTTTTTTAGGGACTGGTCGCTAGCCGAAAAGCAAAAATGTAGAAATTTGTATAGAGAGAAAGAACTGAACGGAACAAAGTCATGAAGTCACTAGTAACGCGGACGTTCGGTAGATGAAGAAGGCGATTCAAATGCTAAGGGAAACTGTTTGGTTACTGAAATCGGGTGGGGTACTCGGTTACTGAGGTACAACTACATATAATTGTTCTACTTATTGATTGTGTTATCTATATATATGAGACATACGGTTTTGATGACCGCCACGTGGATTGGTTTTCTGTTGGGCTGTATAACTTGAACTTTTATATCGTAAGGGTGAACCCGTTCACCTTCCGATTCCCACGTTGCTTTGGTTTTTAAGAAATTCTCTTTGTACGTTTAAGAATGAATAAGCAATAATCGTTGAAAGTCTCAAAGAAAGTAATCTGCTTTAGCGGCTCTTGAATGGGAGACTCTTGATCGGATTTTCTCTCAGCGACGTGTTTGGGGATAAGCAGGAGATCGACTGTAGACAAAGAAGTTCTGTCTTGTGGGTAACTGTTGCTCTGAATAAACACACCTACTATTATTGGAATGATTGATTGTCGTGGTACCCAAGAGGAATTAAAGAGGACCGGACGGGTGGGAAATGTGTGTCGTTCACAGGAACTTCGCGTGTACAATTAATACTCAGTTGTTATTTTTCGTCGTTTAATTTGGCCGCAATTGAACTCACGGGTTACAAGAAATGTACCGCGTACTGTGAACGCGTTCGATTTGTTTCTTTTCTCTTCGAATCAATCTTACCTTGTTTTAGTTTTGGTAATCGAATCGAGGGGGTCGCGACTAGGGAGTGCTCCGGCAGCTGGCATTAATCGAAACTTCGGAACCGATCGACAGCAAAGTCAATCTAAAGACGCAATCAAAGGGAAGCAGCACCGTTTTCGTGCATTTTACTTACGTTTCAGCAGCAGAAGACGCACAAAGTTACATTTGTCCGGGCTTAAATCAAGTCCGTCTGTCGTTGAAATTCAACGGGTGGACATCTTTGTCTCGGGCACTTGTCCACCCGGTTCAAAATCTAGTTTACCTCGAAATTATTCAAATAGTGAAAAATTTGCATTAGATGCTTCTTAACTCATGTTCACAGGTACGCGTACTTAATATAACAAGTTCGGGCAATGTTTAAAAAAGGTTTTTTTCTAACAAAAGATTAAATGAATGAATTTCTTGAAGAGTTCGTTTTTCGTAGACTCAAATTTTTTTTAAATAATATAAATTTTGTTTTACCTACGTTTATTATTTTGTTTTGTTTGAAGTTGTGTATTTTTTTTTTATTTTTGTGTTTGGTTCTCTCTCGTTTCGTCTGGCACGCCTCCGTTCACGCACGCACATCTCGATACCCGAAGACTTTCCCGCTGTGCCGCCGTTCCTCGTCAATTCCCCCTTCCCTCCCTCCCAGCAAAATATCCAATAGCCAACTCTTTAAAATAAATCAGATCGATCGATTTATTTCGAGTTAAATTGTAGTTGTTGTTTGTAATTCTCTGGCAGGATTGGAATACAGGGAACCTGCGACGAAAAAATTTTTGGCAGTTACGCGGAACACCAAAAGTCAGGAACAGGACCACCTGTAAGGTGACCAATCCGTCCAATCCTGAAAGGGAAATTTGAAGTGAAGTTATTTTCAACTTTTTGATATTCAGACAGGTGTTAACTTATTTTTCGACTTGTGAACACTAAAAATTTTTCAATTGCTATTTTGGGGACCTTACGACAAGCTTAGGGATTCTCTGAAGTCCGAGAACCGCGGTCCTCGGATATGTGTGTGTGTGTGTGTCCATTGCGATTGGATTAAATTTTTCCAATTTTCCAGCCTAATTCGTTTCTAATCATCGCATATATACTTATTATTTGGTCATGTTACAATCAATGATAATCTCGAGTAATGTGTTGATTGTCGGTTGTTATTTTTATTTTCTTGGTGTACTACGAATAATATCTAGATCGCGGGAAGGCCGTCTTAATGTCTAATTACGGGAAGAAGTGGAACACAAGTGTATAACATATGTTAATAATTTTTGATGATAGCATTAATTTCCGTGTATGTGCCGTTTTGTGTAGCACTACAGCCTGGATTTCTTCGACACCTTCACGTAAATAATACGCTCGAAATACTTTTACAATATATACTTTTCGATTTACATAACCATTTTGATTGTTGTTGTGACGCTGTTATTTCAATCGACAGGGTGCCTGTGAATCGACCCTTGACTGTCACGTTGCAGGTTATGTAGTACCACCCGCCCTGTCCCTGACGTAGGCCATCCGGAGTGGACATCACGCGACAGATTACAAAAACACTAGGATAAAAATCAACATGAAAATTTTTTAGGTGTGTCGAAGAGAAAATAGAATTCTTTGCTGTGCAACAAAGTAGTGCACCGTAGCTTTGGTTTCTATTTGGTGCATTTACATTGGACAGGTGAGTTGTGCCGTAAAAGTTTTGGGATTCGCAGAATGGGTGACCACCTGCTCGGGTCGTAGGCAAAGTACTTCTTAAGAGATTTGCCGTTGCTCGTTTTTCATCACCGATTTATATTGCTCGCCAACTCGTAATTAAATGTTTTATTACTAGTGTTAATTAAGTGGTAGATTCGATGAGGACACTTGGGTCTAAGAAATAGGAACAGTTGGTTTTTCAATGCCGTTTTTTTTTCTATCTGTCGATTCATGGGGCCCGTGCTAAAACACCGGCACACACAAAACTAGTTCGTTTCAAGTACAACCCTCCCTTTATTTCCCACCGTTCTCGATGGAGGTGCACGGGCTTCGAGTTGACCGTAAGTCCTCAGGCAGTCATCGCTCGCATTCAACGTCGCATCATTTTAATCTGCCTTCGATTCGAGATTTACTAAAAAAAGAATTATTACCGAGTAATGCAATACGAAAGAGACGATAAAATCGATTTTTACTTTCCACAAGATTAATTAATCGAAGTAATTTTTTGACCGGCCACACACAGAAGCAATTAAAAAAAGAAAATTAACTAAAAAATGTTTGAGTCTATCTTAAGAATAAAGCTATTTTTTTCCATCCGTACTTGTATGCATGACCGTTTGATGTTTAAAATATTTAATAATATTAATGATGATTTTAAAGATGAAGGTGATGATGATTTTAAAATAAAGGCATTTTCTTTTAAGCGGTGGAACAAGAGTGTCTATATCTATATATTTACGAATGAATAATATTAAGTTACTTTATATTTTTCACAATAAGAAGTATTATACAATAATAACTAGTACCATAATCTTCAAAAGTGTTGGTGCACTCGGGAAAGGTGTTCGAAAGACCAATCGTGTCAAATTGTCGATTCAAATCCCGGATGTGACAGAACCACACGTGGCAAATCCTCCAACTCGCCCCGTTCGTCTTGACGAACGTTTCCATCGCTTGTCTGGAGGTCCTCCCGAAAATCCAACACTCACACACAATGGCCATCAGGGGAACCTATATAAGCACAATTCGCTATTTACTCATAATATAGTATAAAAACAGAAAAGCTTGCTGTAGACGTTCTGGCCGACGCCCCTGGTCTGTTGCTTTGCTGGGTGTACACACTGGCACACACTCGTCTACCTTTTTCCGGTTTGACAATCAAATGCCGGAAGCGACGACTTCAGGCAGGGCGAAAGAAATTACTTTCATCCCTTGTTCGGAGTGCCAGGTATTTCTACAGGTAACATCTGAGTGCCCTGAAAAAAACGACTCAACATTCTTCGGGGAACCAATTTAAATTTGCAAAAACATAAAACTGGGTGAAAAAATCTTTTCCTCATCAATTTTCTTTCACTTTTCTATAATCATACAGATTTCTGTAATATCTACATATTTACGTACGCATGTTTCTTTCATGCCCATAAGAAATGGGAGAAAGACAAATGAGAGGTCCGCAAAGTAAAAGTTTCAGTATTTTCCGTTCATTTTACTTAGTTTTTTTTTTTGGTTTGTCTGGTGGCCACGAGCGAGCGGGGCAAATTTTGTATGAAGGTGAATTCCCGCCCTTGGCGTGGACCTCGAATTTTTTCGTAAAAGGTACATATATCGCTTGGTATTTTGGGTGACGATTTTTGTTTGACACGACCACTCAACCATCTCGGCGACAGCTTGATGTTTTGGTCTGACTTGCAGGGTACCCCTCGAGAGAGAGAGAGAGAGAGCCGAGACAGATGCTCCGCTCGCGTCAGGTACCCTACCAGTACTTCCTTCCATCGGATTACATTTTCTTTTCTCTTCCTTATTAATAAAAATGAAACGTGTCGCTAAATGTTCGTATTAGTGCCGGTGATTCGATCGTTGGATTCTGCTGCGTATTTTATGACAGCGGACTACCAAAGGGACTTGAATGATTGATTTGATTGATCAATTTTAAACAGGTGGAAAAGATTTTTTCTTTGGGGGCGAAATAAATGAGGAGGTATCACCTCGTAACATAATTATTGTTATTAGTATTATTATTATTATTATTAATTTTACTACACTTTTCTTGTGTTCGAATAAAATTAATTGGATTTAAGTTCAATAGAGGTAAATAATGGGAAACCAATTGAAAATCGGTCAACTATAATGTCGAAATTGCATTTAATATACACCAGATAATTCCTTTTTTTTCAAAATAGTTATTTTTCTTCTCTTTGGGGAATTCCTTTTCCAGTTGCTACTTGATGCTGGTCAAAACGACACTCACGGACACTAACCACACACAAGGAAAAAGCCAACCCTTGGAACAATCTCTTGACTCCGTCAAATTTTGCGGACAGCATAGTTGAGTGGCAGGAAGTTTCCTGTGAAGTAGATCAGATTGCTGTTTGGTTCGGCGGTGGTGCATGTTCTCCTGTCGTCGAGTTTGGCGTGTTAAATATTTTTACAGGTTAATAATCACCACATAGTGCAACCAAATGGTAATTCACTGCAACCACCGTCTAGCGATCTTTCATGTTGTTTATGTCTTTGTCGTTGAGAAAGGCAACAAAGTGTGGAGGGCTTCACAATAATCATTATCTACTACTTATTAACACCTACGAATTACTAAAAACAGAAAATTAGGGATATTTGTAGTCGCTGACCGTGACGTCAGCATCCTTGACCAAATAAATAGAAATATGTATAGGTATAGTATTATATTATTTTTATTGGAATATCTTATTATATTAGGTATTTCTAGAGGTCCGACTGCCCAGAAAAAAAACGACTAAATTTTTCAGTTATTGCAATTAACAGTATTTTTTTAACAAGTTGGAAATTGTTACCTGAGAATTTTAGTTCTACAGCAAGTGGAATGATCTTACCTGAACAGGCAAGGGTGTCCTGCCCACCTGAACTCCGAGTTGGTCACTTTTATGAAGACAAAATAAAGGCCACAAAAAATTACCACTGTTGAAGGATTCTGTACAAACAATTCCCCTCGGAATAGTAAAATAGTAAAAACACTTGGTTACTTGGCCCCGTGTGACAAAAATGGCACGTTCATGAAACGTTCAAGTGATTTTTCAATACTCCTGTCATTGTCGCTCCTTGTGAAACGTCATAAATCAGAATCTGAATCAAAATCACAAATCTGCTCACACTTCCCAGGTCAGCCGTAACCGGAAACTTGATGACGAAAACAATATCGGCAAGAAGACGAAGAAGAAAAATGGGAAAAAAATACAATTTAACTTCGGAACAACAACACGTCGACAAGTCTGCAATCGAAACGACGAAAGACAATATAACTTAACTGTTTACCGCTGGTGACTGAAATCGACAAGAGCCCATGTAACTGAACACAAAATCTTAATCTTAAGAAGAATACAGTTCACGAAGCACCAACAAGCACCTTCCCGAGGATATCACAAGTTTCGGCTCTTGAGACCTCTTGCGATTTTATCACTTTCCGACACAAACACCAAAATGTTTCTCACCTACTCTTTTTAGTGTGAATTTTGATGTGAGAAACCATCCTAATTAGTTCGATTTCATATCATCTCATGAGACCCCTTGCGACGCTTGTGAGTGTGGTATTTTGAAACTTCTCTCCTTTTACAAGTTATTTAATAATAAATAATAATCAATTAAAAATACTCATGACTACATTCGTACTTTACATATTAAAAACTGACCCTAAGACTCAACATTTTGAGTGATATTCAATAACAATAATATAGCGCAGAATTTTGTGAGGTTTCTTTTACGTTTATATATTTTTATACTTTTATGTATGTCGCACGGAAGCGACCACGGAGTATGCAAAGGGCGACTCCGAAAGGGAGAGACAGCTCTCTGACGTACTCTGTGGTGGAGTTCTGAAACAGCACAAGGCTGTGGCAAAGCCGGGGGCTTAGGGAGCTTATGGAGAGAAGAACAAAATTAGAGTGCTCTAGACGTGACGGACTTATTGTTCAGACACTAACAGCAACAGCAGTGCATTCTGTTACGAATTCAAAAGCAGAAATACAACCACTGAAACCAACTACCCTGTATCTTACAACTTCAGCCTGGTAATTCAACCTCAACCTGAAATTTCCGAAGAATGCAACTGGGGAGCATCCGATATATACTGTATTTTGTATATATAAATTTTTTTATTTATAGTAACACAGGAGTAAATTTGAATTTTAAAATGTCCTTACACGCCCCTACACAACACACAGTTTTTATTATTACAATACATCTGTAATTGATTCTACAAAATACAGCAATATAAAATGTAAAAAAGAAAAAAATATATAAACGTGCCACCAACTCCTGCATCAATTAAGAAATACCGTGTTGGTTTTCGAAGAACAAATGGAAAAAGTAACAGAACAAAATTTCTCTCCCAATTACAATAAATGTAGGTACATTTTCTTCACGCCGGATCATTTTCACCTGCCTTTGATACCAAATATATTAAAAAAAAGAATTATTTCTGACTGATACAATGCAAAAGAGATAATAAAATGTATTTCGAAAAAATTTATTAATCCATTATTTTTATTCATCAGTACTTGTGTGCATGATCGTTTGGCATTTAAGATATTTTAATAATATTAATGTCTGGAAAAGATGATTTTAAAATAAAGGCATTTTCCATCAAGGGGTGGAACAAGAGTTTCTTTTTCTACATAATTATGAATGAATAATATTAAGTTATTTTATATTTTTCACAATAAGAAGTACAATGTGTCTTGACTCGCGCTCCGAAGCATCGCTCGAACTGCGACGACAACACAAAACTCATGGCAAACTTAGAGAATCTGTAGTTACCTGCGTCGAGACACTCACGAGAACTTACATTCACAAGTATACAAAAGTACGTTCGACGAACGGAAATTTATTATTCATCTCAATTTTTACTATTCAAGTGGCATTGCGCCAGTTTCATTCATGCACATAGAGAGAGACGTTCCTTCTATCATTTCAATTTTTGATATATAAATATTTAAATTAATTGTTGTACGATCGTTTAATTTCGGATTCCCACGACTTGGGCAACCAAAAAAACGACCGGGAATGAAGAACTGAAAGGAGAAAGCCACTCGAGTTTCTGGCAACGGTCGAAAAATGTATTTTTCTCACGTGTAACCTCACCAAGGGTGTCTCGTCCAGGGTGTCTATCTAAAATGGCAGCGTACCTTCCGACGCCAAAAATCCAAAATAATTTCGTCCTCTCTAACGTTAGGCCTCTAATATTCAATTTAATTTTAAATATAACAATATTATACATCAGTTGCGTCGGTTTTGCATGGTCAAAAAAAGGATGACAAAATAGATTCCCATAAGATTTATTAATCCATTATTTTTATGCATCTGTGATTGTGAGCAGAATCGTTTGATATTCCGAATATTTTCCATCAAGGGTTGGAAAAGGAGTTTCTTTTTCTACATGTGTGTTAATGAATGATTTTAAGTTAGTTGCATGTGTTTTTCATAATAAGAAGCATTTCTACAAAAATAACCGTCCCCTTCGAAGTGTTCATGACATCTTAGTGTTCTTCGATTTTATTTCGTGGAGTCGAAATTTTCTACTGACAAAAACTGGCAGCTTTAACATGACCGTGAGACCGTGTTCTTTTCTTTCATCAACGATAGAGAGCAGCGATGATTGATTGATTGTCATTAAATCAATAATTTCCATACGTTTGAATGAAAATTTGCCTCCACTTTATTTTACTGTGCAGTTTCCGAATGTATTGATGCGGAACAAGAGAATTATTACGGGTATGTAGTAGTGAAAAATTTCAATTTTGTAATTGTCGAATTTTGTATTTTTAGATACTTCATAAAGGGGGTGGTCGTTCAGTGGAAGACAAAGAAAAAAACAAGAAAGATCTTTCAAAATTTCCTTCCTTTATGACAGCTAATAAGGACCACGTGCTGAAATATTGCAAAATAAGAAAGACAATTCACATAAGAGCTACTTTTAATTGTAAGTTCATTACATAATATATATGAATAATAGTGATAATAAGCAGCAGAATACTGTTGGAATATATTTTTGAAGGACTACACTTCATATGGAGGAAGCTGCAGTTGACACGGGCGTCGGATATCTTCGGTTTTGTACCGTATTCCTAGGTGAAAATAAAGGAGTTTCTAGTAAAAGCATCATTGTTCAAATTATATTCAATTTTTCTGGTAATTCGGAAAAATCGGTCCTACGCTCCTATTACCTGGATTCCTGTGGCCGGCCTCAACGCAATCTCCTAGAATTTAATTACTTTTCCCAGCAAGGCGTCAAAGAAAAACTATTGAAAAAGAAAATACTATTGGAATATAATAAGAAAATATATATTTATTGTGCATTATTTAAATTCTTTATTGAATTCAGAAGTTGATTTAAAAATTTTGGATATTCTTCCGTTGTAACTCAAATTTGTAACAAGTTCCCAATGTGGACACTTGAATAATGTACAAGCTTATTTGTAAAGTAAATAATATTTAATATTTTTTAATTATTTGGTTTGGAGAGGGGATCAATAACCAGCTATGAATATTAATATTATTAATCCTAAGTAACGAGAAAAATTCCGGTGAAATGATTGAAATCACATGAAATTTTCATTGGTACTGTGAGAATAATAAACTCGTGCCCCGTATTTTGTTCCAAAGGTATGCATCTCTATCCGATTTACGTATGTATTCAATAAATGTATATTTATCGAGTCGTATTTTGGGTGATGTGTTTTCTGTATGATATTGCATGACACAAAATCAGTCAACATAAACAAGTAACGAATTCATAACGGGTGGTACAAGAGAACAAGTGAGTTATTGAGGTCTATTGCAAAATCCTATACGTTTTAATGTTGTTAAAGAAATGGCCTTCACTCCCACCCACCAGAAGATTTGCTGTTGAATTATATATCAATAGCTCAGGCATGGTCGAACACATCATTTCGACTGAACACGGAACTGTCAAGGTACGTCTTTAGTGAATATTTTTGTCATTTGGGACAGTATCGTGAGTGAATTTTGATAATCCAAAGTGCAAATTTAAATTTTTCTTTTTTAGTTTTCCCGAAATTTTTTTTTTTTTGGATAACGTATGTGTCAGTGAAAAATCATTAATAGACATAAACTTTAATAGAAGACTTAACCACTTGCAATGGATAAAAAGTCCGGTACCCAGGACTGTCGTCCACCGAATGACAAGAAAAAAACTGAAAATGATAGATGAATAAAAACATTACAATTTGTTAGTGGTTGTCTAAAAATTTTATTCAGATATTTTTCTTTTTAGCAAAAATTGAAACTATGACATTTCATTTTTATTTTTCAGGAATGAAACTAGAACGGAAACTCAAGTCGTTACATCCCAAAGGGAACTAACAATAAATAATTCTTATTATTTTATACCGTATATATTAATTAAAATATTAAAAAGAAGATAGGATAATTTATATGGAAACATTAATTTTCTTCAATTTAAAAAATTTTTGTAATAGTCTAGTATTATCTTTAATTATATATATACAAAATATTTTTATATCTATTATAATTAGGTTTAATTTCATTACTTGTAAATATTTTTTCATTGTAAATAACTATTAAATTTGAAAAAAGTTTTATATTATATTTTTAATTTCAATATCTATTATATTGTGCTTCATACCAAGAGGCAAACCACTGACATAAGTGATTTTTTCATTCATTTCCTGAGCAAGACCCAACATCTCGAGGATTCCTATCTAAATTTTCTCGGTTGCAAATATCGTGAAATTTTTGTTAAGTCGACCCAAAAACCATCTCAAAAAAATTGTAGATTCGAAGGTTTGATGACAGACGACGAGACCTTTCATCATTTTAATAGACAAAATTATTGATCCCGTTTGAAATTTATCTTAAAAGAATGATTAATTTAAATTTAATGTCAGTGGTATGTCAGAATTGTAGAGAAATAATTCCATTTAGTGAAATTTACAACCCAAGTTCTCATTATAAATTATTTTCCGAGGAAAATTTTTTCAATTTAATCCCTTAGTATATCCCCCTGCCTTGTGTCTCTTCCCGAGAGGTTCAGGTGTGTTTCTCACTATGTCTCTCTTGACGACCCACCTTCGTACTCTTCATTTTCACCTTCGGCACATCCACATACTTTTCTATCACTCCGTCAATCAATGTGATCTTCTGAAATTGAAAATATAATATCATATGTTTGGTAGTTGTCCCACTCCCAAAAAATACCTCAAGAAAATCCGTTGCCACCAATTAGTAAATGTACGCCTTCTTACTCACCTGTCATTGCGTCAGCCGTTTAATAATTAAAATTAATATGTATCTATAAATGATATTTCTAAAATTAATATACACTTATAAATTATCCTATCTTCTTTTTAATATTTTAACTAAAAGATAGGGTATAAAATAATATGAATTGTTTATTGTTAGATCCCTGTGGGATGTAACGACTTGAGTTTCCGTTCTAGTTTCATTCCTGAAAAATAAAAATGAAATGTCATAGTTTTAATTTTTGCTAAAAACAAAAATATCTGAATAAAATTTTTAGACAACCACTAACAAATTGTAATGTTTTTACTCACCTATCATTTTCAGTTTTTTTCTTTGTCGTCCACTGAACGACATTCCTGGGAAATGGAGGTGTTCCCCATTGTGGACAATCTAAAAATACAATATTCGACACATTCAAATAAACCAATGTTTAAATTTTTCAAAAGGTTATCTTATTTAGTCCAAATAAATTACAGGTGTATTACAAAATTGCAAATTCTTCACTACTTCATACCTGCAATAATTCACTTGTTCCACATCACTAAATTCGGAAACTGCACAGTAAAATAAAGTTGAGGCAAATTTTCGGTCAAATATTTGGAAATTATTGATTTAATGACAATCAACAATCATCGGTGTTCCTTGTGATGAAACAAAAGAACACAGTCTCATGGTCTCGTAAAAGCTGCGTTTTTGTCAATTGAAAATTTCAATTCGAGGAACACTTTGAATGCGACAGTTATTCTTTTTAGAAATACTTCTTATAATGAAAAACATAAAAAGAACTAACTATTAATTCCAGCTTATATAAAAAAAACAAACTGCACCCCTGGCAATCCCCTTGATGGAAAATGCCTTTAAAATCATCTTCGCAATTTTTCCAACAGGTCCCGGACACCGTCGAGTTGAGACAGGTCGAGGATACTGAAGACATGAGAAGGAATGTCCATCGGGCCATCATCAGGGGTTTTTGGTAGGCAGCGATGACGTGGCACAGAGCCCTCCTGATGCCCCTGGACTCGACTCATTCCTTTCTTTATTTTTTCTTATGTTCTTATGTTTGTTTATTTCCTCTATTAAAGTTTATTTCAATTACAAATTTTTTACTACTCCATACGTGATGCACAAAAAAAATTTCCCGAAAGTGAAGATTTGAATCAGGAAGATGACATTAACTGAAACATTTGAAAATTAAAAAAGAAAAATTTAAATTTACACTTCGGATTATGAAAATTCACTCACGATACTGTCCCAAATGACAAAAATATTCACTAAAGACGTACCTTGACAGTTCCGTGTTCAGTAGAAATACCTTTGGAACAAAATACGGGGCACGAGTTTATTATTCTCACAGTACCAATGAAAATTTCATGTGATTTCAATCATTTCACCGGTCGAACACATCATTTCTACTGAACACGGAACTGTCAAGGTACGTCTTTAGTGAATATTTTTGTAATTTGGGACAGTATCCTGAGTGAATTTTCATAATCCGAAGTGTAAATTAAAATTTTTCTTTTTTAGTTTTCCCGAAATTTTTTTTTTTTTGGATAACGTATGTAGTGAAGTTGTCAGTGAAAAATCATTAATAGAAATAAACTTTAATAGAAGACTTAACCATCACTGCAATGGATAACAAGTCCAGTACCCAGAACTGTCGTCCAGCGGATGACAAGAAAAAAACTGAAAATGATAGGATACGTTCCACATCACTAAATTCGGAAACTGCACAGTAAAATAAAGTTGAGGCAAATTTTCGTTCAAATGTTTGGAAATTATTGATTTAATGGCAATCAACAATCATCGGTGTTCCTTGTGATGAAACAAAAGAACACAGTCTCATGGTCTCGGAAAAGCTGCGTTTTTGTCAATTGAAAATTTCAATTCGAGGAACACTTTGAATGCGACAGTTATTTTTTTTAGAAATACTTCTTATAATGAAAAACATAAAAAGAACTAACTTGATACTATTAATTCAAACTTAAATTGAAAAAACAAACTGCACCCATGGCAATCCCATTTTTGGAAAATGCCTTTCAAATCATCTTTACAATTTTCCCAACAGGACTAGACTATTAAAAATTTTTTAAATTGAATAAAATTAATATTTAAATATTAATTACATTCTATCTTCGTTTAATTATTTTAGTTATAATGTAGGGAATAAAATAGTAGGAATTGTTTGTTCTGTTGATCCCTGTGGGATCTAATCACTTGAGTTTCTGTTCTACTGTCATTCCTGAAAAATAAAAATGAAATTTCATAGTTTCAATTTTTGCTAAAAACAAAAATATCTGAATAAAATTTTTAGACAACCACTAACAAATTGTAATGTTTTTACTCACCTATCATTTTCAGTTTTTTTCTTGTCATCCGCTGGACGACAGTCCTGGGTACCGGACTTGTTATCCATTGCAGTGATGGTTAAGTCTTCTATTAAAGTTTATTTCTATTAATGATTTTTCACTACTACATACATGATCCACCAACAAAATGAATTTTTGGGAAACTGAAGATTTGAATTATTGTCAAGAAGATGACTTTAACTGAAACATTTGAAAATTAAAAAAGAAAAATTTGGGTGATGTGTTTTCTATGCGATATTGCATGACACAAAATCAGTCAACATAAAGAAGTAACGAATTCATAACGGGTGGTGCAAGAGAACGAGTGAGTTATTGAGGTCTATTGCAAAATCCTATACGTTTTAATGTTGTTAAAGAAATGGCCTTCACTCCCCACCAGAAGATTTGCTGTTGAATTATATATCAATAGCTCAGGCATGGTAGAACACATCATTTCTACTGAACATGGAACTGTCAAGGTACGTCTTTAGTGAATATTTTTGTCAATTGTCTCAGTATCGTGACTGAATTTTGATAATCCAAAGTGTAAATTTAAATTTTTCTTTTTTAGTTTTCCCGAAATTTTTTTTTTTGGATAACGTATGTGTCAGTGAAAAATCATTAATAGAAATAAACTTTGTGAAGACATAACCATCACTGCAATGGATAACAAGTCCAGTACCCAGTACTTATAATTAATATATAAGGAATGAAATAATAAGAACTAATTGTTGTTAAATCTCTGTGGGATCTAACCATTTGAGTTTCTGTTGTACTGTCATTCCTGAAAAATAAAAATGAAATATCATAGCTCTAATCGTTCTTATAAACAAAAATATCTGAATAAAATTTGTAGGTTACTACTTACAAATCGTAACATTCTTAGTAACCTATCGTTTTCCATTTTTTTCTTTGTCATCCGCTGAACGACATTCCTGGGAAATGGAGGTGTTCCCCATTGTGGACAATCTAAAAATACAATATTCGACACATTCAAATAAACCAATATTTAAATTTTTCAAAAGTTTATCTTTTTTAGTTCATATAAATTACAGGTGTATTACAAAATTGCAAATTCTTCACTACTTCATACCTGCAATAATTCACTTGTTCCACGTCAATAAATTCGGAAACTGCACAGTAAAATAAAGTTGAGGCAAATTTTCGGTCAAATGTTTGGAAATTATTGATTTAATGACAATCAACAATCATCGGTGTTCCTTGTGATGAAACAAAAGAACACAGTCTCATGGTCTCGTAAAAGCTGCGTTTTTGTCAATTGAAAATTTCAATTCGAGGAACACTTTGAATGCGACAGTTATTCTTTTTAGAAATACTTCTTATAATGAAAAACATAAAAAGAACTAACTATTAATTCCAGCTTATATAAAAAAAACAAACTGCACCCCTGGCAATCCCCTTGATGGAAAATGCCTTTAAAATCATCTTCGCAATTTTCCCAACAGGTCCCGGACACCGTCGAGTTGAGACAGGTCGAGGATACTGAAGACATGAGAAGGAATGTCCATCGGGCCATCATCAGGGGTTTTTGTTAGGCAGCGATGACGTGGCACAGAGCCCTCCTGATGCCCCTGGACTCGACTCATTCCTTTCTTTATTTTTTCTTATGATTGAACATATATTTTATGGACTGCATTTCAAAACTTCAATCTCACTTGGAAAAATATGTACAATCCGTAAAATACACAGAGTTCCGTTCGATAAAGTCTGGCACCAAGAGGGTGTTCGAAATTGAAATAGTTCAATGGAATGAGAAAGCGAGAGCTCTGATTCTGATGAATAATTTCGGCAATTAAAATGATGAAATGTCTCGTCGTCTGTCATCAAACTGTTATGTTCGCGATGCCAAGAACTTGATCAATTCGCGCTATCCAAATTTCCAGAAAATAACACTTGTAGTTCGTATGAAACTTATATTAAAAAAACATTGACCGATTAATGTTACAAAAACGAATTAGAATAGATCAAAAACGAATGATGATGATGGAACGAAAATAATAATATGACCCTGATTATTAGGTCGTCGATGGTACTTATAGGGGGTGTTGTGACCACTCTAACCCGCGAGTCCAAACCACCAAAAGCTGGCAGTCACCCAGGGTGAGCAGTTGGTGATTCTGACCCTTGGTCCCTCGGATGCGTGAATCATGATTGTCTTTATAGTTGTTTATTTGTCCATCCGAGAGAACCTGGAAAAGGTTCGAATGAGGTCACGGAATGACAAGGTCATAACAATATACCACCTTTCACTAATAAAGTACTGTCCGTCGTATTCTTGCAGTACCTTGCAATATGTCCTTCATTTGCACACCGAAAACACTTTCTTTTCGAAAAAAATATACATGTTGTGTCAGAAAATTATATTTTTTATCTTTAACCATCAATTTCACTGTTACACGGCCCATTACTACAGGTACTTCAGGTAGCAGCACCAGAAACTCATGTGACAAAAAAAAATGCATTCTTCTCTGAAATCACCTGCACTTAACCGTACGCGCTAAGTGAAATTTCATAGTTCTCATCGTAGTCACAACTTATTTACTGTATTCCCCTCGTACTAACATTGTCAATCACTAGGACACTTACAATCAGTGGACACACTGAAAACTTCGTAGTCGCGTCGAACATGCCGAAATTGTCCCAAAAATATTCACTGGCACATTGAACACTTAACACCACGGGTTCTCTGAACGAACTGATGGCAGAGGGCCTTTTGCCAGAGACGGTTTCCCCTCGGCATACGATCACTTCCCACTCCGGCTCCGGCACATGCGACTTCCTTCCTACCTTCATGCAACTCACCATGTATGGGTAGCAAACACAAATGCAAATTATCCTTCTTAATTTTGTTGTCTGCTGACCTAGAGGACAAAGGAGAAGCACAAACACACACACACACACACACGCAACATTTCTAGTGTAAAAATATCATCGTTGAATTTAATTCATTTTTTCTAGTAATTCGGAAACGGAAATCTGCGAGAAGACTACTACCTAGATCCCTGTGGCCATACTCTAGATAATCTCCGGAATTTAATTGTTTTTGCAGGTTGGAGGACAAACGAGGCGTCATTGGTTATTAAATATTTTAATCTAAAGAAAAAGAAAAACGAATAATTACAAATAATGAAATTAACACAAATTGTAATTAAACGAGCGTATGTAAAAAGTGTGTTTTATTGAGTCTGGGCGCGCATTTTAAAATTTACTTTTAGTTTTTTGTACAATTGTAAATGCTTGTAATTGTAAAAAACGTCAAACATAGTTATCATTTCTCATTCTTCATTCTGCAGCTTGACTTGCTGCGTCAAAAAAATGCTTTTACTTTTCTGTTGAAATTCTTTCAACACGAAAATATCGTTCAAAAGCGATTCTTTCAATAGTTTTAACTCTCTGTAAAGAGGCATATGTTAGCCCGAGACTTTTGTCGTTTTACCAAAATTGATGACAATGTTCATGTCGTTCAATTTAAGTCCTTGAAATTTGTTTTAATCGCCAAGTCGATGAGGAAATTGGGTTCTTGAGTGTGAAATTTCCAATATTTTTTAACACTGGATAGTATAGCGGCCCACTTAAAGGTCCGGTTAGTGGTTCTGCGTAGTTGTCGAATTCTAGTTATTAGAAATAAAACAAGTAAACAAAAGAGTAGACTTACATTTTAACCAAATTGAGAGAACAATATGAACAACAGCCTACAAGACACCTCACGTATACCCAGAAGGATTGAATTAGTGATTTTTTGAGTTTTATTGATGTTATTGAATCGGGATATTTTATGGAAGGCTGAGGATTCCATTTATGCTTGTAATCAATAATGAGTGTTATTAATGACGCCTAATTAATTCACTCGGTGATTTCTTCATGGTGTAATTTCATTCTTTATCGCCCAATTCTATTTCTTGTGACTTCTTTCTTATTTCACAGAGTTGAAATTGACCATTGCTGGCGAGATTGGTTTAAGTTGATTGTAATTTTCGGCCGACCAGAACACTCAGTAGAAAAATACGCAGTAGAGTAATGTAAAAATGCAACAGGCAATCCAATCACCGGCAATAAAACGAACATTTCATACGACACGTTTCATTTTTATTACTAATGAAAAGAAATGGAATAATGAAAAGAACCTGTTTCCAATTCTGGCAGTCAAAAATCACAATAAACTTTCATAATAATCCCTTCATTAGTAAGAAAAAACCCAAAAAATTATTATTGAGGGAAAATTAATGAATATTTCTGAAGTGATGGAGTAGATTCACCTAAATAAATCTGCCTTACAGAATTACAGATGAGAGGATTTTGAATGACGATTCGTGTTCCATACAGTTAAAACCTTACAAAATCAGTCGTCGTCGCCGTCATACATTTGTACCTCTTGGTCTTTTGACTAAATAAAATTTGTCCCTACATATTTCAGTCATCAGATTTTCTCTCGACATTCCTGTTGCCCCGAAAGAAAAGAGAATATTCACTTGCCCTATTGTTTTTCTCCTTTTGAGCATTGGGAAATTATTGCTGCCGCTGCTGCTGCTGCTGCTGCCACGAGACCACACGCCCCTCTTTATCCATCACAACATTGAACTTTGTCTCGAATCCGGTTCATGTATTATGTAAATATTCAGTTGATGTTCTCTTCGTGTGTATGTCACAATACTTCTTTGTGACTTCATCCACCGGTGATTGATTCCTTGTATTTTTACATTAAATGCTTTGCACTGCTTATGTTTTGATGGGACCACAGGAATTACCTTCAAACAACACCCGTGATGAATGTTATTTTTTTTTTTTGGTTTGGAGTGTTGACCGTTACTGAATAACTCACTCGTTTCTGGGGGTTTCTCACCACCCGTTAAGAACTCGTTATTTCATTATGTTGGCTGATTTTATTTAAGGGAATTCAAATTTACAATTGAGGGGAACGCAGTTTATCTGGGCATTTATCGTTTCTACTGGTTCCTGGATTATGTACCTGGGTTTATTTTGATTTTTTATTGACTTTAACAATCAATCCCCTTGTGTGGGTCCGCTACAATACGCAATATGTTTTTCGTTGATTTTCGGAAAGAACAACAATTGCCTGTTCTCGCGAATGTGTGCGTGTGAGGACGAAAAAGAGAGGTCAGGACAAGGGAAGAATTTTATTCGATAAAGGCGCCAAAATTTACGAGCAAAACGTTTGTCCAAACCACTCCAACCCAATCAATTCAAACTGGCTTTTTACTCATTGACACACGCCATTCCAATGTTTTAAACCAAACAAAATGAATCACATGTCCTGTGTAATTCAGGTGTAAACTTAACTCGTTTCATTCTCACCCCCAAAGACCGTCTAATTGTTGCTCCTTTCCATGTCTACATTAATACGAAAAACCTTAAGAAGCCGTGTAGACCACGACTTTCAAGTTGTAAGCGTATTCTCAGAAAACATTCAGTGCTTGGAATTACCATCGATCATTGCTCTTCCATATCGCGCACGTTGAACAAAAAACGAACAATTGAATTATACAAAATATTGATGAATTCGTTGCACATATAATTATATATATATCTCATTGATGAATAGAAATTTATTATTCATCTCAATTTTAACTTTACGTTGGTTTCACAAACACACACACACACACACAGAGAGAGAGAGAGAGTGAGAGAAGTTCCTTCTTTCATTTCTATTTTAATGCATTTTCCATCAAAGGGGCTTGGAAGGGGTGGAAGTTCTTTTTCTATATAAGTATGAATGAATAATATCAAGTTAGTTGTTTATATTTTTCATTATAAGAAGTGTTTCTCCAAAAATAACAGTCCCCTTCGAAGTGTTCATGACTTATTTCAGCTCGTTCGATTTCATAAACGTGGAGTTGAATTTCATATTTCTAGCGTGTAAGAGTTCATTTGTTTCTTTGACAAACAACCAAAAACCCGAATGACCGTACCCTAAGAAGATTTGAAGATTTTTTTGAAATGCAGTCCATAAAATATATGTTCAATCATAAGAAAAAATGAAGAAAGGAATGAGTCGAGTCCAGGGGCATCAGGAGGGCTCTGTGCCACGTCATCGCTGCCTACCAAAAACCCCTGATGATGGCCCGATGGACATTCCTTCTCATGTCTTCAGTATCCTCGACCTGTCTCAACTCGACGGTGTCCGGGACCTGTTGGGAAAATTGCTAAGATGATTTTAAAGGCTTTTTCCATCAAGGGGATTGCCATGGGTGCAGTTTGTTTTTTCAATTTAAGTTTGAATTAATAGTATCAAGTTAGTTCTTTTTATGTTTTTCATTATAAGAAGTATTTCTAAAAAAAATAACTGTCGCATTCAAAGTGTTCCTCGAATTGAAATTTTCAATTGACAAAAACGCAGCTTTTACGAGACCACAAGACCGTGTTCTTTTGTTTCATCACAAGGAACACCGATGATTGTTGATTGTCATTAAATCAATAATTTCCAAACATTTGAATGAAAATTTGCCTCAACTTTATTTGACTGTGCAGTTTCCGAATTTATTGATGTGGAACAAGTGAATTACTGCAGGTAAGTAGTAGCGAAAAATTTGCAATTTTGTAATACACCTGTAATTTATTTGGACTAAATAAGATAAACTTTTTATAAATTAACCATAGTTTTATTTGAATGTGTCGAATATTGTATTTTTAGATTGTCCACAATGGGGAACACCTCCATTTCCCAGGAATGTCGTTCAGTGGACGACAAAGAAAAAAACTGAAAATGATAGGTGAGTAAAAACATTACAATTTGTTAGTGGTTGTCTAAAAATTTTATTCAGATATTTTTGTTTTTAGCAAAAATTGAAACTATGACATTTCATTTTTATTTTTCAGGAATGAAACTAGACAACAAAATCAAGTCGTTAGATCCCACAGGGATCTAACAATAAACAATTCATATTATTTTATACCCTATCTTTTAGTTAAAATATTAAAAAGAAGATAGGAAATAATTAATAAGTGTATATTAATTTTAGAAATATCATTTATAGATACATATTAATTTTAATTATTAAACGGCTGACGCAATGACAGGTGAGTAAGAAGGCATACAATTACTATGTGGTGGCCAACGGATTTTCTTGAGGTATTTTTGGGAGTGGGACAACTACCAAACATATGATATTATATTTTCAATTTCAGAAAATCACATTGATTGACGGAGTGACAGAAAAGTATGTGGATGTGCCGAAGGTGAAAATGAAGAGTACGAAGGTGGATCGTCAAGACAGACATAGTGAGACACACACCTCAACCTCTCGCGAAGAGACACAAGGCAGGGGGATATACTAAGGGATTCAATTGAAAAAATTTTCCTCGGAAAATAATTTATAATGAGAACTTGGGTTGTAAATTTCACTAAATGGAATTATTTCTCTACAATTCTGACATACCACTGACATTAAATTTAAATTAATCATTCTTTTAAGATAAATTTCGAACAGAATCAATAATTTTGTCTATTAAAATGATGAAACGTCTCGTCGTCTGTCATCAAACCTTGGATCTACAATTTTTCTGAGGTGATTTTTAGGTCGACATAACAAAAATTTCACGATATTTGAAATCGAGGAGATTTAAATAGGAATCCTCGAGATGTTGGGTCTTGCACAGGAAATGAAATAAAAATCAACTCATGTTGGGTACTAAATATTTTAATAACTAACAAAACAATAAGAAATATTTACATAATAAAAATTTAACACAATAAGAATTATATAATATTAATTCGACTGCTAGGGCGGTTTGACTTCGATCAGCCAAAGACATCGTTTTCTTTAATTTCTTGACTCTTTTTAGTCTGCCCAACTCACTACAAATATATGATGTGGATCCTGAGTCTAAACACCATTTTCCTGTTTCAGTCTGCTCACTCTTTTTAAAGGATAAACATTTACCACCTTGCACTAATAAAGTACTGTCCGTCGTATTCTTGCAGTACCTTGCAATTTGTCCTGCATTTGCACACCGAAAACACTTTCTTTTCGAAAAAAAATGTATATGTTGTGTCACAAAATTATATTTTTTATCTTTAACCGTCAATTTCACTGTTACACGGCCCATTACTACAGGTACTTCAGGTAGCAGCACCAGAAACTCATGTGACAAAAAAAATTCATTCTTCTCTGAAATCACCTGCACTTAACCGTACGCGCTAAGTGAAATTTCATAGTTCTCATCGTAGTCACAACTTATTTACTGTATTCCCCTCGTACTAACATTGTCAATCACTAGGACACTTACAATCAGTGACACACTGAAAACTTCGTAGTGGCGTCGAACATGCCGAAATTGTCCCAAAAATATTCACTGGCACATTGAACACTTAACACCACGGGTTCGCTCAACGAACTGATGGCAGAGGGCCTTTTGCCAGAGACGGTTTCCCCTCGGCATACGATCACTTCCCACTCCGGCTCCGGCACATGCGACTTCCTTCCTACCTTCCTGCAACTCACCACGTATGGGTAGCAGACACAAATGAGTCTATTTTTATGTGTATGTCACTGGTTTGCCTCATCGTATGAAGCACTATACAATATATATTGAAAATAAAAATATAATATAAAACTTTTTTCAAATTTAATAGTTATTTACAATGAAAAAATATTTACAAGCATTGAAATTAACCCTAATTATAATAGATATAAAAATATTTTGTATATATATAATTAAAGACTATACTAGACTATCTTCTTTTTAGTATTTTAATTAATAGATATGGTATAAAATAATAAGAATTATTTATTGTTAGATCCCTGTGGGATCTAACAGCTTGTGTTTCTGTTCTAGTTTCATTCCTGAAAAATAAAAATGAAATGTCATAGTTTCAATTTTTGCTAAAAACAAAAATATCTGAATAAAATTTTTAGACAACCACTAAGAAATTGTAATGTTTTTACTCACCTATCATTTTCAGTTTTTTTCTTGTCATCCGGTGGACGACAGTCCTGGGTACCGGACTTTTTATCCATTGCAAGTGGTTAAGTCTTCTATTAAAGTTTATGTCTATTAATGATTTTTCACTGACACATATGTTATCCAAAAAAAAAAAAATTTCGGGAAAACTAAAAAAGAAAAATTTTAATTTACACTTTCGATTATCAAAATTCACTCACGATACTGTCCCAAATGACAAAAATATTCACTAAAGACGTACCTTGACAGTTCCGTATTCAGTCGAAATGATGTGTTCTACCATGCCTGAGCTATTGATATATAATTCAACAGCAAATCTTCTGGTGGGGAGTGAAGGCCATTTCTTTAACAACATTAAAACGTATAGGATTTTGCAATAGACCTCAATAACTCACTCGTTCTCTTGCACCACCCGTTATGAATTCGTTACTTCTTTATGTTGACTGATTTTGTGTCATGCAATATCATACAGAAAACACATCACCCAAAATACGGCTCGATAAATATACATTTATTGAATACATACATAAATCGGATAGAGATACATACCTTTGGAACAAAACACGGGGCACGAGTTTATTATTCTCACAGTACCAATGAAAATTTCATGTGATTTCAATCATTTCACCGGAATTTTTCTCGTTACTTGGGATTAATAATATTAATATTCATATCTGGTTATTGATCCCCTCTCCAAACCAAATAATTAAAAAATATTAAATATTATTTACTTTACAAATAAACTTGTTCATTATTCAAGTGTCCACATTGGGAACTTGTTACAAATTTGAGTTACAACGGAAGAATATCCAAAATTTTAAAATCATCTTCTGAATTCAATAAAGAATTTAAATAATGCACAATAAATATGTATTTTCTTATTATATTCCAATAGTATTTTCTTATTCAATAGTTTTTCTTTGCTTATACGACCGGATTTCAGACCCGGTTTCATGTTGTGATGATGGCAAAAGAGGGGCGGCAGACGACCTGTTCTTAAATTGGGTTTAAAAGTTCGACAATTTGCCTAAGCTGAAAAGGAGAGAAAAAAATTATTTATCATTCAAATATTATGCCAGGTGATTTCTTTTGGGGGCAACGGGAATGTCGAGGGAAATCGCGATGGCTCAAACAGCCTCCTTCTCCCTAAATAATTAGTACAAGACGAGACGACGACTGTGTTAATTCTCGAGTTAGGCTTTTTTAACAGTAAAAACCACAGACACAGTTCACCCCTTTTACTCCAGGTGTGGTGGTGCAAAAGTTCTCACTAGCTTGGAAGTCAGATGTGCGAGAGAGTACCTCTTTGCCAGGAGGTGGAATGAAAGTTTCGCCCTTTCGACGAACAACAAAGAATTGGACACAATAACCGGCATTTCATCATTGATGAATGACGAATGGATTATTGGGTCTGATGAAATGTCTCTATTTTACGACAGGGATTTTATGCCCGGCCTGGGGGGTATACGTGTACTGTCTACTACGCTTGGGAATGACGCCTTGCTTGGAAAAGTAATTAAATTCTAGGAGATTGCGTTGAGGCCGGCCACAGGGATCCAGGTAATAGGAGCGTTGGACCGACTTTCTGGGTTGAATTTACTGACGTGAAGGACGTTTGATTTAAATAGGTTTCTGTTTCTCACTTCCAGCTGACAGCTGAAAAAAAAAGTTTTCCATTTTTCTTACACAATGCAGGAAATTGCTAATTAAATTTACCTGTGTGTCACACGTACCTGTTTCCGCACAATTTGTCTGAAATTCTTAGACATTCTCTAACAGTTCTTTACTTTCCTTGGCGAGCAATCAGATACCGAAGAACTTTTTAAACCGTCAATTTTATCTATTTTTTTCCACATTTTCTATTTAAAATAATAAAGGTGGAGTGTGTAAATTCAATATTCACACATTTTCAAACTTTAAACGCAAAACAGTTTGATTGAGTGATATTTTTACGGTTTCACCTTTCCATTGCATCACCAATATTTGTTCATTTCAATTCACTTTCAATTCAATTTACCCTACTGCTTATGTTTTGACATGAATAAAGGAATTAATTTTACCGTCAAACAACGAGGGTGATGAATGTTATTAAGTTCGGCCTGGAGTGTTGTTCATTTCCTCAACATTATTTAAACTTTTACGACCGTTACTGATACGCCTAAATAACTCACTCCGTGTTTCTCATCAACTGCTAAGAACTCGTACCTTCTTTAAGTTGGCTGACTTTATTTCAAGGAATTCAAATTTGCAATTGAGAGGAACGCAGTTTATGTGTCCACCTGCAATTTTTCAATTTGCTTCGATCATTGCTCTTCCATCTCGTTCATTTATTTATGTAGTATGTGTGTGGTTGTATATATATAGGTATATATACTTTTTTGTAATACCTAAATATATAGTACTACAGACACAAGGATTATGGCCAGTTAGAATCCGTAATAAATATATTACAATAATTATTATAAATAAATAAATTATTAAAAAAAGTATAAGAATAATATTAAGTTGGTTACTTTTATGTTTTTCATTGTAAGAAGTATTTCTACAAAGATAACTGTACAGACTTACATTAAGGCACAAGATAATTGAACTTTTCTTTGTATTCCTTCGATTTTATTAATGACCATTAGACGTGTTCTTTTGATTCGTCAGAAAAGAGAGACATAGTGAGACACACACCTGAACCTCTCGCGAAGAGACACAAGGCAGGGGGATACTAAGGGATTAAATTGAAAAAATTTTCCTCGGAAAATAATTTACAATGAGAACTTGGGTTGAAAATTTCACTAAATGGAATTATTTCTCTACAATTCTGACATACCACTGACATTAAATTCAGCTAATAATGTTAAACGTAATAAAAATTATATAATAATACAATCAATTAAAATGAAAAACTTAATTAAAAATAAAAGGAAAGCGTAGGACCGACTTTTCTTACACAATGCAGGAAATTAAAAGTTCTTCGGTATCTGATTGCTCGCCAAGGAAAGTAAAGAACTGTTAGAGAATGTCTAAGAATTTCAGACAAATTGTGCGGAAACAGGTACGTGTGACACACAGGTAAATTTAATTAGCAATTTCCTGCATTGTGTAAGAAAAATGGAAAACTTTTTTTTTCAGCTGTCAGCTGGAAGTGAGAAACAGAAACCTATTTAAATCAAACGTCCTTCACGTCAGTAAATTCAACCCAGAAAGTCGGTCCAACGCTCCTATTACCTGGATCCCTGTGGCCGGCCTCAACGCAATCTCCTAGAATTTAATTACTTTTCCAAGCAAGGCGTCATTCCCAAGCGTAGTAGACAGTACACGTATACCCCCCAGGCCGGGCATAAAATCCCTGTCGTAAAATAGAGACATTTCATCAGACCCAATAATCCATTCGTCATTCATCAATGATGAAATGCCGGTTATTGTGTCCAATTCTTTGTTGTTCGTCGAAAGGGCGAAACTTTCGTTCCACCTCCTGGCAAAGAGGTACTCTCTCGCACACCTGTCTTCCAAGCTAGTGAGAACTTTTGCACCACCACACCTGGAGTAAAAGGGGTGAACTGTGTCTGTGGTTTTTACTGTTAACAAAGCCTAACTCGAGAATTAACACAGTCGTCGTCTCGTCTTGTACTAATTATTTAGGGAGAAGGAGGCTGTTTGAGCCATCGCGATTTCCCTCGGCATTCCCGTTGCCCCCAAAAGAAATCACCTGGCATAATATTTGAATGATAAATAATTTTTTTCTCTCCTTTTCAGCTTTGGCAAATTGTCGAACTTTTAAACCCAATTTAAGAACAGGTCGTCTGCCGCCCCTCTTTTCCCATCATCACAACATGAAACCGGGTCTGAAATCCGGTCGAATAAGCAAAGAAAAACTATTGAATAAGAAAATACTATTGGAATATAATAAGAAAATACATATTTACTGTGCATTATTTAAATTCTTTATTGAATTCAGAAGTTGATTTTAAAATTTTGGATATTCTTCCGTTGTAACTCAAATTTGTAACAAGTTCCCAATGTGGACACTTGAATAATGAACAAGTTTATTTGTAAAGTAAATAATATTTAATATTTTTTAATTATTTGGTTTGGAGAGGGGATCAATAACCAGCTATGAATATAATATTATTAATCCTAAGTAACTAGAAAAATTCCGGTGAAATGATTGAAATCACATGAAATTTTCATTGGTACTGTGAGAATAATAAACTCGTACCCCGTATTTTGTTCCAAAGGTATGCATCTCTATCCGATCTACGTATGTATTCAATAAATGTATATTTATCGAGTCGTATTTTGGGTGATGTGTTTTCTGTATGATATTGCATGACACAAAATCAGTCAACATAAACAAGTAACGAATTCATAACGGGTGGTACAAGAGAACAAGTGAGTTATTGAGGTCTATTTGAAAATCCTATACGTTTTAATGTTGTTAAAGAAATGGCCTTCACTCCCCACCAGAAGATTTGCTGTTGAATTATATATCAATAGCTCAGGCATGGTCGAACACATCATTTCGACTGAACACGGAAGTGTCAAGGTAGGTCTTTAGTGAATATTTTTGTCATTTGGGACAGTATCGTGAGTGAATTTTCATAATCCGAAGTGTAAATTAAAATTTTTCTTTTTTAATTTTCAAATATTTCAGTTAATGTCATAACGTATGTAGTAGTGAAAAATTTGTAATTGAAATAAACTTTGTGAAAACTTAACCAGTATTTTTTGTGAATGTCTGGAATTTTGTATTTTTCCATTTTAGGCAATGGATAAAACATCCAGTAAGCAGGACTGTCGTCCACCGGATGACAAGAAAAAAAGTGAAAGTGATAGGTGAGAAAAACATTACAATTTGTTAGTGGTTGTTTAAAAATTTTATTCAGATATTTTTGTTTTTAGCAAAAATTGAAACTATGACATTTCATTTTTATTTTTCAGGAATGACACAAGACCACAAAATCAAGTCGTTAGATCCCACAGGGATCTAACAATAAATAATTCATACTATTTTATACTATCTTTTAGTTAAAATATTAAAAAGAAGATAGGATAATTTATATGTAAACATTAATTTTATTCAATTTAAAAAAAGATCGCCTAGTATAGTTTTTAATTATATATATACAAAATATATACAATAATATTAATTTCAATCTTGCACTGTGCTTCCTACGATGAGGCAAACCAGTGACATACACATAAAAATAGACTCATTTGTGTCTGCTACCCATACGTGGTGAGTTGCAGGAAGGTAGGAAGGAAGTCGCATGTGCCGGAGCCGGAGTGGGGAGTGATCGTATGCCTAGAGGAAACCGTCTCTGGCAGAAGGCCCTCTGCCATCACTTCGTTGAGAGAACCCGTGGTGTTAAGTGTTCAATGTGCCAGTGAATATTTTTGGGACAATTTCGGCATGTTCGACCCGACTACGAAGTTTTCAGTGTGTCACTGATTGACAATTTTAGTACGAGGGGAATACAGTAAGTAAGTTGTGACTACGATGAGAACTATGAAATTTCACTTAGCGCGTACAGTTAAGTGCAGGTGATTTCAGAGAAGAATGAATTTTTTTTGTCACATGAGTTTCTGGTGCTGCTACCTGAAGTACCTGTAGTAATGGGCCGTGTAACAGTGAAATTGACGGTTAAAGATAAAAAATATAATTTTCTGACACAACATGTATATTTTTTTCGAAAAGAAAGTGTTTTCGGTGTGCAAATGAACGACATATTGCAAGTTACTGCAAGAATACGACGGACAGTACTTTATTAGTGCAAGGTGGTAAATGTTTATCCTTTAAAAAGAGTGAGCAGACTGAAACAGGAAAATGGTGTTTAGACTCAGGATCCACATCATATATTTGTAGTGAGTTGGGCAGACTAAAAAGAGTCAAGAAATTAAAGAAAACGATGTCTTTGGCTGATCGAAATCAAACCGCCCTAGCAGTCGAATTAATATTATATAATTCTTATTATGTTAAATTTTTATTATGTAAATATTTGTTATTGTTTTCTTAGTTATTAAAATATTTAGTACCCAACATGAGTTGATTTTTATTTCATTTCCTGTGCAAGACACAACATCTCGAGGATTCCTGTCTAAATCTTCTCGGTTTCAAATATCGTGCAATTTTTGTTAAGTCGACCCAAAAACCATCTCAGAAAAAATTGTAGATTCGAAGGTTTGATGACAGACGACGAGACGTTTCATCATTTTAATAGACAAAATTATTGATCCCGTTCGAAATTTATCTTAAAAGAATGATTAATTTAAATTTAATGTCAGTGGTATGTCAGAATTTTAGAGAAATAATTCCATTTAGTGAAATTTACAACCCAAGTTCTCATTATAAATTATTTTCCGAAGAAAATTTTTTCAATTTAATCCCTTAGTATCCACCTGCCTTGTCTCTTCGCGGAAGAGGTTCAGGTGTGTGTCTCACTATGTCTGTCTTGACGATCCACCTTCGTACTCTTCATTTTCACCTTCGGCACATCCACATACTTTTCTGTCACTCCGTCAATCAATGTCATTTTCTGAAATTGAAAATATAATATCATATGTTTGGTAGTTGTCCCACTCCCAAAAATACCTCAAGAAAATCCGTTGTCCACCACTTAGTAATTGTATGCCTTCTTACTCACCTGTCATTGCGTCAGCCGTTTAATAATTAAAATTAATATGTATCTATAAATGATATTTCTAAAATTAATATACACTTATTAATTATTTCCTATCTTCTTTTAATTAGTTTAATTAATATGTATGGAATGAAGTAATATGAATTGTTTGTTGTTAGATCCCTGTGGGATCTAACGACTTGATTTTGTGGTCTTGTTTTATTCCTGAAAAATAAAAATGAAATATCATAGCTTTAATCGTTCTTATAAACAAAAATATTTGAATAAAATTTGTAGGTCACTACTTACAAATTGTCACATTCTTAGTAACCTATCGTTTTCCATTTTTTTCTTTGTCGTCCTCTGAACGACATTCCTGGGAAATGGAGGTGTTCCCCATTGTGGACAATCTAAAAATACAATATTCGACACATTCAAATAAAACTATGGTTAATTTATAAAAAGTTTATCTTATTTAGTCCAAATAAATTACAGGTGTATTACAAAATTGCAAATTCTTCACTACTTCATACCTGCAATAATTCAGTTGTTCCACATCACTAAATTCGGAAACTGCACAGTCAAATAAAGTTGAGGCAAATTTTCATTCAAATGTTTGGAAATTATTGATTTAATGACAATCAACAATCATCGGTGTTCCTTCTGATGAAACAAAAGAACACGGTCTCATGGTCTCGTAAAAGCTGCGTTTTTGTCAATTGAAAATTTCAATTCGAGGAACACTTTGAATGCGACAGTTATTTTTTTTAGAAATACTTCTTATAATGAAAAACATAAAAAGAACTAACTTGATACTATTAATTCAAACTTAAATTGAAAAAACAAACTGCACCCAAGGCAATCCCCTTGATGGAAAATGCCTTTCAAATCATCTTTACAATTTTCCCAACAGGTCCCGGACACGAGTCCAGACAGGTCGAGGATACTGAAGACATGAGAAGGAATGTCCATCGGGCCATCATCAGGGGTTTTTGGTAGGCAGCGATGACGTGGCACAGAGCCCTCCTGATGCCCCTGGACTCGACTCATTCCTTTCTTCATTTTTTCTTATGATTGAACATATATTTTATGGACTGCATTTCAAAACTTCAATCTCAATTGGAAAAATATGTACAATCGGTAAAATGCACAGAGTTCCGTTCGATAATGTCTGCACCAAGAGGGTGTTCTAAACAGTTTGAAATAGTTCAATGGAATGAGAAAGCGAGAACTCTGATCCTGATGAATAATTTCGGCAATTAAAATAATGAAATGTCTCGTCGTCTGTCATCAAACCTTGGATCTACAATTTTTTTGAGATGGTTTTTGGGTCGACTTAACAAAAATTTCACAATATTTGAAACCGAGAAGATTTAAATAGGAATCCTCGAGATGTTGGGTCTTGCACAGGAAATGAAATAAAAATCAACTCATGTTGGGTACTAAATATTTTAATAACTAACAAAACAATAAGAAATATTTACATAATAAAAATTTAACACAATAAGAATTATATAATATTAATTCGACTGCTAGGGCGTTTGACTTCGATCAGCCAAAGACATCGTTTTCTTTAATTTCTTGACTCTTTTTAGTCTGCCCAACTCACTACAAATATATGATGTGGATCCTGAGTCTAAACACCATTTTCCTGTTTCAGTCTGCTCACTCTTTTTAAAGGATAAACATTTACCACCTTGCACTAATAAAGTACCTTGCAGTACCTTGCAATATGTCGTTCATTTGCACACCGAAAACACTTTCTCTTGTTGGACTTTTCCCTTTCAAACTGTCTGTCAAACTCTTCCAGGACCTTTATCTTCTTTTTATTATTTTAAATAGTATATATGGTAAAATATGAAATGAACTAATGGTGGTTAGATCCCTGTGGGATCTTAATTTTGTTGTCTGCTGACCTAGAGCACACACACACACACACACACGCAACATTTCTAGTGTAAAAACATCATCGTTGAATGTAATTCATTTTTTCGAGTAATTGGGAAACGGAAATCTGAGAGAAGACTACTACCTGGATCCCTGTGGCCTTACTGTAGATAATCTCCGGAATTTAATTGTTTTTGCAGGTTGGACATTGGTTACTAAATATTTTAATGTAAAGAAAAGTAGGTGTCATTAGTAGTTGTTTGCTAACTACCTTCTTTTAAGTATATTAATTATTAAATACGGAATAAAATAATATGAAGTACTTGTTGTTAGATCCATGTGGGATCTAATAGGGTAATTGAATTACCCGCCAGGCCGAGCATAAAATTCCTGTCGTAAAATCGGGACATTTCATCAGACCCAATAATCCATTCGTCATTCATCAATGATGAAATGCCGGTTATTGTGTCCAATTATTTCGGCATGTTCGACGCGAGAACGAAGTTTTCAGTGTGTCACTGATTGTAAGTGTCCTAGTGATTGACAATGTTAGTACGAGGGGAATACAGTAAATAAGTTGTGACTACGATGAGAACTATGAAATTTCACGTAGCGCGTACGGTTAAGTGCAGGTGATTTCAGAGAAGAATGAATTTTTTTGTCACACGAGTTGCTGTGACCCGGTCAGCGAACCGGACCTTTTCTAAGTCTAGCCTATTGTCGAACCTAAAGTAAACCTATTTCTATTTCCATGCAGACTACAGTTTGTTAAATTGTTGAATAAATCTCGGATAACGATAATCTGCCTTCTTCATTCAAAATTAAGGTTCAACTATCCAACCCCATACATACACATGTATATATAAACCCTAAAAACCCTCAGTAAAGGGACTTGTGCAACGTAATTTTTCTAGAAATGTTTTTCTATACAACTGCTTATACACAACTTAATAGAAGATATCGAAGTCGTTAAAGAAGTGTTTTTCGGTAAACCTAGAACACGTAAATACCGTACAAGTAACACCAGGACGGCGACGACGAGGGACATCTCATCCACTACACAAACGGTCACAACAGAGTTTCTGCTGCTGCTATCTGAAGTACTGCCTGGACGTTACGTCTTTGACCGCCGCAAATAATTTTCTTCTGTGGCGGATGAACACTGTGAGGAACCTCCTCATTCAGTGGATGAAGTTCTTCGTCTTTGTTGTAAAAATTATCAAAAATGATTATCAACTTAAATTTTCTTTTGAAGTCCATCAAATGTTGCAGTCCATTCGATGGACGAATTAAACGCCTTTTCGACGTCGATGACAATTTATTAATTAATAAAATTACTTAGAGGTGCTCAACTCCTTTCCGATTCTCGTGCAAAAGATTTCCATTTCTCAATTTCCATTCAAGTCAACTTATTAGTAATAAAGTAGAGGAGGGCAGCAAATAAATAAGTCTGTAGAGGAAATCAGGGATCCTTTCATGATTTTTTTTAGCCGTTTAAAGTTACGTATTTTCTCAGGAAAATAATAATAAAAATCTAGATTTTTGGACTATTGGAAATCTTTGAAGAAGGAAAGGAAAGGAAAGGTTTTATGGATTATTTTAATTACGTGATTTTCTATTAGGTTCCGGCCCCGATCCTTTTATCCAATTTATCCAATTTGAAACTTCGCGGATAAATAAACTTCATGGTTTAAATATCCAGTTCTGACGTTGTCGAAGAATTAGCAATTGCTTGCGGCCCGTACAGGTGAGATCGGGGAAAAAAATTCAGAAGGAAATTTGAACGGTTTACAAATCTCTATTTAAATAGTTGTATTAATAAAAATGAAATCATACATTACGTAAAATTGATAAAAATCAATTCGTACTTCTTGAGTTGTTTTCATGTCGTAAATGTTTCCTTGTCCTTTTGACTCATCCGTTTTTTCCTAAATCAAATAATTTTACAACCACAGCATCTTTTTTCCGTTTTAAATACCCATGTGCAATCCTATCTCCTTCCCACACCAATTAGCCCTAGCTCTCCTTTTCATCTCCTTCCGCATTTTCAGCGCCTGTGTGTGTTTTTTAGGCTTAGTCTTTAGCCTTGAGAAGGGGGGTAACCCCCGTCACCAAAACAGGACACGGTGTTTTTCGAAGCAAAATAATGATAAGTATAAATGTGCATGCCTTGAAAATTTAAGTTCTATAATTCTATGAGGATCCAATAAAAGGGTCATGCCAACAGGGTCACCAGACCCATCCCAACCAGCCATGAAAAAACAAACCCATCCTCGCCATTGGTGCTGGGTACAATGTGCTGTGAAAATGAAGGACATATTTTTTACTAAACGGAAAAAATACCACCAAGTGGTACCTCATCGGCAAAAAGCTAAAGGAGAATGTCTGGCTGTTCTCAGAGCCTTGCAGGCAAATTTCAAATTACACTGGATGATTGTTGCATATAAAACGAGTCACTAACGAGAGTTCAATTCAATATATGAACTCAGAAAAGAACAATATCCTTCAACAAATTGGAACCAGAAAAGCTCAGATTAGGGAAACTCGACAAGGAGATACATTCGAAGTTATCCAAAAGTGGAGCGAAGCACCCAGTGGAGATTAATTTAAGCCAAACAGAAGTCAAGTTTGCGAGATTTTGTGCCCGACCGGGCGGGTGTACAATGGTGTACCTAGCGACTACGACTAGTCCGAAAGAAATGATGTCTCGCCACTCTCCCTTTTACGACTTCTCAACATAGTTTTCAACATTCCTTTCCCAAAAAATGCCTCCTTGCCCCAACCTTGAAGTGTGACTTGGATTCTCAGGTCTGAGATCTCTATAAGGAGGATAAAGTCAACCAGAGGAAACAACGGTGGGAAATGGCGGTTTGTTTGCCGTCCAACCTGCAAAAGCAATTAAATTCCGGGGATTGTCTAGACGATGACCACAGGGATCCAGGTAATAGAAGCGTACCTGTACGGGAGCCTTCTCGTTACATTATATTTCCCGAAGACTAATTTGGTAAAGATTTACAGTAACCCCAAGGTACCGGTTACAGGAAAATTTTTAATTTCTCGGTCCTATTTTTATTTTAAGGCCATAGTTCTTTTCCTAGTGACCAACCACTCAACTGACTTTTTTACTCCATTTCGATACTTCGATGTCCACTAATTTGTACCATAGGCTTTATTTAGGCAGGAGGAAGCTGTTTGAGCCATCAGATTTTCTCTCGACATTCCTGTTGCCCCGAAAGAAAAGAGAATATTCACTTGCCCTATTGTTTTTCTCCTTTTGAGCATTGGGAAATTATTGCTGCCGCTGCTGCTGCTGCTGCTGCTGCTGCTGCCACGAGACCACACGCCCCTCTTTATCCATCACAACATTGAACTTTGTCTCGAATCCGGTTCATGTATTGTGTAAATATTCAATTGATGTTCTCTTCGTGTGTATGTCACAATACTTCTTTGTGACTTCATCCACCGGTGATTGATTCCTTGTATTTTTACATTACATGCTGTGCACTGCTTATGTTTTGACGGGACCACAGGAATGACCGTCTGTCGGTGATGCCGCTGCTGCTGCTGCTACGAGACCCACACGCCCCTCTTTACCCATCGCAACATTGAACTTGGTTTTGTATTGACTGCTTATGTTTTGACGGGAACACAGGAATTACCTTCAAACAACACCCGTGATGAATGTTATTTTGTTTCGTTTGGAGTATTGTGCATTTCCTTAACATCATTAAAACGTTTATGACCATTACTAATACGCCTAGATAACTCACTCCCTGTTTCTCATCAACTGCTAAGAATTCGTTACTTTTTTACGTTGTCTGATTTTATTTCAGGGATTTCAAATTTTTAATTGACAGGAATGCAGTTTGTGTGTCAGTTTTGACGTTTTGTTCGATCATGTTATTATATAAAATAAAAGATTATCGATTTGATTGCTTAAATGCTTGATTTCCTTAGGTAGAGTGATGAACATGAATAAATTTGTTTCACGCACCCTTAATGTATTTTTAATGATGACATTTTTAAGCAATAAAAGACCAAATTTAAATTTTAAAATGCGCGCCCAGACTCAAAACATGGTTTTAATTATTACAATACATTTATTATAGATTCTACAATATACAACAATACATTTACTTAATATATACAAAAGAAAATATATATGTCGGAAACTCTCCAGTTGCATTAGTCAGAGATTCCATGGTTATGAAGATGGTGATGAAGGGCGAAATCTCAAACATTCGCAAAATCATATAATAGTTTCCCGCCTCGTTGACAACCGTGGCAAGCCAATTTATCCGTTACGTGTGAAATATTTGGAACAAATTTTCTGTAGTGCATCCTTTATTGAGTGGAAAATGACGTTTGTAAAAAAATCTCTCTTAAATTCATCCTGTAAAATCAGTGTTGTATACTTGTAACAACTGTCCTCGCGGTTATTTCCCTCCTGTACCCCCACGCCCAACACGCAACCGGCAACGTAGCAAACCATTGAACAACTTCTTCTTCACATCTTCTCGTCTAATTTTAGATATTAAAATTACAGATCAACAAATGACAGTATAATTTTGAAGATTCGAATTTGAAATGCATTGCCTCTCAGGAGATTCATTACATTTCTTTTTATTATTGGAATTCCCTAACTTTAATCCTCACGACCAATATGTTTATTATGGTTCTGTAATATTGGTTTTAATAAACGCAATGGTTATTTTATTCCTTAAGTAATTACATTTCCTTATCGCCTCCAAAGCATGCTTGACTGCTTTTTGTGAATGATTTTGTTTCTTGATGTTGAATTTTTCAATTGACAGGAACTCAGTTAATATGGCCACTGGCGACGCCATTTTGTTCGATCATTACCGTTTCCGCTTGTGCAGATTCATGGATGTTGATTGTGATTGTAGGTAAATATATTGTGTAATTTGACAGCGTCCTAATTATTTTGTTGCTGAGCCGGTTTGCAAAATATATACAATAATTAATTTATTCGGAATTTAACTTAGTAGTTCTTGAAAAAATTACGATCCTCGCACTGGGATATTTGAAACCGCCGAATTTTGTATTTTGTAGATAGGCCATAATGGGGGACAGTGACGATGAATATGACCGCAAAAGAAGGGACAAGTTCCGTGGAGAACGAACCGAAAGTTATTCACGGGAGAGCCGACGTGGTTCCTCAGGGGACGGTAGACGAGATGACTGGAGTGAAAGGTTAGTAAAAAGGTTACAATTAGTCACTATTGGTTTGCCCAATTTGTTGATGTATTTAGGTAGTAGCTCTACTTAGATTTATGATATCATTTTTTAATTTTCAGAGAATCACCTTTAGGGGGTGGAAGGCAGGTTTCCAGATCCGCTAGGGGCGAATACAGGGACTATAGAGGTGGATCCACTAGAGAGAGATATTCACCTGCACCTCCAGTGAAGAGATACAAAGCTGATGGATGGTAAGTGAATTATTTGAAAAAATTGACTTGGAAACCTTGTAATGAGCACTGGGGTTCTAAAATTGACATGAAATTATTTCCTGATGTAAAATTCAGAATATTTGACTTCAGATATACTTTAACAATAAGTAGTTGCTAGACATATTAATCAATCAAAATGGGTCACATTGGATCCAACAAAACTGGTTTATTTCATTTTACTGTTTCAGAATTTGTTGATGTGGAACAAAATATTTTTTTTCAGGGATGACAGAAGGTATATGGGTGCAGATTATGCACCTTACAGTGGACCATGGGCCCATGAATATGGAGCAAGTGAACGTTCTTATGCTAATTCTCATAATAGGTAAAATTACTTTAATTTTATGTATTATAAATAAAGGAAATAGATTTGTTTATGTTAAATTTGGTGTTTAATGACATTAGGGAACCAGCCTCATCTGGTGGGTTGGAGACACAGCCGGCCATGATGTCATTCAAAGCATTCCTCCAGTCACAAGATGATACAATAACAGATGAAGAAGCCATGGCAAAATATAATGAATACAAATTGGAATTTAAAAGGCAGCAACTGAATGAATTTTTTGTAGCTCACAAAGATGAGGAATGGTATGTAACACAATGCATTACTACCTATTATTATGTTTGTATTTTCCATGACACATTATTGCATTAGTTTTAAATTTGGTATTTCTCAATCAGCTCCTGAATTCAAAACTATAGTGCTGCGAAACAATATTAAATTTATGATAATATTTTTAGAAGGCTTGTCAGGGAATGAAATTAATACATAGCTCAGAATAATATTCAAGATTGGATTTGACTGTATCATTGAATTCAACAAATATCCAATGAATTGTTGTTTGGTGAAATATGTTTTTCATTATTTAATACACAATTTGTAGTTTTCTATACATGTATAAGTGTCATCTTTGGCTAAAGGGCCTTGTAATTGCTTTCCAAACTATTTTTCATTTCATTGTAAATATTAGCTTTTAATCACTATGTGAATATACATTTTCCTATGGTAGTACAGGTTTGATACTTTCATGAATTGCTTCATACTACACTTCTGCATAATTGAAATTAAAAGTTTAATTGATCTTAAGGTGTTCTTTCATGCATTAGTATATAGCTTTTACTTCAGTATTTTAATAAACCTTATATTAGGAGGAAATTCATTTTCATCAAACAACCACAACAGATAGTAACCTTTCAGGTTATTTCCATACATTCCATTCACTTGGCACTTAGTGGAGGTCGAGGATGGAGTGGTTTTCGCCTATCCATCTTCCTCCTCCCTATTATTTTCCACAATGTGTTTCTTTATTTATTTAATATAATTCGTACTGATTATCAATATAACAAAACGAATGCCGTTCTCTCCATACAGCTTAATATCGCCGAGGATCCGAGCTCATCCAAAATCAAGAATCACATATTTACATTGTGAAATATTGAATTTGTTGAAACGAAATTTAAATGCTTATTTATACAATTCGTTTAATGTAAAATGTAAAAAAAGCGAGAAAAAGTATTTATATGAAAGTGCTAAAATAATTCGTATTTAATCGAAATGAAAAATATTGTATGAAATTTGAATTTCTTAAATGAATTCAAATTTAAATTTTAAAATGGTGTCAATTAAACATCAAATGATGTGTGTGTGACTGACAGGTGAGACGATGGTAATAAAAAATCATCCAAATTTTTTTCCTTTTTATTTTTTATTTTTTTCACTTAATTACATTTATTCTTATTTTGTACATTTATTTGTAAACGAGCATTGTTTGTTTCCTGGGTGGAAAGTGACTTGATACAGAATGCTTTCCAGCTGGTTATTTGAGTTTAACTTTTGCTCATTTACTTTCTTGGTAGTGGTCTCTTTCCACCTAGGTCGATTTATGAAATCGAATGTCACTTTTAATCTGATTGAAATGTGGTTCATTTGATTTCATCAACCTGATCATTATCATTATTTTCCTTAATATTTTTTTTTCATTCAGAGCTTAGTAAATTTTTTTTGTATATTTTTTGTAATTAGAATCATTATGTTCAGATTGATTTTGTATCTTTTTTTATACAATGAAAATTGCTTTTTATTTTAGGTTTAAAATTAAATACCATCCAGAGGAGTCCGTGAAACGAAAGGAGGAGCAGTTAACTGCTCTGAAGGTAATTAAGTTACTTTACTTTATTCTTAATTGTCGCAGTGACAGTTATCGTTTGATTGTATTACTTCACTTCATTATAATTCCATGCTTACGCGTTATGTCATTGTTTTACAGAATCGCGTGGCAATTTTTAACGAGTTCCTGGAGAAAGGCCTAATTGACAGTGTACGCTTAGATGGAGATCAAAGTGAGGCACTCATTAAACTAATGGACTGCGTCGTTGTGCGGTTAGAAGGAGGAGATGAGGCCGATCTCAAAGCTCTTGACACTCCCGAACCAGCACCGGCACCGCAAAATAAAGCAAAAGAAAGTGAGCCGGTGCAAGAGGAGAAACCTTTTGTTTTAGAAGAAAGGTAATAGAGGAAACATGGAGTATCAGTTTAATAGTCTGTTGATATCTGTTCCCACTAATAGGATGCAAATCTTTGATACAGTGACGATGAAAAAGAGAAAAAGAAAGACGAGGAGGATAAACCGATTGAACCTATGCAGCTGGATATAGACCAAGAGCAAGTCGAGTTACAGAATCAAGCAAAGGAATTCTCGAAGCAAAACGCTCAGGACGAAGCTCCAGCTGAGGAAGAGCAGCCTGCCGTGGAAGAAAAAAGGAAAAGAAAAAGAGAATATGACTTTGTTAGTGGAAGTGATAGTGAAGAAGAAAAGCCAGTTAAAAACGGTAATAAAAAATTAAATTCCGTTTACCGTTAATGACATAGGGTTGCCTAGGAAAGATAAACAATAATCATCTATTTATTACTAAAGACTTAGACGAACCACCTCCACCCGGCGAGGAAGCAGATAAATCTGGGAATGAGGGTGAAGATAAGAAAAAAGCCGATTCTGATTCAGATGGCGAGGGAGAGAATGAGCAAAAGGAAAAACAAGATTCTGAGGGAGACAAGGGTGAGAAGCCTGATGGTAAAGAACTAACGAAAGACGGAAAGGAAGAGCAAGACGGTGACCTCGTAGAAGTGGAAAATAATAGGCGAGACCTCCACAAAACATCAAGTATTTTCTTAAGGAATTTGGCGCCTACAATAACCAAAACAGAAGTGGTAGGAATGTGCAAAAGATACCCGGGATTTCTAAGGGTTGCACTAGCTGAACCTCAGGCAGAGAGAAGGTGGTTCAGAAGAGGATGGGTAACTTTCGAACGTCACGTAAATATAAAAGAAATTTGTTGGAACTTGAATAATATTCGGGTAAGTGTCCGCTCAGGTTGTTCTGATGGATAAATATTTCTAATCCTGAAATCAATAATACAAATACCTTTCTTACAGCTAAGGGACTGCGAATTAGGGGCTATAGTAAATAAGGATCTCACTCGTAGAGTAAGAACAGTCAACGGGATTACGTCACACAAGAACGTTGTAAGGCACGATATAAAGATAGCTGCCAAAATGATGCATACACTGGACGCCAGGAATAACTTGTGGACAGAACCCAACGAAAATGGTGTCGAAGGAGGAGGAAATGCTCAGGTGAGTTGCGCTGCCCATGTGGAGAAGAGGTTCTACGAAATTTGTTAATAACAAAATTAATCAGTGTAATTTTCAATTGTGACATGGCTAAAAAACAACGGATTTTCATCAAGTAGGTTTCATTTTGCAGACTTTCGGTCTCGTTTCTAATAATCCAGTTCTTCGTAATATAACCGATTACCTGATTGAAGAGGCCTCGGCGGAGGAAGAAGAACTTTTGGGGACAACTGACGCCGAAGACGGACAAATAGAAGACACATGTACAATAGAAAGAGATGATGCACTCATAAAAGTACTTGATCGACTACTATTGTACCTAAGGATTGTTTATTCCGTTGACTATTACAACCATTGTGAATACCCACAGGAGGACGAAATGCCAAATAGGTAGGATTCGTACTGAGAAATGGAGTCATGCGCGGCAATATATTCCGATTAATTTCACTTCAATGAATCTGTTTATTAGGTGTGGATTAATTCATGCGAGAGGTCTCGCTCCTACCACGAAGGTATCACAACAAGAAATTCAAGACTATTGCAAACAGTTTGAAACCAAAATTTCTACTCTCGTCACGACCAATCAGGTTGTAACACCCGCAGAGCTGACAAAATTGGGAGCCAAAGATCCTGAGAAGTATCCTTTTATGTACATAAATGGTCACTTGTGACAGGTGATAACTCTTGTGTCAGGTACAAGTATTTCAAGGAAAGGCAATAACGACTATTACTGGCTACTGTAGCTTTTTCAGAATCCCTTTAAATAAATTTTAGGGTTGTTTTTTAATTATTTCTGTTCCTTACTACTTTGTACCACAAATTTCCTTAATGATTAAAAACAGAGAAGTTGAAAAGTTTATTCAAGCAAATACACAGGAATTGTCAAAGGATAAATGGCTGTGTCCGCTCTCCGGTAAAAAATTCAAGGGACCAGATTTCGTCAGGAAACACATTCAGAACAAACATGCGGAAAAGGTTCAAGAGGTTGTGAAGGAAGTCGAATATTTCAACAACTACCTAATGGTAAATGTTAGAAATTAAAATTAATTTGTTACAATTTATGTATTGAATTATCTTAATTGACCGTGTAACTCATTACAGGATCCGAAGAGACCACAGCTAGCAGAACACCCAGGCAACAAGCCTCCCGTTCGGCGGGAGCCTGAACCTTTCAACCCTCCGGCACAGGGCCCACCTGCCTATGCTGCTGCACAGTAAGTGTAAAATTTGTATATCCATTCCCGAAATTTCCCTTCGATATCTGAATTTTTACCCTTCTCTTACAGTTACGCTCCATATGGATATCCACCAAGAGGCGGATTTTACGGGTACAGTGTGCGTGGCATGAGAGGAGCATTCAGAGGTCGTGGAGGGCCCCCAGCTCAAGAATTCCGTCAAATAATTCACTACCGAGACCTTGACGCACCCAGAGAAGTTGAGGAATTCATTTAAGTGTTTTCTTGTCCGATTAGAGGTAAAAAGCAAGAGGCATGTAATTTAACAGTCAGTGAAATGAAATTAATCGGAGAAAGTTATATGGTTCAGTCTTTTTTTCCAGTTTGTTTTAAAAATATAAATTTTCAAAATTACTGTCTTGTATATGCCTACTAAATGCTACGAGAATTTTAGAAGGAGAAACCACAGAAGACTTGGGCTGCTGTAAACCAAAAAACACATTTATTGTTTGAGTCAATAAATCGCAGCAAAGAAAAAAACCCGAAATATCTCCGCTTGTACGTCCGTTGTCACAGGTTACTTGAATGTCCCGATGCATTTCTTAGTTTTTTTAACATTTTCATCTTATTCAGATCCATCAGGGAAAATAATTCATTGTTTGGTGGTTCAACTTCTGGTTCCTCGTACGCCTCAATTATCTCCTTGCTTTCGACTTCGTTATCGACAAATGTAACTTTCTTTTTGGTGGACCACCTGCTGAGCATTTCTTGTTCGGCCTTGCAGTCTTCAGGGTCGGTGCTGACAATTTCAAAAAAATTTCGAGAATTATGTTCCGCTACATTCCAAGACTTGTCAGTTACTTTATCGCTTATACTCCCCAAACGTACCTAGTTAAATCAGGTTCACCGCTTTCAGGAAGATGTACCACAAAATCAGCCTGTTGGAGAGTGAGTTCTTTGATTTGATTCTTTTTTTCCCTAATTTTGGTCTCCACTGCTTGTATCTCTTCTTTAAGCCCTTTGTTTTCCTCATGTTTTTGGTCAAGTTTATCCAAATCGGCAACGAAATCCATTTGGGCCTTCCACCAACTCGACAGAACGTCGAATTGAATGTCCAAGTGTTGTGCTTCCGAGCAAAATTTTTCTCTCTTTTTCCATATTTCAGTGTATAGGTCGTTCTAAACAAAGACACATTCGTCAACGAAAAGTAACAGCGAAGGCGACATTTATCAAAGGTTAATCGAGGGCTTACCAGTTGGGTTTCGGATTTATGGAATTCAGCCAATTTTGTCTCCAATGTTGTTTGAAGTGAGTTGATGCTCACTTCGAGAATGAAGTTCTCTCTACGCAACTGGTCCAATTGTTCCGTCAAAGTTTCTTCTTCGTTTCGCAATTCTGTCAATGTCTCATTTACGTTCTGAAGGTTCAGAATATTTTTCTTAGATTTCTCCTTTACTTAAAACAAATTAAAAGTGTAGAAACAAATGCGTCGCTATGCGGGAAAAATTCGTGTCATAGCTATTATACACAAACCTATTCCTAAGGTGTTAAGTGTGAATACACAAAATGATTAATTTTATTCTTGATTTTTCACTAAGTTTATTAAATGAATAAACATTGTGAATGAATAAATAGTACTGTGAAAAATTTAATGTCTCTAAAGGAACAATTGATTTCAAAATTTTTTCCTTTCTCCCCACGTTTCTACGCTTGCGGCCGACGAAAATTTAAAAATTAAACGTAAAAATTAGTATTAAATGAAACATTTCAGGCTGCACTTTGCAACTCGCAATAAGGCAAAAAATTCGCGACCATTGCCGTGTATTTTTTAATCTGCAGTCATATGTAAAAAAATATGTATCGCAACCGATGATTTCAAGACTTTCTACAGAACTTTGGAACCTTTTCATTTACTCACGTAAACGATCTTTTTTAATTTTTTTCAAATCCCTTTCTTCATCCTCGAGTAACTCGTTAAAGACGTCGTTCATTTTTGTTCAAGTCTGTCAGTGTCAGTGTGCACCTGTATTTTATTCAGGGATTTTTTTATTTTCAACAGATTGTATGTGTCCTTAGAGAAAATTCCGTTAAATTGCAACGTCTCGAAATCACGTCAGCGACTTCACAGAAAAGAATTTAAGATGGCAGCACTTGTCTTGAGGAAATTTGTTTGGTTCGGCCACCGAAATTTATTTCGCTCAACGTAGACGTGTTTTGTGCTGTTCATTTTCAAATAAGTCACCGCAATTTAGTAAGGGAGTCTCTACGGGAAACCCGACGCAGACTCAGGTACGCAGGTTTCCGCTTACATTGTTCTATTCTTTGCTTCGTCCTGTGTCTTCTCACTGACTTGTTTCGTCAACATTAATAACAGTAGATCTCGTTAATTAATCACGTGACATTAATTCAAATTCATTGATTCCTGTTTCATTCATTAGTGCAGTTCCTGAATAAATTGTCAGGATATTGTTTGCGAAAGCTACTGTAGTTAAAGGTTGAGAGCATTTTCATTTTACTCTTTTTGAATATCTCAGATAATGTAATTGTTTACTTATTTTGCCCAAATGACTGTAGTTAGTCATTGGTTTTACAACTTGGTCAATCTATTTAAAAAAAAATCGGAAATAATACATGGTGTAATAGTAAATGCTGTTATGAAACAACAGTTCCTTTCTATTGAATGTCATAGAAAATAAAATTATTATTACAATAAATGGGCATCTCTAATGAATTTTTCACATTCCTTAAAATTCCTTAACTTTTTTTTTAGGAAAGCAACATGACAACTGAAGGAGTAATGATAAAGTACCCTGATGCTAAAAGAGATGATGATATTGTTGATAATTACTTTGGTGTAAAAGTAGCTGATCCATACAGATGGCTGGAAAATCCTGATTCTAGAGATACAAAGGGTTACATAGAAAGACAAAATATTGTAACAAAAAAATTCTTAACAGGTGTGTGCTCATTTTGTCAGTGAATTCATTCATACAAAACAATATTTAAAATAAATTTTTAATATTCACAGCATGTCCTTACCGTAGTGTAATTAACAGTTCATTAAAAAACATGTGGGACTATCCAAAATATTCATGTCCATTCCGTGAAGGTAGCAGGTACTTCTTCTTTAAGAACAGTGGATTACAAAACCAAAGGTGAAGGAGTCAACTTATTGTGATTACCGTGATATTGCAGACTGTAATCTTTAATGAAGCATACATAATTTTGTTCACATTGTAGTGTCCTTTACATACAAAAGGATTTGAAAGCAGAGCCCACTGTTTTTTTTGATCCAAACACACTCTCAGAGGATGGTACAATTGCCATGAGCACATTTAAATTTTCAGAAGATGGTTCCACATTTGCCTATGGTCTCTCTGCAAAAGGATCTGACTGGGTAACCATTCACTTTATGAATGTGCAAACCCAGGAAGAATATACAGAGGAATTGGGCAGAGTTAAGTTTTCCACCATTTCATGGACCCATGACAATAAAGGAATTTTCTATGGGGTGAGGAAACTTTAAATGAGGAACTTTTAAATGAATTTTTAAAAGTATACATCTTGGCATTTAATGATCTTTAGGAAGGAGTTAGTTTAATTAAGTAAAATGTAATATTAACCAATTGTGAGTTGTAGAAGATGTATTTCTTGTTCTTTTCATGACAGATGTACCCAGTGCGTAAAAAGGGAATGATTGATGATTTGGAAACTGTTAATGATGAGCACCAGAAGCTTTATTATCACAGGCTGGGAACACCTCAATCGGAAGATGTACTAGTCCTTGAATTTCCTGACGAACCGAAATTTAGAATTTCGACAGACATTTCCGATTGTGGTAGGTGAGTTTTAGTCCTCGTAGGTTTGTTCTGAAAATAAAAAAGACGAAAGAATTTTTAAAAAAATTGCGGTGTCAAAATTTTAGGTACTTGATAGTCTATCTTCAAAAGGGTTGCCGGGACAATTTAGTCTACTACTGTGACTTTGAGAAAATCAATTACAAAATAAATGGGAAACTGCCAATAACAGAAATTGTGGGTCGGTTGGAAGCCGACTATGAATATGTGACAAACGTTGGAACTGAATTTATTTTTAGGACTAATAAGAATGCCTCTAACTACAGGTGAAGAATTTATTACAGAGGTTGACATGAACTTTGAAACGATCAACATCAACTCAACTTTCTTTACAGGTTGATTAAAATAAATTTTGAAAGTCCAACAGAAGACGGCTGGACGACATTAGTTAAGGAACATCCAACAGATGTCCTCGACTGGGCTGTTCCAATAAACAAAAACAAACTTATGATATGCTACATGCATGATGTTACCGTATGTGGAGATATATATTTTTCTTAATTTACCCTTTTTCGAATACTGATTTGCTTTTACGTCTTAGATGTCTTGGAGGGAAAACTAGAAACCGAATCCAATCTTTATTTATGATCAGAAAATTTATCATTTGTGTCTTTTTAGGATGTTCTTCAATACCACGAACTGTCCGACGGTAAACTCATTCACAAGTTCAAAATGGAAATTGGAAACGTCGTCGGGTTTTCTGGTAAGAAGAAGTATTCGGAAGTTTTCTTCAAAGTAACAAGTTTCCTGACACCCGGCATTGTCTACCGATGCGAACTAAATAGTCCGAATTTTGACACTCCAGTAAGATTTTCTTTTTGACAGAGAATTTAGAGTTTCTAAAAAAAATTTTGAATTCTAAGCGACGTTTCTTTTTCTTTTTTAAGATTTTCAAAGAGGTTAAGACGGCGGGATTTGACAGGTCACTCTTTGAAACAAAACAAGTTTTTTACCGGAGCAAAGACGGAACTATGGTTCCTATGTTCTTGGTGTACAAAAAAGGTTTGGTACTCAACGGAAAGAATCCTTGCCTTTTGTACGGGTACGGTGGTTTTAATATTTCTATAAAGCCATTTTTCAACGTGACTTTCACGGTCTTCATCAAGCATTTGGATGGCATTCTGGCGGTGCCGAATATCCGCGGCGGTGGGTAAGTAGGCAGAGTATTCGTACAATCTAGTCAGATGAGAATGTGAAATGCACGTACACTTTATTGTTAAGGGAATACGGCGAAAAGTGGCACAACCAGGGAAGATTTGAACAAAAGCAAAATTCATTCAACGACTTCATAGCAGCAGCGGAATATTTAATTAGTCAAAAGTACACAAGCAGTGAATTATTGACGATAAAAGGAGATTCGAATGGAGGCCTTCTCGTTTCGGCCTGCACCATTCAAAGACCTGATCTGTTTGGTGCCGTGCTCTGCGGTGTGGGGTGAGTTTACTCTGTTTTTTTCTTAAATCCAGGTTATTAAATTTTGTTATTAGTCGTAGCGCATTCATTCGTGCCTGAGCTGGATGTGTGTTACTTATATAAAATAAACTAAATGTTAAATTTAAGAAACAACCATAATTTTTCAGGGTAATGGACATGCTCAGATTTCATAAATTCACAATAGGATTCGCCTGGGTTTCCGACTATGGATCTTCGGACGTTCAAGAACAGTTCAATTATCTCTATAAATATTCCCCTCTTCATAATGTGAAACTGCCAGCTAAAAACGTACAGGTATGTTTAGCTTGTGTGGTTGGATCCATCAATGGTGGTTTTCCTTGATGAATTCTACATATTTTTTATGAAATGTTTTCAGTACCCGGCCATGATGTTGACGACAGCCGACCACGATGATAGAGTGGTTCCGCTGCACTCATTGAAATTTATTGCGACCATGCAGCATGTCATGAAAGACTGCACATGGCAGAAGAATCCCTTGATCATAAGAGTGGATACGAAGGCTGGACACGGGTCTGGCAAACCGACGACTAAACTGGTTAGTTTTACCTCCTTTCAAATTTTTTGCTAATTAAACTTAAATTTCTATTCATGACTTCATTTTTAACGTTTCATTTCAGATCGAAGAGGCCACCGACGCCTTGTGCTTCATAATTCAGTCGTTGTCACTTAAGTTTAAAGCTTGAATTTGAATTTGTATTATTTTATTTTCATAAAATTGTCAAAGAAAAGCAATCATGAAAACTAAATTGAATATTAACCTTTGAATATTGCGACTGAAAATTAATATTTTCACTGTATTTTATTTTAATATCTTCTTCACATCCTCAATATAAAAAACCTTTTCTACACATTGAGAAGTTTGTTGGTAAGAACGAAAAAGGTAGTGGTTAACGGTTTAATCTGTCTGTAAAACTGAAGCAGGCTAAAAAAACCTGGTTTACAGATTGATCCAATCGTCGAAAGAATGAAGCTCCGAATAATGCTGCAAATGAATATCGTTGAGTACTGCTATATATACAACCATATGTAATTATGTAATTCAGTTATAAAGTATCATTGTCTCTGAGTGTTATTTAATGCTCAACGGTTTGCGAATGTACGTATGAAGACATTTTGCTTTGAAGTTCCATTGTCACGGGTTATTTGAGTGAAAAAGTATTTATTTATTTCATAAAGCACTTTCGCATCAAATTCATGTCCATTGCAAACGGCAAGTGTATCGCTATAATTTGGCGGCAATTTTTATTTATCCTGTTATATTACTATTAATGAAGGATAACCTAACAAAGCGATTGAGTTGTGCCTGTTTTTCGTTTTCATTTATTATCGTCTATGACTTCCATCTTCCATTTTAAATTCACCGTCTATGACGTCTGGAATTACGTCAACAAACATTGCAAAGACGGTGCTGCTCCATAAAATTTTTTTCGAATAAAATTCAATTTTCGAAGCCTCTTCTGACAATACAGGCAAAATTGAGGCCTACAGCAAGGAATTCAGGTACAGCAGAGTACTTTAATATTTGGATAATTTTCTTGAATCAGTCAAGCATTTTGTAAAATTCGATTTTAATTAAGAGTCGCGGCCCAACCAAATTCAAATTTCCCATTTTTCGGCGCGAAGACTGGCAGTACTGGAGTTGATTCCACTGGAAACAGTTGGTGTTTGTGCGATTCACATTTAAATTTTTTTTAATTTTATTTCTAACAGCGCCTTCCTCGAAAGGCGACATGTAGTGACAAATATTGAACCTCCCGGTCAATCTCATCAACGGACCACAACCCACAACACAATTAGCGATAGTGGGACTCAGGTGAGTGCCATACACACGCTCCTCTGGAACCTCAAAATTTAAACGTATTGCTGCCGCTTCATCATTATTTCTGTTTTGTATATTGAGACTGTATATTGTATATTGTATTGCATTGAATTGTATATTGTATATTGATAGGTTGACAGAATTGGGCAACTTAAGAGTATAATATAAACATTCCAGTTATTTAAAACTGTAGCTTACTCGTATTAACTGACACATGAATAGGTAACTCGCTTCCCAGTATTCCACACATTCTCACTACTTCCTGCATAACTAATTATTTTTATTTAAATTTCAGATGTCACATGTGATGAATACAGAACATGCGTCTCCTGCTCCAGGTTTAGGGACACTATCATCAGTAGTTATGCATTCACCGCTAACCACTGCACTGGCTAGTGCTAACAACACCAGCAGTCTGAGTCCAAGTCCAACTCCCCAATCAATCCAAGCTAAGTCAAGTGAAACACATACCCAAATTTTGACAAGGCCAAGACTACAAGATCTTGTCCGTGAAGTAGATTCTACAGAACAATTAGATGAGGAAGTTGAGGAACTTCTCCTCCAGCTGGCAGATGATTTTGTTGAAAGCACAGTCAATGCAGCATGTGTATTTGCAAAGCACAGGCATGCAAATACAGTTGACATTAAAGATGTTCAACTGCATTTGGAGAGGAACTGGAACATGTTGATTCCTGGTTTTGGCACTGATGAACTGAAACCATACAAGAGAGCAACAGTGACTGAAGCTCACAAACAGAGAATGGCTTTAATTAGAAAAGCATTGAAAAAATATTAGGGGAAGGAAAGATGGTTATTAATGTAGATATTCAAAAGGTGTGACTTAATTGTCATTTAATATCTGCCACCTAGTTGCAATTTGTAACCATCACATGTTTCATAAAATTAATAGAGAGCTATGGAATAATGTTTAAGGGAACAATTTAATGAAATGAGGTTGTCACACCAAACTATTTCATCAGAAAGTGGGACAATGTGTACTCAGCATGTCTAATATTCTGTAACACATATAAAAGTCACATGTTCAACAGTGCAATGAAAGAATTATTAATTGATCTAACTGATCATTTACACAGAGTACAATTTTGTATTCTTGCATTTCATCATTGGAATAACTTGCAGATTAACAGTTAAATTCATTAACATCATCAATATACTTCAATAAAATGGAAATATATTTTTTGAGGAATAATCCTATTAAGATAACTTGAAAGTGTCATCACTACATGAGGAAAACTGACCATAAAAAACCATTAAAAAGCTGAGATTTTGATTACTTTTAGAAAACAAATTATTAGACTAAATAGATTAAAGTGAATTCAAGAGAAATCAGATTCTGTTTTTACATTTTCCTTTTTTATATGTAATGTAAGTTACATATTCTGTACATGTTTTTCCATGTCATTCCAGAAATTTAGAAAAACTTATATTGACAGATTTAAGAAATATGTTGTTTTGCAATGATGTTGCATTATTAATTTTAGTAAATGATACATACAATATCAGGTAGCCCAGTCTTCAAGTTAAATTTTCAATTGACATGTAAATTTAAAAATTAGAATTGTAGTGGAGTAGCGTCGCAATTAGTGTCCCGTTTATTGCGCCAACTTGACAGACTACAGAATATAACAGGTAATGGTACTCTTAAAATTCCCACAAATGAGCATTCCAAGGTGGCTCTGTCGGTGTGGATTCTGTGTTTTCGTTTTCGAGTAACTATGTACTTTAGAATTGTAAGCAGTCTCAACGACTACAAAAGATGCCGAAGGCCTTGGCTCTGCAGAATTGATTAAATAAAAATGCCAAAAACTAATACTAGCCAATAGCCTGAACTTCTTGTTTACTTGTATGGTTGCGTAATATAAACATAAGCAACAGTAATAGTTCTATATTATAAATATAACAGTTGAGTGCTTTGGGGTTCCTAAATATCTATCCCAGCTTTCAATTCTTCTGCGAAATATAAATAAAAGCCGCCATGCAGACTGGGTAATTTTGAATACAATTCCCTAGTATACATTTCAAGAGCAGTCTGAGTAAGTTTCGTAATTCGGGTCCTCAACGATCTTATTGATCGGTTCAAGTGGTGTCATTTTGAAAACTGAAAATGAATTTTCCTGAAATTTCGCAAGCAGAGTAATTTGGTTTAAAACTGACAGGTAAAAGGGTGGCACGAAATAACGGACTCGACAATGACGACAATGAGGGGGAGAAAGAAAATGGACAACCAGACATTTTAATTAACGAGTTAATTTTAATTAACCGACCGAATCAAATCTAACGGAAAACTGGATAAATGGTATAGGAAATTTCTAAATTAAAGAAAAACTTAGAAATTTACATCGGCACCAGGCGCAATTTATTTGTCTATTTATTTAAAGTTTTCGTGTCTGCCATGCACAAACGGGGTTTTTACATAAGGCACTTATTAATTCACAATAATAATAATAATAGTATATCATCTGTTTACTGTGTAGCCCCTATTTAAAATGATTTTTAAATTCTAGACAGACACAGGGAATCCAGAAATGACTTCTCCGACGGTTAACAACATCGTATATAGTCTCTGGGACTGGGTACATACTTTTACACATTACTTATTAAAGGGTATTAGCGAGTAAAAAAAATTAAATTTCAATTTAACTCATATTATTTGCGCACTTAGAAAATAATTGGGCAGTTGTAGTAAACGTCCACTCGAATTTTCAGCCAATAAAAATAAATTAGATCGGAATTGATCTGTCGCCAGATTTACCTTTCTCATGTGCAGTTTCCCCGGGAATTTCGATCTACTAAAAACGATCTGAGAACTTCAGGGAAATGTCTTTGTGCGTTTTTAATGTCGAATTTTGTCGAAAGGTGAGTTTTCGGTTACGAAGTTCCGGGGAAAAGGAAAGATAAACTGAGGAGGCAACATGCTGTTGTCGACAGGAGTCGACTCGTTTTCCATGAGGCGTCTGTCTGTGGTCCTTCTGGTGACAAAAACCGCGTTCATTTTGAGTACTTGTCATGCCTTCAGAGACAGGTACACATCATCGAATGTAACCCAAACTCTGGACATGTTACTTGCAAGCGATCGCTACGACAAAAGGTTAAGGCCCGGTTTTGGGGGTGAGTACAAATTGACTTAAGATTATGGTCTTAAGATAACTACATAATTCATGCACAAAATGTATAACCAAAATACTAATAAAATAATAATATTGATATATGTTCTCTTAACTACGCAAAACTATGTAAATAGTTATAAATTTCGTATTGCAGAATTGAACACTTCATTTTGAATTCTGTTCCAATCTAATACTGGTTTAAGTGTAATGTTTAACGATAATTGAATATTACAATTATTGTGTGTATTCGCACCGCCATATTGTTAGTTTAATGTAATGAATGAAAAATTTTTATGAGGGGTGTCAACGCTTCAGTCAAAACAGAGATGTCCGAATCATAATTATTATAATACGTGTTATGTAAATTTAACTAAACGCATTTCGTTTCTAATTTTGCAAAATGAAATTAAAGCGGTTTAGAGAATTTCAACTTGTGCTTGGCAAGAAGACTGTTGTCTCGATGAAAGCTCGATTTTGTTTTGTCGTTCATCCATTCAAACCAGGTGACTCCGTTCGCCTAAAATCTGAAACGTTCCCTCTCGTTTTTGCAGGGCCTCCCATCACGGTCGCCGTCAACTTATTCATAAAAAGCATAGGACCTGTATCGGACAACGACGAAAGCTTCGGTCTCGATTGTTATTTTCGTCAGCATTGGTACGACGTACGTCTTCAGTATGAGAAGGTGCCAGGTACGAAATAGTTCGGCGTTCCCGCCCGAGCTTCTACGGCAGAAGCGTTACACTCCTTTTCGTTTTTGAAGGTTTGGAAGAACTGTCCATGTCATGGCTTTTCCTCGATCGGGTGTGGAAGCCTGACACCTATTTCGTCAACGGTAAAAAATCTTTCCTGCACAGGATCACGGCTCCGAACAAATTTCTTCGACTAAGGTACGATGGATTTCTAACGTACTCAATGAGGCTGACCATCTTAGCCTCGTGTCCGATGTACCTGAAGAAGTTTCCTCTTGATGCCCAGAAATGTCCACTTCAGTTAGGAAGTTGTAAGTGCATCCATCTCTACCTGGTACTCCCGGATTTATAGTCAAATAAGTTTGACATTTTCGTGCTACAGATGGGTACAGCAGCAAAGACGTTGTGTACAAGTGGACCGACGAAGCCGGAATTGGTCTGCAGGAAGGTGTAGAAATAGCTCAGTTCGATTTGGTTAATATCACAAAAGAGGACGAAAAGTTAGTGCTGCGGGGTGGTCTACCATACTCAACCATTCAGGCAGATTTTTGGTTGAAGAGACACACGGGATATTTCATGCTTCAGGTGCTCTACAATTTAACAACTCGAACTCGAACGGCCAGTCGATTGTACCTGCGAGCACTGATATTTTCTAATTTCAGGTGTACATACCCTGTGTTCTGATGGTCATTTGTTCCTGGATTAGCTTTTGGATCGATCCTGATGCCGTTCCTGCACGCGTAAACCTCGGTATGTTTCAATTACCGTGATTTAATAACATGTATTGACGTTTCAGGTATACGTGCCCTGCGGCCTCATTGTATTAAGCTCTTGGGTTAGCTTTTGGATTGATCCAGATGATGTAGCCGCAAGAGTGGCCTTAGGTACGTATACTCTGATTCCTGGCGCCATAATTTTTCCCGATGTATCCATTAAAAACAAAATAATTTGTTCGTTATTTTTCATTTTTAGGTGTTACGACCGTTCTGTCACTGACGACCCTTGGATTCGGTGGAAGATCTCAGATGCCCAAAGTCTCGTATTGCACGGCTCTGGATTGGTTCGTAATCATCTGTTTTACATATGTCTTCTCCGTCATGATTGAATACGCCGTTGTGAATTTAAATGACAAATTCAATAAGGACCTAAAGAAAATGATTGAGAGCCAGCGGGAGGAAGCTGAAAAATCGAAAACAGCGGAGCTTGAGGTATGTCAAATATACCAATTTGTATATATATATTACTTAAGCTGTGCACTAAATTTATATACTTGTTTAAAACACACCTACATCTGTGTTGTTAGTCTTCAATAGAAAGAAAATGATTGTTCATAACACCACAAACATTGCTACAGATATTACATCAACAGTTATCGAATATTCTTGTTTAGCATAATAAAAATATAGAAGCTTTCGATCGCCACGGAATGTTCAAAATCTACCGTTCCGTATCTCATTCTACCTTTTTTCTCTCCACATCACATCAAAAACACGAAAAAATGAGAATAGAACAAGGGACTGTATTTACCAAATTGAATCCGACTGACAGCTTGTCGAAGGAGTTCATCAAAACCGTCATAGCTCATTTGGAAGAACCCCAAGTTAAAGTCAGGTGGAAATCATGTCCGAACTTCTACATGAGCGAATGGGAAGATGGACGGGAGTATTCCGACGAAGGCGACCGGGAAGAAGACATTTTGGAAATTAGCCTAGATGTGGAGAGTCAGGGCGTTTCTCCCGAGGTTAAGGACGTCAGAAAAAGTCGAACAATCGGAACTCGTCTGAAGGAAATTAAAACCTTTCTGGATTTCCGGGACAAGTCCGGCAAACCGTGTCCCACTGCAGAGTATTCTATCCTAGACTCGACCGATAAGTTTTCCGAGTTGGACGTTAGGTCGAGAAAGAATTTTCCGGTCGCGTTTGTAGTTTCTTTAATTATTTACGCTCTGGCCTTTACGTATTATTTCACGGATGAAAATCCCGATTGGGAAACATCCCGGAGAATCTAAACAGGAATTGCACCCTAAACGATTATTGTACTACATAATTATAGATTCTTTCTCATAGCCTTGTCCCTCGTTGCTCAAATTGTTTGAAGTCGTACTTCCCAGGTTCATTGAATCGGTACAGAAATATTCATTTTATTGTTCTGAAAAATTAATTACTTTAAATTAGAACATGCTTCAGGTCGTAGTACAACAAAAAGTCCCGGGAGGTTACATAAACGACCCAGAATCATCGAGAATTTTAATTCGGTGAATATTTATTTATTTATTAAAAATGTAAATAGTTCAGTTTACATCACGGCTCAAGGTCCTGCGTCAGTTATGTACAAAAATTGAAATTAATAACTGTACATAACAAAATACTGTACAAGTAACTGAAAAATAAAAAAAAATAATATTGTGGATTACACAAGGCATAACAATAAATCATATTGCAATACATAATTTTCATTACCCCGGTACCCATCTATTTTGTATCAATTTCAGTGTTAATTAATTTAAGTGAAGTGGAATTTCATGGGCCGTGGCTCTAGAAAAAAAATTTGTGTTGAACATTCCGTTCTTTCCTGTTGGTTGTCGCCGCACCGGTCCTGCCTTTCTACAGCTCATCGATTTTGCGAGGTTCAAAAATCAATCGAATACATTTTCGAAAATTGATATTACACGATGTTTTCTTTATAAAAGCGATAACTCAAGTGTTTTCTTTTAATCCTTTGTCAGAAGATGATGAAAAGTGTACGAGCTTGAATAGACAGATGCAATGTGGCGGCCCCTCCTTCCCTTTCACACACACCCCCCCTCCCCGAATGTCGCCCTTTCCCCAACTTCTTTTTCCTCTCCTTCTGTCTTCTATCTGTGACAAATTTTCCTAGGAAAAACAGCATCCCGCAGAGCAAGCGCAGTCGGTCGGAGAAGAAACGCTTTCGCCACAAGAATCGTTTCCTCCATAAGTGGATCAGTGGGAGAAAGCTATTAAATCGGAAACGACAGGAACGCGGTCGTGGGGCTGACTAAGTGGTATTCGTGTGATTCGTTTTTTTTTTTTTGATTCGGACGGGTTGCATAAATAACACGGGGTAACGTATGTGGACGAGTGCATCACATGTGAGAGTAACAAGTTCGGGGTTTTTGTCGCCGTTGAATTCCAAGTGAAAATCAGAAGCGAAGCCAAGAGGAGATTTAAAGGACCGTAACCCAACTATGTAGAGAGCTTACGCGTTTCTTGTCTCGTTCACGCAGTAAGAAGAAAAAGCTATGTGTCAGTCATAACGCTTCTGGGAAATCATGTGCAGTTATGTCGCTTACACACCCCCGATTTATTACATGCCCACGGCGGACGTAATTATTTTTCACTAAACATAAAACGTCCCTCCTTCTCTCTCCCATAGAATGAGAACTTACGTTTAGACCGATTGTTAATATAAGTGCCACCGTTCCGCTTATTGACTTATTTAATTATACAAATAGATTTTGTAGTGGCAGACTACGTTTGCACATAAATCGTTGACTTGTTGAACGCCCATTTAAAGATAATTAAAATAACGACTCGCTTTTCGATTACATTATTTCATCTCTCAAGATTCTTACTTGTCATCAGATTTATACTATGTACATTAATAATACTGTAGGCCTTGTAGGCAACATTTTTTTTCAAGGCATTATGTTTTCAGAGTATGTAATTTTTTTTGTTGACCACAAATAACATGTTTTGACTTTCTCATATTAAGCACATTCAACCGACGTCGTTTGTAGTTCAATGTAAATTATTACAAATCATCGTGTGTCTACTCGGAGTGTAAATCATTTATATTTTTCGAAAGGTTTCGGGATTTAAACGTGAAATGAATCAATGTTGAGCGAGAAAGAGGGAATCAGTAGGGTGAAAAAAACGGTTCTGGAATGGGCGAAAGGTAGATGATGACTTCGGTGAAAGTGATAATGGCGGTGATGAAGGCAAATGCAGGAACGAAGTCATTTATAAACTAGACAGGAAGTGAGATAAAGAAAATGTGTCTGAACTAGATTTTGCGGGAAATGAATGCGGATCGATGTTGGAAAATGGCTGCTGACATTCTCTACTGAAACCAAGTTGGATTCCTTTCAACAGGAGAAACGATGTTGCAATGTCGGCGACACGTGTTTGTTGTAGCAGTTTTCATTTTGACGATGTGGTCCCTGGGTGCCGTCATATCCACCACATCGGGGTAAGTTAAAGTTTACTGCAAGACAGTTGTAATCACAATAGTTTTTAATTATACGTAAAATTATAGGAAACCCTAGAAACAAAAACGTCTAGGAGTGACTTTTTATAGAACATTGGTTTTATGTTTTGCTATACAACATAATTTATAGAATATCTTATTAAAATATTCTGTGTTATAAAACATATGTATTAAATAATACCGATTATAATATAATATATAATCTATATTCTACACAATGTACAATTATAGTACAGCTCTGCTATGTATAATTTTTCCAATGTCTAACACATATATTCTTTCACACCTTAAATATTAAAGTTAGATGTTGCAAAAGCAAATTATAATAAATCTAATTTATTTATATTTAATATTGTAAATTAACTGTAATTCCTACTTTTAATTCTAAATTTATTGATTTCCTTTTTCGATTGCAGTTAATAAATTGTTTATGTACGTGTATTTGTTAAATTTATTTCCCATCCGTATGATGTGTATTTGAAATTGCTCCCAAAGCAATTGTTTTGGCTAATATTGCATGCATTTGAAGGGCGTAAAACAACATTAATCGTACTACATTTACATACATACATCATGTTTCCCATTCTAACGGTTGGTCCTAGGTTGGTGTAGTTTTCAATCTCATTTCAAACTGTTTCATTTCTGCGTTATTTATTCCACTAACGTGCGTTTAAATAGGGGAAAAAGCAAAAATTGTTCAGAAAGTAATAATTGTCGCGAAAATGCGGAAAATTCGTTGAGAAGCATAGGTTTCCAGATCGCCACGATGTCTTCTAATTGTTTAGTATTCTTGAAAAATCGTTGAACGAAAATTACTACCTTAAACATTTTTCTACTGAACTTTCATTCGGAGGAAATATTATTTCTTTTAGTGCTTCACTTTAATTTATTATTTATTATTCATTATTCGTAACTTTTTATTCGAAGCAGTTGTGTTTTCCAAAGAGGATAAATTAATCCTGTAATGAAAAATGTTCACTTACGAGGGAAGTTCTTTTGATTTGCAAGTTGTGAGTAGGATGAGTGAGTATCCCGCGTGATTCACGCGTTCTTGACATAATTTTATAAAGTATTTTAATTAAAAAGTGGAATTTGTTAATTAACACAGCAGGGCAAGGATCAATCATGTTTAAAGGTAAGCACACCTGCTTTCATCTGCTCGTTGGTCTGGACAAAGTCCAGTAATTAGATTGGTTTCGCAAATGCAAGCTTTCCACGCCATGAATATCAAAAATTCACTCAAGGAAAGTGACACTCATACAAAATTCTGTCTCAATAAAAGTTAATGTGACAAATAGGTTTGGCGAATGTTTATTTCCAAACTGAGTGTTACCAAAGAAGACCCGTAACCTTTACTTATAATGAAATGATGTAACTAATCTGCATGTAATCGTTTTGCCACCTGCGTTGTCAAATCCTTTTGGGCATCTTGGATTGTACTTTGTTGGAATTGGATTTGTAGAATTTTTGTTGTCACAAAATATTGTACTAAAATTCTGTTGTAAATGTGTGCTACAATGCAAGTTCGCTTGGTAAAAAGAAATCCGTTTAATCTTCCCTAATGTCCTACTTATATTGGCAATAAATTGATCACAGTTTCCCTCTGTTTCGGTACCTGTTTTACCGGACCGCATGCACTTATTTTATTTGGGAAATCAAGTTAAACTAATCAGAGAAAATAATGAGTTTTTTTGGCTCACTGTGTCAATATTGAAACACCTGCAACATTTTGACGAATTACTCTCTCGGTCACGTCTATTTGCCTTGAGGCATTGACAACAATGCAAAGTAATAAAGCAATACCCGGATGATAAAAGAGACAATGAGTTGTATTGATTAGGAGTCTTTGACGTAATACATGGAATCACGAAGAAGGAAAGTTGTTCCTTTCTTAAATCGGTCTGATGAGGACGTGGCTTATACGTGAAGTGATAAATATCGTGATATTATCTTAAATAAACAGAAATATGACGGTTTTTTCATTTTTTAATTCGTTTTCCGTCCAATGCGAGCATAGAAAGTCATAGCAGCGACCAACTGTGTCGTCCTCCGATTTGTTTGTTTTTAGTTCGTGGCAAAAAAAGTAACATGAAGGATTTGCCAGGAGTGTAGTTAAACGTCCGAAATGCAGTGCCACCCTTCTCTCGGACACATCAAATTGTAAACGAAATGAAAACTACTTCAGTGCTGGTACTGATCAAATAAAATTATTTTTACACCGTGAAAATCCGTCGGGTTTTGTTTAAATTTCGAATTCATCAAGCGGAAAGACATTTTTGCTTAATTGAAAAAAGCGAGAGAACAATGGGTTCATTATATTTTGGAAATCGAGGGAATCAAAAAGGTTTTTAAAACCATCTTCATTATCGTTTTCGTCAGTGACAACGTTCATTCGCATTTCAAAATTGGCAATGGCTACAACAGAAGTTGAACCCTGAATTTTTTTCTAACGAATTTTAATTAGATATAGCTCTCCTGACAGCCTGCGAATCAGGAAGCTTTACCAATGCAAAAGGTGATCTATTAATAAATCATGTTATTGCATTTGGAGGAACCGTGGAAAATCGTGAGACATTAATAGTTGGAGAAATTTCCTTAAAGCTTAACTGCATTTTTATTTACTCATTACAGTTATAATCTAAGACTGTACCGCCATTACTGTGTTGCTCATAATATATAATTTATGTTTTATAGGACTTTCATATTGTATGAATTTGGACGAAGGAATTTATTTTTAATATAATACTTTGAAATAATTTAAAGTAATACAATTGGTGCACGATATTAATTAATTTTTATAATATTAATAACATTTTTTAATACAAACTATTCAAACTGATTAGGAGACTTATCCGGTTGGAATGTGCAGATGTGCCATTATTAAGGAATATTTAATTGTAAAATATACAATTATATAAATTTCAAATCTCTTCCGCATGTGAAGCTTGTGGTAAGAGAATGTGAACGGAGTGAGACCAAATCTTTTCGATGGCAATAATTTCGCTTTCTTTCTCATTTCCAGAAAGCTTGGAACCCAGCAAACGACAGTCGATCGCTTGGAAAATGTCAGTCAAACTATATCGAAACTTCTGGAAGGTTACGACATCAGGCTTCGACCAAATTTCGGAGGTGAGTTAGCCCCTTGGAGTGGAGCTTTTTCCTGCCAAACTGCTTCCGCCAAGTTCCCAAAGGACAGAGAACAAGCGGATTGAAGAAAAGGGAACTTCATGGAAAACGCAAACCCGTCGGAAAAGGTCCCAGAAAATCAAATTTTCAGAATAATTTTTGAGTTAATTCACAAAGCCTTAATTTGAAAAACTAATTAGCAAAGCTCCTACGTGTATGTGTGTTTATCATAGCTGGGTTGCTCTTTCTTCTTGTGGAAAGGCTAGAGTTACAGAACAAAGAAATGAAACACCTTTTCAACGCGTGTTTTCCATCGAATGTACAAAAACCTGAAATTTGTCCAGGTTTGGGTTACTTTTCAATAGGGAAAGAGCACGCAACAGATTGCATGCCTTTCTGAGAATGACTCTTTTCAATATTTATTCTACTTTCAAGAAATTTAGATTTCTAGAATTAATAGAAGTGCCATTCCACGCCATGTGTTGAATCGATCCAATCTTTCATGAATATATACGACTTAATATCTCACACTAAGTGAATAACTATTAAAATAAGATATATAAAATAGAGATAGAGACAGTTCCACAGCAGACAACATAGAGGATTATTTAAAGCAATGTAATTAAAGATATGAGTACAGTCCAATCAAACGAAATAACCAGAGTTGTCACATTCCACTCGTATTATTGTTTTCTTTCTTCTCCGAAGTCCTTTTTTGGAGTGGAATTTTGACTGTGGCAAAATTGTTCGTTTCGTTTTCATGTCGGAAGACTACTTGAGAAATCTAATGAAAAATAAACTTTAATCATTTGGTGCGAAAACGGAAAAATATTTGAAGAAGCGTCGTCACCGGATTGTAAATCATCGATTTTACTTAAGTCTTCCAGAAAGCCAAAAGGGAGAATCAGCAGAATTTTCTCTTTTGATGAAACAACTACTTGAGAGTTTCTTCTTCTGCTTCTTAGCTACCCTGCCCTCCATTTCAGTTCTCCGCGTCCTTCCGAGTCTTCTGCTTTTCAAGTAAGGCTAAAGCCTTTTTTCTCGAACCCTAGCCTCTTCAGAATTTTACCGTTGAAGGATTTTTAATAAATGCTGAAACTCCCTCTATATTTGAAATAATTTAATTATTGATTATTAGACGTTGTACATTCCACCCGTTTTTGTCCCTTCAGATTGAAAAGACTACTTGCCCAAAAAGGGAACTAGGGTTTCCGGATCGGGTTTTGTTTTTCTGTGGTGGTGCAATTTACACACTACATTATAATAATAATAAAGGATCTTTTGATTATTATAAGATGTTAATTTCAGTACCTTTGTACTGCAACCTATATTAGGCCTATAATATTTCAGGTGACCCGTTGTATGTTGGAATGGACATGACTATTGCGAGTTTTGATTCCATTTCCGAAGTCAACATGGTGAGTAATACTCGTAAAATAAATTTAGTAGAATCCTGAAACTTAATTCCTGTTTGTGCAATACCTGATTATTACTATTTTCTTCTTTTATGTAACCACGTCCTACAATATCTGTACCAGTGTCATTCTTAAAATGTTATTTACTTGCCTAATATAAGAAACATAGGTTTTTGTTACATCTCATTAATTATTTTCACCCTTCAAAATTATATTTCGGATAACGGTTGATAGCTTTCTATATGGGTCATTGAGTACAAATAATGATCTTCAAAACATCTATTTTTTTCCCAGCTTTGAAATATTTCTTCGACTTATAACTGAAGAGTGCCGTTCTTTTTTCTCACTAATAGGACTACACAATCACCATGTATTTGGACCAATATTGGAAAGACGAGAGGTTAGCTTTCAGCACCGAAGATGAAACTTTGACTTTGGCTGGTGATTTCGCAGAGAAAATTTGGGTTCCTGACACGTTTTTTGCCAATGATAAAAACAGGTAATTGTGTTCACTCAAAAAATTCATATTTTTCGTTTAGCCATGATTATTATGACTGTGACTAAATACGTGTGAATCAGAATTCCAAGATGTGATGTTTGTATATCATATTAAAAAACCTCTAAATATACCCACAATTTTTAGTTTTCTTCATGACGTCACGGAGAGAAACAAACTTGTTCGACTTAATGGGGATGGAAGCATAACCTATGGAATGCGCTTCACTACAACATTGGCCTGCATGATGGACCTTCATTACTATCCTCTAGATTCCCAAAACTGCACAGTGGAAATTGAAAGCTGTAAGTTGTGAAATCAGTATTTCATAAAATCTTATAAAATTTTGGGAGTGAATATTCAGGATTTTCTTTTAAACAGACGGTTACACGGTGCTGGATGTTGTGATGTATTGGAAGGACACTCCGGTTAGAGGTGTTGAAGAGGCTCAGTTACCCCAATTCACTATAATTGGTTACGAAACGAACGACAGGAAAGAAAGCTTGGCGACGGGTATATACCAGAGATTGTCACTGTCGTTCAAACTTCAGAGAAATATTGGTTACTTTGTATTTCAGGTCAAAATCATTACATCTCAACCTTAATCACCACAACGGCAATGTGCCCCATAAATAAAAAAAATTTTTTTATTTTAGACATACCTGCCGTCAATTCTTATTGTGATGCTTTCTTGGGTATCCTTTTGGATTAATCATGAAGCGACCAGTGCTAGAGTAGCTTTAGGTAAATTAAAAATCATCTACGAGCATAAGACATAATGTTCATTATTAAAATATAATTGTTTATCAATTCCTAGGTATAACCACCGTCCTGACGATGACGACGATCAGTACGGGAGTCAGAAGCAGTTTACCTAGGATATCATACGTCAAAGCTATTGATATTTATCTTGTAATGTGCTTCGTGTTCGTTTTTGCTGCTCTGCTGGAGTATGCAGCTGTAAATTACACCTACTGGGGAGCAAGGGCGAAGAATAAGTCGAAAAAAAGTAAAGAGAGTGATAAAAGTACGTAATTTTCTTTGACTTTTATAATTTTATATTTACTACAAAGCAAAGACGTTCAAATGGCTTTTTTGTTAGTTTTGCTTTCTCATTTAGTAACCAGATTACTCTAAAGACGACAAAATAAATATTACAATTTATTTAAAAATCCATTTTTAATTTCAGCTGCAAAATCAAATATTACAAAAACACCAGATCCCAGTTCAGAACCTGGTAGTTCCGGTACTTTACCTAACGAAGAGGTAATTGAACTGCAGGACGTTCAAATGTCCCCCATTCCGAGTATTAGGTACAGGCATAATCAGTATGCGACTTCCAGTTATGACGAAGTTCCAAAATTTCCGCCGAGTTTCAGAATGAGCAGGAACAGCATATACAGGCCGAGTTCAGGTGAGATCTTTACCTCTCTTTACCTCAGTTGATTTAGTTTAATGACATAAAACATGTTTAAATTATGTTTGTATTCTTTTTGGCAGGAGGGCTAAGATTTCGCGGGAGTAAAACGGTTCCAATTTCGCCAAAACCAAAAGTGCTTCATGCTCTAAAGAAAGGGGCAGCTGCTCTGAAGAATTCCATGCCGAAGATCAAAGATGTCAACATCATCGATAAATACTCCAGAGTTGTGTTCCCCGTCTCGTTTATAATTTTCAATGTTGTATATTGGACTTTTTACTTCTTGAGCAACGAGTAAACTGAAACTGTCACGTAAATATCATAGAGGACACACCGAAATACTATGCAGTTTGTAGAATGTTATTTTGACTTCAAAATATCTTCAAGCCCAGTGAGTACAGGTAATGGGAAAACTAATTTTCCTTTGTTACGCTATATGGGGGTTTATTGTTGTGGGTAAATTTATTGTTCTAATTCACAATAAATCTCTGGTGTGATTGAACATTAATTGAGGACTATATTCTCATGTAAAGAAAGTTACCCGGAAATCCTATACATTAATGCTTACATGATTTGCATGAAAGTTGGAACAATGTATGACATACAACGAGGCTTGATTTCTTCGCTAAAATTACTTGCGTTACATTACGGGTAAAATTTTAATGCTTTGTGATTTAAAAATCAACTTTTTCAAACTTAATTGGGGCCAATAAACATAAGCTACGGTTGTCGCTGAGTGCTTTTTGCTACGATTCATTGTAAAACATTGCACTTCAAATGCATTCAAGTGCATGTAAAATTGTAACCCCGAAAAAAGCGAATGTGAAGTTTCGAAATATTAAATGACCCTTGCACAGTTTTACTGAATTTTGTAAGATAAAATATTCAGAATTTCTAATGTAATTTTGAAATATCAAAATTACAAAATTTCCGTCACATTAGGACCAATAGGGAAACTACAAGGTTTACTTCTAAGTTAAATTTCTTGACTTTTCAAATGTAAAACTGTCCAATTCATGAAGTTATTTCTCATGGTGTAACTGATAAAATAACTACACTATCAAACACGAAATCCGTATTTCACATTTTGGTATTGTTAAAACAATAAGAAGAAATTTGGTTCATACCATTGAAAATAAATGAGACATTTCAACATTAAATTATGTTCCTTAGAGAGGCACAAATCGAATAGTCGCGTTTCGAGGAGAAAATAAATCGATTAGTAAGAGAAATATAAAAGATAATTAAATATATGAATGTTCTAAATAATGGACCTAAGAAAATGTTGAAATCATATTTACGTTAGAAGAATCAATAAAATTAATTATGTTGTTGATTTTTTTTGTTAATGAATAATCACTGACGCCAGACATAAAATTGTATATATGAACAAAATACTATTAAGGAAAAATTTTAGCAAATTAAAATGGAATAAATTGTATTTAGTATATTCATATACTTTTTCTTGTTTGTAAAACTTCCCGACCCATCACAACGAAATATTTGTGAAAATAAATGAGATGCTGGGGGCAGAAATCTAGGATAAATTTTAATTAGGCTCATTGAGAAGGTGTAGAGAAAAACATTCAGTTGGTGGAAATTCCAGATTGTTAGATACATATTATTGTGTCCTACTCGTTAGGAAGGTGAAGCTGCCGCCTTGCAACCTGATTCTACATTAATTGCGTACCCAGGAAATTGACGTAGTTAAATAGGATACATCTCATTTTATACAAGTTGCAAGAGAAATTATAGTATCATCTATTACATTGACATCGTAGAGTTTCACATATTTATACACAAATTAATTCTTGACTGAAGTCAATATATTGTCAAAAAGTCTGTAATGAAAAACAAAAATATATTATACTCATATTAAGTTAAAATGTTTTAATTCGAACAACTACTTAAACTAGATATTTCCTTGTGTGAACGTCTGGTTAATTCCAGAAAATCATCCCTTAAATGTGACATAACGACCTCAATCATTTTGTAGTGTGGAAAATTGAAGGAGCCATAAGGAAAATTAACGGTTTCAAAATGTCGGAAATCCAGGACTCTTTAATACCGTTATGTCCCGCGAAGATGTCGCAGCAAACAGCGCGTCCATCCCTGAAAGGATCCATTTCCTCTTTTCCGTGTTTCAGTTAAGTCCGACATGTTGATTTCGAAACGGGTGTCATGTTCGAGTTCGGTACATGCGCTATTTTTAAAGTTATCTGACCGCGAGAACGCAATTCATCTCAATAGGAAGTTCCGTAAAAAAAACTAAAATCTCCGGTTAAATGAAAGTACTGAATTTAATAAAGAAAAGTAAAAACAGGTAATAGATCGCATTTAGAAAAAAAAAATCAAAGATGAAATCGCAACGGTTCGCGTTTTCCGTTCGCCTATTCGCTGCGGCATGATACGTTTATTCTGGTTGGTTTGAAAAAAAATTAAAAAGATAACATTCTTCTGGTGATACGAATTCCAGCAACAGTATAATTATGCAATCTAGTGTTTTTCATGTGTTCATTTCTAAGTAGTATTAAACGGAAATCCGAATTTTGGTTATCTGTTCCATGCAAGGTTTCTTTTCCGCCCCTGGGAAAAGAAGTTGGACTGGTTGGACTTTTACTTCCCCGTGCCGTATCGATACATCGGAAAAATTTCATTTGAATTATCGGTTACGTCAAATTTCGCTGGTTTACAGATCGAATGTCATATTGTTTGCATTTTATCCGGCGCTGGATTATCTTTAACTTTTGGCTACGGGGTCGCCGGAATTGATGGCCGTGGTCAGGGGTGTCATTCGTTTTCTCGTTTTAACCTTTGCCACGATCCGAAGGTTTTTCCGTTGGGGTTTTCGCCATTTTCGGCTTTCAGGAAAAATGAATGGAGATTGAAGAAAATCGGTAAATTTTGAAATTTGTGTGGGCGGATTCTGATTGTGTAGGAGAACAATAAAAATTCGGTTGTTTTTGACGTTCACAACGGATGAGCAACCTTCAACTTATAATTTTCTTTTCGGTTCTCGCGGGATCTACTCGGATCGAAACAATATTAGATTAAAATTAATATTTCCATATGTTAATGGCAGAAGCGGTAGTGATGGATCTAAATATAAAGGAATCAAAAATAATTTTACCGCCAAATTTTGGTCCGCGCCATGTTGGATAAGTCCTCCTCTCCTCAGTTAATTTGCATTCGAATGAATGGACGGACAGGATCGAAATTTTCTAAAATACAGCTGGATTCCGGGGTCTCCTTTTTGCGAAAACATGCAAAAAACGTGAACGACAAATAACTGATGTTTGCTTACGTGTCAGATAATTAATACACGAATTTTGTGTTGCAAAATAGTGGAAAAATCAATTGGAATTAAAGGAAATCACGTAAGGGAAGTTCGAAATGGCGAGAGGGAAACAATCAGAAAGAAACTTTCGTACCATTCAAGTTTTTGCTCATCATCAGCTGATTTTTGCCGGGGAATGTGAGAAAACCACCTGAGGTCGGTTATAACGTTTGCCTGAAGAAAAAAAAGTGCTCAACAACATGAGAAGTGAGTTTTGCAAAATGTCATCCCGGAATGGGAAAGGGGCATGGAAACAGCTGTTGGTTTAATGGAATTCGAGTGGAATTTCGTGTTCACCCCCGAGTGTTTATGAATGGAACCTTGAGACGGGCCAAAATTTGTGCCCCAAATGTGCAAGTTACGGTTCACTCATGTATTTGCCTTTTTTTTGTGAGGAAAGGGCATTGTTATAACAGACTCAAAAATGGCTTCGCATGCCAGGGAAATAAGCATCAGATGATTTTTTTCATTCTGTTCAACCTGAAATCAAAACCATGCCACTTTGATCTCTCTCATTCCGTTTCATCACTAATTATCAGTTCCTTGCTGAAAAAGTACTTCAATACCTTGGGCCTATCCAACCAAGATATGGTGTCATGCATCAAGAATCTCGCATTGCACAGAGATCAATTATTTCCACTTGACTTACTAAAAAATATCTAAATTTGTATGAATAATCTAGAAAAGAAAATTTAAATTTTCACTATTGCTTTATTAGTTTTTTGGTTTTCTTGTGCAGGTCAGAAACGAAAAACCATGTGGAAGAAAACACAGCATTAATTAAGGATAACGATGTAACAGGGGAAGTCGAAAGGGAGGAAGAAATAAAAATCCGGGAAATGAGTGCGACGAGTCGAAAAATGTACTTTTCGCTTAAGAACATTATCGAAGAAAGTTCCGCGAAAGACATGTTCGGTTAACTACCTGAAGACCTAATGTGATCGCTGGGACACAAACCTTATTAGGTCTGGTTCATTAAAGAACTTAAGTGCTCACCAATACAAATTAAACATGTTGAGGAGTGTATCGGTTACATCCGTCATAATTCTATTCTTCGTACAAATCTTTCCACCGCAGGTGTTTAATTTGCCAGGTATGTACTTATTTCTTTACGGTGGTTTTAGTATAGTTCCCAACACTTGATTAAAGCATCTGCTTTTAAGGTGGTTTAGTTCGCTTACATATCATGCTATCCCTAATAATATTTGTTCCATAAGTTTTCAGTTTTCTCTATTGTAATCTAATTGCATCCAAGAAGGAACAGAGTTTTCACCACGATTATTTTCCTTAATCTGATAGTTTCGGTCAACATTCTGAGATCCTAAGACTATCGACAAACATTATTTTCATTGTATAACTTCCTCATTCGTATTGGAGATGATTATCCGACAACCAATTATTCTTGGAGTTTATGTCATCGTCCTTAAACGGAAATTTTCCGGTGTAAAATGTCTGAAATCAATGGGCATTTCTGTTAGGCCTTGGTCGGGGTATGTTGAATTTCCCTGAAGTGCTATAACGAGTCAGCAAAGGCGTCAATTAAACTGTTTGCCTCGTATTTTTTTGTGATTTTCGAACCTGCACCCGTATTTGCGACTTGAATGAAAAACCAGAATAATAAGGGGTAAGCGGACCGTATTTATTGGCGTAGACCAAGGTGAAAAAGGAGATCGATAAACGTTGAGAGGGAAAAGGATAGCAAGAAGAGGAGAGAGAAAGAGAACGGCAGCAGGGCTGGGAATCACAGAAGAGGGAGGGATAGACAGATGACTGGAGAAAGAGAGAGATGAAAAAGGGACTCCGTGTAGCTAGAGCAATGGCGTGTGTATGTGTGTTTGTGTGTGTGAGAGAGAGAGATATGTACGAAGTGAAACGAGGGGAAGAAAGAGAGCAATAAGTCGCTTGTGTGGGATGCTGTAGCTATGGAAACCTCTAGGAGAGTAAGGCCCACAGTCTTCTTTTGTGAATTATTATATTCGTAAACGTGCAGAATGAATCTCCAGTTTTGGTTCAGATCTCCTCACCTGATTCGGAGTGTTTCCTTCTGATTCGAAGCTTAGCCCAGTGGCTAGATGGATGACCCTAGCTACATGCGCAGATCCCGACCCTAGATAACATTAAAGCCCTAAAGTATCGACGCACCGCCGCATTACTTTCTTTTCCCTAGTACTTGAATTTAGTAACCGTAATTTAATTCATAACAGTCGTCGATTCCATTCCTGCAACAACTAAAAACAATTTACTGATTTTTGTAGCATTCTTACTTGAGATTGAAAATTTCATCGTGAGGAATTTTTATACGGCATTTATCAAATCATTCAAGAAATTTTTTTGTTTGAACACTGTAATACGTCAGGCAATACGATTTTTTGGTGGTAGTGATAATGGCGCGAGATACGTCACTTAGGGATGGTAATGTTACTTTTAGGATAATGCAAATTTTAATAAGTCACTCAACAAATCGCAATAAAAGAAATGAGTGATGTAATGAAACTTAAGAAATTGGTTTGGTCCCATTTACCCCTTTCTCGAAGCTCGAAGATGAAAGTCAAGCAAGGCAAGTGAGCTTTCCCAGAAAGATTCAAGACTTTCCCTGTGTAGGTAAAGTGGAAAAGGCTCGCTTGAAAATAAAAATGGAATTTCCAAAGCCTGGACCTTTTGTCGTTTACTACTTTTCTTAAGGCTTAAGGCCTTCTATTCCCTGCACCATTTTAATGCTTTCTTGTCACAGTAGAGCGACTTCTGATTTTGCGGTTTTAAAGTCAATATAAAAAAATCCTCCTTTAGTCACCTTTTGCAAATTTATTGGTTTTGTAAGATCAAATGTCGGAATGGTTAATTTGCACTTATCTTTTCTCATATGATATTGGTATTTGTTAATTTATTTCTTTCAGCAGAAGTATGCTGCACAAAGGTTCAAAATTCGGAGGGAACGGCTTCGTTGGACTCAAATGGCAATTTTACCTTACCATTTGCCAACGCAAAGAATCAATCGAAACCAGATAAATCGGTAGGAAGAATACATTTTTTCTGACCATTAATTGTAATAGCAGACACGTTTCATTAATTTTTTTGCACCTCCAGGGAACGTCCAATTCAAGAGGGGTGAGCAAAAAGGTCTATGGTGGTAATCTCAGTAAAAAGCAAACCGATTATAGTCGAAGTCATATTAATCCACAAAATGTGAGGCATCCGGAATTGCCAAATTCAAATTTCGATTCAAGTGGCAAACCGAAGCCTGGCCGACATCACAAACACCATCTGCTACCTAACATGTATCAGCCCATGCCGGTACCAATGCCAATTCCTATATCTCATCATTACAATGGTGACTTCTACCCCGCAAATTCTTTCTATTCTCCTATACCATATCCTAATCACCATTACAATGTAGGATCCGGCAACGGCTTTGGGTACCCAGCAGAGGATTTTGTAAGGAAATCTACTTCTACGAATGGTCTTAACCCTAGCTATCGGTCTGGAGTTGTGAGAGGTAACTTCTATACAACTGACTAATTTGAAAGTTGTGTTTTACTTTCCGAGCTAAGAGTTTACTGTTCCAGGCGGTGGATATATAAATGGGCAAATGAATTATCCGTTTATGAACTCACCTGAAGTGTCACGTAATTCGGAAGTTCTATCTAGAGCTGGCTATAATGGAGGCATCAGACAAGAGGAGATGTCAGGAAGGCTTTCTAAATTAAAGGAAGAGGACGACGAGGATGAAATTATAGCTGGGAAATTTAGTCCTTGCGGCGGAGAATGTGACCAAGGTAGACGTCATTAAAATTTTAATCTTTTTTTTCAACATGACAATAAAACAATGTGACAGACTAAAATAATACGAGAATGAAATTACGTTTTTAGACGAATTCTTGTGTGTGGGCTCGTGTACCTGCATTCCGAACACTTTCCGCTGCGACGGAGATCCTGACTGCACAGGAGAGCAGGATGAACTAGAATGCGGAGAAACAGAATTAGATATTTTTCAGAGTTGTCTAGAAACCGAAAACTATGTACGATGCCCGAGATCTGGGAAATGCATTAAGAAAACCTGGCTTTGCGATGGCGATGATGACTGTGGTGATTTCAGCGATGAAACACATTGCGACGGTTGGTTTTCTTCTAAATTAACTCATTTAGACAAAAGATTTGGAACTTAAATGATGAAAGTTGGTTTTCTTTTTAGGTCGCAATTGTACAGCCGGGGAATTCGAATGCAATAACGGATTTTGTGTACAAAAGTCTTGGGTTTGTGACGGGGACAACGACTGCAAAGATTATTCGGACGAAACTAACTGCACAAAGAAAAAGTTAGTGTTTGAATGCATTTTGTTACTGTCATATGATACTCCATAACTACTAATTGCGCTGTCGAACCCAAATTTTTGTTGCAGTGCTTGCTCAGTGAATGAGTTTCATTGTACTGATGGAAATTGTGTTTCTCTCTCCTGGAAGTGCGATCTAGAACCCGATTGTTCAGATGGATCCGACGAAGCTGATTGTTGTAGGTTTCAAAATATGTTTATAATCCGTATGTTTCAATGTAATGTCCGTTTTTCTTGAAAATTGCAGCTCAAGAACCTCATGTTTGTAACGATAACGAATTTGAATGCGCCTATCCAAGGTGTGTCAAAAAGGATTTCAAATGTGATGGCGATAATGACTGTGGAGACTGGTCTGATGAACAAAATTGTCCCAATACAGAATCGAGTTGCGGACCTTCTGAATTCAAGTAAATTTCTAACGTAACAAAATGTCATATGCCTAATAATATGCCTCTAATAATTATTACCATATTCTTCGCAGATGCAATGGTGGGCGATGTATTCCTGAACTGTGGAAATGTGACGAAGAAACAGATTGTGAAAATGGTGAAGATGAAACTGAATGCACGGAAAAATTGCCAAAAACTTGTGGTCCCGATGAATTTTCCTGCAACAATGGAAATTGCATTTTGGTAGGTTACTTCGGTTACCACGCTTCGAATAGTATTTACTAACGTAGCAGATTTTTATAATTATACTTTTGTATGCTTTCCAGAAAACGTGGCTATGTGACAACGTTCAAGACTGTTCCAAGGGGGAAGATGAAGAAAATTGTGAACAAACCTGCCACGAAACACAGTTCAACTGCGCCGCTCATAGAAAGAATGATTCTTCTGTCAGCCTAGTAAGGAAGTCACCGAAACCTCTAATAAATTGTATTGGTAGGAAGCATGTCTGCGATGGAAAGAAAGACTGTCCTCGGGGAGAAGGTATAAATATTAATGGCCTGGTTATTAAATAAATACAACCTGCGTGTATCTGAAACATTAACATTGGATTGGTTTTCCCAGACGAACGAAACTGTCCAAAGAAGAAGAAATGCGAATCTGATACGAAATGTCAGCAGTTGTGTGTCGTATTATCTAATGGACGTGATGCTTGCAGTTGTGAAACGGGTTTTATGTTGTCGAGCGATAATCACACGTAAGGACAATTTATGTTTTCATTGATTGTGACACTTGTAACAGTAATTGTAAACTGTACTCATTACGTCGTTACACTGTGATTTTTGTGCAGGTGCAACGATATTGATGAATGTCAGTTTGAGTATGACCCTGTCTGCAGTCAGATTTGTAACAATACAATAGGATCATTCACGTGTCTCTGTAAGAGTGGATATGTTTTACGCCCGGATGGTCGGACTTGCAAAGCATTAGGAGATCCGCCGACACTCATATTTGCCAACCGCATAGATATAAGACAGGCACGTTGATATTCAATTTTAATATATTGCTACTTATACCTCCACTCACAGTTCTTGCTGAGCTGCTTACATTTTGTATTATTTGACAGGTGAGCTTAAACAACTTAAGGTACACGGCAATTCTAAAAGGACTGCAAAACGCCATAGCAATAGATTATCACTACAACAAAGGTTGGATTTATTGGTCTGATGTATCAATGGATGTTATTAAACGAGCTAAAGTCAATGGGACCGAAAAATCAGGTGCGAAAATAAAATTTATTGTGCACTTGTTGAAACAAAATAAGATTTTAACAATAAGTGCTCTTCCAGATGTTATAAAATGGGGATTAGAATCGCCGGGAGGTGTTGCCATAGACTGGATACATAATCTGTTGTACTGGACCGATTCCGGTACACGCAGAGTAGAAGTAGCCACCCTTGATGGAAAGTACAGATCAGTAATAGTTTCTAATGATTTAGACAAACCACGAGCTATCGTTGTACATCCTGGGTTAACTCTTGTATTCTGGACTGATTGGGGTACGATTGTAACTAATACTTGCTTATGTATGATCTTGAATCCTGCTACAATACGTTCTTTTTAGGTCCGAAACCGAAGATTGAAGTGTCTGAGATGGATGGTAGAAATAGACAAAGCATAATAACGGAAGGAGTTTTCTGGCCAAACGGATTGGCTTTGGATTATGCGATTGATCGCTTATATTGGACCGATGCTAAACATCATGCTATTGAGAGTGCTAAGTTGGACGGAAGTGACAGGAGAAAGGTAGTACGGCGACTCTGTGATACCTGTAATGTAATGGTAAAAGAACCGTGATTAAGTCTTGTCTCACACGATATGAACTTCTAGATAGTAACAAAAGGTTTACCGCATCCATTTGCAATAACTCTTTTTGAAGAGGCAATTTATTGGACTGACTGGCATACCAAGAGCATAGCTAGTGCCAATAAGGATACTGGAATGGGATATAAAATTGTACATGCAGGTCTTCACTTTCCGATGGATATTCACAGGTAAGAGCAACAGGGAAATGTGTCCTCTAATGGTTTGACATCCAAAGATTCAAAACTCAAAAAAATGAAGTCGTAGCTTATATTAATAATACATGGCTTTGTTTTAATGGTAAAATTGTAGCTTTCATTCCCAACGGCAACCAATGTTCCCCAATCACTGCGGAGACAACTCTGGAGGTTGTTCTCACCTCTGCCTGCCTAACAAGATATCCTACAGATGTGCTTGCCCGTTAGGTCTTCACCTCCATAAGGACAAGTAAGTTATTGTCTGAACGGGTAAGTAAGCTTACCTTACTGCGAGTGATGTTACTGGCTTTTTTCTGACTTAGGAAAACTTGTACGGATACTCCCGAAAAACTTCTCATTTTTGCTCGGAATAAAGACATTAGGCTCCGTCAATTAGGACAGGGTAAAGAAGTTGGCATAATCGACATGGTCATACCATTAGATCAAGTGCGCTCAGCTGTGGCTCTCGCCTTTGATTCCGACGGAAATATGATATATTGGAGTGATGTGGAGAGCCACAGGATCAGTAGAAGTTTTCTTAACGGATCAAACCAAGAAGTTATTATCAGTAGTAATTTGGGTGAGTATTTGAACATCCTAAATATCTTAAATAACCTATTTAATTCTAAATCCCATACAGTCAACTCTCGTGCAATCGTGCAATCATGCAATTCTATTGCAGCTTCTCCTTCGGGATTGGCAGTGGACTGGGTTACCAAAAAAATTTATTGGACAGACGCTGGTACGAATAGAATAGAATTATCAAACATGAATGGTTCTATGCGGGCATTGCTAATTTGGGATGGACTAGACAAACCTAGAGATATATCAGTGGATCCAATCGGTAAGCACTACCTCTATTTGGCACTCTATATCATTTAAGGGGTATTGTTTTATGACGGCATTCTGTTTCTTAGGTGGTTACATGTATTGGAGTGACTGGGGAAAATCACCAAAAATCGAAAGGGCTGGGATGAATGGTTCAAACCGAAAAATTCTTTTCTCCGAGAATTTAATTTGGCCTAATGGTTTGGCCATTGATCAGGAAAAAAATAGACTCTATTGGGTCGATGGTGGAACCAAGGCCATTGAATACTCAAGACTGGATGGAACCGGAAGAACAGCCTTAAAAAGTGAGTTGAACCGATACTTTCGATGATGTAACATTATAAAGTTTTTTAATTGAATTTTGTATTTTCAGTTTCTGGCACAGAAGTCCGCCACCCATTCGGATTGGCACTCTTTGGTAAATCAATTTATTGGACTGACTGGGAGACAAATAGCATTCATACTGCAGATAAAATAACTGGAAAAAACGGTGCAGTTTTAAGGTGAGTTCATCAATATTATACTTAAACGAGATTTAAATAACGCAGATCATCTGAAATTTGAACGCATTCTTTCAGAGATCGAATATCAAACTTAATGGACGTTCGTGTTTTTCATCGCGAATATCAGCGCATACATTCCCCTTGTCTTGTAAACAATGGTGGTTGTTCACATCTATGCTTGATTGCACCACCGCCTGAAAAATATTCCTGTGAATGCCCAATTGGAATTAAATTACTGGTAAGTTTATTTCCTTACCGTTTCAACCAATGAAATCCACTTAAGCCCAACCATATTTATACTACAAATCATTTGCAGAGGAATGGTAAAACATGTGCCCCCGGACCCACTAATTCTTTGATCTTTGCTCATCGAGTAGATATAAGAGAAATTTCACTCGATGTGCCTTACACCGTTGACACCGTCCTTCCACTTCCGCCTATGAAGAATACTAAAGGTGTTGATGTGGACAGGAAAACGGGTTAGTTAAAACACTATAAATTTCTCCGACAAATAATCTTGTGAATATCAAAATTATTTACATCGACATTTTCAATTCCAGGGGATATTTACTGGACTGACACCACGGAGGATGTTATTATGCGGGCCTCCCGGGATGGTTACAGAATAGAGAGCGTCGTTATTGACAATCTTGACACGGCCGATGGAATAGTTGTGGATTCCACTGGACGGAAGGTATTTTAGTGTATTCCGGCAGAACTACATAAGTATTACGAATTACTTAAAACGCTTTTGTTTTTGTTTAGATTTACTGGACAGACGCTGGTAGAAAAAGCATTGAGGTATGTGAATTGGATGGAACTAATAGGAAAGTTTTAATTTGGACCGATTTAGAAAATCCACGAGCAATTACCCTCCACTACCATCACGGACTGATGTTCTGGTCAGATTGGGGAAAGAAAGCGAGGATCGAACAGGCTGACATGGATGGTAAAAACAGGTGAGCAACCACGAGGGATGTCGAATGAACCTATTAGATTGTCCAGGATCCACTATAGTCTACCTTTCTATTATTCACAAATCACATATCATTCATGATCGTACCTTACCCTATTGTAATATTTTGTAAATTTATCTCGTTTTTTTTCAAATTTCATAATTAGTTTTCAAATTTAAATTTTACGCTCTATCTTGATCAACATGTACCAGAATCAGACAGAGTGCTGTGTACTTGTAGCCGTTAATTTTAAAAAAAATAATGCGTTCATAAAAACTTTATTTTTATTACATTGTTTTTATTATTATTACAGGAAAATTCTCATATCTAATGATTTGGACTGGCCCAATGGTTTGGCCATTGATCGTCCCGGTGGAAGACTTTACTGGAATGACGGTAAACGAAAAACAATAGAAAGTTCCGACTTACAGGGTAGGGAAAGGAGGATTATTGTACAGAAGGTAAAAAAAATTATGCTTAACGTGTACTTTAGATTTTATTTGACTAATTAAATAAAACCAAGTAAACATGTTTCAGGTTCCTCATCCATATGGTTTGGTTATTGTTGGTACCCACATGTACTGGACTGATTGGAAAACTCAGTCCGTTCATAGGGCAGATAAACGAAACGGCAGTGACAGTCAAATAATTCGGAAAGGATTGGAAGGACTGATGGACATCCGATCAGTTCAGGTGAGTTATTTTTTATTTATACATTAGTGTAGTGTACATTTTTGTACATTATTGTACGCAAATTAGTATATTTCCTTGGCGAAACTTAAGGAACCTGATCCAAAAAAGAACATTGGCATTGTACCATCAGAAATATCGATACGCACGCCACAGCTACGAAATACCGAAAAATGATTAATACATTTTATTAATAGGTTAATGCCAATCTTAATAGACCGATATTTATTAAATCATAATTTAAACTTCCATTTTTTCGTGGTTTTCATAGGCGGAGAATATTGCCGAAAATGCGTGTGGGGAAGACAACGGTGGATGTTCACATCTCTGCCTCCGAAAACCGGAAGGATACTCTTGCAATTGTCCTACTGGCATCATACTCGGGGTAAGTGATGATAATAAAATTTATCAACAATACATCATAAAATAATTTTTAAATATGTAAAACGGTAACAACGGAAACAACAAATGCAATATCCGAAACGAAACACGTAATGGCTGCTAGTAGCGGTAACTGCGACGATATTGTAAACTACACCAATCAGAATGACGCAGCGGTTGGGAGTTTCGTTCCACACTGCGATCAAAGATGTCACTGCGCGTCGTTGTGTACTTAATTTTAAAAAATGTCATTAATTTATAAATAATTAAGCAAGTAAAAAAGCCGCTATTAGAGATTAATATTAGACGAGATCAATAAATTATAGTAAAACTAATAAAATGTTAAAAACAGTCACCGTTTCAAGGAGACGTAGCATTTTCTAAATGTATAAACGCAACGGGTCTGACGCGACGCAGAGACCTCGTTGAATTCGAAACTCGGTTTGATCAACTCAAGTTTCCCTTCAAAACGAATAAATCTTTCGCCTTTTACTAAAGATTTCCGTGGAGGGGAACAATTGTGAGAATTACTCACAATTTTTGAAAACCTGTGCTTTGAGTACAGGTTAATTAGTACACCAAAAACAGTTTAACAATGTCCATACATCATCCCTGAGGTTGGATAGTCCTCCGAGGTTTAGCGTCACCTGGACAGATCTCGGTTAGTTGCTGCCTTACCTTACTAATCCGACTGTGGAAATCGCATTGGTTTGAACCTAAGCGTAACTTGACGCGTAACCAGAGACTAAAAAAGTGCAACTGATTTGTCTAAGAGGTAGATTTTTATTGATTAGCGCAATTTTTAAGGTGATTGCTGTTATTTTACTCTCATCAATACGTTTGTTTGGCTGTACTGAAGTGTTGGAAACTGCATTTGTAATGAAAATTGGTCGCATAATATCTGATTTTCATTTTTAAAGGTTCTTGGAATAACCTGAAATTGTATTTTTTTTATTTCTTTTAGGATGATCAAAAAACGTGCAACCCACTTCCCAGCATATATCTTCTGTTCGCGACGAGAAGCAAACTGGTCAGGGTATCACTCGATACGGCTGAACTTTGGGATGTGACTCTCCCCATCACTGAAATAGAAAACTCAATTGCTGTTGATTTTCACTGGAACAAACAGATGATTTACTATTCGGATGTGAATTTGGATGTAATCAGGTGGGTGGAATGAAAGTAGACTGGTAGATGGATCCAAATCATAGTTAAAGTCTAACGATTTGTTGTTTTATTCGTCTCAGGGGAGTCAATATGAAAAATCTATCCGAGAACAGACTCATAATTTCTGAGAATTTAACAACACCGGATGGCCTTGCCATCGACTGGTTGGCCGAAAATTTGTTCTGGACCGACACAGGTAGAAAAGTACTAGAGGTAGCAAAGATAGATGGTACTTCCAGAAAAGTTATATTCGACAAAGGTTTAGACGAACCCAGAGCTGTTGCAGTCTTTCCTGGGAAAGGGTAAGGCGATGTTTCAAAATGTGATACACCCCGTTAGAATCATCTATGAGAAACACTTTGTAATAATTAATGCTGTATTCAGATATCTCTACTGGACCGATTGGGGCGATTCACCGAAAATAGAAAGATCTTTGATGGATGGATCTCAGAGGAGGGTTGTCGTCGGAGCCGATTTAGGTTTTCCAAATGGACTCGCCCTGGACTACGACGCCAAGAAGCTCTACTGGGCCGATGCCCTCAAGGATCGAATAGAAGTGAGCGATTTGCACGGACGCAACAGAGTCCAGCTGGTACTCGCCGCAACGCATCCGTTCGGCTTGACCATCGTGAGTGACCGCATCAGAGTTGCTTCATAAGTACATCATAAAAAAAAATAAAAAATAAAGTTAAAAAACGTTGTCTTATTTCTCAGTTTGAAGAGCATATTTACTGGACGGACTGGTACTCAAAATCCGTAGAGAGAGCTGACAAAACGACCGGCAGGGACAGAATATCAATAAAATCAGAGCTGGATAGCGTGATGGAGATAAAAGCAGTTTCCGGGAAGAGACAAACGGGATGGTCTCCCTGTCAGGTTCGTGTGGCTCCTGTTGGATTAACTTTTTTATTCTGTAGATGAAATGACGAAAGTGTTCTTCTGATGCCTTTACAGGAGAAAAATGGTTACTGCTCACATTTGTGCCTATTTCGCCGTAAGGATTACATATGCGCATGTCCCGACAAACCCGATCACCGTCCCTGTGAAACAGGTGAAGCTCTATTTTCAATTCAGCTCAATTTTCTCCCTTTGTAAGTGAGAGTCAAATATTGTTGTAGAGGTGTTAAAACCTTATAATTTTTTTTCGTAGAACCCACAACGAGAGTTCCTATTCCAATCAGTGACGTCGACGACGAGGATCTGATCATCCAAAGCGTTGACGGAGGAACCAAAAGCGATCTTGACAAAATCCATGGAGATCCGAGCATTGACACCTCGGATGACTCCCCACCTGGGGACTCCTTCTCTAAGCAACTTATGCTAATTTCTATTATCATTGTAAGTCCGCGTGGTCGCAAATCGTAATAGTGATATTTCCCTCAGGAGTGTAGTGTAACACGTTTGTTTTTTTGTCCAGATTCTTTGCGTCCTAATTATAATCCCGATATCTTCTTCGATAGTTCTGCTCTTTCACCGGAGACGGAAAAAGCAGAAAAAATACATGTTTGCAGATGCGAAGAATGTTCTGACTTTCAGCAATCCAAATTATACAGCGTCAGGGTCAGGCGGAGAGCCCGGAACCTCGACCGATAAGAAGCCCTTTCTGTGGAAAAAGCTCAAATATGACAAGTCCCAGGTGAGTTTTTTTGCTTGCAATATTTCTCATCTGTTGGAAAAGGTTTTCGATAAAATATTGTTAGGGTGTGAAAGTTTTTTAAACTTTCTATTTTAAACTGTTGCTTCTGCCCTAAAGGCAATTCTTGTGTTTTGTAGATGAGCGAAACATGGTCCTGTCCATTTTAGCCCGCGTTTTTAATGTCTTTTCTTTTACATTGCTGCCTTACATAGGAACGAGTTTTTGACGTCCAAGAGGAGAGACCGGATGGAGTCGGTTTTTCAGATGAAAGACCATCTTCGACTCCTGCAGTTCCCGAAAGACTTGACTCCGTAAATCCGATTCAGCACTGATTGAGTGTAAATGATGAAATCAAGAGAGAGTGACAGGGAGCAAGAGAGAGAGAGAGAGAGAGAGAGAGAGAGAGAGAGACATGAAGTGACTTATAATTTTTTCATGTGTTTAATAAAAATTTGGTATTTTGTTAAAAAATAGTAAAAGTAAATGTAGGCACAACGAAGGTGGGTCGTTTAAACTTAAATTTAGAAATTACTTGTAAAGAAGTGGCAATATCCGATGAGTAGCTTTCTGAAAAGATTAGTTAACGTATTGATTTGAAAGGTACATGGAAATCAGGTGTTTTAACCGTTTTGAAATTGTGTCCGATACAAGATGATTTACCCAGGGAAAGCACTAAATCAATTGAAAGTATACTTTCTTTGTATGAGTGGTAAAGTTATCGGTCGAAATAATTACTCAAATTGTTTGGTGGAACCGGTTTAGGTTGCGTTTTGAGAGGGAGAAGGAGTTTATTGAACATATGGTGATTAAAATAAGCTCACGTGTATCGCATAATTGGTATAGCAATTATTGATTTGAAAAATCGATCAAGGCCGTATCGAGTCAGGACTACAATATTGGTTGTTCGAATTGTATGTGTGGCAAAATAAGGATGAAAGTATAAAACCCGCTCGATGGTTTAATAAATGGCTAACGGAAACTAAAAGAGCTGTTTTTTGGGATTCTAGGATCATGTGTGATGAAGATAATTGATTTATTATTATTAATTGACTATTTTTGTAAGTCAGTCAGACTATTTCGATTGTCGAGTATTTTTGTGATGTATTTGTCAGTTAGACGACTCGGAAGCGGTTTTGATCGATTGGGCGGATGCTTGAGTTTGATCGTCTCCAACATAAAGGGGAAAAATTGGTTTTGTTTTCTCCTGTAATAAATTATTTTCGGTAATACGAATGAACTTAGTGCAAAATGCAGAAGGAAAACACGAGCGTTTTCCCGAATCGAAATAAAACGTAAACGAGATCAATCTACTAAGGAAAGATAATTTACATTTAATTAATTGTATAAATTAAATTAGGGTCTACAAGTTTCTAGTAACGTGGTTTTTGGTAAACAACGCTGCTCGCGAAGGCGGACCTAAGCGGTTATCGGTAATCGAACCAAAGTTGGCGTGGAGGAAAGTGTCATGTTCTACGAATTACTTAAAGAGTAATAATAAAAAATAAATAAATTCAGACAATAATAACGTAATATAAAAAGGGTTAGAATTTCGATTGATTGGGAAAGTTATTTAACGATCTATTGATGTACGGTACCTGTTTACAATTTTCACGAGTCCCATCACAAAACCATTGAATAGGCGCTGTGACGGAATGCCGTGACGTTTCATTTATACGAAATAAGGAACGTTAAGTGTTTGTTCGCGTGGTTTACTTTTCCTAGTCGTAAGGCATAAAATTGATGCACTCGTGTACATTGAATGCAGTTATCGTAAGAGAACGTTTGCGAAAAGGAAAGGTCGGTGACCGATAACAGCGACGAAAATCTAAAAATCACTATACAGAAAATGTTTTCAAGGGCATTACTGCTGTTATGTATGGAAAACCCTTTAAAGATACTCGTGACTTCCTTTCGTTCTCAAGTAAATTTTTAAGTGTTCGACCTTGCGACCAGGTGACATGCCGGAAGTTCGCGTACGTGAAAAATTTGTTGTCTTTCCATTAGCAAATTTTTTCGGGGGGTTCGGCACCTCTGTCGTATTCTGTTCGCGAGCTTTCCCGTTCCAGAGACACGGCTGAGTGTACCATTAGCATTTCACCCGGTTTGAGGTTCTTTCACAGGGTACGACGAATCATCTCGATGATATTTTTGTAAGCATTCTAGCATGTTGTAAAGAAGAATCGAAACTACGGCTAACTTTTATTATCGGGGCGTAAATCCATGGTTTGTCTGTGGGGAATAATTCGCCGTCCCGTTGGGGCCTGAACCTTAAACCTGAGAATTTATAGTCAATTAAGCAAAGCCCCCCCCTCCCAACCGGCACCTAATCCTAATTCTATAAAACTATCACTTTAACTGTTGTGCAAGTGTGGATGGTGTCCATGTCCGTCGAGGACGCTCTTTAGCTTTCTAGAAGACTTGCATATACCTGAAAATCTCTCTCCAACATGGAAATCAAACAGTACTCATCGTGTAATCCGGAAAATTTCCAATAAACTTGTAAAAGAAACAATTCCCACTTCCCGAAGGAGATCCATAGATCGATTCCTGTTGCGCAATAATAAATGGGATCTGAAATAATCAATGTAGTGGTCTGCCATTTGGTGGGCCACACTACACTTTACCTTAATGAATGGCGCGAAGATGTGACATAATTATTTATATCCGCGAAAAAATGGTGTTTTTGGAATTAACTAAAATGATAATTGATATACAAGTCAACGTTAAAAAAATGTTTACCTCAATGAATTTTATTGATTATTTCGATCGATCGATTGAATTCATCTATTTATTTATTTATTTATTTATTGTTATTGACTTTGTATCGGGGGAAAGGTTGTGTTCGGAGGAAAGAATGCCGGAAATGTTATTTTTTACTTTCCCACGGAAAACCTGGCTCATTTTCCGGAAGGAAAGCAAAAAAAATATGAAACAACGTGAATAAATTCTCCGTACATATTTTGTAGATTTATGTACATAAATATTTTTAAAAAGAGATTGACAAACGTGCCAAAATGACCGTGAGATGAGACATGTAAGTGACTAAATAGAACAAAATTATTTTTTACGTCTATGGTATTTAGATGGATTAATCCCTGACACAGTAAATCCTAATCAGTAAAGGAAACCGGAAAGAACCGAGTCGAAATATTTCAATAGTAGTTTTTTTATATAATGTACGGATAATTATATATGTATATATATATATATAAACTACCACGTTAGGTGTTGTACATAAAATGTCTAATTGTAGGTTATGCAAAACTACAATTTTGACGAGTTGTTTTTAAAACTACAACTACTCAATTCACTATGGATTTAAATCTTTTAAAAAAACATTCGTTTGGTTATACCGCTGGGCAACTACTACCTGACACAAAAATTTTCATGTAAGATAAAACTTACTGGTTTATTAATTTTTTACAGTTGGAAATGTCCGAAGGTAGCGCCGATTTATTTGGAAAGTGGATGAAACACGGAGGTACCTAATAGGTGCTGAGTACTTACAAGAAACGAAGTCTGGTTGTGTTTGGGCCTCAGCGTTTTTAATATCTATTAAAGCAAAGATCACGGGTTGAATGACACAGGAAATTTGGTTGAAAGGATAAGGTAGGGTAGTATTCCGTTATGAGGAACGATTCAGCAAGGCCAGAAACTGCGGAAAATACTCCTGTACATATATAATAACAGCTGGACATCAAACTGGATATTTGACTGTAGAAACAGCATAATAAAGGGGAAACAGTGAAACGACACACTCGCAGGAGTGTTATAACCCTACAGAAATCGCTGAAGTGGAGGAGGACCAACTTTTCGAAGACACAGAAGAAGAGAGAATTGAGAGAAAAACTATTATTTGAGTTGGGCACAACCAGACAGAAGTTTACGTTACAGGCCGTATGTTGAGAAGCTCAAGGAGAAACCAACAGTTGTGTTAGCACCACGTACCTACAGATAGTGTAGGTATGTGTCAGGTGCAAACATATTTTATTCTCACAGATATTAACACAAAAAGGGGTTCCCGTTGTCCCTGTTTTGTTCAAGTACACTGAAGTCTAAACATGCGAGGGGTCACCCAACGGAATTGGCATCAACACTGTCTCCATAATCGGTTGTACAAGAACAGAAAGCAAACACAAGACAAAGACTAGTCAGTACGTACCCGAATATTTACATGAGTACTTGAACGACTCAAACCGCTTCAGATACCTTAGGTATTTGCGTCGGAACTTATCGTTCCGCACTCTCAATAATATAAAAATATCTATTATCCAGTCCACACGGTGCGGGTCATGCTCAGCAAGACCAAAAATTAGCTACTTATATATATGACATAAAAATCATCGACTTGTGCTCAGTATAAAAATAGAAAATGATTTACCTCGATTAACTAAACTACTGACTTACTATAAATAACTAAAACTACTCCATCGGAATGACTGGTAGAATACAGCCAAATTTCAACAGTCAGCCTCACTGTGTCAAAACGTCCGACATTCTGGTCGAACCTTCCTGCCTTCTAAATCAGCTCGCTCCCTCTGAGTGATTGCTTCTGTGAGTTTGTTCGTGCCTTTCCAGCTGTTCAACGGTGGCAAAACATTTGTCACACATCTCGCAGAAGTAGTACCTGCCAACGTCGTAACCTTCGTCGTAGCACCCCTCTTCATCGCCCTCGTCCTTCGATGTGGGATATCCAGAAGGTTCGTTTTCGGTTTGGCGCTGTTGCCCTTGCTGCATTTTCACGGCAGCGAGCAGGTGAATTTTCATGTGCGTCTTGAGGTTGTCGCTTCTGGTGAACGTCCTGTCGCACACGTCGCACTTGTGCGCTTTCTCCTTCTGTTGGTTTCGCACCAGCGCAAGGATGTGAATTTTCATGTGAGTTTTCAGGTGGTCCGTCCTCGCAAACATCCTGTCACAGTCTGGACACTTGTGCATTTTCGTGTTGATGCGGTGAACGTTTCGAAGGTGTCGGGTCATGACGAACCTCTTGGCGAAGCGTTTGTCACACTGGTCACACTGAAATGGTCTCTCGCCGGTGTGGGTCCTCTCATGGTTCTTTAGGTGTTCCTTCCGGAGAAAGAGCCGGTCGCAGAATTCGCAGGCAAACGACCTGAGCGCCGTTTCGACTGGAGTTTTGACGTCGTTGACACTCATGAAGTGGAAGTTTATTCCCTTGAATATATTTTCGGTGATAGTTTCATCCTTCAGATCGTTTATAACCTCTTTCGAAATGCAATTTCCCTTCTGTTCGTTCCCGCAATGCTTTTCCATGTGCCTTTTAAGGTTTTCGAGTCGACAATACGCTCTCCCGCAAGCTTGACACTGGAACAGCTTGACAGGAGACGACGGGTTGTCCGTGGAAGGTTGAGCAGGTCGATTCTTGTGGGTTATCAGGTGTGATTTTAAGTGGTCCTTTCGTGAAAAGGTTCTTCCACATTCTTCGCAGATGAAGAACATCGTCACAGAGCCGTGAACGTATTGCTTGTGACGGGTGAGATCGAAGTGTTTGGCAAATGATCTTTGGCACACGTCGCATTCGTATGGTCGCTCGCCTGTATGAGTTCTCATGTGATTCTTCAGGTGATCGTTTCGAGTAAACAACTTGAGGCAGTCTGTACACTGAAAACGTCTGAGAGGATCTGCAGGCTTGACTTGAGGCGGCGACGATGAGAGAAAGTGAAAATTCATTTTTTCATATCTGTCTCTGTCCTTTAGCAGGTTCGTGTTGCCCTGAGGTTGGCAAAATCCTGAAGTGAAACAATTGCAATTGAAATTTTTACAAATTTGGCAATGTACATATATATATATACAATATAATTATATGCAATTATCAAATATATATTTGATAATTTTTTATTAAATAATAAATGAAATAGATTTCAAAAATTGTGTTGCAATTCTATTGAATGATTTTTACCTTATTGACAAGCCTACTTTCACGTAAGTAATCATCAATTGAAGCAATATAACTGCTTGAACTAAATAGAATTTAAGTTTGAAGAATAGTTAGGGCCCATGAAAAGAACACTATGCATACATGAAATGTGTGGCACAACAATGGAGGCAGATTAAATGCGAAGTCATTTTTTCAAATTTTTAAATGCTTTAATTTGGCAGAGAAGGTCTACAGAGCTTTTGAATTGCCCCCATTGAAATCAGTCCTTGGAAACTAAATAGTGTGGTTGTTTCACAGACAGCTTGAGAGTGCAGAAACTTATTAAAAGACAGAAACTAATTAGCATAAGATTTTTGATTTAATACCCTGAAAACATTTCAAACTCCAATAACAAAGTAAGCTCAAGTGTTTAAGGAAATGTTTCACCAATAACCTGTGTCTTCACGTTTTCCAACACTAACTAAACTTTAGAAGTGCAACAAAAAGAAAGAGTTTGCTTTGTCACAAATAGAACCGGCGTCACTTACCCATGGTGTATTCCTTATTAATTGAATTAAAATCATCTCCGTCGTCGTCGAACTTAATTGCAACATCTCCCACTTTTAAGTCCACTTCGGCCAGTGGCAGGACACTGATATCCATGCTGCAATCAAAAGAAAAATTTCATTTGCAACGTGGAAAGTGATGGAGAACAAATCGGCCGGGGCGGAAAGTCCCGCAATTTCATAACTTAGACAAAACAAAACAGAACGACCATGTTAGGTTAACGATACCGAAGCCGAATGCGTTACCTTTTTTCCCTGGTGAATTACAAGCGTCGTCCCCCGGCGGATAATTCCGTTTAAAAGCACCCGGATGACGGCGGCGAGAGATTACGAGTGAAATAAAAAAAGAAAAACATAAAATGAAAAAATAAATAAGAAAAAAATAATTACATGACGCACAAACAATAAAGTGATTTGAATGGCTTCTAATGGCACGAAAGGGAGACTGTGTCGTGGCGTTAGACGAAAAGCCAGTTACATGAGTAGTTAACGAATTTCTTTCAAAAAAATTCAAACTTTATGACAATATCGGGTACAATAGACATTAAATACTAAAATTAACAAATTCTTTTTTTTCCTTAGCGATATTGCCTTCAAATTCCTAAAAGAAATCTTCAAAATTGTCTTGTACACTATTTCCCCGCGTTTACTGTTTCTCACAGCTAATGTTCACAAACTATAACCTTTTGTTATTTTTAAATAGGTATTTCACGTTTTGGGCGACGGTTCGTCATTTTAGAAAACTACTGTTTCAGAAGGATAAGAGAGAAAAAAGCAATACATTTGAATTTTGTTTATTACTCGTACCATATTTTCTCCATTAATGGAAAATTAAACAAACTAAATGTTAGCTTCTTTTAAGGTACGTTTCACATGCAGTTGCATTTAGAAGAAAAAAGCTCTCGGGTCAGTAGTGGTATCAGCGCATTTCGTGGATTAATTAGAGAAACTCACCGAGCTCGTCTCGTCCTTTGCCCGTCGCGGACCGACGTGTTAACAAGTCAAAAACAATGTAACAAATTTCTAATTACGTACAGAGTTGCTTCCCCTCATGTCCCGGTTCAATTAACTGAAATTCTTTTACTAGCAAGCGTTGAACATTGTACGAAACGCTTTTTTCTTCTCAATGTTACTTCACAAGCAAAATTCTTACAAGTTACACTTGAAACAGACAAAAAAAATGTAACGGACTTCCCTACTTTTTACTTTTAAGATGTAGCCGGTACAACTCCGAAAAATACCTTGGTTCTTATAAAGACACTTGGCATAAAAGACAACTTCAAGGCCCAACAATTGGTTTCCATTTTCAATCAATTACGATATTTTAATTCGGAATAGTTACAAAAATGTCAAAAACTATGGATTCGACCGTAATCTTTAATCCAAGAACCTCTTGAAAGTGTACTGCGCACCAAGTGATTGAAAAATGTCATCTTGTACCCAACGTTATCAGTAGCCCGGTAACTTTCATTTCAATTAACCCCGACCGTTCACTAATTTTTTTGATTTTCTTTTATTAACGGTTTATTACAGCGAAGGCAGTGAACACAATTCGACTGAATTCAAGTGCCTCCAAAACGACTGTGGAATTCGAATCGGACCGATCCTTAAGAATTTCTTTGAAAAAAAAATCAACACAGCTCTCAAATTAATATAAAATAAAAAGACAAAATAATATAGAACCCAAATGTATATGTTTTTCTTTATTTTTGTAAATTAAGAAATGAGTAACTGTAAACACACAAAACAATTTCAGATTCGTGTCTGGAAATCTGTCAGATTCATGCCTGTGCAAATGTATGAGAAAAAAGAGATGACGAGACAGTACGAAAAAGAGAGAGAGAGAGAGAGAGAGAGAGAGTACGTGTGTATGTGTGAAAGGTACAAGACAAGTGAGAAATGGGGGAGTGAAAACACAACTTTTGAAGGCCGAAAGGGTTCTTGCGTTCGAGTTCAAGCAACTGAAAAATAATTAAACTCGGCTAGTCTTTGGGGGTCCTCCCCCACAGGGGTGGGGCCCACACCAGGTGTTCTTCCGGGCCCTGCCGGAGGGCCCTTAGAACCCAAAGAATATAGTTATTATAATAATTATTATCATAATAGTACTAATAATAAATTGAACAAAAACCGGAAATTGAAATTCTGTTTACATTTTTCTTCTTGGCTATCTCAAAACGACTGCGGTTTCTGCGTTCACGCTCGGCAAAGTTCCATTGTTTTCTCGTTTTCTTTTCCCGTTTCAAACCTTTAGATCAGTTTCGTTTTCTTCGCATTCCCGAACACCACCCTAGGCGACAGGATCCGTCTCCATGACTTCCTCAAAGTTGTTCGGATCTACAGAATCACCGGTCGCCTTATTTGTTTCTTCGGGTGCAGATGGCGGGGGAGCCTCCGCCTTTGGTTTTGGTTTTGGTTTATTGTAAATTGGCGCGACTATGTTTTCGAACGACTGAAATACAAAGAGAACATTTTTTTTAATAATCCAAGTGGATGATTCTTCAGACAAATGAGACTTATCATTCCTTGCGCCGCCTACCTGTTTCTCCTGTCGGATTTGCGCCACTGTGACGGGTGGATTCTCGAACTTTGGAGCGGACTGAATTTTCATCCTCTTTTCATCCAGCCATTTTTCTACCTTTTGTGTTTCTTGCAGAGCCTTATTTATGTCGCTCTCCTGTAGGACAGACGTACACAAGGTGTTAGATTACAGAGAGAAACCAATGTCGACAACGAAAGAAGCAATAAAAATCATTAAAAAAAATGAGAATCGTAAAAGTGTTTCCTTATCTAATATTAAAATGTCATAGAACCAAGAAATAGTACGGGAAGAATAGTTTTTAAATGAACATGTTCCACTAACCGGAATATGATTGTATCTCTCATCGTTATTTCTGAATTGCTCTATTATTTTATATGATTGCTGTATAGACCTGGCCAGGTCTTCAATAACAGTTGGTCGAATGTCTGCTTCCACTTTCCGGTTTTTAATTGGCTCTCCCAATTTCTAGGAAGAAAGACAAAAAAAATAATTAGTTAGCTTTCGAAAAGTAAAACGAGTCACTCATTGGGGTTCTGAGTACTCACCCTAAGCTGGTCCAACTTGTCCATATAAACTTGTCGGTTGCAATCCTCTCCCTCTTCATAGAGCCACGACTCCATGTCGTTCAGCTGTGTAGTGAACAGTTCTCTGTCGCTGTCGTTGACGAAGTACGCCAACTGGGTCTCATCACCGAGTTTTCCTCTCAAGTCGTACACGTACTCCTCGAGAGCATTTCGGGCATCAACTCTTTCCTTTTCCTGTCTATCGTTTGCAATCATTTTACATTCAAACTCATAATACCGGTCCAATTGTAATTTGGACAAACCGTGAGTTTCCGAATCGATAAGAAGTTCAATCTTCTTAACCTGCATCCTCTTCTTCTTATCTTTTTTGTCTGCTGCCGCCTGCTGGTTACCCTGCTGATCCTTGCCTTGATCCATTTCCTCCTGTTAACAACACGTACATTAGTCAACTTCAGGGTCTTCTGACCAACAAAAACAGTACTTCAAGGATTCATTCAAAACGAACCTCATTTCCTTGGTCCTTTCCATCTTCCTCGCCATTTTCCATCGTTTCCTGACTGTTCGTGTCCACTTCCATCGAATCCTTTGACTCGGATTCCACCTCACCTTGGGTGAGTTTCTCTGTCAGTGTAGCGCCCGTTACAGTCAGAATTCCGTGGAGGTTCACCCTAACCTTAACTTTGACCGTGGCTGCTTCGTTTTCCGCCGTCGGACGTACGTCCTTTATGGTAAATTTACCTTTCAAAGAAAATAAATAAATAAATAAAAAATAAAATAAATAAAAAATAAATAAAAATAATTTTCTTCTTCGAATAAAAACTTCCAATTGAATTAACGGTGTCCTGTACCAACCTATGTAAGGTTCCGGGTATGAGGTCGGAGCACTGTAGTAGGCATGAACACTAAATGGTTCTTTCCGATAGAAAGTTAGTAGCTTGGAAAATGGTACCGGATGGTTGGTAGAGAAAATCTCCATCTCTCCACCCTCCTCTCCAGGAAAAGCGTCCCACTTCAATACAACCGGGTAGTTTTGAATGTCCGTGACAGAAAATTCACGAACCCTGATAGCGGGAGATAAGGCGGCGCACTGAAAATGTAAAAATGTTTTCATACAAATTATTACTATCTCGTTTTCAATAATACATTGTCCTTCCATTCTTCAAACGCCGAAAGTGTACTATCTGTCGTACAAAATCATACAAATTTGAACAAGTTGAAGTCAAAAAATCTGAAGATACAAAGGCAGCAGTATTACCTGTAGAGCACAACCACGTGCTACAGCTTCGTCCTGATTGAGAGTTGTACTTGGCTGTTTCTTGAAGATTTCCTCGATTAAGTTCTTTATGGCGGGTATTCTGGTTGAGCCCCCAACGATTTCTACAGCATAAATTTCTTCTAATGACAGCTCTGTAATTAAAAAAGTAAATTAATCCGAGTCTTCGATGGCTCATCGAACTTAAATGTCTTAAAACGTCAAAGACAATTACTGGAATCCTTTAGACACTGTTTAAGGGTATTCTCGACTCGCTGCAATAACCCAGCACACAGTCCTTCCATGTCGGCCCTCTGCATATCCGAGTGCACATCTTTGTCCTCCATGAAACACTCAATGTTTAAAGGTAGTTTCGTTGAATTAGCACTCATCTGTTTCTTCAGCTTTTCTACTTCTGTCACTAAACGCAAGTAAGCCCTGTGAAACGACACGAACCAATTAGTTTACTATTACACCTTAACGGGTCACAAACTTCCAACAACAACAATTTCCTTGACACATGCCTTGCGTTTTTTCTTGGATCTATTTTGTATTTACTAACAAATTCCTTTGAGAAATGCTCTGCTAGAATTCGATCGAAATCCCGTCCTCCTAAATTAGCGGAGGTACTGGCCAACATCTGAAAAATAGAAACAAAATATTCACCTTATTATGAGCTCAAGAGTTTCCCTGGCCGATAGGCCGAAAACTTCGATGTCACTTGTCGTACCTTTAGTTTTCCCTTGTTAAATGCTGCAGCAAAGACCTGCAAGCTGGAATGACCACAATCGACAAATACAACGTTTCGTGGCTTATCCTCCGCATTTGGAAGATCTTGCTTGTAAATGCCGTAAGCGAGAGCCGTGCTTGTTGTCTCATTGAAGAGCCGAAGAACGTTAAGTCCGGCGATATGAGCTGCATCAAGAAGGGCCTTGCGCTCCGCTTGAGTGTAAAATGAGGGTACCTGTACGAAAACAAGTGGTAACGGTCATTAAGTTGGATAACAATGTGGCATGCAATGGAATGAAGAATTGTCGAAATGAAAAACTGTCTTATTAAACGTTGTTCCTGGGGTTAAGTTCAACAACTTCTAAATCACATAACTTCTGCTATCTGACCGACATAGTAATTCAAAGACTATTATTAAAATATTACCAAACGTAGCATTGACAGCACCCTCGACTACTAGCTAATGGACCGTCCAACAGTTCTCCAGAGTCTGAACGTTTATTTTCTTTAGTGAAAGTGCGAAGTCTACCGCAAGGTTTTAGTAAGAGTCAAAGTTGATGATTACAAAGTGTATTGCTTGACTTTAAAATTTTTTGAACTTGTCCTAATATGGCCGTTGGCCTTTGGGATCACAAGCGTTAGAATCAGCTGAGAAATAAATAAATCTTATCCTTACCGAAATTACACAGTCATTGACTTTAGTCCTCAGAGCAGATTCTGCTATTTCCTTCAGTTTCGTGAATAACATGGCTGTGATTTGCTCCGGTGTGAAAACGTGCTCTTCGTTCAAGTAATTCACCTAAAAAAATGAAAACAATAAAATATCCACACGAAAAAAATCACATGTATTAATGTAAATAAACAAAAAATATTTGATTTTTCCAAAAATTACTATAACTCTCGAATTTATTGAATTGTAAGCAAAGGAACTAATCTTATCGTTGCCGATGTAATTCCTTCAAACAAGTAACTTACTTTAGATTATTAGATTATTTAGATGCTTACTAAATATTGATGTATTTGCTTTACTTCGATACACAATTTTTAAAAAAAACTCTGTAATGATTGTCGCACATTACATCACTTATTGTATACCTGAATTTCACTTCGTGAAAATTACGTTAAGAAGTTTTAAAGTATATTTAGTAAATATTGAAAATGGGACCATTAAACATTTATTTCAATATAAGTACATAAGTATCCGACTAATAAAACAATTAAATACATTCAAGAAAAATCTAGTTACTAGATTTTAAAAAGAACATAACCACATGTCTTCGCACCTTGACGAGAACAATGTCACACCCCCCACCAAATTTTGACGGTTTTGGAATAATTGTTGTCGTCCCCAGAGAGAAAAAAAATACCACACCCGCCGTTCAATTAAAGTCAAAGACAAAAAGATTGCTTGTAATCAAATCAATTCCCGAATTCTCACTTATAGGGAGAAAACGAGACAAATGACAGGCGTGGTGAAACTGTTTAAAAATGAACAAGGACCCACCTTGATACCGACAGAACCATCCTGGTTGGGTACAACCGTGTACGGAAGGTACTGTAACTCTTGTTGGACGTACGGATCTTTGAACTTCCTTCCTAGCAGTTGTTTGAACTCGACGATCGTGTGCTTCATGTTGGTGACACGCTGGTTGGCAGCCGCCACCCCCATGATCCGATTTCGATCCGAAAAGGCGACACATGACCTGTGAAAAAAAAAATAAACAAAATGAGAAATGCAAATCCAGCACACCTAATATCAAATAATTGGATAATAACGGAGAGGGAACTGGAGTTGCATGTTGTCAGTAATTGCTTCAATTACGACTGAGTAGTTTCTATCTTAGTTCTACTTATGCAGTCCATCAACATGGTTTTGTTTAAAAAGGTCACCAAAACCATGATTTCTCATTATTGTACTTAGTAGCCGTGTTTAATTTTTGTCAGGCATGGTGTGGAGGTGTGGACGCTCAAGATTTAAACAGAAATAATCAAACTGTCTCAGAGATGGTAAACCAAAACTCCATTAGCTTTACAAAACGCATATATATTAAAATGGATCCCGACTGAGTTCGACCAAACTCTAAATTTAGTTTAATCATCTTCTGATGTTCTGATCTTGACCGTGGTAACCTTTTTCGCCTTTTGCGTTCATATGACAATTACAACCAACTGTCAGAAACCTACAAAACCGTCCCACACTCCAAGCCAATCCCAAAATCAGCCGAAGTCATTTCGGCTTTTATTGTAAAAAAACGGGCCACCATCGATTCGATGCAAAACGGCCCGAATTCGGCAACTTCCAAATCCAGGCGACCTTGTCATGATGCCCGACGGGTGTTACTACCATAGTGACAGTCTTCGTACAACCACTGAAACAACTTTTCTAGTCGAAAAACGCACAATTTTTTTTCCGGTTCGACTCTATTCTTGCGCACTGTCGGATTAAGTAAAGACCAATTAGCATAATTGTTTTACTAGAAACTAGAAGAAAACACCGTGTCCAATCCCTGAACTCTCTAGGACACGTTTGTTCGTAAATGTTTGACCGAAATTGCGTCATGACTTAGGACGCCACACAGACATTCCTACTTATGTCACCTATCTACATGAACTTTCTTCTTCTTTATAATTAACATTAAACAGTTGGCGACTTGTGCAATTTGTACGGTCATCGTTTTATGAAAGTAGACCCCATCTGTATAATCTTTCAGTATTCCAATTTCGTACATTCCCATTTATTTGTCATCTCAATAACGAGGAAATACATAAATCGGTCACACGTAACAAACACTTGTACGTTTTCACCGTGTACAATTCATTATCAATACACGTTTCTAGTACATAAATACATAAATACTTTTCTCATAAAGTAGGTTTTGATGGAAACAACTAAAGACCAAAATGACGTATCGCAGTGCAGAAGAACGTAGTAAAGAAATTCGACCTCTTGGTGGATAACAATTATGTATCGTGCAGTCATGAAAACCGACAGATTTCATAATGAAATCACACGATTCGTCAAATTAGCATGTCTCCAACACAAACACTTTTTTAAAAACGAACTTTAGACATGGCAGAGTAAAGCAATGCATTTGACTTGTAATAGCAACGACAAAATATTAAATATATTTTTTTAGCAATTCCGGGAGGAATTTAAATACGCAGTCTGTGCCAAGAAAACATTAATAAAGTCCAGTGGATCACGAGATGAAACAACGGCAAATTCTTTTCATCTGCAAAAAATGAATTTCACCATTTACTAGCACGCTAAGTGGGGCCCACAGTCAAAGGAAAAATTTCGCCAATCCAAGGAAACTATTGGAGTGCCGCGTATTTATCATGATCCAAACGACAATAAACTAATGTCCCGTATTTCTAAACTAGATGGAGATGGAGAAAAAGGACTCAGAAAATGAACTTCATAGTCTCCTATTAAATTTAATAATCCACAACCTGACCACGGCATTCGTTAACTATCAATATAGCCATTATATTACTGCCCGAAATTGTGGATTGAGGATCGTCTTAAAGGATTGACCGCCAAAAGAATCAACCCACTGCAAGCGATAGGCTCCAATATGACATACGTAACAAAACTATAACTACTAAATACGAGTTGTTTAATTTGAACACCTGACGTATGTGTGTGTTACCTGCTCCATTTGCATCGTGGGCGCAATTTACATTTGATCAGTAAGAGTGTGCGAAAAAATAAGATCTCTCACAGCGCCATTTTAAAAACGAAATTGTTCCTAACATGGTCTTGTATATCCATAATTGTCACATATGCTCATGTAAAATAACAAACTCTTGAAAAATTCAACTTATCGAAATTGGAAATTTGTAACTGGGATGATGTAAACGCAATGGATTGAAACGGGGAAGAAAGAAGACAATTCAAATTTTATAAACCCTACGACTAATGAAGCATAAAAATCAAACATGGGGACCAGCGTGGGATTACTTATATATTTAATACATCTACGTGGGTTGGTTGACCATTTAACCGTTGGAAATGAGTAGACACCTGAACGAAAATATATCCCCACAACAAAAAAGAAAAAAAATTAGCTCAAATTTGTGGGAAATAATGTCTCCGACAAACAAATGTAACGTCTGAGGTCATTTGAGTAGTTCCCTATCCCGTGGCACTTACATAAAACACATCATTTCTGCTAATTGAACAGAAGGACTAAGCGCGTTATCATCGAATAGTTTCAATCACCGTATTCAGAAACCATAACATTGGAGTAGCTATTTCAGTGGATTATGTTCTTGATTGTTCCCGTGTAACGATGATATATCTAGGTCCCTGCAGAGTTGCACTAAGTTACCACAAAGAACAGTCCACGATATACGTGTGATATACGTGTATATATATGTTATTATGGATGGAAAGAGTGGGAGACAAATAACCCATGTGAATGTAACCTTTATATGAAGTAATGCAACCTTCTTAAGTAAGGTGAAATGAATTGTACGAAACAATCGTTGACATTAGTAATGTAGGTGCTTGGCAAAAGCGACTCAAAAAAATTCGTCCAATGTTTTGTCTCAATATAAAAGGCCAACCGCCCTAAACCGGATGAATCGATTTCCTGTTAATATACCAAATACTTCCGTTCGGAACAGCGGAAATAAAAAAAGTAATTTCTTCACACATCACACGTCAGTTCCTTGGTCATCACGTAACCTTTGACAGTCAACTCAACTGAAGCGAATGTCACACGTTCTCATACATTTCAATACCAGGCTGCAATTCCATCACTATATATTTCAATTGATTGCTTAAAGTTCGTTTTCTTCTATATAAAAATTAAGCACATCTGTCGTGCATTGTCATCGACTACTACGAGCACTGCAACATCATCTACTTAAATAGACCACACAAATGAAAATTTTCTCTTAGGAAATAACCACTGCCAAGGCAATAAATACATATAAAGGGTTATTAATTTATTTTTAGTATAGTTGTTTTAGAACATTCACCACAGCCTTGTGGTACACCCCCACACAATTCAATTCAGGTTTTTACATCTCAACTAGACATCATTAATAATTTTACTTTAAAGGTTAAAGTAATCCTCACACTCACAGGTGTACCAATGTATTTCAACAAGTCTGACCAAGTAACAATAAAATCAGATGTAGTGACAACCTGAAATGATAGAATAATAGAAAATGGCAGAATGTTATGAGAAGCTTAATACAGAGTAAAGTAAATATTATTTTGTAATGTTAAGAATGCAAACAGGCAATATGAATTATATTATGGAAATGAAACAACAAACATTTATGGATGAAAAAGAGTATATAATAAAAAATTTATGGTTCCTATTATGCAAGACTGACAACTTGGAAACCTATTTTACATAAATGCAAGATCTATTCTATTATATAGATTTATTATCAACAAATAGACAATCCCAATAACCAAATCAAATTAATTCTCAAATTCTAATCATTATTTATCACCTAATATTTATTAAATTTATGTGTACATTATATTTTTTATTACTCTTTCTGATTCGTCAAGCAGTCTGATTTGAACTGCTGCCACCAATGAAAGAAACTTGGCACAAAGAAATCAGATTGAGAACTGATAAAAAAATTACCTGTTATCTCCTATGTACTGGCAACAGGTAAAAAGTAATCAATTTATGATTCTGTATAAAATTCTGCAAACTAAACTATTGGAATTACACAATGTGATGAAATAAAAATTTTCAAGGGCCCTATTGAGATTTGCCTTCAAAAAGAAATTTACAATAAAATTTCAAATATTTCATCATCACAATAAAAGTGAGGTACAAATGTGTAAAATGTTGAAATTGAACAATTGATAACGAGAATAAGGGCATTGTTTAATGATGAGAAACTTTAAAGAAAAATTGTCTCAAATTTTTGCTGAAATAAAACAGCTTGTCCTGTGAAACTTCTGTCTTCACATGTCATGACTTATAAATTATAAACTGAAAAAATTAATACTACAAACCCAGGGTCAGAATTTTAATAGGTAAACAAATATCTATTGATTGTTGGATGTAATACAAAAACAACTTTAATCATTCATAGTACTTGATTGTAATACCCAATTTGTGACTGACTGGTACAAAAAGAAGACTGATGAAATCTGTATGAGAAATAACTCTGAACTATTAACTCATGTTTCATGTAATTTGAAATTGCAAATTAATTAATATGCTCTTCAGTCAAAACCTGATATCTAAATTTGTAAAGATCCTTCACAGGGACATTAGAAAGTGAAACTGAACATCTGCCGATTTGGTAAACTTAAACACCGTTGAGCCGATCACTCATTATGAAATTATGATATTTCTCACGGTCGCATTAGTAAAAGTGTTAAAAGCAAATGTAATTTCTGCCTGTTACATATTTTTTTGCTTGGGAACACACACTCGTGCACACACGCAGTTACACACACAGATATACACTTAATGTGCGCGGCATTTTGCATTGCGGAAAACGATGAAATTTTAAATTATGGAAATGCCAACGTTACTGATATCTCGTTATCGTTCGCTTCGGATTTACAAAAATTACATTCGTTCCCCACTGGTAGATTAAATTTCGACAAAATGAAATGATTCGGGAGAAGGGACATCGGAGGTCTCGGTGTGGGAACAAAATAAGCTCGTGGATTTCACATGTCACATTTCTGAATTTAACGAAGAAAAATATAAATTTCGTTTAATGACGGGTATTCGCTGCCATTCTCATCAGCTGCGTTCGGGACACGGTCCCCCCATCGAAACGATCATTAATCAATACTTACGGTGTAGCTCTGAGGGAATAATCATTTGCGATCGTCTCGATTCCTCCCGCCCGTGCGACCGCTATATAACAACTCTCGTTTCCAAAGTCTATGCCGATGACTGACATTCTCCTGATTTAGATCGATACTTCCGGTCTGTTTCAAAAGATTCTCTCGAACGCGTTAGACGATTTGTCTCCAGAATTACTTAGAAATTATCAAAAAAATTAACCGGTGTACGACACTTCGCAACCGCATTGAAAACAAAATGGCTACAACAAGCTGGTCGGAGAATTTTGTTGAAAGAAGAACATTCCAGAAACTTCTATGGGCTTCTCCATAAAGTAAACATGTGAGATGAATAAAATCCACCGCCTTTTGCCATTGATGCGCTTACCGTTCCGACGTCAACAAGCAGACGACGGAGAATCGGCCACCTGATCAATGAAAGCGCGTTGTTGCGTTTTCAGTTGCAACTCTGAACGTCGTTTTAAATATACGACCGTCCGATTTCGACTGATTTTTAATATATGTTCTGTTGACGGCAGCAATGGCGTAAGTTACCCTGTTGTTAATCATTTCTGTGCTATTTTTACAAACGTCACCGCCTCTTTATTTTTTAGGTTATGTTGTGGTAATGTCATCGTCTAGCATATGTTCCATTTTCTTTTCCAGATCGAAAGTGACATTTAAAATAACTCTCACGTCCGACCCGAAATTGCCCTACAAAGTATTGAACGTTCCCGACAATACACCGTTTACTGCCGTTTTGAAATTCGCAGCAGAGGAATTCAAAGTTCCTCCAGCAACGTCTGCCATTATAACAGATGATGGAATTGGTATTAATCCCCAACAAACAGCAGGTAATTCACAGGATTGTCAAGAGAAAAAATATTACAAATGTGCAATTATTTTAAAATAAATAATAATTATTTTTATGGTGATAACTTCATAAGAAATATAAATGTACATCTTGTAGTAGGGAAGAAACGTAATAACATACACCAATCTGGTACAAAAATTGACACACTTTTCTGTTTGCCCTGTAACACAAGAGGGTAAAAGAAACAATGGCTAGTCCATTTAATATATAATTCAATTCTGAATCTGTTATTTTCAGGTAATGTCTTCCTCAAACATGGCTCTGAATTAAGGTTAATACCCAGGGATAGAGTTGGTTGTCAAAAAAATGAGAGGAGATGATTTCTGTGCTGCATTAATGGTGGTTCCAATACAACTAAACACCTAGGGCAATCAAACATACTGGGCTTACTGTGTGAACTTGCACAAACAAGAGGAAAAAACGGAATAGTGCAATACCAAGTGCTTCAATCAAAGGGCTAAGGTACACAGATGAAGTTATTCTTCACATTAATTTGTCACAACTGATTAATTTTTGTAATAAAAATAATGAAGAAAAAAAAATTGGGGAGAGCAGTTAATCCTTCAGCATTTCAAGTTTAATGTTTAAGAAACTTTTCTATGGTAAAAATTGAGATACATCATCATATTATATTCACTATTTCATTTTTATTGTTGTCATCATTAATCCTATATATATGAAACAATAAATTTTACTCACATGGTGTTTTCCTTAGAATATTATTTAAACCCATTTTATCTGTGCTACAAAAGCTTTCGGTCCCTGATTTGATTGGAAAAAACTAGCAGATTTAAATTAAATTCGTTTAATATGAAAAACAAGAAAACTGATATTTTTCCTACAATACAATAAATGCAATGCTTTGATTTTACAAAATTTTTTATTTTTACACAGAAAAAAAATAAAAAGAATCCATTAATATTATTGAACTTTTAGAGCACATATTGCTGAGCAAAAAACTCTCGGTTGTTTTGAACGGTCATTTGGTGCACAATAATTAAGAGGTTCTCGTGCAACATTATTTTCATAAAAGTTGTACGTTTCACGGTCCTAATTTGCAGAGAAAAAAAAGGAAACCAAATTTATTGGACCTCATTTTGTTTTGCAATGAACGTGCTATTGGTTACGCTACGCTACAAAAAACCAGTTCGAAAATTGAACCGATCTATTTAGAATCACCATGGTTTCCCAATGGAGTTACATCACCATGCTTTTTGCTCAACACGTTTCAAGGGTTGTTTCCACGTTCACCCTCGCATTCAATGTAAATTTCGTAGCATCCTTATTTCTCTACGGAAACTAAACTAGTTTAGTTTAGGGGAGAGAAAAACACGAGGCACAGGGATTTGATGGAATCAACCGTTCGGCACCGATACGACTTTGAGATATTATCGGCTCCCAATTTAAGAAACTAGGAGACCGAGGCCGAAGATGGATCCAACCAACTCCCCTTTTCCAAAATGAAAACGACTACAATCAATTCATTATTATCCGGTTCATCATTGTCACTCACAACAAGCACAATTTACAAATTCGCGAACGGAATCGAACCTTAAAAATGTCAAAAATCGCGATTCGCAAATGGCACCTCTTCGCAGAATTCTCCAAAAACATTCAAATAATAAATAAATAAACAAACATATTACTAGGAGTAATTGTCTTAGTAGCAATAATAATAATAATAATAATAATAATAATAATAATAATAATAATAATAATAATAATAATAATAATAATAATAATAATAATAATAATAATAATAATAATAATAATAATAATAATGAATTGTTAAATAATATGATAGTTGTATATAATAATGACTAGCACGATACTTTTTTTATTTTTGTCGCCTACCTTAATATAACAAAAAACAAAGTATTACACAAAAATAAAAATTAAATAAATTTCCTTTCGTTTTGTTGAACCATGAGCTTTCGGGATATAAAAAAAATCCTCTATAAAAATTTGGTTACGATCCGCTAAAAAAACATCAATGATCGAACGTAATCGTTCAAACCTAAAAAAATGATACGATTAGAAAAAAAAATATATCATTTCATTAACTATGTAACACGGGTACAAAATGCCTTGGGACACGCAGTACTACTCTAAGTCAGATCCCTGAAACACCTAAAACGGGAATTGGCGCATGCGAAAAACCCACAGAACAACAATAGTCTCTCTCACGCGTACGCGACAAACGAAACGCAGGAGCGACCGAAAGCATCTCTCTCTCTCTCTCTCTCTCTTACGGAATGACTTGCAACCGTCCGTTACAATGCGGCGACAATGCTGCACCATCGCGACGGCAGGTAAGAAAAGCACAGTTCGACCACCCTTAAAAAAAGAAAAAAAGGAAGAAAAACAATCGCTCAAAGGGAGTTATCGGTCTAGAGAAACCGTTTCCGTTGTTTACATAAATACACAAGTTCTTCGACCACGTGAAGGAACACGTGCTCGAATTCAGTCTCTGCGTTTCAATTTTGGAATCAAATAAGTTACAAATAAAGTTTCGCCTCACCCCGAGGACATAATAGTTAAATAACTTGTAAAGTTGTCAAAGTAGGCCAGGGATAGAGGTGGTACAGAGAACCGATGTATCAACTGTTGGTTCAAAGCCTTTAAGCAATCATCACATGAGCAACTTGGTCACGGACAATACCCATGAGGACAATCTTTGTCCTTCCTCTTGTACCTCCGGCAAACCATTAACACCTTAATATCAAACGTCTGTAATATTTCAGTCCAGGTGCGCTCATTCGGGGTGGTGCCTTTCCATCTTCAAGGCAATGATTCGGTGAGATTTAAATGCTCGTTAGACAAAACTAACTTTATGTCGGTGGTGTGTCAAAAGATTAATTCTATTAAGGAATAACGCGTATGGCACTGTGGTCTTGTTCAATGGCAACGTTTAAAATTTTACCGCGGGATTTGTGACTCTTAAAATAAGCTATGCCCTTTCAATCCGAGTTCACGACGAAACGGGTGAGTAATAAGCTCAGGGACTTAATATCTAAGAGAATGCAAAATCAAAATTTGGCCACAAAACGAATTAACGAGTATCATTAGTAAATATATGTAAATATATATAAAAGAATAAAGAGAGCATTGAGTAGCGTTAAATTTGGTTACAATTGAGCAGTTCTCGAGGAAATTATTAACATATCAATTTCTACTTGAAATATTACGTGGTGCATCAATCTCGAACCAATACTCATGTTCAAGCGGAATTTGCTTACTTCACTATTTGCCTAATGTCCTGAATTGTAACGTGTCATTCTGAATTGTGACATTCCCTGATGGAATGTGACACTTCCTAAGGGGGTTTGAAAAACCATGTCTACATTATCAGGTGGATATCTCCACAGCCTCTCGCCCCCCATTTTTTCTCAGCCACTTTCAATCTGTTAGAGCAAGCTAAATAACGTGACAATTGGCCGAACCGAATAAAAAAAGTTTTAAAACACCGAGAGCTTAATATACCAATTGAATTCCAATTAAAAATTGTGTACGATTGTTATAATCAATACAAATGACTATAAAGCGTCTTCCTCGACATGTGAAAAACCAAGCCGGAAGTAAAGGCCGAAAGGAAGCCCACAGTAACTGTCTACGACTACGAATCATTTGTTGTTTACCCAAATACCTGGATTTACCTTACTGTAGGAAATATCTTTTCAACTGTTTGGTTGGTCATCCTTCCGCAGTTCATCTTTTTCAATTACAGATGATTATGTTCACGAAGACCACGATATCGATAAGTCGTAAGTGGCGAATCATTTGGATCTTCGTTAAAATCATCAGAGCAACGGAAATGGTGAGCAGCTGAAATAAAAAATTCCTTCATTTATAAATGGGTACAAGCTTACCGCTGGTAAAGTTAATGGCGAGGCAGTACATAACACAGCGCTATTATAAAACCAGCAGTATATGAATCACAACTTTTAGAAAATTTGACTAGTGATAGAAAAGTTTACGTCGAAAGGGCAATTAAAAATTAAGAAATTCAATAAAATGTTTCGCTTTGACTAATGATACGATACAAAAAATGTCACTCGTTCATTTTAAATGTAACGATACTAAAAATCATTCCAACTAAAATCATGTCAGAAAAAAACTTACTTATTTCGAAAAGCATTCCACTCATTATCCAAAATGATTTCATTCATCCTGGAATTAAAAAATATAAAGCTAAACCATTAAACAATAATATGATCAAGTTAGAAACTATAATTTAACAAGGTTCTTAAAAATCAGTTCCCTGGTACAAAAAAAAAGAAAAATCCTCACCCACTCGTGTTCATCAACACCCTCCATGTGATCTTGCTCTAAACTCATGTTAATTTCCATTCGACTACTGACAGCTTTTTGTATCTAAAATAAAAACTTTGTTGAAATCCTGTGGCCGATTCAGCGAACATCAATTAGTATTGTATATTATTCTGTGCTCATCACCTGTTCCTGTGCACTCTTCACGTGATCCTGAAATTCGGGGTGAAACTTGTTGTACATCGGTTGTGGCGCTATACTGGTGGATGAATTGGTGCTCTTACTCGTATTTTTCTCTGTCTGGGTAGAGAGCGTAGAAACTGAAAAAAGTATTGTGTATGAAAATAAGACATCCACGCTACAACAAATGCATTTGAAATAATCTAATGATAAGACTTACGCGACTCCATATTTGGGGGTTTCAGACTAACCCTCTTGGCCTGTTTGTTACCTCCCTCAAACCATTCAGAACTAGTCATTGTCGGTTCCCATATTACTTTGGTCGGTGGGAACAAATCATCTTGAAATAACTCGCTCTAAAAATAAATGACGTTAACTTAGCTTAGCATAAGAATCCCTTGCCTTTCTCCATGTGGTTCCCAGGACCAACCTATGCGCTGGGTGCCGGTAAAGCCGACTAAAAGGCAAGTGGCCCGTGTGGTTTCCGGAACAGAATAGGACCAACCTATGCACTGGGTGTCTAGGGCCCTAAAAGGCAGAAGGCCCCCTGTCGTTGTCGGGCCGTAGAATTCAACCACCCCTCTGACACTGAGTGTCTTAAAAGGCCACTAAAGTCTCAACGGAGGTAGGGGTGCAAGGATGTTGGAGTTCTTTGCACTCCACTGATCGTGCGGGATCGGTTGTACGGGATCGGTACAGAGATCGGTTGCTGCTCTCACCCGGCGGTTTCCCTTCGGGGAAAACTGTGGAATAGCCATTCCATCCAAATGCGGATAAGCGCTGGAAACCTGGTCTCATCGAGTGACTTCGGGCACAGCAACTTCCTGGAGAGGGCGCATACAGTGCTTCTAGGCAATCTCACCTCTCCATACACAATAGGAGGTGGTCCCCAGGTTTTTCAGCGGGTTCGAGTTTCTGCAAGGGCATTTTCTCCTGGGTACATAAAAGCCCATATCTCAACCGGGCCTCTGAATACTCACCTTTATTCGGGGCACAGTAAAACTCAAAGGCTCGATTGTATTGTTGCTGAGGCGAAGAGCTCTGGCAAATTCCACGGCTGCAACGTCACATTTTTTCTTGCTCAAGAAACTTAGACCTTGATGCAAGCTGCTACATCGATGATGACTTAAGGGGCAGACGTAGGGCTGTTCCTCCGTGACTTCAAACGTATAAATGGTAGAGTCACCCTGAAAGTTGATGATAATAGTTATAGGCCAATGATTTCATAAAAATGAATAGCCTGATTTTCGGTGACATCTTCTTACACGTCCAGTGAGGAAGAGAGTTGAACTGTCCTCATCGTAGAAAGGCATCAGAATTGCTGGTGATACGTCTATACCAACGGTGGTCAATGGCTGACTGAGATCGGTTGATTTGTACACCAAAATCTGACGTTCTGACACCCTTTTAAAAAGTAATATGTTTTGCAATGGGTACTTAATCAAGTATAAAATTGTAAATATGCATGTCCTTTTGTTTCGAACGCGAAAATCGTAGTTACTCACTTATCAAAGCCTAAAACAACGATGAAAGCACCATCTAAAGCCCAGACAAGACGAGCTCCTCTCGTTCCCACAGGACCTTTCCCCTCTTTAATTGGTGTTGAACTTTGACGAGGGTTGAAAATACGAACAAAACCGTCCTTACACATTGTCGCCAAGAATTTACCGCAAGGTGACCACGATAAACAAAATATCTATGACAGGAAAGAAAAGGAAAAATAAAATTAATATATTCTGCTCAATGTGACATTAATAGACGGGAAACTTAGTACACAAATGATTCATTTTCAATCTCAATTAAAAAGTTATAATTTTTTGTGAACCAACCTGGTCAGTGTGTCCAGTCAAGCAGAGCTTTTCTTTCATGGCCTCCAAATCCCATATTTTGATTGTCAAATCGTAGGATGCAGTGGCGAGAACATCTTTGGCGAGTGGATGAAACTTCATGCAATAAATTTTGTCCGTGTGGCATTCTAAAATGGCATTTGGTTCGTTGGTCGACTCCTCCAAACCTCCTTCGGGAATAATCCAGAGTCGAACCAACCCGTCGTCTCCGGCTGTAATGATCACATAGTTATGAACGGTTACGAATAGGAGGACCGGAGCACACTACATTTCCACTATATTATTGTTACGTACCGACTGCCAATTTTCTATTGTTGAAATTATCCCAGCAAAAGTCCATGACCGTGGTACCGTGAACGAGGGTAGGCGTGACCAAATCCGGAAGGCGACCTGTTTTTGAGACTTCGAAGACTGCAATTTTACCACCTGGCCCACTTAGTGGTACGGCGACTCTATCACAGTTCGCTGCAATATTTAAAAATCCTAGGTAAGCAAGCAAAAGACACCTGCTATTCTGTACATTTTCTGTAACCTTCCCTTACCATGGAAACCATCGCACTCTCCGGAGACCTGCCTGCTGACATTTCTTATATTCTCAATAAATGTGGATTTGTGCATGGGGGTTCCTTTTAAATGCCTGAATTTCGATACTCGACCTGAAACCATCAAATTTATTGGGGTTTTCATAACCGCTTACGGCAAATAATTTTCTTGTACACTTCCTACTCTCAATACTTGCCGAAAACTGTTGACGTTCGCTTTGGTGTAGGAGTGGAAGGTGGAAGTTGGGTCTTTTTGTCCGCAGACTTGTCTGTCGACTTGATTGGTCCCCCAAGAGTCGACCTCCTGTTTGGTTCCTCTTTCAAATCGTCGTTTTTTGTTTTCAGTGAACCTCTTCGCCGCAATGCTGAGGGTGAGGTTCTTTCCATGGGTAGCGGCTCTTGAACGGAAACCGTGCGATTTTCGTACAGCCTTCGACGTTCTACAATTCACAATATTGATATGTGTATATTTCACACATGCATATAAAGAAAAAGCAAATCCCAACGAACCTGCTATAGAGCTTCTCTGGCTTGTACTTTCATCTTCCTTTAAACTTTCAGATGATTTCGAACTTATTATACCATCAAAAATATCTTTCTCCTCCGAAAGAATCTTGCCAGTTTCGAACAGTTTCCTCCTCTCCGCCATACTCGGTGTTCGAGGTACGACGAATTCTTCGGATTCCCCTTCATCACCGTCCTTGCTGACGGGTTTTTCCTGTTTCTTTTTGGTATTCTCCAAAATTTCATCCACGTTGTGAACCTTCTTTAATGGTTTGTCGATCTCATTTTCTATTTTATCGTAATGAATATTCAGTTCGTTCGTTTTATTGCAAATCTTTTCAAAATCGTTCTTCTCGTACACTTTGTCGCTTTCTGTCATGTTACTGAAATCGTTCACTCCGGTCTCATAATTGAGAATCTTCTCGTAGTCGCTGGCATTTCTGACATCACCGAAGGCAGGTTCAACCTCTCCATACCCCAATTTCGGTTTATCAGCCATCTTTTTCGCAGCGACATTCGCTTGAGAGATATACTCGTTTTCATGTACGTTAGGCTCAGACGGTGGATTTTTCTCGAAACTTGAGAAGCTCTGCAGTTTTGGAGGCGTGAAAGGTTTAGGTCCCAGGCGAGGCTGAAATGTAAACAGATCAATTCAATCAACCTATTTTAAAATAACCGACCATTACGGAATGTTCACACAAACACCAACGTATGTATTCAATAGCAAATCGCAATCTAAACCCTAACGCACTATCACTTTTCACGTACATAAATGTTAACAGTTTAATGAAACTAGTTTTAAAACTAGTCCTAGGTTTACGAAGAAAATTACCGATCGCAACAACCGAACGATGTGTGGCCAGGTTAACAAACATGCAAAAAATACGTAAAAATTAAACCAAACCAGAAATCGAGCCAAGACAAACACAGAAAATAACTTAGTGCCACTCAAACGTAAAATACAAAAAAACATTAAATCTATTAATAATCAACAAGTAAAAGTGGGAAGTCTCTTGTACAAAAATAGTTATAACCTACGAAAAATTAGTTTAAACTGTTTCAATTACATATGTAAAATAAAATTCTTATAAATGATAAGTAGATAATTCATCAAATTGAAGAGCACCTAGACAAAGTTCAAAAGGTTTTGAGTAACTGTCGGGTTCAACAAATCATACTTGTTTAGTAACAACAAAAGTAAAATAAATAAATATTAAATAAACTACTTGGGTAACAACTTTTATTTCGGGTTTAGCATCTAACCTTGTAGCCACCAGTTATGGGCATTAGTGGATTGACGCTTTGTATTACAGCGGGCTGAAACTTTTCAGAGTATTCCTCTTCTACGTCTTTTCTAAAAGCATCCAGTACGAAGGTCTGCGAAGGATCCAGCGAATTCTTGTGCATTCTTGGCTTCGCGATTGGTCTATCTTCGTAAATGTCCACGGAATTCGATCTTGAGCTTCTTGGCATGGGTTTTGGAGGATTCGCGTCGTTGTCCAGATCCTTCAGTGTTTCAATGGCTTCTCCATTGAAGTCGCCACCGGTTGTGTCGCCGTTTTGATTGCTTCCCGTTCCGTTTCGAATGGGATTAAAATTTTTCATGGCTTCCCTCAATGGGTCTTCTTGTATCTTTTTCAACAGGTCCGGTTCTTGTTTTGGTTTCGGTTTGGTCTCCCTCTCCATCGGCGGCTGTTTCGTTTGATTCCTCGACGTTTTCCTGTTGTTAATTTCAGCGCACAGCTCTTGCAAAGATCCTCTATGCAAGACCTGTTAACAGTGCGTCATGCAGGTGTTCCAGTTTTATTTTTTAGAAAACATCGAATGAATAAATTTACGAGGAACCTCTTAATGAACAAAATTTCTCTCCAATTTCGGTGCGAAATACTCAAACAGACATATTATTCAATTACCAAAAGTCTATTCGCAGGGCTATTATTTGTGGGCTAGTGGGCTACAATGTTGTGGAAAAACCAACAATTACACCCTTTTTAGTAATAAAATACTTGACGTGTTTGACTCTACTAACTTTCACAGAATTATAACATAATTAATTGGCAAAGTAGTGAGGCTGTGAACATAAATGATGTCCTTTACGTAACAACTCTGCAACCCGTACATAAATTTTCCGCCACTGATTTGAACAAGAACATTGAGTGCCACAGTGCAACGACTTTTCTCAATGTCCCAACAAATATTATTCAATATTGAAGAGGTGTAATGATAAAAACCGGATGACCTGTCCCTTTCCACTTCTTCGCAAAGCAATGAATGCGAGTCATGTGTAGTTAATGTCAAAAATACGAGACTCCAAGCTCCGAAACACCCCTACTCTTGTATTGATTATTAATTTTCAAATCTACCTTATTCTCGTTCTCCTTCTTGGCAGGATCCAAGCTAATCTTTGGTATGACCACATTTTTACCACTCATCCAGTCCGACGGAGTCAAATCACTCACACAGCCAGCTGTGTCCGGATATAAATCGGCATGGAAATCACGATACGTCTGAAAGTGAAAACAAACTTCTACGTAAAAGGAGGAAGGAAGCAAATTACAACTACCTTTACATAGTTACTGAAGGTAATACTTAATTTAATTAATTACCTTCCTTGGAACCTGATACATTATGGGTATAACCATTGTACTCGTCAACTGTAAAATCCTGTTGACTTCACCCTGCATCACATTCAAGGCTCGCTTGGGTACGAGGCAGGCTCCTTTCGTTTGTTCACCATTATGTCTCAGTCCTTCAATCAGGTAAGGATCCCGGTTTGTGACTTCCATATACATGATTGACGTATCACCTTTTCCGGCCAAGAAGAGCATGTTTGTGTCGGGGTCATATAGGGGTAGCAAAATTCTAAAAATAATTTTGTTATTTACGATACTTATTACGTCAAATTTGAAAGAAATAATTTTGACAAGTAAATAAATTTACCCTGTAGAACTATCCAGTTCCAAGGTTTTCTCTGTCTGATTAAGTTTTCGAATGTCTCGTATACAGACTTCCCTCTGACGTGCCTGAAAGAAAAGAATATACATATAAGTATTAAGTTAATATTTACATTACGGAATAAATATTAACGCCTGCAACCGTTCCATGTAAAATGTATTTGGTCTTTGAACAATTTTTAATCTATTATGCATGTGTTAGATCCCTTATATATTATCTTACCCAGTTAAAGCCGGTTGTCAATAAACGATTTCCATCATTCAACCATACAACTCGCGAATCTTTTATTCCCTGATGACTAGTTAGTTCGTGAATCACAGATTTATCACGACGACAGTCAAGTATTCTCAGTTGCTTATCCTTGCAGGTTGTCGCCAACAAATCTCCTGTACTCTTCCAATTCAAACATTGAATTACTTCAGTGTGGTCGTCCGCATTATCTGGATTGTCGAAAATGAAGATTTAATGTTATATCAATAATCTTATAACTGTCATCGTTTCAATCAGGGCTAAAATATTGTGGGTCTAATATTTAACCATTGTGCACTTAACTTCATTTGCCCACTCAGCATAAAAGGAAAAAGGGCTCTAAACAAAACATTTCAGTTGATCAAAAACTAACTTACTATAAATCGCCTGTTGAGTTGTTATATCCCATAAGTTGAGGACTGTAAATGAACTTGTTGATAATAAACAATCTGCTGTGGGGTGAAACAAAACTGTTTCAACTCTCCTTTGTGTTTTTGAGTATAAAATGCATTCTGGGTCAGTCAAACTAATTTGCAGTCCATTTTTTGGAATGTGCCAAATTTTAACCTAAATAAAATAAATCATTAAATATTTCTGACACACCAACAAGTATGTATATATATATAAATATTCAATTACCAACAAATCTTGTGAACCAGTTGCTAGTAAGCCATCATGAAATGGACTGAAACTCATGTCTGTAACTGTATGTGTGTGAGCATGGAGCAGCGCCATGTCTTTTCCTTTCCTTCCACAGTCATCAATTTGAAGGACTGCCAGATTGCTGCCATTCTGACCTGTGTTAAAAGCCATGAAAGCAGCAGTTGCTGTGATGTTATGACCATATGTCTGATAAGATCCCACTGTTAGGTCTCTAACACAGCTCTCTGGCTTGGGAACAACTGGAACAGCATTTTTATATTTCGAGGCTTTGAATCTCCAAGCCATTGTTAATTTGCAATGTTCAGACCAGAATTGATTTCAGTTGATAATTTTAATGCTTAATGTGATATTTTTCTTCTCCTCTTTTTGGTCATCAAGAAACCTACGAAAAAAATACCAAGCATTGTATCCATGAGTTGTTAAGGTTGTTTTTCTCTCTTTGTGAGATATTTTGGTACCATAATTATTTTATCAGTTAAGCTATCTTTGCATGGCCAAAATAAATAATTTACATTATCATGTAACAAATGAATGTGTTCATCTGAGCAATTTAGGTCTTCCTTTGCAGTTGCAAACTTTGTTTGACACTACTTTAATAAAGCACCCTATGTAAGAAAATATTATAAAATTGGTATTGCTCTCACCTAACAACTGTCAACAATAAAGCATATTTTCACTATTGATGTCAACTTTAGAATTCAGCCATTCAGAAAGTTAACCTTCTAAAAAACTCAGCACAAACAAAACTTTGTTTCCAATAATCAGTAGCACCGTCTCTATATGTTACGATAGCAACTTGTACGACACAAACCCACCGTTCAGTTGGGGTGGGCCAGTTTCTCTTAACAAAAATAAATCCCAGTATTAATCAGCGGTTTACACATGCGGTGTGGGATCTATCATTTGCACAAGATTGTTGTGGGCCTACAAGACTTTGTATTGCCAATTTCTGATGGGATAAGAGCAAAGGAAAAGCAGTCGGCTACGAAGAACAAATTTTATCGTCCTTAAGAATCAAAGCACACACCTGAAACACATCTTTAAGACCTACTTACTTTCTTTATTTACCGAGAACTAACTTCTGTTCCAGGAAGCGTCCCTACACAAAACAAAAATGTCGGAGTATGGTGGAACCGACAAAGCCTCCTAAATTTGCTTTGCCGACTATTAATACTCATAAAAGCAAGAAAACCGATGCAAAATGATTTATCGATTTTTGGTATGATTTAGTTGTCTTATTTTTCCAACTGCCGTTTTTTGTAATCTTTCAAAAATCACTCTTCATGATGTAAAAGTCCTCAAGTTTATCAAGGATCAAATCAAGGAGGCTTTACATTAACTTCTGCTGGCGGCTCGCTGTGTGCACAGATGATCAGAGAATCATAGTTGTAGAATTTAGTTAATAATGTTGAAGAACTTTATTTTTAGTTCTTTAGCTCAACTGTGCAAACCGCAATTTATTAGTCCTGGTGGTTTAATTCATACAAGCAGTGTACTTGACAAGAAATGGAATCTTTATAATGAAAAAGTATATCCCCCACAGACACCAGACGAAGAGCCAAGGCACGCGGTGTGTATTTTTGTGCATTTGTATTATTTGTGCATTCCTTTGTAAATAAAATAACCGTCAAGGATCACGCTCAACACCTACTTGGCGACTGGAATGTTGCATTTCAATATCAGCAACTTACATCCTACAATGTTCAAGGTTCAATGCTATGTTCGAACGCCAATTTATGAATTTCATTTTTATTTTCAGTACGTTTGTCATTCTAAAGAAAATGTCAAATATTCATACAAAAAAATGTGGTATTTGGCATGCTTTGTCAGAGGTATGACAGTTGATGAAGCACTGAAGCAATTGCAGTTCGTCAATAAGAAAGGTGCACTTTTCGTTAGGGACACAATTTTGGAGGCCCAAAAATTGGCAGTCACTGAACACAATGTTGAATTTAAAAGTAATCTGTGGATTTCTGAAAGTTTTGTAGGAAAGGGAATTGTTTTAAAGGGTATGTAATCATATTACTTTGCATTCTTAGTCATTTAAATATACTCTTCTGAAACAATGGAGAAGACTGATAAACCTCCTAATTGAATTATTCTAATATTCAATAGGGTTAAGGCGACATGCAAGAGGAAGAATGTCAAAAGTGAGATACAGGTACTCACATTATTTTGTTACCCTAGAAGAAGGGAAACCACCAAAAGATTATTATTACTTCAGAAGACAAAAATCAGGAGAAGAATTATTAAAAGAGTATTTAGATAAAATGAGAGAAAGGCAGGTTCGAATGTCTTTGTAAATTGTAATAAACTTAACTAAAAATAAATTTTTGTAATAATAACATTATTTAGTTTTAAAATAACTTCAGTAACTCAAGGTATCATTATCTTGTGATTCTGTTTTTCACATTCTGAATCATTTAAAACCTTAATATAAGGACCCTAATACTGCAACTCTGTAGCCATAATGGAAACAAAACGGTAACAATAATCCTTTGACTTATGAAAATTTTAGTTCATTCTTAAGTGTCCAATGTAAAGTTGATGCAACTGAAACAAAGTATTGGACCACTATTTTAATAAATTGAGATTTATTCCCTCAGAAACTTGTATTACTTCAAATACAAATTGTAAAGTACAATGTGCAAGGAAACATCTATGAAGTTACCAGAATTACTGAAGTAGAAAAGCTTTTAAAAACTGGTGCCATCACCAAAATAAATCTAAACTAAGTTGAATCTAACCTTAACTAAGATAAATCATTTTTTCCATTATTCTTCCTACTGTCACAAGATAGGGAAAAGCATTTAATTAAAGAAAATACGATCTTTTCTCAAGTGGCTGAAAAGCACAAAAATCCGAATAAAACCGTTTCTTTTTTCTTATTCTTTTCGGTTGCAAAGACTGTGTCCTTCTAACTGGTACAAAAGTTACGTAAATCGTCGGGTCTGATATAACAAAATGAAGTCCAAATGGAAGTCGCTGGATTTTATAGTCCCAATAAAGAACTCCATCATTTTACAATTAAATTAAATCTCTTCTTGGGGCGACGATGGCGAGATGTGAAGAGGGCCAACTCGATTTTACTTTTTTGTGCAATAATGTTCCTAACATTGCCATTTAACTTTTATATTTGGTCTAAGAAATTTTTCTCCTTGGGTTTGAAAATGGTATTCTTGTTACTTTACGTTTTTTTCGTTGCTTTGCTGAGCTCATTCAACCGCTGTTTTTCAAAGTGAATATATTTGAAACTGGGCACTATTAAGGAAAAACTAAGGAAAGGATGAACAGCTTCTCAAAATATACATCATTTTGCTTGAACTCATGATTTTCAATACATAGTTTTGGTAAACTTATTAAAGTAACATTGCGTTCCAACGAGAATAAATGCAAGGTAAAAGTGCAACAATGGCGTTGGTCAGTGTCCCATCAATGACAGCACTTATTGAAGTTGAAGTAATGAATTTGAAGTAATTGTGCAATCTAAACGGTACTAACTGTAAAGTCTGCTAACTTCGTCAATAAATAAAAATTTTGCAGAAACTTGGCACAGAGCGAGCAATGTATGTACCGTGGATAAGAACATGTAAAATGTCAGGAAACAACTTTCAAAATGTCTGCCAACGAAACGAATAGCGTTTTCTACCGCACGAGGAAATAAACATTAATCCCCGAACTGCTCGATATCCGCCCTTCTTCAAACGTAACCCCACATAACCTAGTCGTGTGCACACACGAATATCACAATAAGAAATTGTTTCGTCATGTGACCGACATAAACCACTTAAAAATACGTGGAATGAATAGGCAGTAACTGCGTAAAACTTCCGACATAATTTCGGTTCAGACGTATGCATTAAGTTCCACATCCCAGCGGTGTCTGTCTTTTCTTTCCGGTTTCAATCATTCCGGTGGACAATTAATTTCTAATAAGTAACTTTTGATAGGAGACCGAACTAATCGACCGCTATCGAATGAATGACTCGGCCGAGTGCTTCACAATAATGATGATGACGATAAAAACGGACCTACTGAACTTTGTCACCGAACAATTTTGGGATTTCTGGACCTTCATTACCAATAAGACCCACTTCCCAGTCTAGAAACTTCCATCGGTTGCACAGACGGATAAAGGTCGTCTGACATTTACAAGGTCGAATAAATACTTTTTGTACCTGTGTAAATCGTTGCTTGTACACAATCACAATCGCTAGAGAGCTCTTCAAGTTCCAGAACCTTTCTTCATCAAGTACATGAGCATGGTGAGCGAAATTCAATATCAGAGATAAGTCAAATACCAATAATAAAGTGAAATTAAACAAATAATAAAAACAAACTCTGGGTAGTATTACAATCAAAAAGATATAAACAACAGCATTTTAATTTGTTTATTGATTTTATTGAGGAATTCACTTTTATTTTAAAATTTGAATAATTATTTTATTATGTTTGTCGGGAGTTCTATTTGTTATTCTTTATATCTATTTATGTCTCAGAAGTACGAAAATTTGGATGTTGTGAACTGTGTTTACACGGTTGAAATGTTACCTTGGTACCTCTTTAGCACCATTCCAACTTCCAACTTTTCCAACTTCATTTAAAGAATTTAATTCTTTAAATAAAAAGATTCTTTTTAATAAAATGTCAATCTTCAATTTCCCAATTGAAGTTTTTTTTTCAATGGGAACGAAATCACACTGCCATTAGGAAGCCTCCTGTGATGTACAAAACTATCGCCAACATAATTTCTGATGTTTCAGAGCAATCACCCATGGAATTTCAATTTGTTTTCATCACCAGAATTGTCACCTTGCTTGATTTATAGACTCAGAGCACTGGGAAAGTTAAAAGGAAAAAAAAACCGAAAAGGCTAAGGAGATGTGCATTACCACCTTCTCTTTTAGCAAAGCCAAATAAGGTTGGTACAAACAACCTAGAAAGGAAGGTGTTGTTCGGTCACCTTATTTAACCGTTCAGGATTTTCTATTAATGCAGACAGATCTGTATGTGCAGGTATGTGTGTGTGTGTGTGCGAGAGAGACCAAATTAAGTTTCCAACTTATGTATCAATTGCATCAACCGTAACAATGGTCAACGTGAAGTCATAAAGATTCAGGTATGGTCAAAAATGAAAGGTGAAATAATTCTGGGGCTCTGAATTTGCACCCGTTTCACATTCTTTTAATTGCCATCGTTGTCCCGGGTACCGATTTCTAGTGTTACGTCACATCGATCTGTCGATTTTTCGGTATCTAGAATCGGATCAAGTTAATGCGACACACGCAATGAATCGTGGGTATTTATGTTTCTTAATATCTTAATAGTATCAATCATCAGATTAAATGCTTGTATTAATAGCCGAGCATCTAAAGGGTCAAACTTAATAGACTCGAACGAGTTATGTTTTCTTATACATGGTTAGTATTATTTTTAAATTCTTTTATGAATATCCTAAACACTCCAGTATGTAAAAGGAGTGGTGTAAGGAGTAGAATGTTCAACAAACTCTTTAGCCATAGAGTACCATAGAGTAATAATTTTGGCGTTTTTAGATTTTATAATAAATTGATATTTTCGGTGGAAAGAATGGCCTTGCGAGATGAGGTGACCAAAAGAACGAGATTATGTATGTGATGCGTGTTTAATGTAATGAAATCTGGCTCCGTACAGGTAGTGTCAATCTTTTGGAAAGAGGTAGTTTTGTTCAAGAACTTGAAATCAAAAGGCAATTAGGATACTGCAAATAGTACGTTAATGTAAGAAACATGGAAAAGCAGTAATCGAACTGCTATTCGAGATGGTCACGAGAAATAGTTTGATATTACCAAAGCATATCCCTAGTTCTTAAAATATTCTCAGATACTTCCTTCAGCGAAAAAGACAAAAAATTTGCGTATTTTCATTTTTACCTCGATCAAACGTATCCATCAATTCCAAAATGATTAGAAAAAGTCAATTGAAATTATTCATTATTCCTAACCATGTGTGATTTGTTGCACACCAGAATTTAAATTGCGGGCTTACTCCCGTTTGATTAAATAACAAACTCATGACGAACTCCTGGAAACATTAATAAATAAAGACTTAAGCTCTGTTAGTTGATAACAGTTATTGATAACACCGACCGTCTGCATCTCTGTTTCGGTACAAAGGTTACGACTATTCTGTCAACGTGCAAGTCAATTTATTTATTTTTTTCGGAAGAAGGCACAATTTACAAAACGCAATGCTACACTAAAAAATTTCGTAACGGTTCCCACGTTTCGATTGACTAGATTTTCAGCAATGGAACTGGAACCGAATACGTTTGGTTATTGATTAGGAACTAGTTTATGCCTTCGCACTTTCGAAACCGCGACTAATGAAATGAGATTTCTTCCTAGATGTGGCCGCCAAGTTCATTAACTCATACGCGTCGGACAATAATAAATTTAGTATGATTTTTTTTCAGTATGCCGTGCGAACAAATGTAAATGATGAAATTACCCTTCGCCATGCACGAACGACCATTTCGATTCGATCAGATGCCTACGGACGGAAAAAGGAAAGGTAAAAACGTCTTTTGCGGTTGTTTTTTTTTTAATTGCCGACTACCTGTGCGACCATTTCTGTCAAGAAGAGTTACCCATGGCGTGTCTGGTAACCGGTAGAAGTACCAGCTAAATACTCCTGCCAAACAAAGCAACGAACAACAGTTACCTTTACAGTACGTGCTTATTAAATACCGTGAGGTAGCGACAATTGATAATTGTTTCCCTATATTAAGAATATCACACTCCAAAGGCTACATTGATGAAAATTTTGGTACGACAAAAACATAAATGAGGGAACATTATTTTGTGACACAACATTGCTCGGCCTGTTTCAACTTATGAAACTAAGCTACTGGTCTCCTGAAAAATCATTCAAAAATTTATTTGTCAGAGCAAAAATTTAATTTACCTTAATTAGACGAGTTTAGAACAGAAATCGTACCCAGGAACTCGAAGTTAAAATTCAGTACTTTGAGATTAAAGCTTACAAAAATTACACATATAATGTTTGCGAAAGCCAAGTTTTGTTATTCTGTAATAAAATTCCTGAATTTAATTTTTTTTTATTTAGGCAATTACTTCTGATGTACTACCAGTCTAATAGTTGGAAATAATTGTTTTTTTAACAAGAACAAAATATTATTGACACAGATGCAGGGCCTGTTGAACTGTGTAAATAGAACTATATATATTGTAAATCGGAAAAAATGCAAAAAATAAATATAAATTCCTGAAAAAAATGTACTTACTAACGTAACTTTACTTTACTAACCTTTACTAATGTTAGGTAGATTTGAGTGTAACACAAAAGGAATAATAAAGGATTGTGTACTGGAAGTGACTTCGCTTGAGGAATTAGTTCATTAATTTAAATTAAATTGAATGATTTAAAATGACTTACAACCTAATTACAATCATTGTGGTTCAAAGCTCAAAAAATGCATCTACTTATCTAAATAAAATTAAAACCCAAGGATAACGGATAAGTACGTCAGATAGCGTAGAGCTTTTAGGATAAATAAGAAACGAACAGTTCTTGTCCATGGGCAAAATAAATTAATAAATTGAAGCACGCAAACAACTATTTGTAAGAACATCTCTTCGAATCTGAACTTAATCAGCCCTAAAGGAAGAAGTAAACAATAGAGCGAAACCGAATTAGTGACTTTTAATAAAAAATAAGTGACTGGATGACAAAACAATCGTCTCGGTTTCAAAATTGTCCCCGTTATTAAAAGTTTTATGGGTCACTCAAATTTCTAGTGGACAGCATTAAAATCGCGAGAGAACGTCAAAAACCAATCCGTTTCCCTTTGGTGGACATTCAAAACTATGAGAATTGTCCACTTCCTCTCATCCACTTTGGTTTCATATAATTTTATTACGTAATTAATTTAGTGGCGTTTCCTTGAATTTCGATGCAAAACTTGGGTCACGCCCGACAATCCATGGTCCCGTTGCTGGTGATTTGCGGTTGTTAAGCTTTTATAAATGACAAAAACTAAAATTTAATCATATAGTTTTATGATTGAGTGGTGTTTGTACATTTTACAAAATAAATTAAATTCTTTGGCTTTTAAAATTCCACGAGCTTCATCAAAAGATTAAAGCTCTCTCTCTCACGCGCTATCTTATGATATATGAAATCTGCCGTGAAACACCTGCGTTTACCTTATTTCTTTCATATCTTCTACACGATTGGATTCCAATTAATTTAATGGCATTTACAGACCATCAAACAGATATTTGAGGGAAGAAATAATTTAAATTTTCTTTGGTTTCTCTTCACGCGGTCACAGTTGCTGGCTAATTTTCGTAACTGGCAAATGATTGATGCGAACGCAGTAGATTAAAATTGCCAAATTATTGTTTGGTAAAACTATCGTACTTCTTACTATTTTTTATTTAACTTGTAGTCCTTATTTATTATAAGGTTTGAGTATGAGCAATAGACGGTATGAACTTTTGGTTTTTTAAATCCTTGCCTGAATGTCTTGCATCTGTGTATCACTAACATTCTACAATGTGATGTAGTAATGCACCGGTCTAAGAAATATGCTCCGCTCCATGCACACACCACCAAAGAATTATCTAATTGGTAAATGGCGGTTGGAAAATTAATTATCTCCGTCTGTTCCGCGCAGCTTTCTTTTCAAGTGTGGACATAACTTTTCACTTTCGATCGATCCATCAATTAATTATTAAACGATATTCCTCTATTACCAAGTGTTCAAACACAATTTAGGTTTTCTCGTTATGTTTGCCACACAATTTGCCGAGAAAAGGACCCTGTTCCTGGCGACTTTCACCGTTTTTGTGTTTTTCCTAATGAGGAAGAATCTCGAAAGCAGTGAAACGTGGTTCCCCCATTTTTTTTGTCTCGTTTTGTCAAGCGAACCATTTCCATTTTGTCGCGTTTTTAACAACCACATAAATAACAAAATTTTCGAATAGAAAAATGAAAATAAAAGTACCACACTTTCCGCAGTCATATTAATGACACGTTACTGAATGTTATAAACTACACCAATAGATTGAATTATTTACGAATACTTAATATTATTACAATATTAATATAACTGTCATTGAAAGTATGAGAACTAGAAATGAAACTGACGTGAGAGAATCACACCGGCCATAGCGTAATGACAAGAGAAAAAAGGAAGAAAGTAAGAAAGTGAAGTAAACAATTAAGAACCGGTGTAGTCTCTAAGTAGTCTCCGGACTGAAAAGAAATATTCAAGTGGCAGTTGTTACTGCTGAAAATTTCCTCTTCCACAGGTTAAGGTGACAGACAATGTTACGCGTTTGAAACGTGAATATGTTAGGGTAAGTAAAGAACAAATATAGTAGTGTACACCTAAGTCAACTTAAGTAGAACCAATGAGTAGAATGACTTGGAACTGTTTCATTAATCGGAGTTGCGAGTAGCCTGGAGGTAACCTGCAGGTTACCTGTTGGTTCACCTTTGTTTTTAGAGGAAAAAGATGAACCTAGGAGTCAACAACTGTTGAAAACAATTTTTAGATTAATTTGACGTTGATTTGTCATTACTACAGAGGAACCAACCATTAATGATCGAATAACTAAAACGAAAATAGTCAACATGTTGCTTTCTCTTAAACGATGAGAATTCGGTCAGAAATTGTGACCGTGTTCCAGCACAAGTTACAGATTTCTTTAAAAAAAAACAGAATTTACAGAGAACCATTGCCATGAGATTCATCACATCAGTCACGTTCGGATACGAACCTAACCAGTCACAGCAGGCTTCATTGAACAGGAAGGTGACAACCCCAACTAAAACTATTTTGTGGTTTACAAAGTTTAAGTGTCAAATTTTTTTGCTTGAAACGTAGTTGAACCGCGCCATTCCACTGACGGTTTTCGAAATCCGTTTTGTGGTGTCGAGTAACTGACAGAATATAAGACCCGCGAAACACTCCTGCCGCAATTTCAGTAAATAACTGCCTCAATTCATTTTATTCGTTCTAAGTTTCATTTGAATCAAATGAACACCACGACCGGGTATCAGTAGTGAACAAAGCAATAAACTGCCTTTGCCGAAAGATCTAACGGAGACCGAAAATATTAACAACCTGTACATCGCGTCTTATGCCTAACAATACAGTTTGACATACATTGCCAACCGAGAGACATCTTCGCCATCTTTTCTGGGAGTATGACTTTTGTATGTTATATGAAAATCCTCTCGCGTTTTTGATATTACCAACACATTCACAGTTCTGTTTTAAACATACCTTTTTAAATTCTGTTCATAAGGACTGAAGAGACTGAACAAGCTACCGAGCTTGGAGGCATATCCTCCGTTTGATTTACAACTATCCGAAATCAATAAGTATTTCTGTTGAGGGGTTTCCGTTTTTCTTCTGGCCGTATTCCTGTGTCACATCAAGCACACAACAGAGAAGGTGTAGTTTGTTTTCAACTTGAACATGGGACATTACTGAACTTTCATAATTAATCTAGCAAAACTCATTCCTGTCCAACAACTTTCACTCCTGCACGTGGCTTTATTATTTAGCCGGTCGCTCGCCAACCGATATTTTGAATCCGACAGTGCTTTCAGCCCGTACGAGTGCTTTCAGTCCCTACTTTAAAAAATTATTTCTCACGCTCCAAGACAGAGTTTCAGCCCACTACCAAAAAATACAGCACATTCAAACCGAATAACTCCGAAATTTCATTTCCCAAATTGATATTTCCTTTCTTCTATTTGATAGATTCACGAAGTATTTCTCTCAATACATAATCAGAAATTTATTGTTGTACACGCGACATTGCCTTCAAGAGAATTTTTCAGTTTGTCTATCACTTGAATGTTCAAAAATATCATCTAAAAGTCATGTGTCGATCAAATCAGTCATTATTCGAAATAAGATCATTTAAAAAAAATTAATGCAGCAATTCTTCGCAAAAGTATACATTTAGTCAGACACAATAGGAGGGTAAAAGTGATTATCTGGATAATGGTAAAATTCAAAGTGCCGATTCCGGGTACGTCCAGCAGTATTTCCGATATTTAAAAATTGGAAACAATTCAGCAAAAGTCAAATGTATAAATATAAAAGTTCGAACCTTCATCCCGGAATGACAAGCTGAAGAAAAGACGGACAATTAACCGTCAAAACGAAGCAGAAACTACTCTTTCCAAATGAAATCACACGGGCAGACGTTGTGGTGGGGACCGAAGTGAAATTGAGGCAGGTACTCGCCCCGTTATCTGATTGTGGTACCCGTTGGTGCTATTCGACCGCGGCCCAGTCAACCCGATGGTGCCTCTTTTACTCTGAGTGATTTCAAGTGCATTTTCAAATTTTCGATTCGATTCCTTCATTTTTTTTTATTTCTCGCTCAAAACGCGTGCTTAAAAATTTACTAGGTGCATGTGTGAACGGTGGTGACATGGTTAGTGGCAGTAAAATTCGAATGATTTTGAGTGTTTTATGATCGGCGATACAAATCGGTACAAAAAAAGGATATTAAGAATATCGGTGGAAAATAAGCAGAAAAAATAGGACCGCAAAAGGTGAGAAAAATTGAATTATAAAAAAAAACATTTTTCTGGCGATTCGACTTGCCTTTAAATTTCCCGCCAAATAATGTGCCATGTTAACCTGCTAACGAGACTACGAGACTGGGAGGAGAAGTTGCTAGACGATTGTTTTTTCAGAATTTACCTTTTGCGCTCATTACATAATTTTCTTACGTCTTTTACTTAACGTATCTTTGATTTACGAAATTTTAAATTAATCATATTTAATTACTTTCTCTTTAATTTATGTACCCATCCTTTTAATTTACCATTAAAGGGAAATTAACATTTTCCCATTAGACAGCTAAATTTGTATTTTCGGATCATGTATTAGATTTTTCAGATCAATCAAATTTTGGAAACATCTACAAATGAATCAGACACAAGGATTAAATGTCTCTACACTTGTGCGTTGGAAAACTATATTTCATATTTCTGCGATTTGTTTGACAACTATTTTTGTCGATTTAGTGTGGAGGCTAGTTACAGTTCGTTAAAGCAAACATCTAACCACTTCCTTTATTTGTGAACGAGAAGGATCATCAGCGATTTTAGAAAGAAGAAATACGTATATAACTGTAAATGAAGCGTGGATTTACAATACTCTCCAATAAAACCCTTTCTTACAGAGCATCTTAATTACCCTAAGACTCTTTATGAAATTTACTTCAATATCACCGTTTATATTTTGGTCTTCTAATACAATTTGGTCAACCTGCATTTTAGCTCATCTATTTTAAATGAATCTTCTCCAACACTGGGTTGTGAAAAGCGGAGAAACTGACAATTTACTGTAACCCACACCGGAGAAATTATTGTTCTCTTGATCACTCTCGATTTAAATACAGCTACATAGCTAATGGTACTAAATGCCCTTCTCCGTCAGACTAATTCATCGAAGGCGAGACTTGTCGGTATAGCGCTGAAATGAATTCGACCGAGGAAAAAATGAATGTAACAGTCTGTCTTGAAAATTACTAAGGAAGGTTATGAAATGCGTTTAGCGGCAGATAAATGCCGTACTAAGGTACGATAATGTCCAAAGAGATTGGTAAGTAAGTAAAAGTGGTTTCCGGCACGTGAAGGTTGCGAAATTCTGATTTGCAAAAACCGAAAATTAGAAGAAAAATTAGTTACTTGACTTTTCGGAGCTCAGAACGCTCAGTTTTCCCTTGATGATTAGTTGAAATTACCATATCTGCAAGAAAACAGGTCCATACCACAGACCACATGTAGAACTAGGGCAGAGATCCCATCATTCTCAGATAGAATTTGTGTGACCGGGTGTATTTTACAAAAAAATACCAAAGTTTGCTGTTGGTGGAATAATAATCCTCCCATACGTAAAAAAAGCAAATTGTTTATATTACACATATATTATAATTTCACATATTTTGATGTTATTCAGTGTGGATCACATGGAATTTGACAATTATTTAGTCAACAGTTTTTACATTGTTTAATTTACATATCTAATTTAAATATTTTATTAACTTCTGACTGATTTAGGGAGTTGATTGTACAATTCTGCTCAAGTTTAATTGAATGTCTTTAAGCCAAAAAAATTTCTTAGGTACGCAATACTACTCGTGGACCACTCGTATATTCTAATACAATGGGTTTGTAACGTCGTGTAGGGCGCAGTGTAACGTAGTACTGACCAAAAATACGTTTCTACAAACGAGCTGTCGTGGGGTATCAGAGCTGCAATTACTACAAAATGTACAATGACAACGTAAAACTGATTTATGTAACATCAAATGCTCTCATCGGCTCTAAATAATAAATAATCCAAATGATCAATCGAAAACAATTAACAAATGCCAGAAAACGGTCAGAAAATAATGTGCGATGTTGGTTCGTCACGATTATTACCAAAAAGATCACAAATTTTGTCTGAACTTAAGGCGTTTAAACTTGAATAAGGTTAAATAAATTTACAATAAAATATCACACATCGACAGGAGCCAAATAATTGAATTCAGTTTTTTAATAGTGCATTACATATTGTTTCCCAGAGAAATAGCAAATATTTTAAGAAACAAATAAAATGTGAGAGGGAAATTTCACCGATCCCCTTATTTACGTGGTAACTAAAATTCATTTTCAAACGAGAGTAATTAAAGACGAATGCGGTTGTCGCAAACCTTGGGCCCAAACCGGAGAGATCAGTGCCTGTAACTGTTACCGTACCACCGTCGGTTCCAAGTCACTCGACGCCAAGTCCCTGAAATATTTCCTTGACACAAAGCCAGTACCCGAAAGCTATATAACCAGAACGGAAACACGGGGTAACAATCAATTGAAGCTTACCAATCGATTATTTGACAAATATTAATAATTTATCAAACAAATTGACCGTCACTCTTTTTGGGGAAACGAAGCAGATCTCTTTTATTCAAGTCTCCCAACATTCTCTATGTTGTTGTGGTAACATTACTGGTTACTGAGCAGTCAACATTTTACTTCGCTCAATAAAAGTGTATTAAACTCAATTAAAATGTTACGTTTTTACGTACATCACCATTACACAAGTCTCCAACGTTTAGATCTCTGCAATACAACTTCTCTCCAATCTACAACCGAGCCAACTTTCGTACCACAACTATCGTTACAACAGACCAGACAATGTTGACCGGATATTTACACGGGTACCACAAACTTGGATGCGTTCCTTCTGACTACCAATGATTGCACAGCCACTTTTGCGATTTCTCTCAAATTATAATCGTCTAGAACAGTAGAAATCCCAAGTCTAAAATCAATGTCATCAAATTGGCAGAAATTAATGCATCCTCCGCATTAACATACCAACAACACACTTACTTGTTACAGAGATTACCATAAGAAATGATGGGCTGTGGAGGAAGTTAAGTACTTAGCACACCGTTTCACGGGCACCCGACAAAATTCAATAAACAAAAGACATCAATTGATAATCGACTTATCGGGATGACCTAAAAGAACCTCGGGTAAATCAGAGACAGAGGTAAACCTGTGAGAGGTTACAACCGGTCTGCCAGGCCCACTGGTGATCACACAGTAATCAATTAACTTGGGCAATTATTTCCTAAGTGTGGCCGAAGCTAATTCATCATTACGGATTTTTTCGAATGGTAGTGAAATAAGATACCCGCTACTTCCTAGACGGTAGAAAGTTACAAGAAAACTGACTTGCGTTATTCCGAACAGAAAATAGAACATCAAGCAGACTTCAGAAAGGAACAGAATTGTAAGAACAAGTTACCTGGGAGTGCATGAAACGCCGCAATGGACGTTTCACTGAAGTTCGTGACGCCAGAAAAGTAATTTTTTTTATTTTTACGGAAGTTTAGGAGAATTAATATAATAGGAAATCGAACAGAACTATGAATCGCTCCGTTCTATCTAATAACATGGAAATCATTAATGCCATAAAACTAGAACTACGTCAACCATTTTTTTAATTATAAATTGGTATACCGAGAAACGCCGGATCAATACCATGGCCTTTGCGGATGTGTTTTAATAAACGTAATGAATCATAAAACAAAAGATTTTAGCAAATAGAAAAATCTTGATGTAAGATTACTCTAAAGAACATAACTCTCATGGTACTTGCTTTTTGTTGACGATTTAACAAAATTAATTGACTTCATACATTTGAATAACCCCTTAAGGATTCATTACAGAAACCCATAATGTATATAGTACGAAATGCTGAAGTTGGGCGAACTACAAGAAGTTCATTCCATCTACGAAAATAATAACACAATTTATTTTAAAATGCCTAAGTTTTGCGAAATTCTCAAAGAATAGTTTTTCTTACTACTGCCAACTTATTTCGTAAAAAAGCATTTGTAGGGAACTATTAAAAACCAAAATCTCTGGAATTCAGGCCGCTTGTAGGTAAGCAGTTTTAAAATGGTAAAAAGAAAACAAGTAGGTGTTTTGTACACGGGGTTCGTGAAGAAAACTAAATATTTGTAACTAACTAATAATAACTACATAATAAAAGTCCCAAACAAAACTCTTATATTATATTATAAATACTGCGGAGGCCTTACATATGCCTTATCACGTGTAACAATTTGTAAGTACATATTTATAACTTCGAGTTTTTATGTAATATGAAAGGATTAAAATGCACATGTACCCTTCACATGTTAAGTGAAACCAATTGGGTACAATTTGTTGTAGCAGCCACAGGCAATCAGGAGACAACGACAAGGCTTTACCTTAAATTTCTGAGCAATATAGGGCCAGCCTTGCAATCCTTTCTCGGTCTATATTTTATATGGGTCTGTGTGTTAAACCCGTAGTCTCTAAAATAACATTACGCCAGTTTCAAGTTCAATATCTTTTCCGATTTAAATATTAATTTGATATCAAAAACATTTTGTTGCATATCAAACCTTGTACTTATTTTTCATAGACCGACTTCCTACACTCTAACACTCTAAGATTTTAGTATATTATATTAAACGTTTTGGTTTCAAAATTTTTTTTTGGTTTTTGATGGTTTCAAAACTAATTTTTTTTCACCTATGCGAATTAACATAAAACCTTGTGAAGCGGAAGTTGTGACGACAAATCATTCCAATCGAAGGATGTGAATCGAAAAATAGAAAGCGCTTTCATCATCTCCATCACTATTACTAGTAATTGAAATCGATGCTCATTGACTGAGCCGAAATTTCCGAAACTCACCGGTCCTGGCTTTTAATTTGGACCCGACTGCTACGTCTAGTTTGCTTCAAATAAAAAGCATCCGACATGACTGACAGACAAATTGAGCCCAACGGGTTGAATTCGTAAGGAAAAAACAAAACTAAAAAATGGAAATTTAAATGAAAACACTGGCATCGATTTGAGACGAAAATATTAAAAATCAAATCAAATCAAATTGATTAGAATAATTGGGCGGCAAACCACCTGGAACGGGAAGTTATTATTTTCCACTTTAAGAAAAAGCAGAAGAAACTTAAACCATTTGACCGAACGAAATTGTAAATGTCAGGAGTATTCACAAGCAATTGAAATTTCTCACAAATTAACAAAAATGTAGTGAGAGTATTAAGTAATACAGGGTACCGGTTGAGATGATGTAGTTAGCCGGGTACCGGGTACCATACTCGCTGACCGAGTGCCTAGAACATCCCCAACTTGTAACTTCAGGTGTACATTTTAACAAAAATCAGGAAAGTATTACAAACGACTAGTTAGGTAACACTGAGCAAATCCATTTCCGGTTCTCCCTGTACCTGTTTTTTTTTTCGAGGTTTCACCTTTGCGTTATTTCAAGGCTGTTTGATTTGATCAATTTCAAGAAAAGGGTGAATACTTGAAGTCGCTAACAGGAAATACTACAGAGAGATTACATCTGAATAACTCACTACACATTTACATGGTTTATACTTTATTTATTTAGATTGGGCAAATTGTTGTCATTCTGTCGAGCACTACCAACCCATTGTAAGACTCCGCGTCAGGGTGTCTACAGTTTAGGCTCAAGGTCGAACCGTTTCGCTTCAACGGAAGTCATTCGATTCCCTCTGTTGAATGTCGCCTCCATTAACTGCAGAGTCGATTGGTGCCAAACTCCCATTTGAAAAATACGACATTGTCGTAACAATTAAGCTTTCCTAAACGTTTCTTTTACAAGCCCAACAAGTAATTGTCTCTTTGCCTAAGGGCTGTGCGTAACAGGGAAATCTTATTGGGTCAGGTGACAGCGTACCTGACGTAAAATGTTGTGGTCCTTGAATGCCACCGAACTTTATAGGTTTTTGGAAAACAAGATTTGATTTGGTAATAACTTAAATAGTTACACTTGGTGGCGTACTTAACGGTTAGGTACCGAGGTAAGCGTCAGCCATGTGCAAGCTTTCCTTTAGATCTATTTTTTGGTTAAAAAAATTTATTATCTAAGAAAATGGCCGGGGGCGTTAAACGTGTGCAATGATTTAATGTAACACTGTAGTGGAGGCAAAGTAAACGGCCGGAAACGTGCAAACCCGAAAGACAAGTAGTTTATTAATTGCCTTAGTGGTTAATTAGTTAAAATCGGGTCGGCTGACGTTTCTAAATTTCGGCACTCACGATTCTCCATTTGTATGAATATTAATATATAGTTCTACGACTCGGCCCTGACTCAATTTAAATTTGGGTATGTTCTGAAAATTCTGAACTAAGCGTTGGGGATGTCTTACTTTTTTTTATATGGATGATGGTGAACGTCACACTTTGTCCTTCAGGTATTTCAGGTAAAACCCAGGCACGAGCTCTCAACGCGTCTGTTTGTATGTCCTTTGACAAGGGTCTTTCCTTATTATAAATCCAATAAATTTGATCGTGATTTGAGTTTCTCTCTGTTCGGGAGCTGTGCAAATCCATCAGGTTCCTACATTAAATTGTCTGTACGGATTGATTAGTATTATTTGCAATAAAAATAAATTAAGGGAGCGACATTTTCCAGGGACTACTGCCGATCCCTTATGTTTTGGAAACTTGAAGTTTGACTCGCTAGATAATAGCTACTGACAAGACTACGCGATTGTACCAAACCAGGTCCCAGTACTATTGTTAATTTGCCAAAAACATTTAGGTGTCAGTTACGGTAAGTTGATCCTGCGTCATTCAACTTCTTACTCGTTCTCTTCTTGATGATTAATGTTAATTCTTAAATTTTTCGTGCTTAAAAACACGGACTTTTCACGGTCATCAATTCTGTCATTATTTTTGTTACTCGTTTAACTGCTCTGGTTAAAAAGTGGTCTCTCTCTCTCTCTCTCTCTCTCTCTCTCTTCATCAAAAAGCTTCCTTTTATGACCAAAAGGAGTCAAAGAATTTTATGGTCTCGATTAATTAGACTAATTTTTCCAAAGTTCAACTATAAGAAGTGAAAGAATTACGATATGTGTTACGATATGTACGCAATAAGGTGGTTGGTACACAAGCAACGAAGAATTGGAATTGACCCAGCCCAGTGGTGTGCGATGACACACCAGAAAGGAAAAAATAGTGCAGCTGTGAAGACGAATGGTTTATAATGACTTCGGAAGAATGGGACCAGTTTTCACAACTTCCCAAATTTCTAAGCTTCAATCCCTACCGTTGTTGTTATTTAAATGCCGTATATGTTTATATATTCATATTCTTTCTCATATTTTGTTTATTGTTTTATTGAAGTTTTCACTTTTCGTATTTAAAATAATTTTTGTTGCGCGTTTTTATTTACTCGTAAGTTTAATGTACATAATTCAATTATAATAATCCGCTGACATAACTCAAGGCCGTGTTCCGAAACCGTGTTGTGAAACAAACTATTTTACAATATTGATATATGTAAATCCTTAGTGTAATATTAAGTCTAGAGAAGTTTATATATTTTTTTTATTAGAAATGAGTGAACATTGGTTGGCAGTAAATTTATGATTTACAGAGCAACTCAAATCCTTTTAATTTGTACACATTCATCACATATTTAAGTACAATAGTACGGTATAGCGCTCTGTCTCTACATCGCTACATGTCTCTTGCAGAGATCATAATTTCATTTATATAGTTTAATTCCTGTATATTTCCATACATCCTGATATGCATATTAAACATATTAATTTTGTCTGTTTTTTCAGGTGAAGTGACGGAATAATGATGGGAATCGTTAAGGCTGGATAGTATTGAAGAAACGGTAATAGTGAATGTCAACAGTCGCGATTTTTTAATCGAATAGTTATGCGACTTTGTGCAGCCTCGTTACAATAATGCTGTTAGATCTTACCGGAATGATTCAAAATGTACGAAATTAGAAATATTTTTCTCGCCGTAATTTGCATTTGTCTCTTACACGGAGGATTCGCTCAACAATACCAGGTAAGTTAATTCCTCAAGTTTATTTGCCTGTAAAATTTAAAATTTAAAAATTTACGGTAATAATTTGTAAAATAATATGAACTTATTGTGTAAACATAATTGCTGAAATGAGGTGTTTTGCTTTTTGTGCCTAATGTGCTGTTAAATTTAATTAAACCGATAAATATTAGTTTTACTGATTTACTTCTACCAATTGGAGTGATGTTTTTCGGCATTCAATTATAAATATTAGGAGGTTGGATGAGTACAATAACAGTAAAATTAAATGTTTTAGTACATATTACTAAGGAGGCCATTCGCGTAATTTTTCGTTTAAATTTTACTACAAACAAATTCATGACGATTTTGAAATACAAGTAAGGATTGACAAATTAAGTGTGTAAAACAAATTTGCATATGTCTGCTGTAATAGGGTGAATTGTGTACGTAACAGTAACTGCCCATATTAAATTGCTCTCTCCGTTCCTTAGAGAACTGTAGGAAGCACAATGAGAACAGTTCTAATTTGGCCAAAAATATTTGTGTTAAATCAATGTACGTCCTAATAAAACGGAAATTAAGGTCCATAAGTACACAAAAATACCATAAACTGAGGGGAATAAATCGTTTGCAAGTATGTTAACTTCAGGCCGACTAAAACAATTAATAAACTTCTTGTGTATTATTTTACAGTATAATTAGCCTCAATGATTCAGCTTTGTGTTAACAATACCACATGTATACTACTACATGTGTAAATAAATTCACTTTAACTTTAACGAGTGTTGAACATTGACGTTTTCATTTGGCTTAACCGCGAAGCGATTAAGGTCCGAACCTGAACTCCGGTTTTCGGCTAATGTTACTGTTTGACTAACACCTTCGTCAATTCTTGCATATGCAATATACAATGTGCAAGGACATGTTGTATCTGACGAATCCGTCAGATATTGACTGGTTACAAAAGAGCCATCTCAAGTATATCGGAACATGTCTGATTCAAGTAAAGGGCACTGGCACCGTCAAGTATTGTTTCAAACGGGATTTGAAAATTTCACAACTTCAAAAAATGACCAATAAAAATATTTTTCTGTCTGCTCTTGCAGAATGTTACGTGACACGGTTATTCCATTGTCCATAAGTATGTAATAAAAACTTAAGTAAAGTAGATGTAGTGAATGTATAAGATCATAACCGAAGGCAATTGTCATGAAAAGCTATTCGATGATAATTCAGTACTATCCCATTACGTATATTTGGATATTGAACATTAAAAATACGGCCAAGTGACATGAAAATTTATTTGAAGGTAACTGAAAGTCGTCAGTGTAGACTTGATACAGATTACCTTGATAAAATCTTTCAGTGGACGTATTGTCCTAATCTTGATCGCAGTATAAATGGTAAATATTCCTTCCGTAAATTATCTTGGGCTGGGTATTCTTAACAACACAGGAAGTGACAACATTGGATAATAATTTCCTGATGTTGGACACCTGTGCACACCACTACCGTCCAAATACATAATAGTACCGAAATGATGTTGATACACATACAAAGAATTCAATTAATACAAAGTGGAAGGCGGCCCTGCGTCCATCCACAAATAATTACTACATTTCACAATTATAATATTCAGTGCTGCAGTTCTACTACTTTGACATTTAAATAGAGTGCACCCTCTGACGTGGAAATACCTGCAAACTACTTTTGAGTAGTGGCATTGGCACATTCTCTGCCAGAGGTGTTAACAATATATCACGTAAGTGCTCTTGGATAATTGGACTGAAACATGTTACACGTCGGCGTTGTATCAATTAAATTTATTTATGGGTACTTTGACCGAAACAATACTTCGTAACTTTCGAATTGACGGTTTAGATGAATTTGTCAATTGCGAATGTTATAAAAAGTATCCGTAAACGAACTTTGTTACGAAGTTCGAATTTTCATACCCGAGCAAAGCTTCGAGTTGTAAATTAAAAGAATACTTAATTAAAAGAAATAGAAATAAAAGTGAATTAAAAGAAAATTGGATGCAGGCTCAGGATAATCATCTCTTATGTGAATGATCTGAGACGGTTGCGACCGCGTAAACGTCTCTTTTATTAATTGCCCGTGACATTAATTGCAATAAATGGATGCGATAAGTGTCGGCCACGTTATGAACTAAAATCCGGAACTTTGTCATTCGCGTACACCTAGGAAACATGTAGAACTCAGACAACAAAATATTTATATTAACCTCTTTATGTCAGCTTTCAAAAAAAATCGTAACAGGTTAATTGTAGGTATTAATACATAACGCTGCACCTGTGACTAATCTGATGTAAATTGCCGTGATAAAATTTAAAATAACAAATAAAAGCACGACTGTATCAGGATGATGAGCTCACAAAATTTAAGGACGTCCACAGGTAGTAAGGGCAGAAAGTGAGGAAATGTTTCGTTTAATATGTTCACTCGGGTGCTTTTTCCAACTGTCCCCAACGACATGCAAATCAGGACGAAAACCAACCTCCGGGAATGTAAAAGTCCAGTGGTCGTAGTTGCACGTAAAACGTTAGAGGCAACTCATTTGTGACTATCTTTCTTAATCAAAGTACAAATTACAAAATACTTTTAAATAACGTGGATTTAAATTTTACACTACATAACCGCTTCTCATAAGTTCTTTCTTATGTGTTTAATAATTAAAACGCGAAATCCGTATTGTTACCTATTGATTTCCTTATGGAACAATAATTATTCTTGCTTTCCGTGAATATATGATGTATTACGAAGGGGAATCCGTTGCGCTTGACCGAAACGAATAAAACTATTCTTCTGTAACCCATCGTATTAGTTCCTTAATTCAATACATAGAAATTTCCGGTCGATGCACTGATTAAATTTTTATTAAGCTCAAATTACTGACTCTATCTGTTTACTTTTTATTCAACAAATTTTACTTCCAATAGATCGCCACTCAAAACCAAATCTACATTAGAGTGATACGTCTGTCACACTCTTTCCTATGTAGTGTTTATAGCGAGCAATTCGAATTTATTGAAGTTATCTAACATCTCCTCAGGTGTACTTTCAATTAAAAATAATATTATCGTGCAGTAACTTAATCACTACAACCGCTTTAAACATGAGACCCGTCACAAACTCAACTTTCTATCAGGCACAACTGCAGAACCATTCTATCATTTCTTACAAACGCTCAATTGTTAAATGTAAATTAATGATATTATACATGCATATATGGATCTACATCGTACGAATAAAATAGACAATACTGTGACAATGATTTATGAAGTAAAACTGAACAAGCACGTAGTTATCCAATGTGACACCTGATGGGTATTTGTGCTGAGCTGAGGAGAATACCATCTCAGTAAGAACGAGACCAAAAAAAGTAGTACAGTTAAAGCCTTCCTGCTTAGGTCAATTACTGAAAATTATTCTAATTGTATTCTGAAAATTATGCGTTTAAGCTCACTACCAATTAGACACACAAGAATACTCTTAAATAATGAATAAATCATTATACTTTTTCCTTTAACCACAGAACTACAATTAGTAACAGTCAGCTTAGGAACAATACTGTATTCTGTCGGGTTCACAGGAACGCGTAACATGGTGAACCTACTGTAGCACAATAAGTATTAATATTAATATATTAAATAAATAACACTTGATGAAAATCAGTTTTTTGCACGTTCAGGACAGCTACAACTTAAAGAAAAAAAAATACTCATCGTCGGTCATGATTAAGCTTTTTCGTCAGGTTCCGTCAACTTAAATTCGTTATGAAGCAAAAATTTTGAACCCTTCCGGTTTCGCGTGTGAATTTACAATCTTGTTAAGTTGAATCACACCTGAACACCGGTTGTGGTTCAAGACACCTTACACGCAGACGAGATAGTTTCACAGACAATCAACCACCGAACTGACAATCAACAAATCAAGTTATCCAAAAATACTGTTAACTTCAATTACCGATAATTTTCGTCCAAGCAAATTAAAATCGAACGAGGTACTCGTTGTGGTCGAAGCAAACGGGGCAACAAGGGGCTTCATTTCATAGTGTCTGACACACGGTCAGAGGAGCAAATTATAGGGCACCGGGTACGATCCAATTAATACATTTCGTAGATCCGAGTGCGCTCCAGTTAGTAATCTAAGGGTCTTTCATTAAAAACTAAACATAGATCAAATGTCCAACAAGGTGTGATCAGTGAAATTTAAATGTACAACATTGACGGACAACTACACTACTCGTGGCGTTTCGGTTCCGGAAATTTTTTCCCAAAGATTTCTCTACTCACCGAAGGCACCTTTTCAAAGTCGTTTATAATCTTTAAAATGGAATAACATTTAAAGATGAAGAGATAATAAGAAGCAGTATCTGAAGTATGTAGGTGTAACAAAAACATCCATTTAACACGCCTCTTCATCAAATCAAGACAAAATATGAAACAACTGATCTTAAAGTGTGAAACAATAATGGTAGTACAAGGTGGTATCCTATACGTTTACTACAAGTAACTTAACAATGAACAGTATATACTGGACACTATACTAATTTGTTAAATTAGATATATTAATTTTCATATATTTCTCCCCGTAATGATTTTTTGAATCATGTGCAGTCCTCGAATTATTATTGAAGTTTGTGTAGTCTGCACTGCTCACTCCATTTATTTCTTAAATTATACCTATAAGTATACATAATTGACTAAGCAAACTTCAATAATCATGAACTGTTATTTATCGATTTCGTTGCCATTCTGAAGGAGGGATTCATTCATTTTGACAGAAATCGTGAGTAAGCTAGGGGAGTGGAATAAATAGAGTTCAGTCGTCCGTTGAATAAAATAAAATACATAAATAAAATTTAATGTAACGGCCTTCCTGCTTATGCGGAATTGGGTCGCGAGAAAACTGAAGGACTTCAGTAACGAATGATTACGTCACTTCAAGTTCCACTTATTGCTCTTTGTATAATCAACAATTACGGTATGGAATCAAGTCGATCGAACCGGCCAACATCACTGTTGTCTTTCAGTCGATAGAACAGGTGTTGAACGTTTCTAAAAAGAAAGGTGTCGTATCGACGCATTTCGAATGCGATTGATCAACATCCGTTCGCCCCGAGTCCAGCCTATCGGATGCTGCTATCCCTTCACCAAAGATTACTTTCTCTTGGTTTTATTTCATCTTCTATCTTTTCGAAATGTGATTATTTTTTTGTCTGGCGTCTATCCCAGTTCCCGGTTCCGTGGATGCATCATGACGGCCTCCAAGGTCGAACGAACAACGGGTTTCCTAAATAATTTAATTTAAATAATGCAACGGTACGGTGGAATCGTAAGTTTCCCTTAAATGGAATGGAAAGAGACCTTGGCGCCGGTGCAGAGATGAAAATGAAGAAGTTCAAGTCCATCAAACCTGTGCAAGCCGCCTTGCACAGGTACGTTTCCTTTGATCGACCACACTTGGAATGTCACGTTTTGAGGAACGAAATTTATATTTGGGTGTGGTACGACCAGTTTTTCAATTCCGTTAAAAATAAAGTGATAGTGAAATTGATCTCGAGGACGCCTGAGGCTGACCTGATAACGTATCACCACAAAAAAATAAGTAAATGAAACTTATTTTGCTCAACAACTCGAGGACGTTTTTTGTAATTTCCACATTTACCTACTTAAACGAGTGGAGAATTATCTGGTGTCGCTTCTCGCACGAGGGTTGGTGGTGAATGATTTAGCAGATTATTGTTGGTGGTCAACCAGAAGCAAAAAAACCAGTTCAACAACAGCACTGCTCTCAGTTTGCAGTTCTAGTTAGGTACGTTCGCAGTCCCTCTTGTCACTTCCTTGCCCCGAGGAAGGTCTAATTACTACAAAAAATATTTCAAAATGTAGTTTGAACACTTACGTTACGGTTTTCAAAACAGTTATATATGTAGTTGTGAGTTTCCAACTTTTATAGCAACCTACTCCACATCAATAACCTTGCCCATTAGATATTTCACTGTTGAGACACTTATAGCGAAAATTACATTTACTAATAGTAATGGTTACATTTTTTTTTGTAATTTCGCTATTTTTTATTTAGGACAGTTGATACCTTTAAACAACAGGTATCGAAAAACTGATTTCTTTCACGGCCTGAGGGTGAATCCACGAATTTTCTCATCTTGCAAGTATCCAGCAAGAAATACTTTTTCGAAACGGCAAATTGTGACGCGTGTGGTTGTGAGTCAGTATGTCAAATCAAAACTAATAGACTGTAACGAGTGTTTAGTGCTTAACGTGTCACTACAATTGCTTTGATCCGATGATTAATCACGGACAATTGTTACTAAAATCGTCAATTATCGCTGACACCGTACCCAATTCGAGCATTGTACAGGCTTTTCCAGTATTGAGTATAAGCACTTAGCACTCCAGTACTGCACTATCACAGTTTTTCAGATACTATTGGTGATGCCTTCAGCTTGTCATAAAAACTAGTGTTACAGAATTTACCGTTACTGTTTGAGAAACGCGGGCATAGTAAATTTCTATAACACAAAGGTATTCTTCAACCAGTAAGTTTAAAAAATACCGTCGGTATATTTCAAATTGTGTCAACACAAAACTTACTTTACGAAACAAGAAAAAATCAAAAAACATTCAGTATCTTATATTTGGGAATATATTCACTGAATGGTTTAATTATTCGAATGTAATAGTAGCACTTCCCACATTTACTAGGAATTGTTCTATGCATTAAACACCCATTAGGAGCACCCGTAATGTACCGATTAATTATTTCTCCAGTCAGTAGGTCATTAGACCGAGTTGGTGTTCGAGGGTAAGTACACAACTTCATTTAATGAACGGAACCATCGCCTCTCATCTCCTTTTATTATGCAAGAAAATCACCTTCCTTTTCTGCCACCTCTTCAACTAATTTTATTTGTGCTACTCTACTTCACGTTCCTCTTTCTTAATTGTTGGTTTTTGGGTGACGTATTTTTACCTATCACTTGGGAGGGGCAGAAAAAAATAGAACTGACCTCGTAGAGCAATTTTTCTCATCGGAAACTAGAGATAGAGTACAAGAAGTACAGACGTCAAACAAGGACATTATTTAAGGAAATTGCAGTGTTAGCGTTTGAACCCTTATGTGCCCTGGGGGCTAATTATACTACATGCAAAAGTCCACAACTGCAAAAACCAAACCAAATTAGATGGTATTTGTTGACAAAGGCGTTCAACAATCTGCTCTATGCAAATCAGCTTACAATTACCATAATCGATTCCGGTAATTACTATTGAGAATTTTAAAACTGCTTTGTTTTTCTCTGGTTATTGTCCGTAACATAATCTTATGAAATATAAAATACGTTAAATCATCATCCTGCCACGTTTGCCACAGGAGAATGTGATGGAACATATTCTATATATTTCTACATCCCTATTCGTTTGATGGTCACATACTCCAGGCCACGACGATCGTTGAGTACCGTGTTGCATGTGTAACAAACAGGTGAGAGAGATGTGAATAACTACATGAAAGTAAAAGCAAGTGCAAATCACAATAATTCTGAAAGGCCAAGCTGTAGAGGATTCAAGGGGAATAGATATGTTGAAAAATAATAATAAAATGAGTGCACTAAAGTTACTAATTTTAAATATAACTGAACGGACAATGCAAAATGATTATTCAACCATTAATCATATAACAATAATATCACCGCAGACCATGTGATACTTACACGTAATTGCTAACAAATTAGATTAGCGGAACTACGAAATTTCTTGGTAGAAATCTGCTCTCAACCTCAATTACAAGCGCTGGACGCACAATTATTGTAAAACAAAAAACAAGTGCTCATTCCAGCCGTGGTTATTGTCACCGCAGCTGTCATTACAGTTTAATGCTTACTTCTTTCATCATTAGACGTATAACTGGACACATCGAATTGCATCCGGTCGGTGAGGCGGCCTCAAATTAACCAAGACAATCCACTCAGTCATCATTTAATAAATCACCTGGTACCATAGACACAACAATAGAAGCTTTGGCCCACGCGATAATTAAGTTTTGTGTTTCTGATAAGTTCTATTTTTGTCTACTTCGAGTAAATTTACTTGCAAACTGTTTAAAGTTTCACTTGTACAACAGGTAAGTACACATATATTGTGAGGTGTGACCGCGGCAGGTTCCACATAGGTTTTCAACGTTTAAATGTAGTTCGATGCAACACGTGTATGTTATGTATACAATTTATCTCCACATTGAAAATCGTCCCTTTATGTAATTAAACTTTTTCATCGCGTTTGAAATCATAGACCGCAAAGAACATTTTCTTACTATTATTATAATTATGTTAGTAATTGATTTCATAACGCAAACTTCCATTTTCCACTATAGGTCCGTTAACCTCAAGTTAAGTTCCCTGAAGGGACTTTATATGAAATGATACATTACCAACTCTATTTGGCAATATTGGTATTGTCATGAATTGATCTGTAAAAGTCAACGCTAAGCATTGATTAGTTATCCAACCCAATTGGTTGTTATTTTTATTTTTTTTTTCGAAAAGAATTTCTTGCTTGCGCTTTATCGTGACAGGCAACGAGATATTTCAGTAAGTCGTGATGCAGCTGTTCGACATTGCAATGACAAAGCAATGTTGTGCATTTTGTCTTCCGTCACGGACAGATGTTAATGTTTCACGTAAAGAAAATAAGAAAGGAATAACTCTGTATATGGTATATTCGTACACGTGTAGGTGTTGAACATCTAAGGTAACCCGTGATTATGCATTGAAGTCCCATTTCGATCGCATTAATAAAGAAATTTCGGTTTTCTAGGTGACTAAGTTTCTACAAATGCAGTAGAAAGCGTGCGAACTTGAAACAGAATCAACTTCTATTCGAAATTCATAGAATAAAAATTACAAAATATAGCATTTTCGGAAGAAATTGATTTGATAATTAATGGAAAATTTTAAATTATAGAAAGTGACGCATTTAAAGAGCAAATAGAAAAATTGTAGAATAGTAGATGTTGGTAATTGTTGCGATAGGAAGTACGGAGAATGCGCTAATAGCGGCAGTAATTCTCCATTGTATTTTAATATATACTAGTTATATTGATCTAACACTTTCCATTTTTAATGTGAAACGATCGTGGTAAAAGTTTGTCTAATTTTTAATTTATTCTATAATGTAAGTATATGTTGTATAGTATGAATTGCTTCAATATTTTTAGTGTTCAGTACATTTTTCATCAGGAGGAAAACCATGAATTCATCATTACCACATGCGTTAGATAGCGACCTATTGGCAGTGTAGTTGTGCAAGCCCACCAAAAATTATTGCAATTCAAAAAATAGTTTCAAAACCGGGCCCAACAGAAAGAATACTTTTGTAGGAAGAACTCTTCCTGTCTAATCCGTTTAATGAAAGTAAAAATCATTCATTTAATACCACTATTGACGGGAATTAATAGTTCTATTTTTCAAGCACAGTCCCATTTTGATTGATGTTCACTTTAGATACATATGCATCGCAGTTTAGGGGAAGTCAAGTATCAAATTTGAAGGTGAAAGTCACTTTCGATTTAGACCTACTCAAATGATTAAATCTTAATCTCTATCCAAATGGATAATTTATAAACTAAAAATTATATAAACTTAACACTGTTCGCTAATCCGTATAAAATTTATCATTTAAAATTACGTATCTATTAATTATTTATTTCAAACAAATTATTTCATTACGACATAATTCGGTAGAAGAGGAAGTACCAAATATTCGTTACTTTAATTTAATGAAGCACAAAGTAACTAAACAACTCGTTAGCTAAAAAATATGTAAAATTAATAAAGCATTGGTAAAATATTATAAGACAACAGTACATGTCGCATTCTAAACATTATTAACTATTAAAATGGGTCCCTTACGGTAATAAGAATTATGTAGAATATCAGATTATCAGATGGTTTCGTACAGTCAGTTGTGCATTAAATAAATAAAGTACTTGGATTAAGGAAGTTATTTCAGAGTGATACGTACGTTACCGCTTACAACATCATCGAAGTCATTAGTTTAATTGTTAATACTTTTTATAATTTAATTAAAACGTTTAATTTTAACGTGAAATGTCTTCTTCTATTTATTGCTCTGTGGAATGTGTAAAACATGATTTTATGAACTCATCTCACATTAGAAAGTGCATTTCGGTTTAATTATGTTACGGGTCGTATTAAAATTATAACAACACGGCGAAAGTAAAAGTGATTTAATTCCAAGTTGAAAAATCCTGGAATATTTAAAATAAAATATTCTTTTGTTGTTACCAGAGTTATTACCAACACGTTTTGGTAAACAGTGGGATTTTGCACTTTCCTCGCGACACACTCGAAACCTCATCATTTCAAGTTCAAGATAATACGACTTTGACGTTCCAGTGATGCGAATGTTTGCCCTGTGACCGAACAATTACGCATTAGGCAATGAAGATTTAACGTTTAACTTTTCCTAGTCTAGGGTTTTCGTTTGTTTGGAAAGATGAAATGGGAGAAAGCAGAACCCGTAGCAAAACTAGTTCGACTCGAAAGTCGCCATTTTTAGAATTTTGTTTTCGAGAATCGACCGAGGATGACGCGGTTCGGCTGTTCTTTCAGGTGCAAACGGGTTTTCCTCACCGAGTCCCAAACGCGGAGGATTCGAATATTCACTTTACAAGTGCCAATCGAAAGTTAATTTAAAATCTCTCTGTTAAAACATGACCACGTAAAAGTTCGTGGGAATAGACAGTATCCGGGTATTGCTGGAGTAGCAGCAACCTGTCCTCCCAAACACTTTCGATTTCTTTTTAGATTTTGAAATCAGAAAAAATATCCGGATCGTTTCTGAGTCTCCAAAATTTAAAAAATTTATTTTAATGTTATTTACCGAGTTAATGACCGAAACAAATAGAAACAAACAACAAAAGTGTTCGCACTGAATTTACGCGCGAAAGTCTTTTCTTGGAGAGCATTTTTTTTTACACCTCTTGTAAATCAGAAAGATGGCATAGCATGAAAGTGCAATTCTTGAGTGTTTAAAAAAAACTAGAGCCATCATTACAAAATACGGCACCGCGGAACGTCATGACACATCAAGGTATCTTGAAATGATTTAAATTAATTCAGAAAGAAAGGAGATGATACCTGAAAAGTACGGTCACGTACTTGCATATTGCCAGTTTTATAGTAGTAATTATGTTTCATATATTACACTCTTTCAAACTTCTACATTCGTTCGTTTTGGTGAAATAAATAAGTGACTGTTTTGTCGCAGTACACGTAAGTATGTTTAAAATTACGTAATACGCGTGTCAAATAATTTTTCTAAAGAAAAAAAATTTGTTTCACGAATTGCAAGACAACATAGAAAAATATTTCTTTAATTTTAAAGCAGGTCCATTCTGTGTGAACTTTGATTTACCTTGAAAATTACTTGAATTTGATTATTACAGACTTTTCCTTATGTACTCTCATTTTCTCATTATGCTCTTTTTGCGGGGTGGGACAAGTGCCCGAAGGAGCGCTGCAAGAACCAAGGGCGTTAGCCGCAATATATCATTAAATTGTTAGTGGAGCAAGTAACATTGATATTATTTCTGAGGTTATTCCAGTGAACCGACTTCGGTGGACATTCTGATGTTTTTTCCAATTGTGAACTGCCAGAACAAAGGTATCGCCTTGTCGCCATTGTGTGTGAGGGCTTTAATTTCCCTCTGTTGAGTATTTGATTATAATTTTACAGGTTGTAATAAGGTTCTTAGGTAGACAATGGCCAATTAAACGCTACCAATTAATTATGCATTGAGTAATTGGATTTTTGAAAAAAAATAAAATAGTGTTGTATTTTCAGTGTACTGAACGCCCAAACCAAAACAATAGCTTGTAATTCTGGTCAATTATCATTGAACCAATTAATTTAATTTTGTATTATAATAAATGCTTCGGATTCCTGTCATTATTTATAAATGAGATATTTACCCCATTGTTCAATATTCCTACATCAAATTCTGAGTGTATCAATGTCTAATGTTGGTGTGTTGGTGGTTTATATTAAAATATTAAAAAGTTAAATATCAGAGGCTACTCGACAATACAAGATAATTATATATATGGTGGTGTGCGTATTATTTGTATGTATTATGTGTATAATTATTTCATTTAAAAAAATAAATGACAACTTATCTGGTGCATTTAATATATGATTCAAGTGTGGTCAATATTCAAAAAGAACAACACTTTGAATAGTAAGAATTTAAATATCCGTGACAATCAAGTTTGAATGTTCAGTCAGTATTCATTCATACAGTTTAATATTGGAGAATATAAAGATTCAAAGGTCATTTAATTTCATTTTTGTGACTATATCTCCACAAATGTCTCACGGGTACGATTACACAGGGAAAAAATAAAGTAGACACTTTCCCGGCCGGTTTTTTGACTGCCTGACCTCAATGACTTCGCTAACCCCTTTCTTCTGCTTTCAATGACCGTCACGTTTGCATACCTTTCATTTTCAGGTACTTTCCACCGTACGAATCCTGTTTAGTGGAACCCTGATCACGCTCTATCATTTTAAAACCGTATCATCATAAAGATACTGCTTTCTTCGTTTATTCAAAGAGCAGTCAACATGAGTTTTTTATGTTTTTATAAGTTAAAAAAAAAACAACTGCCATAGCTCGAGTACCGGTTGCCTCTCTCGATGATACTTTACAGAACCCAAATAAAAATCTTAAGTCTAAGAAGATAAACAACGTGAAAGAATTCAATCTCCTACAGATATTTATTAACTGATTTATAGGAGTCAAAAATTTTAATTCTCGTCACGTAAAATGTCAGACGAAAAGTGTAATGCACCAAAGGATCGTTTATTTATTAAAAGACACGAGTACCAAAAAGTATATTTATATAAATTGCTACTTGCGCGTGGCACATAAAGTAATTAATAACTTGCTACTGTGTTTTCAATTTATTTTCAATTTATCAAATTATACGTGCATCTTAATCACCATCAAATTTAATATGGGTTTTAAGAGTATTGTTGTAAGACTGTCATCTACAACCCCAGGTTATTTTTTCAACTTAAACAAAACTTGAAATGTTTCTTAATTCCAATGATTGGGGACAAAAATTGCGGTTATGGTCTCATACATAGACTTATTATATGTGCACAATGTAACTCCCTTTACATTAAGTTCAACTTAAAATGTTCAACTCCGAAGCAGTAAATAAAAACCACCTTACTAAATTATAAATTTACTAAAGCTTAAATACTAAACAATTAATACGTCTGCCAATTAAGTATCTATCAAAATTAATAAAATCATTTTTAGACACCGGCTTAATGCATTAAGCGCACTCCAAGAAAGTTCTATTTTTTGTGGACCACAAGGGAGAAACCGGGTAATAGTAGAATGCGGAAGGCATGACAACGGCGATTCAAAAAAAAAGAAAGTCAGTTCAAAGAAAGACAAATATTTAAATGACATGTTACAGTTTGGGTACTTTCGTGAGCGAATTATTTGCCTGCACTGATGTAACCTCCAACATTTGAATCAGAATCTAACGCTCTCCGAAGAAGAAAACCTGTCCACTTATGAAATCACCAATTTGGGTCGTCAACGACGTTTCAATTTCCATTAAGTGGTGATTTCATTTAAATATTACACGAATTGTCCTCCTGATCGACTTGCTTCTTCGCCAAAACAATCGTACCTAAACAATGTACAAGTTTTGTCACGGCTCACGTTGACGATGCCGTTACCGTCCTGTCTCAATCGTAGAATACCTCGAAATGTTGAAAAGAACGGTACAAGAAACGTTAATCTAAAATTTAGAGTAGTGAGCAATTATTGTACCAGTTCGGGGCATGCCTAAAGTGTACAACCAGAAGAAACACCAAAAAAGCGTTGCAGGATTTTGGATGAATTCGACTAATTACGGATAAAGATTGTCGTATTCATTCTCGTGATACCTGAGATTGGTCATTTTCAGACAAGAGACTTTCGTTTCAATTTATTAAAATTATTGGCTTGCGAATCGAAAACTAGTTTAAACCGCTAATGAATGTTCGTAACTAGATTTTTAATATATTTTCGACAGTATTTCTCCGGCTGGTTTAAATCAGCAGAGGTTTGTTCTATTTCAATATATTGTTTACTACCGGTTTTAACCAATGCAATTAAAAAAAGAACTAGTAATGCCTGTATGCGTGCGAGTAATTGCTGTACTTGATCGATTCCAGTACTCTACCGGTGAATGCCGTTCAGTTACGAGAAGTTAAGGAGCTTCTGAATAATGAAGAATGAAATTAAAAAGCCACAATGTTGAAAGTGGGTAATTAGTCGAATTTAGTTTTTGTTTACACTCTGTTTTATTAAAGTAAAGCTGTCAAAATAGTAACTTGCGTACCGTAACAGAATGTCAATTTATTAGAAAAGTACACTGTAGAGAATTTCTTTCTATCGCATTTATTATTTTAATATTTTTTCACGTACAGTTTTATAAACCGTTCCTTAGCGCAAGAAGTGATAATGTCATATAGCAATTGTGCAAATAGAATAGTAATAATACCGTAACAAGTAGAAAAAACTTCTCGTCCAGTGTTATTGAAGAGAGAGAGAAGCATCTCTTGCTACTTTTCTGCTCAAATCTAGGTAGCCCCCATTAAAATTCATTTGACTTTCACGCATCAATTTGACCATAGTGTAATGAGAGAGAAAAAATGTCAAATAAATCTTTCTATGCTTGGGTGTATTGAATGAGATGAGTATAATGATGCCTTCTACTTTTTAGTTAACAAAATAAACACCTCCTAATGAATTTCTACATATAACTCATGCAGGCATCATGATTTCGACGGAGATACTCTCGGTCTAAAGATATCTGAATTGAATTGCATAGGTCAACTGCTTTTCAGTCATGAGATGAGCTGTCAGAAGTGAACAAATAAACTAACTAATGATGTATATTTATGAGATCCATATTACATTATTTGAGCTTCCAGTTCCTAATTCCCGTCTCATACTCTCAGGTAATATACGGCAGAGATGTGACTTAGAACTCTACTTATAACTTAACAATTCAAATTAAATGACAAAAATGATAATAAACGGTTATGTAACTGTAGCATTTCTTCTGCTATTCTGCGTCTAATCTTGTTAATTAGCAATTCAAGATGAGCAAGACTGGAATGGTAATTTATCAAATACTCTTTCGCTATCTGAAGCATGAACTACAGCAAAATAAAAACTAGATCTAGAGGTAAAATTCAATACGAATGAAAGAGCACACTTCCTGAGGTGCTTTTTCGATCAACAGCAATGATACTTGTTACACTTTTGAAATTTAAAATAATCATTAGTTGTTTTACTATAATTTAAAAACAGTTTCAACTTTCCAATGGGTGCATATAAGACATTTTACTCATATTTTTCTTTGAGTGCCACTACGTGTAACAGAAGTTACATAAGCAACGCAATTTCGTTTCCTATTTTACTTCCTTTTACTTCTGAGTATTTTGTTGAGCCTTAAAGAGCAGTGAAATTAAACAATCATGTAATCTTTCATAAGGTCGTTAAATATGTCCAAATAAGAAAAATAAATTTAAATAAGGTTAAATTCTCCTCAAAGACTCAAAAACACGGGAGTTTAATCACTTACTGTAATTTACAAAAACTTCAACTGTCATTTAATCTGCCCTGAGTTCATTTATAATACCTCATATTGTACACAATAAACTGCAACAATAACTACACCTTTGTCTTATAATTTATTATTGAACCATGTATTGTAAACCGTAAAAAAACGATATGATTTTAAAATTTATTTCTCATTTTATTTGTTATTTAAGGCCGATTACGACCAACACTACATCTTAATGTAGACGAATTTTAATTTTGAAAAAAATGCAAATAAAGTTAAACCGGAGGTGTCCTCCAAAAGGTGGTGCAGTTTCTCAACTGCCATTTAAAGAACATCTTTTGGAACTGTCGTAACTTCCACTTGATTCCATTATCACGTTGACACTCCCTTAAAGTGAGGATATCAGGTTTGACAAAATTTTTTGAAATATCGAAAATCTGGTAAAATTTCAGGTTCGGGTGACATTTCATGAGATATTCATGACTTGTTTAACACCTTTATTCCGATTCTGTCGTTCGGTTCAACTAAAACAAATTTAAACGACATGGTGTTCCATTCCCCGTAAAGCGCATATTAAGCAACGGAACAAGATGAGCTCGTTTCGGAACCCGTCTACCGTTACAACAGTTTCTCACATCACGGAGGCATTTGAGCAATTCAAAATTCAGACAACGGCCTCAAACTTTTCAATTCCGTCATTTTCTCATTTTCCTTATTACATGATAATATATTTCCACTTTTAAACGTAGACAAACAGGGTGTTGATATTTTTATTACCACTTAATGGTTTAATAATATTGTGCTTCGAACTGTCTTCACCAGTTTCACACGGTATTTACCATTGGTGCATTGACCATCATCGCCTAAAACGGTTACTTTTCTCCTATGCATTTAGAAAATAATTACACCCGACGTTGTCCCAAGGCTTTAACCCCCCGAGAGAAACTTCGTAATAAGTGTTTACATGATTTTTTTGTATCAAAAATATCAAAAAGATGAACTGTTCCAAGATTTAACTTTACATTCATCACTAAAAGTACACTCATAATGCTACGCTTGCTAAGTAGTGTCGAAGGAGTAAAAGTCGATTGCGTACCAATCGGTTGCAACGGGTAATGAGATCAATGCCGGCAGATTAAAGTATCCGTTGCTTGCTTTGTTATAAAAATTATGAAAGGAAAGTTAAACAATTAGCTGCTCCATTTCCTCAGATGTCGTGAAATGTACTTATGCTTCATTAATAGAAATTTAATGTTCTTTTGACTGGTTTTATTTTTCACATAATCCGTTCTAGTCGGGAACAAAACTAACACTTTGTACACGAAATGGAATGTTACTTCTCTTATCCCATCAATATAAATTAGATTGAAGATCAACTTGGTCACTTCCAGAGTAGAAAAAAGCGGTTACAAATGGATCAAGGAATATCAGATTCTCAAGGATTCTTCTCGACTAATTAAAACGTCTTCTCTTTCCTAAGGTGAAACATTCTATGAGTGAATGTTGCACCGTCACGAACGAATAAGTTCGTTTTCCCTTTCGTTCACCTGGTTAATATAATAACAAGTTAAACTTGAGACCAAGAGAAAACCCGTATAGTGGGTTTAATGTGGAAAAATACGACCCAACAAAGAATTGCTTTCGACTTCCTAGTCAAATATATTTTACTGTGGCACTACCTGTCTAATTCTACAAAAAAAAGATAAAATAATTTTAATTTATAGAATTCATAGAAAAGATAAATAATTAACAGATAAAATAATTTTATGTACGAGCACTTGTACCATAAGTACAAATCAACTTTTGTGCTGAATGCTTCCGTATCTTTTTTGTATTTAGGAAAATTACATTTTCAAATAATAATGCACCACTTCAAACTACGACGCTGTATGTTAATCATAGACACATTTTAATAACCATGTTTTTTTATCGAAATGTTGAGGACTTGATAGTTGTTTTTTTTTACAAATTTCTCAAATCAAGTGGAAATCAAATAACTTTTTAATATATTTTAGGAAATTTTTCCTTTCAATAAAATATTCATGAAATGCTGCACTGTTAAAATTGCTATTATTATTATTATTATTATTATTATTTATTAATGTCAACAACTTTCTTGTACTGTAAATATCACACACTACGATGCAAAATACTGCGTTGACCTACCCAAGTCGTGTGAAATATTTCTCAAAATGTTATTTCCAACTTGTGCACTATTGTTTTATAGTTGAAATAATATAATTTATTGCGTGATATACTGATTTTAGTATAAAATCAGTGACGGTACTTCAAAAATTATCCAATTCGAGAAATATGTTGCCTGTTTGCAAAGCTATCAAACTAAATAAGGTAAAAATTTTTTTAAAGTCAAATGGAAATTAGGTAAACACATCACGGCAATTTATAATACAAGGACTATTTCCTATAATGCCGCTGCAAACGCTAATGTGGCAGGTGGTGATGGACAACACGTCGGCGTGACGAGTGTTAATGCCAGTAGCAAGTTCAATCGTGAATATTACCACCCACAAATTGAATTAATTTTATTATTTATTGACATAAAAAACAATTTATCAAAATAAAGTGGTTGCCCTCATGAGAGGGCAGACAAGTAGTAAAGGTGCCACTAAATAAAAAATTCGACGAGGAGAACTGTTAATCATTTCAACCTAATCTAATTAAATAAACTTTGTTTTTATTTATATATTATAGAGTTTTGAGCTACTTGCATAGGCCGTGATAAAATAAACTAATTTAATAACTGAAATACGTTGTCAATATTGGATGCCTGTGGAAGAAAGTACCAGCATTGATTGCAATAGTGTGAATTTGGTCTCGAAGTTGTCCTCCCAAAAATCACGACATTTTTAATTATTTAATTGTCAGTAACCTCGAATTGACTCTTTATCAGTATCATAACTTTTAACTAAACAATATACTGACAGTTTAGTGGTTCCCTCCCACGGGAAAGTTTTTATTTGCTCATGTAACTCCGTAATAGTCATCACAAGAAAAATATTATATTCCACGACCGGAAACTGATATATTATTTGTGATCGAATCATATTGAAAAAAAATCGTGATTCATCAGCCATAACTCAGATTGATTCTATCGAGCAGACGCCAGAATTGGTTTCTATTATTGTTTTCAAATTTTAATAAACAACATAACACAAACTGCAATGCGCAAATTTCGCCATTCACCAATTAACTTACTTAAACTGGAACAATTATTCGATTTGTCAAGCTATTCAAACATTAACGTGTGTTGTACGAAACGTTGTAACCCAACGTGCCCAAAACGAAAGTAATTCCTAAATCAATGCGCAAAATATGATAACATATGCGTGTGATAATAAAATTCTTACGAAGAACCACAAAGCCACAAGCAACGGAAATACGTTGTGACCTAACGAGTTCTCCTCTCCTTTTTTCAAATTCAGTTACTACAATCGAATGAATGACCGAAATTAAATTCAGCCTCCTTCTTTCATTGTTCTTGAAGTGGGTTTCAGAAAAAATACGGTTTACCTCACAGGTTAGAGGACAACATGGTACTTTACTGTCGTTGTACAACTCACCTCCGGTACCAGCTTCAATTATTGTTTCGCTTACTTTAAACGCGTCAAATCAGCTTATATTTTATTATGTTTTTCTTATCTCCAATGCTCTCCTAAAACTGTTTGGTGTCATCGCTATATTATTTTATACTTTCCGTTACTTCCGTTCAGTTTCTTGTAGTGCCTACCTCTGTGACATTGTCCGTGAGACCCTCACGGCGACGCAATAAATTTTCAATTATTAAACGAGACAATTATTAAACAGAGTTACGCAGTATCGAACTGAATTTTACATTGCACATTACTCCTGAAATTTTAGACATTTAAATTGTAGTGTTGCGTCAAATACTCTTCTGATTTTTTCATATTTTGTCATCCGCTTCGGAATCTTCCTTTTCGCGTGCGTACATCTAATTACGGTCATTTTTTACACTACCCGTTCATTAAAACGCGAAAAAAAATATGGTAAAACACCATTACAAGTCATCTGTGAAAATATTTCAAAAAATTTCAATTAAATTTAAATTTAATTTGACCGAATAAATAGCTAATTTCCTTTGTAGTCAACAAAATGGGTAACTTCCTCGGAACGCAACTCTAGAATTTGGTTCTACTTGACGTCTAATTTACAACAAACTTAATAGCTCGCTGGTCAATCTGTAAAATTATATATTTCGGTAACCCCTTCTGGGTAATCCCTCAAATTTTAGTCCAATACGGAACTGACAAGCTTGCAGACTCAAATTGACTAACACTCTCGATATTGCCGTGAAAGTTATAAAACCACTTAAGGACATAATTCAAAAAAATTTTATTAATTTCTTTACTATTTAGTTTAGCAATAAAGCGAGCACAAAACAACTCAATACAATACAGATTACGTATTTGTTAAATTTAGGTCACCTACAAAACATTAAAATTCGAAGTTTACCTTTATGATACAAATTGCGACTTACTTAACCTTAACTCACTTATACGTTTAGTCATGAAAATAGAAATATTTAGTTGAAAAAGTTGAAATAAACTGTTACAATTTGTTCCAGGGAATTAACGTCACTTTATCGAAACAAAACTCAAGTTCTTTTATCGTCATCCTCACTGTAAGAAACACATTTATATGATATAAATAATGCCATTAATATCATTAATGAAAGGTTAATAATTTGATTGATTTGTATTCGGTAAAAACGGGTTTGGTTCCCAATATTAAATCATTTTACAATTTCAATAATTTGTGTGAAGTTCTGTTCATACTTTTTCACAATTAAACGTACAAATTCTCGCTTGCTGTTTATACCGTGAACCACTAAGATTTAAATAAATCTCACTAATTCTCTTAAGTGATTAAACCTTACTATATGTTGTAATACCGTTTACTGTAATGGTATCATAATAAAAGAACGCATTTGTAAGCGCGGATACAGGAACACCTTTAAAACAAGGTAGAACTTTAGAGAAGCAGTTACATAAGCAACCGGTACATATCATCTACATGAATCATATTTATCTTCCTAATTACAAGCTCGGTTTTTGGATAAGCCGCATTACACTTTACATTATCATTTTTCTTAAGATAAGGAAATCATTTCATTTTCAAGTGTGTTATAAAAAGTAGTGAACCAATTCATTGCAATAGAACTTATCTACAGGTTTCTATCAATTCAATGCATCGTTCTTCACCTTTGTCAACGAAGCAATTATTTATTGCCGGAGCAAAGCCGACGTGGCGCAACGCAGAGGCGGAGATTGGATTGACCAATTCGACTCGATCCGGGACGGGGCATTCGAGGGAAAAAAACGCAAAAAAGTGAACTAACAAAGTTTTACAATAAAACCTGTACAGGTGGCGACTCAGAGTGCACTCGTATTTGACTTTTAATTGCGAACCAACATGGTTCAGAGACCTCAAATGGTACATTCACGACATCCACGGCGTGCCTCAATTAAACGCAAAACTAAATTAAGATGAATAGTTGGGTCAGGGGAACTGACGTTTAAAAGGACGATTGAGTAACGGACCTTTGACTCAAGTTTACCAAAGGTTAAAAAGTCACTCATTACATCGTTGCACCGGTTTTACACCTTTCGAGTTATTGACTTTGAGAGCGTCTGCGTTACAGGAGACTAGACCAGCCAATCCTGTCCTACTGCAATGCTCGTTACGAGATCCTTAACCAAATGAAAGGGCCAGAAAAATTTACCTCATTAACTATGCAATGCTACTTTTATCGCAACTCAAACCTCAAATAATTCGTTTGAATGAGAAAAAAACATTGGAAACAATTAGTGTCCTCGTCCATCGGTCGGTTAAACATTTTCACTAATAGGAGACATTAAATGGTGTGCCTGCAAAATTTGTAGTAACTACATAAGCCGTTTGTGTATTAAAAACTTTTATTACAATTTTACACCTTAGAATTTTATGTACTGCATTTTTATGTGACGGATTGTAATGTAATTTGTTGAGAAAATAGCTCCATTTAAAATTTCTGCCAAGGAAATAAATGACAAACGTTCACCTTGTAAATACTAGAAAATTTACAACAAATGAAATTCCTACAATGAAAGTAAAACTGAAACCGATGATAAAACTCATTCGAACGTAGACTCGATTATTACTGTCAAACAAACATGCTCAGGTTTTGTGCAAATTGTACAATGAATAACTAACGAAATGGAGAAATTTAATTTTCTATTTGGCCTGCAATTTTTCACCACCAATACAAAAGTAAAAGTATTCTATTATCACTCTTGCATTTTTCCGCACCGATGATTAAATCACATGGTGCTTTCATTCAATGTGTACCCGTCACGGTTCTCCCTTACATTTCGCGGAAAAACTTTGATGTACTCCTATGCTCTACGAGGTTTTTAAAGAAACAATATCTTGTGCAACTTATCAATTAATTTAAAATGCCGTAGTACTCAAAGTATGAAATGAATGAATGGTCATCGTCGGACATTTTTCCAGTGCATCAAAAACGCATTACATCATTCGGGTATTAATAATTCAAACCACAAAGGAATTGACACCAACCAACGACACCGTACAAGTATTAGTACAGAATATTCGAATATTCACCATATTTAAAATTTATTTGTAACGTTATCATAATTGATGCATAAAATCAAATTACAAAAAACCAAAAGTTTGTCAATACTTAAGTGTATGTTACTTAATTGTATTATTCCAGCTACATATCGAACAAATAGATACTTGCACTATTAGGAGGAACTAATAGTCAAAGCATTGCCGCATTAATTGTGATAAATTAATATAGTTTCACCGGTATGCGATCACAGTGTTTAATTGATACATAACTATCGTGCCCTGATTAACACGGCTGTGTTTCAAAAGTAGAAGCACTGCATTCGCGTCAGCCCGATGCCGTCCGGAATTCAAGTGGAGTTACGCAAAAAGACAGCAAATTATGCGTGCGGGTGTTTCTACATATACTTAACTGTCCAGTTTTGAGATTCTGTTGGCCTACATAACTTATCAACGGATTTGATTAATTGCGAAAACTCGAACTCGAAAACTGGCTCATCAAGAGATTCGATTTAGCAGGGATATTTCGGCGCCCGACCTTGTAACTACTTCTTTCACTTAATTGACTGTTAGCTGTCTCGCCTGCGTCTGTCCTTTGGCCAATGTTTGGAGCTGTTTATTTACGTAAAGCACAGAGATCAAGGGCTTAAAATTTGAGTGAAATGTTTGATTTTTAATAAGAACAATGCGGGTAACAATAGAAACATTCATTGCGGTACGGATTAACAGCTTTTTTTTAGGGAATGTTACCTTCATGCGAAAAAAATACGTGAGATTAAACTTTGAGTAATTAAAATCGCCATAAAAAAAATTCTAGTGTGTATGGAACGTAAAAAAGAAATAATAAATTATGCTAAAACTTTCAGGCCTTGATTTTCATTGTTGACCAAAGTCCAAGTAGTTGCATAATTAAATGGTAAAACATTACTACATTGTCAAGAATATCGAATACCGAAAACTGATATTGAGCAATACTTTATACTACTCTTGGAATATAACGCCGAAGTCTGTGATGTAATACATAAATAATAAAATATTTGAAACTGATAATTTTAAAAATTAAAAATGAACGGTTACTTAACTGAAACAACTATTTTGTACTACAGTTGGGCAAATATTTATTTAAATTCTCATTTTAATATTAAATGAGAATCAACAGTTTTCTCAGAAAAGGAACATAGCCTTAGTGAAAAAACTACAAAAAAAATAATTCGAACGGTTATCTTTGTCAAGACTTAAAAATGTAGTTTAGACGTTTTGGTTTCAGTACACAATAATGAGTTTACCATATTTACGCAATGTATTTAACTACTTGTAGTTATTACATAGAAAATTTTTCCTGTATTTAGTGACCTTTACAAAGATGCAATCTAGAGGTAGAAAACACGGGTTAGTTTTAAGAACTTTAAAAAAAAATTTTATGCTGGCGTACACTTTTATACTTTATATGTATATCTAACAAAGGCGTATTCAACATTTTTCACTTTAGTAACTTGGGCCTTGGGCCTTACCCGAGCATTTTTTTGGTTAATTTCAACTATTAACCGTATAATGAAACCGAGGTATTGTTTTGTTTATTCAAGTATAGTGTTTATTCATGTTTATAGTACGCTGCCGTATACTGAAAGACAAATTGGTAACTTTTCAAAGATCCTACCGTCTGCACAACCACTGGCTTTTATACAGACGGTCTAATCCTACCACAATTTTCAGTAGTCCAAGGAAATACGGTCACCTTCCTTTCCCGTTTCGTATTCCTGAATTATTTGCACACTCTAAAACTTTTCTTATAATTCCATGTGACCCCTAAGCTGGAACCGCAGGTTTTTGTAATTACCATTTCAGTAGTTGGTGTTGCAATAGATCGCTAGAAAACTTACATTTCCGAAGGGCGTTGATCTTGGCGATTGCAGAATGAAAATGAATTTCGTTAGTTTTAACCAATATATAAGTGGACCACATACAAGTGTCACGAAAAATAGATGAATACTGATAAATGAGTACGAACTGGAGAAATAAAACCGCAAATTGAAAAAGCAATCTTCTAGTTTAAAGTACCAAATGAAAACCAGGAAAGAAAGTCATGACGAATATAGTCATTAAATTTGAGACACTTTTAGGTCGCTCTATTAGCTTTTTTAGCTAAGTGAATTATCCAGCATATATCATATACCCTTCCGTAGGAATTTTGTCCAAAAGATTATACTGCATTCTTTACAAATGGAAACAAATTAATGATTCCCTTTATTTTTTCACTAATAGGACCAATACGCTGAAAATCAATTCAGTGACTGGCAGTCGACTAGATCTGCAGGAGCAGTGAGAAGTAAGCCATCAAGCAGAAATGACGAAGCTAGTCGTTACGAAGTATCCACCAATTCTAGTCCAAATTTAACTCATCGGGGTAGACAGCGAATTCGAGGACGAAACGTTCCAGATGCCTTTCCTACTAGATACAACAATGTTGTACAAGGAAATGAAGCTTCCACTGTTCAGTTGTCAAGCCCACAAACAGGGCAGACGGGAAGAAATGAATACAATAGGGGTACAAGACAAAGAAATCACTTCAAGCAGACGTGGATTATAAAAGATCAACCGGAAAGAACGACAGTCCCAGAAATTTCCGGTGACACCTACAATAACACAGATGCGGATAAACTGAATCAAAATGATAGGTCACGTGCTGGAGTGCAAAACATTAACAGGCGAAACGGAGTTGAATTTCAATTTAGAAGGACACAAAGACAAAGAAGTGGAAATGAAGGAGAGCAAAATATTAATGTTGCTACTGAAGTTAGTCCCACTTATTCAATTCCTCCAAGGTCTGTTAGCTCTCATAAAGGAAGACAATCTTACACGCAAAACGAGACTAATATTTTGGCCAACACACGGACTCAGACAAGAAGGAGACCAATAGCGTCAAGATATACAACATTACCGGCTGAACCTCCAACTTCGATTTTAACAGAAAGAAGTGATTCCGGGTTCAATGTGCAACAAGACCAATTAAACCTAGCACCGCAAAAAGTCAGAGGTGATGCTACGTATACCAGAGACATACAGCAAGTACCATTTAGTGAAAGTAATGGTTTTGTAGTTCAGCAACAACAGCAGCAACTATTAATAGATCAAAATCCACCTCAAAGTATTGTAAACAACGAAATACAGTATCAAAATTTCAATGCTGGGATTTCATCACAATTCCAACCAACAGAACGTGGTCCCGACACGTTCATTCAATACAATACAGTAACAGGGGCACCACAGTTTTCTGAAACAACCCCGCAGGCATATCGAGGAAGGCACCGCAATCAATTCTATTCAACCCCTAATGACTCTTTAGCGAAAAAGGAAGCAGAGAAAAACAATGGACCGTACCCTACGGAAACTATCAAACACTACAGAAATCGTCAAATCGCTTCACGGTCCGAGAGTAAAAATAATCAAGAGTCATCTCCTCAATTTATTTACGCGGAATCGCAAAAACCAAGAAATAATTTTAGAAGAGGAAGTAAGCCAGCACAATCAATACAATCCAATCTTCAGACGGACAACAATATAGAGAAAACCAACTCTCAGGTATTTCAGCCGGTTCAGTCGATTCAGAATGTTGAGTTAGGAAGGCAACGAAGGAGACAAAGTCTACCGAGAATAAACCAAAGAACGGGAGTGTACACGGTTCTCCCATCGAATGCCGAATTACCTCAAGAACCGAAAGAATACACTACGGCAAGTTCACCCCAATTTACATCAAGATATCGCACAGAAAACGTTCCTGAAAGGCAAAATGTGTACAGAACTAGGTCCAGAGGAAATGATAACAAGCAATCTCGGCCTCAACAGTACCTCGAAACAAAAGAACCGGATATTGTTGCTGAAGTAACAACAACGGCTTCCTCTATTTCAGTAAAACACACGACTCAGACTTCAATAAAGGCTCCCGTCCGACAAGTGAGACCGATCACAAGAGTGACCAAGAAACCTCCTCAACCCAGTGCAAATGAAGACATCGATGTGACCGCTAACTACCCGAAAGAGTTCATAGAAAATATAAAAACGTCCAAGAACTATATCCCAACTCCAAAGTACGAAGTTAAAAACACTTACATTACAAGCATCGTCGATCCTATTACAGCTGCAGCTAGCAGTGCTAGCAAAATTAAGCGCAAACCATTCATTGTCACTGCAGTACCCCCGACGACCGAAAAGTCAGAGGGAACAGAAAAGAATACAGTAACTACGACAACTCCCAAAGCGAGATATAGCCAATCGTTCTACCGAAAATTATCAGGGAAAGCGTCCTACAGTTCCCAAATAAGAACAACTCAACCTACCCACAAGATAGGAAATGTTCCGACAAATAGGTCCGCTGGAATCACATCTTTAGCCGGAAGGACTACAACAAGCACCACATCACATGTCACTGCGGAGGAAGATGCAGCACCAACGGAACGAACGGAGGCAAGACGAAAATTCGTGCCAAAAAATAAGGTTTCTCTAGAGGAAAGAAAACATAGGATAGCCCTACTGAAAGAAAAGCTTCGTCAAAACGCGACTTTAGCCGAAAAGAAGAATTTGAAGGAATCTCTCGTTGTGCAAGCCAACACACACCCTGGCAGTAGAGAGGACACATCTCACGTAGCTATGCTGGTGGCAGCAACCAAACAAAACACGGAGCCCAGAGCTGAGGCACTTCTCAGCCCGAGAGAAGAATCGAACATTGGTGGTTTGAATTCTCCTTACATACGCAAGACCAAATCAGACTTGACCACATTGGGCTCGGAGGATAGCGTTCATGTAGTTTACGTTACTAACACTTCAGCGCAAGATACCGCAACCGCTGAGTCTTTTCAGGTGACCACCACGACTGCTCCGGCCACCGACGGTGATGTGAGTGCAACGACAGCAGCCGATTTTTCGGTATTGGTAAGTACTAAAGTATACTACCACTACAAATAATACGTAACCTCAACTAACTAACAAGAAATTGGGAACTTTGTCTAGAACGTAACGTTGTTCCCATCAACACGGCACAGATTTTCCGCACGGATTAATTCCACGGCTAACATAACCTTACCTCCGGATGTCGAACTCGTCACTTTGGCACCAACCCCTGCCCCAGAAACCCTTGAAAATACTGCAACGCAGGTAAGTGATTATAACACCGTCAATGTAATTTTAACAATCATTTCAAAACTTCATTTTGGTAGTTGAATTAGTATACGTTTGCCTTTAAGGTTGAGCCTTTAAAGCCTTTGAAGTAGTTTTTCTTAGCATAAGTAGATTTTGTACTCTACTGTATTTCGAATTGGGTTATCTGTACAATATGAGTGTTAAGCCGTGCTGCTAAAACACTTCCGGGAATTGTTAACTAACTTTAACCAAATATCTTCGTCATTTTATTACCCTACTGACCAAGCGTGTTTTTGCAGGACTCCCCGATTGTTCTATCCGTGCAGAGCTTATTTAATACTTCCTTAAATGCTTCTGCTGGTAATTCAAATCCACCCGGAATTTCTGTCACAAGCCTTTTCGGTCCGAGCACTCAGTCTTTGCCTAGCACCACAACAACACCTAAGAGCTCGCCTACACGAGGCACCACGGCACGTTCGGCGACATCCAAGAAAAAAGCATCGGGTCGTAATAATAAAAAGAAAACAGTGTCGGGGAATCGAAGAGCCCCGGGCCGCGGAAGTGGCTCGAGGAATCGAAACCCAACGACAACGGTAAGAACCCCTGATAACGAAAGAAATCCTAGTAACAACTCCTCCGCTGTACAGGTCCCGTCCCTGGCCTTTTCAGACATTGAGAGTATCATTAACGAAACAATGGAAGTTGTAAATAGTAATCCAATATCAAGTCCACAGTCCGGAATGGTGCCACGTTCCGAACTAGAGGCTCTAACACCGGAAACAATATCAACTGGAAATCTCAGGGCTGAAACTACTTCTCCAGCAACCACTAATAATTCAACAGATAACCCTACTAACAGTACAGGGGTCCCTGACACATCGGATATTAAATGTAAGGGTGAGAGTTGCCAAAATGCAAATTCTCAATCCCTACGAATCAATAGCAATACCGAATCCTTCGCCAGGCAATCGGGTACCACCAAGTCTCCTGAAACCCTTAGAAAATTATTCGTTTATGGAATTTTTCCAAATAACACGGTTCAAAGAAAACCTATAGACCTTGTCAACTCATCCGTTGCTGTTAACGGATCTGAAAGATTGACAGTGAGCACAACAACTCAAAGCATCGCTGATTACGACGTGTTCGGTATATATCCCAATAACAGCGTTGTACGAAGGCGTGGTTGGAAAACCTTTGATCATGAGAGATACCAAAGTCCTTATGTAATTTTCGGTATCTACCCGAACAACACAATAGTGAAGAAATTCCCGAACGGAACCACCATCAAGGATGAGTTTATGGTGTCGGATAACGAAATAAGAAACATGGTTGCCAGTGAGAAGAGCCGAGGGTGTGCCTGCGCCACGTCAACGACTGCCAGACCATCAGCGGCTCTCAACGCAACCGAAAACAGTGAGACAACAACTGCAACCGAATCTGACGTTGACGACACAACAGACGAGCCAGAATCGAGTGCCAAGGATGACGCTGAAAGCGTTGATTTTGATAGCGTCAACTTTGACAATGAGGAAGCTCGTGATACGGATGCATCAGGAACGGAGGATCCTGAAAACGCTACAGAGTCGACAAATGAAGGAGACGAACAAGATGATGTGGACGAAGACGAAAACGAAGATGAAGTAACAACATCACCAACAAATACAGATCAAAATGAACGGTCTACAACAGTACAACCAAGTGAGAATTTAACTAAAGGTTTGCTGGAGGCTGAGGAAGCTGATGATACATCAACTCCAAGGATTTTCATAGATTCTAATATCATTCAAGATGGAGGTAGAGGACTGCAAGAAGCAGAAGAGGTTGATAGAATAAATCTATCAACAACACAAAGAAGCGAAGAGGAATTACAAGATTTGATAAATGAAGGCAAAGGAAAAACGGTAGGAATAGTGGACAGCACCGAGTCAATAAGGCTCAGTACTGACGCTCTAACAGGCAAAGGATTGACAGATCTAAATGATCATACCGAACACACAACAGTAGGTAACAATGGCTGGACATACATCCGACCAGTGGAATATTCTGAAGCCCCATATTATCAAAGTACTGAAAAGTTTGACTTGTACAACAGATTATCAACACCTTTCCCGATATTAAAAACAACACATAGAAACGAAGGCACCACCCGAAGAGTATCATTCCTCGACGCTCTTTTGGGTAATCTACTGAACGTGTCAAAACGTCTGGGTATCAGTACCCTGACACCCCAAGCGGAAAGTCGAACCGAAAGTATTTTGCCATTCTCGTATCAGGTCCCAACCAGAAAAGTTATTACTCAAGAAATTGCAAGGGATACCGCTCTAAACACAATATCAACAACAACGCAAAGACCAAGTACCACGGAGGAAGGTTTATCCATCGATCTCGGTTTCGGTTTAGAAAGTACAGAACCGACAACCGAAGAAAATACAGAACGTACCCTACCTGTCACCACTACTCCTTCCTTACTACCAACTACAAGTACGAAGGTTGAAAAAATACTCAAAGAAGATTTGAATGAAGTCGAAGCCCTCCGGGAATTATCATCGAGCAAAACAAACGAACCGAAGAGTCAATCCGCGCAATCTTTGGATGAAAGCACTCAACCGACTGAAAGTGAACAATATGGCGAAATATCAACAACGACAGAATCAACATTGGGAATCATTCAACGTAATGGTCCGTCATCAGGGGGAGAACACGTCGAAACCGTGCAGGTGTCGCCTGGGTACAGGTATGAAACGCCAACACCGAGACGACTAGGTGCCAGCGGAATATATTCGATTGGTTTTGATGAAAACGACCTCGTCACTCAAAGTCCTCTGGACAGATATCAGTTTGACTACTCGACGACGCCATTTTACCATGAAAGCAACACTCTTCGACCTGATTTGAGAGGTGTAACCGACACACCAGATTCGTTCTCTAACCTACGTAACCTGGTCAGCTGGTCCACAGGTCAATCTTTGCTGAACGGCGAAGGGACCGAGGCTGCACGTCACTTCACCTACTACCCAACAACAGACAATTACGTTGGCGAAACGACGACAGCATCCAACGAACTTTTAAACGCTTTGTACCCACTGAGCGTTGACTTTATACAGTCTGCAGGAAATAACATCAAAAAGAGACAACGGGTAACTTGGTTAACTTGTTTCCATTTGGTTTCTCACGACGAATGGATCGTTTTCCCTTGCCAATACAACAAAAAACTCGAAGATTCCATACCCTCGTGCCCCTGCTTGTACAGTCTCGTAAAAACTTTTTTCTGCATGTTCTCTTGGTTCTTTTATTGCTTTCTGACTCTGTGTGACATTTCAATTTTCCGCAAAACTACTCAACTGTATAAAAAACGCTACTGTACTTTACTCTTTATATATATATTTTTTCAAGACTCACAAGATACTTTACTATAACTTTTTTCTCTCTTTGGGCCTACTTATTTCTCTGCCAGTTTCGCTGTATACTCTAGGCACGAACTACTAGTAACGACTACTAATTATAACCATGTTAACGAGTGACTTGTATCTTAGTTGACAGCGTAAGAAAATCAATTGGGTTTTGTGTAATTTACAGAAATCAACGAAAGAATCGGATGAACCGTCAAGTCTGACCAACATAGCTTACCGTGCACTGGTGAGTTTATTAGTTAGTATAGGTAGTTAGTTGTTAAGAGCTACGACTTAAATCAGGTGATTAATCTTAGTTTAAGCAAACGGTCATCCGCACATTGTCTGTACACCGCAAATGAACTATTTTCAGCAAATCTAGCCTTTACTGTGTGTACACCTCAATATTGCTATTTATGTATGAACATTTATTGAACTATTCAGTTACGTGGATAGTGATGACGGCAAAGAGTAAACTTTGTAAAGAGAGATGCTCAAACTGTAAGAATTCTAATTAGAACAAAGTTCTTAGCTCGTGATTCATTCAAAACTTTCTCTAGTTTTTACAATCTGGAGCAACATATTTAATCCGTAAAATTAATTTAATTGATAAATTGTACAATTACCTAAGTTGTCCAGTGACAAAGCAATTAATTAATTATTAATAATGCATCGCATTGAAAGATCTATTTTGGTCTGAACTCATCTAAGGTACCTGTTGTGTCCGTTTAATTGTGCTTTTAGTACAGATTAAATTATGTTATTAATCTAATTGCTATTATTATTAAACCGGTAGAATATGTAGAAGGAAGAGAAGCAATTAACTAGTCAACAAATAGGTGTAGTAGATGTAGTTGAAAAAGTAGATGTATGAAGTATATTAACTGTTGAAACAACCCAATTTTTTAGAGTTCATCAGACGGGGTTCTCCCCAATGTCACGACGAAGCCGAGGACAAAAACGACAAAATATCCTTACGGTTCAAACACAAAAGGTAAAAGAATTAAAAACCTTTCGAGAACGAGCGTTATGGCATACAAAAATCTGACAGAAGTTACTTCTACGCCACTACCCGAGAGCATTTACATAGTGACACCGGTCCCCAAGACAAACGACAACGACAATCAGGACGACTCGAAACGAGGAAAGGTTAAATTCGTTACCCTGACGCCTGGGTTCGTGGTAACTACAAACCTACAGCAGGTAGACAATGAAATTCAGACCTTATCCTCACAACACGTTCAGAAAGTAACAAAAGCTCCGGCGAACATTCCTGATAATTTCTTGTCGACCGTGGTGAGTACATCCAAAAGCGTATCCGTTCGTCTGCCGAGCTTTTGCAATTTTTGTCGACTCTATGACGAAGAGAGCAGACAGTAAAAATGGGGATGGGGGTGATTTCAGGTTGGCGAAATTGAAGAGAAAGCATCTTCACCTATTCCCGAAATACTCAAGAATGTAGGAAATGAACTTCAGGGAGATGGGTTGAGCGTCAACCTGGCCAAGAGGGTGAGATACCTTAAAACGAGGCACTCCTTTGCGAAAATATGAACGATTCTTAAGTGATTGTTTTATTGACAGATCATAACCCTGGCTCTGGAGAAAGCTGCAACGAGTACGACCACTCAGATGACGCCACAACTGAAATCGACCACTGTTTTACCTTACGTTTTTGACTTTACAACTCCTTCGCCTACTTTTGCTCCCGCTGTCACAACACTGAAACCCACAACGAGTACGAATAAAGCACCGGTGAAAAAGCCCAAGTCTACCACCAAAAAACCTGTTGTGACGGAAAAACCGAAACTTACAACGGTCGTAACATACGACAAGGCCGAGACTATTTTCCCATCTTCCACGGTAGCATCTCCAACTGAACTAGCACCTGTTGTACTGGCACCGAAAAGGCAGACGGTCGAACATATTGATTTGACAAAACTTCTAAACGCCGACGATAGCATCGCCAGCGTATCCGAAGTATCCATCACAGGATCCACCAAAGGGACCACTAAAATTCCTCCTGGTCTGGATCCGGTGCAGGAACCTTTTGACAAATCAGCGCCGACTAAGACTCCAAGCAGTCAGAAGGTAAATTTTAATAACAACGGCAGATTACGAGTGATATTTACATGTATGACTGAAACGTTTACTCGTTGCAGGTAACTGAAGACCTGAATGCACTTTTGTCGGGCTTATGGGAAGAATCAGCCACTTCTACAACATCCAGATCAACCCCACTTCCTAAACCGAAACCAACCATTTCGACATTGGACGTCAACTTGTCCATTCCTAAAACTAAAAAGACAAAGAATGAGAAACCATCTGTACCAAAGAAAGCTTCGGATTCACTAAGTGAAAGCGATCTGAAGCTTTTAGAAAGCATTTTGAAACAACAAGGTGCTGATAATGGAGCTCAAGATCTTGAGCAGATCATTCAAAACCAAATTAGATTAGCCGTAAGTACAAGTGACATACAAATAACATATCCATGCAATGTTAGGCTGAAGTATTTCGCTTCATTGCATGGATCCAGTTTTTGTTCGTTCTTTTTCGTCACTGTGTTCAATAATAATTAATATAAATTTTGTAAATCCGATTTACTACTTGCAAGGTTTTAAAGAAATGTCTCAGCCGCCTCTAACCTACATTAAGAGCGGCATAGAAGCAATTTAGACAACGCGTAGGTGGCAGAAATGACAGTTTGATGTTTATCGTGGTGCATAAACTAACAAACTAAACGTAGTACTTCCGCCCAATTTGTCCATTTGATGGTCAATAACTGGTGTTTATGGTCATCTTTCCGTGTATCTCCTTCGAGTCACTTTTCTATACGTTAATTAAATAAAATTGAGGTCAGTGGTGGTAATCACTGTCAAAAAAGCTTTTTAACATTTTAAACTGCTGAGTTCATTTTTTGCAAGAAGTATAGTAAAACGTACCATCTCCCTCTAAATTTGAACGCAAGTGTGATTAACAAAAACAAATAAATTCGTGACATATTGAAAATAGATGTCCTGGATTTTCTTGGTTCCAGCGTTATGGAATTCCCCGTCTTCGCTCAGGCGAGTCATCAATTTTCCCTGTTTTTCACCCTTTTCGCTGAATTTCTGGCAATACGAAGCAAGTCATTCTGCTTTCCTTTCTTTTAACCACAGGGTCCTTACATTAAATTCATCGTCCTAGAGAAACGAAACCTAATCCCTACCCTAACCTAATATCTATGCGATCGCTATGTTTAGATTGTTTACCAAATAAGTAATATATATAATTGACCGCGCCCTCACCATGAACATACTTTATTATTAAAGGAGGAGGTTCGAAAAGCCAGCAGAAACCTGAAGAAGAAGCAGAAAACTACAACAACGACTACGCCAAAACCAGTGACCGGAGGATTAGGCTTTCTCCTCAGCCTCTTTGGTGGAAACGCAAAACTTAGTAGTCCTCCGGTTAGTTTCTATGGAGCACAGCCCATTAATCAAAGACATTTTTGTTTGCTAAACAAAAAAAAATTTTTTTAACATTTTATTGGTTTGATTTTAGGAGTCGAAAACGAAAAAGCCGTCAAACCAATTATCACAATTAAACGTAAACACACCAGATCCATTCAACGAATTGGTATGTGTAAATTTTACCGAACACCCAGACTAACTCAATATATATGGGAATAAATCCCAAGATAATTTATAATCCTATGAGTTTGTGGTGATTATACGTATGATTTACCAGTACACACTGACATTTGTGCACCTAAATGCAAATGTACACGTTTTAGAAAACATACTCTGTAATCAATCATAGTCGGCATAATCTGCGATAATATCTCACTTAACTTTTTTTTGGGATACGGATGTTCGTATATATAATTGAGTATCTTAACAAATAAGTTGTATAACTCAACATTTTATTTGTATATGATTATAGATATGTAACTGTCACTTGGATAAGTACCAATTGATAAGTAATCATTTGTTTGATAGTTTTAAGGCATTCTGTAGGAGAATAAAAATTTAACCGATGATGGCGCGACTATTAAATGACGGATTCATCATTTATAAATATACGAATTTTAATAAAACCGTATTTACAATTTCAGGACGAAGGCTTTGCCACGGGAGACAGGACCGCCAGAGGTGAATTGGTCTCAGCAGCCATTGACGTGACAAAAGCTGTATCAAAATTCATGGGCACAGTTTTAACAGTGAGATCATTAGATTACTAACTCATAATAACTATTATTAATAAGCCGGAATATAAAAAAGCAACCTTAAAATCAATTCTCTTAACTTTCAGAATGCTGCTCAATCATTCCAAAACTTCATCCGTTCTTTCAGAAGCTAGTTAACGCAAGCAAAAATATGAGAAATATTTTCAATGCGACTGCTCAGTTTCATCAGCAAATTGGAGACTACACTAGTGCTCAATTTTAATTTCTCTACGGTTCACTTTACAAAAAAAATGATTTCCTAGTATAAATACCGACGAATATACGCTAACCCCGAATTGTAGGGCTTAAAACACATATTTTCTGTTTTCCTTTCAAGTTAGGAAAGCAAAACAGTGCCCTGTAATAAGCTTTTAGAGGATTTTATTCCCATGGTACTTTTAGGGTTACATTCCTACAGATATCTTTTTAATTATTGATGCGTGTTGCATTCACTTGAAAATGAATGCGGCGCTAGCTCATTAAATAAATGCCTAGGTTAATTATTATTATTATTTGTGAATAAATATTAAAATATAATTTAAATTTTTTGTTGAATTAAATTAAATTGTTTACTACGAATAGTAAATTCTTCTTTGGCCATTATTCCTTGCACGCGATGCATTGCATCATTTCAAATTGTACTGCACCGGTAATCAGAATCAAAAGCAAACAATGTTTTGGAAACATGGTAAAAGGACAAACCAAATTGGAAGCATATAAATAGCTTTAGGTGCTTTAAGAAAACAAGGGTGTTTTAAATCTACCTATGAAACAATACCCAAACATCCACTTCAACTTACACCCTCTCCACGGACAATACTTTTAATAAATTTCTGCTGACAGCGTAATTCATTTATAATGTATAATATAATTAATAATATACTCTTTATCTTACTTTTATTGTTCTCCAAACAATAAATGTAAACGTAATTACTAAATGGGATCCAATCAATGAAATACGGAAAACCACTATTCACCTAAACTCATCTATTTAACAGGATTTCTCTGTACCTGCCAATTTAAAAATTTTTAATTTATTTAAAAAATTTAAAATAAATTTAATTCATTTTAGAATTTAAAAATAAATAATTATTAAACTACTTTAATGATACTTTTACAAAACCTCATATTTTATATGTGGTGAGTACAGAAAAAAAGAACTGAGAATAAGGAATTGCAAAATGCCGGAATATACCGGTGGAAATATACCTAGACGAAATCATTTTCGTAAGTAAATCGTTCAAGTTCTCTTGCACTTTGACTACTCTTTTTTATGGATTTTTATTTTGACGTATTCTTATTCTAAGTCCTAAAGGCAGTGTAATCGTTCGCCTCTTACTCACATTACAAACCTCACCTAGTAGTGACCATCTGTATTATTCAGCAGCTAACAGATTGCTTACGGTTTTGTACTGCTGAAGAAATTTATAAATCCAATATTTTTTGTAGTCTCAGTTCAAGTTGGAATGATGCGAACTTCGCCTTTAAGAATATAATTGGGCTTCAAGCGTAATCGGTTTTGGTCCGAAACGTATCAAGTCGTATGCGAACTAACTTGTTTTTTCGAATACTAAATAGTTTTTTCGAAAACAAATAATAATAATTTTACACAGTTTATTTCAAAATAGGGTTTTCATCTGGGTGATCAGCATATCTGACTTTTACATATTTGAAAACTATTTACCGTCTGTTAAATTCAGACTCAACCAGCAATGAGAAAACACGAGACACTAATCTTATTATTTTGCAGTTATTTTCGGCTGCCATTGCCAAACCTGCTCAGCCCCCTGTCAATTTGGTCCTTCTTAGTGAAATAAAAAAAGTCCTGTATAAGAACGAATTTCTTTAACCTATTCTTGTCCCTGGAACAGCTTTTCCAATACCCCGAGCTTGAGTATTTTCCCTAGTTTAAGGAAATTTACATTCGTTTACTCCCGGCAATCGTATCAAAGCACATGAACCGATAATATGTGATTAAGTCAAGGCAAGTGGTCAAAAAGCACGAGGTGACGATATACAAAATGACAAGTACTACTACGTCCGCCCTGATAGTTTTTTCGTGCAATTATTTATTTAAGCATTCACATGCACGATTCATCAAAACGGTGATGCTGATAAGTGATAGGTACTTCTCAGGTAAGTAACTTTTTAAACTTACAACGATTTGATTCGAAGCCGTCTGAATCATTAATGACGTTTCTTCTAGTAAGAAGCCTAAAAAGTCATTCTTAGGCCCTGACACTAGTTCTCAATAGTGGCGAGAAAGTCGATTTGTGAGGACTGGGCCGCTGAACGGTTCTCTGTTACTTTTTTCTCCAGTTGGTATTACAACGAGGTTCACGGTGTTTAGTTATCCGAATATTACCTACACGTATTTACCTATTACCGGAGTTTTTTTTCGCGAGTACAGTGATTGTGGAATAAAATGTGACAAAAACAAAATCGCAGTAAAAGCACAGAATAATATTTTGGGGTCCGTTGCAAGTGGACATAATAAACTAATATCCAAATACTCGTTTGTTTGGTTAATAACGTTACTTATTATCTTTTTTCCTCATTCGTAACACGGTTGCATCGATTCGTTTTACTTTTGTGTTTAGTATTTCATTCTACGCTTATTCTGGAATTCAACCGCTGAGGAACAAACACGGCACAGAAAATGAGCACGGCCGTGAGAAGCAATTTTTTCAGAGAAACGGTAAGATTCCTAGTAATTAAAGCTGTTACTAACGTGCCCTACTGTTTATTTCCATACATTAAGCCTTTGTCAGTACCTTGAAATGTACTGGAAAAATCAGTGCTTCCGTTGTACAGTAAGGTGCTTATTGTGATGCAAGCGATAAAATTGAATACCTGTGCTCTACATAAAATGTTACTCACTACTTATTTTTTATTATTAATATTTATGTATTTTTATAATTACCCAACATTTAGACTTTCCAACCGGCCGTAACACCCGTATTTAAGCAGTATGTACAGTAATATATGCCGGAGATTCAAATTTTGCTTGGAGAGTAATTGAAGGCCTGATAAATTCTTTGAATTAAAAAGATTTGGAATAAAATTCATTAGGATTGCACAATTATTCATTTCAGCCGTGTTCGAAACCGTTAATAAGAGCCGACATTCTTACGGTTCGTGAAGAGAACTGTAAAAAATGTTAAATTTGGATATGACAACCACGAGAAGTTCAGCGTTATAAGCAGTAAATTTATTTTTCAAACCATATGGTTTACACTTACTTTACGGGGGGTTTAATAAAATTACATATCATTAATCGATATCTATATATAATGGTTTTGTAACCTACTTGTATGTGAACTGTACATCTAGCTTATGAGTTGTATTATTTATGTATACACATGCATCTATAACATAAATTTATGACTTCCAACAAATATATTCTCAATTTTTTTTAAATTGACACAAAATATCACATTGTTTTGCGCTGTCTTTAGTACACCAACATATCAATGTGTCATACACCATAACAGACCTACGAATACAAAAGGCGCTAAATAATCTTAATTAAGCACATTATAACTTGCATTACGTAATATATAAAACTACAAATGACCAACCCCAGTTGTATATTCTCTAATTTAAGTCAATGGTTCACAGGTTTGTTGTTTACTGACCCAGTTTGACCATCTGATCTACGACACGCGACAAGTTTCTCAAATAATCCAATACATAAAAGAGGCGACTAAAAATTTAATAACGGTACAAATAAATTAACATTCTGAAAAAATATTTCTTAAGTACATGAAATAAATAACTGATTGATCAGACATTAAAATAAATCAATTTATATATAGCAACAATATATAAAACCGAAAAGATATTTATAGATATAAGGAAGTCAAAAAAACAATTTTATTTACCTCCGGGTCTCAAAAGAAACACCACATACAGGCCCGAAACACATAACAAATAACGTCCCCAGTGGGTGGCCACTTAGAGCCGGAGAAAGACCAGGAATTGAATAGGAGAACTCATGGCCACAACTTGATATAAATCTATCTAATACCAGGTATCTAAGTCATAATTCTTAACTCCTTAGACAAAAATCATAAAGGGTTGGATTTTCAAGCGAACAAATCTGTGCAAGCTTCACTCCCTGATTGATTTAACGAACCACTTAATTATACAAAAATTGAATAGTGTTTACATTTTACAGCTCTATGCTATTTTTAATACCTTTATACTTATTAACACAATTAAAAAAGGCAAATATCACTTAGGCAAATAACATTCCAAATTCATTAGTTAGTTAGTAAATTTATTTAGTTTACACAGTGTTAGCTGTAATACAAGACAGGTAACGTTCTGTAGTAATTATTAGTCATCTTGTGAAGGCATTCATTCGACGAACTCGTTTTTGGAACGTCCCCGAATGGGCACTCCCCACAAGTTATGAAACCAAGTAATTTCGATAACTTACAAAAAATTAATAGTTCCACAGTAAAGCTGCAAAAAATTACAGAAAGGAACGTGGTTTACCTGTCCAAAATTTAGTTCACCTTTTATCATTACAGACTGTGCTGCTACGTGTGTTTTCGAATCGATAAAGTGCAACATAAGGTACAAGTGCGGCGAATACTTTATACAAGTTAATGTTTTATAATCCATTATCTTTCATGTTTAAAAACAATACGAATTATCTTATCAAACTGTTCAAACTTCACGTTATACAACAGTAATTTATAAATTTACTCAATTACGGCATGACTTTGTTTTACTCACATCAAATCGTTAATGTACATTCCAAAATGTATTTCTACCGCCTGAAGCTTCGTCTGAATACCACCGAAGATGATTTTTTCCCTGATACTTAGCTATATGATATTTTCTATTCAAGTTCTAAAGTACACAATTTGGGGAACACTTATTGCCTACATTCACACACACACAACATTCAAAACATTCCCACACTGTTGTAAACATGTAACATCGATTCCCCAGGCAGAAGGCATCACTTTAGTGGCCCAGAGGAAAAACGTTATGAATTAAAAAGAATAGAATTAAAAAAAACGTGAACCTCATTTGGGGCCAAGCTGAACACGAAATATCCAAAAGCCAAGAAGAATGCTATTGGAAAAGGCAAAGGAGGTCATCATCGACTGTTGAATTTGTTTTTAAGACAGTTTCCTTCATTTAAATAAAATGTTTCCTGTCAGGTTAAGGTTCAGTGGTTAAGAAACTCACACACCATGAAGCGGAATCCTAAAAAAAATTTTAGTCCAAATGTACATGGGTAGAAGTGTATCACACGTGTCTCTAGCGAGGCATGCAAATCAACTGCCTTCCATTTATCTCACCGTGATAGATAATTACCAATACAATTGCAAATCGCAAATAAAGCCCACAACGAAGACATTAAAAGTAGGCGTTTTAGAAAGTTTTCGCGAGAAAGGTGCGTCCTGGGCGAAGAAAAAAAATCTAGGCCTGGTCGAAGATGATATGGTACAAAAGTTTACTCGAGGCAACACCTGTGCGAATGATGAGCAAACATAGGTGAGGTTTATTTTGCAAAAGAGCAACGGTACTTTTTTTTAAAGCTCGTACCCTAACACCTTCCCAGGTGGGGAGAAAGTCCGTACTGAATTAACACTAGACTTCTCTTTGATTAGATAAATTCATTTCGTCAATTAGATAAAATAGAGCAGGTGACGTATTAGTCTGCAGGTACAACTCTCTGCAGTGAAGTAATCTAATCAAGTAATGGATACAAATAACAATGCTGTGAAGTTTCTCTACGGCACTAAATATGCACACAAAACTGACTTATCAACCAAATATTCAAATCTTAAACACTTGTAACCGTACGAAAACGAAATATGTAGTAATATAATAATATTTTCTTTTAATGATAATAATATTATGTTAAAAAATGACCCTAAAACAGTGTGGTAAATATATATGCATATTGTAAATAACTGATAAATCAAAAAAGGTTATTAAATTTAATTAATTTACTAGAAGGGCATTGTGTAAAAATATACAGGCATCATGGATCAGGAATCGAAACCTTAATAACCTGTAAAATTATATACTTCCCTTTAAATGCTACATCGGAAATTTTAGGTGTGGCAGAGATTTTAACTCTCTTTACATAGCGGCTGTATGGAGGTTTTTGACTAAATAATTAAATCCTCAAAAAAATGAAACTGGTAACAATAGACAATAGCTCGCATAGATATGAGCGGTTACAGTAACATGGTCATGGAAAATAGTATGGAGTCGATTCAATCACGAGTTACTAAAAAGTAAAACATGGGTATTATTTTATTATTGTCGACCGCATTCCACGCCACGATGACGTCGAAACTGCTTCACTGTAAGATTTGCTCTTTTGTACTCCTACGAGAAAAAAAGTATTTCATTTTCCGTTACAATTTCGATCTTCATTACAAATTTTACGAACATATTACCATTCTCTTCGTATTCATTACCTTATTACCTATATCGTATGCACTGTCATACATTTCTTTCTTATCGCCGAAAATCAGTGGCAAGACCCACGATTTGTCAACGTCACATAACGATTGTCATCAATACCGTACAAACAAAGTACACATAAATTGTATTATGCGTGCCCACAACTTTAGACTTCTGGAAATACAGTTCGAGAAGTTCAATTGAATAACTAATAATTGTTTCGGTATTCGTCGTCAACGAGGCTTTTTTCATGTCCCGTAGGAAATACCAATAGGTAAAATAAAAAAATTTAGTGCCTGTACACCTACACCGATTAATAATATTATTAGTGTGGAAAGAGAAGAAAAGACCTTGATGTCATGGCATAAATTTGTCAAGGACTAAACTCTGGTTTTTCCATAAGAAATCGGAACCCAGAAAAACCTGAAATTCGAGCGTCGAGCGCCCCACATACCCGTTCTTCTTAAGTTTTGTAGTCTACACTACTTTAGAATTTAGTTTTTTTTCTCGGGTTATTCGTAAACCTAAAGAAATAAGTGTAGCACCAATAATAATTATGATCTTTATCATTTATCGTCACCATCAATACGCCCGCTGTTAGAAACTATTATTTGATGAAAACAGAAACACATTTGCCACCATCTATTGTGCTACTCTTTTCTAAGAGTCTGCGCTTACTGTTTTTGGTTAACGCTGCTCTCGTTCAAAGCCAAGGCTGACAAGGTTGTAGGCTATTTGTCTCTCGCAGGGACTGCGGGTCACGACTCCAATCGAAAAGTTGCTACTAAAGTCGTAAGTCATGAATAAGGAAGTTTTCACCAAGAATGTACCAAGAAACGACATTTCGTATGATTTTTTTTTTACATTTCACGCAACTTCATTCTCGAAAAAGCAGTTGTATATTCACGCGTGGATTAATAATAACGAATCGGGAGATTGAGAACGGAAAGAGTTTCTATGCTTCTGTGTATAGCCTCCTGTGTCTGGTGACATTAGTCGGACAGTAAACGACTTGCACCGGTAAACGGGTCCGTGAAAACAATGCATTACACGCAGGTGTAGAATTTGTTCGAGTGAAGCAAATCACGTACTCGTATGCTTAAACGGTCTACCACACCTCATTATATAAACACTACGCTTCAAACTACTATGCCTAGAGAAACTAATTACTAATCGGAGGAGTATTCTAAAAGCTGTGAAAGTTATTCGCGCCACACCACACGTCCATACTCAGAATAAATTATTTCGAACGGATTCTACTTTATTGGGAAATCAATACAAAAACAAAGTTTAGAAAGTTGTCAATGTTGAAATAAATAACTGATTGATCAGACATTAAAATAAATCAATATATATAGCAACAATATATAAAACCGAAAAGATATTTATAGATATAAGGAAGTCAAAAAAACAATTTTATTTCCCTCCGGGTCTCAAAAGAAACACCACATACAGGCCCGAAACACATAACAAATAACGTCCCCAGTGGGTGGCCACTTAGAGCCGGAGAAAGACCAGGAATTGAATAGGAGAACTCATGGCCACAACTTGATATAAATCTATCTAATACCAGGTATCTAAGTCATAATTCTTAACTCCTTAGACAAAAATCATAAAGGGTTGGATTTTCAAGCGAACAAATCTGTGCAAGCTTCACTCCCTGATTGATTTAACGAACCACTTAATTATACAAAAATTGAATAGTGTTTACATTTTACAGCTCTATGCTATTTTTAATACCTTTATACTTATTAACACAATTAAAAAAGGCAAATATCACTTAGGCAAATAACATTCCAAATTCATTAGTTAGTTAGTAAATTTATTTAGTTTACACAGTGTTAGCTGTAATACAAGACAGGTAACGTTCTGTAGTAATTATTAGTCATCTTGTGAAGGCATTCATTCGACGAACTCGTTTTTGGAACGTCCCCGAATGGGCACTCCCCACAAGTTATGAAACCAAGTAATTTCGATAACTTACAAAAAATTAATAGTTCCACAGTAAAGCTGCAAAAAATTACAGAAAGGAACGTGGTTTACCTGTCCAAAATTTAGTTCACCTTTTATCATTACAGACTGTGCTGCTACGTGTGTTTTCGAATCGATAAAGTGCAACATAAGGTACAAGTGCGGCGAATACTTTATACAAGTTAATGTTTTATAATCCATTATCTTTCATGTTTAAAAACAATACGAATTATCTTATCAAACTGTTCAAACTTCACGTTATACAACAGTAATTTATAAATTTACTCAATTACGGCATGACTTTGTTTTACTCACATCAAATCGTTAATGTACATTCCAAAATGTATTTCTACCGCCTGAAGCTTCGTCTGAATACCACCGAAGATGATTTTTTCCCTGATACTTAGCTATATGATATTTTCTATTCAAGTTCTAAAGTACACAATTTGGGGAACACTTATTGCCTACATTCACACACACACAACATTCAAAACATTCCCACACTGTTGTAAACATGTAACATCGATTCCCCAGGCAGAAGGCATCACTTTAGTGGCCCAGAGGAAAAACGTTATGAATTAAAAAGAATAGAATTAAAAAAAACGTGAACCTCATTTGGGGCCAAGCTGAACACGAAATATCCAAAAGCCAAGAAGAATGCTATTGGAAAAGGCAAAGGAGGTCATCATCGACTGTTGAATTTGTTTTTAAGACAGTTTCCTTCATTTAAATAAAATGTTTCCTGTCAGGTTAAGGTTCAGTGGTTAAGAAACTCACACACCATGAAGCGGAATCCTAAAAAAAATTTTAGTCCAAATGTACATGGGTAGAAGTGTATCACACGTGTCTCTAGCGAGGCATGCAAATCAACTGCCTTCCATTTATCTCACCGTGATAGATAATTACCAATACAATTGCAAATCGCAAATAAAGCCCACAACGAAGACATTAAAAGTAGGCGTTTTAGAAAGTTTTCGCGAGAAAGGTGCGTCCTGGGCGAAGAAAAAAAAATCTAGGCCTGGTCGAAGATGATATGGTACAAAAGTTTACTCGAGGTAACACCTGTGCGAATGATGAGCAAACATAGGTGAGGTTTATTTTGCAAAAGAGCAACGGTACTTTTTTTTAAAGCTCGTACCCTAACACCTTCCCAGGTGGGGAGAAAGTCCGTACTGAATTAACACTAGACTTCTCTTTGATTAGATAAATTCATTTCGTCAATTAGATAAAATAGAGCAGGTGACGTATTAGTCTGCAGGTACAACTCTCTGCAGTGAAGTAATCTAATCAAGTAATGGATACAAATAACAATGCTGTGAAGTTTCTCTACGGCACTAAATATGCACACAAAACTGACTTATCAACCAAATATTCAAATCTTAAACACTTGTAACCGTACGAAAACGAAATATGTAGTAATATAATAATATTTTCTTTTAATGATAATAATATTATGTTAAAAAATGACCCTAAAACAGTGTGGTAAATATATATGCATATTGTAAATAACTGACAAGTAAACTGATAAATCAAAAAAGGTTATTAAATTTAATTAATTTACTAGAAGGGCATTGTGTAAAAATATACAGGCATCATGGATCAGGAATCGAAACCTTAATAACCTGTAAAATTATATACTTCCCTTTAAATGCTACATCGGAAATTTTAGGTGTGGCAGAGATTTTAACTCTCTTTACATAGCGGCTGTATGGAGGTTTTTGACTAAATAATTAAATCCTCAAAAAAATGAAACTGGTAACAATAGACAATAGCTCGCATAGATATGAGCGGTTACAGTAACATGGTCATGGAAAATAGTATGGAGTCGATTCAATCACGAGTTACTAAAAAGTAAAACATGGGTATTATTTTATTATTGTCGACCGCATTCCACGCCACGATGACGTCGAAACTGCTTCACTGTAAGATTTGCTCTTTTGTACTCCTACGAGAAAAAAAGTATTTCATTTTCCGTTACAATTTCGATCTTCATTACAAATTTTACGAACATATTACCATTCTCTTCGTATTCATTACCTTATTACCTATATCGTATGCACTGTCATACATTTCTTTCTTATCGCCGAAAATCAGTGGCAAGACCCACGATTTGTCAACGTCACATAACGATTGTCATCAATACCGTACAAACAAAGTACACATAAATTGTATTATGCGTGCCCACAACTTTAGACTTCTGGAAATACAGTTCGAGAAGTTCAATTGAATAACTAATAATTGTTTCGGTATTCGTCGTCAACGAGGCTTTTTTCATGTCCCGTAGGAAATACCAATAGGTAAAATAAAAAAATTTAGTGCCTGTACACCTACACCGATTAATAATATTATTAGTGTGGAAAGAGAAGAAAAGACCTTGATGTCATGGCATAAATTTGTCAAGGACTAAACTCTGGTTTTTCCATAAGAAATCGGAACCCAGAAAAACCTGAAATTCGAGCGTCGAGCGCCCCACATACCCGTTCTTCTTAAGTTTTGTAGTCTACACTACTTTAGAATTTAGTTTTTTTTCTCGGGTTATTCGTAAACCTAAAGAAATAAGTGTAGCACCAATAATAATTATGATCTTTATCATTTATCGTCACCATCAATACGCCCGCTGTTAGAAACTATTATTTGATGAAAACAGAAACACATTTGCCACCATCTATTGTGCTACTCTTTTCTAAGAGTCTGCGCTTACTGTTTTTGGTTAACGCTGCTCTCGTTCAAAGCCAAGGCTGACAAGGTTGTAGGCTATTTGTCTCTCGCAGGGACTGCGGGTCACGACTCCAATCGAAAAGTTGCTACTAAAGTCGTAAGTCATGAATAAGGAAGTTTTCACCAAGAATGTACCAAGAAACGACATTTCGTATGATTTTTTTTTTACATTTCACGCAACTTCATTCTCGAAAAAGCAGTTGTATATTCACGCGTGGATTAATAATAACGAATCGGGAGATTGAGAACGGAAAGAGTTTCTATGCTTCTGTGTATAGCCTCCTGTGTCTGGTGACATTAGTCGGACAGTAAACGACTTGCACCGGTAAACGAGTCCGTGAAAACAATGCATTACACGCAGGTGTAGAATTTGTTCGAGTGAAGCAAATCACGTACTCGTATGCTTAAACGGTCTACCACACCTCATTATATAAACACTACGCTTCAAACTACTATGCCTAGAGAAACTAATTACTAATCGGAGGAGTATTCTAAAAGCTGTGAAAGTTATTCGCGCCACACCACACGTCCATACTCAGAATAAATTATTTCGAACGGATTCTACTTTATTGGGAAATCAATACAAAAACAAAGTTTAGAAAGTTGTCAATGTTTGATTGTGTTTAAATTTATATTTTGAATTGCGTTCGATCCGATTTGGAACCAATCAGAGAAATTATCGATGGTCGATCATACTAGGAAAGGCGTAACGTACTATTAGGTGGTTTAATTTGTTCCCTAAATCAAGGCAAAACTTATATCGTTGGAATATTGCAATATTCGCGTCCTAGGCGCCGTATGGCTACCAGCTACTTAAACTCCTTTCCTCCAGGCAATTGTAGTGCGAGGTACATCTGATTATCAACCCATGGTAATTATTAAAAAATATGCCTGTTTTACAATTGATTAGGAGGTGCGCATAAAATCGACCCACTTCTGTTGATTATGGCTTATAACGGTTTGCACAGATTAGATCCAACTCAACAACCACGTGTGGATTTATGTACATTAAATTTACATTGATTTCTCATTCACATTTTGCACCTTCTGATTTACATATACTTTTATTTAAGTCTTTTACTGATATTTCATACGGTTTTTATTATTAGAAACGCTTTGTTTTTTCTTAGTTGAATTTAATGTATTTTTACGGATTGTATAAAATTATACCACCAAACTTTTCATATTAAAACCTCACTGCCCGGTTAGAGATTTATTAAGTGAAATAGACAGATAAACGCACATTTTCCGTTTCAATTTAACACTAAAATTAATATTTTTTGTTTTTATATTGACCTTTCGTTACTACTTTTAGCACTCCATCGCAACAATGTATATGAATTTTATTACATTTTTACCGGCCTTACCAGGCTGTAACGATTTAATAGAGTTATATACGTTTGTGTGCTTCTTTATGAATCACCGTCTTGCGACATATGTGGACAATTTAAACTTTTCCATTTGTTTGGGTGTAATTTTCAGTGCGATATTAGTTATTCATCGTGATTTTTTTTAATAAATATTACGAATGCATATACATTTTCAGGTCGCTGACAACCCGCCCTGTGACATAAAACCTTTAAGGCAGAGAAAGTATTTGGTGCTCTCGCTTCTTTCACGTTGCTCTCTCGCTGCATTCTTGAACTCTCACATTCCATTCGATTTTTCAGAATTCATTAAACACATGGCAAATATTCTTCACGCACCGCCCCAGGTCACCGCGTCAGGTAGAAAAGATGTTTTTACATTGAGGAATTTTCTTCTTTTATACAACTCCAATTTCCCCCAGTTTGTTACCACATAGTGTTTCTTGAGAGCTCTGACAAAGGGTAGTGCACAAACAAGTACTTTTTCACAAAGCCATTCAAATGAAAATTAAAATTAACGACTTTTGGGGTAACCAAATTTTAGGATTTCACTTTCGCTCGGATCGTTTACAAAAATAATTTACTTTCAAGGACATTCACAATTGATTGGAAAAATTACCCTCAAATAATAATTGCATGCAATTTGCACGCAGGGTGATAACAGAAAGAACTATTCGTCAGAATAGAAAGACACCACTACACATAATGACACTTCTACATAATTCTGAATTCCACTCCTATATGTCATGTTGTTAAGGTAATAAAGACGAAACAACTAATTTTTTACAGTTGCCCCTATTGATTCGACAAAGCAACTAGTCTTTGAACAAAGTAGAATATTGTCAACAAGCGCTGTAATAATAAGTCCCATGTCCAGTTTCGAAATGTTAGCTAACGTTAGCAGAACAAAGAGCAATCGACGATACCGACCAAAATCATTTGAGTTAAATAAATCAAAGCATTGGATCCCAAGGTGAAGTACCTTGGCAATAATCCTGAATGTACAAAGCAAAGAATATGGGCCGAACTCAACACATATGTAAACCAATGCCACGAATGCGGCACCCAACGGCAGTGAAGGTTTTCATACATTCATTCATTAATAATGACGTCAGCGGACTCCAGCTTACCATTCTAAAAGTGAAAGTGTTCGTTATTGGTGGTATTGATAATACCATTATCAACTTCATCGTGTTCAACGAATTTCATATATATAAATTTTTATGTATGACTAATAATCGCTTGGACGGTCATCTTCCGCGCCGAAGAATAATTATTTCGTAACTTCTCCGTCATGGCTGCTTGAAACCACTGTCAAATTGTGCAACACGAGGAAGTCAACGAATGTTCCACCCTATTAAATAATAAAGATGCAATTTGTGTTGCAACGGGGAAACAGTCGTAGCGGCTCATACGTACATAAAACCTGATGGAATTGTAACACATTTACGAGGCACATGCACATGACTGGAGAAAAGCACGCTACAGATTGTGAAAATACCAGAGAAAGTTGCATGTAAAATATGAGGTCCGGCCCCTGGCCATGCACAAAAATCATTCATTCGCATATCAGAAACAAACCAGAACTGTTTACCGTTTTCATCTGGTACCTGCGTCGCCCTCACATTTGGGTATTTTTCCGTGTGACCGCCCTAGATAAATAAATATTTGAGATTACTAACAAGGCGTGTCGTTCGTGGATGTGACGGGCCACAGAAATAAGTAAATTAAAATTAAAGCCAAAGTAAACACTCAATGACGAAAAGTAACCAACTATTTCTCAACACCCAACAAGAGAAATAAATCAATGGTTTTCAACCGCTCCTTTTTAACTCATTCGAAGAGTCAAAGGCCTGCAAGAATGGAAAACCAACAACTAGATTACTAAACTTTTCATCATATAGAACATCTCATCATCCTAAACGTGTTCGCATAAATTAGTAAATCAACTTGTAGCAAGCACTCGAGTACCTTAATAAGGTGACTTTGATCGGTCAGTAGACAACATTTCCATGTGTTTTGACCTCTCTTCCATACATATTATCCGCCCAGCCTCCAGTTTTTACAAGTGAACATGACACGACCGAAGTACGAAGTACTCATTAAAAATTTATAGGTGAAAACTAGTTTTAAATTTTGCGCTCGACTCTATTAACTTTTTTTAGTTTTTTACGACCACGATGCAATTTGTTTTAAATATTATTTAAAACTAATTACTTACTAATTATATCGGGCAAAAAAGTCACATTTTTTCTGGGGTGGGAGTGAGGTTTTCCCTCTTCCTCTTTATACTACAAAAATGTACCACTGTACAATAGAAATATAATGCCTTATTCGCAAGTTGTTTAATGTAAGAATAAAGTTATGTGGAGTGCAGCGACTTAATCTTCCATTTTCTGTCAGTGTCGAATTTTTGAGTGCTTAAACCTTGTCAGTGAACTTTTAGAGGGACACGGTATTTGAGGTTCTTTTCAAACCAGAAAAGTTGTTCGATCAATATGTTTTTTGTCTTACCTATACTTTAAAGAACAAGGGAACTAGAGTATAGCGAAAAAATTTCAATGTTACCAATCCCGAAACCGGTTTTGGCATATGGGCACCACCGCACCGTACCCGGTAATCGTTTAAAAATTTTCCTTTGTCTCGGTAGCCTTTATCCAGAGTTAGTCGCGGTAGACGAAATTAAAGTTCGGTCTTAAAATATTTTCAGTGCTTTTAGTGTGGCAGATGATTCGATGGAGGGTGACGACATTTTTAGAGTTTATACCTTAGTTTGAAAAATCCGTCTGATGTGGAGAAACGGAAGAATTTCAGTGACTTAGAGAACTCAAAAACCATTACAGAAGAACCCAGAATAATCCAGTACTATGGGTTAAAAGTAAAACTATCATTAAACCATTCCGTTAAAGGAAAAACGTCCAAGTGAAGTGCGTTAAGTGTTATTTTGTCGATGTGATGAAGTTTTGTTATTAATCTTTGGTTGGTTCCGGAAAATCCGAATAATTGAACTGTATGTAATGACGTATCTTCTGATAAAAGCCCCGAACAATATCATCTGTACGTTCAATTGTTTTAATAATAGTTTTCTTCATCATATTTTCATCCTAAAGAGGTTTACCATTAAAATTTAGTAAAAACAAAATTCCTGTAGCCTTTTACTCGTCTTCATTCATCAAATATTATTATGTTTTTGTTTTTTAAACATCCTTAATCTGGTATCATCATACCTATCGAGACTTAAAGAGGGTTATACTGGGCAAAAGGGGCTTTGAATTTTGGGATGCTGAATCATTTGGAAGAACGGCCGTTCATCACATGCAAATGACAACCCAAGAACAACAAATTAAGAAACTCACCGCCCTGTACATCGACATCTATGTATCCTAATTCATTGCGGATGTCTATGAATTTCATTCTGTTAACACTTCAAATGTTTCAAGGTTATCCATGAAATATTGTCCAGCTGGATCCCACAGGGTCACTCAAGAGCCGGTCCGATGGCTAAAAATAAAAAGTGCAATATTAATCCGACTTTATAATTGGTTTGAGACAGGCAATGAACTGAACTTTTTCCCTAGGCATTACTAGATGAGGATGTTGGTGCCGCACCCATTAGTAGGATTTCATTTAGCGACGAAGATAGTGTTGGGAAAGGGTTTAGTTTTTCATTTTGCAATCGCAATTATTATATTCCTTGATTTTATCAAGTGAAAATCAATTATTGGGATATTACTTCGATATAAAGTGACATCGACTTACTTCATATACGAAAGAAAGGCAGTTATACAATACTGTTTACCCAGTGAACAAGTTTAGGGTACTAGTTCTTTTATTCGTACGACAATTAGGCGATGAATTGGATAATACAATTTTGATGTGCTGTACACTAATACCAAACAAAGCGCTATGATAAGTAAATTAGAGAACTTACAACACATGACATACATTGCGCTGTAAAGATGATGCAAATTCACAGTTAAGTTTGAAACCTTCATTGTAAAATACAGTATGTATATTCATATCTTACGTATAATAATTGTGGGTTGTGCTGATCGTTTGACCTAATTCCTAAGAAAAATCAATTGATTTATCATCGATTCTTACTTCAAATGATACATAGCGATGTAATAAACCCAAGCCATTATTCATTTTTCTTTTTAAACAAATAACATTTGATCAGATCACCACCTTCATCCAAAAAAAGCAAAACAGTTTTACTTTAATTTAATTTAGTAATTTAAAATTTAAATTGATCTCACCTTACCTCCAAGTTCAAGTTACACTAAGCAAAGATGTATTTCTTCCCTCCGGTTTGTTGTACTTTGTTCTGCGAACACCGATTTGGTACCTGTAATTGAAGTCCAACCTTGTCAATATTGTTGCATTGTAGTAGAACATTCAAATACAGAATAATAAGTCACGTCAGGTATCAACCCAAGTAATCACGACAAATGTTTCACGAATGACGTCTGTAACCATGGCCCAAGTATTACCGCGATGACATCTTCAATTACACAAAAAACATCGTTGAGATGTGGAACCATGGATCATTCACAAAACCAATTCAACTCATTGTTCGAAATGATTAATTGGATATCAACGGAATTATATTCCAGTCAAACTATGACTTTTAAATTCGAAAATGGTCAGATCGTGAACGGTTGAGCAGACAATTCCATCTCAACGCAACGCGAAGAATTCCTAAGTGTAACCGTGACCTCTTATTAGACGGGGAAACCTAAAGCGAACCTGAAAGAATCGATGTAGATAATTGAATTACGTGGTAATCACAATGTACCCATGATGAACTCGGGCAAGTGAAAGCGAAGGAAAATTCTTATAAAAGTATAGCAATTCCATCAAACTTCCATTTTGTTTTTACTTAAGCGAGTTACAAATGCAACGTCAAGATTTGCTACTAAAATCAGCGACTCATCTCTATTTTATGTACCTGACTAAAACCATGACCTTAACACATGCCTGTGATGTGAGAATCATTGGTTATTTTTAAAAAGGTCACAGGTGTTAAAGAATATTTGGTGTGGATAATATTTAATACTGTATGCGTCGAGTCAAAAGGCAAATTTTGACAGTATTTTTAGTAAGCTCAGACTAATTAGGTCAAGAATATTTATTTTGTGATTTATTTTAAGTCGTTTTTATTTCTATTGCAGATGCCACAAACGGTCCCATCGGCCGGATACAATTCTCCGTACTGCGACTACTCTGCCTTCACAACAGATTTTGATCTGTCTTTACTGCCCGAATCACCAGAGAGCGAAGTGCCTCTCTCACCCAACAATCTCTCACCGTATTCCTACCTGTACCCATCCTCACCTCCCATGTTTTCGACAAATCTCGAGGACGGAATTCTCTGTGACAGCCTCGGTTTCGTCAGTGTCAAGTCGAAAGTCACCGGCGAGGTAAAAGCGGAATTCGATGACGAACCGCTACACACGCCTCTCAAGAAATCGCCAAGCTCTGGTTTCTTCGTAGAGAAGAAGCAAAAAGATGAGAAGTTTGACTATTTCATGAAAAACGATGAACAGATATCGGGGGAACCTTTGATACCGACGACTGTCCAAGCAACAGCCAACTATTTTCCACTCACAATTAAGGAAGAGCCCAGTTTCGGTCTCGAATTTGGACATTCCGATTTCCAGTCGATTCGTTCACCTCCTTCTCCATTCGCCATAAAAACAGAAAAAGTCATAGATTTAAAGGAAACCGTCAAAGAGTCGCAATACCCAAAAAGCCCGGCAAAATACGAGGCTGACTCGAAGCAGTACGCCACCCTTAGAAGTCTCCTGAAAACGTCCGTCTCCGAGAGTGGGGAAGCAACAACAGAGGCTAAGGTGGATCATCAGCTTCTGAGAAGTGTGCTGAGGGACACTTCCTTCCAAAAGAAGTTCAATTTAAAACCCTTCGACCTCCTTAAGACGGAAAATCTCATACAACCGAGCGAAAAAGACGTTAAAATGGAAGAAGAGAACGGAAGTGCAAAATCGGTGGAAAACAATGAAATGGTCGAGGAGCTAACCAGCGAGAAAATCGAACCCGTTTTCAGTTTGGCCATAGAACAAATAAGAAAGGACGTAGATAATACGTGCAACGTATTAGGAATCTCGAGTGGTGAGTACACAACACCATCAAAGGTTTAAGCTAATTTAATGAACACTGAAAATTTGATTTCTCCATAGCTTCGGGAACCAAACCGGTACTGAACCTTAACCAGAAAGATTAACAACTAACCGTAACCGACCGCTAAAACTGGTTGGGATGACAAACATGGGTAACCTTTTTCATAGGGAATTCATCTTCTTCCACACTGTGCTATAAATCTTGTATTCTAAGGTGTACCACTCATTCATAAGAGTTCTCCTTCAACTCTTTATTGGATGATAGCAACATGAATACCTTCCTAGTGTTTCCTAGAGTACTTTTTGAGGTGGAGCAAATAGGTGATTGTTCCCTGTAGCATTCCATCAGACATACATAAAATTGTCGACGGATTCTTCGAAGACGAGCCAGAACACCATTCAAAGTCAAAGAAATAAAAATAATGGGGGGAAAAATCTTTTACGTAACCCAAATGAGTTGGCCACAACATTTTTATGGTCACGAGCCTGATGCTTATAAAATCATTGCCCCATGCATATATTGTCTTTTGCTTTCGCTCGAATTTTCCAGGTACATTTTCACATTTTATAGAAGAAAGGAGAACCACGCGAATTCAACTTCCCGTACCTTAAGTGACTCAAATCTGACTCATTTAAAGGTGGACTGGACCTATTACGCCCCACCATATCTCGACTTCTCTACAACCGTTTTTTTTTTTTTTTTTGGATTGTTCGCGTCCTTCACACGGGCGGAACCTAACCAAGTAGAAAAACATAGGTCGAAATGGAACAAGTCTTCGGGGTTCATTTTGCACACCGACGAAGAGAAAACTATGATAGTAGTCACCGTAAACTTTTTTCTTTATCTGGCGATGTTGCCTGGCGGGTACTTCGAATACTCGTGGTACTCGTTTTCTCCCAATGAGCCCGATCATTAAAAATTCTTCCACGGTTAAGAAACGAGTTTAACCGATTAAGAAAATGCCACAGTCCACAGTGGATTATTTTGTGACCAGCCACTCATAGTAATTATACGTAAATTTCTTTGATTTGTCCTTTTCAAACTAGTAATGATTGACGACAAAGTACTCGTTCTCTCCATCATTATAGTTGCAAACCCTACATCTAAAAAGTTATTTACCAGATCGAGTTTGTCCTTTGAAAACTTATTTTTCCCTTAATTCTTTACACTTCCAGTGAGTGTCCAGTTCCCAACATTTAATTCCCATCGGTAGAGATACCGTATGGATATTCACGGACTACAAAAAAAATAACTTCTGAAGCGTAGTCGCCATAGGTCAATCGCTAATCGGGTTACAAAGGAGTGACTCGGTTAAGTAGGTACGAACCTTAAGCAACATAATTCTTCTTGCCACCAGATGAAATCAGAATTCGAGCAGGAAAACCCAATGAATGTAGCGTAATAAATATGTTCAGGGCCAACCGGTCTCTCGCCGGACATCAACCCATCATTATTTAATAGCCATCGAGGTTTCTTCGTCCTTCATTTTCTCATTTCAAATACCTCCTTTGTCCAGTATTTTACTATTTCCTTAACAACAACACCATCATGAGACGTCGAGAGATGGGAAAACCCGACATGATGAAACGCTTAAAAAATTTTTCACAATTGACCGCTTGCCTTGCACGCGTACACATTTTTGTCTCTCCAAAGGTTTTCAGGGTCCATTTCATAGGTATTTCTAATTGAATCTATTAATAACTAGAGATGCCGCTGATATCAATAACTGTTCATTACTACGTATGTATTTTTTTTGTGTAACGCTTATTACCGTAATCACTCAAGTGAGAACATCTTGAAGTTTGTCCAAATGCCCTTGACCGGAAATCACAGTAGATTATTTATTATTACTGTAACGATTGGTTTAAAACAAGGCATGAGGAGTTAAGGGAAGCACACCAAATCGGAAAATACCGAGAAAGATTCATCCGTGTTTTGAATATTTGGTACTGGGTGATTTTCTACGCTCAGGAATTTCGTAGCTTTTGCTTTTTGTAACAACACTTGGTCAGAAGATAGTTTCTCTGTAATTCACCGTAAAGCCACAATTCAGAAATTAATCAAAGAGATCACCTTCGTCGTAGCATTTTAACTATACCGTTCATCAACCAAGTAAGTTCATCTACAAACTTGCTCAGATGTACAATTTACTTGACAATTCCTTCTCGTACAAGTGGAACTTTAGCTATAGCGCGATTCTATCTCTCAGTAGAATTTCAAATTAAAAAAGAAATTACTTTTAGATTAAAAATGAATGTCTCTGAGGTAACTTTTACCGCTTACTAGCAATAGTACTCTCTTTATGCCGTTTCCAATTTCATTAATCGGTTTAAACCACCATTGCCAGGCTGCAGGCAATTAATTTTCTGTTTGCATCGTACAAATGTCCGATACCCGTAACAGTACTTGAATATCTGCTGCTTATCTACAATGGTATTAGCCATGCTTATTGTGCCTTTCACGTTATCCTTTCTCTAATTCAGTGTCATGTTGCCCGTAAAGCCATGTGCAAAAAGTTTCTGTTTTTCATTATTTACTGCCACCGTCAACCGGTTTCAGATGTATTCAACAAATTCACCGCCCTACTTTTGTCTCCACAGATCCAACACAATGGGCCGAAGAAGACGTCAAAGCGTGGCTGCTTTGGACAGTTCGACAATTCTCTCTTCCCTTGATCAATCCGGACTGCTTCAAAATGGACGGAGCATCGTTCTGCCAATTGTCAGAAGAAGATTTTCAACAAAGAGCACCACAGGTAAGTAACGGAGTCACAGAAAGGAACGCTTCATGAAATGGAAGTTGCCCTAAGCCCACAAACGCACGCACGCACACATACCTCAATAAACGACCTTGCTAGATCGCCAACAAAAAATGAAAAAAATGGCCGTCTTAAAGTTATGTGGCACACAACTTTCTCCATAACCTTTCTCCCAAGCGCAAGGTCAATGGTTTGGTCTTTGGTCTTCTTCTGCTTCTTCCACTTACATGTTTTCCAATTTGACGAAATGACTCAACCACTTTTGGTCTTCTGTCTCTTTACAATCACGGGAGCCTGCCATTCTTCTGTTACCTCTTCTGTTAATAATTCTTCTTTGGATTCGACTCAATCTCAATTCTGTTTACCCGTATTATTGGCACCTGAATGAGGTAGTAACCGCCTTCTAGGGACGTACATCATATGCGTGACTATTCGGTTACTTGTAAGTGGGTCGCCTCTGTGTGCAGCTTGTGTGCTGCGTAGCGCGAGTTTTAATATTTGCTTTTGTGAAAAAAAAACACGAGACAAATTAAGTCTTTGGTATTTTAATTTTACGTCTTCGTTCATTTTACTCTTCTCCACTGGAAGAAATATCTTTCGTCATTCAGCATCCTGCATTAACAGATTGATGATGGCACGCCACAGGTTTAGTCTTAAGAAATGTCCATTTCTACATTCAATCTATTACAATTACATTTCTTCAATCTATTTCGTCCTATTTCGGCTGGAGAACCCACAGAAAACGTTATTGGGAGATTTTCGTTTACCCTCGAGAGCAATATGTACCGTTACATCAATATCTGACCCAGGTAAACACCCTACCATCTAACTAAACACTCAAGATTGTTTTCGTTTTATTTACAGAGTTCCAGTACACTTCACGCCCATCTGGAAATTTGGAAAGCGGCGTCCAATTGTGGAGAATCTTCGACAACTCCAAGTCAGGATCTCAGTGCGGTTCAGTGGTCTCCAACTATGCATTCGAGTGGGTCTAGCACGGGTGGTGACCTGTCAGAAGGTAAAAACTGAGACCCTCCACGAAATACAAACTCCATAAAGACATTCTTATTTCGATTACTTTCGGGTTAACTGCGACTCCGCCCAGCTAGGTGGTTTGTAAGCGATTGATACGTTTGGTATGCTGCCAGCATAGATTTATTAACGACCTGTCAATTGGAATTTCCCAAACATAAAACTAAGTGCTGATTTTTCCTTCTATCCGGTCGACTTTACAATTTGAATAAATTAATATTAGTATGAACCGATGCCAATTCAATTGAATGGCATCAGAAACGTGTCGTACCGTGAAAATAGAAAACTACAATTAAGTATTTAGTAAAATGCATTTTCACGTCTCATTTGGTCGTGTCTTTGCACTTTGAGAGACATTGGAAGATGTGTACATTTGAAACAAAAAAATGATGTATTAAATATACTACGTATATGTTCCCAAAAGAATCTGCACGATACTACTGAACTACATATATGTTTAACCCCAGGCCTAAAACGAAATTTTGAAGACGGAGTGAAAGCCATTACCACTGTTACATTTTTATCTGCCACAACACGTTACTACTGCGATTCCATTTGTCCTTAAAAGTGAAATTAATCGAATCTAGGATGACAGTTCAACGTAGAAAGTGAAACTAAAATAAATCAATGTTCTTCTTAATGTGGAACTGACGGACCACTACACATCACGTGTTACAAATTTCTACACACTACAAAATTTCAATTAAAATTTGCCATCTCTCACCATCGTTTCCATTCCTCTTGTGTGAGCAACTCAAATTTAAAATTAGAAAACCAATTTTAGTTAATCACTATGATGACAAACAAAAATTATAATTACATTTGCTTTCAATTCCGAACCGAGAACAATTGAATACCCATTTTTCTCTATTTTTCTATTTCAGACGAAGACGAAGAAATGGAGTTTGCAATGTCTTCTCCACAAAGTAAACCAGGAACCTCACAGTTGAAAGATCCCTTTACCGCAACGGGAAAGGCAAAAGGAACCTCCGGAACTCACATTCACCTCTGGCAATTTCTCAAAGAACTCCTGGCATCTCCCCAAGCTCATGGAAGTTGCATCAGATGGTTGGACAGGCAGAAAGGAGTGTTCAAGATAGAAGATTCTGTTAGAGTGGCGAGACTATGGGGCAAGAGAAAGAACCGACCAGCCATGAACTACGACAAACTATCCAGATCTATCAGGCAATACTACAAAAAGGGTATTATGAAAAAAACGGAGAGATCTCAGAGACTCGTCTACCAATTTTGCCATCCATATTGCTTGTAAATCTAATTATTCTTTACAACTATTTATTTATTTATTATCTGCACCGCAGATAATTATGCTAAAGAATAATTTCACAAATAATTTATTTAAACGAAAAGAAATTATTTATTTCTTTATGTATGTTCATCGTCGTGTTTTTTTTTGTTATATTTTTATGTAAAACTTTCTGCGCGTAAAAAACGCAGAAATTAAAGAGTATGCCCATGTTTCGGCAATTGTACATAGTCAAAAAGCGTTACAAATGCTTTTTTTTATTTACACAATGGTTAAAAATTATTATTCGGAAAGGTAATTTTCTGAATAATTAAATTAATTTACTTATTTAATAAGAATCAAGAATATTAATCGTTTAAGGTATTACCATGAAATGCGTTAGTGAATAACTTCTAAACCAGCATCTGTATTTTTACTGAAGATGACAAAAATTTTGATCCACGAAACGATTCTGTTCTGATGCTCAGATGCTCATTGATCGTATTTCAATGACATAATCTTTGATGCTCGAACAGGTTCACTTTGGATCATCAAAATTTCCTTTTTTTCAATCCGCTTATAAGCAGAAGTTTGTCGCAAAACGCATTGACATGGTGACTTTTATCCCATATATCCATGATATATTAAAATTGTAAGTTCTATGAACGTTTATTATTTTTTATTGTATTGTTATTATATTATTAAGTTTGCCGCCTCCATAATATTAAATATGATATTATGATGCCTTTAGAGTTGTAGTTACTATAGAAAGTTCTATAGTTCTGTAGTTTATTCTTTGTGTACAAAAATCTTTTTACCGCGTTTTCATGTTCGAAACGTATCGGACAAACTGTAATTTTTAAGTTTAAAACTAACTCTATTTTGACGTATTTTAAATATTGTCTTGAGCAAATAATTTCTGTATTTCACTTTACCACAGTACTCCTTTCCTTATTCTACATTTTTGTTTCAGAATTTTATTCGAATTAATAACTATTGAAAGTCCATGGTTTATCCCCGAATAATATTTTAACGGTTCTTGAAGTTTTGTAGATGAATTTAGAAGGTAATAATTTTATCAATATGAGTAACACATATCTCACTCCAGTGAAGTTTGCTTGTATCACTATGGGAGTAGCAAAACTTAATTGCTGTTCCCTTTAGTCCGAAGCGAAGTAAATTAGTACAACGTGTTACTTGTGTTGCCATAAACCGTCATTTTCATCTTGACACCAAATAAATAAAATAAAAATCTATTGTACTGCAACAGATATGGCAATTTTTATTTAAACCTTCTATCCGTGAGTTATACTACTGGCTTTGCACCAAAACTACTTCCTCATTCGTAGGGAGCACCATCTATTGAGTGCCTAAGTAATTCTCAACTGCTTTAACGTATGCGTAACTCGAACCAACTTTCGTTGAGCCCCTGTGTTAATCCGAAAGGTGATCACTCTCAAATTAGTTTTCTTTTTTTTAAAGCCTAAGTTTATGTCTAAAATAAATAGCATATGTAGAGTGTAATAATTAAAGGAGACCGAACCAACCCCATTAGTATATTAAGTCACCCGTGACGAAAGCGGTACCCATGGTAACGGTATCCGCAATCACCAGAAAAATAAAAACAAAAACAACGAAGAGTCGGTGTTCGCGATAATTCTCAATACAGTGGTACATGTCAAATGATCTTCATCAACGACAAGCAGTTAAAGTTTAAGGTCCGAACAGCTAAAGAAGAAAATGGCAGACTCGGCGGCACGGAAAGAACGTCGAAGGAAACGCAACGAAAACAATGCTCTCGGAAACACCGATGAAAAATCTACAGGCAACTTTAGAGTGGTTACAAATGAAATGCGAAGTACCGAAAAGCTCTTCCGCCGCGACACCTATGTCTTGACTAAGAACAAAACCGACATGGACGTAATTTCCATAGACGACGCCACCGAAGAATTGAACGTCTCCGGCTTCGATGGTCAACCGACAACAAAACACGCCTCAGAAACAAGTGTCTTGACCTACAATATCGAAGAACCCAATCATGATACCTTTAACGTCGAAAAACCTGGTAAGTTATTAGGTGCAAAAACCATATAAGGCAAACAAACACAATTATTTCTCATTTTCCAGGCACTGAAAACCGTCCTGTTCCAGCACCGAGAATGACAAAATCCAGCATGGCATCCGAAAAACTATCTTCGGACACCGATAGGGACGTAGCAGAAATCGATTTGGACGACGTACGAGTGAAATCAGATTCCGAATCAAAATCTACCAGACCCAATACAGAACCCAAAGAGATGGTACCATCAGAATCAGAACCTTCCGTTGTGATACCCGTACCTAAACCGCGGAAACGTGTCTTGGTCTCGCAGAACAACCTGGTCGAATCACCGAAACCAGAAGCAAAAACAGAAATTCCAGAACGCTCGGAACGTGAAGATGACTGTGACAAACAGGACAAAGAAACTGTTCCCGAAAAATCTGAACTTCCGTTAATTGAAAACCTGGAAAAAGAATATGTTTTGAAATCGGAGAAGGAAATTCGCGAGAATCTTAAAACTCACAAGAAACTGCGCATAGCCGACCTGGTGGAGAAAAAAGACGGAAAGAAGACTAAGAAACCGAAAGGAAAGAAAACCGGACACGTTTTTTCATCCATAATGAAACTGGAGAAAACAAAGATCCCAAAAATAGCGTCCATCCTGAAGGATTTGAAAGACCTGGAAACGAAGGAAGCGACAGAAAAAGTGGAAGCAGGAGAGGACAATGTGGATTTTCAAATAGACTCGCCTCGGTATCCTGAATCCGTTCACAATCAGCAAATCTACGTCCAGAACAAAAACGGTTTTTTCGTCATGGAAAGGGAAGATGTTTTAAAAAGTGGAAGTGACGGAGAAAAATATTCAAGCAATGATAGGTACGTTATTCTAATCTCTTACCAATCACTAAATCGACACACGGAATGAACAAAGGTACCACCGCATATTGTTTACGGCACGACCCGTGACTATTTAGAACCTAAGGTACAATGGGACAGGTGCGCAGTACCAATAAATTGTATTCTTTGAGATGTGAACTTGAAGTAATTTCTAGAATGTATACGCACCCCCTACACAACATTCTAATTGTATAAATTTACTTCTGCACAACCCTGGTTTCACACACCTTCGACCCGCATGACCCTATACTCTAACCACCTTCATATGTCATCAGTTAAACTTATCAACGTTAAACAACTAGAATTATTGGGCCGATGTTACACATGGGAAGTAATTTTACAATTCTCAATCAACCGTCACAACCTCCAGCACCTTTCACGCAAGTTTGGTTGCTACAATAAAAATAATAAACCCTTGCATTACTCCACGATTGAATGAGAACGTTTTTAGATTTTACGTTTCACTGAGAATGAAAAGTGTAGAATTTAAGTGAAGTACAAAGAAGTATAAAAACATTGCCCAGGCGGCAATACGCATTGCCAGTGCAGCAATAATTGTACATAAAAATGATAAAGTGCCTGCAAAACATGTGAATGCAGTAATTAAAGTTCTTTTATGAACAGCAATTTTCCAGCACAGATACCTAAGAGCAGGTTAACACTTCAAGTGAACTCCACTTAATTTCCAGTTTGCTCAAATCTCTTCTAAATCGATTTCGGGGACTTTACCATCAATCATCGAAAACAACATCGGATGATGAGATGTCCCAACCAGGCGAACAAGACCGTTTTCAACGGCCTTAAGGGATCTGAACTGGTTATTTTAATATTTATGAGCTTTAAGTTTAATCTCAGTCTGTGTAGTCACTAAATTTTACAATTTAAGGTTTAAAAAACCTGTTAATTCAATTCAGTGTACGTAATCCACGAAAAATCTATACATGTCTTTCGCACTCCGCCACTACTATAATTGTATCATAAAATTTATATTCGACGGATTACATTCCAAAGAGTGGTCGTTTTTAGGAGGTCACCAAAGTAAAGTTCGCGATAATGTTATGCCTTCATTGTATCCAGATGGGATTTTTCCCATCGGTTTCCAATATGGCGGAGAAATAAACAAATCAAACTATACCTGTTTCTGATTTCAGGTCCATGGAGAACTCCACGGTTAAAACCGCTATTTTTTTCCAAAAGTATTGGTCCAGAACCATGATGTACTTCCACGGCATACTCGCTGGATTTGCATTCGGTCACACGGCCATGGTGACGGCCATAATGATGCACTTCAATTACGATCCCAAAAGTTTTATCGACTTATACTCCCGCTTGTCTTTAAAGATTCACTACATTTTCTACAGCCTTACGACGTTCTGCATAGTTTCGTGCTTCGACAGGTATGCACGCTTCAATATTGGTCTTGTTCTTCACATTCAACCCTGTGAAACTTTTAAATAATTTGTATCAAAATGTGTTTCGAAAATTTAGTTCACTATTGTAATATCTGTAATATAACATCATGAGGTAGAGCATTGCTAGCGAAAATGATTTGATTTTACTTAAACAATTTTTCAGTTCAATAGATTATGTTTATATTGGTCGGTTGTGCGTCACATCGTGAGAAACAAACGTCGTACCCGAGAGGATAATTTGTTCCTAACTTTACCTCTATTATATTCAAGAAAAAAGTACATTCAATTTGGTGTTCACAAACAGTCGTGCCAAATAATTAGACCCATCAAAGTTCACATGCACTAGACTACATTATTTGTTATTATTACATCAGTTAAATGCTTCCTTTGTGACGACTATCTACATGAACCGTATTTTCAATCCAAATAACTCCTGGCACAGGAAGCAGTCGTAAGGAGAAGGGGAACGCATGTAGAAAATGTTTATTGTAACAGTCGTGTGAGACATAGTTTTCGTAAGGATATTATATTATTTTTCATTTAGCCATGCTTCCAAGACCTACAAACTCCCCATTTTTCATGTCTTTTTGTCAGATAATTGCCAGAAAGCATTGCGTTCATGTAACATTAAAGTTAAATCACGGTTATGTCACACAACCTCTAAAAAAAACAGAATTTAGAGTTCAATATATGTGCTCCTTTCAAACTGTTTAAAATAATTGTATACATTCAAAATAATTTTAATAAGTATGGCGATTGTTAAAACAGTTTCAAAGAATATGAGATTCACACGTACAATGATGAATACTTTATATAAAACTCAGAGATCGAAGCGTAAGAATAGTCTTATAGTCTTAAAGAATTGTTAAACTAAAAAGTTAAAGATTAATAAGATGCGACGGCCGATGCAGTTACACGTGGCATTGTGGAGCACCTGAAAGGAAGTTGTTATTTTTCTATTTGTAGAGTCGACATAGGACACATAAATAGGAAGCACTGGAAAACGGCATGGAAAGTTCCTTCTATGTGGAGTATTCTTGCTATCTACATAATTAGCTTTGCTTTGACGTTTACCAACCATAAAACTCAAGCGAGGTTTGACGCTTATCAATATATACAAGGAAACGATACGGAAGATAAAATATGGAACGCACAGGTGTGCAAATTGAAACTGCTATACATGACCGTAAGAGTGTAACAGCCAACTCGATGGGTACAAGTATATGCACTTTTTCTGTTCAGGTGCCGAATGAAATTCAAGTCGGACTCCTAACTTGGTTTCACACCATCTGGGCAAGAGATGCCTTATTGCTGGTAGCATGGCTCATAATATCATTAACCAAATTCTCGGATTTCCTGTGCGGCCACCTGAACAACATGGTCAAATATTCCGAAGTCACGGTGGACGTCAAGCAATAATGTGACTCGGTGACCCAACACTCTAGAGGGGAACGTCCAAAATGAATATCAGCCGCCATACATGAAGGTAATTACAGTAAAATGATACATCTGCTTTGTATAAACGGTTTTGTTGAATATAATTGATTATAAATTTGTATAACTGTGTGATACTTCATGTACTACAGTTTTGATTCCCTGCTCAGTATGGTTGGGTGTACCTATTGACAGAAATATACGGAGAACAATACATGCTCTTTGTAAGAATAGTCAAATTCTGCTTCGCAAAATCACTACTATAAGTAAGCAAATAATACATTTCCATCGCTATGGTTGCGCATTACAACCCGTATTAACTATATGGGGTAATAAGTTTTCTTCATCGTGTAAGCTAACTCCCTCGAATCAAAATATACTTTCTGTAAACCAAAGACGGTAAGTCTGTTAATTTTTAAATACCATTAATCTTCAACTTGCCAATATATAAACAACCTCTGTGCCGTTTAATAAAGGTGACATTACCTATATAAGGCTTGAAGTATAAAAATAGAGAGAGGGCTCCCTGTAATATAAGTTTATAATACCACCGTGGAATGAAATCCTCAACCAAACAACAGCCAATGGCTTTGACGCACAGATAAAAATCATAAAAAATAGGATTATTGATTACTTAGGTTCTTCTTAAACAGAATTCTACGAATACTCTTCGACTAGCTGCAAATGAAAATAAATTCTGTAAATAAATTAGCGAGATTATAGTTGAATATTACAATGGCTTCGCACTTGGAAAAATGAACCAAAACCTCACTCTCCGCAGACATGAAATGTATTGCATAAAAAGTTAAAACAGACGCAGATACGAAAAGGTAGATGCATTAACGACTGACGAAGGCATTCTGCTTTTATAAATAGATTAATTAATAAACTGTAAACCATAAATTAAACGTTAAAGATGGAATAAGAGAATTCTCCATACGTAGTCTTCGACGGTTTCGTCTTCTCAATTTTTCGGAGCTTTATTAAAATACACTTTTAAAACATATTTTTAATATAAAACTGTACAACAAAAACATAAATACAAAATTATAGTAAAATGAATTATAAGAGTAATGAAGAATTGTACCATGGGTCTAACGTCAGGGCTTGTTTTCCTCCTTGCTTTTGAGTTTGATGTAAAGGCAAAAGCTGAAGATAACGCCGAATATTTGCAAAACGCAGATTCCCAATCCGACTGAACTTATGATTACCAAGTGAGATTTCACTTCGTCTGAAAGCCTGTACAGGCAACCCTGAAAACAGAATTCGGTTGTATTACTTTTTGTTATAATAAATAGGTTTTAATAAATTAAAATTAATGAGTTCTTGGTATACTGGAGGGCATGCCACTATCTGGTTGTGGAGCACTTTTTTTAATAGTTTCCCTGTAATTCTGGAACTTCTGGAACATCGACGGCATTTACTTGGTATTTATATGAGTCATGAGGAGTATGTGTCACAGATAAAGGAGTACCATGCTTCATTAAGTAAAGACAGGATGCAATTGGGAGGTATTCCCCACATTCGCTTCATTGAGTGCTTACATTGTATTGTATATTGCTGGGATGATCCCGGATTCCACAATTAAGTGAAGGCGTTTTGCAGCAGGAATCCGGAACTAAATTGTTTGAAGTCTTTCTGCTCTGCTGAAACCATTTGGAATGCCTCCAGTCCTCGAAACGAACGGCTCCGCAACATTTGAACTGTAACGAAATTAATTCACCATTCATTCCTCCTCATTCCACAACAAACATCAAGTACAAGATAACCAGCCATGTTGGGCTCAGGTGGGCGTTCGAGTCGGGTCGCCTCGGTTTTTGGTCATCTCCCTTTCTTCTGAGAACTTTGAACCAACCGTGCAGGCATTTTAGAGAGCTAATCTAACTAAGAATATAGGTCCACGAATTGATGGAATTACAAACTGACATTAATGATTCCACACACTATTGTACCATGAGTCGATAAATTGAAATCAACGCGCCGGAGTTGGACACCGTCGATTGAGAAGTTCGTACACGTCAAAAGCTATGATTTTTTTAGTGTTCTTTATGCGGGGAATACTTATCTCTTTTATGTAACATTCTCACATCGAAATGTGTGGTTTACACGTACGGAACAATACGCAGGCAACATTTCAAAGATACACAATAACCCGACAAATCAATCGAAACGTTGGTAATTAGTTTTTAACCAGATTGTTCATCTTTTAGCTCAAGTGAAAAAAGATGGACATGTCGGCTCTCAACAAAGATCACAAATAGGATTTATTTTCTGTCATTTATCAAAAACCAGCCCTAGTAAGCATACGGACAACTAGCTCTCAATGACCGGTAATAGATCGTACCTGTAACTGCATGTCGTCTATGGCTTTTGTTTTATCTGTATCCACCTTGTAGTTGTCTAGGAACGTCGAATTCAGATTCAGTTTTAGCTCCGATTCCACTTGTTCTTCGTAAATGTACGCCAAGGTTCCCACCATGGCCTCCAGCAGAAATATGAAAACTAGAAGGAACGTATACTGGAACAAAAACAAACATAGAAAGTTAACATAGAAAAATTGTAATAGTCCGCTTTTTGACAAAGATAAAACCGAAAAGAACAGTTTGTTCGTGTGTCTTGGACAAGTTATTTGATAATTTAAAACAATTGTTGGTGTGGCTGACTGCATATGCAGTTATAAACCCGATCCAACCCACATAACCTGTAGACGCCGAAAAACAACTTTAGATATTAAATACTAGTTCCCCGTGTTGCACTTCAAGACAGGTGGGGCTCGGTATTTCTTTTTTCACTTACGATTATATTAACACCTGACTCTACTATAATGTGAACCAACCGCCACATAATGCCTAGAACAATAATTTGCAAGTTCCACGTTGAGGATGCTGATATTTCAAGCGTCAACATCCACATCATCGACCTCGACACATACGAAAATGTGAATAACATATGAGTAAATTCAAAGGCAAATTTGAAGATGGGGTCCATCCTTAAAAAAACGTTACTTTGCCACTTGGCTGAATTATGTGCAGCACAAAAGCAGAAATGAATTTTATCACAAACTGTTGTACACGTTTTAAATAATTTACAAATTCCTATAACTACCAACTTCATCTTCATCAATTGCAGTAGAAAAATTAAACCAATTAGTTACTGAAAAACCGTCAGCATAACATAATTATCAGAATCCGTACGTCAATCCGAAAAAAAGAAATATATATTTAAAAATAACAAATGATAGTATCCGATGAAAACCATGTTAACCTGTGTATTCAACAAAACCCATTAAATCGGTCCAATAAATAAATAAATAAAACAAATCCAAACCGTTACAAGCCGGAAAGCTATTTCTCAAAGTATGGCTGACCCGATACATTAAGATTAATGTCTAGCCGACATTAAGAAATCTACAAGCATGTAACAATTGTATTGAAAGTTTTGAAAACTAAAAGTACAGATGCCATCGGAAATAACTCAAAACTGAAGTCTGTAATATGAGTTTACTGTAAATGAAAGTAATAAAACCGGTCGCGGACAAAAATCTGGAACCTCTTCCTTACTTATTTTTATTTTTTTATGTGCATTCACAAACAACCAGGCCAGTAAACATAGTTTACGTGCCCACATTACCATTGAATTCTTTCCTTTAACGTACGTTACAATGTCAGTCCGGACAAGGCAACAGAAACAAATCTTAGTCGAATCAATGAGATCTAAAGTTACACACACATCACAATATTTAGACTATCTAAAGTTTGAAGTTTATGTTCTTCATTCAAAATACTGGTCGATTGTTTCTTACAATAAAAAAAGAGCTTTTTGGGTTGGGCAAGACAGGCGCGAGACACTGAGAGGTGTGCACACTTCACTTGGAGCACAAAAAAGATTTAATTCCTCTTTGGATGGAATCCAAGCGAAAATTTCAGTTTGTTCAACTTACGTGTCGTGTGTTTCATCTAATTCTACTCGGCAGCTATCAAAAATATAAAATAGTATTGACAACCCGGTAATCACGTCCACAGCCCCTAGACAAGGAACACAGAAAAGCCATAAAAGAGCAATAAATGCAGACGTAGTCAGAGAAAAAATAGTAAAAAAAACAGGTTCACTTATATTTTTGAATACAGCGCTCTTCATAAGTCATTTGGTTCGGCGACTGAGCAAAAAAAATTAAGTTGCTATTTGCTATGCAAATTTAAAATTATCGTTCCAGAGTGGTGTGTTTCCCTCAAAGTAATGCTGTTGACGCCACCCCTGATTAGGAAAGCAGACATTTTGAAACGAGTCAATGCTTTGATTTTGAACAAAACAGGATTTAAGGGGCTTCATTTAATTGTGTTTAAGTTTGTTTAAGATTCGGTATCCCTATATCGCCCAGTTGCCGTAAATAAATTACGGAAACTACTACGCTGAATGAGGGATATATCGATAACAATAAGATCATTTATAAGGATTTGGCCGCGTCTTGTATTGAAATTTTATGTATGGACCTTGATCTTGTTACACGTTTCCATGGCGTAAAATAAAATAATCAGTGCTGCATCGGGGTATCACAAGGCACATAAATAAAATAAGAATACATAGACAACTGATTCGATAAGTGAACCAAAACCGTACTGTATCAGTGAGTGCACACACAATCAATAACGTCCTGTGGTATTCAGGCATTGTTAAGCCGTTCAAGTTACAACTATGTAGTACTAATGACTTTAATGTTATTCACCCGTAGTTATTTTTAGAAGTAACAAAAAGCAGTACTAATCGCATTTTTAGAATCTTGACAGTGTAATCTTTCGTCTTGAAACTAAAATCCATTTCTCTTTCTGCAGATGGTCGTAAATTTTCCATAATGCACTACTACTCAAGTTACACGTGATGTTTCCCAACGGAAAAGAAAAATTACAGACGCAAAATAATTATGGCCTTTACAGCAGATCTGTAAAATCAATTCCTTCATATTGTGTTCCAACGAGCAACCTCAAGTCTTCATAAATAATTCTCGAAGATACAACTTAGAGTAATTCGATTGCCTTTACAACTCGTAAAATAGTCATTCTTTTGCATGAATTTTATCTTTAATGTTTAAACAGAGGATCGTTAAAAATGCAAGCATGCCCAACTCTAAAAGTATTATTGAAACTTACAATAAATTCATGAATACCTTAGAGGACATAGTTTCAAATATTACCACCGAATTTCAATGATAGGAACACAAACCCCTTTTAAGGGGGGCATATGGAGTATATACAAAACTACTCATAAAAATACCACACGTACTTTACCCCCTTTATGTCGCAGAAAGGTAAGATCCTTGCCTTTTTTAACAGAAAATAATAAAAATACACAAAGCCATAGAAGTATATGGAAAATGTAGCAATGTCAAAGTTCATTTTTTAACGAGGCTTGGAATTGTGAGAGTTGCCAGAGGAGTTGGCTCTACTCCACGGGAAGAGAAATTGCAATATTGTTAACAACTGGAGGAGGATCTCTCTTCTACCTATAATTTAGATGATCGTGTCAAAAGTACTCCAACCGAAAGCTCCATTACAATTTTACAAGTCGAAAACTACCGGCTGGATTTTAGGAAGGGACGCTCTCACCCCGACACAAATAATTAATTTCAAAATACACCGAATGTTGTGATTAGCCTTGTTCATTTCAAAAACATAGTACAGCATCGATGAACCCACTTAATCAGAGTACACTTGAAACTATCAAATTAGTGACTAATGGTAGGGACACACCTAAGGAATTAGGTGCAGCAAGTTCAGTGAGTGAGAAAGTCAACAAATTTTAAGGAATTACTAAAATAGCGATACCACTACAACACTGAAAACAATTATTCGTGTCGAAGCACAATTCAAGTTAACAAAGTATTAAAAACATATTTCCCAACGACTAAAACAAAAATAAGTCATTGTTCTTATTCACAAACTCATATTTTTGACGCTGTGACAGTTTTTCTGTTGAAAAAGTATTTTCAGGAAAATTGATGTCCAGTTCGCATGAATCACGAATTTAGAGGTGCACATAAAAGTAAACAAACTTGTGACTCAAGAAAGTTGGATTCTTTTCCTATTGTAGTACCAAGAAGAAGAATTAAAGATAAGACACATTGTCAAAACGACAGATTTAAAAGAAGAATTACAGTTTTCAGAGCAATCAAGCGACCAGGTGCGAAATGAGGAGGAATTATGGTCGTCGTTATAAAAAGACGAGATTGGGTTAGAGTTGACTCCAGCTGGAGGCGTTCAAAATTTAACACTGTTTACTGAATGTAAAGGTTATTTATCATTGCTCAAACAAAAAGTATCTCTTCAATTATATTCGTACCCTTCTGATCCTATATTTTAAAATTTAATTATACATAAATTAAACCAAATTTGTAAACACCCCAATCACGGTTATTATTGTATAGTTAATTGTACATATACAATTTCTCTTGTGGTCATTAAATTTCCCTCCTCATTATAGTGCCAGCGTATTATTACTCCATCTTTGGGTATAAAAAAGATCCAAATTATCTGAAGTAAAAAACGCCTCGATAGGTCACAAGGTAGGTCACAATTTTAGAATGAATGCACCCGAGGAACAAATTATTATCACCAACAAAAGCCCGATTCCTTTTCAAACGATTCATTAAGGAACTCTTCAGGACCGTGTGTTTGTTTACATTGGGCGTAAAAAGATTTTACATTAACGCATTGTCAACTTCTTCCAAACTCAAAAACGTGTCGCTGTAATTATTGGGGATATGTTTTCAACATAGAAAACAATGAATAAGAGTAAGAAATAATGTTTAAGATAGTCGAGATGAAGCTGACGAAGCTGACGTAGAGTCATACATTGTGCCAAACATTTCACAATTGAAAAAGAGCATGACTACCAAACCATTACAACCCATGTATGTAATAATCTTTTAACACAACAAATAAAAACAAAGTGGAACCATTTTGGCTTTTATGAAAAAGCAGTTCCTCATTCCGAGCAAGAAATCTGTGTGTTTTAAGGCTAACACTTGCCCCATTATATTTCTTTACATGGCGACAATTCTACTCGTGACATATGGGTAATACAAACACAGTAACCATTCAAATAAGGGTCAATAAAAATTTCCTCTCCTGGTCAATCTCGTCAAATTCACGAGATCCCTTACTTTAATTTACAATCGTTAATCTAAAATTGGTTTCAAACTTCCGTAAAAGTTTCAGTTGTTAACCTGTGTTGTTATACATCATGCATTACCTCACCACAATAACCAATTTTTGCATTTATTCTCATCACATCGAATAACAATTGACCGAATCGAAATAACATAATGAAAGGGAGGGAAGTGAAACATAAAATTTATTGTGCGCTCCATCCTCCAACCTCACAAGAAATCTATTCAGTTCTTCAACCTCTTCAGTTATTGTATGGCTTCGATCATAATAGAATTCAAAACGATATCGCAATTTTATTGATTTGCCGGGTGTACAGACATGCTGATTGCTAATAACCAATAACAGATTACCAAAAGATTTTAATTTTCCGTTGCATGATTTTCAATGGTTGGCTGTGATTTTATAGCACCCCTCGTTTACACTCATTCATTTTTGCGGTTGAGCAAATTACAGTACAACTGGTACTATTAGCGTCCTCAGGATAAGAGACAATACATCTGGTAACAAATAGTTCATACGCACTTGCCACACATTTTTGACTTAAATAATAATTTCAATTAAAAGTGTCCTACACAAATGTACGGAAGACACCAGTATTATTAACTCCCAAACTTTGAACAAAATCTTTACTCTCAATTGCTAAGAATATTTAATGAACGAGCTGCATTTCTGTTTTATAAAAAACGGCTTGAGTGCCACAGACACTCAAATTTATTTTTAGACAGTTAATCTCGTTGCTTTGGTATTTTGGTCAATCGGGGCTGTAGAATCTATTTCTAAAGCTCCACAGATAATTCTCTAAACGAAGAAGTTTTGCATTTCTGCAAAATAAATTGTTAACGCAGCCAAACATAAATGAAGACCACAAGACTCCATCCCGGAGTCAAGAAGCCTAAGTTTCATTGTTTTCAGGTTTTCAACTTGGTAATTGGTAAGTCACGATTCTTCAATCCACTTCCACTCGTTCGTTTTTGTCGGTTCACGTAAGGAAGTAAATATTTACTTACAATTAATAAGAGACATCGGTTTTCTTTGGCCACTCCGCAGGAACCGATTACAGCTATGGCTAAGACCAAGCAACCGGCAGCAATTAAAGTATACGAGGTCATAGGATAAGTGACACTCGTAAGCAAAGAGACATATTTATGTTTCTCGATGACGCTCCAGATACCAACAGCGAGAACGGAGATACCCGCAGCCTGAAATAAAAATCAATTCTGTTGTATTTGACATGAGATTGATTGACATAAACCGTCTCGCCGGGTTGTACAAAAATCTTTTCATTAAACGTTATTAAAAAAGGCGTTGACAATAATAATAAGTTAAAGAAGTTTAAACGGCGTGCCTTAAGTTTGACTTGGCATGCAACAGCTAAGAAAGAAAGATTCTTAATTGAAGACTATATAAATTTCAATTGAAGAAGACCAGAAATACGAAAAAGAGAACAGTAAAATTAATTGCTATAATGCTTAAGCCATTACAAAAGATAACCTTAAAAATTTTGTGGAACCTCGCCAAACAATACTTGTATTATCTTTTAAAACCGTATTGTTTCACATTGAGCCACCTGAAATGCCCCAGCTACAACCACAAGGTTTTAAATATCTTCTCTGTACCAGGTAGTCTAAAACAACAAGACGTGTACTTACAACAAAAATAACGTTGAATATGTGGAGGACATATTTGAGAAACAAAACATTGCAGCACTCGGACTCATGCCTTCTGTTTTTGACCATTTCGGCCAGTTTCCTGTTCACTTAATCACTTGAACATTCCCGCTTTTGAATTAAAGACAATTGTGTCTTCACATTATTCGATCCGAGAAAATTACATCTCGACCACCATCTGAAACATAAATAAACTCAATGAAAAATTAATTTTTAATTAGTTCTCCTAGCATTCATGACTATGGGCTAATGGTGTGCTCAGAACTTTGGTAGATAAACTTCTACTTAAAAATTCGACACATTGTATAACAGTCAATAAACCGTTAATTTTTTAGTTAACAATAGCGGGCGTTATAATTTGTTTCTGTCTAGTGCGGAAACTCCAGCAGGGTTCCCCATATACGAGAATGGTCTATCCTCCCCCGACTAGAATTTAATTACGAGAAGGCATGCTTGTTCTATTCAATTATACACGCTCGAATTCATGTTCTATGCGTAAAAAGCTCCTAGTGCGTGTGTGAGCGTGCTTTCTTATAATTCCTTTTCTATCACATCTCAGAGAAGCTATTAGGCAGTTGCTCGCTTTCAGAACACGACATTGCTTCGTTTATTTACGATTGTACTAATAAAACTAACGCCCAATTCCCCTGGGATCCATACAAAAATGGCATTCGTTGATAATTAATTGTTAATTAAAAGTGAGGTCCGATTTTCGTGAGTGTCTGTTGTAAATAAAGTATTGCACTTCATCATTCCGTCGTGATCAATCATCAGTCTCTTGACTGTAAGAAATACTCTTCTTAATGATAAGTGAATGAACATCACTCTACCTTGCAAAAGGCTTCAATCGTGAAACTAGTAGTTTCAAAACAAATATTGTTACTGTGGACTGGTTCGGGAATTCGTACAAAAATACTTTTTTAATATTACGATAATTCAATTTTTATGGTTCGAAACCTCCATGTAAATCCTCTTGTACAACCAATAAAGAACCCTAACGTTTATATTTTGTAAATATTTTTAAGTGGAATGGGGGATTATATATATATTTATTACGGAAGGCACGTCCTCAGTCTAATGAAGTTACAAAGGTAATGGAGTAATATAATAATCTAAGTCAAAGGGCCACTTTGTAAAACGGATTCCAGTCAATTTACTTTGTCCTCTTTTACTGAACGTGTCACTCAACATTTCCTAAAATTCAGTTTAGAACCAGTCTGAACCCTAAACATGACAGAAGGTAAGCATTTGTCATAAGCATTAACGAAATGACCAGGCTCACTCGACCATCATCAATCATCGTAAGCTCTCCGTTTTGTATTATCTACTAAACAAATCGAAAATTATTTGGACAACCGATTAATAACAGCAATTAAGGATCTTTGACTGGACCAACCTGAAGTATTAATTTCACTTCGCAACACGTAACACGTTCGAAAAAAGTAAAAAACAGAAGTTGGCAAGAAATATTTGAAAAAAGCCGATCTTGTTGGGACCTCACCTGAAGATTACCTAATCAAGGACGGATGACGAAAAACGGTTTTTGATATACGTTTAGGACACTTTTATGAGTGACTTCTTTGTCGGTTTTTACTGCTAGGAATTCCAAAGAAATCCAAGCGACTCGCGGGCGGGCCATTTAAGAAAACAAGGTTACATAAATGCACATAAAGTGCACAGCAAAGCTCAAGATGAAAATAAGACCAGGGAGAAAAGCAAACATTTACTTCCCATCTCCATCGGAGTGTTTATTCATGGCATTTTTCGAAGAAGCTAACAGTGTCTCGACGACACAAACTACAGTCAAACCGAGTAACTTTTCTTCGACTGACTCCTCCTTGACTCCCCGTAGTAATTTATTTTCAATAACAACGCTCGTGCTATCGAAGCAATTATGTTTACTAATTGAAGTTATTCCCATCGCTCCGGCTCCAACTAAAATGACCGTCAAATTTCAATTCCCTTTTAACAATCAATTAATTTAAATAATGTGCCAGGCTACACGGTAGTCATGCGATGATCATACGCAGTCTTTTCATTTGAAATTACAATATTCCTATGACGCACTACCGTACGTGATAGTTTTGAAATTCTACACGGGCAGTAATTTCACACAGAAATATAATCTGCAGTATCACCCAACAATTATTAATTTCGTTATGGTTTTGAGGGGAAAAGGTGCAAGTTTGACACAACCATATGTTCGTTTAACCTCAACGTCCCTAAAAAAAAATGAGTACTGTCAGCGTGTTGTAGAATTTGATCTTTTCATTTACCCAGTTCAATACACACGGACCAAAATAAAGAATTTAAATTGTGTACGAGTTTATTTGTTAAATCCGATCTGGTGAGACCTGACCACCTTTTGCAGTTCATCAGCTAATAGAGAAAAGGATGAAATAGAAAAACAATTTGGATATAATTTGATAATTTATTTGAATTACCTGTCATAAACGGTGTGAACAAATATTTCGGAACGGTGCCCAGGCTTCAGATATGCAGTACACAAGGGACTACGTATCAACCCATGAGCCCATTTAATATCCACGAAGGGTGCCTAAACAAATATGTCGAGGAATTTGCTTCCATAGAAGCATTAGCATGGTCTCGAAATTTTTCAGGGAAATATGGACCTGAATGGTCAGAGACCGACCGTTAAAAATCTCATTTGTTTAATATTCTTAGGCTTTGTTCTTGTCGGTCACCATGGGAATAACCTGTGTCGAGAGTAGGATGGGATAACAACTCTCTTCCTTTCTTTGATATCTAAGATTTGGATCTTCATCTCAGACGCCTTTGAACGGAGCGTGGGTGTGTACCCGAATGACTTGTCCTAACCATCGGGGGGTCTACTTCTGATGGTGGTGGTTTTGATGCTTGTATCATTCTAGGTGGCACATCCATAAACAAAAAATCTGAGACGGAATCCTTTGATTCATTAAAACATTTTTATTAGCCAGGTACTTTTAATTATTCAACTTGGAATTGGTGCTAAGGTAGGATACTGGGAACAATAGCGGTAATGAATTTTTTTCTATAAACTGTAATGAAAGAACGTGTAACAACTGGAAAAGTAGCATTGGATATGCTTTGGTTTTTTGTTTCGCCAATCGATGACTGCAACCTGTTAATCTTCTTAACATGCATGGAGAAATAATTTACCACTGTTCGGTCGTACCAAATGAACCTGAAAAATTTGTACCTGTGCATTTATTAAATTTTACAACTAGAAAACGAAACCAACCAGGTTTGAATCGGCACAAATGAAGAAGGTAGAAGAAAACGTTGTGTATTGTTCAAATTTTGTAATTAGGCAACCTGCTTACTACGAACGGGACAGTATATACAAATTTTCATATACAAGTTATATGCAAACATAAATTTCCAAAGGAGCCCATGAGTGCAATTTATAACGAATTAGATGAAATTTGACAAACAAAATTCGTTCAAATCGATTACGATCGACAACTTCAGACATGCTTAGCCAAACAAATTTTTATAACACTGTGAATAAAGATAAATGAACCAAAATAGGAGAAACCGAATAAACAAATAGTATACAACCAATCATTGTGACAACTGAAGGTGTTTGGGTAAGGGAGAAAACAGATGGCGGCATAATGTATGAATACCATTATGATCACATCAGTACAGAAATATATAAAAGAAAAATGATTTCTTTTAATACAATATTTTCATTCAACTTGTTTAGTGGAAATAAACTAAAAAAAACAGCGTTCCGTTCATCTAGTTGAAGTCTAATTCTCAAGGTAATTGATTTGTGATGAAGTACTGAAATAACAATTTTAAACCGCATAAATAAAATTAGAGTCACTGTAGAGAGTATAATTCAATCTCTATAACAAATACAGTTCAATAAAACTCAAATAATATTCATCAATTACGAAGCAATTTAAATTATGAGCCCAACACAAAGGAATCTCACATAAATATATGCCTCAAGACACTTTGTGTTCCAGTGTCCACCCCTATGCCTCTCTTGACTACATGTACAAGTCAAAAACGGCATTTGATATTTGGACAATACGGAAAACAACTGTCCCCGTGACCGATAGGTTCAAAGTCCATAAATCAAATTATGTTTTTCGCATGATTAAATTTGTACAATTGTTCAAAAACCAATAGTTCATTAATGACGTCAGGCAATTCGATACCCCACCGTAAAATCTGGTCCTTCGATTTCTTCTATTACAATTCGATATTCGATGTGGTGACATAAAGCCCGGTCAAACAGTGGAAACTACTAGTGGGAACAAGTTTGAAAAATTCATGACATACGTAATTGTTGTGCAGTCTTGTCGAAAACTTCGTGTTAGGTAGAAAAAAGAGAGTTGTTCTGGAGGTACCCTCGCAACCGGTTGCATTCAACCTTAACGTTTTCTGAATACGCTACTATTAAACTAACGTAAATATTTAATAATGGGGGGAGGTGATGCCTTTATCGGTCAAAGTTGTTTTCTGGCGCCGCATTTTAGTTCTCAGGTGTGTCACTTTTATCACCTTTCCCACACCACAGAAAATCTTCAAGATAAGTCATTCATTTTAGTGCGTTACCTTTCCTAGATTTTGAATAGAGATTCCTTATTATTAAGTTATAATAATTGTAGTACGAGAAATTTAAAACTTACGGTAGTTGTTGCAATGGCTTCAAATTCTACAAATTTAACTACAAATCGATTTAGCGTAATTTACCATACTGCCAAGCTTATTGAGTTGAATTAACTAGTGTGCTTGGCAATTTCTAATGTCTAAATGTAATACCTTGCACCGTAAAATAAAACAGAACTGATAATCAGGTCGGGATTTCTTTTGACAAAATGGATACCGTCTGACTAAATCGTCCGTTGAAAATTTGTTTTGAATTTTACGTCTCCGATGCATCGCTTCGAAATGCTTGTCTTATATAGAACAAATTTCCTACCACGCAGACCACAACTTAAAAACTCGACCGTAAAACTAAAATTCTTTGAATTCTGTTAAATAATGGATGTCCTGTGCTCTGGTTGCTCAGTTTACGGAAAGAACCGGAATGCCGATTTCATACGAATCCGCCCGGTAAACATCACAATTGCTTTTCTCACCTTTTTAGACACAAACAAACACGAAAGCATACAAATACTCTAGTTGTAAGGCGCATATTTGTTTCTAATTGTTTCTTTTCTACTTTACTCCACTTTACATCTCCACTTTACCTCAAGGAATGATATTTAAAAAAATCAACTTCAATTTCCAAAAAACCATTGGTTTCTCTGGTCCTCCCTCTTTTGAAGATGGTAAAAAGTAATGAGCCATCTCAGTAATGAAGATGGTTCGTGGCATCATGAATCGAGTAATTAGTGTTGAACATTACGAAATGTTAAAAAACTTTTGTAATTGCGAGGGACCATGTAGAGGCCACGAACAGACGCCCAATAAAAATTTGACTTGCCCTTTGTCCCCGATGCCTCTATTACTATTCCCTGAGCAATTCAAAATTCTTAGTACTGCAAAAGTCTTAGAGAATAATAAATTATCTGAGCCTTCAATCACGAAAATAAAAACAAATGTAAATACTCAGGGCCAAATATTCCAGCAATGAACAACAATCATGTCTTCTCCGCCAACGTTTGCAGTTCCTCTTAACGTATTTTTATGTCTGTTTAATATTTTGCACAGTTCTTTAATTCACATATACCAAAATAGTTTAATTGTAGGGAGTGACATTTTTTATGGTTCATTGTTTTATTTCAAAACATTGTTATTTAAATGGGAAGCACTATATTATACGTATATTTCATGTATTATTGATAATACACCAAAATTTTACATAAAATAATATATTCAATGCATGATGGCAGTGAAATAATAAATGAACACTAATTCCTTCAATTTACCAACACATGAGCAAAAAAAATCGGCTGCTTTTGGCAGAAGTAGGTCACATTCTCATCGAATTAATTCTGTAAAAGAGATTATAAATGAGCAATATGGGATGAATAAGCTGGCGAAAATGAAATGCGCTTGTCTACGATTACCCCGGATGAGCTTTTAGATAACACAGTTATCTACAAGTATTCTTCCTTCTTTCATTTAAAACTCATTCATTCGCCCCCAGACTTTTTACTTCTCTACAAAGCCACCTAAAATTCTTTCACGGTACCCTAAAAAGACTAACCGCAACAATTGTGATGCTAACACGTAAAAATTTACAACGCAAACTCTGAACAGTACAAAAAAAACATAACTGAATTACCAATGTAACAAGTTCATATTTACGTGATTCTAAACAAAAACAGTAACCGTATTATTTTGGTAAAATTGACTATCTTCTCTTCGTTGTACATGAAGTGGATTTAAAAACAGTCGTACACGTGTAAGTCATTCGAAATTGTAAGAGTTGTTAACGTAAGATAAGGCAGAATTCATTCGGGCAAGGTATTCAACGAAACAAGAGGCACTCCCAATTAAAAAAAACGGAGACACGGAGAGAAAGAGACAAAACAAATCCATGTGACACCATCCTCCAGTAAATAATCCTTACAATCAACTGTCACTTTTTCATCGGTCTATTAATTCATATTTTGTAGAACTGTAGAACTCACTTAATACATTAACTTATTAAGCTTTATCAAACTGTTGATTTGTAGTGACGTAGGGGCGATGTTTTTAGATTTAAAATTCAGATTAAGGAAAGCCCTGGGCTACGTAGATACAATGCAGCGTCTCCACATTGTTGCTATATGTGTAGGAGATTGAACTGTTTTTTTATTTAGGCCTTTCCGTTCCAACCCCAAACTACCTCATATCCTTGCTCCTACGCGCAAAGGGGACCACTGTTCACTCACCTTCAGTCCCCACTCTTATTTTTTACATTAGGTTCGATATCTAATTTAATTTCGGTTAATTGCTCTCGAACACCTAAATCTGGACCGAAAAAACAAACCCGGGAGGAACTATAATTCTTTTCAGAAAAATTTCAACTTTGACAGTTTTTTTAAGTAGGTCATTAATCTATATCTGTTAATTTTTAGTCTACGGCAGATCTAGGGATAACTCCACGGTCTTTTTAGGTTTAGGTTGCGCTGTTTAGGTTCATTACATAATTCAGAGGTGGTACATCCGATGTTATCGAGTAGGCCAAACAGACTTATTGGCTCAGATATATGTCTTATCAACATCTGATTTGAGAATTCATTTATATTAATTTCTACTACATAATTTCATTTAGTCTGTTCCGATTAATAATTTGATGCACACCAGTACCTAGTTTTTTTAAACATTTCACCTTCAACTTTGTTCGAAATTACAGGATAAAAAGCCTCAGCCGAAGCAAAAGTGTACGTACAAAAACATTAGATTTACACCAATTTAATGTCAATGTCAACGTTACTGCTTATACTACAGGTTGTTTTGAACTTATAAAGAAATGTGGGCAGTGTTTAGGCGCTGCCGAACGCGAGTTCATGTTTAAATTCTTAACAATTTGTGATACCAATTGGTACCCTTCTTTGTGGTCCTTCATTTTGAGATGCGCTGACTGACGAAGACATTCGTTCCCTAATTTTATCGATTTAATTGAGATAGGAGTTCTCTTATGAAATTCGGTCGGAACCAACTGACTTCTCATCTACCGTATAATTCTTTTCTGGGAGTTGATATGACCCTAGATAAACGCGTACCTGGACCCAACTGTGGGAATCTTCCCCCACGAGGACTAAATGCCACACTACTTTAGGTCTACGGTATAATATTGTCGTGCTCACTCTTATCATTATCATTCTATTGCCTACCTTTTCAGAGTTCAAAGATATTTTGACTTCAATTATTAACATCATGTGCGTTAGCAAGGAACTGTGGGACTTGAAGTCAACTGTAATAACTAAGAAACTCAAATGCATCACTGTGGAAGTACTTAAGTTAATAACATTCTTTCTATTCAAAAAAATTATCTACAAACAAATTGACTACTGAGAAATTCATTAACTTTTTGTACAACTTACATATATTAAGATAAAATTTATATATACCCGTCTTGAGCCTACTTTAAAATTAAACACTTGGTTGCGGGTACGTCAGTTCATCTTTAACAATAATTGAAAGCAATGTACCGTTCAAATTATCACCAGAGGTTGTTGTAACACCATGGCTTTCTTCCCAACCTTACTAATGTACTAAAATACTGCTTCTATTGGAGACACAAGAAGTCGTATTTCTAGTTGAACACAATTGAACACATTTCCAATTGAAATTATTCAAATAGGCTGATCACAAAAATACGAACAATTAAATAAGACCACCATTTATCAGGGACAACGTCCAAATGCTACGGTCATCTTCCCTATTGACAAAGTCCTCGAACCTATTTCTTCTCCAGAGCGCCAAAAAGTATATAAAACAAAATTTTAAGATCCATCTGTCCGCCGGACTAATCGGAATTTATTGGAAGTCTAAACGCATAATTTATTCGATCGTAAAAAATATGATTAATGGAATTGAAAGTTCACAAAAGGAACAACCAAAGACTGGATGGATCCAGTCCTATTTTGTTTGGGTGCTACCATTTGTGGTTCATCCGATAAGACCAAAGGATTGGCTATATGTTCGCCACTTATATATAAAAGACTCGCTTGATTGAGAATGGATTTGTTAATTTGTTCGGAGGTTCACGCCTTGAGGCAATTCTCCCTGTTTGTCTCACTGCACCGCGGACACTTCTACCATTCGATTCAAGGTCTTGCTCTCTTCTGAATAGAAAACAACCAATGTTAAAAAATTCAATTTGTACCTTCCCGAAGAAATGATTTCACTCCATTTGTTTGTGTTAGAGAAGAAATCTTACACCACTCAAAATAAAGCCTACGTTTACATCAAATGCTTGGTCTATTTCGACCTAAAAATAAAGTCGACATTGCTGATGTCTCGCCAATAACTCCATATGCTTCTCTCTTATTAGACCGATCAATCATCTCATCATTCGGCCTCCGTCATGGTTTATGCCATCATCAAATCCACGCTTTCATTTCGTAATTTGCCCAGTCATCTAGAATTTAGATTAAAAAACTGGCCGGTGAGATACCTATCTCCATCCTATGTTTGTGTACTCTTGTTTATCCCAACATTTCCATAACTGAATGACCACTTACGTGACGACAGCTTCATCTCTGTTTATCCTACAACCCTTACGTTTGAGTAACTTTGACGGATCATTATGGTGCACAAAGTCAAGACATTGACCCAGAACGAAAGCTAGGTAACACCTGGAAATTTTTTACATTCCACTCAACGTCCTTCTCCTGCATGATAGGTAGGGACTATTCTCCTTATTCTCTGCTATGCCCAATGATTCTTCAAATTTCACTGGGCAACATTCGAGGCACGCGTACATAAAACTGTATTATCAAAAATTACGATATCATTTTCAGGATTTTGAAAAACTCAATGCACCTAGTTTCCGTGACCGGTAACATCAAACATCGGCAGTTACCTGATCACGTCAACACAATTACTTCTACTCAGATTCTCCATGAAAACAAAATAAAAATTTCAATTGTCAAAACCAAAGGAAACCCCTAACCTAGACGAACGCTGGAACTGGCCCTCCGCGAAGAAACTTTTACGACCTTCTTTGTAATTGATAACAATTATGTGTGTCATGTTTTCCAAATTACTATTTCTGATTCAAAATAGCAATAAAAATTATACTCAAATAAGTCCTCCCGATTCTCTCAGAAAAGTTTCGTTTGCCTCCAATTAGGAACAAACAACATTTTTTTCACAAATGACTTTTTATGGTGAAATTATCAGTCATCAGAAATTACAAAAAAGCATTTACTAGTTTTTTTTAATTAACGCTACTTTTGAAAAAAGCTCTACACGGCGGTGTATAAAATGTCCCAAGCAATTTAGAGAGAGAGCAGATGCCGCTGAACGGCAACATTATCAAGATATATCAAACATTCCTACTATCTGGTTCGACGGGTCCAGAATACTCATGACTTTATTCCATATATAATATTGCTCTGATAAGATAGTGTTTCCAAAGTAAACAAAACCACGAACGATATACAACGATGTCAAACAATTATTTTGGAAAATCAATTGATGATTCCATGCAACCTTTGATAAGCAGCTTGGAGTGTGACGTAACTCCGTAGTTGAGTTCAAAGTGTCAGCTAAGTAAAATACCCAGTAAATTAATCGCAGTGCATTTCTCACCGATTGGAAAATAAGGCACCCGTTTCGATCATTCAGGATCTCTCAAAGCATCAATTGCCAAAATTTATTGCCGCTCGAAATGCGCCCATTCGATGGCTTCAAAATGTAGGAGTTATTTCCATCTCGAAATCATCATAAAATTTAAAAAAATCTCAGAACGGTTTGGACCTAAATTTGTGGGTTTTTTAGTGAGCCTTAGGATGTCATTTCTCGCAACTTAACTCGTTGGTCGCGTGATACACACCGAAAGACTTGGTGCAAACTACATTAGGAATGAGTTTGCCAGAAAAAAACGGCATTCGCTTCCTACTACTCCCCAAAAAACCTTTCACGCGCCTGAAACATTCCAAATTACAACTTACAATGTTTGGGTCATTGGTACTTTGTGGTATCTCAACGAACCTCCTTACTCTGGTTATTTTGTGGAATTCTTAGTGCACATTGTTAGGTGATTGTCCAGAGCGGTAATACACTGGGGCTTAATCTCGGTATTCGTTAATAAGTTTTATAGCAAAATGTTGTACCGTAATAGCTACACGAAGCTACATTTCAGGAAAACCGTGCTCCATTACTTCAAATATTTCCTTACCATTATATCACTTTCCCTAGTTTTAAATGTCGAGACATTTAACAACATAATAATTCAAATATGCAATTTTAGACTTTACGACTTGAATGCAGTTTGAATTTCTATTAGTTGTTTAGTCTTCGACCAACCACTTACCAAAATGTTGAAAAAAAAATCTATGTGAAATCATGAAGTATAATTTTTGCTTATTTTCCTTTGCTGCTCTCCCCAGATTTACAAGGTCAATTAGTTGTACGTTAGACTGAACCACCATGATCGAGTTGCAGTTGAGTTGTGGCAACGAGTTAAATATATGAATAGCGACATAATTATTCTTCTGATACATACTACTGAAATGGAAGGGGTTATTCTTATTTTTTTCAATGTTACAGGTGCATCCACCTTACTAAAAATCTTTCTTTAATGCAGCCATTGACCATTAAATAAAAACATTTAGCTATTCGACTGAGTCGTAATTATTTTTTTTTTAATTTTCAAACATTTTAAAGATAGACTAGGCTCTGTAAAATAAAATGACAAATTATGTGAGTGGGAGAACAATTGTCATACTTAATAATTTACTCCACGGTTCATTATGAAATAAGTGCAGTTCACTGGTTCACCCACCCATGAATGTTATGCGATCTGAGCGCTCCTATGTCATCACCACCCACGTCTTTTTCAGACTTATTTCCCACCTTGTCAGACCATTGGCCGCATAACGACCTAGTTTTACCTACGTAGCATTTCGAGCATCCCATAGTCCAGAATACTCAACAATAACGCTAGACAATCCGGTATAAGTATAATACGCACGGCATTTTCTTTGGTACCATTCAGGAAATAAATCAGCCAAATGAATTACTTTATATACGAGTTGTCAGCCACATAAATCTTCGTAATAATGGCTCATACCCATGCTTATAAATCCCAGTACACAAACCTAAAACGCTACCAAGAGCACAGTCGTAGTCCGTAGTTAGTACGGCTACCTTTCTAATAATATCAAAATTAAGTTTAATAATCTTGCCGTACCACGTCAATAAATAATCCGCAAAGGATGGGAACAGGTGATAAGAGATCCCCTGACAAGTTCCATTTCATTCAAGGAGCAATTTTTACAAAACGAGTCCATGCATAGCAAGACATATCGGCGGTTTCTTATAAACACAATTAAAAGGAAACGAGGAGTAAATAAGAAAATAATTAAACTTGTCAAAATACTGAAACGAGTCTGAGTATGGGTCGACCCCAACCTTTGGGGTATTTCTTAAGGGAACTCGGGGATGTGGAAGCGGTTGAACATCTCATTTAAGTATGATAAACCGCTCTAAAAAATCCTGTCAAACCCCGCACTATAAATAGGTTCTTACCAGTTTGAACCAAACAAGACAAAACCTATCAGACACGCAAGGTAGGAGGTAACCTTTTACTTTCCTGATTGGTTCGAAAACCCCGATAAACATAACTACACCGCTAATATGTTTTGGACTGCTTCGCATCGGCACACATTTGTCTCCAGATTTTATGCTTATATTAATGTCACATGGTAAGAAAATCACTCAGCATTTCATTGCATATCCTGCATTGCCGATATTAAACAAAGCCAATCTTTCGAATACTTCAGAAGATGAGATTATAATATTACATGGAGGCTGATCCTTAAATGGCGTGTGAAACACAAATCAGTCAGTTCGGGTAGCGTTTTCAGGTCTTCCGCCATTAACAGGTACCTCAGTTAATCAAGGTCGAATTTTTGCACGTGCGCGGTTTGAAACAGGCGATTGACTTCCTTTATGAAGTACTACCAGAAAAGAAACCGTCTCATGGTAGCCCTAGTGAATGTCTGCTTTTTACTTCTTCAACAGCCATAGGAAGTGAATTCATTTGCCAATAAGGACTTCATTGTTCTATGAAGTTATCATGGCTTCCTTGCTGATAAGTACATATGTCTTACAGGGCTACATAATGAAAGCAATAACATGCGACAACAATATGTCTGAGTAGAAAATGATTGAAAACGCTGCGGACAGGCATAACAAATCCCGTTATGAATAAGCCGAGCGAATCGAGCGGTTAAAGCTGGATGAAAAACAGCTCTAGGAATTTAGCTTCCTTATTTAGGAGAGGCTAAATAGCTATCCATTTTTTTGTTACAAAAATTAAGTCAACAATTTTTCTGCACTATCTAAACAGGTAACCCATCCCTGGGCTATTAAAAAGGATCAATTACTTGAGGCATTTCATTCGCTTCACAAAGAATGCAAGCACCTTCACTTGTATACATTAAGAACAAATTGTAATGGAAAACAAAAAGTGAATGCCAAGCATGCCACGAAGTACCCATAACTCAGATTTGTCTAACAATGACAGAATAGCATGAGAGCTAAAGAAAGAGCGAGGAAAGGGCAATTCTCGATAGTCGGATATAATTACAAGTGCTGAACGAACGGTTCAGAAATGGATTCGGCTTAAATCGGCTTGTTTTGTAGGTGAGTCCATTGTCGTAATTGTCGTACATCAACAATATTTTTGAATAGTACAGATTTATTTCAACTTTTGCCGTGTAATTGATAATGCCCAAAAGCGTATTGTACAAACGCATTGGTGAGTACGTTTGTGAGACATGTAGCAAGCCGCTATACGATACCAAAATTGATGGCAGGAATTTTATTAAATTGACAAAATCTGTGCCCTGCTTGTACAGAATGTATAACACTAGGCTCCACAATAACCAACAGCACAAAAACTGTAATAGTATTATTGCAAAGCAAGTTACAAAATATGTTCTTTAATACCATTGCCTGGTACCCAATGAAAATCAAACCATAAAATTGGCAAAAAACTAAATAAAGTAGCACGTTGAAAGTTAACGTAAAAACAGGTATAACAGGATAAAAATAAAAATTGCGTCAATGACTTCACCTGTACGGTGCACCAAGATTTGAAGGTTACCGGCTGAGGAACTAAGGACTTATTAAGACTAACAATTAAAATGGAATGCCTCATTCACCGAAATTGTTACTGGCTGGCAGCATACTACTCTGAGACAACTTAAATAAATATTAATAAACATATAATAATATGCTCGTCTTCTGATTTAAGATTAAAATGGAAGATTCGGCGTGGAAGCAATTACTCGGGAGTCTTAGGTTTTAATGGGTAGGTGACCGTCACAGGGTCATTGTGGCATCCTTGCCGGCATACTAATCAACTTTTTTTCAATACAAATACGAGTCCGGGCAACCGAGAATCGACTCGGATAATTTCGATCATTGTGGTTCGGTAGAGAAATTAATTATTACGCGTCACGTTTACACTGTTTAACCTTCCTGTCGTTCTGGCCACCTACTAAGGCCCCACCGATTCAATCGCTACCGTTTGACACCACACTTTGGTACTTCCACAAACCGACTTGAACACAACAAACAATGACAGTACGCATTTCTTCAGCCTGCAGCCTTGTTTCTTTTCAAACAATTTTGAAAAATGACTTCGGGGTTAAGGGGTTAAAGGGTTTAACTAATAAACTTTGTCAGTCGACATAAAATTTGATGTTTCCACAAATTGTAATGTCACGAAGCACGAGTACTGTACTTCAATCCGTTGTTTTTCCTTTGAAAACTTTTCACGAGTACAAAACCCATACGTAAATATCAATCGTTCAATGATTTGACCTCGCACCCGGTCGCTAGTCAGTGAAATTGATTATTATTGCATAATAATCGAGGCTGATACATCGTAAAACGTGTAATTATACTACGGAGCTAAATGCAAAACTTTATTACTTAAGCATTTCTCTAATCCCGGTAAAAGAACAAAACTGCACTACTCGATACAAAAATTACAACTTCCATATTCCACTACAAAATGTGGCGGTGAACTTACGGAAAACTATCATTCGTGGTTTAACTACTGTTCTCCCGGCGACGACCAATTATAAAACACTTTGTTGGTTATTATAAATGTACAGTCTTCTGGATTTACAATTATCAATTCGGGCGCGTTATTTCACAAAAATAAAAAAATACAATATTAAGCCAGTAAAAGACTTAGCGGAACCGATAACCTCATTGAGGATTGCAACATGACTGAGCTCAGTTCACGGAGCCGATTGTTCAAATGATAGTTCCGTGAGCCGCCGCTGAGACGCCCCACGCGTTCAGATGTAAACAAACACAGTTTTACCTCATTCATCTTACGCGTCGACGGTGGCGACATTACGCGGTGAAAACGAGAGGTAAAAATGTACACAACTTCGTAAAGATTAACTGAACTATCTAAACAATACTAGTAATACTACGTGCCAAAACAGCTGTACAAGATAAAAATTAGGAGACTTAGAAGCCAAAATATCAATAGTTTAACTTAAAACAAATTGATGTACGAACAAACTGGTGCCCTAGGCATCACTCCAAACAAATACTCAATTCCTCAATTATTCAATACCACAAATGAACAATAAATAAGTGTGCTTTATTCTACAGAAATGTTACTGGTCATTTGTTCATTTACTAAAGCTATTAAAATTTCTATTATGCTTGTTGTTTTCCATTGCTTTTTGCTAGGGTTGTGATAGTAGAAAACGGAAATCCCAAACATATGATGTATACCTGAATGGTATTACTTCCAAATAATACCAAAATTGGCCGTCTTGACCATATATTATTATAATTGTAAAATTATGGCAGTTTATGTGTGTGTATGTGTGAAATAAAAGTGAATGCTTATTCAGACGATATCTCTTGCTCCTCTCTCTTAGTCTGCTGTTGTACAAATAGACATAGAAATAAAATGGGCGCCTCATAGGAAATTGAAACGAGATATTCACCGAAGCTTTGACTAAAATTAGAGACATCACGTGGCCGCGGGAGACCAATCCCGTGCAATTATTAAAGTATTTGGAATTTTTTCAAAATTTTTCAATTTTGCGCCTCAGAAGCGGAATTACTTTCTTAGTCGGTCCACACTTCAAGTCTGGGATTGACTCCTCAATTTGTTATTTGTTCAAGAGGTTTGTACATAATATTATTAAAACTTATATAGTATAAGTGCAGTAAGCATAATAATAGGTTATTCAGATACGGTTTCACAATTAGTAGGCGGACTTTCGCGAGTGATAATTAAATTGAAATATAATCATACAGTTAATCTCTTGCAAAAAAAAATCAAAATATACAAATCAAAGTAAAATAAATACGGTTTGACGGGGGTAAGTAATGTTTTCCACAAGAGCTACACATTTCGTTTGAGTAACTATCTACGGTAATGTTCAAACACTAATCTTTGTGTGTAAAAATTTGGAGTGACAAGCAACAACAAACAGAAGAAATCTATTATTTAAAAATAGATGTCCGGGCCTGACTTATACATCATGATCTGAAAATCAAATTCTCATCTAATGGTGGGATTTTGACTTAATAGCAAAGAGATATCCGTCACCCAGTATTATTACCAAACCGATATTAGACCTAAATGTCAAATTTGAAAACACTTATATTACGATATTATTAACCGCATATTTCTGGTATGATAAAGAAATAAAAAAATACTTATATGTAAGTATATAAGTAACTTATATGTGGCTCATTGGTAGTTTCGATTATATGTGAGAGTTCGTTTAAAAATAAATTAAAGCATATTATTTTGAGATTATTTTAGTTAATTTTTATAAGTCTCGATTCAAATCAATTTGTCATAAATATTGGTGTCTGTAGGTATAATATGAGATAATAATTGCACTGACATGCAGATATTTGCCCACTTGTGTATTTACGCTTGTTTTCCGCAGTCCCTTTACCTTCTTTATATTATATACAAAATTGGACCTTCCCCAATGTAGTTCCCCCACCATTCAACAGCTATTAATGCGGCCATTGAGTCTTCTATTCAACCAAGGTGGAAAAATCAAGTGTCTTTTGCTTTCATCTTACCCAAACAGGTTGATTAATAACAACATCTAAGTAAAAGTATACCACGTATAATATCTCATATATCTTTTTCTTAGTTAAATAATTATGCAAATGTATGTGACCGAGAATCAATTACTTTCAAATTTCAATTACTTTCAAATTTCAATAATTACAAATTATTTAAATAGAGTTTGTATTTCTTAATAATCTCATTAATTATGCCATATACTAAATTGTTAAAATTATTAAAAATAAATAGAGATAACTGATGCACTTGCACTCCTAATGTCTGACATTTCCAATGTTCGAACACATTATAAAAAAATGGTAGAAAAATTTTACTATGTAATGTGACATTACTACGTAATGTGGTTTGGGGTGTGAATTGCAAATCAACACTTCAATTTCTAGAACATTTGAAGAAATAGGTATCAACCTCTAATGTAATGCATTCCCATAATAACATGCATTTCCCAAAAAAATAGATCCCCGTTTCACGTTGAATTGTATACATATTAAAATACATATAAAAATACACTAGAGTTACTTTGTTTTTTTTGCACATTGTACAATACGGAGGGGTGTTGAATTCCTCGCATTCATTCCATTATATGTAGTACACCACAAGGCAAGACAATTTTAATAATTGGAAAAGCACAAACTCTTTATATGATTGATTGAAATATCAGTTTACCGTAATACGAATGCAATGCGGTTAACAGTTTGTAATATCTGTTACATTCATTGGCTGGTTGTAAACGTTCTATGAGTGATGGACGCCAAGAGCGGCCAAATTAGGCATCCCCCCTCTCTATGTTTCTCTCTTTTTGTATTTATAAAAGACGGTGGACTACGTCACTTTGGCGAAATCTATTTCTGTTTTGGATCTGAATCTCTTAGAAAAAGTTTAATGTGCGATCTCCGGCAAACTAGAACAAGTCCCCCGCAGTATAACAAATAGCAAAAGTTACACGGGTCCGATGTGTCCTGCTTTGTTCCCTTCTGTCCAACCTCAATTCGTCTGGCACATTATGTTCTTTTACAAGTCGAAGGTCCTACAACAATTTGGCTCCTGTTTTTGCTTTGCTCCCAATTTAAAATTTCACTCTGGACAGCATACATTAAAGTATTGTATTCTTATCATTTCCAGTTTCTAAGTAAAACTATCCCACGATGGCTGATGATGCTAGGAAGGCCAAACAGGCGGAGATTGACCGCAAAAGGGCTGAGGTCCGAGCCCGATTAGAGGAATCGGCCAAAGCCAAGAAGGCCAAGAAGGGTTTCATGACACCGGAAAGAAAGAAGAAACTGAGGGTAGATAACATATATGTGCTTACACTTTTTATGAATGTTAATAAAAACCGAGCATTACTAAACAATTGATTGGGTTAACAGTTACTGCTGCGTAAGAAAGCTGCCGAAGAATTGAAGAAAGAGCAGGAGAGGAAAGCAGCCGAAAGAAGGAGGATAATCGAGGAAAGATGCGGCAAGCCCAAACCTATAGACGACGCCAATGAAGGTAAACTAATTATTTAATACTTCTTACGATCCCTAAAAACCATTTTGTACAATATCGAATACTACATGATGCCCATACTGAATGTTCTCACGTAAGGACAGTACTCACACATAGTTCTCAAATTAATTCGACATTTATTTGTATGTATCTGACACCATGTAGAAACTATTAAGAGAGTGCTACGCGATTACCACCAAAGGATTGGTAAATTGGAGGACGTCAAATTCGACTTGGAGTACGCTGTCAAAAAGAAAGACTATGAGGTATACAAAAAAGACACATGAATAGAAGCAAATCGCAAAAGTTATTTACCTTATGCAATGGCTGCCAAAAATGCAACAAAAAAATTTCTCTATCTCTTAACATTTTATTCTTCAAAAGCACGATTTTGTTCTTTTCTCATCTAGGACTTTCCTTTTTCTTGTGCATATTTAACAAACGAGCATTAGAAATGGCAAAACACATCGAATCGTAACAACTATTAAAATCGAGAAAACATCACCAGTTCCCCATTGTTCCTCTATAATCGAATTCAAATAATATTCACAATTGTTGAACAATTTATTAATATCATTTGAGATTAATTTATTCTTGGATTGACAATCCTAATCCGCAGTTGCGTTGACTGAATGAAGTAATTTCCATTAATTTTACAAAAAACTACAACTACAAAAAGATTTTACAAAGCAGTTAATTGTAAACTCTTTTAATCCTTAATTCCAATAAAATATAAATAAAACAGTTAGTCCTAATTCCAAAAGTAATTTCAAATCCAGAAGAATCAAATCAAACACGGTCCTACAAAATGTTAAAAGAACAAAATTGCGTTTGGTATGAGGTTTCAAATGAGACCATAACAGTACTAAAATTCGAAAACACTATCTTGGTTTTTTCCTCTATTCACACGTTCTTGCTAGCTCTAGCTCAATCAATATTTTGTTTATTCTCTAAGCTCTATTTTCTTCTGTTAACTATTTCAGCAAAATTACTATTGATCGCCTTTTTTGTCTGATCTCTGCTCTACGCAATGCCTGGCAATAACCCTTAGGTTTCTCTCATTTCGCATGATTTTAAAAAATAAGTGAAAATTTTTTAATAAAAGAATAACAGTACTCACATTAGAGGTAGAAAGACAAGAAGAAAACGAACGATATAAATCTTACAATAAGCGTAAAGTATTACACTTACATGATTAGAATACAAAGTTTGGTGAAACTGAATGAAATCACAACAGAATGTACTTAAACGGTGTTAATTCTTATTGCAATATTGAGTTACTTTTTAAAATCAACAAGAAATGTACCACAGTCTTCATCACGGTGAAGACAATTCATCAACAAATAATAGAAAATAACATATATAAAAAATATCACCCAGGAGTACAATTGAAATGACGGAGAGGAACAACAACAAACGCTAAAATAAACGGGATGACTAAGTAACAGAGAAATTGTGTAATCAATTGAAACTATCTCAAAATATCTGATTGGGTTCATGTCACCCTGTAAACTGTTGTTCAGAGCGATGCTGTTCAGAGCTACAGACGACAATAAAAACAATGAAATGCCCACAGTACCTTCCTCAGCCTTGATTCGGTATTTCTTGATTCAATAAACCCAACAAAGTCAAACCACAATTAATGTTATTGACTCTTATTATTAGCCGAAGCCCAAACAATTTGCACGGAATACTGGAACCGGATTTACCAATTAGAGTCGCAGAAGATCGATATCGAAAGAACTGTTACCCTAAAAGAATTGGAGGTAATTTAAATAATGACCCTCGACCAATTTGATTTATTTATTTGGTTTCGTGTTTGTTGTCAACCGTTTATTGTCTTGGTACCTTCCCATTTTGTGGCTTTTACGTAACTCAAAAATTGCTCATGCGACAAACAACATCAAAAATTTATAGAAATTATACAAATAACCTCATAATGTTTCATACGAACCCCCCAAGGACTTGCTCAACAATTAATAAAGAAATAATGTAGAATTGAAAGCAATAATACAACAAAACCCTAATAATTTCATTATAGTGCCTATATTCTGAGACTACAATTTGAAATGCCAAGAAGCAAAATCTTATATTACATAGTTTTATGGTAATATACCTACGTCAAAACCGTATTTTGTCTACCTACATGATGATAAACTTCAGGGATAGTTGAAGTGATTTCACTATAACATTCTAAATATGATTGAAATTGGAAATGTGATTCAGAGTTTGACATACTTCATTTAACTGCATTTCTGAATACGTTATAAACAATCCTTAAATATTTATTATAATATCGGTATTTCTATTTAAAGTGAATAGTAAATACGAAAAATTGTACGACTTGGATTGTGGGAATATTTTTAGATCCTACTGAATTGTCGAATACAAGCAACTGCGGTGTCAGAAATATCATTTTTTTCTCATTTCGGAGTCCAATCATTTTTTTTTCAATATATTTAACCATATTAATGTTATTTGTAGAGCTATTGAAGAAGATCATCAAGTCGTATTACGACCGCATGTTATTATGCGAGAATCAAAAATGGGATCTTGAACATGAAGTACGAAAAAGAGAGTACGAGGTAAATATCTGAACATCCAAAGAATAAAAGAATTACAATTTCAAAAAACTTAAAATTGCTTTCTTTTCCAACATACATAAATACATGTAAATACCAAGAGTTGGAATACCCGAACGGGAATTTGTACATGGTACCTTCACGATTAGTGTATTGGAGTTTTTAATGCACCTGTGACTTTTGTGTATGTAAAAGCCAGTAAATTGGGGCTACAGTTCTCGTCCCAAATGTAGTAAGCTTTACCTATCGCTGTCAATATATTTTTTGAAATCACTTAAGCAAAAAACTCCCCCGTTTATCTAAATTCATAATTTAACCAAATAAAATGTAGTAATGTTTATTATATTACAATCAGGGAGGCGTCCCTACTTCTCGAATTTTTGTATATATGTTTCATAGTATAAGCTTAAATTGTTTTCACTTATTTCACACAGTTTTTGTTATGTCTCTGGCATGCCTTTATATTCTAAAACTCGGCAAATTTCAACCCAACTCAAGATTATTTATGTGATCTTAGTATGTATTATAAACAATAAAAAATCATACACGCGTAAAATTAGTAACCCTATATAAAATATATGGAAACGGATTTTATCAAATCCAGTGCCTTTTGTGATTAATAGGACCCTTTTTTTAATAATTTTAGTTTAATTTGTCTTGCATGCCTGCATTTGATGCCCTGCCTTGAATATCCCTGATGCCTAATGCCTTGAATAAATGAATTGAGTTATTTTCAATTTAAAAAATCAAGGTTTTAAAAAATCATTACAGACCACATTGTACATAATATGTTCTCAAACTTTTATTTTATCGATAATTACTCCGGCCCCAACCTTCAACTGATAGTGCCTGTCTTTTATAAATAATCATAATCAAAATACGAAATGGTATGGCACTTAGACATTTCTCTTTTTGTCTAGAAATTATTACACGCACCTGTAGTCACGTATAACTATTCAAACCATTTAACCGTTCTATTCCTAGTTGCAATGACGGTACTATTTTGCAACTATTGGTTTAATCTTCCTATAATTTCGCGCTCTAACGTGTCAAAGCATAAAGGTTCCACTGTGTTTATGCATTTTTATAATTCGTAACCTAGGCACAAATGATACTTTTCAGATAATTAGTGATGAAAATTGTTGAAAATTCATAAATTAAAGTACATTAGATCTTGAAAAAATTTATATCCAAATGTTATTTTTAGAGAAATATTCAATACTAATATATTAGAACCTCATGTTCTTTATTTGGATATTCAGAAGCTTCTCTTCAAGATCCCAGATGATTAAATTGTTACAAATAAGAGAAATGTTAAATGATAAATGCCATACTCTGAGTTGATCGATTGCATCCTTACCCTCACATACCCTAAAGTAGTATCAAATATAGTGAAACTATAAATGGAAAGATACAACTGTTTACGACCAGAATATGAAGAAAGGTTGCAACTAACGTCAAATGTTGCTGAACACCGAAGACTATACATCCAACATTTAACTTGTACTTCTTAAAATTGATACTAACTCTATTAGAAACCCATATGTATTATATTGTTGTAAGTGGATTACAACTTAAACAAAGTCGGTACCATGTCTGATATCGACTAATAAAATAAGACAGACTAATATATTTCTATGTGCTGGGTACTATTAAACTATAGAGTTCTTTGCTTGGCAGTTTTGGACCAAAGGAATGATCCAAGATGTGACTTATTAGAAGTGTGGTACAAAGCATTCACAATATGTTGCCCAATTCAAGATACTACGAGAAAATTTTTGTAATGTAAGGGTTTATAATTTGTTAGCCATAAACATGAATCGAGTACTCAACCTTAAATATAAAATTAAAAAATTTATTAAATTAATTATATTTAAAGCTTGAAAGCTGTTTGCTTGACGCTTGAGTTTCTTATAATTTGCTACGTCGTCTATCATTCACCACTAACCCTTCTTTATTTATGAAAAAATATAAATAAATAGTGTGTAAGTATAATTTTTTAAAAGTAATAGTACTAGTAGTGGTAGTATAAACTTATACCTTTTCCTGAATTTAATTAATTAATAGTCATATCTCTAACTTACAGATCAGCGAACTTAACAGCCAAGTCAACGATCTTCGTGGAAAGTTGTGAGTATAGTAAAATTAATTTTTTATGTAAACATTTCCATTGTAAATATTTCCAAAATTTTTAAATACTTCAAAAAATTTTCTTTCCTAATATCTCAGTAATAAATGTCGCACTACGTATAATCCTGTAATATAGAGTAACGCGTTATTATTTCTCATTACCAGCGTTAAGCCAACCCTGAAGAAAGTCTCCAAATATGAAAACAAATTTGCTAAACTGCAAAAGAAGGCTGCGGAATTCAACTTCCGTAATCAGCTAAAACAAGTCAAAAAGAAGGAATACACTCTCGAAGAAGAAGATAAAGAGGTATGGTTCCACATATATTCCCAATTAAACTATTCTTTGAATTTCAGAATATAACTCGAAATCTATGTTTTGGTCAATTAATAATTATTCTCAATAGGGCAACAACATTTCAGTTTTATTTGTATTCTTTGAATGCGAGTGGATGTTTACCTAAGCATCAAAGTATAATTTTTAATAGCAGAGAAAACTCTCAAACTCTGCTCCCTCATTGTCTCTGGTTATGGCTAATCATATAAATGTTTTCTATGTCTAAAAATTGTTAAAATTGTCACCTAACAATCTTCTAAAATTACATCAATTACTTGAATATATCGGGTTAAACTCATAGGGCTCAAAAACATTCAACAGAATAATTTTTACATTGCTTGAAAGCTTATAAAAAATTGTTCAGTTGAAATTCCAAAACATTCCGATACATTCAAGTAAATTAGAAATAAAAACTTTTAAGTGTCGCTTGCTACTATGCTGCACGATCTGAGTATCAGAATCTGCATCTGTCATTTTTTTCTTTTTTCTTTCTAAGACCGAGAAAGCAGCTAAGGCTGAATGGCAGAAGAAGTAAGAAGTACGTGCACGGCAAAAACACAATTCAATGTTTTAATCAAGAGTATTAAGTAACCCGTTTCCTCACTACTGTTCAATTATTTTTCAAACTACTTATTACAAACAAATTATTTTCACACAATAATAAAAATCAAAATAATGCTTCAAAAAATTATTGTCAGCTTATTGTCCTGCTACTCCCATATTAACTTTCATTCAAAGTTGTATTGCTCTCAATGAAGTCATTCAATGATTGAACAAGTATCCGAAATCCTATATTATTACACATTCTAATTTCAACCAAATGATTCAACTTTTTCATATATTCAACAAGCTATAAGGTGAGACTGTACTAAAGTATAGCGTGTGATTATTTCAATGAGTTTCGTGGTCACTTCATGACTTTACTTTCCGAAATCTCTTTCACATTTAATAACAATGCCAGCTGTACATATTTTGTTTTTAGTAGTTACTACTCAGATACGACTGTTGTATTCATTCATTAGTTTGTACTATAATATCAGAGTTAACTGGTTTTAAATCGAAATTTAATTTATTACATATTTCATGTAGGCCTGTCATCTCGATAATTTAAGAGAATACCCAACTTCACCCTGATGTATTTTCTTCGTAACTCTCATCTGCGTTTATTGTTTAGCTTACAATTTTTGTAGTAAAATAACGGCGAATTGTAACAAATAAATTTCTCTTCAAAAATACAAATAATAATCCATATCACCCTACTATAACTCCTACTTACCAGAGTTCGTGTTGTCCAACAGTTTAATTTTTTCTATTAACCTGAGAAACTATTAATATTAGCTCAGAATGCTTATTGTAACATACTTATTTCAAAGTCTTGTAAGAAATTGTACAAACTGACCAATGTTGCCCACCACAATATTTTCCATTCATATTATTACTAGCTGTGGTAAATATAAATATAAATTTAAATAGACCAACCTATGTATATAATAAATTTTATTGAGGTAATACTACACTAAATATTTAATGCTATTGCAAGATATAGTAGCGACTGTACAATAGTTTTGAGAAATCATATATGTACATATTATTTTATGTTTGTGGTGTTTCGCATTGCCAAGACTACATCACGGATACATTAACTAATTACCATGTTGTTCTTTCAGAAAAAACCAGAATGGTCAAAGAAGGGAGATAAGGTAAAAGAACAAGAAGAACCAGTCGAAGCTTAATTATGTTTGTATATAACTCTTTAGCCCTCTAATGCCGTGACTGAAACAATTAACGACATTTTATTTATTAATGAGTTAAAATTCAAATGTACTGTTATATGAAATCGTCGATAACAAGACTTTCGACATACAAATTTTAACATTTGTTCTTCAAAAATAAGTAGGCGTAATGCCAACATAATATGTCATTATAATAATAAAAAAGTAAATTGTATGTTCTAATTTATGTTTATTTATGTAACCCAAGACTTCCTCTCGTTTTCCCACAAACCAATTCTTACATATTTTTTGACAATTATGTTCCTCGTATCGTCTTTGAATACATACTGACTCACGTATACCTAACGTCTGTCGGTCACTTAGATTTGTCTACCACTATTTGGTGTTTTGTCGGATGTGTTTTTGTTATTATGGAACAAACCCATAGAAATAAAGTTTACATATACAGGTCAACTGTTGTAAATGTTATTACTACGTTGTAGTTACTGTTGTCAATAGGTGTTTAATATTGTGGTGTTTACATTACTCTCTGTATGTATGTAAATGAAAATATGTAATAAGTGTGACTTGTTTAGTCAACTTTCTCACTGTAGTAATTTAGTAGCTTAGGTAAATGTATTAACTTTCAATAAACCTCCGTTAATAAAGATAAACTTAAGTTTTAATCAGACAAAAATATAAATTCAAATATTTAAATAGTTCTAAATTCTTACGGTATCTTACGGTAAATTCTTACGTAAGGATTAAAATTTGTGACCAGTTTAATTAGTAGTTTGTTCAAAACATTTTAAGAATGATAAATTAAATGCCAAACTAATGGTGCACATAATTGGTATTAAATGATTTCTAAGAAAATTAACTTAAGATGTATTACACCAAGGCATGAAAACGGAGTACCAATAATATGGTGGTATCACTGTTAATGGTAGTAATATTTAATGTTATATTAAATTCGTACCGTGCTTTTCCAAAAAATACAATTTTATACTATTAACACGCTTAAACTATTCAATTCTAATAAGTTTTCTAACTATATCTAACGGTTCTTTATTGTGTCGTCATCATCTAGGGCGAGACGGAATCAACGCCAAAATCGCAGGTTGTACCAAAACGTAAGTATCTTAATACGATTCAAGTTTAAAATAAATTTATTTTTTAACTATAACAATGAATCATTCCATTCAGAAATTACTACCCAAGTTCCTCAAGAACCGGAAAATACAGAAGAGAAAGAAGTAAAGAAGGAACAAAATGAAGATGAAGATGCTGATGAGGAAGAGGAGGAAGAAGAGGAGTAGTTATTGATAAACCAGTATAAACACTTGATAAAATAATGAACTGATTGAATAAACTTGCACCTTGTGGTTTGAAATACAAAGTAAATAATAAATAATTTTTATTATATAGTGTTTTTAGTTTCTCTGTCGCATATTTAGACATCTTACTTCAGATTTATTTATTCGCTATCATTCGTAGTCTCGGTTAAATCTTATGCCAATTTTCACGTGGGGAAATGTTTTCATAATATTTCGGATTCAAACTAATTTGTGGTACTGCGGCGCTCAACGCGAAAAAAAGAAAGGATTCAAACCGGATTCTCAACAAACACAATATCCTCGTCAAGATGTAAAAGGGTTATCGATTCCTTGTTATTTGAAATATGAGTGGTGTAAGCTATTGTCTTGGAGACTTTCAAGTGATAACACAAACAATATATGTAGTTTTTAAATATTAGAATCAAATGTTCACCCCATACGAATTTCAACAATATAACAAACATGTTATACGTCACTTTATAACAAAACACAACTGGTTGATATCGATTTCTGCACCAAATTTGTACGTCATGTCACCATTCTTTTATTCAAATCGTGTCAAGCAAAACAAAAGACTCAAAGACAGCACAAGTATAACCTTCTCGCTCGCTCAAGACTACGAAGCTTTCATTCAGCTTTTTCGTTATCAATGAAAATCGCCTGCCACCTGCAGATGTCGCCACGAACTAAAATATTTCCCGAATGACTTGTCATTCATAGAAACGTAGACGGAATATAAGTGTTTCTCAAGTCCCTCGATAGATACCCTTAAAAATACAAAAACTTTTCACTTACCCCAAATTTTCCAAATGAAAATATATTTTTCAATCTGACAGGCTTTAACTTTCGCAGTCGTAGTGAATTCACTTTTAGCAAAAGATGGAATTCATCTAGAGTAGCGATGACAGCAATACCCAAGATTTTTTAATTAACCGAAACCTAAAAAATCGGTAATAGATAATGAAAATCTTATTATGAAGTAACACAGGTTCTAGTATTAATTTTTCTGTCAGTAAGCAATTCAGTAATGTTTCACATATTAATGACACAAACTTTCACAAAATATTAAATAAAATAAGCAATAAATAAATCACCTAATTTGGTCATCAGTTTTAGTTTACCTAGCTTAATACACATTATCTCGTAATAATAAATGTAGTACCGATTTTTAAAAAATACGAAGCAATCATTAAATCCTTATAATAAATGAAACGTGTAATTAATGCAATTTTAATTTAATCCAAATATTTTATAAAATATTTGCTTATAAATATTTATATTGCAAAATTGAATTACGGCCATCCTTCAATTAAATTTCAATACAATGTTTATTATTTATATAATTCTTGTGCTGAATTATATAAATAATGTAGTTTTACCGATCTGTTGAAATACGAAGAACACAGAACAAACTTTGATGCCTACTCCACGGACTTTAAACGTAACCTAATTATACGTGCAATCTAAATTCCAATTAAGTATAAAATGCGAATTTCGGTTTACCTCTGCAACCTTCGAAGGAGTCATAATTATAGTGGAGGTAGTCACAGTTTTAACCTGTGCAGTCATTAAATTTTAAACTTAGAATTGACTAAGAACATTTCTTATAACTAGTATGAGGGAGCTTACATTTTTTGGAACCCTTCTGTAGAACTCGGAAGAATTTCTTTTCACTTCAAGGTAATGTTCTAAATTTTGAAACGGTAAGTCTGCAATAAAAAAAAATTAAGGTTTGTAATGTAACTTTAAGCTTAACATAATCAATAAAGATAGTGGAAGTTTTATTTTCAATTGTCATGATTTTCATAGGCACAAAGCTAATTGGTAAATGTATGATAGTGTACCTTTATTAGTACCTACACTACATAGTACTTTTATGTAACTACTATCTACTATTGTTTATGATCACGAATATTCTCATTATAAGTCCTGGTACAGTCACTCGGCCAATTCCAAAATTGCTTGTATTTACAAAAATAGTTCCACCATACTTATTTCAGGAAAATTTATCATGTAACTTTAAATAACGAAATAATCTATAATTTCAATTGTAATTAAGAAAGGCTAAATGGGTAACAGAAAAAAGGCTTCTTTTATCATCGTTTTGGAATACTCAAGACTCTACAAACAATGTCATTTTTCGGAATTTTTACAAAATGACAACTGAATCAGTTATTTGAATATACAAATACCTTTCGAATCATTTTCATGAAGTGGAATTTCTTGAAATCAATTAAATTTATGTAGATCGCATAACTTAAATTGTTAGGAAATTCATAAAAATATAACTTTTTCATACTTCTTTATCTACTTCAACAGTGCATTGTGCTAAGCGTAACTGAATGCCTTTGTTTAAAGCTCTAATGTATAGTTTTTGAAATAGACTTGTAAACACAGAACCAAAGGAAATAGTCACATTAACCTGCATTTTTCTTCAAATTTCAATTGCACGCCCCTCTGACATTTCTTCTCCATTCCAACATTCTTTGTTGGGAACTTTTTAGGGACATGCAAAACCGTAAGAACGTGTTAATAAAAAAAGAAGTCAGATTGTTTCACATAAGAAGAGAGAAAGCGCCCTTTCCTGGCACTCACAACACGCTTGCGTTGAGCTTTTCGATCAAAGTCAATTCATGACATATCCCAAAAGCGAAGCAGAGGAAAACGGAAAACGGGAATTTCCACGGGGCCCTTAGAAAAGTGTCGACATTGCTGTTGCGACTACGGTCGAACAGGTGAAATGCTTTCAGAAACTTTCTTCTGCTAACGTCACTGAAATGTGTTCAAACCGCCAGTTCTTCAGTCGAAAGCATTTGCCATGGTTGGATTTCGAAATCTGTGCCATTTACGAAATTCCCCGTGTCGACAATTTTCCAACGGTTTTTGACGGGTCGCGGACACTGCTTATTAAGTTTGCAAGTGCATGTCATATACATAAACAGTATCACGTGAAGATCGTGGAAAACCCCAGATCTCAATTCAAAGAAATTCTTTCGAAAGATGCCATCACCTGTTTAGACAATGACAGTCGTGAGTCACAGCAGATACCCATGTGGACGATTCAGCAGGAACGTCACACGACGTTTCTACCCTGTTGAAATTCGATTTTCTGCGGACGTTTCATCTCAGATGTATTTGGATTATTTTCATTGGCGAACCTGAAAGTTACATCAAAATCAACTTCAAGCTTTCAGGTCAGTAGAAATTTTCTAATTTTTAGGTCAGTCAACTTACAATTTTTTACTGAAGTGTTAAATATGATACTTACCGAAGGTGAAAGTGAGGGTTAGAAGTATTTCACAATTACCTCAACAGATAACCGTGCTCCGTTGATGCTTTTTAGAGGTGGTACACTCCTGAACTGCCTCCTAAATTACTGTGTCTAAGAAATGATTATAAAGAATGTCTTTTCTTGGATCATTGATTTATTAGTACAAAAACTTAGTAAAAAACCTAATAAGGCAGCCTCAATTATGAGATTTTCTTGTGGTGTTCTCAGATACCTAAAACACCTGCAATAATAATAAAAAGGATTAAATAACGTCAAGTAGCATTTGACCATTGTGGAAGACCAAAATATGGTTTAAACTTTCCAATTAAAACAATAGAACAAATGTCCAACTCTTAATTATTTAAGCTTAAATAATAAGGACAGAATATAAGTTAATATGAACTGGACAATTATTCAGAGGCTTCCACCAAAGCATATATTTTCTTGTGACTACTCTAAGGGTCTAAGGTTTACAATATACCTTTTCTTCGCCTAAATTGCACTGTGTTGTCTTAAATGTTAGTGGCATTTCATCTGAGATACTCTTTGCATTTTAGTGTCTGTAGAAAAGCTTACTTAAAGCATTTTGAAAAAGGTTTTACAATTATAATTTTCGACGTTTGCTTGCAATTATTTTTGAGTGTTCAACCATCGGTAAAAACAACCTATAACCAAGCAGAACATTCCACCATAGATAGTTCATTCTCCAAGAACAATAAAAATTTCAAAGCTTTCACACTAAATATGCGCGCACTTCGTTAAAGAAAAAAATTATAAAATAAACGTTGCCCAACCAGAATCACCGATTTCAATGACGCTAATGTTCCCCTTCGTGTGTCTGCCGATAAAAGCGCGCCATTCACCCCCAAGGAACTTAGACCAAACAAATTTACGTTTAGCTTATGAACGCGCTGCGTCAATTTTAAGCAATCAGCAATAGTACCCCGTTGTTAGCTTACGAGAATGATTAACATAGGTTTCTGATATAGAGCTCTTGCAATGACGTCACATCTGACGTAGGTATTCATCTGAAACGGTAAATAAATGGTTGGAAAAAGATGAAAGAAAGAAAAACTAGGGTTTTTCATCCAAGGCCTCAGCGTTATTTTGTATGCTCTCCCGACAGAAACTATATTTTCGCTTTTATTTTCTCCAGAAGTACTTGATTATTTGAATTTTAAAGTAAATACTCGTCCCGTATGCTCACGAGTGATTGGTTAGTGACAAAAATCAGGGAAGCGATTTAATTGGTTCAATTTGCCAAAAATTTTACTCTGCAAAATGCCACAAAAAATTGGCGGGTACTTGTAGTTTTTGTGGCCCTGTTGTGAAGGGCGAAAAAATATGAAAAAAATTCAAAGACAAGAAGTAATTGTCAAGAATTGCATTCTGTTAGAAAACACTATATGTACAGGTAGGGTTATTTGGATATTAATTTTCTTTTGTAGTGATATCAGCTGCAAAACTGGAATTTTCCTTCGTTTTCATGGGCCCAAACTTTGTCCACGATGGTAGAATTCTTTTGCATTTAATACACTTCAGGCGTTCTTTTTCGAACCTAAACAGCTAAATCCAAATCACGGGTGACCATGTATTTCCTATTATAACGTAACCCTGAATAAAACCCTCATCTCCTTACTATGAAAATTTGCTCCACAATGTCTTTCACATTATGTAATTTCTTGTAGTCGCGTTCGAATATCCATCAGCTTATTTCCCAGATCACTTTTTTTACAATTTACCTAAGGAAGTAGCAGCAAATTTGCGTAAGAATTAAACTATGTTGTGCCTTACAATGTATTCGGTGAATTAAAATATAATGAAGAACTACCATTTGAAATGGTGTTTGGAAGAAAATAGATTTTTCTCCTATTTTACTCAGTTGAACCATTGGTGCTTAAAAATTATTAGGCCACAAAAAAAAGTAAAAATAAGCATAAGTTATTTTTATTTAATTTAAAGTAGTATATTATTGTTACTCATTCTCATGTGCATTTGTCACATTTTATGAAAACTTAATGACGACGCAAGCCCCCATTTGTGCAAAAAATAGTAACGGATTCTCTTAAATAATTCTTAAACATTGCTTCTCCCATCATTAGACATTTCTCAATACAGCAAATATGTACAATTTCCTTAGAGATCAAGTACCTTGGCTTTACCTTTTGGCACTACCCTCAGACATGTCTGACATTAGAGAGAATACCAGAAATGTGCATTGGCACTTGGTCAATAAAATTTCTACAGGAATTTTCGATAGGTCGTAATTTCATTTTGTCTTTCCCAATTTCTTTCTCTCCAGCGTCCATTTTCATTTTTTATTCATCATTTGCGTTGGTCTTTATGGAATTGTGAACGATTCTATGACTCGGTCAAAGGTTCGGAAAAGGAAATAGCCGGCACGCACGATCCTCAGAAATAAACTTCAATTTTCCAAATTTGGAAAAATTACTTTATTAATCTCATCGTCTGCTTCGTTGCCACAATATCAAAGCCATTCCCCGAAGAAGAGATGTTTGAGTTTTTTGGCCCGCTGTTGCGAATTAGTACGGCAGAAGCAACAAAAAATTTCTCCAGTATCGGGTTGGGTCATTGCAGAGTTCGACGCCCCCTGGACACCATGTCTATTTCTAGCTCACGGTCAAAACTATTTTTGAGTGTATTTTCTGTATTTTCTTTCTACTAGAGCTTCTTTTTGTACTATTTGGTCAAGACGGCTACGATAGACACGGTCACTTCTATCCACGTCGTGAGTGAAGACTGCGTCAACATTATGAATGAGCCAACCATTTTCAATCCATTCCGATTTGGGATTACAACTGTTACGTATCTCCCACCTTCACAAAGTGGTAGACAATTTTAGAGTCTTTCATTCAACGTTAGAACATTCTAATCTTCTAATGGCGAATCCTGCAAATTTGTTTAGGAAGTAGTTAGGTCTCGAAAATTCTTGGTGCACTTCTGTGCAGGGAATGTACCTTGATTTTTGAAGCACTTAAGGTTCTGTTCTGACCTTTCTAAAAGGCTCAGGTAATATATTAGGTATTGTTTCGTCTTATCCGAAATATTGTTGACCTTTTCGACGGTTACTTACATATGGAGTGCAGTAACTGCATTCCACCCGAGATACATGAAATTGATAGCAGATACTAACTCATTTGTAACAAATTAATAAGAGTTGTATTAAATTATTAGGCTTGTTCTATCTATATATAAGTAAAATATCTTTCTGAAGCATAAAAATTAGGGAACAAGTGAAACTCGGTTTTCGGATGAACCTGTCTTAATCCGTAATCATAATCTATGATAATAGAATTTTTAAAGACGAATCAGATGAGTGTTCAAAAGTTTAGCAAGAAAACAAGTTTCTAAGGTTGTCTAGTAACAAAGTCAGTTTTAATTGGAATTCATTCGTTGCATCCCAAATAGCAGTGCCGAAGGGTTTTGAAATTATATAATTTTTAGGCAGCTTACACAAATATTGAAAGTTGTCACTTTGTTTTTGTGAATTGTAAATAATATTTTAAAAAATCATTTGAACAAATAGGGGGCTGGATTCTTTTTTTGAAATTTGATGTCTTTCAGAATAAACCAAAAATCAACATTTAACCAATAATTATGCTCTTCAAAAGATAGTAACCTTTACACAAAAATTAGTGACGTTGTCAAAAATATAAGTAACGTCTTAATATCTGTTAAAGCACAATTAATACACAGTGGTAAGGCGCATTGGTTGAATATAATTAAACTCTTATGAAACGTGAAGAAACAGAAATATGTCGTCTTGAGGTAGGCCACACATTACAATTAATACTTGACTATTTGGTTTTTCAGATATTACTTTTTTTCGTTCTCAAACTCGACGAACTCAGAAGTTCCAATAAGAGAGCCAATAAGTCTGCCGAACTTGCTGCCGAACTAAAATGAAGTTCAAAGTGTCATTGAATGCTTTGCATTTGGTAAGTACGAATGTAAAATATTTACATTAAACAGTTTGAAAAAAAGGCAAGAAAACGAAAATCATAGCTATTAATCAAAGTTTACTTTTGTGGCGACAGTTTTCCAAATTTCAGGAAAACACTAAAGAGATGGGGGTGATGCGACTAGGCATTTATTTTTAAAAGTATAACAAAAAGACCATGTAAGGGTCATATAAAGGGTCAAATAAAATGAGACTAATAATATTGATTTTGAGTATTGTTATTAATCGTAATTGGAATTGAATTATACGAAAATTGAAAAGTACGGTATTTTTGGGTTGGTCCAACAGCAGTGTTACATAATATTCACCCAGTTCACTAAATATCTTAATAGTGATGTTATGTGTATTACCCCATTTGGGATCTCTGTTTTCATGAATTCAGTCGTTTACGTCTGTATAACTTTGATTGAATTTCGAACATAGTAACTTTCTCTAAAGGACGGGCATTACGAAAGAGTCAGTGTAGATGTAAGTAATTCTCCAAGTATATAAATTATTTCTCACTGAATGAAAATTTATTAATAAAATATTGCAAAATTCGAGAAAACCGGAAGTTGATGTGAAAATGTTTTTACCAATTTGTCGCAGCCTGAGCTTCTTAATAAGCTGACCCAATTTTGCATACACCGGACATCCTTTGCAATAAGCGTAAGTGTTCGAAATGTCTCCTCAGCTTCTGTCCTGGTCGTAGCTCATCACTGGTTACATCATTTAAAGTAAGGGAACTTATCATTCTACCTAATACCAATGCTATGCCTCACTATTAACTGACCATATACTCAGTAACAGTTGTCCTTTCATTCAAGATAATGTTTTAATGATAGAATTATAAAGATTATGTTAATGTTGATTAATATAGATATAAGTGCAAGCTATCGTGAGTACCTGTGAAACGCCTGCAAATAATCCTTTATTTCTCGAAACTAATTCGGCACTCATCTATCAAATGCTAGTTGATTTTTTACAAGTTCAGGTGTAGCAAACTAGTATAATTTGAAAAAGTCAGGCGAAGATCTCTTACGGCGCTCTTATGAAAGTACCCTTATTATAATTATGAGTTCTGCGATTATTTACCTTACACATTGGCAATGCATTACTGTACATAACAAAAGGGGGTGAAACATAATCAATACAACATTCATTTGATACCGATACACAAATATCGCAACAATAAATTGTACAATAATTTACCAAACAATAGGAAAACTTTTTTTTAATTTTGACGATCCGACTGAGAAATTGACAATGCAGATTTCACCGAGAACCAAAAGCTCCGTAATTAAAAGTCTCTTTGCAACCCAGCTTTCGCCACTTATAATATAAAAAAAAATTAAATCTCGGAAGCTCGGCAGACAAAAATTGCGCCGAGCAAAAATATAAATCGAACGAAGTTCAGAAACAAATATTTACGTAAAGAAAACTAAAATTGGGTAATCGAAAGAGGAATGACGTCACAGGGCACGTGGAGCTTTCTCTGACGTCACAGTGTAAATTAAATGACGTCAAGAGTAGTCGGTTGAAAGTCGTAAGGACACAACTGTGAAAAACGAGTTTCGGAGTCGGAAAAGTGGAAACAGAATTTTCCCTGATAATGCCGTAAATCCCAACGATACCATTCGGAACAAATTCGAAATGTTTTGAATTTCCATCTTGGAGCTTTTCGACCATTAGTATTTTAAAGTTTTGTTGGTTGTTTTCAAGCCGGGTGGTTTCTTATTTTCTTTTCTTCAATGGGAAACAAAGGGTTCTTCAGAATGTCCGAAAGTATATATGTCCAAATGAAAAAATAAGAAATATTAAGACATATTACTTTTAATTACTTCAAAAACACATAATCTGGGAGAATTGGATATTTTATTGGTATGCATTGTAGAACTGCACCTCCTGCATCATAACACGTACGAAACGAGGAAGTACATTAAAAATACTAAAAGTACCACTAATTATTATATTGGAATTATAAAGTGCAGGAAATTATGTAATGATAATGGCAATGAAATAACTTTTTTCGTGCTTGTAATTATCAAATAAACCCAACCAGTGAATATAATAAATTTTTCATATTGGATACTATCCATTGCATATTATATTCGGACTATGCTTCAAGTATACGTAAGCTTCTCTTTAGGTTCACGTTGATCACACCTTTCTTTTGCTTCTTTCCTCCATTGTTCCTTTTCGTAGCAATCGCTTAACGGTGTTTTAAAAAGCAAGACAGAGACAGGCAGAAAGCTATAGAGTAAGGACAAAGAATTTCAACAGGCGCGGTTATTCCCTTTTTCCCTGTTTTGCAGACTCCCATTCGCAGAGAAGTTTCGAGAAATTGGGTCGGCGCGCATTGGCTGCTAACCCATCTCGGGTCTTGCACGTGTCGGAAAAAGGGCCTTATAACAATAAAAGAGGTCAGTAGGCCATTCAAGGATAACCTAAACGTGGTGGGGGATGATGTGAATGAACCAAACTGGAGGAGAAATTTGTGTTTCGTTGATAAAAATTCAGCAACCCTTTTATTCATGGAGGAAGAAAATCACGTAGACACATTTAGGTAGGCTCCCGTGTTGTTATTGTTGGTTCGCTTTTTGCCTCCTGGAAAATACCACCCTGTCGTCCGGTTTATGGTTTTTCTACATGTCTATGCTTCCTCAACGGTCAGGTTCCATATCCACCTGGAAGACCACTAAGAGAACTTAGAGCATTGTTTCTGGAATGAATGGGTTGCACCTCCAAATGGTTCTCGAGTTTAGGAATTTAAAAGTACCTATATACGTTTGCAGTGTGAATTGTAAAATACTGTAATCATACTAACAATTCATACAGAGACTGAAGGGGTAAATGTTAACTCAGTTGAATAATAAAGAACTCTTTAGATGTTGATTAGATCAGTAATACTTACCCATTATTTTCTGTTTGTTTTACTTTCTCATTCCTTTGTAAGAACCTGTGACTCCAGCCATGGTTTTTTCTATTGCCGTTCAACATTTTATAAATTTTCCAAACCCTATTTTATAAATCCCAAACCCGAACTCAGGATGGCATTCTTAGTATAATACTATTTGACGTGGTACAATCAAGGGCATATTTACCAATTTTTTCTTTCCTCTTCACTAAAAATCAGTGGTACACCAAATTCTTTTTCAACTCATCCAACTTCGTCTGTAAAATGGGTACAATAGTTCAGGCTGTCATTTGTCAGAGATAAACTAATATATCTTTAATGAACCATTTTTAATAAATCAATATTCAAATAAGCCAATATAGCTTACCAAAAATTGTAAGTTTGCTTCCATGCCAAAACAGTTGCACTCTACTCGTTTAATTATTACAACCGTATGCATTCGTATATTTTTTTTTATTAATTATCTGATTCATTTCATGACTATGCAAATAGACGTAAGCATTAAAATGCTTTGAAGAAACATGGTTAAACCACATAAATGTTTGCAAAGCTCGGCTCAAGTATTTTGTTAATGTGACATTCGCGTTCAATGAATTTCAAGGTTCAATCCTTGCAATTATCTTGATCTACTGGACATTAATCTATAGGCAAATATTTATCAGGAACACTCAAAACTGAGAAGAGGAATAAATTTTATTTTTGTTAAAAATCATTGACACTTAAGAATGAACAAGATGACGGCCTTAAACAATTAAAATAAATCTGTTAATGCATTGTCAGTGTTACTGCAACACATAATCAAAATAACCTCAACTGTTACTTGTATGATAGGTCCTTAGATCAAATTGGTAAGGCCCCCTTATTATATGTAATTTCAGATCTCGTGAACCCTGCACACAACAAAACAGACGCTCAACATGTCCAAAGGGTTTACAACTGGAATTCTTTTGAAGTGGCCCAATTCAATTTACAAAAAAAAACTAAGTCCACCTGTACTCTTTCTTTAGAACTCTAGATAGTATCACTCGGGCTTCGTTTTAATAAGACATTTTTTAGGGCTCCAACGGTGAAAGTAAATCGGGGTCACCTGTCCGTCGTGCTGGGTTCATTCTGGTCTCCGAAAACGATGGCACTCGCACCAGTTTTCTACCTTGCTCCAGCAAACTAAGTTCCTTATACCGTTTGATGATGTCATAGTTGTGTGAAACGCAAAAGCCATTCACCTTCGGGTAATTCATTGCGTGTTCGACAAGGTAGGCTTGGGTTTTTTGCAAAATGAGAAATTATCCGCCTGTCCGATACCTCCGTGCCAACGAACGCCAAATGGAGAAGAGGTACTCACTTCACTCCAGGAGTAAGCCGTTCAGTTTATATTATTTCAAATGTAGTTTCTGCCCGAACAAGTTTACTTGATTTGCAAAATATTTAATGTCACATGTAGCAGTCTCGTGGATGACTTGTATGAAAAGTTAATAGTAAATAGTAAAAATTCATATGTAACGACTTTCCTTCCTAGGTGCAAAGGACACGGAACTTCCTACAAGGGATACTATGAGGAGTCTTGTGTAAGAACCCTGTTTGGTCTATGGAAAAAACAATGAAACACCACTACTTGTTTTCTAAAAATGAAATCTAAGAAATATTTCGTTGAAGCTCTGGTGAGCAGCCCAAACAAGCGTTATGAAAACCCATGGCAGCTGCTGGACACAGCCCAAGATTAGATTTAAGACTCTTGTGCGTGAACATCAGCTAGTGTGGGGATTTCACTTCATCTGTAGGATCAGAGCGATCATCAGAAGAAATATGTCACCTTTGAAAAATTGATCTAATCACTGAGACAGCTTCAGTTACAGAAGTCGCAGGGCGTTGAGAAATTATACATCAAATACGACAGTCGCACCGTAAGACTTCGTGCGAGGCAAAAACTTTTCAAGCGAACAAATTACAAACTTGTCGTCTGAAGTTTTCGCGCCAAATCTAAAGTTCGCGATTCGCTGAAGTTTGCCATTGCATTTTCCTTTATTTAATTTCGTTCAGGCTCGAGCCTGATTTTATTGTTGACATAGTTTCTCTGACGAATTTGATTGGAATGAGAAAACTCAAATGAAAAATCAGAGTGACCGGTAAAGTGTCCCCGGCGAACGAGTTAGACTCGGAGAAGCGATTTCGATATATCGAAGTATCGCCTTTATCTTACGGCAAACCTTCAGGAATTTTTTTTCCTCTCTTCTGCGCGACAGTTAAATCTCACCATGGTTTTGTTAATGAATATTTATGTGGCGTAATTTTGTCTACACATAAATAGAACTGCTTAACATTATAATAATGCAGTGGTGCCGAGCACTTAACGTTGTGAAGTTATCAAACATCTAAACGCATTTTAATGTCGGAGGATTTCAGCGCTTTCGTCTTCGAGGGAGACGTCACAAAGAGGTGAGCTTCCAAACTTTGCAGTGAGAAGTGTCAGTCGTTAATGTTTGACGGTTTTGACCAAATTTTGTGAGAGTCCATGTCTTCGGATTTCGATTTCGATCATGCTAACGAAACGCCATGATTAATGGTTGACTTATACAGAGTCGTTTTACATGTGCATGCCTGACACATGTGGTTTATCGGATATAAATTCACGTTTGAATGCAGGTTTTTAGTGACACAACCAACGTAAATATGATTTTTCTGAATTGAATCTACTCACTCTATATCACTTTTGTAATTTGTAATTGTATTCCATGTTCGAACATGCACTCAGAACCCATCTTGCGAAGGTCACACCTCATCTTTATTTGACTGTCATCTTCACTGCTTTTCCCATAGAAACAACCTTTGCTTATCACTTAAACAAAATTTCTGTGAACTTGGTAAATATACCGTCTTCTTATGCAGTATGATTCTAATTGTTTATAACAAATGTTGTATATATTAAATGTCTGAAGTGACAAGCTAGGTCACAATTTCTTAGGAATCCTCCAGAACTTGTCATAGACTTTAAATTACTCTGAATGGGAATTGTTAGGGAATTGTGTACATACATTAATGTAAATGTAAATTGTATGTATAATGTTATGTTTTGTAGTATTCAATTTGAAAAGTATTTTGGTTTTGAATTACAATGCAAATATGTGATTTTCTAATATAAATGCAAATTATTAAAACACAATTGTACAATTACATTGTAACTCATAATGTAGGTATTGCAGGTTTTTCACACATTTTCACTACTTCTAGAATATATTAATGTTGTGATACTGCATTGCTACTGCACTACTGCAAAATAGGAATATTTTTTATTGGAAAAGGAATGGGAAAGGGTTATGGCCTTAGTACAAACAAAACTTCTTTTAATGTTAAGTTGTGGTGTTTCATCATTTCATGTTAAATTGTAAGTAAAATTGTTCAAGAAACCAAATACTACGGCACTAATCGTACTATGAACGCTTTATACTTTTGTAAGTAGTAAAAATGATTGTAAATTTGTTTTTAGTAAAATTTTTTGGATGATGTGCGTTAAGTTATTTTGTACATATGGTTCGTAATACGAATAAATATAACGTGATACATAGTTGAAAAGACTTTTTGTGAGTATTCAAGAAAACTTGTGCACGTCTACCAACGAAGTCTTTAGATTATTATTTTATTAAAATTTTACTGGGATGTATTATAGAAGTTTCGACAAGTGTCCGGCACTAAGCTAATTTCATAATTCTTTTGCAACCAGTCACCATTAATGTAATCGAAATTTTGTTCACGGTCTGATGAACCGTTTCCAATTGTAAGAAAGTACACAAACGATTTGTTGAAATGTATGCAAGTAGGATTCACAATAACAATTAAGTTTGTGTTAGAAGGAAAGTGACTTCCTTATCGATGCATTGTAATTCGATTGCAATAGTTAGTTCAGGCCATTGATTTGAACTTTGCATTGCATAGTACTGCATTTCGTAGAGTTTGTACAAATTGTCATGTGTTTTTTGACCACATTGCCGTGTCCACTTTAGGGAAGAGCAACAAACTTGTGTGTCCTGAATGAAAACCAAAAGGTTTCCGTAATTCCTAGTCGTTTAATAACTAATCGAAAATTTACTGAAACCATTCCTCTCACACCGACAGTGTCTTCACAAAAATTACAGCTCTACAAACTGAAACTAGCAAATACTCACGGGTTATGTATTTTGAGTTTAGCAACCGAGTATCATTGTACAACTTGGTTATCACTTTAAATTTTCGCTGTCGCTTGAATCGAATTTAAAAACTTATCAATTCATTGATTTATCGATATCGTTTTATTTGCATTGTCAATCGATCGTTTTTCAAAATGCTGCTTCGTGTTTTATTTGCCGGTGGTAAATTTTTCCAACGGCTGCTTCTTGGCGTACGATAAATTGTCTTAATTTCAGCGTCGGTCGTCTTGGAACCCAATAGTGTCAACGTTATGAATTGAATTACGTTTTGTCGGATATCTATTAAATCCAACGAACAGGAAATGGACTCATTTTAAGTATTTCCAGTGTGAGGAGTTTTACTCTTCTTGACAGTACGCATGAACGAACACGAATTACGCTGTACAATTAAATAGCAGTAGCAAATTTCTCGTCGGATTGAGATAAGGAAACAAGGGAACTCAGGGTTGTGAGTCGGGTAGGTCTGTTTAAAATATTCTACCGAGTACAAGCAATCCACGAGCATGACTGAAGGGAAGGAACTCTTATTCTCTAACTGTCGTTTGTTGACCGAATTAGTCAGATGAAAATTAAGAATTAGAAATTTAACACACTCAGACGGAATGACTTGATCAACAAATTTTTCAACCGTCTCGAAAATTATCAACAATCAAGAATTCACTACGATAACAAATAACATCCAATGTAGTATGTAAGAAAGCGAGACTGTTAGAGAGTGAATATGCTCCTATGAGTCTTTTCACGGTGGCCATATAATATGGACGAAGAAAAAGAATTACTCTTGTAAGTGGCTTTATTTGTTGGTAATCCATTTTTACGTACTGGGTCTGACAATTTTTGAAAAAAAATGCTTTCAGGGAGTTCAGTCCCGTCAGCTACGGCATGGACAAGGAGAATAACAGAGAGATCACCGTTGTCAGTCCGAAGAAGATATTCTATTGCATTCACGGGAAACCGAAAGATTGCTGTGGAATTGAAGAGTATGCGAATACTGGATCTCAGAGGAACAGCCTGTCTCTATCAAACTACGGTAAGTTATACAGAATACTTATTGCATCGGGCTCTAGGTTTCACTCTGAACTATTTTCAGTGTCCTCACTGTAAGGTCGCGATTTGATAAAAGATTCTATGTGAGTGCACGGGCAGAGTTTATAAGCGGCAACAAATGCATTTTGAATTAAGCAGATTACCCCAACAAATTCTATTTTTGGTAGAACTCGCCTTGAGGCGGTGGCCAATACCGACCGATATGGTGATAACACGGGCAAGGTGATTACTTCCTCTCAAATGTGCAAATAATAATGAGGGCTCTTACCTTTGAGAGACTCTAAATCTGAGATTTGGTTGCTTCGACAGTTTTCTCCCATTGGGTAGTAACCTTACCAGTAGTTTTCAACTGTAGTGCCCGATTGTAAAATAGGCATCGAGGGTCGTCTGACTAAGACAGAGAGGACCTACCAAAGTAACACTTTGACCAAGAGAGAAATGGAAATTTTGAAAAAAAAAAGCGACGGAAGGGGTGTTATGACATTTATAGATTACTTCTGTTAATCAGGTGTAATTAACTAATTTTGTCACACGCAGCTGTTGAGATTAATTACGAGATTGATTAAGTGTAGTTCTAATGTTCTAGTGAGATTTGATGTTGCCCCTCGGATAACTCGTAGCTGAAAAATAATTTAATGTGAATTAGTAGAGTTGTTTTGTAATGTTATACTCGAATGGAAGTCATTATTAATTAAGTTTATATGTTTGAATAAGTCGGTCAAAACTACCGAACGAAGGTTTTAATGTTCGTTCTCTTGCAGAAAGCGAACATTGTCACAACAATTACGTGCCACACGTCGACAAAACGGCCAGAAGAAAACTCATCGTCGCATCCGTCCTCTGCGTGATATTCATGGTAGCCGAATGCGTCGGTGGGTACCTGTCGAACAGTTTGGCCATAGCCACCGATGCAGCTCACCTTCTCACAGATTTTGCTAGTTTTATGATAAGCCTTTTTTCACTATGGGTTTCATCGAGGCCGGCAACACGGAAAATGTCGTTTGGTAGGTTACATAACAATTGCAGTTGCTTGGCGGCATGAGCTGAAGAAAATTTTAACTCCACGACAACAAAAATTGCGTCGCGGCAGTGAACGAAGGAAGGATATTTAAGTTCGAAGAAATTATTCGAGAAATACCTTTTGAGAAGACCACAATGTCTACGAGACATCTGTTCGAAATGGGATCAACAATAAGGATAACTAAACCATTGGACTCTTCTGTTTCAAGTTCTTCAAAATTATCAGAACCAGACTATTCGTTGGAAATAATTCCTCCACGAACACACATATCTTGACAACATCCAAAATTTTTGTACTTTTCTGGTATTCTCTTCTTTTAACTTTTACCAAATAATTCTGTTATCGTTTCTTTTCTCACGGCCGACTTGTCACTTACAAGCAATGAACTTTGGAACTTGAGGGTGTTACTTTTCAAGATTACTAACACTTCAAAATTAGAGTGATGCACTTTCTGTTCTTTTTCTCGAAACATATGTTAAAAATCTTGTTTAATTTGGTACTTCCAGGGTGGTATCGTGCTGAAGTTATAGGAGCGTTAACATCTGTCATTCTTATATGGGTGGTCACAGGCATTCTCGTGTACCTGGCAGTTCAAAGGATTCTGATGAAATCATTCGAAATAGACGTGGTGCTCATGCTCATCACTTCTGCAATAGGAGCTGTTGTCAATTTAATGTAAGGATTATAAATATTGTAGTAACATTAATTTAAAAATCAGGAAATCAACTAAAACGCAGTTAGTACCAAATTTGGTTAATTCAGTCATCGGGAAAACTACCTATGTTTTCAATTCAACACCACCATCATTATTTTGAAACCAATTTTTTTAAAAATTAAGTACCATTTTAATCTGTCAAATTTTAATAGCTTCTGATTGTGTAACCCTAATAGTCCTAAACGATTTTTATCTAGTTGTGTTTTCCTGCTTCAAATTCGTATCTTGAATTTTCAAACGGTAAAAATCATCCGCCTTCCGCTTGGAAATTTCCTCGGATCCTTCTACCTTCCGTGTCTTATGAATTCTATTAACTTTGTTTTCAAAAGCTTCTCCTGCGATAGTTTTCACTTTTCTTTTACGATTTTAAGTACTCATGTACTTGTAAGTACTTAAGCAAAGCAGCTTTTAAATAATCGATTAATACGTTTAGGGAAAGGGAATTAACCACGTGTTACACATCAATGATTTTAATGGTCTATTGTACGGAAGGTTTTTTGTGAATTGGAGTCTTTCTGAATCTCATTTCGTTGAAATTTATTTTCTAGGGTGCACTTCTACTGTATGCAATGTTTCACTACCTCTGTATTATTATTAAGGAGCGATTCATAACTGTATTATAGCCGTAAATATTTATCCTTCTCGAAGTCACTCAAAATATGTACAGAACTTCATTAACGAGCATTAGAGCTGATTATCGATCTAAGTGCGATCTTGGCGATTTCCTCTTATTGTTTCAAGTGCAATTTATTCTTGGTTCTTCATAATTTGTTGTGGGTAACAGAACTCTGTTAAACTTATGCCTAACATTTTCAGAATGGGTCTGTCTCTGCACTACAACGGACATTCTCACGGTGGAAAGAATCATTCCCACGAGGAAAACATCAACGTGAGGGCAGCTCTCATACACGTCATTGGCGATTTCATTCAAAGTTTTGGTGTTCTCGTGGCAGCCTTAATTATTTATTTCAGGGTAACCATAAGAAATGCTTTTAAACTAACCCAGAAAATGGGAACGGCTAGCATTTGCATAGCTAATGATCGGTCGAATTCGTTTTTCAGCCCACTTGGAAAATAGTCGATCCAATTTGCACCTTCCTATTCTCCATTCTTGTCTTAATTACCACTTTCGCCATCATACGCGACACCATAAATGTCCTCATGGAAGGATTACCTAGGGGTATCGATTTCGTCCAAGTGACGGAGACTTTCCTAGGCATCGATGGAGTACTCAAAGTTCACAATTTAAGGATTTGGGCCCTGAGTTTGGATAAAATTGCCTTATCCGCTCATCTAGCCATAAGTATGTACTTTTATCTATTTTGCTTCTCTATGTCCTTAATATGTAAAAATTTGTATTTTAACTCTGCACTGTATTACAGAGCCCGGAATCAATCCTCAAAAAATTCTAGCAATGGCTTCGAAAAATATAAGGAACAAGTACAATTTTTTCGAAATGACGCTTCAAGTGGAAGAATTCCAGCCGAAGATGGACAACTGCTCTCAGTGTCAGATGCCGGAAAAATGAAAAATTCACGCTGAATTTGTGCGGTGATCTCGCAAATAACACGAAGACGTCTATTTGTCAGGCAAACAAATGTCATTCGGGAGATATTTCAGTTTTTTTTCCTCGTGACAGGGCAAGAACGTTTACGTTACCTAGATATAAAAATCATCACATGTATGTTTGTTGATAGAATTGTTACACGTTTTTTTGTTTTGTTGTCATGTCATGAGTTTGTATCTGTTGTAGTATTCGAATGTTTTGTGTACCTCTATATGGTTTTATTTCCGTTATCGTATCTATTTAATGCATAATATAATGTCGTTTTTGTATTGGACAAAATTTAAATGAATTTCGCCCTAACACATACATGAGTACAGTTCTCGAGTCATCACTTGTAGTCTTAAAATACGAGTCTTAATCTCACTAATAATGTATTTGTATTTTTACAAATAATCTTGGTTTCGTATATCATAATGTTCAATGAAATATGAATTACAAGTCTTGTACTTTTTAAAGCTGAACAGTAAACATTAGCTGAATAACATCTAAATTTTTTTCAAACACATTGTTTTTATATGTGTTACATAATCTATAAACTCTCATGATAAAGTAAAATTAATAAGTTCAAACGCGAAATATAATAGCATTATTAATTTCAAATGGTAAAAGCTAGGTCACAGTCATATTGGTTCATACAATTTGAAGTTAAATGTTTTTCTTTAATTAATAAATAAAAACGATAAAAATCTTCAACGACAATTTATACGCAGGTAAGAGGAAACCAAGAGGCAACTACATTAGATGTGTTCTTTGATCTTGAATATTACTCTGATTAATTTAGGAAAACATACATAGAACTCTATACAGTAGAGACAATTTGAATTAGAATAGATAAGAACGAAAAATATATGCTCAAGTTTAAAAAATTATCAATTTCTTCTAAAGTGGATAGATTTTAAGTGTCGAAGTCAAAAACTTGAAAATTGTTTAAATGTGAAAATGGAATGAATTATGTGATAACAGGAGAGTTAATCAGATTAGGGATAAAACGTTATTAGAACAATATTGAATAGATCTCAGTATTATTCTGAATGTCTTCTTTTTAAACACTTAATTGAAAACCTATTTTTTATTATTGATATTGATATACCGACAGTGATCTGATACGATTTCTATTCAAAAATAATGCACATAATCACAAGAGGGTAATGTAATAGTTAGACTTTTACTCGATTTAAGAAAAAACAAAGTCGTCGAATTTTAATAAAAAATTATGACTTTAATATTTGTAATGTCGATGTATTACTGAATTATAAAATAAATAATTTACATTACGAACAAATAACTTCTACATTTAAATTATGGCCGTGCGTTTTACAATTACTGATGGTTTTATTGCGTAAAGTGTACACTGCAATATCTACTTAATTATTGAACTGTTTTATACTGAATTTTTGTGTCATGCGCTTCGCTCATATATATTTAACACTAAAGGTATTATTTTAGATAATATTCCGACATGTCAAATTCGTTATATTGTGTTATATTGTACATCGAAAAATTCATTATATTGTATTGTGGTACACATAACACTTATCACTGGACGTGAGATACATACATTTAATTGAATATCCAATAGGCTAGTAGATTTGCACGTAATCATGAGAAATACGACAGGACACACCATAAACGCGAGTAACATGGAAACCGAAAATGTATGAAAACGGAAAGCGAAAAAACGGCGCGCGAAAACTTTTCAAACTTTTTAACGTTCTTATTCCCCGCCACTAGCCGTTACTGCCAAAGAGAAATTTATTTATTGGCAGCACTGCTCCTCGGTCAGCCAGTACGAGATTAGAAGCAGGTTTGTTTACACGTAGTTGTTGTCTAAGATTTTCGTCGAAGTGGTAGACGTTCAAGTCAGGTGAAAACGGTGACGACGACCATGGCCGGTCTGATTTAACTCACGACGGGTTAGTTAACTTTTCAGAGGACAAAAATATGTTTAATTGATTTGATTGAAAACGCATATTTTATTACGGGTTAATAAAATTCCGTGGAAGGTCAAACCTTTGCACCTTACGACGAAGCAACCACCACGACAAAACAAATGTCGGAGTGTCTCTCGGTCTCTTATTTTATTACTCTGTTATTTTAATTCAATGTATAAGCAATATCTTTTCGTCGAGCACCTGTATTAAGTGATTTACTTGTGGAATATTCACTAAAATTTGGATTTTTTTTTTGGATGTACGGTAAGATTATGATTTTCGAATTGCTTGAAATTAAAATTTGTTCCCAGGCTATGTCAAATTTTGTTCAGGTGCGGCCAGAGCCTGAATCAAAGTTTCGTTTCGAGCGAAAACACGGAGAAATGACTTATTTGCATTGCTTGTTGTTTTAGGCTAAGTTTATAAATTATTGTTTGTGAATGTTCAATATTGCACTTTTTAAAACATGGATTTGATTTCTCATGTGTCATAATTACTAAATTGTAACAAGTGCCTGTACAGAATGTTTACTCATTGAAGTAAACAAAGGTCAAGGGTGCAAATGTTGGCTATCATAAACACTTATGAATAAACAGAGAATTAGCAATTTTTGGATAATGCTGTAAAACCATTATTAGTGATAATTTACAATTATGAGATTTAAATGTACATCAGACTGATAAGTGTATGTCTCTGGACATGTGTCAGCATGGTTGTATGGTGTCTTTCATTGGAATGCAATTGCTCTTGTCAATTACAAAATTGACACTTGGATGGTTTGTTGATTGTCTGTAATCTAGGTTGAAATCTTTATATTTTGAGTGACCACATTCTGGCCCTGATAATATATTGCAAGCATTAATTTCATAATAATGTTCAAGAAATTTTGGAGTAATTGTTGTTCAATCATAACATATATTTCATTCTGCAGCTGACATTAAAAAACATTGATGGGATTATTTTCATTACCTTCAACAGAATAAGATCAATATCCTTTGCCTTGAGTTGTAATTGAAATTGACCACTCATTTGAGGTTTTGTCTTATTCCTTTAATGAGCTTTTTATTGGAACCACATTATCTTCAGAATAACATAAATGAGATTTCAGGGTCAGTTTTGGGAATCCTGTTAATTTTTGTTGACTGTTTACTTCTTTCAGTGCAATCACTTGGTTTTGGCTGACTTTTTTTAATTATTGAAAAAATGTTTTAAACAAGATCAGTAGAAAAACCTTGAATGTTTCACACTATTTATCATTAATACTTTTGGATTTTCATTTGCAAAATGATTATTTGTGATATCTAAGGTTAAGTGAGTTGGCAATAATTTGAAATACATGATGTGTAATGTGCTCAATTTCTTTTTTGGGCCTTATGAATTCATCAACTCCAACTTGTTCAAGTAGAATACAACCTCTCATTTTTATGTTGAATAATTGTGTGATAATTCTACCCGCTGAATTCTTTACTTGGCTAACTATTGTGAAGCAAATAAATGTCATCAAGAATTTTCTTTAGTCTACTAAATGGAACATTAGTAATGAATAATATTTCAGGATCTGACTAGAAAGTGTTTTATTATGGGAAACAAAAAGGGATTTCAACATTTCAAATGTTTTCTTATTGTTTATAAAATTAAAAGTAATTAAATTAGTCGGAGTATAAACAAAAGAGTTTTATTTTTCAAAGCAACCAACTGGGCAAGCAGTGTTAAATTTTAACTGGTTTAAAAATGAAACTTTTTAAAATTTCAATTTATTTTTAGTATTGAACAGAGATTGTCAGTCAGTGATGAAAGTTCTGATTGCTATTTACACCAATTTTCTACTCCTTTGTCTTTTTCATAGGCTTTTTCTTCAATGTCATGTAATGATTGTTCATTATTCATTGATTATGATGAAGTGAAAGTATTTTGTGGTATCAAGTAGTGTAAGTGATTATATAGTCTTTGACATTCTGTGATGTTCCATGGGGTTTCTCTGCACATTTCCAGTGTTTAATTTGTCACCACCGTATTTAAAAGAATCCAGCCGAAGTATGTTCATATTTGAACCTCAGAAAAACATTTTGGGTGGCATCCAATGGCTAGAATAATTTATAATTGTGAAACCTTTTTGTGAATCATTCCTTTATGTTTGTGTGTGTGTGTGACTCACCAGGCTGAACATTAATAAAATCGAAATTTAGAATAAGACTGCATTCTTGTGTAACTTTAACAGTTTGGCTTAATTCTATTGAACCTAACTCGATGATGGGTCTTATTAAAATCGAATGTCACATTTGGCAGCGTGACGTTGACTTTTAAAGCGATTCCGTTAGATTGTTCTCATTAAAAGAAAGACACGATTCGACTTTTTCGGTTTCTATTTGAGAGTTCAAAATCAATGTTTCTCCTGACTCAGACTTGAATTTTTCAGAATGCATTTTTTTCACGTAACTTATTTCTGCCTGTTTGGAACCATGCAACTCTCGGAAATAATTTTTAAACCAAATTATAATTCTTTCAGCCTCCCACTGGGTTCAACTTTCGTGTCTTCAACCTTCTGTTGCCCTTAACTATGAATTATAAGCCATTTTCGTTCAATAGTTTTGCTCGTTGCTAATTAGGACGTCTGCCCACGCCACCTAACATCTCTCATTTGAAAAGGAAAGAGCTTTTTCTTTTCAATGTATTTGGAAAGTGATATTTGTTTAGAAAATATGTAATTACCACGTTTGAATTCAAACTAGAAAAAGGTGCAACAAATTGATATGTTATCTGCAGTCGTAAGGCTTTGGTGTGAAAGTGTCGAACAATCACACATATTCACTTCCAATTGAATTGTTACGAGATTTTCAGCTTGTAGGCCGAATTTTCTGCCACGTACGAGTACTCAATGACTTTGGATTTAGTTGTGCTGGTCGGATACGAAGGGCAGGTAAAAGCGACCAAAAATCTCCGGAAATTGTGATGAAATTGATGTGAACCAAGTAATGGATTATAATTAAACACATTCTAAAAGCACTTTTAGGAGAACTCTCAAACCCAGTTCAACTCCCGGACAAATCCTACTTGTTGACACTCACATTCATGTGACTGAAATTCTTCAGAAAACTTGTAACTTGTGCCCAAAGGGCACTCGCTTAAGTGAACCGACCGGTAGATATTTTTCCCTTTTTTCGGAACCTTAGAAACTGTATAATTACAGCACAGAAAATGAACAATTATTCGACGGTAAAATTCGTAATTTTTGTTGGGGGCTTTGTTGGTGGTTGAAATAAAATCGTCGCAAACGATACGCAAACAACTTAAGTCGTTTAAATAGCCAGGAATGTGCGTAGGTTATTTATTTCGTTGGAAATAACTTATCGATCACTCCTCCTAGGTGTGGACCGAACATCATAAATGAATAAATTTGGGTTGATTAGGAGATGAGTTTCACAAGTTTCACCCAAGCATTCGATGATAGTACAGTTTCGCCTATTGTAGTTCGGTTGTAATTAATGCCCCGAAGACAAAGGTACAATTGGGTACCTGGAGGGCGGCAAATTAAACGTTCGAGATTTGGTACGATTCGAAAAGCTTTGGCAATATATCAATCGCAAATGGAATCGAGCTAGAACGGTAATCATTATAATCAATATTTGCATCCAGGGAAATGAATGGTTGCACCTGGACGCCTTATGAGCTTTTCATCGGGCTTGTATCACTAGGCAGTTGCTGGCGAATGTGTTAGCCCGGTCGAGACATAATGATTCGTTTAAGGGCCTGACGTGGTAAAGGTATTCACATAGCGCCATTTTCCAGGTATTGAGAATCGGATCTTTTTGAAGTCTTCCAGTTCAACTTCTTTTTCTCCCATTGAAAAATCATGCTTTGTTTAGCCTCCGAATTCGCCGTAGGCTGACATTTTATTGTAGTCCACAGACGTACAAGTGCGTCTCGATACAGGTGAATCATTCCCCAAGATGGTTAGGTAAAAGAATGGATGGTTGAAGGGTCCTTACATTCTGTTATTTATGACCCTGACAAGGGTTCCTCCTGATAATTAAGAAACAGAGCCAGAAGTCGACTGTAAGTTAACTCTTTTTTTTGGACCGACCGATTCTTTCATTCAAAGAATTTTGTTGATCTCACGCCCGTGTAACAGAATAAGCGTTTTAGTGGAATGCCAGAAACGGTGAAATAAACAGGGTCGAACGTGAGTTATATAAGGTAGACAAAACAATAATAGTTGTGTTTGGTCGAGGCCTTTTTATGACTTATGTTTAAACCTACCAGTCACAACCTTCTGCACGGTCTACACTAAATACTGGGTGTAGAAAGAAATGATGTGGAAAATTGGACTTGTTCGACACCAGGCAGCGGGCACCTGTATATTGGGGAGTGGTATGGCATGGGTTTCAGGATGATCAGGGTCAATAACATGGAATTTCTCTAGATCTATCTTACCTTGACGATAAACGAGTAAGATTTTTCACTGTCCAACGCCAGATTAGTAATTAGAATTGATGGGAAACGTTTGTTATGTTGTTTTCTTTAAGCGTCACGCGCTAATTACTTAAGTTGCAATTTTTTTTGAAGGTTTTCTGGGTCTTATTGAGTAGCAATGCTCATTATTAGAGTATACATCTGTAGAAGTACTAGAGGCATCTGGTGCACCGTCTACGGTGTTGTGTTACTCGGAATTCCTTTCATCTTTGTAACAGGGAAGTACTTCGATTTCAAGTCGAGTCTTAGTCTTCGGTCACTGTGGTATTGCACCCATTACACAAGTCAGTGACAAACGAATATAAAAAAGTTGACCGCAACATTTAAAGGTTCGTGGCAATAAACTATTTTAGTGCTTTAAGCGTTGCTCGTTTATTTTTCTTGCAGCTATTTGATTATTCGAGAAAATAATTAATGTTCCGACAACTGTTAGACAGCAGTCAAAAACCTCCGGACAAACGGCACGATCAAAATGTGATGGCAACTCTATCTGGAGTATTCTCAGTATTTCGCAAAGGACAAGCAATACCAGAGGAGCGATTGAAATGACCCAATTGTTAAGTGTCCAAGTATTGTCCAATCGGGTTGTTGTAAAGAATTACCTAACATCCATCGGTGACCGATAATCACCGGAGCATCGGAGTGTCCGACGATAGAAATGATTGCTGGCTGACGAAAGTACTCAAACCGTGAAGTTAATTAGTATTTTGTGGCTCTGAGTACCTGGCCCTCATGGTTTATTTTCCTCGTTGTTGGACTTATTTACTCTGGGATGGGTTTCGACTCAGTCCGAGGTAATTGCGGTTAAGGTTCCTTCACCAAATTTAACCGGGTTCGGAAGTCATTCTCGCACTTGAGGGATGCTTTTAGAAACAAGCAATTTTTTTACCGTTTCATGTGAAAAATGCATCTGGCGTTTTCGAGTTGGGTAGACGGTTAGGTACAGAACAAGTAGCGAAACGTCTGCGAAGGTCAATTTTGAGTGTTTTCGGTGCATAATTGTCCTGTCCATTTCTTGGCGAGTCGTAAAAATTATGGCTTTCATGAGAAAAGTACTACCGTTCGGGTCACGTAGTCCTGTAAATAAAACAATTTGATAAGGAGACCAAGCTGTTCTTAAAAATTAGTTTCACTCGGTGTACCTGTTTCTGTTCCACAATTACAAGTGATCGATCTCTTTAAATTTTCTGCAAAAATTGACTCAGGTTCTTCCTTATCAATATGTAAATTGGTTATTATAATAATAAAAGTTCGTAAGTTGTTGTCGATTTTACACAGGTACCCGGTCATTGCGTAATGACTTGATTCTTAGTTCATTGATGTTTTACATGAAACCCACAACACTTGTGGCTCAGTTTTCTGCTGATTAGTAAACATTTCACCGTAAATAGGTAGTAGGGGTGTCATGCATGAGAGAAAATAAGATTTTTCAGTGGTAACCGCAAGAGATGAGATAATTGTGCCTTGTGTAGACTCACAAGCTGAATATATTCATATAGCATAAACATGTCAATCAAAAGAATGCCAATCTATTTAAACATTTCGCTTACGTTTTGGTAGGCACGCAGATGTTTACTCTAAGTCATCGGCTTTTTCCTTTAATTTTAATGACATTCAGGATTTGCTCATCCGTGGTTCATCCAGTGCAATTCGAGTTAATTTCAAGAGCTTCTTTAGGAATTCACGGTGTAAACAGTTCTTGAAAATTGATAATTTCAATATTAGTGTTGGTATAGTGTAATTTTTCAACGGGGATCATGTGCTGCAGACACAGTTAAACAAATACAGGTGTAAGAGAGAACACTTATGGTTGTGACTGTGTTGGCATTGACTCAGGTTCAATCAAAACAAGAATAGTAAAGATATGGTTTTAAATGGAATAGATCCGAGCCAAACTGGATATCCTTGAACGATCTCGCATTGACCAAATGGGGAACCGTTCGTCAGGTCTGGGTTATCTGCTCAGAATCAATTGGCAGTTGATCGGATTCAAGTACGAAGTGCACCTTATGTTCTCTTCCTATGTTTCGCATTTTCAGAACGGACGTTTAGTTGTCAGACCTGGAATCCTTTTATGTGTAATAAATTCCAAGTCGTGTAGACTTCTCTTTCGAGCGAAGTATGCGGCCTGAATTGGTCTTTTTTAAAAGTATATATGTACATACGTTAGTTCATATAATAGTTAAAGCTGGTTATAAACGTCAGAATTTAGTATCTGACCTGATCACATGTTATGTTGTGGATTAGGCATGAGTAGGGTCAACCGGGATGCACTCGGAGTGCTGCCCGTATGCGGAAAATTAGTTAGTTGGTTAGTTAATTTTTATTAACTTAATTGCTTTTCGCAAATAAGATGTGCTTCCTAAAATCTGCTCCACATTTGAACGAGTCTTTTACTTATAGAGGAATTTCTGTTACTAGTTTAATAGTTTCCCGAGTTCACTTTCCACAATAACCGTTTTTCTTGAATATAATGGAGTGCCTGTTTGGACATGAATTAATGTGCCACCACATATATAGTTGAACTCGGAAGTAGAAAGACTTTTAGATATGCTATCTATTAATAAGTTGCGTAAGCAACATAAATTTGTGTTCCAAGAGATGCACTGCGGACCACCAACATTTTTTCGCCCACAAGTTCGGTTGAACTTGAAAAATTTCCTAATTCCGTGGGTGGGTCGTATACTGCACTTGTCGCTATGAGCTTCGCTTGTATTCTTTTTGTTTTATTTCACTACACCGGAGAGAGAAAAAAAAGTATTCATTATCGGGTAACCACTGAACGGGTGAATGTTTGTTGTTCGTCTTGCCGGGTTGTTGACCGGACAAAAAGCCCAAAGTAAAAAAGGTGAGACACCCGGTTCGTGGCCAGAGCGGTCGTTGTGGCGGTCCATGACGTCGAAATAGTTGAAGTGAAAATTTTGAGAGAAATAAATGGAAAATAACTACCGAAACCTGAATAGGTAGTGAGGAAGAGTCGTATTTGCTTTTGGGAACCGTTAAACAAACAATCGTACCATGAGGATACCAATGACACCTTTTCGGTAAAAGAAGTACCCGGTAATACCCGTCAGTCGGGTGACTATGATGTGACGTATCCTCTGGTTTTGTAACTTACTCCGGTGTCTTCTTTTGAGCACTCAAGTAGTCGAATAGGAAGCGAAGAGTTTGCTTTCAAACTTCTCAACTCAAGTGATTGTATATTTCATAATCGTCTCTTATGAAAACTATATAGCCTATACGGACTACATATAGTACTATTTTGGCTATTTTGCCATCACAATCAGTGCCAGCATTTTGTGGATGCAAATAATGCATTATTTAAACTTTAAGTAATTTTGTTTACTAACAGTCGAGAAAAAGATCTGTCGCATGTATAAAATACTTGAGTCGAACTCGTCTACTTCCCCAACTGAGTTGTACATGCTTCGAGAACCTCATTAAAGGCAGAGGTTTTGACTCGGTGAATATTTATGGGATACCTGTAAAAGTTGACACGACGAACGGCAGCGATATTAAATCGAGTGGAAAATCAGTTCAGACCAGTTTCCATTTATTTCATTGCATTTGCTCGACATGGCTTCTCAGAGTGCCGCACCTCGTTAATAAGAATATCACGTGTATTCTTGGTTTCATACGAAATTCATGGGGCGACTCGACGAGTTCACGTTTCGCAGACGTTTTACAGAGAACCAATTTAAGGGAAACCGTTTTTGGAATTGTTTTCTTCTCTTTTTGGCCTTTCAAACGGGAATGAAACTGGTAGGTAGGTAGGTAGGTGCTGCTCGGATTTATGGCTTGAATAGTGATTTGGACTGCAACGGTTCCGGACTCTAGGTATGAATATTAAATGCGTACGAGGAATACATTTTGAAGGCATCGTGAACGCACTAACGTATATAAATAAAGAAGAGTCCATGGACCGAAACCTGAGGGTTAGGCCCTACTTTGTACCTTGCAGTGATTTCTCCTTGGCATGTTTCACCTACATAAAGTAAGTGGAAAAGTGTTACCGTGGTGACTTTCTTCACATGAGTGTGTGTGTGTGTGTTTTGGGCATGCTACAAAAAGAATTGTCTAATTACTTTGGCGAGATTAAAAGAAAATATTTCAATTGTAAAGTAATTCGGTATGAGAATAACCGTACCTGTACATCGTTGACTCGTTCCTTCATTCTTAAGACTTAAGCGAACGGTAATTCCGTTACTTAGTCATGCATACTCTTAGTTACCACACCGGGTAATTTTTTCTTAGGATTTTTTTTTCTCATGTTTAAGTGAAAATCGATGTTGACAATTGATAGCATGTGGAATGTCGACGGTCGCCGAGGACCGGTGATTAATTTTTTTGAGGTACTCGTTTGGTACTCGATGGCATTGGATTGGTGATGTGAACAATGTAAAAGGTAATAAACACAAGGAATTGATGATGGATTTCAATTAAATGCAATTAAATTTTTTGTATAAACTTTCACGCTCTTCCTTTCGCATGCGGTTTCAATTGGCGTTTCTGAAGACAAAACTGGGTTTGGGGTCTCGTGTGTATATGTGTTGTTTTAGGTTTGTTTGGGGATTAGCTGGCGACTTATTGTAATTCTTTTGGCATCCAGGTTCCCATCAGAATTTAGCAAACGAACATGTTTTAATTTGACTTAACATCCTGATCTTATGTAAGGCGGTCACAGAATCACATTCGTTTCGTGGTGTTCTTGAGTTGAACCGAGTACTAACCGCATCAACGAAACTAAGCCGATGTCTCGTTTTTGTCCTTGTCTGAGGACCTTTGGAAGTCTTAGAAAACGAGAGAAACGTCTAATTGAGTCAATTAATGAAATTGGACGAAGTGACGAAGCTGGTCAAAGAGTAGTAGATTTTCGGGCAGGTGAGAAGCAGGAAATTAGTATAGAAAATATTTGTGGATAAAACTCGTTCTATGACTTCATTCTTGGGATAGTTCACTTTCTATGCGTGGCTTTCTTCTTGCGTTGATACTTGATACACGGCGGCATCGATCTTTACATGGTCTTTTTTGTTAGGACGACCGATATCACAGGTGATACGAGAGTTTGGGAGAAATTCAACGAAAGTCCAACACCTTCACTCGTCACCTGGCGTTCTTTTTCTTTTTACGATTATATTAATGTTTTGAAAATGCCACGGTGGAAGTAGAGCACAGTCACCTGTTGCAGAATCGGGCTTTGGTTAATTTAACAGCGATACGATGTCTCTTATCGGATATTAACCGGTGTACGCGGTCAAAGTTTTTGTACAATCTATTCCGTGTATTATCACTTAAGAAATAACAATGCAACACCATTCAATAGAAGAGTAACATAATTTATTTTTAATTGCTGACAGGTAAATTGTTATTGTTTGCTTTGTTTTTATTTTCTTATTTTCAAAGTTGACTGAGTAGATTTTATGTGTGAATGAAATTGGACCGTTTATTTGAGATAACAGTTATGTTTTGACTTGAGTGTCGACTTGTTGTTTACATTCGAACATCACACAGATTATTAAAATATATATTCCGATGTGGATTTTGGCAAGGTGTTAATGCAGTGCTGAGGTCTGACCTTTTGAGAGAAGCAAAAACTTGGAGAACTTTAATGAAATAATTCTACTAGTTCAATTACTTGCCAGGGGAGTCGTTTTTTTCGTGTATAAACAATAGTTTTCAAACAATAGTTAACTCGTTGTCGCAATTTATTGTTTTATTTTGAAGACCCTAATAAGAATAAAACGTTCGTTATCAGTCGAGACGTCAAAATAAATTAAATTACGTTAAATGTGGAATTTAATTTTTTAATGTGTGTTTAAGAGTCGATGCATTAAACACTACGTGAGAGTGAGATTATTTATTTATTTGTTTAACGTGGTACAATTTGTTTTTATATTTCTATCAAAGCAAGAATTACACAACGCGTCCGAATAAGGTGCTTGCGAAAAGTGTCGCTCAATTTTGGTTGACTTAATTGTCGGATTACTGCAATCTTGGTCCCTGCCAAGCCTACGACCTGTCTTATATGTTTAGATGAGCGACACTATATTTTCATATTTTAATAAATGCCATTCTCACAAGTGTGAACCTATCTGGATAATGTTTCTATTCTACTTTTAATCATTATATTTTATATAAGTTTTTCGTCGTTGAAAGCCCCGGAGATTTAATATGTTTGTCAGCTATGTCTCTCCCAGGTTAGCTCAACTAATAAGTAACTAAAAATGATTACTTGTTTACTTGTTCTGACACTCGCCGTGGTCCGTTGAATGAAAATTTACCATGTTACATTAACATTAGCTTTTGTCCTACGAGATGCTGCATTCAAATTTTTCGTTAACATCCAATTTGCATGGAAATATATTTTGGTGTAGTAAAATAATAGTAATTTGGAAAGTGTTCAGGCCTTCATGAATATTTCACTTTCAGTTGTACTCATTCAAGATTCATGAAAAGTGGTCATCGTAGGAGAAACAAACGAGTGATGCTCGGTTGAATATAAATGATGAGTTGAAATAATTTCGTTTCTTTTTCAAGTGTTTTGTTTAAATGATTCCGCAGCTAACGAAACCGACAACTAGCTGAGTAATTAAATTAACCACAGAAGAGTTTCTAGGTAATGCTTTTACGAGAGTTATTTTTTTTAATGTTTTTTTTTGAGTTAGATATGTGTGTTGCTTAACCTAGCCTTAAACTTAACCTCACCGTGTGTCTTGGGTCTCCATGCTGTGCAGCCATAAGTCCATTGTTTTTCATCAGGCAAATAATAAGGACCCACTACCAAGAAGTAATGGGGCAACTCAATTGACCCATCTGCAAATTAATTTACTTCTTGAGTAAGTTTAGATTTCACCCAGAGCTCATCTTGAGAGGTACCACAAAACCTAGAAACCTTGATTGGCCTATAACATTACGACTGCTAATGCAACGAAATAAACAATTAAGTATTAAACCCTCGATCTGGCTTTAGTGAAAGTTCGGAGTAATCTTGACTGCGTAATTTCTTTTGTTGCCTTTTTCTTGAGTCTACTCGTCCGTTTGTCATCTGTACAGGTTCTGTCATCCGTGTATATTTCCTATTGTTATTGTGTCCTTGTATGAGTAGGTTCACTGCTATTCCGTTTCATGTTGTCCTATTGGTTTGCTGGAGGTTTCCTTGTCTCTGTTCAAAATTTTCCTCGACCCTTCCCTAGTTTTCATCATCTATGAAATCCCACGATTTAGTGTTGCAGAAGGCATAAGAAGAATGTTATCCCTTTTCAGTATCACAATTTTCATAATACAAATTTAGGTTTGTTTGTTTGTTTACAATGATTGTTTGGTTCTCGGGTTTATGTATTATGTTTGCATGTCCAGTTTTTACTTTCTTATTTGAATTCGGTGTGGACGTGTTTCGGCACTTCACAACTTTTATTGAACATTTATTGAATTGATAATTTAAACTTGTCATTGCATAATTATGGATTGCCTTATAACCGAGTGAATAGATCTAAAAATTGCCTATTAACAAAAAACATAAGGTTGATTTTATTGGTATAGGTAGAGCACTGTGGGTTTCATTTCTCCTTGTGAAGTCGACCCGAAGATAGATTGTCTTTCGTCACACTCATTCAACATAGGTTTCAGCTCAATGATGAATTAATAAAAGAGGTTACATGACTTATCTATATTATATCGTAGGTTTATCAAATAATTCAAGGTTTCTAATCCAGTGTGGGGATAGGTCCTAATATAGATTCACGCCTTCTGTCTATTCAACACAGATCGCGAGGTATTAGTGTTCTACAGGGTCAACTTTTATTTTGTATTCTAATGTTTTGCTTTATGTATAGAACTACAAATCACTCGGCTCGGTAACTATGAACTAGTTTGTATTTTACACGAATACAGATAACTGTTTATACTTTAGTACTCGCAATAGTCAGGTTATCAGTGAGGACAAATCGACAAGGCAAGAGTATTACTCTGTTTTTGTAATTTCTTTTGGTTGCATTTTACTCAGTTGTTATTCATAAAGAGTACGGCAACTCATCCGGGGTACAAATTACTTTCATTCTACCTGTAGTTTTCGCACATTGTTAGCGATACGATGTTAGCGATTCGAGGTGTAGGTATACACATGTATCTATATTTATATATGTGTGTATGTGTTTGTAATTCCATAAATAGTACTTAATGCCAAGTGAAATTGACGACTACACCGTTTGTTTTCGAATTCACTTCCAATCGTGAAAGCATACAGACCGGAAATGGGGAAATGCAGCTCACTAACTCTAAATTTAGGACTTTATTTTTGTGATTGACATCAGACGAAAAAATAACACAGAAATAGATGTTGTTTACATACAAGTTTCCGAAGAAAGAATGGCCTACTGAGATTTAAGTTGTCAATTCAAAGCTCCTGATTTGGAGTCTGTTCTTGGCGAGTGTGTCGTGTCAGAAGTGGGCATAAATCAAGCAGGAGTGTAACGCTAGATGTGCATTATTTAGAATAATAACAAGCAAGCATAAATGGTAAAGAGGAAACAAAAACGTATAGTGGCGCGTCCTTCAACAAAGTTATCAAGTCGCCAGTTTAATAATTCCATGATTGAATGTACAACTACGTAAAAATTATGCTAATCAAACTACGTAACAGTGCTATCGATGAACATTCCACTGTGGCCCCGTGTTTGTGTTATTACACAGAGGTTTGCCTAACTGTGACATTTTGCAAGAAGATGAAAAGTGGACACTAAAATTGGGAATCTTGTTCGTGTGACAATTACTGGTTTAGGTCCTTTTAAATATTTGACCAATTAAACTGATTACGTAAAATAATATAATATGATTTATTGGTACAGCATCTGCTTCGTGTGAACCGGAAAGAGACCAGATGCCGCAAACATTAACATTATGACCTATCGAAATTGCAGAAACATCAAATAATGCGTGGCTTATAATAATCCCAATATTTATTGATAGTATTCATGATACATTAAAATAATACCAACTCAGGCTGATGAAAAGTCTTATTGATGTGATTAGCTCTTCTTATGGAAGCAATGTATCTGCTTATGTGAGTACATAAGAACTTATGTACATAGCGTTGAGTAATATTTACATTTCATTCCGTCGAAAATGAAAAATATATGTATACAGTACAAATGCTTAGTGTCTCACGCGAATAATTCCGACTGCATTATGTAATTCTAGGGACCTGAACTTGACAATAGATACAAGTAAGGTGAGTGTAGACAAATATTGAAAATGGGTGACCTGGATTTCCAATGCAAGGAATGAAAACCCCAACAATTTATATATTAAAATAATAAAATAATTCTGTATATTTCAAGTTGAGGCAATAAATATACGTGGATTAGTTATTCGAGTAATTTAAAACTTATGTAATGTAACAACAAAAAGCTGCGGTTTATTAAAAGTAGGTCTTGAATTTAATGCACACTGATGGTTTTCAAAAGTTACAAAAAACCTAAAAAAGAAGACGTTATATAATAAAGTTATGAACATACAGATACATCGGAGTTGGTAGGATTAGGATTAATTTGAAGTGAACCTCCTGTAGCTCGTGAAAATAATATTAATAATAATAATAATAATTCAAAAAGTCAATCAGTTAAGCCGTTTATGAAACAGTTAATCTCGCATGGGTGAAAAATAAATTTTTATAACTACTTATGAGACTTAATAAAACTAAAATTTGATTTTTAATAAAACTTCCCTTTTTAAATTTTTCACACCGAAAATGGCGAACCCGCAATCCGATTTTATGTAATAACTCTGGCGAATTAATATGATACGTAATAATTTTAACGTATTTAATGTAACGACTCCGAGGTGTAGTGAGCGAATTGCCGTTACAGTACGAGTACACCTTGGCGAATTTTGAAATTGTCCCCCGAGGTATTTCCCATGCATTTTGGCTGTGTATCGTTTTATGGCTCTCGCAAAATTGTTCGAATGAAACGTTAGACGGCTATTCAAATTGTTTTTCCGAAGAAGCGTTAAGGAAGAAGTGAAGACGCAAAGTACCAGGGTTGACCGTGATTCATAACCTGAAATTGATCAGAAATAAAGGATAATAGAAAGTTGAATAACTGGGGAAATGTTTGCCGTAGAGTTTTGTATGGATAGCAAATTGTTTTATGGAAAAAAAAACAATATTAACGACCTGCAACAGTGCAAAGAAAGTTATGTTGTCGTAATCGGTCTTCTTTTTTTTACATAGTGTTCAATTGAGTTAATAAGTGCGAAAGAAATTTCAGGAGTATGCGTTCGTTGTAGAAATAATATAAAACAAATAGAAAGCTGGATTTCTAATGTGCTGACTAGTTGTGGAGGGTGATAGGTCTCGAGAGTAATGAAAGTATAATGCGATAGAAATGTTGGGTTCAAGAGGCAAGTACTTTATATCTAACTTCGCGGAGTATTTTATTATAATTTTTTTTATTACTCGTAAGGGTAGCAGTGTATTCGAGAAAGGTCCACTGGTTTTATAAGAGACTCCATCACGTTTTGAATATCAATGACGATGAAGTGGACGTGCATGTTATTTAACCAGTCGAGAAGCAGTAAGAAAACCAATTCTTGTTGTTTTAATATTCTTCCAGCGTAACACTTGTTTGTCACATTGCTGGTTTCTTATTAGTTTGACTATAGACAAAGCTGTCGACACGACAGCCGAACCAACGACGAACAGACGAGCCTGACATGCTGGTAGGTAACATGTTTTGTCACTTACCAGAGGCCACAAGGACCGACAACATTCGGGACACAAGGTTAATTCGCCGACGAAATTTTTTAACTTCAAAACGCACAAATGATAATTTAGAAAAGCCATGGAAAAACATGTCAATTTGAATAGCTTATTAATATTCGAGGTCCATGTAAGACTTATTAATTTGTAATAGAATTCAATCGGACAAAAAATTGATTTATTTAAATCTGTAATGTAAAAGTGGATTAACGTTTCTAATTTCGATCAGGAATCAGTCGGGAAAACAAATTAGGTACCTACCTGCATCATCCGTGACTTTTGTTCTAGGGTGAATTCAAACGAGCCACGATGAATAGTTGTGCAAATATTTCGTGGAAATAGTTTGTTAACGTAACCGGTGCTGGGGAAAATAAGGACGATCTTGCTTTTTTTAAGACCGAAATCTTCTAAGTGGGAGACAAACTCACCTTGGTCTTGGAGCAGTCACACTTTGTTTTGATCGTAAACCGTACAAGGTAGTCGGCCTCAAAGATGGTTTTAATCCAATAATGCCTTTTTAGACGTGAACTGGGAAACCTGTGGTTCTTCCGCCGTTGTCCTTCAGGTTTGGTCCTGCTATCACGTGTCGTTTATCTCTGTTTAAATAAACCATTATTGGTTTGATCCCATTTTTGTTTTCAATTGATGGAGACTCGCATGGATTTTCCCCCGAAGTGATCTTGTGATCTTAGTCGGACCTGCTCGCTGTCAGAGTGTCACGTACCCCAATACAGTCGATATTAGTCGAGGCGTGCAAGTATTTCGAGGGCAGACTTCCGGCGGTTGTGTGACCGTACCCATAGCCAGAAGGTACCGTTTCAGCTGGAAGAAGATTTTTTGATATTTAGCCCATCCAGTGGATCGGGTAATAATAGCTCGGTACGAAATTACACGAAATTAATTCAAATTGCAATCTGTAATTACAGCTTCCTTCGTCATTTTAACGCCTCTCAAGCGTCACCTTGTAATCGGCCGTGATTGTCCTGCAATCAATCAAATGACCATCGATCACTTGAGAAATAATGCTCAAACTTAAATTTTGTTGACGAGCAATTAAGGGATTGCTTTTCTCCAGAATCTCCAGCAAAATCTCTTTATTGGCTTATTGTTTGTAGAAAAGAAGTTTTAACGTTGTCGGGTTCGCGAGGTCACCGGAAACTCACGATGATTTCGCTTATAACGATGAAATCTCCATTACTTAACTTATTGTTGATCTTCCGGTGAAGGCTCTTTCACCTTGGCAAGCCATTTGCTTTGGCCCTTTGAACTTTTCCTCGGGTTGTCTCCATTAGATTTTAATTATTTTCGGGTATATCGGAATGGGATCTGAGGGATCCGGCCCTACACTTCCTCGGTTTTTGAATGAACAAGTCAAAATTTGAATTGTTTTTCGGGGTCTGTTGATGTTCTAGCGAACGAGAGAGTTTGTAGTTTCCCTAGCTCGAGGGATACTGGCGCTTAATTTTTTGAATTTTGGTTGTTTGAATGAAACCACGTTCTGTCTTTGGCGGTTTCAGCTTTCTAAAATTTCCAGTGCTTGCAGAATAATGAAATTCATTGCTAGCCAATAAGTACTACTGCAGGAAATTTCTTGAACTTTTTTGATGTACAAAATGAAGTTTATCTGCACTTTATATAGATTATACATTATAGAGTTCTGTTTAAGTACTTTAGAATTTTTCTATGTAAATTCTGTTACATTAAACTAAACGATTATATATTTATTTTTTCTGCGAAATTGATGCTCCGCGTCGCTACCTTCCGCCTTATAATAGTTTTTAGGTCATGGAAAAATGTTTGATGGTTTTTCATTGTGACGGCGATATTTGAAATTTTGTTCCAAGTCTTTAGAAACTTTAAATTTTAAAATATTCAATTCTTTCGTTGAGAGCTGCTGCAATTGTGAATTTTCTTCACGCCGCTTTAAGACAACCTACACATTTTTAGTGAAGTGTTAAAAAGGCGAAAAAGGTTCGATAAAGGAAAGCATATTTGGCGCAACACCGATTCATTTTGTTACTCTGATCGTTGTATAAAATCGTAAATTGGATGAATGGGGAAATGATTCATACTGCCTACTTTCCATCAGTTCTGTAGCTTTTTGATTTACTTGGAAGACTTGCTCATCACAGAAAGCTTCGCCTTTGTCTATGACTGAGGACACGAAGCTTCCAATTGCCGTTATCGTTATTCATTTCATTGCGTACCGTATTTGTTGAAGTGACACGTTCTGATTTTCTTGTTGTCAGAACGAGTATCTCGAATTGATTATACGCACGGGTGCGTTTAAGGTACAGAGAGAGAGAGAGAGAGAGACATAAGACTCGAAAGAGACAAAGACACGTGGTACTGACCCTAATGAAAAACTAGGGCAACAGCACAGATAGAGTTCCTCCAAGGTGTTTTGCTCTTAACAAGGGAAACAACAATTGGCCCATTTCAATTGTCACGTGCCCCGTGATTTTTCCGTTATCAGCTAAAATTTCTCAATTTTTCTTTCGCAGATAAGGTTTACCGAGATGAATCACACGAAATGGCTTGATTAGTTTCCACGTACTACTCAGAGATCCCAGCGCCGCGTTCGAGATCACATAAAAAAAGGTAATTTTTCTGTTTCACTTTCTGTACACGAAACGGTCTTCGGTTGTGGACTCGTTTCGTTAACAAACATAACAAACCATTAGTAGGTGTAAATAAGTGGTTTTCTGCTAACGGGGCTCGTTTAATTGGTTACTGTTCAGTGATGTGTGGTGCACTGTTGTAATCGTAACACTAGTATCGGGACTGTAAGTTCGTAATTTGGATTATATTTTGCGGTTGGTGTTTGCTAATACATGCTCTAGCTTTTCATTTTAGTCAGGTAGTATAGTAATATATATATCGTTAGCAGGAGTTCAAATGAAATTCGGTTTAACTTCACAACCATCAATGTTTTCGTAACTATTCTTTTTTCTCTATATTCCAACAACTTCCGCTTCCTTTACGTTTCGAGTCTAGCGTTTTGTTCTAATTGATTTTTTATTGTTTCCTAATGTAACAGTTTTTCGCTTTTACACTCACATTTAATTACTCTTTCATTTTCTTTCTCTCTCTGTCTCAATTCACAATACATCATCAATCAGCTCGAAATTAATGATTATCCTTCAAATTAACCAGAGCAATTTTCCGTGAGATATGTTTGGACCGTGGTTACTACGACTTATTAAGTATTTTCTACCTCAAAAGATTGGCTTCGTAGTTGCAGGCAATTACTTACGGTTCAGATATAGAGAAAGAGAGATATTTCAGTTACGAACTGTCAGAGGTGGAATTTGCACGGCTATCTTTTTAAGCACCTTAATTTATCATGAGGAACATGAATAAGGAGGCGTTCGTTTTCTATATGTGACCCTCGTTGATTGAATAAACTTAAGTTTTTGTTCGCGAGTATGATGTACCACTCAGTGATACCTAGGCAAAAGAAAAGATTGGAAGGTTAAAGTGGGTGCCGGAGAAGGCATATTGTTTTGCGTCCGACAGTAGGTGCACGTTTTGTTCCTTGAACGCCCTACACTACATATGGAAGCGACGATACATAACTCAATACAACGCAAGTTTCTTTAATTGACCTTGTTGAAACAGGAGTCACCAATCGAGGTGATTGTGGTGCAACAGTTAACAACGTTGTTTGTTGTTGTTGTTATTATTGCTGGTATTTCTATAAAATTTCTCCGCGAGTGTAATTTTTAAAAGAGCAATCCAGTAGAAAAATTATCAATTATTAAGTAGAAATCAGGGCCCCAGCGATGAGGCTAGGAAATTGCTTCGCCAGTTATTGATATATAAAGATCACTGTAATTTGTTTTTAGTTTAGAAAAAATAGATTTTGAAAAATTCCGAAGGTCAAAACTATTAGAGCATCATCATGTTTTCATTGGATCTTCAAATGGTTTTCACCAATAACACAGTTGAACCATCAGGGGAAACTACGGGTATTTTGATCGCCCTTACTTTATTTATTTTAGGCATGGAAACCACACATAAATATATCACATTTACTTAGTATGACATTCATGTCATGGAAAAGTTAGAGATCAGTTAAACATTTTTAAAAGAAAAAGCCAAGTTAAAGAGCAAGGACGGAATTTTTTCTTATATTTGGAGTTATTGTTATATTTATCGTTATTGTTTTACGAAGCAGTTATTAGTAATTCTTTTATTTATTATTTAAAAACTTGGGTTCCTTGTTCCGTTTGAAACATTCAATATTGCCAGCGAATTATGAAATACTTAGTGCAAAGCGAGGCTTAATAATTTATGAAACCGTCGAAATTACATGTAGCAAAATAATTATATATATATATATATTTAATAGACACCCCTGTTGCATTTTAAGTAATGTAACTAATCATGCTAATAAATACTTTTACTTGGGGTTTTAATGAGGAAAACTGGTTTTACTGTGTGAAAAGTCTGGTGGACAGAAAATTTTGTCAGGTCACAAGGACCAGCTTAGGGATATGTAGTAGCATTTAATTTCGCATTAAATCATTTTGAAATATGAGTAGAACATAGGACTAGTTGGATCGAAATTTTTTTTTTAAATTTACATGCGTGTCATGGTTTCGGTAAATGAAATTTTTGAGAAGTACGTCCTTGTTCCCGGACATGTTTTAGGGGCATTATGAACGTCACTAAATGTTGACCTTGTTGGTAACATCAATTTAAATCGAGACTTGATGGATAAAGTGCAGTACGTACTTGACAAACACACGACCAAAACATTGTAATACTATCTGTTTGACGTGACTTCAAGTATTTGCAGCAGGTATTCGTATCGAGAATCGCAACTATCTGCTTGTGTCTGAAAAAAAGGGAACTTACCAGGTTGCAAATTTAACTTTTTCAACTTTTTTCCCGTTTCTGTCCTTAAACTGCATTTCGAAAGCAAACAAGCTCTCGACACAATGTACGGAATATTTCAGGTCCGACAACGGTTATCAGGTACAGATCTCTATATTCCGGACGAGTAGTGTGGCGTACCTGGCATTTCTTTTACTTTTAGGCTCTTCCACACAGGTGTTTTGTTTCTCTTATTTTTTCTTTGTTGTCAAATAAGCGTCGAAACGGATTTGGGTTTTTGTTTCACTACTAGTACTACTACTTATCACCTTGTCGAAGATGACCGCAATGATTGATAAATTCGGACGTGCCATTTTCTCCCCCGAGAGTTTTTAATAGGCTTGTGCGTTTCATTACGGTTTCAATGCCACAGTACTCGGTTACGAGTGAAAAGAAAAGGAATTAAAGAGTCGGAAAACAGGAATCAGTACTTTCTCCGCATTGAGCGTGCACATAGTTGGCGTAATTCTTAACTTATTAGTCACGGACACCCGCTAAATCACGGGTACCACCCGATGAAAATGTAGGTTTTACTTGACTAATTTCAACCTTACGTGTCTTCGTGTATTACCTGGGTGTTAGCCGGAACACCAGAATTGGACTCTGTATGTCTTCATAGTTCACACTACCTGAATTACAATTGGTATCGGCGGTACCATTTTATGTTAAGTTCTTTCATTTCCTCTCACTTACGATACTCCTTAATGGAGTCCCACTATACACGCTTTTTTATTATAAAAATGTTATTAATTGCATTTATCATTGATAGAACATCCGGTATAGACTTAGGAACTCACAGACTTGGAAATGAAGTACCCGGAAGTTTTCAAATCGGTACCGAAAGACGCATGCTTTAGTCAGACTACATAACAAACCAATGTGTAAACAACTGCCATAACCAGATAAAATGAGGCTTCTCCTAAAATTGGCGTAAGGATCGCACCAGTCCACCGGTCTTCTCTAAATAAACTTCCTTAAGTGTCTTTTTTTGTTGTGGGACGGAAGTCGAGTAGAGTTACGAAATTGTCTTTCACTACATTTTAGGTTGGAAAAAATAGATCAGAACCACAGGTGTTTCGGTTTTCAGAAAGCCTAGAGAAAAGAATATGAAAATACTAAAAGGATGGCGCTTAACTAGAGCTCACGCCTACTAACATATTAACAGAGAGTTTATTTCAATAAAAACTACACATAACGTCTTACTACTTGGCATTTAATAATTTTTGCTGCTGATATAGTGTGATGACAGAAGTCACAAATAATTTTTGTAAAAAGTGAACGCAAATTGTTATTGGGTCAAGTAAAGGTAATTAGAATTAGTGTTGTTATAGTAATTAGTAAGGTAAACCCAAATCCCCCAAAAAATTGATAAAAGCAGATTAATCAAACCGTTTAATCGCAATTTAAATAAATTAACCGGCAAAATGTTGAGAAGCTGCAAACTAAACGCGTGTTGTCGTCAAGTACTGCTATGTTCCAGGTTCGCCTACCTGAGAACCGTAAGAATTTTCACACCGTAAAACAATATATAATTGTTGTAACTCATATAATACGCTGGGATTTATAAGCTGCGTTCCACACTTCACGTCAATTCCTAACTATAAATAGAAAACTGGTTGACTAAAAGTAGTTTAATCTCAGATTTAAGATACACTAAAAGGTGTTTAGAATTTGAATCACAGAACAAATAGTGTTGCTTTTTTACTATTTCTTAGTCAATCGAAATCAAACATAAAACTACCTGAGAAAAGCAAATTTTTGGGTTAAGGTTAAAATTCTTAAAATAGGTTCCCTCAGGTGTGTATAACGTTTATACAAATTTGAGTTGTCCACTGGTCGTTGAATTGGAAACGATTCATGGTGACTTTGCTGCCCGAAATTGTCTTTACGTGGTCGTAGCAATCCGCCATTTTCACTTTTTCCTAGCAGAAATTCCCATGCCGTTTTAGGCGATTTGGACAAACAACAATATTTCGCCTCGGGTGCCCGAATGCAGATCGAATGTTAAAGGCGTTTTGGTGTGCCGTGGCTCGTTTGGTTTGAAAATGACGCCAACTCGCTCGGATACCCGTTGCCTTTTAATATTTATTACCAATGCTCGATTCCTAGAACCAGACTTGTGACAGGCAATTTTCATCTCAAGGGTTATACGTACCTGAACTGTTATTAGCGGCGGTATTAGCAATAATCGGCCGAGATACAAAGTCGGGATTGACCGCTTCGGAAAGACTACCACACGCGTAAACGTTGCTAAAGTTACGACAAACTCCTAGTGCCCCGTACATAATCCTTTGCCCAAGTATGTAATATTATATCTATTTATGATACGTTTAATATGCTGTCACCTCCCTTACAGATGAAGAGTAAGGAATCGAACTAAGCGACAACTGGTTGGACTTTTCTTCGGCTATGGAAACGGACGTCAGTCAGGACATCCAGGACTACTGGAATGAAGTAAAACATCACTCGAGTTCCGACGAAGTGAACGAGGAAGACTTCAGCACGCGAAGTTGCGACGGTGAGACTTTTCTTCGTAACTATTCATAACTCTGATTTGTGGCGGAGATGTCGGTAATGGGTATACGTTACGGACGGTTGTAGCACACCCGTCCTGGCATATTACAATTAGTAAACATCTCTGATTAGTGCGATTTCCCGGTTATTTAACGGAAGTGTCAATTTTTAAGGGAATCACACGGGTATTAAGTAACGGTTATTAGGGTTACGTTGCACGCAACTAACGTATGATCGATTATCGTTACCATTAATTGGCGTCATCAGAGTGGTAAGAGGTAAGTTAAAAAACAAACGGTAATGGAATCTCGGTGGTTAATTAATGTAGCGAATAAGAATCTTCCGCCATGTGCCTGGCTCGCGGATTCCGTAATTAAAGGAAAGGAAAACCAGGTGGTTACGGTCACCTAATAATTTCTATTTACATAACAGAAGGAGAACTCGAAACGGAATGGCTGAAAGATGCCGGTCTGTCGCACTTGACGGAACCATTTCTGCACGGGCGAGAAGTCTCAGAGTCCGATCTGGAGGGGGCCCTGCTCGATTTCTCCAAACTTCAGGCGGAGGCCATCAAAAGACGGGTGAAGACACTCAACAACACAATCCGACAGAGGCGGTCGAAGGCGAAACACCGAAAGGCGGACGTGAGGGACGTGTTCAAGGATTACGAGGTAAGCAGTGAGATGACAGTGCCGGGTATGTACACCCGTAAGTGCCCATACCTGAAGGTGTATTGTTTCTACAGAACCACAGCTCGGGGTCGCAGTCGAGAAGTGTCACTCCTGACTCGCTAGATTCGGGAGAAATCAGGCTCAGTGAAGTGGATTCGTTCACAACGACGATACACCTGTGAGTTTGCAGTTCCCCAGGTGATTTCATACACTTTCGGTATGTTTGCTGGCTCGTTTTCTAAGGTTTGTTTTGACTTTCAGTCCCGGGAACAACATTACGGGGGGCCAATGGAAGCTAAAGAAACCCCTGTCGAGGGCACCGAGCGCTCCACCAGTAAATCAAGTGCAGAAAAGTCAGCACCACAACCACCACAATCACATCGTGTCAAATCGGGAGATTTTTCGAAATTATGTGCCTGACATAGCGGATTCCGGTGAGGAGCTACCAGGAAGTTCCTGGAAGTGTCAGTGAGTACCACTCAGCCGAGTGTCACCCCACTAACTGACCCATTGGATTTGTTTCAGTTTCGGACGGTTTACGACTCATAAGTTACCAATATCTAGGAACTCTACCGAGGCACCGAAGTGGAAGTGATCCTCTCTACCTCGATGTCACCGTTGAGGACACGGAAAAGACGAATCGAGTGAATCTGTCGCCGGGAAACACGAGGAGGCTGAGCAGGAGCCACGGGAATTTGTTGGACGTCGGCGAGAATTTCAGGTGAATACCCGTCAAATTGGCAGTGGGTACGGTACAGGTATTAAACAATGAAGCGAGTCGCGACGGATTGCTAATTGTACTCGTTCAGGTTTAAGTACCCATTGTTAGTCGGAAGTGTGGAGGCCGAAGAATTTGCCGCATTCTGACCTTGTCATTTGGAGTTGCTGTATTCGGATTTGGAAGAGTAATTCATTCGTAGTAACCTAACCCAATCGAACTTCTGTTAGGTGCAAAATTCACTGGGAAGAAGTGTAGGTGGTGCCAAACAAACCGGTACCTGTATGGAACAGGGACGAACCTGTTCGTCTGTCGAATAATTATTTGTTGCAAAACAATTTACTGTTATTTGGGTAGTATACTGTATACTCAAAGTGAACAATGAGTTTGGTGTGCTCTAGTCGGCCTTGTAGTGTGTTCAAGTCAGCTACCATGTAGAGTTGCGCATGAATCGCAATGTTTTTTTTTATTTTGGGCAGTAAATTTTATAACCCTTGTCGCGCTTTCTTGAGTACTCATGGAAACGATTGCTTAAAACGATCGTTACCGTTTCCGGTCTTACCTGAGCGGTTTCTCATAACTTTCTGTTCTGTATTTCAGTGATTACAACAAGGGTGGTGAAAGCGTGGACAGAACCTGGATCGACAGTTTGGACGAGGCCGACGTACTGCTCTTGAGACCGAGGTTCCTCGCCGAAGTGACTGCACTCTTCGACTCGAGCAACAAGCCGTTGCAAAAGCGAAAACCTTACAAAACGAACCGGAAATCCGGTGAGTACAAGACGTACCGGTCGTTGAGCGAGTAGTTAATGTATTCCGTCCGTGATAAAATCTCACGTGGAATTGCACAGGTTCACACAGGGATTGGTGGTTGTTGTTGTTGTTGTTGTTGCTGGACTCGTCATTTATTGTTCTCCTTTCGTTTGTCTTACAGAAGGAAATGTTTTCGGTTTACCGTTGAACCAGCTTCTGGAAAAGGATGAAAGGCTTTTAACAACGCAAAGCTCCCTGCTGAAGAACGTTCCCATCGTGTTTCAAAAGGTGAGAGAATTCATTGGAATCCGAACGGAACAAATAACGAAACGGAACAATGGTGAATGGAATAACCGGATTGCATGGAACTGACTAGGCGAAACAGACATTTTCCACTTTTATGCAGGCATTAGCATATAATAACCTGACGATGATGGACCCGCTAACAATCGCTGCTCATTTTATACCCATAAATTACTCTAAAAGCACCGTTTTGCAGTTATGTAACTTTATTGAAATTTCTTAATAATTGTTGCGGTCCGATTTTTTCGGGTTTTACAGTTCTGGAGCGGTCCGTTGCGGAACTTTTTTTGTTTACTTAACACTTCGACGGTTTCCATTACAGGAGTCGTCACATTGTTTTCAAGTTCCACTGTTTTTTCGCGTTCCATCAGTTTACAATGTATCCGATGTACAATACAATACATTGTATTTTTTTTTGTCTTTCAGCTTATTAATCACCTCGAACAACACTCGCTGAAGGATGAAGGTCTCCTGCGGGTGGCGGGACTCAAAGCGAGAACCGATATTCTGACGAATGCCATTGAAAATCATTTCTACGGGGACATGATGAAAGTCGACGAAGTTCTCTACCAGATGACGTCACACGACGTCGCCTCTGCCCTTAAGAAACTGTTGCGGGACCTTCCCGAGCCCTTGCTCACGTTTAAGTTTCTGTCCATGTTCTACGACATTCATGGTGAGCACTCGTTGACTAGATACGAGAAATGCGTTCTACTCCTTTGTAGTTCGCCTCAATCCACTCGGTGCTTTCTTGAATATGAATATTTCATTGTATCGTACAAGCAGCAGTCATTTCATTTAACACTACCGATAAGCTAAGTCAAACTCTTCAAAGTATGGATCAACTATATATATTTGTGTCATGAATATAATCAAATCAATATGGAAAAGTTAAATTGCATAATTATTACAAAAATTACAACGTTCGACTTGTTTATTTAAATTTTCTGCAATTGTAGATAATTCTCAAAAGTTATTTCTCACAATTATATCTTGTGTATTCCACTTATATCTTTCACTCTTTCTGCTTTTTGGTGTTACAATTAACTAAACGTTAATTGATGTACCCAGTAATAAAATTTAAATGAACGACATTGTTCCTAACATAATAAAAATTCATTGATTTTTACAGAATTGGACGAGAACAAAAAGAGAACCGCTCTCAATCTTCTGATCCTTCTGCTTCCCAAAGAGAATCAGTCAACTCTTCGTTACCTGTTTCAATTTCTAATAAAAGTCTCCCGATTGGAAGAATACAACAAAATGGGTATCCACTGTATAGCAACTATACTGGCACCGTCTCTCTTCCCGCCAAGGTGGGGTCGGTCGAATAAATTTTTAGACGGTTTTTAATAAACTGACGATTCGTTGTAATCCCTCCCGATCATCGGTTTTCAGGTTTGTAAGACTGTCGAAAGATGATATGGCATCTCAGGTAAAGTCAGCAGAAATTTGCATCGAATTAACGGAAGTACTTCTAACGTATGGCGAGTCACTGTGGCTCGTGCCCAAGTACCTTGTGGGTCAGTTGAGGAGTTTACATCAAACCAGGCAGGAAAGAAAGGAGAACAACAAGCCCGTAAGTTGAGTTCACACACATCGCAGGGTACGCGTTGCAAATTAAGTTTAATGTCGGACTTATATTTCAGAAACTATTCGGTAAAAACCGAAACAAAATCACGAATCGAGTTCGGGACGTGCAGGATGGCGTCATCATAGTCGAAGCCAGTCAGTTCGGAATGAAACATTTTCCCATTTGCATAACCGAAGCGACGACAGCTCGTGAAGTCATACTAAAGTAAGCATATGTCCTGTCCTTTCCGAGTTGACTAGTCTTAAGGTGACCCAGGTGTGAACTCATGAGGATGATTGTTCTCGTAGGATAATGCACGAGGGAATGTTGTTGGCGGACAAGAAGAAGTCGCCACCGAGGGAAAGATCGAGGCCGCTACACGAGCTGGCCCCAAGAGGCCTTGCCCTGAGTTGCTTTCTATCTTCTGCTGCACCTGAAACTGCACTTCAGACTCATTTCCTGTGCGAAGCAGGAGGAAATCTAAGTACGTCTCCCGCAGCGCAAGAGTGGCACGAGTATACTCATGCTAGCAGTCACCTTGTTGAGTAATTTTTGTCAACTTATTCACTGAATAGGATACATAACACATGACTTGCTTGTATTCCAGTCAAACGGGAATTGGAACACAACACTCTTGTCTCCGGTGTACTGAAAGAAAATCCTGGAGCCTCTTGGAGATTGCAATGTCGTCACAGGAATTGCCCCAGGAGATGAATCACATAGACTCCGGAAGAAATTTATTTATTTAATCATAAGAAGGCCATTATTTATGTATTCATAAAATGAATTTATATTTACGTAAAATCGCTCGCCTAGGAGACCTAGGCCACTAGGAAATACCTAGGCAACTCGACGGTATAAGTAAATTGGTACTTTGTCCGGAAGAGATGTCGTATTCAGGGAATAAGTCAATAACCCACATTTAATGTAGAGAGTTCATGTCGTAGGCCTAGTTGCTGATATAATATACATTGATGCGATAGAGAATACCACCGAATGGAATGCCATGTGAAGGAATTTAGAACATTTCTTTCAGTCCTACATTCATGGATGTATTAATCCATTCGTCAGTATTCAAATTACAGGCTCTACCATTGTTTTTTTTTTGTTGAAGTTAGTTAACTATAGAATTGTTCACGAAAGTGTCTTAATATAAACATAACTCTTCGGTAGGCTCCGAAGCCAAGGCAAAATAAAATATCGGATTTTATTTTTCTTAAAACTCGTCTTAGACTTCAAACGCTAATCAACGTACTTCTTTTACGTGTGCGTGTGTCTTCATGTGCTCCCATTGTTTGGGTGCAATTTGACGACCGAAAATTAGGTTAAAGGAGATGAAGTCACATTTGGAACGGCACAAGCACCGCGAATACATTGTAGTCATTTTGGGAAGTTTTTCTTTATGTCAGATAAATTGTTGATCTTGTATGTTAATGTTGGTACAGAAGAACCCCAGAATTGGGGGTTCAAGTCTTACGAAAATTGCACTCCTACACGGGTATTCTTGAGATGGGAAATGGAATTTGTGTCTCTTTGCCGGCGAAAATCCCATTTTTTGCAATAGCACAGCTTTACGTGGACTCGCTTGACGAGTAGCTCTCGTTTATTTTGGAAAATTTTATTTCAATAAATTTAGAAGTGCCGAGTGAAATTAACACCATGAAAACAAACAGCATTTCTAGCATTTTAAAACATGGAATATTTTTATATTTCTTTTGAGTCGTGCAATGTGCAGTACGCGACGTACAGATTTTATAATATTTTTGCGATACTGGGAGTGCCTTTTTAATTGAGTTGAGTTTAGTGGAGCGTTCACAAGCGCTGTCAGAACTACAGACAGAACCCTTCAGACTCTTGTGGACGTGACAGAGACCTGAACCCGGTTATGTTTTTATTACACAAAACAACACAATCTCGACCGAGTTATGTAACACAGAATAATCGGTCAAAGTATTGCGAAAGCACGACTCGGATGCATTCTTCGAACTATCTCTTTCGACTGATTAGTTAGACCGTCTGATTTGTCGCAATTGTACTAGATCAAATGTAACAGAAACACTTCCTTCCGCTCTGTCTGACGGAAGGGCAATTGATCTCGGAATTTAAACAAAAAGAAAAAAAACGTGTGAAAAGTGCAGTCGGCGTCGACGCGACGAGTGCAAATCGTTTCGATGTTTTACTTCTTCGACAGAGAAGATAAATTTGATCGACGATCGATTGACCGTGCAAACACGGTAAAAAATTGTCCGGAACACATTCCGAAAGACTACTCATTTTGTTTAACTTATAGAAATTGTTTTAATAATATTGGTGCCAAATTTTTATATTATTATCATTACTTTTATTATACAAGTTTATGAGTTTATGTAACGTTTATTTTTACATCCCAACACACGGCTCCTTTATGGATTGAACCGTGGGATACACAAACTGGAACCTGAGGAATTTCAATGTGGTGCCAAGCAGAGAATATTATACGTGCTACCGATAGGTGTGAGGGAGAAGTTTAAATTACATTTTATGCGGAAGAAGTGAAAGAAAGCAATAATCCGTGGTTAACTAAATGAATTATATTAATTATTATTTGTTTTAATAGGTGGAAATAACAAAAATCGGAGAAATAACTTAAGCTAAAAAAGGGCGTAACAATTGAGTTATGTTTTTACATCGTGATGCTGACACAACACATCGGATGCTGGACACAAACACCCTTCTATTTCGTGGGTTTACGAACGTGACACCCCATTTTCAGCAAACAGAAATGAACATTTCATGAGTCGTTTTTAGGTTTGGACTCGGACGAATCCGGTTTCTTGTCCGTGACTTTCTTCTTGAGAGCTTTCATCTGTTCCTGTGCCTGTCAACGATTTAAACGAGGTCAAACAATTCCGTCCGACTGTCCGACGCAACAAACCGACCTTTGCCACTTACTTCCTTGTGGAAAAATGCCTCTTCTTTCACGCTCTGCTGCTTGTCGTGGAGAACTCCCGTTTGACCCTTGTACACGTCCTCGACCTCGAATTCGGCATCTTTGTCTTTGTCCCCTTCTTTACTGAAACACCTCGTGGCGACCGGTAACGATTTAAAAGAGCTAAAATTAAAATTTTTACTTTTTTTTAAAATTGTATTTTTTCCGGATCGGCGCTGAAAACGAAAAATTAAATTTTCACCTTAGCTTTTGTTTAACCGGCAACGATTTACACACGGAGACGAGCTTATTCATTGCAACTCTCCTACGGACTAGATATTACTACAGAAACAAACCCAATGAGGTAGGTTATTTGGTTTACATTCGAATCGGGGATTGGAATAGAATCCGTTCGAACACTTTTGGTTTTGTTTTTTTTTTAATTGAGTTTCGAATTTCTCTACGTTGGAACTTGCAGCAGATTGTTTTGGAATTACGGTAAATCGTATTTTCAAATTATAATGATCACCGCGTACGGGATTGTGATAGTAATTTAAATTTAGAAAAATTGGAAATTTTTTGTTCGTTAGTTCAAAGGCACTTCCGGTTATTCGATAGCCAACATGGTTGGCAAGGCCGCATCGAATGGGTCGTCTGCTGCACGCCGAAACCAAAGTGAGAATTAGAAATTCGCCACAATGTTGGTTTTTCTTCGGCGACAGAGTCATCTCATTAATAGAATTGCACTTGGGGGACACACGTCGAAACGAAAATTTCTCTCGGAAGCGTACAAGTGTTCGGAAGCATGGCAGAATCGCCTTTCGAATCCGGCATTTAAAAAAATTGACTTTAACAATGTTTACTATCAGTTAGACTTGAATTTCCAGGGGAACAAGAGAGTGAGCATCCTGGATGTGGATCTATTCATATCCAGCCAGACGAATTATGAGTTGAACAATGAGATTGAGGACATCTTAACTCGCCTTCGAGATTGTCCCGAGGCGGTTTTAATGCCGGAGAGGACGTCCCATGCCGTTGTCAGGCTGTATCTTGAGCAAGCACCTAAAAAGGACATTTTTAATATTCTCAGCAATCGACTCACGTTCGGCATATTCCCGGACAATTACACAACAAATAGACTGATGAATAGGTTTTTAATGGAAAATGATTCAATATCAGCTGTAAAAATTGCAGTTTTACATATGCTCCAGGAGGAGTTTGATCATCCAATCACAAGGGTCATGGCCCTCTATAGTTGTTACAGTTACCTGAACTCATCTGATGTGTGGTCACTACAAAAAGAAGAACAAGATGATGACGATGATGAGGTAGTAAAAGTTAGACTGGAATATCTGAAAAATCCCTATTATGATGATCATTTTGACATAAAAATACCAAATCACTTAGTAGGTAAAACATTGTACATGCTCGGTGCCAGTGTTGGTGATACAATAGGTGCTTCTAGTCAGTTGTTAGGTTTAATCATGTATGAGAAATATGAGAAAGCTGTATCGTTTCTTGAGGAGGTCATTAAGAATAACACTAAACTTTATGGTGAGGCAGTTACAATGGCACAAGACTTCTTGGTCAACCCACCCAAGCAAGAATTGCAAGAGGAAGTCAAAGAAGGGGAAGGCAGTGCAGACAAAAAACCTACGGAGAATAATGCATCTCCGCAAGATGATGGAATGAAAAACCAAGTTAAATCACTGTTAGAGAAAATAAATAAAAATAATTTGGTTAAAGGTGCAATTTTACCAGAGGTGGAAAAAATGGTGAAAGATGCAGTGGCTGCTAATGAAGAAAAGGACATTTCAAATCAATGCAAGGTCAGTATTCAAAATATAATATAAATTTATAAGGACTAACAAAACAATAAGCACCACATTACCCATACTAATCAACCACAAATTCCTATTTCTAACCCTTGAATGCTAAATAATGGATTAATCCTTGTTCTGTAACATCCATAACAAGCTCCAATTAAATGGAAATTAATATGTGAAATCAATTAATTGTTAATGCCAATAATCCATTTAATTTTAAGTCATTAGAAAGTCATGTTGTTTTCCTTGAAAAAGAAATCTCAACTATTTCATTATTCTCATTACAGTTAATTATTATACAGTTCATATCAAATAATAATAATTTTTTTAATTGTTTTTTATTTAACATTGTTGCAGAATAATATGGGAGTAAATCTAATTAATTAAGAAATTAATTTCTATTTTTATTTCATTTGTTGTTGTGAATTATTAATTCATATTTTTATTTCAATTTTAGTTATACAAACAGTGGGAAGAAGACAGGCAAAATCACATACAAGAAGAAATTGACCGCAATAATCTGGAGGAACTGAAAATGAAAATTGCTAAAACAAAAGAAGAACTCAAGGTAGAAGAACAAAAACTTTTCTACTTTGATAATGAAGAACTTTTGGAGTTAGAAATTGCTGCTCAAGAGAAGAAAATGGAATCAGTTGTATACTATAAAGAAAAAGGTAAAGCAAAGGCTCTTTCTGTAGATGACACCTACAATCCACCAGATGTGAACCAAAGAAAGAACTAGTCATGTCTTCATTCGGATGGCTTTCTACCATTTTCTGGAGTTTGTCAATATAATTCAAAGACATGGCACCATTTGGTGTAGTGCATTTACAGAAGTATGATAAAGAACGGATATATTATTTCCACAATGTGGAGAGTTGGGTATGTTCTGGTTGGTATCTGAAATCTTTCAAGTTCACTTGGAATTAAGAAAGAGCAGATTTACATTTTAAAATAATACAAATATTGGGGCAATGATTTGTATTGATGCATTTGGATATCATTGATCTAAAGACCAGATCAGATTTTTTTTAATTGCAAGATCTCAAATTTAGTTTTGCAAACCATACACCTTTTTGGATCAAATACATTAGAATCTGTACTTTTCATCTCAGTTTTTCATCTGTCTTTGTTTAATTATAACTGCTACAGAGTGAACATTGTTAGTCAGTTACAATTTTGAAATAACCACACTCAGGTTCATAGTTAACCATCAAACTCTATGCTTACACTATGTTTAAGAGCTGAAAAGTAGAAAGAAATAAGTGTATTAAAAATACAAGTGTGCAGAAAAGAAAAAATTTCACATTGTGAATGGACAGCTGTGACCTGTCCAGACCTGAATTCTTCTTCAGGAAGTTGTACATATGTAATAAATACATATTTTCTACTAAGTTTGGAAAACAATTATTTATTCATTTGACCATTTCTTTTCGTATATGTCAGAGAACTCACTTTATTCCATTTAATTTATAAATATTTCTCCACCAGATAATCCTCACGCATGACTTTTACAACCAAAGATAAAATGTGAATGCTAAAGATAAAGGTAAAGATAATCATTGTGGAGATGCAGAAGCAGGATGTATGAAAGTAAAACAATAATGTAATTAATAAGAATCCAATAAATATTAGTTTCTCTAAATGTATGTGCATTTACCCCACTACAGTTCTGCAGAGTACTCAAAACAGGCACTGCCACATATGAGAAATATTTTTGAGATGCTTTTGAGATGCGTTACTTCCGAAATATAGGAATTCAAAAATCTACATATATAAAATTGGGAGGTTTTAATAATTCAATATTGGCATTTACTTTTAAATAACTGAACTTCTAAACTTTCTTATACAATTAACGGTAATGGCAAGTTTGTTGGATTTACAGCACATTAAATAAAAAAATGTTTACTTTGGAGTGCATGAACAGTCTGATCATTCGGAATGATACGAAAGGAAAAGTGGGCATATTAAAAAATGAGGTTTTCACACAGTTACCATCAAGTGGTCTATTTCTCTGTAACGTACCTGACGCATTAATTTGAACTTAATTACCCCTTAATTCTCACAAGAGGAGAGATAGATTTCTCACACACCCCCCATCTTAAAAAGTGACGTAATCAGGTGTGACACACGTGGAACATTTTCGAACATGTCCGAACATGTCCGACAGCAAATGCCAAAAACGAGTTTTTATCAGTGTCAGTGTTACTTTGGAGGAAAAAAATCAAGCATTCACCGGGAAAGATTAATTGACTGCGTAAGGTAAGTTTTTAATTTTTTTTGTATTTCTGTCTTTTTTTGGTGGGTGTTCGCCAAATGGTAGTTTTCATTTTGGGGTAGGTTTGCGGTAACCGACACAAGTTAGCTGCCTCCCTGCTACTGGCTTGGATGATTTGGCAAAAATGATTTTGTGGGTGCGTGTGCAGCACAAACACATACGAAAATTTAATTTTAAGCGTTTTATTAATGTTAAGCCGAGTCACAAAACAAATTATCGTTTATTCATATGTCGGTATCATCGTAGATGTAGACAGGGACCGTTTATCTTCATCAGAAACTGTAACGGACCACATGCGCATTTTCCACGATGTGAAACAATTTTTATGTAACTCTTCCCGATTGATTTTCGTTGTTGCAATGATCTAATACAAATGATAATGAGTATTCCGTTAATTTTTAAAATAGACCGTGTTCTTAGATATGCTAGACATGTAAAGAAAATTCAATATTTACACTATTGGTACATTTAAGCATAAATAAACGACTACTACACGTGAAACGACTACTATACTTAAAAAATGACCACAAGAGAGATACATGAGGTCTTCAATGAGACCTACAAATGGCATGGAATTTCGAAAATAAAACTTATTGTGCAGTAAAGGTTTCAAATAAGGTTTTCATTGCTCACTCTGGTTTGTAACTTCCAAGAGGGAACCAATTCAAACTAATTATGTAAAAAATAGAATCATAACCGATTCCGATTATAAATTGCTGGGAAATTTTATGTATTTTTACATGAATCGGGCTAATTCTTAAATGCATACAGCTTTGAATACCTCTTATTTCCAAATTACGTCCCATAAGACTCAAACCCATCAGTACTGGTCCCTTTCACACACACTTTATATATTTAAGTGTACACTCTTACATATACTTTTAAGCAAACATTTAAAGTGCGTTCATAAGTTTACAATTTTTTTATTGTGGACTTCTCTTCAGACTCTGGGAAGCTTGTTGATTCTCTGATATATAAAACATGAATTTCCTTGTCGATTACGGAAAATACCATAGTTGCAAATTCATTTTAAAGCGTGCTGTCTACTTAAAAATTCATGGTAAAGCACGTGATGTTTGTTACGTCCTTACTGTCCTTAATTATGATTATGATTAACCAGAATTTCTGCTGTTTCTGTTACTGCGATCCGTTTCTTCGGAATGGCATAAGTCTGAGTCAGGAACTTTGCTGTTTGAGTTTGAGCTGAGCTGAAAGTTGAGCGCTTTCCACTTTCATTTGATTTAGATCGGCCGTGATCCGTTCCAAATTGGCAGCGATGTTTTTACTCTTTTCCTTTTCAATCTGTGAGACAAACAAAAACGATACAGTTTAGTGGTATTGCTAAGTAGGTTGATGTGGCGGGAAATGTTGTTTTTAGTGATGGTAAATTAAATTCAAATTGTGCGTCTGCATTCTTGGCTTCGTGTTCCTAATGAGGATATTGACTGTCAGTGACACTGCTTCCCCTCCTAGAGTTACTGGGTGGCATTTAATTGACCATTTCAGGCAGTGGGGAAGGAGTGAGTAGTGGGTCATTGACACATTTGCGAAATTAATGTTATTTGTATTAATGGTAGCCGGTGTCCGACACAACACACTATCTCAGGCTGCCTGCATGGGGGGGGCCACCTCCATGGGGTTCTCCGCGGGCCCTACGTACTGGTGGATGTGCCCATCAGTGCTTCCTGACAGCCTTCCCCGGGTGAGCTTCCTTCAGTTCTGGCCGGGGTGATTTTTCTGGGCTCGCGTCTCCCACATTCTAAATCCCTATTTATAACGTGAAAGTGGTGGCGTAGCTGGACAAAGCCCACGGCAATAGCCTTTGAGGCTAGTCCAACTGGGGCTTCCCGCAAGGATTAGATGGTTGCATAGTTCCACCTGTCAGTGACACAGCAAGGTATGATCTTACCTGATCTTCTAAATCTCGTATCTCCCTAAGTATTGCACCAGTTTCTTGAACCATAGCAACTAATTGGTCACAGTCGGAATGCAATGTTGCCAGCAACTTATAAGCTTTACGACTAGTTTCGTCCTTTTTCGCATCCTACAAGTCAAAGTCAGAACAATTCAATTGGTGGTGATCAGTTAACTGGTGCAGAATTCATTAGAACTAGCAGAGATAGAGAGACAAACCCTAAAAATGGTTTCGTCGGCCACGGTGAAACTTCTGTCCAACCGACCGCTCAATATGTTGATTTCTTTCTGGATGTCTCTCGTATCCCTAAGAACTTTATTGATTTCAGTCTTTTGCTTTTCTATATTATTGATTATTTCGAGAATCCGTCTGGTGTAAGCGGACCTGTTGACTTCTTTTCCATTCTTCTCACTTTCACTTTGCAGTTGCAATAAAATCTGATCCTTGTTTTTCAACTCGATTTCAAGCTCTTTCCTTTTTTCACTGAGTGATTTTGCAGTTTCAGCTTTTTTCATACTTTCATTCTAGAATGATTGAACAATTTTCATTCCTGACCATGTGTGTATTATTAAATATTTGAGTCATCTAACTCACCATTCTACTTGACTGGACATGTACACTCTTTCTGTATTTTTCTATAAGAGGCACTCTATGTTTTTCCCATTGAGTAGCAAGAGAGACCAGTCTTTGGGTGGCAGATTCAACTACCTTCTGAAGTTTCACTATATTGTTTTCACCATCAGGCAAAAGTTCTAAAACTTTCGCTCTGAGTGCATCAGATTCTTTCAGTTGTGATAAAGAAGTTTCATCTTTTTCAAGTTCCTTTATTATTTGAAAATTCTTAAATTTCAGCTGTAATGAACAAATAAATTTGTTTAAAATTTATTTGTTTTAAAATAAGCTCACAAATTCCACTATTTAAAAAAGTTTTAGAGATGTACCTGTTGAACACTTTGGACCAGGTCTTCTACTTCTCTAGTTAATATTTCTTCCTCTTTTTTTAATAATTCTTCATTTTTTAGTTGTTTTTCATTTGTTTCCTTCTCTTTCAACTTGGGCCTGGGGGCAACAGGAGGTTTCATTTTTCCCTGTATTGCATCCTGCAAGAAGTGGAAGTTATCATTATTAAGTTACTCACAAATTCAAAGTAAAGTATTTGTGATCAGTAGCTTTTTGTAGATGAGAATTACCCACCTTTGAAAACTTTGTAACCAAAGATGCTTGAACACTTTCCAGTGATGATTCTCCTGTTTCAATCCATTGTGGGTGGGATTTTGCCAAAATACCTCTTGAATTTAGTGATATTATTGTAGGTAATAAATATTTCCTTTCAATGGAGTTTGAAGGTATGTCACTCATACAAAACTCATTCCAAGCTGTAAATAAAACTTTGTGCTAATTTGAAAACATCTCTAACCTCAAAATTGGTTTGAAAATTATACTATACCATCTTTTGGTGACTTTTTAATATTTGTTGATGTTAGAAAACTGAGTGTAGGTGCTTGTTTTCTACATGAATATGGGAGCCAAGGTTTACTTAATTCTTCTTTAACTTTACTCTTAATTTTCCTTAAAAGTAACTCAGACCCTAAAAGAGTTGCATTTAATGACCCTGAGTAAATCTGTATCTTATGGTTGGTACAATTGTTTGTACCATATAACTATATTACATTAATATTACATACTTTCCTGTTGCTTATATTTAAAAATTTTTTTTGTACATTGTCAACTTACCTGTTGGTTCTTGAACAAACTTCTCCTGTTCTTTGGGTAGTTTTTCAATCAGAAACATTAGAACCTTTCTCACATCAGCTTCACCAGAATATAGAAATGTTTGGTAACCCATATCACCAGGATATCCGTTATCCATACATGCCTGGGCAATTAATTGACCAACTCTGTATTTTGCTGCCATATTATGAGGTAATGACTTGGGCAAGCCTAGCCCAGGTTGAATTAATTCCAGGCAACTCACAGCAGATTTGACAATCAACTCTGAGTCAAACTGTTTTAAACTCATTACTTCTTCATTGATGTCACTGCAAGAGACGTGTAACGGTATACTGACTACGTAACAACATTATTATTCAAAATGTAACTTAGTTCATAATGAGAGGTAGGTTTGTCGAATGATCTGAGTTACTCATGTAATAACAGTTGCATGACAGATTTACTGATATTAGTCGGTAACCTAAAGTAAATTGTGGCTTGAAAATTTGCTTTTGCATTAAAACAATAGTTTAAAATTGTGACACCAGGTTTAAAAACTGCTGTAGAACTTTAATTCACTGTACCCAAAGTTCCATTGATTGAAGTAAACACTTACCAGCCAATTTGGCGAAGGGAATGTAAAATAATCCTATCTACTTCTTCCATATTTGTTCCTTACTTTAAGTTCTATAAGTTTTACTTCCACTTCAACCGCCAAATCTAATCCCACGTCATTTTCATGTTAAACTTTTTGACTTATAAGATGGCTTTTTCTGTAGTATTTGTGGGCGAAAAAAGTATAATTTTAAGTTCCTTGAGTTTGGTGAAGGAATTGTGACAGTTTTCCATGATGGTATGTACAACATTTTACATTTTGGTTTGAAATCGAATACATTTATCCCAAGTAAAACTCCAAAAAAGTACATCACGTAGTCGGTCGCAAAACTAATTGGAAAATTCCCACCATTTTCTTTAAATTGCTTTTCTGGCGTTTAATTTTGTAATGCGTAGTATGAAAAAACGATACGCCCAGGATCCAAAGAAGATTGTGTTCTTTCCACATGTTGCTTTATATTATTCCTGTTAGGGCTTATTCTGCTATTTTCTCCTATTAACAATTTTCTATTCTGCAAAAACCTTGTTGAGCATAATCTTCTGCAATAAGATAAACAGTTGTTGACAATACAATTTCAAATAAATTTAAGGGGTATTTTCCAGGTATTTTCCTCCCACTTGAAAAGTGAACTTGGTAATATCAGGTGTTCATTATTCAATGCAGGTGATGACCAGTGGCACCAATTAAATAACAAGTCATTTTTAATGTTTAATTAATTCATGTTTTTATTGATTTGAAAAAGTACTACTTATAAACTATGACTTACACTACTACCTGTACTACAATGTATAAGAGATTACTGTATTGGTATTGGTACTGGTACTAGTTCTACCATACTGTCAATAGTCATTTTAACAGAAAACAAATTTATTTTTTTGGGGTAATTAATGCCAAAAAAGCAATATATTTCAATGCTGATGAACCCATTTCCATTTCACTCTACTAAAATGGATACATTTTTTTAGATATATGATTTCTAAATTTTTTTATTGTTTTTTTTTGCTATTTGATTGGAAATTACTAACTTTATTTGCAGCTTTTTGTTCTTTTTTTTCATGCTATAATTTTTTTAATTTTTTTCTCTTTATAACTTCAATACAAGAAACTTAAGTGAACCTAAAATATTGTTTGTTCTTTTTATACATACATATAAATAAGTCATTTGAATATATTGCTTTTAACTATGTATCATCAGATATGAATACAAAACAATCATTGGAATTGAGAATGTTTTCCTACTTTCATTAATTTTGAATTTTTGGAAGTAATTTTTTTTTCTACTAAAGCTATGTTTTACAAATTTTTTTTCTATTTATTTATATACTTAAATAGATATACAAAATAAGTCCAGACAGTAAAAATTATGATTTGGAAGACTGAAAACATTTTTATAATGAATTTATAACATCTTAATTTTATATTTACACGAATGTCTCCTTTAAAATATTAATTTGAAAACGAGCCTACCAAAAAACAGCTTGTTAAACGTCACACAAGAGCGAAAATGGCTCTTCATCCATTATGAGCGCACTCACAATTTGAGACACTTAAACCTAACATTGTTTCCTTTACATTTACCTGTTAGATTCATATATATTTTTATAACTATGTATGTTAAATTGACCTGAGTATAGGAATGCTGCTTGCGTTTGTTCAAGATGAATTCTTTGAATGAAGCTGAGAAGATGAAAATTTACAATACGTATATATGTATAATATATGCAATTATCATTTCCATTTCATTTATTAATATTGATGCAAATATTTCTTGAATTGCAAATTTTCATCGTCAGCCAGTGGCTTTCTAGTCAGGTTTTACTAACGAACATTCATTACAGATTTGTTACATGTCAAAGTTAATATGTACCTGTTTTTTAAAAATAACATGGTTACAAAAAATGGTCACATTCGAAATACTACAAAAACTGAAATTTATGAACCAAAAAAAAACAGAAAGGTGTCATGAAATGTATGAACGAAAAAGCTGGTGTTGCTGCTGAGGCTCTCTCTTACAGAGCAAATGCTTTAAATGTAACCGTACCAAGGTTTAGTTTACAACGTAATACTGAAAACTTATAAAAGTGTGGTAACAGATTATGGTACTTTTAGAAAAGACTCTTTCCATTGCGACAACCCAAAGACTAGAAAGTCGTCTCGGTCTTTACAATTACCTATTGAAACAAAATGGTGAATTAATAGCGCCATATTGGGAAACTATTTGGTTCATGTTTTTAAACCAAATGGTTTGAGTTTGAAGCTATCAACCAGCGGATGGATCTAAAGTTTTCTATCTCCTATTCTGTGAACACGTCTCAAAGTTTCTGACACTCAATCAAAGCGCACTGTATTTTTGAACTGCGTGTTGTAAATTTCTGTTTCTTGAAAACGTAGGACGTAGTTAACAACCAACAAGTACTTTGGAAGGAAGACTTATTTAACAGTTAACAGTGACAAGCACAAATATTAATCCCTACATTTTTACTGCTGTCGGGTCAGAGAACAGAGTTGAAGGTTCACCAAACATTTTCCCCTATAGACACCAATCACTCATAACCTCGTAACTTCGTCGTGTCAAGTAACCAATTCCGTTCTTAATAAAACGATTTTATATTCGTTTCCCTAAGATTTGAATATATAAAATTGTTTTCAGGTGATACGCGATAGCAGATTGGTAAAAATAGTGACGTGTTTAAGGCTCTAAGGTTTTTATTTTTTTATATTTAATTTAAAAAGCGTAAATTAAGTTTTTCCCCTGCCACCTTTTAAAATTCTATTACCTTTTTTCATTTCGTTTAAACATTGCACAATTACATAAAGTAGGCAGCTTTTCCAATGGTAACAACGCGTATGTGACTAATCACTTCATAAGGAATTACATTTTGAAACTATATATATAAGTATTATGTATAAATTTAGTATGTCGTACTTATGAGGTTCCCGGACGAATTATGTGTAACAATCGCTTATAGGCTATAAAAGAAATGGCACTTTCGTGTATTTGTATTGGTATGTCTATGTGTGCATGTGTGTGTATATGTGTGTGTGTATGTGTGTGAGCTAACAAGGCGACTTGGGCAACAACATGGGTAACAATAACGATTGGAAAAGTTGAAGTGTCGCATCCGTCGCGTAGATTTCATTTTCAGGTAGGAATTGCACATGGCACCCCGAAAAACTTGACTAATATATGTGTGGTCCCAGGAGTTGGAACCCGAAGTGAACACCGTTCGCAGTTTCTTGCCGGCCAACGTGGAAGCATTTTGTTTCTCGTGTACCTTTTCCACCACCGCTTCTTGTTAGTCTTCTTCTCCTGAGGTGAATCGGAACTTTGTCCTTCCATCCTTGGCGATTTGAGCCCGGTATGCCAAATTGCACATCAGAAATGTACATCTCTGACATCGGTAGGCGTTTCCGCCTTGCTGTGGTCGGCTAACTTATCCGTAGAAAAATGGTTTGACGAACTATGACTATTACTGTTCGCTTGGGGGTTGTTCGGGTGATCGTTTCCCGAACTCCTGTGAGCCATTGCTTCTCTTACGGTTTCTTCTATTTGGTCTATACAGCTCTGTAAGTACTCCTAGAACGAAAAGAAAAAGCCTTGTTAAAGTCAAACAAATACGACAAATAAAGAAAATCAGGATGCGAAAGGACTTCGACCTTTCACCTGTTTAAGGAAGTTCATAAGGTACAAGGACCCAGGGATCTGTCTAAAAGCTTGACTGATTTTCCTATTGAGAGCACATCATCTGTTCTGATTAGTTTTTTTTCCACCACGAATGATGTGTCTACATCGACATCCTTGTTTAAGGTTGTCAAACACAGAAGACAAAGAATTCAGTGGAAAAGGTCTACGACTTTTTTGAAGGTTTCTAAGAATGGCAGAAATTTCCCATGGCGGGACTCACACGCTGGACCATATGGAAATGAGGAATAACTGTCTTATTCGTCCGACTATTCTGTCTAAGCGCTGTCTACCATGCGGGAGACATTCGATTATGTGTCAAAGACGGGACAGAGAAATGGAGACGAAGAAAAAAAACACTCCTTCAATGTCAAACACATGTTGTATGATTCCTTGATGAAAACAAAAACAAAATTGGAGACAGATGCGGCTCATTAATCACTTCTTACTAATCTCACATAATTAAATTTATATTGGGCACCGATTAAGTGTAAGTCTCTTCGACTTCATGGTTGTCTGACTGGCAAGAAAAATCGCCGTCTGCGACAGGTTAATTTGTAGAAAAATCCAGAGAGGAAAGGTATCTGATGAATATTTATATTGAGCTCTTGAAGAACGATACATAAGCGAATGAATTGCGATGTCGAAACTGCAGATGAACTGGTTTCTTGGTGTACTTAACCGAAGTTAGGAACAAAGCACACAGCCAGAATTAGCTGTCTGATCTGATCTGATCTGATCGAGAACATGGTTCTGTACAGACACCGAATTATATGCATCATGAATCGATTTGGTACGTGTCGGAAGCTTTCGATGTCAAACCAGTTCACCGGTGGAGTTCGATCGTTATTGATTTTACTTTCTCGTTATTCATACGTTCGACAGAACACATGCACAGGTCAATGACGTTCAAAGACAAGGACCAACCGACGTCTCTCAGGAGAGCAATTAATAATATTGTATCGTGTACGGAGCTCTGCAATTCCACACTCGAAGATAGGCTTATCTATCCGCTGCGGAAGAGTTTGCATACGTACATGTATATAAATAAGTTGTACTTACTCTTTCTATTCCTGTTATTCTATGAATTCGCGTGAGAAGCTCTGACAAGGAACAATTGTTTTTAGTTGTCCAATCCAGTCCCTGGAGGGATGCTGCAATACTGGCCGATGCTATGATGCTCGGTGTGTAAATTGAAAATTTGAAATCTGCAAATGGAAAAAAACGTGTCGTGGGAGAAATGAATTGGTACATCGTCAAGGCATGTAGCCCACACATGTGCAATTTAAATATTTGGCACATTTTGGCACCGTCTCCAGTCATTGTTCTGCTAAGCTTTGGGAAAACGTTTCCCTTTCATTCAAACTCGTAGAAAAAAAATTTATTCATGGCTCGTCGGACTCATAGGAGTAATATGTAACAACGTACATACAAAAAAAATTTGTATGATTCTGTCGTGCCTAATAGAAACGTGAGAGTTGTTTCAAATATTTTATAGAATTTCGTCTTACCTGTCGCACACAGAGCTATGAAAGTTTGCGTGTGTCTAATAAGCATTTGACAGTTGCAAGTACTTTGGTCAACGGGTATCTTCCTAAGAATGTGGCTAATAAAGTCCTGAGCTGTCACTGATGAGATGTCCCATTTTAAATTTGTTAATACGAGCAATTCCCACATCTGAAAAAAGAATAATATCGTTACTATTATTTACCGTGTTTTGTGTCACCCCGAGGGTAAAAGGAGGGATATAAGTAGAAACATTTGTCCTGACGTATAGAACAAGGGTTGCTGTGAGGTCCCACAAAAAAACCAAACGTTTCTCCTTGATATTTCAGAGGCTTAAATTACGAAAATGATACTTTCTGTATTAAAAATTTTGTTTTTGTAATGTGTGCTCCTTGTCTAACAGTGTTTCTGGCCATCAGGTTTGATCTATTGGACGTTGGTGAGTCAAACAACGCTCACGGAGGAACCGAAGAACTTTGGAGAGCTGTATTTTCTGAACGTCAAGCGAACAAGCCCGGCCTTTGTTCTGAATTTTGCATGCCATCAAATTTGGTGTGGCCAAAATACAAATTGTTATTGTTGATTTTTTTTCAATTTGGCTTTGGCGAATGACTGGATCTCGAAAATAGTGGTACCAGTTTTTCGGTTGACATTTTAGGAACTCACTTAAAATTGGCTTGATACATTGAAACTGGATGCCTCGGTAAGGCTAGTCCCTTTATTCCTGGCATGGTTCGCAAACTATTATCGCAACCTCTTATGGGGCCCAATAGAGCTACTTTCTGATCAGTCGTTTCATTGTCAGAGGATTCAAGTTAGTCAAAGGATAAAATTCGTCATACGATTGAGGAAGAGTGTACAATTTTTGACATTCCATTCCCTGCACATACACGCATTAAATCATAGGTACACGGCTCATTAATAATTTTGGAGGCGAAGGTTTGTTGGCGCGAGCTGGAACTCAGGTTCAGGTAGAGTCCGTGTCTCATGCGCGGTTTTCATGCCTCCATCACGCAGACATTTCGCCCCAGTGGCCTAATGCGCCTGTGCACGAACGGCAGTAGAAGCAGACATGGCAAGAAACACTTCTGAGTCATTCATTTTCAAATATTGAAAAGTAATAAAGTCACAGTTCGAAAGCTGTTCTGTCGTGATTGCTCTCTTCAGAAGAAGCCGATATGGTTTCGGTCGGGACAATCATGACATGACGTCACGAGTGCATTCTTGGTCCTGTCTGCGGCCGAGGGGCTGCAGGATCAAGATTCGGAGGTCTTAAAAACTTAACGAACCCGACCAATTTCGGAACAATTTCGGAGAATTAAGGAGTTAAATCGCTGAGAAGCAATAGTCGTGGAATATTAGTGTCTCTATCAATGAGAACCTCATTCAAGAGAAGATATAAATAATCAATATATAGGAAAAAATATGTTAATTTGTGAACAGCCTTGAAAAGTGCCGTGACACCTGTTTTAATTCTAAACCTAAAACGAAACTATTTTGCTGATTCCACAAGGACAAAAGGTGATCAATGAATCGAGTCCGATGATTTTTCTAGAGACATTGTTTTTCTTTTTTCAAAACATTTTTATTTTCTCTGGCGTGGTGTCTGTCAGATGCCCTCGACCGTCGCTGGTGCGACATTCTTTCTGTGGGGAAACCGCGACATTTTCCGGCCGGTTGGAATGTTGATAAATCCAGCGGTTTGTTACAGTTTCCACCATTTGAAGATAATGTCTAATTTTAAACGTTTCTTACTCGCACTGTGAAGTCTTGAGAAACGTTTTCGAAGATTAATGGTGAGCTGATTCAGACACGGGGACCTTACAATAAAACGCGGTTGGGTTTTATAATATGGAAGAACTCGAAGAATCAATTAGAGGAGAGGTACCTTTTGTCAAGCTCTGCAAAGGAATAAGTTTAATTTGAGGCAATATAAAACGAGAGGGAAATGCTTGGTAATAAATTTGAATTTGTATACCTTGAAGTAATTCACTTTTAAATGCGGTTGCACTTGTACGAAAGATTTGCGCTTTGATTGTGTTATATCGTAGCCGATTCAAAGGCAGGACCGAGAGAGAACCACCAATAAATTCAAGAATAATTTAGTCATTGTGCTATCTAATACCTCCAGACCGGTACAGCCGAAATCATCCCCACCGAGCCATTTATTTCCTTCAATAATATTCGCCGACAATAAAAATGAGAATTGTAATGCGAAGTAAAAGTGAAATTCAGAACGGTATAACGGGCACCCGGTCATAAATACGAGTTTTTGCGAAAAGGGAGGAAATTATGTAGCAGGGTTGTTATGTATAATTGTGAGTCTCGCATAGATATACGGATCGGGTGGAGAAAGCAAGCAACATGTGGAACTGTATTTTGGGGATTCTCATTGAAATGGGCATCCGTCGAATGTATACAATTTATTGAATGTTTCAATAAGGAGGCCGTTTAGGAAACCGGAATACGGGGAAATGAATTGATTTTTGACAGGTCTTAACATGCGGAGGGTTTAATGGCTGCTAAAATCAGAGGCACTCCTTAAAAAACCTTTGAGAAACCTACACAAACCTTTAAAACCTTTATAGTACCCCAGAACCGTTGTAGCGGCACCCGTTCTTCTGATCAAACGAAGGAACATTCCCCTACGAACAGAAAATTAACATTGGGACATAACTTCACTTGAGAGTCCTTTCTGTCATTCTTTCTCCCCGGGCTGGGGGTATATATGTATTTGACACTTTTACAATCCTTTTATGAGGTCGTTCGTGAGTTTATGTGAAATTCTACTTCTTTTTTTCTCTTGTTACACAAAGAAAAGTATTTTAATTCGGGGGAAATTTTTAGGAATCCCACGAATGCAGGTTGGAGTGAGTTTTCCGTTCCTTTTTCAAGTGCGGGCATACCTGCCGGGAAAGGCCACGGCGAAAACATACCTGCTATTTTCAGGTTTGATGTATGGCGCCGTAAATCCACGGCGGAGCAAAATACTCATAGGATAGGGGCATTAATAATAATAAAACGGATTTCCAGGTTTCTTTGCTGCCTTTCATTAACCGCGAAAATTGTGTGATGTCTGCAGTTGTCGAGCAGAAAGTTCCATTGAAGTGGTTCGGAATGGTTAGACAAAGGAGTCCTTCGGAAATTATACCGAGGGTAGTACCTATTTTATAGTTGTCGTAAATCTACAAGTATCAGCTCAAGTGAAAAATACTCCGGGGGGGTACCAGTTATCGTCGGTTATTAAATTGGTGGTGTTATGGAATGACTGAAAATAATCTCGCGTTATTGAGATAATGAAGTAATCGACATAACCAGTCGCCATTCAATTAGATTTTTCTTGTAATCGGTTCATTTAACCGTCAGGTGACGGGAAAAAAACCTTCTGGGTGTGTTAAACAGCTTTCCAAAAGTTTTTTCCGAACATGAAGAATTCACGGTCATGCGAATGACAGTCTTAATCGTGCAAATTGGACACGCTATGGTTTACCGAAAACGTCTGTTTGCCTAACTTTCATGTCATTTACACTATTCTAGTCGTGATCGATCGTTCATCATTGGTCGAATACTTTTGTGAATTTAGTAGAAGTTCATCGAAAGGTAAACTTATGTTAGGTGAAAAACCTGGGTGAGTCAATACAATCTTCAGAAACTTAGACACCCGGCCTCAATATTACGACTGACCTACAATTATCCCAAGAAGTAGGCAAAATATTTTGGTACACCGGAAATTAAGGGTTTCCTTGGTTTTTTTTGGAGTCTTCAGAAAGACACTCACCTACAGAACCACCCAAATTGTGACGCTCTGAATAAGAGCAAACCTTGACTCGCATATGATGGCATATTTTTTTCGGGATTTCGGACAATTCGGACGGCAATCGTGAGATGACGTCTTAGCATTTTGCTAAATTCAAGATGTGTGTCTTTTAATGTTGAATTCCAGACTCAAGGTCTTTGATTGGGTCAACATTCTCTCAGGTATCAGGTAGATATCCCGCGCCTGTTATTGGAATCATTCTTTTGTAGCATTTCTAATGTTTCCTTTCAATATTGAATGGGGACCGAAGGTAATGCTTATTACACGCATAAATAATGGGAGAATGAGAAATTTTTGTGTTCGGTTTTCGCTGCTCGATCTCTCCCTGCTCCACAGACCTTCTTTCGTTCTTTCGATTGCCCAAGAGGAAAGAACCGACGAGTGAGACGTGAACATCTCCAGAAGTGAAAAGTAACTACCAATCGATTGCAACGACTCTAATTTTCTGTTCTTATTTCCATTCTTGATGTAGGTCAGGAAAACAAAAGTAGTAGTAGGCTCTAATCATGTAGAAAAAGAAGATTAACAAACTGAATGAAACAAAGTCTGACGCGTACAGTGTGATACCACGGCGATATCTATGTTTTGGGTGAGCTAAAAGGAAAGGGAAGCTTGATGCGAAAGTCGGAGGAAGAGGGTGTTGAATGAGGCGTTTCCTGTTCGAATGTGTGACTAGTACTTAGTAATCAAGCTTGTCTGCTGCAAAAGCATTTGCGGCTCTACTGGGAAGAGTTACACTAGTCTGTGAATAAAAGAGGCATCGGAAGCTATGTGTGCTCGAGTGGAGACTTGGAGAAGCTGTTGTATATCGTACCGAAACAACTGACCGTGAAACAGGTCGTCTTATCAGGTGATTTACCCACTCTGCGTAACTAGGTTACGAGCAGCAACCACTGCTGACAGATTTTAGACATCCTTAAATGTCCCGACGATTACGTTCTGACATGGCAACAAAGTGAAGAGTCGGTTGAGAAGAAGGGGAGAATGCACTCTTTCATCCTAACCTGGATGATATTTACACGTATATAGTATCTTCTACCCATAAAGAGGTATCGTTTTGGATAACGCCTCGACATGCTAAAACAAGGAGGCATTTGAACCACATGATTTTTTCTAATTATTAATATTTACGGACCATCGCCTTTTCTTCCAGATCGCAAACCACGGATCGTAGTGTCCAGGAGCTAGAGGGAAAACAATTACTAATTAGATGTGGAATTCCAAGGAGGAGACAGGACACACCGTGGTAAGGTAGGAGATGTTCGAATGATACGTGTAATCGCCTGCCAATAAGCATAATTCGTGGGGGTTAGTTTAATTGTTGAATTATAAATTTCTGTGCTGTTATCACGGTTGCCGGGAATTGATTCTACCAAGAACCATTCAGTCTTTGGTTGGATACCTTAAGACCCTTTATTGCATGCCAGCCACCCACATTCCACATTAATAGCGCGGTATTCCGGGATGCCAGGTACCTGTACCTCGCGAAATGTAAAGCCACATCCCATTGGAACGGCGCGGTCAAGACGGGTCCCGATACCTCGAATCATTTTATTTTTGGTGGAAAATGTAAAATTTATTGTGCGGTCCCAAATCATTGATCTCCGGAATTCAGGTCTCCTAATGGTTCAGTTTGTAGGTTACGTGCTCGCATCCGAAAAGAAGGAGTAGTGGGAGCTTGGTAAATACGTGCAAAATAGAATTTTTTTATGGAATTGGTTCGGGTCCGGCTTAAGATGACGGGTTGAGCTCGTCTAGCTCCTATTAGGTCGTCAAGGTTTTTAGGTTTCTTTTTTTTTAATTTTTATGGAGGAACCTTGTTTTCTGGCGGGTTTGGTGGATTTTTCAAAGGAAAAATGCAGGGCTTGGAGGACCTTCCTAATGATTCGAAGCGTTTTGCAAATATTGTTGTATACCCCCGCTAATTCGTTCGTTAGTCGGTTTGTCTGTCAAATTGGAAATGTTGTGCGAATGTCAATGTTTCCTTTTCGCCGGAGGTGAAAGACATTGCCAGTCTTAAACAGCTCGGCAAAGTCTCTAACAATCCGGCAGAAACCACCGTTCTCTTTTTTTACTCGCATTCCTCGATGTGTTTTATTTGAGTTCCTAAACGGCAAGTCCCTTGCAAACCGAAATAATTCCTTCCTTTCGCTCTAAATAAGGTTCTAGGATCTTTTACAGCCGAAAACCTGAATTTAACCGAAACCGAATTCCTCCGGCACTTTCCTTTGTTTTTCTTCTGCATTGGTCTGCGTCCCCAGACAAAGGAAATGGCAAATGAAAGTGGGGCACGGTGGTTTGCTCAGTCGGCCACCGAAAATAAATTTGACGTTGGAAAATCAGCTGCCTAGTAACCGGTACCCATTTTAAGAGATGGATGATACGGTGACGACCTGGAAGAATGTTGTCAGCAGTGCAAAATCGTCTCACCTAAGCTGCATCATCATTCACGGAAAAGTACAGATTGAAAAAAGGCAGTTGTGTAGAGTCTGTGATTTTTCTGTGTCGTTCCTTTTTCAAGGATGTCTCGTGCTTTCGTCCTCTACTGCTCACCTGTAGGTGACACAAACTATTGCGATTGATTTAAATGTGCATAGCCTTTCAATTCCAAGTGCACACGTTTCTGACCGGGTAGGAATGCAAATGAAATCAAACCCTTGGGTATGCTCAGTTATGTTATCACCACAATAATGATACAAAAGATGCTGTCCGTGGAATTCGGTTTGTCTTTCGGATCGATTTGAAGCCCTCCACCAATAGGTAAAACGCACCATCTTCGCCATCGAGATGGTCTCATTTAACACGGTGTCAGTTCTTATTCGAAGAAGCCGACTCCCTCAGCCTAAATTTTTCCTTCGACTCAATCCGGGAGTGCCTTTTTTTGAAAATTTGAGAAGGTATTTTGAGAAAGTCGAGAGATGCATTCTTTCAGAGATTCCATACTTGGTAAAAATGAAATGGCATGAATTCCAGAGAAGGAATCCGAGTCGACGGAGGAGCAACCGCATAAAGGCAACTGGATATTGACACTATTTGAGATTCATGACCACGGCTTGGTGGAAGCCTGATGTCGTCGGTGAAGTAGTGCAGACTTGCAGCCGTACTCACAACACAAGGTGTCTTATGTAAATCAGCTTGGGCTCTGAGAGTCTCAATGTTGAGAACGTTACCTTGTGAGGTGCTATTGAATGAATATTGTCCAGGGCCCTCCACCGTGGATCACCAGGGTCTCCAAAACATACCTGAAAGACCTGACCCAGACTCCGGCAGTTTATTATTCCTCCGTCTTCATCTCAAATCTAAATACCGTCTCCGCTTGCGTTTTTCAACTTATCCATTGGATTCGGTCCGGGATCGATTCTCGCGAGCAGTTTAAAGCATTTTATCTTTATTTGATATTGTTTTCATTCTCGAGGTTTGTAGTTTTTAAGTCTGTCTTGCAGGGGAAGGTACATTCTTGTTTGGTCAGAAATCAAAATTGGAAAGAAAGCAACTATTAGTTGAGGATTGTACTAATTGAGTCGTCAAATTCAAGGGAACGATTAATAATGGAATTAAGGTTGAAGGGTTGTCTTCACCTTCGACCAGTACAAGTTTTTTATACTCAAATTAAATGCCAACCTTTTATAATAAACAAATTGACAAGCCGGACCTAACTCAACTCGTTGTGTTTCATCCTTTTGTACTGCTCTGGACGTGGTTGGGAGATGTAATGCTTAATATATAATATCAGTTCCTTGCGAAAGTATTGGCGGAACATGTACCGGTAACAGCAAAAATAATCTGTTTTACGAGTTGTGTGTTTGTGTGTGCGTACCTGAAGGAAAATAAATCGCACCCGACGACGGTTCAGTCACGACTTCACCTTGAGGAAACCTTAGAATGACGCCGGCGAACTTCCAAATAATTAGTTTAGATGCCTAAACGACTTGGGTAGAATGAAGCAGGAAAAAAACGCGCCGTAAATGGTGAGAAACGAAGCCGATGAGAAAATGGATGGGTAAATAGGTCTGTAGAACAAGTGAAAGTGAACTGGGACATACGTTACAAAAGGGGTAAACAAGGTAATTATGTAGAGACACTTTGTCAGGGGTTGTAGGAAGACCGGTTCAGCAAGTGTGTGGAAGGTATCAGTTCTTATGAGATTTATTCAATCAGGCTGTTTAAGACAAATGCGGACCAATTATAGACCAATTATAAACCAACAGGGAGTACATCACTGATACTCAGGTACACGCAGTGAACACACATAGACCCTGTCTATGTGTGTATGTTCATGTATTTGTGTATATATGTGATGTACGTTAAAGATAAACTCCCGGGGTCCTTGTTAAGGCCCTGGGTAGAGCCCATAAGTTAATCATACGCCTTGAGGGACGATAGGAATTCCCCAAGCGAAACTGACGGTGGAATGTGTCTGTGTCGGTGTACCTTTATTCCTACCTCCATTAAGGTGGTAAGGCCTTTTCCCTTTTTTTCTATTCATTTTATTTTTATTTTAATCACACACACACATACACATAAACCTTAAATCGTACGTTTAGGTACGTTGCGGTTAGCCGACTTGTTTAATTCCCCACCATTCGTTCCTCGGTCAGTGGTTCTCTCAGGTTTCTGTGTTTGAGTTTGTTTACATGTTTGTGCATGGCTCTGGATAGGGGTGGCTTTTCAACTGAAAATTGTTATTATAATAAGTTTTAATGTCTTACTTTTGGTGTGGATAAAAAGGTATGGATTTATGTTCAATTTGCAGTTATCATTATTGGTGATGCTAAAGGTTTGTTGTGGGTATCTGTTGCGACAATTCTCAAGAAGGCATTACATAAATAGGACACGAGCAGGCTACTCCCGCAAAGTGGGATGTACCACTCAACAGAAGTCAAGTTGGTAGGCTACTAGAAGTTGAAAAAATTTGAAAAAGTTTAGGTATGGGGCAAAATATCCACATAGATGTGGAGTCAACAAATACGGGGGTGACAAAAACAGTGGAATTCATAAAGAGACAGAAGAGTGCCGGCATTTGTTTAGGACCCAGTGTGTTCAGGGAGAGACACGTTCAGGTGTGAAGAATTTTTCTTGATGGAGCCGGTGAACCTGATATTTATGGCCTTCGGTGTCTGCCACAAATACCTGGGGCACCGGGGGTTGATTTTAGTGGACAACAAGGAACAGAAAAGCACAATTGGGCCATTCATAACCACAGTTTGTTGGTGGTTGTTTGCTCGGGACTAACAACTTGGGCAAACAAAATTCACCGTTCGGAGATTTCCTTTTTTTGTTTTCTAAAAGAAAATAAAACTCTTTAAATACATAAGAGCAACACTTTTGAAGGAGAAGTTGAACATAAATAAGTTACGCGTCGGAATGTCCGAATATTGTTTATGATCTCCCGAATTTGAACATAGCAAGAGCTTTCTTCCCTTCTACATATTTAGGGATTACTCGAGGCCAGGTTCTTCGGATCTTTCGTTGATGTTTTTCACCATTGTTTAACCTCCGAGTACGTGACTCGTTCTCTCAGTTTGAATCTGTGTGATTTTCGTAATGTTCAGTTATTATGCTGATTGTGTGCTTTTCCTTGTTCTGTTCAATCGAGAAAATAAAAGCTGTATTCTTGCATTCCACGATTTACAAATCGCGAGTTTCTATGTGTACAATCAGTATATCAGTTAGTCTAAAATCAGCTGTTGGTGCCAGCTCTTGAGCTACACATTTTTATTAAGATCCCTGGAGTCATCTTACTGTGTTGACGTGATTATATTTATATTGTTCTCGAGAAAGAGTGGGAAAGTATGTAAGCGAAAACCGGAATCCAGGTTCTGTTCAACGATTATAGGTTCAAGAATTTATTTTTGAACCTATTGTTGAACCTAATTTGAAGCAAACACAACCGGCAGGGCCTAACTGGCAGGCCCACTTTCGCAGCATCAGTCGTGGCGAAGTGTGGGTGACAGAAGAGTGATAGATTCGTACGGTGCATTGACCTCCCAAATTTATTCTGATGTCCTCCCTTTGTTGCCACGCAATTTCTTGTTGTGTTTTGCCGCGCAATTCCTTGTTGGGCTCTTGCTGGTGGCGCCAAAACAAGCCGAAGGAATTCGAGACGCCTTCCTTATGCACTCGAAAATCAAAAGAAAAAGAAGTTCGGGAGGATGCGGGACGAAAGGGAATTAATACGAATCTGATACATTGTTTGGATTCCTAAAAACGCTTCTGAACCTGTACAATTCCGGAGAAAAGTCACCATCTAGTGAGAAGGGCCAGGCTAGGTCTAAGATGAAAGGGAAATCCAAAGTGGGAGAAGCCGAGTGTACTGTTTTTAAAGCTCCCACCCGCAGGTACGAACCTCCGTGTTAAACTAAATTAAACTACCTGATTTTGAATCGCATTTTTTCACGTACTCTGTCTTGGTTTTTACGAAAAAATGACTTCCACATCTCTCTTTCTCTGCGAGCCCTTGTCTTCGTACCTGGTCTTCAAAACGATTTTATTACGTGGAAAACCGAATGGCCAATTAACGTAATGGGACAATAAATGGAGCGTCCAGAAAGGTTAGGTTTTGGTCGGTTTTTGTTGAGACAGTTTCCCGGTCTCTCCTTTGGACCACTCCTTCACACACAAGCTCCACCATTGCCGAACGCACCCTTTGCATCTTGATTATTTCTTCCGAAACCTTTATTAAACATCCTACTCACGCTCGTACACCTTTTGATTCATAATTGTTAGCCCCTCGACAGGTTGGGTAGCATACGTTTTCTGGTGTGTTGTTTCGTACCAAGGAAGGGCTGGTTTCCTCCGCCTGGGTATGTGAACGAAATCAGAGGGGAATGAGAGTTTTAGCGTGAAGGGTATCTGTCTGGTTAACTTCAAAATTTAGTACATGGTACATGGTCCAATTATTTAACACCACAGTATAAGTCCACCATGGGCGTCAGTCTGGCAGTGCAATGGGGTTGGACTGTGTCTGTGCAAAATTAATTGTCAATTGCTCCCGCAAAACAACGCACTTGCCAACACTCATTCATTCAGTCATTCATTCATTTTCTTCTTTTTATTTTCCATCTTGTCATTGTTTGATACTAATTTTACTCTCCGTGACGTATCCTTAAATGAATCCTCTCATGGATTTTTTAGATGCGATTAATCGGTCTTTCGATAGGAGTCATTAAAAATGTATTTTTCGATCGAATGTTCTCTCCTTCAGTTCATAGTTCGAAGAACAAACAGCTGATAAAATATATAACAACTTTTTTCTTCTCTTCCCCCCCCCTTCTCTCTCTCTCTCCCTGTTTAAAAACTCACGACAAATGATTTCTTCGGCGCCTGAAGGAGGAGGCTCTCTTGTGAGCGTACCGATTCTGTTGGAGGGTTTTCTACATCAGTGAACCGTTTCAGTGCACCCGGTCAAAGATCTGCATGTAAGACAAGAGGAGTAGGTCTGTCACGACCAGAGGTTCTTCGTGGAACACCAAGTAATCACTTGTGTTTGAGCATCTGTGCTTTCTCGAACACATTTTGCATAAGGAGTCAATCTTCCTGCAGACGTAAATATCTTCATCGTTTCCTTTCCGTCCTCTTGACTATCGTCGTTCATTTATCATTGTGCATGACCTTTGCATTAATCGTAATTGTTATGTCCGGGTTATTGTGTTCTCGTATTCCAAATGCGGAATCCAAAAATATGCGACCCAGAGTTTCACAAGTGCACTCGACTGGTCAGTAATGCGTTTACATCTCCTTGACGGGATTGAATAGAACACGGGAAATTGGATTACGCTGCGGAGTAGTTTCATTGCAATCCAGGGTGTTATCAACGAATTGTGCTTTGGTTAAGATTACGAGGACGTTTAGAGGAGGGAATTTAGAGGACGTTTCGATTTCTGCTGACGTGTCGTCTCAGGACAAGACGAGATCTCACGGGTCTCCGGAGAAAGCGTGGAAAAGGTGAGGGTGTAGCGAAGTCTACTGCCGAACAAACCTGGAATACACAAGGCGTGTATTGGAAATTAGGTTTTGCCCATCGGAGACCAAGGCAACAACGTATCTTAAACCGAACTCCAAGTTGAACCGGCCGAATAACTTATTACCACTTCCAATAAGTCGTTTGATTCCATACAGAAAAACACAAAATAATAATAATTAACGGTAATTCATAAAAACTGGAAGCACCCGATCGACCATGTTACGTGGCCATAAACAGCGGTTTTTAATGGTTTGGCCGCAGACTAATGCGGTATATTGAAATAGCCTCTTTCGATGATTGACCGTGAAAAATCTTTCAGTAAATTTTTATACTCTTCCATGAGGGTTTGGAATATACGTTTAGGTTTAGTTATTTCTTCTGGTCCGAAACCAAACTAGTTTGTCTAAAGCGTTCTTTGGTGGGTTCATAGATAGTTTTCCTCGGTGGAAATTACGGATAATTGAATCGTTCATTTTTTTGGGCGCACTAGGCCACAGCCCCGAAAGGCAGGTATCAATCATTGAGTCATGTTGGATGATAATGACGTTACATTCACATGAACGAGTGACGTTACATGTAATTTTTTGTCGTGGACAATTACGCAATGGGCAACAAAAAATGGCCGAAATCTCAGGGTTGAGACCAAGGTTGACCTCGAAGGTACCGGAGGCAAGGGGAAAAAAACAAAAAGGCCAAATAGTGCCGGGAGAATGGGAACAATGAAAGAAATAGTATGAGACGCCGAAAAATTGGCCGGCAAAATAATTACATTTGGGAGTCATGCGTTGAGGTGATTCAGAGATGATAGTTTGTTAAGTACCCTGGGAAATTACATATTACCGATGGTTCTGATGGTTGCGATCAAAACTGGATTGGAAATAATTGACAGGGGGTCAGACTAAATGATGTGTAACAAATTAGACAAATTATACACTGGAATGAATGCCGAGTTACAAAAAGAAAATGCTACCAGAGCAATAACTACTTCCAGCGTAAAAGAAAGCCGGCTCAAACAGGAAAACTACTTTATCCCCCTGACTAAATAAATTAGGGTTAAAATCAACAAAATCCTAAGTTAGGAGATGGAGCAAGGGAGGGCTCGGAATTGGAGTGGTCTAGTGCCGAGCACGAATCGTCTTCGTTTTTCACTTTTAAGGTCATTAATAAGTGACTAGAGAATGAGATTGTAGAAAATCAACATCGCGTAGCGCACATAATAATATTTGTACAAGTGATTTACACGAACGTATAACCCAGACGCAGTCATTCAGCACGCGGTCTTTGACTTCAACCTTCAAATTGGTCAATATCCGGTGCGCAATTTGTCCAACAATCGAAATTTGCAGACAAGTTTTGGGCGGTCCAACAATTCGCACCTTCGGGTCCGGGCTCGAACACTTCCGGTCAGTTACCACGAAGGAGATGGCATTATATTTGTTTGTGTCTTGGAGGAAACAACCCGATAGCCAGGTGTGCTTGTAAGGATAGGCAAGAGATGCAAGTGGACTATTGGATTTCCGATGACCACATCCGATTTTGGTCAAGTGAGAAAATTTCTGGAAAAAAAGTGCAACACATTACCTGGGCAGACCAGGTAATACCCGTTACTGCTGATATATTACACTCGATTCATTGGATGGAATTCAAAACATTCTCACACAAAAATTCAATCCCAACTAAACGTCGTTCAGATTAAATTGTTGAGTAGGTAGCCTAATTTCACCATATCCTATTTCGAGCACCTTCGAGTGGCATGGGAGTAGTCGAAGAGAAAACGGAACCTGGCAACCGAATTAGCCTCCTCCCCACACACGGCTCCATTTTCATAAAATTCCCAAGGAAGCAGAATTTCAGGCAGGGAAATTGCTGCGTCGTGTCATCCTGCCTGTCTGCGCGCAAAGGTTTCGGCCTTGTGCCTCCAATTCAGGTGAATCACTTTCGTTATCGCGTCGGGAAAGGACCCGTCAGAGTACTCGAGTCGAAGGCCTCAAAAAGACTCCACTAAAACGTGTGGAAGCCAAGGCACAAAGCCGTGAAAGAACAGATAAAGCAAGTTTGGCACACGTCCGACACAGATACCCGTCGCAGGTATGGCAAAGTTCAAGGTGACCTCTCTGACACCGAGCACACAGTGCGAAGTGTGAAGTTTTCCTGTCGCGAAAATCCGTCCGAAATTTTTTCGTGTCCTTCCCGAAAACTGATACGGAAATAGGCGAAGATTTGTGATAGTTAGGTCGTTAGCCTTTGAGTGTTTTTAAGACATTTTTTGCGAGGAACGCCGTGTTATTGTCGGAATTTGCGCGACTTTGCTGTTATCAGGCGAGTCGAGGCTACGACTCTACAAACTGGAGTCTCCTACGTGGGTTTCCAGAGATGTGCGAGAGCTCTCCTGAGGTGCCCTGCGACGTGTCCCAGTTTGAAATGAATTGGCAAAACCGATTGAAAAAAGCCGAAATCTGACGATTCGCCACCCGCATATGGCTCACTAAAGTTTTTTTTATGGATCTCTTTATGGAAACTGAAGTTTTGACGTTTTATTAATTTTTACGATGGTAGTTACGGGCAACCAAACGGGGGTACCACAGCACGCTCGAATAGTTTTGCGGCCAACGAATGATTTCTTTAGTGCTATGTCGTCTACGCCAGAGAGTGATATGCCAGTCTACTCATATCCCACCACCAGATAGCAAATCGTTACTTACCCAAAGGTCTTCCCTTGTGATGCTATTATCTGTGTAATAAACTAGGTGTCCCGGGTGAAGGGGTTTCGTTGCCCTGATTTTACTCGAAAGTAAAAGGCAGGTTGATCCTAATAGTTGAAGCTGTGATTTTTTTATTTGGCAGATTGATAGGAAACGATCTAGGTAGTTCATTGCTAGTGGGAATACGTCCGGCTCGCATTTTTCCGCTTCGCAAACCTGAAAATAAAGAAAAGAAAACCCGTTGAATGTTGTCGCAGTCGGTGCACGTGGGATTCGCCGTCGAATACCCTTGGGTCAGTTTTTCTGTCGGGTAACCTTCCCGAACGCTTTCGTAACCGGTACTAATTTCAATATGGAAGTGAACCAAGGACGGAATCCGAAATTTTGTTTACGAACTGTCTCCTAGTTGATTATTCAACATTGGCGAAATTGAAGGTGTTGGCTCAATGTCGGAGTGAAGTAGTCGCTCGAAGTACCCAAAACACGATCGGTGGTGTCTCAACCGAAGGATTAAATTGGCGTTATGTGTAAAAAATTTATTTTTGACAGTCACCTGCCACGTCGGCAACGTTACGCAACGTCCTGTCAACAGGACCATCCGTAATTAATTATTCAATTCATCGGGCGTGGAAAGTGCTCGGTGTTACTGCGGTGTTATTATTATTGGTACCTGTCAATTTTGGTAAATGTAAACAGAGCGAATTCTTCACATCCTACTTCAACCCATGCTAGGAGAATAAAAATAGGAGATGGTAGTGCCTGATGGTAATTAGTCATTGCACAGTCTGCATTCCGTAGAGGTGTAATCTACAAATAAGGACGCGTTGTCAGAGTTCAAGATGTCTTTCTTTGAGTTTCATGTGTGGTACATGTCACTATCTTGTCTTTCCAACGTGGAACGTCTCTCAGACGCTGCTCAGAAATTTTGTTCACACCCCACGAGTACTGAGTACCAAGTGCAGTTACTCAGTTTCATTTCTTTGTAACGTGTTGTCATTGTTACCAGCAATGCGGCGTTTCGATTTTTAAGTGAGGCAAGACACACGTCATACTGCCTCCAAGGGAGTGAGAGAAAGAGAGAGGAAGTGACACACGAGACAGAAAAATGTCAGAGTGTCATTCCCCAATCCGTCTCCAGCTTTGAATGACAACTGAATCCTCTGCAGGTTTTAATTAATTTGAATGAATCAATTGATGAATATCTGCCACGTTGTGGAACTGTGGGCTATCACAGAGTCAAATTGACATTTAAGTTGTCGCTCGGAGTCTGATAAGGCATGAGAAGGCGCCGAATGCAAGGTACACCATGGACAGACGTCGTTCGTGATCAGGTACTATGACACGACATTAGTTGGTGAGCCTACATTCCCAATGATACAACACATGTAATTCCTAGAACGTAAACGTCAGCTCTGTTTTCTACTACCGGAAAGACCGCAGAAGATGGCTTTGAGGTGTTATGTAAGTGCAAGCACGTACTGTCATCGGACGATGCCAAGGGCAGTGATTCAAAGTTCACAATGAGACAAGCCTTTTCATATTGACTAGTCCTCCTAAAGAGGAGTCAACAGACCGACGATTAGCTATGTGAAAGGCTTGTCTTGACTCGGGCCTCAGCTTTAGAGTTGCGGACGCAAAAACAGTCCCGATGAGTGGGAACACGATAACAGAAGTCAAGTTTATCAGTTGATGGTATGAGTACTCAAGATGTAATAATGACCGGTGTACAGGGGTACCTGATTTCTTTTCCAAGGGCTTCTGTCACGGCGAATAGTGTCAATCGTAGGAAACTAACTGATGCCTCACCTGTTTTAATTGATGGCACCTGAGGTACCGTGATCAATTATTGTAATTGTTATCGATAGCTTGTAAGACGATTAAAATCTGACGAACTTGCTATCTGTATGTGTTCGTAAATATGCGTAACGCAGAATAATTCCACTAAATCCCGGAGCCATTAAAAACTGCGTTTCATTTCGTGTCGTCAAAGTGAAATTAACGAAAATAACTCGAGTCTGTGCGTGTTGTATGTATCATCGGGTATCACTCTAGTTCATTTCGGTTACTTCCGCATTTAATGAACGTATCAAGTTTATTGCAAAGTCATGTCGTTGCTGCATGAAATTAGTCTCGATTTGCTCTCATCTACCAAAGCACTCCCTCCAAAAGACAGGAGAAGCGAATTCGATCTAACAAAATGTTTCTTAAAATACTGCAGAACCTGCAATCGGTCGGGCACTGGTTTTCCTCGGATTTGAAAGTTTGTCGTCCAAAAATGGAAGAATAACGAGAGAAGAAAAAACTCAATGTCAATGCAAAATCGTAGAAATCACATTAGGGCATGTTTTGCATGTTTGGCTTTAATCGACAGCGAGTTGACCTGAAAGGCAGAGAACCACAACACAACAAAAACGACACAAATATTTGGGCACAGTTGTGATGTTTCGACAATCGTACCTATCACCTGGAGAGAAGCATGCCCCAGGTACGACACGGTGTCCCTGAATGTGCAATTGATATTAGACAGGAGTTCATTAGGTCTGGACTTGACGGGACGACACACGCAATGAACAATTGAAAATTTGAAGAAAAAAATTGCAAGCGAAAACTCCCTGGGAACAACGCTCGTAAAGTTCGACTGAGCAATTGTTAAAATGACTTGATTATGCTAATGCCTAAGATGGGAAAACGAACATTTAAAGAGAGAAGCATCAAAAGCAACGGATCAGGATTTAAAAGAAAGAAATACGAACAAAAACGTCGAATAAAGCGATTCAAAAAAAAGCTTGGAACATTCCAATACTAATGAATAGGACCTACATAATGTATCGTGACGTTTTGTTTTATCACAAAAGGCACTGAACATTCAAAGTGCAACATGACTACTGCAAGCGAACATAAAATGAGTTACTCTGCTTATTAAGTAAACAGAATCATGTACATCCTTCAGAGAGAGAGATAACTTTATTGAATGAAGTGTTGCTAACATAAGCGACCTAATCAGCTTTGAATATCTCCTGAAAACCACCCCTTTATCTATATAATTACCCTAATGGATCTTGAGTCAATTATGTTCCTGCTTCGCGGGGCATGCAAATAAATTACCGTGGCCATATTAAATTAATATAAAAATTTTTTCACAAGAATGCTGCCCTTCGGAGCGATCAATGAGGATGCCTCCTTGTTAAACAGCCACATTTTACGAACTTTTTCCATTTTATAGTTGGTTGTTGAATGCACGCTCAGGTTCTGAAGATGTTCAGCCTTTGTCATCAAAACTCTGTGCGCAAATTGTCATAAAAAAGTATGGTCGATTTTTTTTTAAGTACACTTTAATAGATCCCCGTCCCTTGTGTTAAGTGAAATTTTTATTCGAACATGGCAGTCGGATGACAGGGTGTTTTAGGTACCTCCGACTACCTGATTAACGAATAAAATTATTATGCAAATTTTAAGGTTGCACTTTGAAAAACATGCTTGGCTTGCTCACGCTCTTGGTTTTGTCAATTTAGAAAAGGCCATAAGCGATCGCTGCAACCAAAGGGACCAATGAAAGCCTCTACCCTGTACAATAACAGCAATACTCAAGTGATGTTCAATTAATTGGGTAATTTATGTTTTTTGTCGGGTCTTTGCTGTCTAGTGTGCGAGGAAGTGTAGTGCAGATATTTCCAATTTTGAGGTTCGTTCATTCTCCCAGCGTGAAGTGTCACGTTGGGGCCAATCTCATGGGTCTACCCTGATAACTCAAGTGACGGAGCACAACACCAGGCTACGAGCTTCGGTTACGGGTCACGAATCATCGAGTACGTCTTTTTGCACTGAGTGTTGCCAGTGTCATGGGTCCGTCTACATGAAGTGCAGATATCCCACCCAACATGGCACCACGGAGGGCCTTCGTCAAGGCGGCTAACCCGTACTCACACGAATTAATTCACAGGCCAATTAATTTAGTAAATTACGAGCTATTACGTTTTGTGACGTTCTATGACTTCACCAGGTGAGATTCTTTAATTGTTAAAGATAAAACATTTTAGTAGGGTAATTTTTTACTTGGTACATTCCCAAATCATAAATTGACCAAGTCGTAGGTACGTAGGGACGGTAAATAAATTTTATTACCTTTGCCAAGAATCGGGTACGCGGCCCGAAGAACCACTTTTTATGCTTCTGGTACCTCCTGCTCCGTCGTCGATTGGTCCCTTCCAATTGACATAACCACTGCTCGGCAACCAAAGGATCTCGCGTTTGGGTTTGGATTCCCGAAGGAGAGAAAAAACTGGACTGACGACTAGTGTTGCCGGGGTACCTACCTGGATAGCATTATTATTTACGAATTAAGTCGTAAACTGTGAATTGATTTAGGCGTGGACCGAGTATTTTTGGGGAGGCAATTGAACGTCAGAGACAGGTGGTCGGACTAGGTATGCTGTCATCTACAAAACAAGCTAGTTTTATGGGGAGACAAGAATTTGCTACGAGACAAGAACGTTTGAGAAAATAAGGCACGCATGCAACGAATACCTGAGAAACGAGTGTTGTACATAAAGGTTTATTCCTGTACATAGCCGAAGAGGTGTCTGAATTGTATTATGTGTGCAGGTAGGAAACGCCATTTTGATAGACTCCTCCAAACTCATATGGTACTGTGCCTTGTATACAAATACACTTTTCGAAGTGCCACTTTTTCAGACGTACTCATTGTTATTATAATTCTAAAAATAATTCAACACATCTTTGTCACAAATCGAGCCAGGGAATCGTATAGATTTACACTATCATTTCGTACCTTGCTTTTCTTTAATAGGTTTTCAATAGGTTCGAATCATGCATCTCGTGGGGCTAAACAAACCCGGCGCTAAGATTTTATGGTTCGCCCGTCAAAAATGAATAATGACATACTTTCAAGGGGCCCATTATTTAAATGGAAAGTGTGGATGATAATTGCGTGCCGTAGGTACCGGCCAATGAAAGTGTTTTTATAAGATGAAAATAAAGCGAGAAACCCCCCACACGCCAGCCATCAGCCTGGAAATTAGACGGCGATGATTTAGGGCGGCTCAAAACGATTTAACTACTTGAAATTTCCGAAATACCTGAATAATTTCGAGGTGCGAGTTGGTACACTACCGAAGTAGAAACAATCAGGCACACAGGCAGGTCTCTCCCGTGTGTTTTTGGGCGGGAATCCGACGTTGTATATTAAATTACAAGGTGAATTTATTCACGGGGATAGGTCGTCAATGAGTGGCGGCTTTGGTATAATTAAATTGGGGACCGTGGACGATTCAAACCTGTACGAGCCAATCATGTTTCCGTCCATTTTCCGCCCAGGTACGTGATAGAATCCGACTTTGGAAGCCGGCTAAATAATGTCATTTGAAGAATTAACTGAATTATTTTCGTCTAGGGCAGGGGGACTCGGTGAAAGATGGTTGAGAGCTCGGTGCCATAAAAAGGTACGGGGTGACACGTACCGTGCAGGTACCCCGGGTGGCTGTGCCTTGTGCCTTTAGTGCCCACACCCTCGGTGACGCTAATTAAATCACTTTTAAGGGCTCCGGCACTTGGGCAACATTTGCCTACACCTGTTTTACAAGTTTATACTCGGGGGAAGTTGGAGAAAGGACTAACAAAGAAAAACACCTGACAATTTCTTTTTTTGACGAGAGGTTAAATAAAAGAATGGAAACCACCGTTATGACGTTTTGACGAGGGTTTTAAGGTTCCTGTATAATACCTGACGCGAGGAACAGGTTGTCGTTTTTTTAGTTTCCTTATATCAACACTTCAACCTTTTCTTAAAGGACATTGAAAAATAAGTCGAGCTTTAAGGGATACGATGAACCCACTTTTGGTGCAACCTTTTTTGCGCCTGTATGGTCAGTGTTATAGTCTGTAAGTTTTTCTGAAGGTACCTCTCTCGAAGTCACAAGGTTCCATCACTTTCTGAATAAACTTGAAAAATTAAGGTTTGTTCTTATAATTTTTCTTTGGTATCGTGTGGGATACCCAAAAACCTATTACCTCAATTAACTGCTAGCAATTTCGTACAGGTACGCCTTCCACCTTGAGAAAATGTCGAGGTGATCTACCGCGAGTCAATATTTTTTACAATCTGCTCGAACCTGAAAATTTTGTGAGGTACATAGTAACAGCTTCCACTTCCTCTTTGTTTAATTTGTTTACCCAGGAGTGAAGTACTTTTCGTTTAAGTACTCTAAATGAACTTGGACAAAAAAGTATTTTTTTTTACAAGCTAAACAATGAGCACAACAGAAATACATAGAAAAATGTTATATTTCTTTACGCACCGGTTTGTATCATAACACACATGTACTAGAATCATACCGTAGTATCGAGATTTACTTTTTGTTTTGCTAGATAATCTCATAATTACTTACAGTTCTTAGTAAAAGTATCAGTGCTGTGTCACAGCTAAATACAAATGTTTTTTAAATATAAGTTCGTATGTTAACAATTTAGTGTTACCAAAGCTTATCTTACATGTTACGTGTAGTGTATTTGTGATTATGTATATGCTTACCTCGAGCATCCACTCGGCCACTGTCTTTCTCATAGCCGGCGTAATCTCCTTCTGAATGCAATCGAAATAAGAATTATTCGGACAATATCTCTCTTCAATTTTCAACATGTTATGAAGTACCCGGTCATCACTTAGCAATACCTCGTCGGGGTATGTCCTACACTCACACTCGGATTCACAACACAAAAGCGACATTTTTCTGACTACGTTTTTAGAAAAATAGCGCAAAAGACAATACTTTAGTTGATGGCGATTAGGTCGTAAACGAGACGTCGTATTCTGTTACAATTACGACAAAATCGAAGTTTCTATTTCGTTTAAATTAAACTACATAAATTATACGGAAAACTAGTATTATAAAATGACTATCACAAATATGTGTGTTTTATTAATTTCGCTGCGAGTTAAAGTAGTTTCATTTTCACGTCACGCGTTACTATATTATTTTTCTAGTTTAATACCTGTTTATACTTTGAACGAAGTGTTTTTGTTTCTATTAGGAACGAATTTCTATGAGATAGCAGAACAAACGGTGACCCGTACTCTTCGCCTGTCTGGCACTGACTATCAAAATCTGCCTTTGAGATTTCTATCCGTGGGAAAACTCAGCTGTTGATGTGCCGGCTCGCTGCAAGACGGGTCTAAGTGACCAAACGCCGGTGACGAAGTGCGAGTTTTCCCCTCTGCGTCACGAGCAGAACACCAACTGCTCTCTCCGAATGCGCAGAATGAGCCGACCAGCGTGAAAAAAGAAACGCAGGCGGACCGCCAGACCCAAAGCAGACTATGAGGCACGGAGCTTCGTGTTTCGCCCGCGTGATCCCTTCATCTGTGCGTTTTTTCGAAAACCCGCGTTTTCTCGCAGGCAGCTTTTGTAGACCCCGTTCCAGCCCCTTCCTGAGTGGCCGACTGCTTCCACGACAACGTGAAAAAGTGCGCGCAGACGAAAAGAAGTGGGTTCCCATGTGTCCGGGGATGGGTAGGAAACCTGTTTTGAATTTGGACCTTTTCTGCTTGTAGGTATCCTGTTACCCCTAATTTCTCCCTCCCTCTCTCTTTCTCTCTCTCTCTCTCTCTCAATGGAATTCCACGAGTATCCAAGGTACAGGTTTTCCGCAATCCGGTCTCTTTCTCTCTCTCCTTCTCATTCGTCTGCGGGGGACCTCACTACTTGGAGGTCTTCCTTTGTACCTGAACAAAGGACGTGGGTTTTCAATTTAATTTGGCGCCCTGGGAAATTCTGTTGTTGTTGTTGTTGTTTGGTTTGTGCTTAGTTTATACATTTTGAATTAGATTTCTGTTAGGATTTCTGTAGATTTAATTTTGTTTTACCAAACTTTTTCTTATTGAGAGGAACATAATGGTGTATTAAATGGTGTTGTTGGCCGGGTTTTTTTATGTCGAGATAAATAATGTTAACCATCGAAAGGTGTAAATTATTTTGCGTCTAATTCTATATTACTACTAAAGGTTCCTTCATTCCTGAATAACATCCACAGTTACATTTTTAGGTTACAAAAGAATATCCTGCCGAATACATAGGCAAAGTGGTTTTGTAGATTAAAATTTTAATTACGTGCACAAGTACAGGTAAATAACTAAGTCAGGTATCAATTGGTTAAGTATTGGTTAAATTAAAAAAGTGTTTGCAAAAAATAAATTGATGTTATGTAAGCTCGTAAAATGGAACACAGAATTCGCGGAGAACTTTACTATGAGTAAGTTCTTGGGTCATTCATTCCGCACATACCCAATTGCTCGGTGTAGCATTTAAGAAGTCGATTTTTTGAAACTGCTAATCAGTTACAATTAATCATATCAAATCGGTAACGATCCCGAAACAGACAATCTGGAATCTGCTCCAGCGAATCAGAAAAGTCTGAAACGTTCCAAGTACATCATTACCGACCGCGAAGGTCACAGAAAAATTGAGTTGGTTAATGCTTAACTATGTATCCACTAGGTTTCCTTCTTTAAATAATTTTCGGAAAATTATGCCTGGGGATTAACACTTCCTCCATCGAGAAAGGTTATAAACTTTAAAAGTTCGAAATTTCAATAATTGGTAGTTAGTTGGTAGTGCGATTTTTTGCTTTCAGAAATTCGGCGTTTTCAACTTTAGGCAGTTTTCAATTAGCTTACAGAACTCGCGAATGACTCCGAATGAAACTCTGAGTTGTTTTCATTTTAATGTTCTCTATGTAATGCATTGATTGGTATAAATGTCTGTAATAAATTGCGCTGCACAGTTTTAAATTATATAAATTACTGGGTAAAATCAAACGGTTGTCGGTGTTAATGCAGTTCAAATGTGAATATTTGCAACTTTACGAGTAGTTTATTAAGTAACAAATAGTTTTCGTTTGAATTGAGTAGAATGGATTCTGTTGTGTGTTGTCCAGTACAAGAGAAACCTTTTTAACGGTATCCTTAAGCATTCCTAGATTTTAGTTTCGCCTCTAATGTAATAGATAATATTCAGCGTTCCATTTGTAGTGTACAGAATCCTCATCCTTTTTTCTAGAGAGGTGGTCGCCTTATATCGCAATTTAATTCCTTCCCGCCAGAAATGATTGAAAATAACTCCGGAATTTATTGGGAATCCTTCCTAATAAAAACAGGTACTTAAGAGGCGCTTTGCCAGCTAGTCTTCCCTGCTCTCTCTCCTCTGCCCAAACTACATCCCTCCGGGTCCGAGACGATGATCGAGAAGACGAAGAAGTAAAAAAAAAATGTTTTACGAAATAAATTAAAAGTGAATGAGTTCTACGAGGAGCCCTTTGTGAGATGACGCGGTACAATTTACTAGGAAGTAAATCCTTCTTTTGCCCGTGAACTTGTCAAGAACAGAGAGAACTAGCTCCGTAGCACATGTCTAACTATTGCAACTATACTTTGCCACTTCACGACCGCATAGGAGATGTGTATTGTTTTTTGGGAATGAAAGCATCTACGAAACGGAATGTTCATTCATGAGAACTCGTTTTTGAGATTCAATAGACCCGAACTTAGCCGAATGCCGAAAAAAAGTTGACAAGAGAAGGTACAATAAGCTCTTGTTGAAGTAAAAAAACTATATGGCGTTCCAGGCAGGGTAGTGGACGGAATGATACTTGAATGTTCAAGTTCTCTACCCCGACCAGATATTAAATGGTTGCCGGGAGCAAGAGTTGAAAATTCTATTCATTAGGGGTTCATTAGGGACATTTTAAAGTATTTTCATGGGAAATCTATTTCTTTGAAATAAAAAAAATTTACCAAAAATAGGTTCTGAGAAGTCGAAAAAGAATTGAAATGACAAAGCACAATCTCATTTGCGGAGTGAAGAGATGAGGACAAATTAAAGGAGCAAGACAAAACGCTCCGATAAATTTTTGGTGGTGCAAAGGAAACGAAATCCATCGGAACAATTGAAACAAAGATGCGAAAGAAAAAAGGTTCAGGTTTTTGAAATAAAACAAGAGAACCTGTTACGAGCCATGTAGGTACCGGGTCAAACGGTATTTTAAAAAAAATCCTTTGCTCATATGGATGAGACGACGGGAAAGTATTCGGGTAGAACTATGGTTTTTCGCCACTTAGTAACTCGAGAATTCGGAAATTGGTAAGGTTCAGGTAGGCGAGGGTTCCTCCGATCCTTTCCGAGCAGCTCACACTAGGCTCCTGCTATTTCTTGAGAGTCATCCGAAGAATTCCTCTGTAAATAACCCGGTTACCAGGGGATTGGCCCTCCAGTCGTTTGCCGAAAAAAAACCATAACGAGGCAATAAAATTTTGGCTAAAAAAGCAAAGCAGAAAGTGTCGTTGAACTTTAGCCCTTTCATTTGGGCAACTTGAGGTTTTTCAAATGGAACTTTTCGTGAACCTGGCAGAACAGGCTACATTGAATTTAGAAACGGTTGGGAGGTTTAATGTGTGTGACGGTTCTGCTGCATATTCGAATCTATGAAATAAATTGCCGTGGAGATGTGACTTCTCATGTAAACGACGACCACCAAAATTGGAGTTAAGTCATGGTAATTAACTGTAGTGTGTTGACTAGATGTTGGCCAAACTGAACGACCGAAGCAGGTTTGCGAAACTACATGACATACGACTCATATTACAAATATTAGAATTTATGTAGCAACTGTGCAATTCAGCATGCAATACACTGAGTATAAGTACGCCATACCGCTCCTGTAGGAAGCTACAATAATACTTATTATTATTTCTTTAAACTAAGGTTATTGTTCTATTTTATGGTAAATGGTATTGTAGTGTATGAGCTCGGGTAACAATCACATCCATTTGAGTGGAAATTCTTAAGCATTTTTGGGATCATTATGTTTAAGTTGTTAAGTTAATAGGTTGTGGTGTTATGCATGGTTTTCATGGGACATTAGTTTTTTTGAAAGTGTTCGACTCATCAATCCTTTGACGGGAGTAGGTGGTAGTAGGATTTCTTAAATTTAAAGAACCCTAAACGGGTTCGGTGTTTCACTTTTGGTATCCTGAAATTTACATGGTCGCCCAATTGAGGAGTTCGATGGGAAAAAACCCCAGAAAAGAGTGATACCCCTCTAGATGCGAATGGTTACACATCGACCGATAAAGAGACGTGAAATTCTATCGGTCTTTTATCTGTAGATTCTTTATTAATCGGTTGGGTATCAACTCTTTGATACAGTCTGATTATGTGACTTTGGAAAATTGTACCAACTCGCTAAGTGATACTTTCATTCTCAGCAGGAATTTAGTCATTGACGAGAGATAACCAGATCTTCGTTAAACATGTGTTGAGCAATAAATGAAATTACCTGTCAAACTGCATTGATAATTCGGAGAATTGTAACGCGAATTATGTCATAGTGCTAAGTACATGATTTCGTTTCCCGCTATAACTGCTTGAATATGTAGCGATGCAGTATAATTCATACCATGGTCTATTTTACTGGAACGGGTATTCACTAATTCAAATTTTGTGTCTATTCGATGTATCTATCCCTAGGGGTATGTAAATAAAGAATCGGTTATATCAGGCGACACTTTTACGATAATGTAAGAGGCTCTCATAATGTAATCTGTTATGAGAATTACGACTTTTTATTTGCAATTTATTAGTCGTGCACATCTCAGGTGTTTGTACCATTGTGCAACATTCTTAAGCAGAAATCTCAAATAAGTTTCCAGAGTACTAATAATACTAGTAAGGGTTTCAGTAGTTGTCAGAGTTAAGAGTTGACGTAGTTCAGGTTCACGACTTCTCAATCAAGGTTAATTTAAATTTATTTATATGATGTAATGAAGAGAGTTGTAACAGTAGGGCAAGATAATTCTGAAACGGAACTTAACACTTAAGAAAAAATAATTGGAGTTAAAATCAGGGACATTGATCTTGTCTAATTTCTCTGTCGCTTTCCATTTCTGAAGTCAATTTTATATTATCTCTCGTCTACAAAAGTAAGAATCACTTTATGGGAATCGATGCAGCGATTGTGTCAGGCCTTTAGGTTTCGTTCATTCCGGATCAAAGATCAATTCAAATGTTATCAAAAACAATTTTGATATTTAAGATCAAGGATAAAAACTCACATATTTTATAATAGAGATAGATAGAAGGAAAGAGCGAGAGAGATAGGTGATCCTGAAGAGAATACCCCGGCGAGGTTTAACGTAGAAAATTGGGCCCCACAGAATACTGAACGAATAAGAGAGGATAAGAGAGAGAGAGAGAGTGAGTACCTGAAAATCCTCCAGAACGAAGGGTAGCCAGTAGATGATGAAGAGGCAAATGGGAGACCGAAACGGAAGACGAGCAGTAGATGGCAATGATGAAAAAAAGAAAAATTTTTCTAACAATAGTAATAAATCAGATTTTTTGTAAGAGCTGGAAATTGTTATGTGCTGTTCAACAATTTACTATATACGTTTTTTTAGGATTCAATTTTTTTTCTTTCTCTCTATCTCTCTTTTAAATGACAAATTGGACGAAGGGAACTTCTCAGAGCGCCTGAGATACGGACGGGGACGGGAAAAGAATGCCGTTATTTTCACCGGTGGTACCCGTGAAAAGGATTGTTTAAGGGTTTTGTGTGTGTCCCAGAGTGCATCTTTCAATGCAACTATCGTTCTGGCCCGGCAGCTCTCGAGGGTAGAACATGTCGAGAGAAAGAGACATGTTTGAAATCAAAACGAGAAATTTTGTAGCTGGTTCCCTTTGGTTGTTGTCATGCCCGATGAAACACCGGGCCAAACAAGTGTACAAGTAACCAAAACACCATATACAGCAGGTTCGGGTGTATATGGTGTAGGTGTTGAAAACTCAGGTGACCAAAAACCGAATTAATTAGTAGTACAATCTAAAATGCACTTTTTTCTCTTGTTTGGACACGTAGTGCAGTTGTTTCGGTTTCAATGTAGAACTTCACACATGTTGGTGTCTTGCACACCATTCTTGAACAGCATAAGCTCAAACACTTCTCAATTATGTATTGGTTATCTTTCTTTGGATTTTTTTTTAACCGTAACGATAATTGTGAATTGGACTTCCTGTTAGGGACATTTATAAAAGTACTAAGTGACCATTGTACTAAGTAACAAGTCATCTCGAAACGGAGAGGGTGAGAGGAAGATATCGGCCTTTGGAAAGTAAAAGACTCTTCTTCAGTTACTCTTCTTCCATTGAATCTCTTGCAGCTTAATATTTCTTTTATGCTAAAACAAATTTTTAGACTACAATAAAATGTAGTTTATTGAAATTTAGTTCTCGAAAAGGCCTGAGCAACTATTTGTTTAGTGAATTGTTTTTTTCATCCGGATCTTTGATCCTTTCAAAATCGTTTGAGGTACTCGAACAAAAGGGCCTCAAAGGACTTTCAATTGTAGAAGCTGTTCCGTACTTTTTTATATTTTTTTATTACTTTTTTTCTTGCTCTGCATGATTCACAACTCGCTTTTTTTGTTTGCGGTTTTCAGTTGTCCGGAGCAAAAAATTCGAATAAAACGCAGCTGGGAAATCATGGGCTCCCTCCGGGAATGATTCCTCTCTCTGGTTAACACTTACTGACGGCAAACTAGTTTCATCAAATATTGTAAAGGAATAAAAATAGAAGTGGGTTGTGATAAGTCAGGTGAGAGAGCGCAAGCAAAGCAGCAAAAACCGTGAAACTGCACAATTTTGTTATAAATCAGTGCAAACAGTTGTTGAGTGAAGGGAAAGCTGCAGATAAGATGCAATGCGTTCGTGGCTTTGAAAAATGCACGCAAATTACCGGGGAGACGTCAGCAGGTGAACAAATATGTAAATAACACAAGTACAATGAAATTGGAACAATATCCGGGTGGGAAAGCAGCAAACAGAAAACAGAAATCGACGTGGTGCCTGCATCTAATTAGAAAAAATTAGAAAGCAAAATTCTTGGGGGTGGAAGAAATGTGTGCGGGCGCCGAAAAATGTTTCGTGTCATTAGAAAAGCGACCAACATGGATTCCGACAAATGAAGGGAGTCGCATCCGAGACAGGGACAACACTGAAATGTTAGGTCTAGTTCGGGCGGGAATCTTCGACTTTTAACGAATGGTGAGGTGATCCGAATCGGATTGCCGATTTTTTTCCCATCTTGTTGTTCTGTCCCGCTATTGACCCAACCTGTCAACAATTCGTGTCCGTTTAAGAAGTAGACACAAACAGGATTCCGATGGAAAATTCAATCCGTTCGCATCCTCCGAAGGAATCTTCGACCTCGTATAGGTTTACAGTCTTGGCATCTGCCCGTACCACAACAGTCTACACTCAAATTTCTATCTTTGCCCTTTCCAATCGCTTCTTGAGATCGCACATACCATCCCGGAACATGACGGATTAATCTCAAATGAAATCACAAGATAATGTTGACACGTATGTTCATGTTGCATTGTTTACTTTACAAGTGTGGTAAATTAATGAATGAGACTTAGAGTGTCTAAATTTATTACGGTGCATCGAATAGAGCTATGTCCAACGACAATCAATATTTGTTGTTATTATTTAAAGCATTTTCAATGTGAGTTGAGTAACGTTCATTGTAATGGTCTTCAATTGTTGAGGAGCTCATTGATGTCCATGTTTAGAATTCATCACAGTGATTCCATTCGTTGTGGTCAATTATTTTACTTGAAATGTAATAATGAATAGTGAACAATTAAAAACCTGGTTAGTCTGATATCAGCATAAATACACAAAATAATGGCAAGACATGATTACTTTTAATTGCAATTTACAAAAGTTGCAATTAAATTCCTGAGTTTTTCTCTTCATCACTTCAATTGTTGGCGTTGTTTACGTGTGGTCAACAGTAGGGATGTTGATGAATTAATAACGGATTTCGAACGGCGTTACCTTTCTCAGGCAGTTAACGTAAGGTAGTCCTCACGAAGTCGTGATTAACAACGTTTAAGAGAATCCTAATGTTATGTTGTCTTATAGCTCCTCTATTGCGTTGGGTACTTTACTATTTATGGACTTTAGAGGGGGAAAGTGTACAACTTGTTAGTTGAGAGTACAAATTCTTTTGTAAAAGTTCAAAACCCCGGGAACAGGTCTACACAACTGCTGAGGAATTTCACCATGTTGATTCTTTTAAAAAAAAAGACTTGTGAATTAGGAAGGTTCCGAGGAGAACCCAATAACGGCGGCAGTTTACCCAGTCGAAAAGGGAAGATCGCACACATGGGCGGCTCACTGAATTCCTTTTAAAACAATTTCACGTTTTCGATTAAACTATGTGTAACGCGAACCTGTTCGACTAGGAATAGATGAGGAGAGTAGAAAAAACGCCCTTACCCTAAGGGTGGCTATGCCTTTTGAAACATATTTCATCGGTGTGGGAAGGGTAGACCGGATAGAACAATTCTAATTTCAATTTAATTAGTTTTAAAATGTGGTTGAAATTAGTTGGGCGGAAGGGTTTTCGCTTGTCATATAAACCACCCGTGTGGAAATGACGATTTCAGAAGCTTGAATATCCAGTAGAGAGGATGGGTTTAAGGGTTGAACCTAATATATACATAACTTCTTGGAGAATTGTTTGCATCGTTGCATTTACTGCTACTAAATCGTGGCTTCCTAACAAATACAGTTTCCTATGCATACCTAAGAAGAGCGTGTGAGGGCTCTGTCCAAAGGCTCTCGTTCTTTATAATGTACATTGTGTACAATAAATTTAATGAACATATTCAACACCTGTTACGACCCCCGTACGATTTATACAGCCCTGTCAAAAAAGTCTTACGATGACGACGCTACTAGCCTACTCTTTTCTACTTTTAAATGGGCGATGAACTGTTCCAACTCAGCGTTTTCTTCCTTGAAAAGAGAAGGAACATTGTTTTGCTTTTTTCTGGGTGTTTCCTGGCCGAATCGAAAAGGTTTCACTGAAAAATACATTCTCTTGAAGAAAGAGACAAGGGTAGCGAGTTCCAAAAAGGAGACCCAAGGCGACACCGAGAGAACTCTTTGGTTCATTGTGTTCTTCCATGGATGCCAGGGTCTTCTCCTATGGTTACCACGGGGCCACCTCTCTTTGTGTCCTTTCCTGTGTGATTTATGGTAGGCTCCATCATCTTTCAACCTCCTCAAACGGGCCCGAGGAATAATCCCACTTAACGAATTAATTTTTCTCATCTTTTTCCCTCGACTTCTTCTTGCCAAAAATTAGTTTCGCCTCATTTGAAGTTCTTTCTTTTCTCTGATCGCTTGTGACTCGGTCACCCGTGAAAAAATTTGGATTAATAGTGACGGAATAGGTAAAAGGCCGAATTCTCATGTCGCTTTACTGTACAGGGATTTCCTGGGATAGGAAAAGAACTGCGGAGACTAAGGTGATGTGCTGTTCTCCACCAGGTCGGTCGTAGAGCTCCTATTTCGAAATTAAAATGCCTTAAATTAGCGAAACTTTTTTTTTCATAATTTATGTTGAAAATTTTACGGTCGAGTTGAATTTGAAAGATTTTACAATTTTTTTAGAAAATGGATATGCGTAAAAAGTTGCGGGTGCCTTGGGAGTACCTTCGAAAAATGGTACGAACACGCAAGCAGTTTGATATTATTAATTAGTCGGGCAAATCGAGAACTTGGGTGGCGGAACTATTCCAGGTACGTTTGCCATTCCAGACCTCACAGGTAACCCGAAACCTACCTCAAGGATTGTCAGTTGTTAATAAGTGACTGACAGTAATGCGGATAGATTCCTAAACAGAGAAACAACCTTTCGAGAAGAGTAAGCTCAACGGGTTATCCCTCCCCGTCTTACGACTCCTTATGTATCTGTTCAAGTTCGAGAGTTTTCAAGTCGTTAGGTGCAGGAGGAGCAGTGGCAAGTGCATCATCACGAATCCCACTTATCTCAGACGACGAAAACTAAATTAGTTTTTACTCGGAGAAACGCTTTAATTATTACTAGGTCGTTGTTTCATCATAGAACTTACAGGTCTGCCTTGCAGCTCAGTTAATTTTTATTCAAGGACTCGAATTAAGATTTTAGATGGAGAGAGAGAGAGAGAGAGAGGCAAAAATAAACAATAAATTTTTGTAGAGTGAGAAAGAGAAGGATTGTATGAAACGAGTACCAAAGAAAAGTGCCTTTTTGCGAATGTATTGATTGGAGTTGATGATGGTAAATAATTAAAAGGGAGTTCCTCTATCGGTAGGAGGTTATTTAGGGAAAATGTCTAGAGTAGTTAAAATTGATAAAAATAGAGTTAGTTAATGGATAGCGTGAGGTAAACCGTTTCCTATCAGGAGTTAAAATGTTTCCGATTATTTAATTTTAAACCCGATACCAATAGGTCGGCATATATCACACTCAGAGGGAAAGGTACCTGTAAGAAACTTCTCCCTCTCTCTCTCTCTCTCTCTCACTCACTCACTCACTCACTCACTCGGGTACCTGTACCAGTGTGTTATTGTTCTCACTTCTGAGAACTTACCTGTCCTTGGTGTAACTAGATATTTTCAACAAATTTTATGGTCATTTTACTGAATTACTCCCCGACAATAATAAAAATGAATATGCTACGTTGAGTGCCACAGATATGAGTTCCATTCCATTAGGCCATAGCGAGGCGGACGGGTAGAGGTGGAATTGGGGGCCCCAAATGGTAAAAAGGAGGGCCCACGTTGCGATATTGACTTTTTGTATTCGTCCAATTTCATTGGATTTCTTTTGTTCGCAGGTTAGCGCCAGGGCTTTTGTCTTTTGACAGGTTAACGAACTTCTCGTCACCCAAAAATTGTTCTTTTTACTTTGGAAAAGGAGAGCTTTGTTGGTGACCGAGAAATCAAAACAGGTGAGCCATTGTGCCCAGGTGTTTGCCTGCAGAGGGGCGCTACAAAAGAGCCACCACGGCCCTGTTTTGTGTTCTCGGACCTGGGAGGTGCTCTCCATTTCAGGTTTCTCTTTCTTCTCGATTTCTCTGGAACACTGGATTGTTTCGGGCCCTGTAATTTAGCGCACCCCTTGTGGCTCTTTATATGTGGAGTCATTTTTATTGCTATTGTAGGAGAGATTTTCTGCTTTTACCGTCTGGATGTATCAGTAAAAAAAAAAGACGGGACTTCAGGTACCTTTTACAAACGTTGGGTTAGGTCGGGTCAATCGGCAAACTTCAGTGGTTGAGAGCGAAAAAATCTATTGGCAATTTATTTCAATTTCACTAAACTCTGATCAGCTTTGAGAAGTTTCATTGAAATTATTTTTGAATAAAAAGAAGAGTATTTTAAATAAAAATCATTGGGTTGCCAAGTATAAAATTTCGCTCTTTTTCACTTCGAACCGGACGCCATTCTTGCCCGAACGTTTTCTTATTGAATTTTTAGTTTAACCGTAATGTCCAAGTCCCTGGGAAACTCTTATTATTATGATATTAATAATAAGGTAGACGGTATTGCGAAGACCAGTAGGCTCCAGTCGATTCGGTCGGACAGTCACAAACGATCGGCATAAGTCAGTGAGCCGTCCGGACACCGAATTGACAATGGCCGTGTGAAAGAATGTCGGGGGTGCTGCCAGGGATGAATAGTTTTACTGCTAATGCGGTGACGAAGCGAAAGAATGGGAAAGGACAAAAGTGGCGGATCGGAGACGGAGAGTAACAAACATAAATCAATAAAGTATATTGGTACTAAATTTTTGGACCCAATAAAAATTGATTACACAAAGGGATCGCGACAAACGGAGCCTCGGGTCAGGCCTCAGGTCGACGAGAAAACCGCGCTGCCTTCCATTAAACCGTACCTAACTCAATTATTAAACGTAAAAACAAGGTAATTCGAGCTGGAAGACCTTTAATTTGGGAACCTTCTCACGAAAGGAGGAAGGTGGTGCGAAGAATTCTTCGTATGGCCACGACGGTCCGGGTTATTCAAATAACGGACCCGGGAAAATCACGACAGGTTTCCATTCTCGAACCTTTTGTCAACCCTTAATTAAATCATATTAGTTTAACAATAATTTATCGGAATTCCTATCGTTAGCAGCGGTCACGGAAGGTTCTCCGGGGTTGTGTGTGGGGGCCGCTGACATTCCTTCATTCGTCGTTCAGGTGTAAATTTGTTGGTTTTTATAGGTAACGATGCTCTTGCACGACTCCGAACGAGGGCCTTACCCCGGGCGGGTTCTCTCGCGTTGCGTTAAATACCCGTTGAGTATCCGCGTCGGAGCCTTTTTGTTTACACACTGTCGACACTACCCCGTAGAAGGCAAGCACCCCCTGGCAAATTAATTCATTTAAATCGTGTCGGACTCGCGTGAAGAGTAAACCGCTTAACCGCATTAATTATCCACTCGAAACCGGATGGACGCCCCTCGAGATGATGATACTCGTGGGTACCGATTGTTTACACGTTGTTGTGCGTGAATAATCCACCTGGGTATTCTCTTCTCGAGAGAAGCCGCCGGATTCTTTTTAATCTCTCGTCGAGTTATGCAAACACTTTTCAACAAGCTATTATAAAATAAACGGAGAGGAACTTGTATACATAACAATGGACCGTGTACGGCTAATTCATTGGTCATTCACAAGGGGTATCTTACCCCTTTGGGTCTCACACACACATACGGGTTGTTGAAAGCGTCGAGTATCACATCGGAGACTAAAGAGAATTATTACTTTTCTGTCGTGAAGAATTTTAATGTGAAAGAAAAAGAATGGAAGATTTATCCTATTTAAATGTCAACTACGAGTTCATGGCATGAAACTGACTTCAATCACACACTCAAAAGAACTTAATTACGAAATGAATATTCCGATTAAGCGTTTGGTAAGATTAAAATTTTTAACATGTACTGTTACGGTTTTTTCTAATAAGTGTAGAGTAGCAAAAAGTCCTCTTGTACTCAATGGTACTCCTATTTTAGGGGTTTGGCGTGTTAACTCATTTTCTAAACGCACCAGTTGTACTCTGTCGGAGTCGTTCTAATGAATGATACACGGAGAAAAACAATCAAGTTAATTCGGCACCTAATTAATTCCCTGGTTAACTTAAATCTTACCAATTCCTGACCAAATTCCCGTAGAACAAACAAGATTGGTCCTACCGGTTCATTAGTACTGTCAGATGAGAGGCTCAGATATCCAGAAGGATTTCATTCATTACTAATTTGTTCTTTACTTTGTTTCCCCCATGGAAAATGTACGTGTAGTTAGACAGATAATTAGGAATCTCTCCGGGTCAAGTTGGCTTACTTGAATTCATTCTTGAAACAGGTATTTTTCTTATAAGGCAGAGGAGTCCTGTCACTGGTAGTCTTCTGACTAAAATTACACTCCGTTAAAAACTATTCGGACGTGTTCTATTGTCACCGTAGTTTATTTTTCGGCTGTTAAAAAATGGAAAAGTTTTTTTTTCTCGACAAGAGAACCCACTTTTCCGTCTTCGTCTAGTAAAAACACAGAATACAATAAAATGGAAATAATGGGGTTTTTGCCAATTTCTGTTTGCCACCGAGACACTGTCGAACTTCGTTGAATGAGTCGGTCGGGAGGCCAATACTCCGGCCACGTTTCTAGGTTTTTTTTGTCTAGTTTTTTTTATTATTATATTTATTTCTCGTTTGGGATGGACCCTGATCTAAGAACAAGAGAGAAAAATGTTCGGCCAGATGTCCTTTCCGTTGACTTCCAACGTAGGTTTTATAGGTCGGAGTGATGTTTGAATGGCGAAAAGTGTTTTGGAACCTGACCATGACTGCTTTCTCTGGTAGACTAGAAAAAAAGAGCCTTGTTTGTTATTCTAACCTGAATTTCTTCGGGGTTCACTTATTGTCAGAGCCTGACTTGAAAATTCAAGTGAACCTTGAGAGAGAGAGAGAGAGAGAGAGAACCTTTTCTTCTTTTTATTTTTGTTGAAAGATAGGTTCTGGCTAAAAATAAATAATTGAAGGATTTTCATGAGTGAAAACGTCAAAAATATAACAAAAGGCCGATTGCAGGGATCAGATTTCTGCGAAGGCTTTTACGACCTCGGAACATGTCCGGGAATATATAAGTATACCATAAAAACTGTTATGTTATGAAACATATAATATAATTATAATTTTGTAAATGATTACGAGTCGGTAGAGTTGGACGCTCAAACCTCTGAGAAGACTGTTTACGTAATCGGAATACAAAATTGAATAAAATATTAAGAGTCAATAAGTTGCGTATAATTTACAATAATTGTATACAAGTTGTTATACAGGTTAGATTCGCGAGAAATGAACGTGTGGCAATTTGCTGTGATGCACTCAAACACACTGTTTTGCTTTGGAAGAGGACCTCCTGCGATTTCAGGAATCCTCTGACAGAACTTTGGTTGCATTCAGTCAAATATTGAAGAGTAAAGAATGCACGAGGGGTTAAAATGCAAACAACACAGCTGTGTACCACCCAAATTCTCTCGTTAATTCATTCTTATTACACATTCTTATTTCGGTTCTGTTTGTTGTTGAGGTCGTTGATTGCTTCCGATGACGGGTGATTACTTCATTCGCATTCGACAGTGTCAATATTGGTTTGTGTTCAGGTAGAGTTGCCAACATGAGAGCCTCGTGTGCAGAGAGAATGAGAGACAGAGAATCCTTTTCGTGAACTGGGCACGTCATTTGTTTTTCTGTGATTCAGGTACAATGCGAATTGTAAACAGTTCAACCGATTCGTCTGTGAGTTCTTTTTTACTCTTCTGAATTCGTCAAGGTTAAGGAGATGAAACCGTTGACCATAATGTTTTCGAACGTGTTATTCTAAAAGAAATTCTTGGCGAACGTACTTGCCCCCGTGGACCCATCAGCCCGTGTCACAGCTAGGTACTCGCTCGTTGTATTCTTCATCTACAACAAAGGCATCTTGTTCAGAGTTAATAAAACGTGGTGCATTGCCCCTGTATCTTTCCGTCCGGAATTTTTCATCGCTTCAGAAGAGAAAAAGTTTCTTTGAAAAAATGAGAGGTTCCCTGGGAGAAGAATGTCGAAAGATTATGACATTTTAGATAGTAGAAAATATGACCCAAAAAAAAATCGGTTAGACCTATCAACATGTGTTGGTTCGGAACAAAATTACTTTTTGGTAATCACCGACGTGGAGTACTCTTGTATTCGAGCTTCCCAACCCTTGTGATATCCACTAGAATTGACATGTTAACCATCCATTGGGTTTGTCATCTGTTTCTGAACTTCTGTAATTGTTGTCTGTTTTAAATGCGGAGAAAAAACAAGGCGCTTCCTTTTATTTATTATAAACCACAAATTAACCCTGTTGATTTATCTACTTCATTTGTTTGGTAACTCTTTATTGTTTTCTAGCGGTATGACATCTTTTGGTACAACACACTACACGCATTTGTGTAGGGATTGGGATGCAGGGAAGCATAACAACAACGCTGCAACAGCATGATCCGGGCTTTAGGGTTGATATGGTTAAGGGTAATTAAAACAAAAGATATATATATATATATATGTTTAACAACTGCAAGTGTAGAGTGGAAGTTAATAATAGGAGCACACATTTTTATTAATGATAATTATTAATTATAACTGAACATTTCTATGTACGTAGGTGACAGTAAGTTGCAATGTAACATAAATATTTCTAGGTAAAACCTTTTGCTCGAGAATTATAGATGACGAACCTACACCTTAAGGTTTCCGGTCGTTCGGATATGTTGTTTTCTGGTCAAAAAAGCGTCCCGACGATCCACTCCCGAAGTTTGCTTATTCACCTCGAATGACCTCGAATGTTATCATTCGGTCTTCGTACCTTCAGCCAAAGTCAAAATTAAACCAAGAGAAAAATTCCATCCATTCGGCAAGTGTAATTTTCTCACACATTACCGGAGTTTATCGGTCTGTTTATTTTCCAAGGACGTTTCTCAGAACCTGTCCAATTCCTTCTTCTTCTCCTCTGGAGACGGCCCTGCAAATATCAGACAGACCTGGGTAAGTGCGTGTGTGCATATCTTCCCCCCAACTAGAAGTTGCTCAGGTTTTTATGGTAGGAATACGTGTCAGGCTACTCAAAGAAACTCGCGCTTCTCTGTCTCTCTCTCTCTCTCTCTCTCTCACTGTGTCTCACCTCCGGGATGTCAAGCCAGGAAAGTGCTAACTCGGTCAAAGGTTCTCCTAACTTTGATTACCCTATAAAAGTATCAATGAAAACCATTCACTTATTAAACTAAACATTTTGACTACAGGACAATCAAACGGTACTATTTTGCAAAGTCGATGTATCAAATGTAGAGTCCCATTTCCATCAATACAATGCCCAGAGGCTTGTGTCTTGAGCAATGTCAGCTCCATCAGGCTTCCCCGAAGAATGTTATACCTGTCCCGAGAGACTTACGACTCGAAGACCAAATTTCCCGATTTACTGTTTTTGAAAAGAAGTACCTCAGTTCGGGTTTACAAAGTGACAACATAAATCACCTGAGAAACCTGTTAAATGTTTTTCCGATTAGAGAATAAAAAATGCCTATGAAAATAAATCAGGAATAACCACTCTTCCGTAAGCTCTTTGTTCGGGGAAAACTACAATGTAATAAATAGAATTATTTGGCATTCATTGTATAAAAGTAATGGTTAGTAGCACAAAAGGAAGACTCGATCATTCTTAAAAATTTATATTCTGATTAATATACATACGACTCCTATAATAAAAGGTACTAGTGTTCGATATAAGAAGTGTGTGCAATTTAGTATACAGCTAAAAACATGGTTATGGCAAATTAAAGACTGTTGCAGAAACAAAATGTTACATAAATAATAGTAGAGCTGCACTTCGTGGAGTTTAATGTCGGGTGTAAAAATGTTTCTTTTCATTAAGGTGAAGAAGCTAATTCGCCTTGACATTGTTTATTTAATTTGAAAAGCTATGTAACATTGCTCAAGTTTATCGACGACAAGAAACTTGTTTCGGGACAATGTTACAACAATAAGTTTAGCCACATGTACACACATAAAAGAATGCTGCAATGCACTTAGCGGCAACCTGACAGGGGTTTTATCCGATTCGATAGTGTTCCTATTTACACCTGACTCGTCTGCCTCGCATTCCTTCCAGGTTTCGTCGCTCGGGTACCCGGACACAGGTGGAAAAAACCACTCAACAAGATAAAATGGCCGGGACACAACCGAAAAATTTAGTTTAAGATACCTTTGACGAGAGGAGCAGCAAGTGAATTTCCTTTGTGTCTTTTTTTTCTTCTTCAGGAGTGTCTGCGGGAGAGAAATCAAAAGAATCGACCGAAGCAGAGAAAATGTCAAAATGAGAAGTGGGTGTATACTTTGGAGGATGATGGTTTCTGTGAAAAGGTAATTTTTCGAAAATTTGGGTATATCGCCGAGCTCAGAGGGACGTCAGGGATGATCGAGAGAGAGGCAGAGAGAGTCAGGTAAGTGACAGACGGCAATCACAGAAGGATTGCTAATATTTGTCAATTTCATCGGGGAAATTTACCTTTTTCTAATGCCACGGTGTTAAATGGTCTGGCCTAAAGTTCCACACTACCTGGTTTGACAGTACCTGAGGTCCATCATGGCTACGGTTCCGGTGTATCTACGTATCAATTACCCTATTAAGTGTTTTGCATGACTATTTATATTTCCTATCTCTTCAGAACACTTCAGCCATTGTTCCTGATGGGTGATCCACATTAGTATATCAAATTTATTGCTATTTATAGAAGTTGTCGTTGCAAATATAAGTAGCAAACTATGTGTTAATTTGTTACGTACAAAAGATATACTTATTTTGTCGTTATCATTTAAAGGGTACCACACTCTTTAGAGTAACATTTTTGAGTTACATGTGAACACGCAATTTAGTAATAACGTCTCATTGTAATGTAACTTTCTACAATAATATATAAAAAAAATACACCTGAGTGGAGAGAAATGGGCCACTGCAGTAGAACTTGAAGACCACAGCTGAAAACTGGAAATTATTAATTTAGAAGTGGGGAAATTTTATTTCGGGGAATATTCCTGTGGAAATTTGTACAAGTCATCTTGACGACTACGCTTTTAGTAAACTACAATGGAATTATATACGCAAAAGATAATAATACAAAAAATCCAAGTCAAATGACAGAGTTTTGTTTACTGGGTGACCTAGACAAGCCAACTAACACGTGTTCTGCAGGAATACTCGCTTTCTTTATTCTCTAACATGCGTTTGTCGCATTCGTTCTTCGCTTCAAGTTCATTCAAACTCCAAACAGTCAGAAGACGACTCAAAAGAGACTGAAATCTCAAAGGAAAAGGTTGTGAACTATTTACTGGACTGAGTGCAGGGGTGCCGTTCGACCACACAATTTTCTTTATGCTTATGTAAAGTTTTTCCAATGGTATAATCCGTCGTTTACATAAATTTAACGCCGATGTCTATAAAATCGACTGCTTTCGAGCGAATGAGCACGATTTTTATAGAGTACAAAAAATAATCATTTTGAGTAAATCAAGTTGGTGTTAGGTGTTACGCTATAAACATTTGTCTTCGGTGTATCATCCACCTGAGTTTCAATTTATTTATTCGTGTACCGTGTGAATTGTTTTGAATGTTACACGTTGTACTTAAGTTTTGAGTCACTTGGATGTTGGACCGGACGTTAAGGTTATGAGACGGTAAATGTGTAGGATGGATGACGATGGGACAGGCATTTTTATATTTTAATAAATGTTTAATCAGTAATTAATGGTCGCCCTTATCGACAGTGTAAACATTGGAATCGATATTTTTATCTTTACTTTCATGATTTTTATCATGTGCTGAACGGTCAGGTTGTTGGATCGGATTTGGTGACCATGATTCTGTTCAATTTAATCTGTAATTTTCGAAATTTTGGATTGAAATGAGGGGGAGGTAACTTGCAGTCAGGGCTACGTGTGGAGCAAATAACATCAGGATCAATCGTAGTCAATCAATCTAAGTAATTACTTAGAAGAATAATTGTAATGGCAGTTTATTTCCGTTTCGATTGTGACGTAGTAAGCCGGTGAAAAAATTTCTAGTTTTCAAACGAGGTACGCACAAATGTAGTGAGCCTTGAAGGAGGTCCGTGTTTTTTGGCAAAACGCAACCGACTAGCGGGGTTTAAACTTGCGACCTTCGAATCGGCAAGTCTACTACCTAATAGTATTGCATAAGTCAGGTTTTCGATAAAAAGTAAGTAGAAACCAGTCTCGTATTCTGTGTAGTATCCACCGGGGACCGATGTTGGTCGAATGGTTGCTTACAATTGTCTTGGGGACGGAGACACCACCTCGAACTTTCCATGTCGTCGCCTTTTATCAACCGCTCGCATAAAAAATAATTGAATGATATTTATAGAGATCCGTGATTTCCTTGAGAGGTCTATAGATGTACGTCCTTATCAGTCGACTTCCTGTTATTCAGAGGCTTAGAGGACGACTCAATTCAAGTTGCATTTCGCAGGAGAGAGGGCACACGCAGAAACACTGAGGGCCCTACACCAATTTTTTCCAATCAAAACCTTTCTAGGAACTTTGTTATGTACGCGAGGTACATTCCAGCAAATAATAATATTCCAGCAATATTTTATTCGGGGATGGATTATAATGTATTCAGAAAGTTTCAAGTGTAGTGCAATGTAGTAGTACAAAGTGGAGGAGACAATTTCATGATGACAGATTTACGGAAATAATAAAACAAGAGAGGAGCAGAATTTGAAGGTGTTATTATTGAATCTAATCTATTAGAAACATGACTGAACTTACTACCGTACTAATCATGTAACACGCAGAGTGAGAGAGGAAATAGTTTGTTCAAATAGAGAGGCAAATCCGTAGAACTTAAAATTAATACAAAATGAATAAGTACACACACACGGTTGAAATGAAAAATGAAATCACTGGTACATGTAGATATTATTAGTAACAAGGATGATGTTACGAACAAATATTAAAAATTTTAAAAAACATTTCGGTACCTTCAGCTGGTTCTTTTTTCAGAATTGCACAGGGATAATATTAATTTTAATACTCTCTGTAAAATTTGCATATATGCAGCATCGCAAGTCAGATAGCAGTGAAAAAATTTTGTCAGTCGAAGTGCCAGATGAGTGAAAAAAATTAAATTCTACAGTAGGATAGATAGAAATCTAGAAAACTATACTACACACCTTTATATAATAAGAAGGTGTATAGAGGACAGGTGTAGAGGTGTACATTTTACTTTCAGGGAATTATTATGAATGGTCGTGAAAAGAGACCTTACAAAGAGCGATGTCAGTTGATAATTAGGACTAGAAAGTCGCATGAACATATCGCACACATTCACGTGAGTAATACGAGAATTATATATATATATATAATCGTTGTTGAACCAATTCACCCTAAAAACAAGGCCCGAATTATTTCCCATTTCCGTTTAAACGAGGTTATTATTAATTACTGGAGGTTGGATGTATAATTTGAGTTCGATTGCTGTCAAATACCTGAAGAAGTATACGTTTTCTGCCCTATTATAAAAAGAAAACCGCCGCAGTTAATAACAATATATTTCCCTTTTGTGCGGAAAACACAATCGATTCCTAGTAAAAAAAAAGAAAACAATCAACCAGAATCGACTTTTTTTCTACCAAAGAGCAAAGACACAGAAGAAGGGAATTCAATGGCAGGTAGATGTCTGGTAGATTTTTTCATTTCCGTTGGACAAAGAATATGGGGTACCTGGCGAAAATTCAAATGTGTCTTAGCCAGGTCGTGAATCGCGTTTGGAGACCTAGACCGGGACTTGGTCGGTCAGCGGTACCTGGAAAATTCCAGCAAAAGGACAATGCAATTTGCCGAATGGTGGCCAGGTTCATTTCACACGGTGAGATAAAGTTCTTGTGAACGACCTGCCATATTTAAAGGTCGCTAAATGTCTCCTTGAGCACAAAGGAAGTTTCTGCGCAAAAAATTAGAGCCCGTTTTTTTCCTCCAGATCGGGTGGTAACCTGAAGAAATTAACGAATGTATCAATGGCAGTTGCGAGACCGAAAAGTAATGCCTATAATTTGATATTGTAGAGTGACTATTGAGGTCAACTGCTCCTGACCGTCACATTGCCAGAAATTAGAATGTGAGTTTTACTTGGCTACCACAATTACTGTTGTCGTGACTGTTACTGTTCTGGACTAAAGTTCCTTTGATTGATATACCTGAATAAACTCTTTAATAAAAACACTAAAAATAGTTACTTGTAAAGCAGGCCCAAGTTTTAAATAGATTGTAGTTGTGTTAAAACCTTTATTTAAATATTTGATCATGACTTAACTACCCGGTTGAAAGCTTTTTATCAATAAGCAATTAATAATATAGACGGATATATAGGTCAATAATTATATAAGAAGTATTAAATATACTAATTAAAAATTAATACAAGCTCAAGCGGTGCAACACTTTAAAATTTAATAAAATAACTTACCACAAATAATTTGCTCTACAAGTTAAAGTACATGAGATTAAAGTCTTTGTTAGGCAGCTTGAGGGTTTCATTTTATGAGGAAGCTTACTCGAGTAAATTGTGAACTTTGGTACCTTAAAATTCTGGAAATTTATTTTAATAAGGAACCTTGCGTTTTATCTAATTTAATTAAGAAATTAGTCTCTACATAAATTCCGTTTTTTTCTTATCAATGTGACAGACCACAAGGTCTCATTTGTGTGATACCGGCCGTATTTTGAGGGAAATTAGTAACTTTAAACTTGTAACTTACAAGTTTTAAGTATGTAATTAAGTAAGCTTCAACGAGGACTAGGCGGATGTGAAGACGTCACATTTGTAGAGGGAATGTAGTCAAGATGTTCGTGTTTACAACTGAGTCAACAAGTTCGTTTTCGCTCAAACGAAAGTGAAAATTTTCAGAATGCGAATTTTTTTTTCTTTTCAACGTGAGATCTTCACGCGGCTTCGAAACGAGTTTACAAGGTCGCCAGCCGAATAATGGGACGTTAACATGTCTATGACACGTTGTGTCTTCGAGTCCCCGCTCAAGTACCTATTGGATATTTGCCCTGATGAATTGGCCGAAGAATTTTGGCACGGATGAATCACACTGCCTCCGAGATTAATGGGCCGAACTCGGTCCTTCGTGGTACGTGAACAATGCTCGTGATCCTGAACAATGGAAGTTACGTAGAGCTCATTGGCGCCGGATGAAAACCGAGCACACAAGTAGTAAAAAACCTACAAAAGTCATATATACATTTACATACAAGTACACATATAATTTATCTACAACATCTCGGAAACTATTATTTAACCTACTATTGTACTAATACTCACTACCGCAACATTAAAAACTTCACAAAAACTTTTGTAAGGGAACGAAACATACAGATAACTTTATATTTTGGTATTAATAGTCTTAATTATAATCTCTCTAAATTTTATATAAAATGGGAGGTCGAAAGACAGGTATGTTAAATAGTAAATTATACTGTATAATATACCCATTTATTAATATTAAGGACATAATGTGAATAAGTAGTTTGCCTATGTGGTGTACACAATGATTGGTGTGTGATATCGAAGGAGGGGTATATTATGTACAGATTTCTTCACAATACCTTTTAATTCTTTCAAAATTTCAAAGTGTGTCAGTCACGTATAAAATTCATTCAGTTTTCATCTATTTCTCATGGGTAGAAGTGAACGTTTGAGAATCCTCGTAAACTACGACGCAATTGGTTTTCGTCTTGTGCAGTCCAAAATTAATAGGATAAATAATATTAATATTACTATCGTTTCGTATTTAATCTTTTAATATAAAAGATAAATTCAGATTTTTAAAAACTTATACGGAATTTCGAAACCTGTTGTCAGGTCGTTTGCGATTGACGTGTCGGGTATTTGGGTGGTGTTTTTTTTTTTATTCCCTTTAGACAACCTGATTACGGCCCGGAGTGAAGAAGGCTAAGTAAATTATGTAAATTGCACGTCGGCGTACCCGGAACGGTTGAAGGTTCGGCACCACGGCCGATCATCCCTCTAAACCGAGAGAAAAAATGCGTATAAGAATACGTCAAAAGTAATAAATACATAAATAATAACGAGGGTTCGTTTAAACGAAAACCGGTTAGTACCTAAAGTGTTTGTCCAACCCGGGGAGAAAACAACCGGACTTGACTAGGTAATATATTATTAGAACATAAATAATATCGAATAAAGAAAAGCTCTCGCGTATACTAAGGTTTTAATATTATCTGCGTGATTTATATTATTGATTTATTTAAGTAAACATCGAAGTTGGGTATCTGAAAGCGGTTCGAATGCAATCAACCGCAGTTATGTAGCGAATTATAAATGATATGTTGGTTTACATGATTTGAATTAATCAAAGAAAGTTAGTTTAATAAAAAATTATAGATTCTTATTTTTTTTGTTTTTGGGGGGAATTAGTAGAAGTAAAACTGGAATTGTAATACAAGAACTTCGAAATAGAAAACTAATCAATTTATTAGAGTAATAATAAATAAAATGAGGTCTTTGCCTGTAATGAAGTTGTACGTAATAAAAATGGGAAGTTGGAGTATACTTTTCAGTACTTTTAGCCGAACAACCGTTAAAAAATTTTTTATTCGAATTTATTTTTATTTATTTTATTTTTTTGTAGTTTGTAGTTGCCGTAATCACGTAATCAATGTATTAACCGGCCATCAAAGGTGTACTAAAAATTTCAAAATTGGTAAATATTTAGCGAAAACATTCCTCTTAACGTATTCTTAATCACAAAACAATACATCTGGTACTCACAGAACAGGACCAACCCCCCGAAACTCGGTAAGGGGAAAAAATCTACAACGCCAAAAAAGTAAACCTGTTGGGTTTGTAACGGGGTGGCACGCATACAATCAAATGGGTGGTGTCAAGCCTCGAAGTAAAAATGAAGCGCCTTTTAATCTCGCCCGTTAACCCTGGTCGCCCCCGAGCAATCATTTCAATTTCTGATCGATTTCGATCGATGAGAGTGCCGAACACCAGTGAACGCGAAAGAGTAGAGTGGAATGGAACAAAAGGTACGAGACACAAGGTATAAGGTACAAGGTAAATTGGACGAAAGAGCAAGTAAGAATTTAATGTGGTTGCTGACCCGATGAAACCAGAAGATCGAATCAAAAGAGATCGACAATTTCGAATAAAAAAAAAATGGTCGATTAATTCACAAGGCCGATCTTCTTCACTTGTCGTACAACATTTCAAGACCTCATCTTTTAAACGGGAGACCCGCGATTTTTATCTACATAATAGCACTCGGAATTCCGATCTAAATTTCGTTGTCATTCGCCATTAGGTCGGTGGAGAAGGGACCGTCGCAGTCGTAACGAAACTTGGTTCCTCTCCGAAAGAGGTTGCGTGTCATTGTAATCCTTGAGAGAGGACAAAGCCCCGGGAGAGGAAAATTCTGGGGGTCACATTAGCCAGTATGACGGCGAAGTGACTTTTCCGATGTTTGAACGGCTCTACAGTCAGCTGACTGTATATCTGATGTAGGTACCTGAAGTAGGTTGTCGAGTAGGGTAGGCCGTCGTAAACAAGGGGACTTTATGTTTTCGTCGGAAAATTCAGGTTTTCCCTTTCAGTCGGTTTTTAGTACCTGGTAATAAATGGTCATTGAATCGCGAAAGTAATAATTCGGAATTCCTTCACTGATTACGCTGAATTTATGTTGCCATTCTCCATATTTTTTGGTCTCCTGCCACAAGACAGTGAGCCATAATCGTTCCACCGTCAACTTATTATGTTTTCCATCGGGAGCCAATTAGACGTCTGGGAGAAGACGGGGTTTATCGGATTTTTAGCACTACAGATGATCGTTGGTTTTTCGAATTGATACCTAATTAAAGTTTAAAGTTGCGCGGATGGTAATAGTTAACAAAGGTTAATTGAAACCGGAGGGGTTCACTTGTTTCGCCATTATAAATATTTTCCTACCGGCTACACCTTCTCTAGATTCAGGTATTTTTTGTTATTGTAATAATCGACTTTGCGGTTGCGTGTAGAAAAATTAGATTTATACTACAACGAAAGCAGAAAATGGACTTTCTGTTGTATAGGAATCGTTACATATTAGTACTAATCATTAATGAATAATAAATCAATAAAATGTACTAAATGCTTCACCTATGTAAGAGGAATTACTTACAGCTCTGTGATTTTTCACAAAAGTTATTTTTGTAAATTATGGGGTTTTGAAAGCTCTTGTAGGATTCGTATTCAGCACAGTATACGTCGGTTAACATTACTTCGGTCCCAAATTAACCTGCACGTTTATTTATTAAATTACCTTACGAAATTAATTATTTATTAAATCAAAATTCAGCAGCAGTTTTGGTACAAAAATATTCCGAAATAATAGAATATGCTTCCTACAGGTGAATAGTTTAATTTAATAGAAATCTCCTATTTGCACTGAACAACTTTGAAAGAATGTAGGGTTGGCGAGAACGCTTATTACAAGAGATAAATAAATAAGTTCTCATTTTCTCATGCTAAAAAGAGTCCGACATTAAGAATTTGTATCGTAATTGGATTTAACAGGGTTAGCATGTGTAAATAAAATTTTATTGCCTTATTAAAGGCAGGAATTAAAATGTATCCCGGGGTAATTTGGGCCCCAAAAAAAGATGGTTGAGTTTTGAAGAAGGATAAAATATTAATAACTAGATATTGAGGTGGCGCACCACCGATTGATGTAGCCTTTGTTTTATTTATTAAACCGGGTACCGGGTACCGTTGGTACTCACAAAAATAGTTCGGTCGGCCTTGGTGGGCCACCCCACCAATTAATTTGGTCGGTCAAATTTACGGGGAACGAGGTTGCATTTGCATAAATTTTCATTCATTTGAATGTGATGGTCGGGTACCGAGGGGTTTTCCTGTGGGACAGCAATTCGATTCCTTTTCCGGTTTCGGTGAAGCAGGTGGGACCGATGCCGAAGAGCAGGGTGCCTTCTGGTAGGGACCCAAGTCAATTTTCGCCAGAAAATGTCCCCTTTCAACCGATAATTACAGTTTCATCCGTGATGGAATTTGATTCTTGTTCCATTTCTTGATGGGATGACTGCGACTACTCCCGTCACTCGCCGCCCACGTTGCCCCCTTAGAATTTTGGGTTGTCTTCATGTGGCAGTGGCACCGTTGATTCGGTTGTTTGTCCTATTCACATCACGGTGTTTGTGTCCGTCTGAGAAACATAATAAATGATGACTGAAGAATTTAAAAAAAAAAGTAAAGAAACAATTCGTAGGTACGAGGGTGGTGTGCCTCTACCTGCAGTAGCGTCCCGTTCCACGAACGAAGTCCCCGTGTCATCCCTCAGCATTGCCACCAGTTTCGTCTGCAGTGAGGCTTTTTTCACGTGTTTCAACAATTCGTTATTCAACCTGTCGACAACACAATCTTTGGCGATTCTTCCCTTCCCGCTCACGTCATTTACATTTCCCATTAATTCAATTATTTGTACCTTTCCAAGCGGTTGGCCACGTTTAAATTCTCGTCGAACCTTTCTTCGGTGAGAGAGACGTTTCGTCACGGCTTCCTCCGGCGATCGGTCCCACCTTTGGAAGACGAAAGTCAACACTAAGAAGAACCTTGCAGCGTGTCTGGAAAAGGGGTGCAACATTCGTAACTTATTGATGATAATGTGGAAATATTTTAATTTGAAACTTTGGTGTTGGAAAGAAAGATTCAAATATTTGTTAGGTGGAACCGCAGGGGTGACCAATTTCCAATTGACCAGAGGGAATGAACCGGTCGTTTAATGACAGTCGATAGTGGGAACCAACCAGGTTTCGGGTGTTATGTACTGGTTCTTTGGGGGTTGACTGCTAAGGCATCGCCGGTTGGGCCCTCACAGACGAGAATTTGTGTCTCTCATTATTGAGTTCGATAATAAATATGAAGGTTTGCGACCGTAATGAAGACATAACTTTTTCTTTGTATATATTTAAATGGTGCACATTTATAACTGTATAATGATAGTATCTGTGTCTTGGTTCATAGGTGAGATAGTCTCTCTCTCTCTCTCTCTCTGTCTGGGTATTCCTTTTGAGATCGACCGAAAGCATTAAGGACAACTTTATTGAGATTGAACATCCGGACCACATTGTAACTGTTGTTAATAAATATAAGCTTTTATTAAAAAGACTTAGGAAGTAGAATAGTTCGGTTGGTTCTGACCGGTTCTTTCAATTCCGTTAGTGTCTAAAAGTACTATTAATTTTGGTTTGTGGTACTGGGTACTAGGCACTGGGTATTTTTACAAGTTGTATTGTGTTGGTCATTTATTTCGTCCCAAGACGTCTGTTTCGCCACGTATGTACGTTTGTAATGTCTTTTAGAAGATGTCGGATGTTGGAACATTGTTAATGTGAAGCGATAAAGTTTTTACTGTACTAGTTCCTGGTCTGTCATTCCTCCTGGAAGAATTTTCCTAAAATTTTGTGTTGTACATACAACTATTTGTGAATTTGTGGTTTCTGTGTGAATTGGTTCGTCTTTCTTGATTGTATTTTTTTTTTACTCTTAACTGCAGGTAATTTTCTCTTTACTCGACTTAAAGTTTCATGGCTTGGCTACTAGACGTTTTTATTGCTACCGCGTTTTTTAGCTACATAAGTGTTGTTGTAGTTTATGTTTAAATGTGTTTAATTCATTTGAGGTGGTCTTGAATATCAGACAATAAGTCGAAGAAGCGAAGTAAAACTTTACTACCTGATTAAGAAGTTTCAGAGGCGATTGATGAGGGTTTAGATACCAGTGGTCGTAGAATTTATATAACAAAGGCATAATTCGTACATTATTCGGGTATAATTATACTTCCATATATTTGTAATCAATGTTTTAAATTGCTCGGTGGTTTTTGTACGGGTTTCTTTGTTTCACCAAGGTTCTCGGCCTGCTTATTGCGTAGCTCTTTTCTTCCGGCCCTAGGGAATTACCAATTCATGCGTTTTACGACCTAAAAAAAGGTTTAGGGTTGAGCGAATTTATTGTTGACAATGAACTTTGGCTAAGTCTCTGCGAGGGCGAAGGAGGAAACCGAATGAATAAGAATTCATTTGTTCTAGTAGCCTTTCTGCTCATCTCGTCTACGCACAACCTTCCCATTGAGTTGTAAAAAAGAAGTCTGCAGGATGACGGAACACGGTGAATGGTCCTTCCGGTCGAGAAGAAGTATAATTACAAGTTTTGCAAAAGTGAATCAGAAATAGGTCGAGACCTGGAGTTGAGGCGTTCCCATAACCCTTTTTGAACCTTTTCACACGGGGCACACTTGCAGGTTCGGGTACCTCGAGGATCTTATTGAATGACGCACTTCCGTCATCGATTGGAATATTCATTGTTGATAATTTGCATTGTGAATTTCTCCTGTGGAACTGTCTGGAATGGTCTTTCTCACAGGACCCGTAAAAAAGGGGGCACACCTGTCTTCAGCCATTTTGTTCCCTGACTGTCTCTTTCTCTCCACCGTCTGCGCCGATTTGTACCTAATTATTTGTGACAGGTTTTTGTTGGAGTCTATGGTCAAGGGTCCGGCATCACGTCACCTTTGTCATGATTTCTTTTTCTTTGGTATCCTCGGGGCACGAGACGCATCACCCGAAGTCGACACCAACCTGTTTCGGACTTGTTGTCACAATGAAAATAGAATTCCATTTTCTTCACTTTTTGTTGTTTGGAGTCCTTTCATTATTCTTTCTGTTTTTCATCTGTTCAATTCTTCTTCTTCTTCTTCTTCTCTTCCTTCGTATTCTTGTGCTTTTCGAGGTGGTATTCGCGATTGTTTTACGACTGTAAAAGGTGAGACGGAATTGAGAAGAAGAGAAAGAACCTTCGGCTATCTTTGACATTAGTGGGGTAGATGAGGGCTGGCGCATGTCAGGTTCACCCTGGGGATGATAACGCCGTGGGAACTGGCGCCAGGTACGACCGATGGATCCTCCGACTAGTTTTTCTTGATATAAGTATTTATAGAATTCTGGTTCTAGTTTTTTCTCTCTCTCACACATACATATTCAACTATCTTTTGCTTTTATCGTTCATCGTCTTCGCTTTCGTTCCCTCGCCGGCTCATCTCGCCGTTTAATCTTATCTGCTGCCTTAATTAAAATAATCATCGTTTAGGTGTGATGTTTTCCCCGTATGTCGTATCTTTTTTTTTATAAGAGGGCCGATTTATTGCCCTTAGTGAGTCCTGGAATGCGTTTACTTTGGGGGTTTCTACTTTAGTTCCACTTGTTATCGTACAAGCGTGCGGTTAAATCGGATTCTTTCGCAGGGTTAAATAATTCTCGTATTTTATTACCGGATTACGGATAGAAGACCTTTGAATGACTTGAATGAAGAAAAAAAAAGAAAACACATGAACTTCAGTTGTAATGTGGCAGGGTCGTTTCTTCTTCACCTCTTTCAACCTTTTACCTCTCTAGTTTAAGAGTTTCCCAAGTGGGTAGTCACTTGCATGGATCAATCGTACCGACCTGACTAAGTTACCCCGCATCTACGAAATGGGTTTGGTGTTTATCTACACCATTGACGATTCTGTCTTTATCTTCCTCTTCTGTAGGACTCCCCGAAGGGATGAATGGAAGGTACAGCACAAATATACCTCTCAATCTTCTCCCCATTAATACCTAATTCCGAAATGCCTAAGTGTAAACAGAGATGACTTTTTATATATGCGGAGGCAGATAAGAGACATAATCAAACGATGATGTTATTATTTATTGAGCAGGTGATGCGTACCTTAGTGGTACCTGAATGGTTCTTTCGTATTTTCCGGGAATGCCGATACATTTATCTGTATGCCGTATTTAATCCTGATAAAATATTAAGTTTATATAGCAACGCGGTAGACCTAAATTTGAATGTTGTCGTACGGGCCAGGGGTAGTTTGTATATTGCTAACTTCATTCATTTTAATAATATAAAGAAGTAGTACACCACAGAGCATGGGAATGCGAGAACCATGGGAAAATTATTTTTATGTGTGCGATGTTCATACTTTCTTTTTCTATTCGTACAATTGCTTTACCTTTTTAGAGGGCTGAAGTCTTCGACACAATACAATTATAATATCTAAAAACGTCACTTGGTCTTTAAATCCGGGAAAGAATCCAATGTGATGTTGACGATTTTTTGGCATTATCATTCAACTAAAAAAAAATCTATTGAACTAGCCAAAACACCAGCACACGAAGTAGGTTACCCAGTACAGGTAACCGTTATTTAAAAGTGGTAATGAAGGTTACAGCTGAATACTCATCAATCCATTGAAGTCGGTAATGATGAAATTGAAAAGGTGCAACCGTTGGAAAGTGTCTGTCTTTGGTAAGTGAGATTCACTTTGAAGGTGGACTTACCTTCAGAGGGTAGATGGAAGGGAAACCCCGCTGGTGACACCCAAAAAAATTATCTTCTTTCATCTGGGGGTGTTGAAATCGAGAACATCAGAAGACCCAACAAAGGAAGAAATGTCCCGGGAACCACAGCTAGCGTCGTCAAAGCAAGAATGCCCGAAATAACAGAAAAATGTGAGTAACTTCCAGAACGTGACCGAACCGCATTACAATCTCGTTTGAGCATAATTTGTAATTAATGTCATTTTTACACGAATAAAAAGAAACAAGGCGAGGGTACCACACAGACAGAAGCAGATAGGTGATGGCAGGCAGCAATTTCTGCAGGTTAAGAAAAGAATAACCCTATGTACACTGGGGTATTTAGGTCTTTGGTCCCACGAAAAGAAGAAGTCGTGACCGACTTTTTGCCGGAGTTTTCGCCTCCGCCATGTCTGATTCATTGTCAAGGACATACAGCTCGAACTCAGTTCTTCAGGCATTCATCCTCCTTGTTTCCCACCGGGTTTGGGCGACTCCCCTCCCACAACGGGTATCAGAGTAGTTCTAACGGCTGTTAGTACCCGTCAAAAACTGGTCTCAAACATCCTTAAACGAAGCAAAAAGTTCCAGACCTTTCCTCTGACCTTCCCTACCATTGGAATTTGTGATTTGCACTTGACCCTAGGCACCGGACTTCTCGGAATTGGGAACCTTTACAAATACCTGATTATATTTGAACATTTCTTTTGTGGAGAGTTCTCCAAGTATTCTGGTCTATTGGTATGGGAAATGGTTTGCGGTACATTGGGGGAACAATACAAGATTTTGTATGTGCGTCAAAGTTACATTATAAAATTTCGTATTCAAATTAGAGTCCAAAGTAGCCTGTGTAGTACTTTAAGTAAACGAAAAGTTGTGTGGTTTCTGTAGTCCAGTGCTTTTGTAAATAAAAGAAAACTTAGACGAGATACGATGGGATACAAGGAGTATCGTTCCCTTAAAATTGATACCTCAGGTGATCGAAGGTTGACTTACGAGAAATAGTATAATATCAGATTGATGAAAAATATGCAGGGGGTTATTGCGATCGAGTGTGAATGATCTGTTCCCACGGGTAGGATATTTGATTACATGGCGATTTCATACCAGAGCTGAGAGATCAAAGAACAAACAAGATGTATTACAACACTCAATAGGATGTCCAACACAACGACTCCCTTCGACCGGATTGATTTATTCGTTAGAATTAACAATCTCTAGGAAAGTGACATTCTAATATTACGGAAATTAAATATTTAAAAAATGGCAAAAATGTATTCGCCAGCTGAAATCATAGAAGATGACATTCCTCCATGGAATAGAACACTCTCTTCGGTTCAGGTGTTTTCCTCGGTGTTTGGTCTCCAGGTTAAATATGGAAAGTTGCGTAGCGGTGTCGTTCACTCCTGCTATCAGACGATAATGTTATTTAATTTAGCGACAGTTACGTCGTGTGCACAATAATGTAGCAGTTACTACAAATACTATAACAGTTGTATTTTAATAAGGTTTTACAATCTACCTTATTCCACTACATTACTTAATAACGATTTGCTTAAATTTAATTAATTATTTTAACTGCAAATGACAAAGGCAATATAATAGTCAAAGTTAGTAAGAAGTAAATGTATTACTCAGTGAAATTGTAGGAATGGAATATTATGTAGTGAGCGAGAAATGACCGTAAGAGTGGACAACTACATCAGCAATTGTAATGTAGAAAACTATTAGTTCTCGAAACTATTTGTAATTACGACTGAAGCAAATGTGAATGGACGTAAAAAATTGTAGTAGTGTTGGTGACACTTTAGAAATATTACGTTTAATGTTGAGTAATACGTTTACGAGTACCTTACGTTTCATGAGTACCTATTAAGTGTATGTACTATTAAAGTACTTCGAATAAGTTAATAATTTTGTTTGATTTAAATTTTGAATGATTAGAAATGGTAGGTTATGAATGGTTTTAAACTCGTGTTGTGTTTGACGTATATTCCAGCCAATTGCTGACACTCGCGGAATTAAATACAATTCCTTCCTACGATTGGAACGTCGATGCGATGAGTAATTCTGCAGTTGTCGCCAGACTTACGGGACAAATTTAGCCATGTATCTTTCTTTAGGGTGCAAGTGTAAAGTTCTCAGGGGTCCTCGGATTTCTGCATTGTCGAAATGCCTAGGAAACCTTGTGAAAACATGTGGAATGCCGAGAATGAGGGTAGGATGGAAGTGACCGGCGCCTTTTTTTTCCACCGGTGTCGAATCCTTCGTGCCTGAAACCTGTCATGCAAAATCACCCGGAATGATGCTGGTCGATCGAGTGAAAATTATTATTTTTGAATTTGAAGGCAGACACTCAGAAAGAGTAAGATACTCAGTGCACTCTACCCGTTACCGGAAGTACCTGAAGTAGAGAAGTTCCAAAAACTCGGTCTCGTTTCCTTCGTAGAAAGGGCGGCGGGTTTACTCCTTTGGGTTTGTGTTAAATATAATAATTATTTTGGAAAATTTTTTTAAGAAGCTCTTTCATAATTTCAATCTCAGGACTGTCATTTTTGCTTGCGATGAGGTTCCTGCGTTTCTATTTCGTTTGTCTGGTCGCACTACTCAATCATTTCTTTTGAGCACAATAAGTTAAGGTGACATTCAATTTTATGTTTTGAAAAATTATTTTTCAAGTTGTTTGACAAATTCAATAACACTAATACCATTTAGTCCCCAACTGAGTAACTCGTGGCTCTTGTATTCTTCAAATGCCCAAATATAACTACCAATTGACATGTAATGACAACCTAAATGTGTAGCGTCGCTAAAGCTTCTTAGTAAACTTACAACCACACAAAATTGAATCTTACGCAGCAAAGGGAGTGTGTGAAAACCTAGCTGAAGGTATCATCTTTGTTATTGTAACTTTTTTAACCTGGAGTGTTGTACAGACCGGTTTATGTGTGAAAAAACTTGGTGCAAAGGAGTTTCTAAAAGTATAAAATTGCATGCTTAGGGAAAAAGATATACTTATACATACATTTGTATATATCACTCTTCGAAAGAGTTACAAGCGCTAATTTATCGAAACAGATAAGATATCAGCTTCAAGGTAATCTAACAAATATAAAAATATATCAGCAGCATAGAAATGTCATTAAGGAGCAGTCATCATTGAAGGTATAAAACAAGTTAAAAATTCAATTAAAATTGGAGTTCACCAGAAGAGTTTTATATTCAAAGATTGTAAGGCCGCACTCGGTGAGTCAACCGGTCGCCTCGGACGGGAAAACCAGTATGAATTTATGTATATGATATATACAGTAACAAAATTGTGTACGTGTTAGTAATTTTTTTCATAACTATAAACCTGTTTAAGAGATAATTATCGCCCGTTTTTCCGATGTGTGGTACCCCCCGGTGATATAAATGTAACTTTTTGCTATTTATTTTCTATTCGGTTTTTATAAAAATCATTTTGAGATCTCTTGGCCTCGTGTGACGGTGCCCCCGAGATAAACACACTTAGTGCAACTGATTTGAGAACTGATCTCCTACCTTTGCTTAACGTTATTTATTTTTTTAAGAGAATACTTCTATGTGATGGTTCCTCAACTAATTGATGTGTCCTGTGTGTGAGAAAGAAATCCACTCGAAGAAAAAATGTATGACGTACTGGTTCAGGTACAATCTTTTTAAGCTACGTCAATGATACAGGGACCCGAAACGTAGTTTCCTGTATATTTTTTTTAATACTTAAATTAAATAGGTGTGTATTTTTAATAAGCAACTTTGATGAGCTTTGTTCGTTATATATTAATTTACTTTGAATAAAAATTCAGGTTGTTCTCTTTCTTCTTCGTCTGCACTTACAAATAAGCATTAGTTTAGATATGTATTGCGTTAAGAAACCTGATGTGAAAAAGGTGAAAAAGGCAGAAGCTGGAAAAATTGGGAAGTGTGGTAATAAACTGAGTTTAATGTATAACGCTGAAACACCACTGAAAAGGGACAAATTTCAGGTACCGATGACCCAGTGGAACAATGAGGAGTGACCATGGGTGTTTGGCTGGTGGCCCTCTCAAAAATATACGGACTGTCGGAGGCTGAGTATGAATGAAGAAGTGATGAATAGAACTCATGTGCGACGGTAATATAAAACTCTCTGCCTGTGTCCGTGCTTGGGCCAGTGCCTGGTCGTATATTTGGGTGACTCAATTCCAATCGAGAAAAGACTAACGCGCAACGAGCGTGAAGCCTGGAGAATTTAAAATGTGTCTCATTTGATCCGAGGCTACCTTCCGACATTTCGTTGTTGTCACAGGTTTAAGGGATGCAAGTTTTTAATTGGTAAATTTCTTAACCGGTGCGGCCCAGGTAGATCACTACAAATTGTGAAAATTAGGGTTGCAGTGTCTGGGTAGGACGCAGAACGTTTATTGTTTAGATTGTTTAGAGTGTGTTTGCATATATTTTTATTTTGCGTTTTATTTCTGCTTTTATTTTCTTACTGCCTTCTTATAAATGCTTCTGTTTCATTTTGTCGCCCTGGTCTTCACCATACACCCGGTCACGGAATGGTATTCTACTCATCGACATCACGACTAGTCTCATTTTTATTACGGTCTTTGTCACCGTAACAATATCATTTCATCTTCTGCCGTGCTGTCCACAATGGACTTCATTTTGGATGTATACACAAACACTTTTGTCGAGGAGGTGGTAGTATATTATTTGTCGGAGCTGTCTTGTGTCGTCTTTTTGTTTGCGGAAACCTTTATGTCGGACTACTTTGGCTTTTGAGTTGGTTCCGTGAAAGTTTTGCGACCTGAAAGTTCCCAGGAACCTTTTCTTTCACAAAGCCTCGACTCCTTAAAGGAGATTCACCGTAAAATATCCAACATGAGGAAAGAATTCTATTTTTAGAGTTCAATAAATTTAAACCCGGTTTCAGCCAGAAATTAAATTATTGTACAATAAAGAACCTTCCTCGAGGGGCCGCGTTCGAACAGGTTGAAAGGAATCTCGTCAGGTCACAATGCGGTTCTTCCTAGAACCATGCCTAGAAGCGTACCGAAACTAGCACCCTTAGGATGAGTTTGGGGATGATAGTGGAAACCTTGAATGGCGCTCGAGACTCCATTGAGAAATTTCTAAGAAACATTGAAATCGTTTTCAGGTTGTTTAATTGCTGGTGCACTTGCGGAAACTCTTCCTGGCATTGCTTTCAAACGGTTCTTGGGTTTCCTTAATCCTTTTTTTTTGGATAAAGGCTGAAGAGGCTAGGACATTGTGTAAGATGAATGGCCGAGGTAACGGTAGTCGGACTTGTTGGTTTTGTTGTAAAATTGTTTTCCGGAGAATTTGGAAGTTATGAATTATTATGAGTACTCACAATTGTAAGAATTGTGAATGACTTTGAAAGGTATAGGTGGTATGCGTATGTGTGTGCGTGTGTGTGAGACCCTCTGTGAATGTGTAGTCTGCTGAATTTGAGTACTTACCTTTGTGCAAAATTCGCATGAAATTTGACGCCCGAAAAAATGAATGAAAGTCTCCTTTGTACACCGACCTGACTCTCAACTCTGGTTTACTTCGTTTTTACTGCCTTTGACGTAAAACATTTCTTCAGCACGTCTCGTTTTATTAGTTTAACTTGGACGCTGACAACACTAGGTAAAACTTTGAGGTTTTCTCGAACAGGGGACGAGTACCCTGACAGAGTGAAGGGATTTTTAATTTAATGTTGCATTTGACATTACTCCCGTGATACACGAGCAATTTAGTCACATAACGCTTCCTGTGTTTGAAATCGGTTTAAACTACGTACTACTTATCCAGGTGTACTTAATGAGATTTAATAAATGCCTCTGACAGGAATGGGCGGGAAATTCCAAAGTGTGAAGTTCGTGAGAGAGTAATTTCACCGATGGACAGCGAAAGAAATTTGTGTAGAAGGGCACACACCAAACGTGTTGATGGTGTTCTCAGAGGCGAGAGTCAGACGCAAATCAGAGCCGTTTTATAAATAGGTAGAAACGAAGTTGATTTTTCAGGATAACACACGGACATACATAAACTTTAATTAAATGTTTGGAATTTGAGGGGAAGAAAAAGCGCCGGAATGAAGAACAGGGTGAGTTCGAATTAAGGTACCCGTTGCGGGTTCTCCATTACTCATTCACAAAAATACGGGGCCTATCATTTCGAGTGAGAAATCATCTAATATTTCATTCACGTGCAACCCTTTCTATTCGTCAAGGAGATGATGAAAGAAATTCTAAACAATGGCGTGGAATTATTTCAGTCGCAGCTTGAAAGCTAAAGAGAGAAAATTTAGTAATAAACGCAACGGAGCCGAGGAAGAATTCTCAAACCCGTTCAAATCTCGGAGGGAAATCTGCCGAACCGGGAATCTGTCGAAGATTGAACCCTTTTCGACGGATACCACTGACTCATTCAACAGGTCGTCCGATTTGTCATGTGCAGACAACAGCCCGAGTAAAAACAATGGCCGAGGGAAAAATGTTGAAGAAACCTTTTACTCATTGGTAATTTATGGCGAGGGAGACCCCCAGAGGATGTTGAAAAGAAATTTCGTTTTTTCAATAGTTTTTGCTATTTTTCTAAAGAGAATTCCTAGAAGGTTTACGAAACAAAAAAGAATTCCATCAGATGGTTAGGCGGACGAAAGGAGGAACGAACGAACGAACGGACGGAAGGATGGACGAATGGTTAAACGGATGGATGGATGGATGGATGGATGGATGGATACCCATCATAAATAAATCGGAGCCTGAATTAAGGGCCCTGCAACTATCCAAGAAATTTATTGAAGTCAATTTAAGGCCTGAAATTTCCCTTACAGCCGGAGAGTGACCGAAGTTCCGTTTCCGGTCGTTTTGCGATGTGCAACATGACAACTCCAAGTACCTCTGAGTGTATTCTTCTCACAGAACTCCTGGTTTTGTATAGTTTTAGTATTGATTTGGTAATTATTGACGTCTATTGTTGATGACTGATTAGCAGAAGTGTTAGTAATACTAAAGTGGGTAAGCAATATGACAGAGACTGATTCTTGAAAGTTTCTACAGCGAGAAAGGGTAGCGCACTACAAATTTTGAAAATAGTGATCGTGTGTCCTCAACACGTTCCATTAGTACCAATTACCGCTTGAAGTTGAATTGTAATAGCGTGATTTGTATTCTTGTACGCATTTTCCACTTCCGCAGGAGTTTGTGTGACAAAATTTGTTCGCCACACCGTGGGATCCCGAACTATTAAGTGCCACAGAACTATCCCAGACACGGGGTTGAACCTGTTAAAACGGCGGCCGGCAGTGCGGACCTGACCTGCAGTGATCTGATTTGATTCAGGACAATAACCTTTTTCCCCTAAAAACTAAGAAATCCGAGTATTTTTTGTTGTGTGAGGTCAGATCTCCTTCACTGTCTGTGTGAAACTTAGGTGTGGTCCGGAGAAATGGAACCGGAAGCTGTTGAAGTTGACACTATCCGGGACAATACACCCAGAGCCGGGGTTAGGACACCACGCCATGAATGGTCACTTCACACATCATCTGCGTTTGTGTGTGTGTGTGCCTGTGCCTGTGCCTTTGTAAGAGACCTAAAACCGACAAACGCGAACCTTCTTCGGTAAAAGGCAGGGCAATTAATAACAATTAAAGGAAAAATTATGTGTACGAACGCACAAGTGTTCCCATTATTCAAAGGTACGGTGAGTTGCGTTCCTTTTTGGTAATAATGGACGGAAAGGAAGGAATCAGGTTGAATTCAGGTTAAAAGGCTCTGGTGACTGGATGTTTTCATAATTAGGTTTAAGTAATGCAATGGCGTGGTAGTACCGGATCCCTAAAGAAAAAGATTAATAATCCACTTCATTCATCTATTAATTCGGGGTGAATGGTTAGAGTATTCATCCCCGTTGAACGTTTCATCCACGAAAGGATGAATCGAACTATTAACGGCCGGCTTCTGAGTTTCACAGGTCGTGGATTCAAGCACTATTTTCACTAATCGATGTGAAACGATGTCGATTAATCAAACTAATGGCTCCGAGTGTCTAGTGTCTCTTTCAATAGTGAACTCTACGAAAGTAATTGTGTATTAATGTGTACGTTTCGTTAACAGAATTCTTCTTATGGGGATTGAACAGAGGTTCTCAATCTCAGGTTCCCACACAGGTTTATTTCACTTGCGGCTGTTTGCACATAGGCCAAGTTGTAATGAAACCGCGCGTTAATGGGTGGAGGTGAAACTGTCGCAGAGTATTTAGATGTTACACATTGTAGTGAATGCATAAAAAGTTGGTTTTGGATCCATTGCACTTCCCGTCCTTGTGTTTTACGGTACTGCAGCAGAATTTTTGGAATGTTTACAATGATACCTGCCTCCGCTGATCGTCTCTGGTTCATTTGACTCAACTCTGTGCTAGGGATATTTTAGTTTAACTTATTCAGGAGTTGTGGTTATTTCGTAGGTTTTGCTACTCAGGTAATTTTTAATATTGTTACTTATCGATGAACCTTACGTACATAGTTTGAACCTGAGGTAAATAGGTTTGCGTTACTTGTGCATTATTATTCTGCCTTGCTGCTATTTATTTTCAACCATATAATGACTCTGTACATATTTTAGACATTGTACTTATATAATAACATAACAAAGTTGTTTCTTGGCGATTAATAATGTGGTTATAATTGCGTAGGCATTTTTTTTGTTTTCTCCTGTAAGTGTTTTTCCTGAGGGTGTCATCAAGTACATTTATCGAACATGTAGACTTTATTTAAGTTTATGAATGTATACCTTTTGTAGTTAGAAACAAAGCATGAGAGATATCGTATACAACGCTAAATTATGTCAAAGAGCGCTTTCTTGGCCTTCTCACCAACCGTTGACCTCCCGTGAATGCTCATAAAAGAAAGTTACCAAAATTTCGCACATATGTTTGGTGGTGTCATTATAATAGTCCAACAGTTAAAACCAAGTGTCAAGGAGAGTTGATATCTGTTCTGTCTTGTTAGGCATATGGTTTTTCTTGCCAGTCCAAGTCGGAGGTCCTACCAAAATTCGTAACCTTCAGAGAGAGAGAGAGAGAACAATACAAACATTTCCGTTCGATAAAGAAAACACTTCCAGGGTCGACAATAGGATTGAATATCAGTGACCTTCGGAATAGCCGAATAGCCATATATCATTTAATTCGTGCTCATTCATCGATCCGGTGTCAATACTCACATAGTAAAAAACTGTTCACGGGTGTAGTTCCTATCAGGCAGTCAACTTGTCACCATTATTATAAACAAACTCATGTTACATTTCAATAAGGCAGTATTGCGTATTACGACCGAAGAAAGTTATGGTTCCCGAGACAACGAGTCAAGAGACCCATGAAAAAATAAATTAAAAGCGGGATGAATGAAGCTGGGCCCAGAGACTTATCGTGATATCTCATAGCTCTAACTAGTTGAACGGTTTTGTTTATAGAAGTACTGTGGGTAGGCAAACATCGGAGCAGGAAAAACTAGGGCCATTGGATAGTGGAAACTTTAGTTTTGAGTTTTCATTACTATTTAAGAAAATCAACTTTGCTACTTATATAATATATATGTACTGAGTTCGTCGGTGCTGGGGTGTGATTGTTAGGTCGGAAATTAAGGGGGACCATACAAGTTAGGGTACATAACAAAACTTAGTGATTGGAATTTACACTACCAATAAAACGTTTGCGTGAGAGCATGAGGAAGTAGAAGTTTCCAAATGTTTTTGAGTACCTACCACCGTGTTTCCTTAATTAGTGTACAGCCCGGTAGTCAGGTACACGTATTAAGGTTTCTGCAAGGTACTGAACACACAGGGAACACAATTTGAGTGGCTTATTGGTTGTACGTTAGTTGAGACCCATTTTCTAGGCTTGTAGAAATCCGCTCAATTTATTCAGACCACACTTGTGAGCCACTCTAGGGGGCTTTGAAGAATTTCAGTTTTGAACTTGAAATTTCGCTTTGGTGACTCCTTTGTTTCCAACGGGTACTCGCGTCGGTGTCTGCGACTGCAGAACCTATAAATAAAATTATGTAAAGGTAAATACCTGTCCGAAGCTGATCCGTCCTGCATATAAATGCTTCTCCCATAAAAATCTAATCAGATCTGACTGGGAGTTTCCGAGGGTTTCGTCTGCCCTCCCGGAGTGCTAACCCGAAGACCCGTTTCTCGTGATTCTCTGCTACAGATAGTAGAGAAAGCTGCAGTGGGTCTCCGGAACGTGAACCGTACAGGTACATACCATGGATAGTCAACTTCTCGAAGTGGCAGTACTCCGACCTTCGGCAACACCACCCTAATTATGCGCTTCTTTTAAAAGTACAATGTCGTAAAATACCCACAACCCAAGATCTTCGTGCCGAAGTGCATGTAAATGCAACCAAAACGTAAATATAAGTATTTTTATTAATTACTATATTTAGGTAGCATTACAGCATTTCAATAACTATTAGCTTGCATTGAGTAATTGGGTATACATCATTTCCTTACGAAATATTGAATTCGTAATAATTTTTTAAAGATATTTTTAATATAATTTTATTGATATTATTATCGGCATTATGCCCGACATTATTGACATCACGAAGTACTGATGTTATTTCATTATTTTTCGATAGTAATTTTACGTTTCTCAGACCACACAACATCACATAATTTCATTTGCACTTACTGTTTTTTATTTTACTCATGGTAAAATATTTGCAATGTAATTCAAACTCAAAAGCAGTAGAATCAGGGTGATAGCCGCAATTGAAAGGGAGAAATCACTAAGTACAATAGTAAATACGTGGCCAGGAAACCTTAGATGCGGCATTGTATATTACAAAACGTAAGAAATATTAGATACAACAGGATACACTACAAGTGTGATAATTGTCAGTGTATATTCGTATTAAATAAATGTGGTATAACAAGTGTATGAACAGTGGAAAGCAATGGAAAGCCCAGAAAAAAGTTCTTGTACGATGGCCTTCAGTTAGTAACATTACAAAAGAATAAATAACTAGCGTAAATCGTACTGTCACAGTATAAGTCGCGTACAGTTCTCCACTATCGGTTCTTTTTCTCTCATTTCTTATACTTTTTGAAGAACTTACAACGGAACCGATTCTTAGAGGACAAATAAATAATTCCGCGCAGGGTATTTATAATAGACAGCAAATTATATAGGGCATTTTAATGTAAATTGAGCTCGCTTTTGGTTTTTTCTCATTTTCCTCCATCAAAAAAATGAAGAATATAAATAGGTTTCCGGGAGTGAGTTTACATTAATAATATAGGTGAAGAAGGTATGCAGGATAACGGAGCATTTCTCAGGGGTGGAGGGATGCTTCGACATGGATGCATAGAGGCCCACTTTGAAATAGTTTAAGGTACCTTTTATTGTGGAATCGGTCTTTTAACAATTTTATGGCCACAAATTACAGTGTCGGCGATCCGCCATCTCCTACGAAAGGTACCTTTTTTTTCAAGCTTCAAGCCAATTCTGTCTCTTCTTTCATAACACACAAACACACGCTGACTCTCACTCTCTCTCTCTCTCTCTCTCTCTCTCTCTCTCTCTCTCTCTCTCTCTCTCTCTGCTCTTGTTATTATTTTTATTATGAAATTCTTGTTTTATTTATTCCCATATCTTAGTACTCCGCATCCCGGAACCGGGTTTTTTCCTACCATCCCTCACGCTCACTCCCTTCAACATAAAATGAGCCGATGTTTCTATTAGTTTTGACTATTATCGTTTGTTTTTGCTGTTAATTGCTCGCCCTCGTTATGGTTCATCCTTGCCTTTCTTTGTTTGTCTGGTGGTGGTTTAATGGGAGGCGATGGACATGAAATCTTTCCAAAGGTGAGGAAAAAAAATGTTTAAGCGTGACTCTTAGGTGTCGGCCCATAAAACACTGGGATAATCGGTGTGTCGCTTCCTGATTTTTGTTGATTTTTATGATCCGATCGGTTCGGTTCAGACACGATTCGATTAGATGAATATTTTGTTAGCTTTTTATTGGAGGGGTCAACAGGTGATAGGATAAGGTGGTCGATGGGTTAAATCGGGTTTACGGGCATACAGACACAAAGGGAAACGTTTGTTTAGCCGACTGGTACAGGGACCTGTACCTGTTACTGAAGCTCTTCTCATAGGACCGTAGTGAGATGTGTGTGTAGTATTCTGTTGTTTACATTTCCTAGTAGTAATAATTATTTTGTTGAACATGGAATATTTGAGGCAGTACGTAGTACGCCCAAATACTCATGCGTAGTCGTATTTAATAATAGTTGTCCGAAATTTATGCTAAGAACGAACAATAAAACTATTACAGTATTTTGTGGTGGTAACTTTTTTTTATTCTAAAGCATTAGCAGTTGCAGGGTGTAGTGCAGATAAATCAATTGACTTAATATTTCACTAAATAAATTGACTATTTTTACAACATGGGCGTAACACATGCCACCGACGAATCGACCGAAGACCTTCAGAAACCGAATGAAAAATTTGTGTTGAACTAGTAGAAAAATGTTCGAAAAAATGTTAACTGCATTCCTAGGAATTACTGAAAAAACAAATGGCTTCCACTTATGAAACGTGTTGTTACGGTTGGTCATGTTTGTTTGGGGCTCTCTTGTTTCAAACCTGTGTTTTATTTAAATTGTTTTTCCGGTTTTTGCAATTTTTCACCTTTTCACGAAGCGCCTCCTCATGATGTGCACATCCCTGTACCAAAAGCGAGTGATTAGAGACGTTATCGATGAACCCAGGAGTCCAAAAAAACATCGGTCAGAGGGGTAGTCAGCCGCAGCAGGTTGTCTTGTAATTTGGTGTTGGAGGAATCGATGACGAATTTGCAATTTTTAGTGGTCGTCCTTTGTTCCAGTCGGAACAGGACGGTGGACATTTATTGGATTGTGGGAAAAAGTACCTTCGGCAGAGGACAAAGGAACCTTACAGGTAACTCATCTTCAAACCTTGAGAAGTGGGCTCGTTTTAATAATATTTTATTTAAATTTTGTTTTGGAATACCTGTTGAGTACCTCTAAGCGAGTGATGGCCCTTGTGATGTTTAAAAATACTACCCTATTTAAGAAATGAATTGTTTAATATGTCAGAATTAAAATCTAGTCATCGCATATAAACAGAAGTGCCTTGAAGAGATAACAGCATTTACACCACAAAGTAGAAAAGGAGGTGCGTTGAAAGTACAAATAGATTGACCATTTGTCTTCTATATGTCTTTATCGTACTGTTACTGTTCTGGGAGTTAGCTAGGAATACTTAGTCCCGGTCTGATTTCAAAGCTGTTACTGTTATTTTAAGTAAACCAACACCATATATACTTAATATGCCACAATAAATATTTCGTAAAATTGAAGTTATTAATTTTGTTGAATGATTCAAAAAGACAATTTCAAATTTACACGTACTTTTTCATCTAACATATTAATAATAAGTTTATTGTCGTTATAGTGTAACTGTAATTAAATCAATAATGTAAATAGATAATTAAAATGACGATCGATAAATAGAGGAAGAGGTGGCATCACATCATTGAACAATCTGTGACATCACAAAATTGAAAAAGTTGTGAAGGTTACTAAAACTTAATAAGTTTATTATTGAACCTAAACTTAATAAGTTAGGGTTATTACACACGTAACATAGCATATTAAAATTTTAATATGTTGAGTAGTACTTTGTAGTACGAATTATTGTATAAGTATAATTTCTAAATGTAAGAGAACTGATTAGTAAAATTGCACCTGACGAAATGGTTTCAGGTATGCACAATCTTTTTTTGTGTGTAACTCTCGGTACCTGAGATGGCAGTTTTTACAGAAAAAAGACAAAGTTTCTCGTTAGTGTTGCCTGGGAAAAAAGGATTGAAATTTAAGAATCGAAATGGCTTAATCTTAGAAACAAAAACGCTGCAATTGACGAAACTCCCGCAGGTAGACAGTCGAAAATTTCAGGTGTCTCAAACGAGTAGCAGAAGACGGTTTCAGGTACGGTAAAACGAGCGAGAGACTTAAAAGGACTGTTATCTACCGGTCGTTAGTAGAACAAATGAGGTGTTCGTTTGCCTTCTGACGGTCATGGTGTGACGTGTGACGGACCGCTTCTCCTAAAAAGCCCTAAATAGGAAAATAGGTTTTCGGGTTGGATCCAGCCGACACTTAGGGAAACCTGAGCAGTGACCATTTAAATTCCTTAAAGGCTTAATTAGAGTGAGTAAACCCGAAAGTTTGACCCCCCATGTTTTTGTTTAATGTAGTTTTCTGCAAATGACCTGTTGAAATTTAATTGGCGATTTGTGCCAATTTGTGGAGAGGGTCTACCCTCTCCGAAGTCAGCCCAATAACAAACGTGACGCAGAGGGATGTTGCTCGAGTCTGAACTTGACAATTTCCAAAGATGACACGATGACAGGTGCTTCATGAATACTCGGCATTGGCAAAAAATATACCTCACATTTTTGGGAAATGAGTGATGTACCCGCTGACTACCCACTGCTTACCAATAAGAAATTATGCAGTCTCTTTAAAATAAATTATGTCGCTTATTTTATAAAATCTGACGCGTGACTTATACAATATACAACTATACGTGATCACTATAAGTCAGGTTCATACATTTAATTACATAATTAATAAAAATTTGATTATTTTTTTTATATCGCATACATCGAATGATAACCGATTATCGGATTACAACTAAAATATATACACTGCGTACTGTTTATGAAAATCTGTACTGGGTTAGTAAATCATTTGTGATGTTATATTAATCTTCTGGCTCTTTACTTTTCTACAACACTCGGATAACACGTTACAATCAATATGTTCGGAGCGCATTGACGTTATTTGGTTTGTATTCCACGAAAAGTTGAATAGTTTATGTTGTATTAGTTCTTTGTATTCTTTATGTATAGACCGAAAATAAGTCTGGTACAGAAGGTGGAAAAATTGAAACGATTAAAATTTTCATCTCAGGTTTTGCCTTTTACACCCCTCAAGGTTTCTCAGGTATAAATGAAGATAAACCGCGATAATGTATGCCTTGTCATCCTAACGGGTAGGTAATTTATCTTAAACGTTAAGGGAGAGAGACAGAGACAGAGAAAGCGAAATTTCTGTTCGAATTAAAAGCAATGTAATGTAAACAGCCGGAAAGTCGAAACAGAAAAGACGTGGAAGAATATTCGTGGAGTTTCTCACGTAGTAAAAGGAACCGAAATTGCTGGCGGGTGGCTGTCAGATGTGGGTGCGAGATTTCACCTTCCACGGACCATACCACTCGAAGAACAGGTACGTCATAAATGCATATGAGTTAAGAGAAAGGTCCGTAAGGGATGAAGGCGAATTTTTATAACCCAAGGGGTCGTTAGGAGCTTAATTTCGAATCGGCGAGTTTCTTTGGTTTTTAATAGGAGCCGATCATTCCTGTTATATCAAATCAATACCTGAAAATGCGGAGGAACGGGACTTAATTGGAATTTTGGGGGAGTCTATTTTTACAAAACTGAAGGAGTAGTTTTTGGGAGAAGGTTTGACGGCTCTTGCGTAAATTCTACGTTGTGGATCTTGTGAATCAAGAAAAAACTTTATTGACGAGGAATATCTAAAATATAAAAAGCAGGTCGGAGGGAAGTCAATTGATGGGCAATTGATTTTCATAAAATGAAATGCCGGTGTGAAGATGACTCGGAGGACAATGTGAAGAAAAAGAATTGCAGGTGGAGGAATTTGGTGTTTCTCCCACAACAACAACAACAAAACAACGAGAACGACAAATAATCCCACACGAATAAAGGACCGAAGAGGTTGAGACGACCGAAAAAGACAATCTGGAAAGGCACCATCGGACGACTTCAGTTACCGAAAGAAGGTTGGATACTTTGAACAATGTGTTTATTCACCCTGAAATGAAAATTCGCCGCCCTTTTTCAAATTAATGAGGCTTTTTCGTCCCCATCAGCCCGAGGCCAGCTTCTAACTTGTACCTACCACCGGGGTACCTGTCCGCGGGTGACACTCAACAGGACACGTCAGTCTGGTGTTGCAACAAAACCCTCTGTTGATACCGGAGCAAAACAAATAGAAGAAGAAATGTGTGTGTCTGTGTGTATAAGTGCGGGGGTGCCCATGTAGGCCCATGTAGCCTCATGTACGAACCCATGCCCTGTGTGCCTCGTTCCGCTCCGATTACAAGCTCTGTAATTATGCGGAAGGTTTTTGATTGTTAATCAGGATTTCAAAGAGGGCGGTTTCTTTCGTGATTAAATTTTAAACGCAACGCTTAGCTCGTCGGCCTCGAACAAACAAAAATTCACGCGGGGTTGGTTTTCATCCCCCTCGTTCGTTTAATTATGAAAATGAGAGATTTATTGAATAGCAGCCGAAGGAATAAGAGGAAAGTCGTATTGACTTTCTCACAGAGGAACGGCCCGTTCGTTGTCTTTGAGGCAGGGCCAACGCTGCCATCAGGTTTGTTTTAGGAGGATGTCACAAGTTAATTAAAGGTGATTGAGGTTTTCGGTTTTGGTATTCCTTCAGCGACGAAAATCGCTCTGGGAAAGGATTGGAAAAGTGTTTATGATATCATCTTAACAGGTTTTGACGCACCCCTCGGCGAGGTTTCTATATTTTAAGTGTCGATTTGAACATAGGTGTGATGTGATGTTTTGAGAAGCATCAGTGGGGCTGCAACCCTCGTAAAGGCATCACAGAACGAGAATATTTCAGGTATTGTTTCTGCAAGTCAGTGCTCAGTCATTTATGGGTCGCAATCCTTTCACTTTTAGGGCTAAGAGATCGCGTCGGATTGTTTTAGAAGGCACGGTCAACATTTGTGAACTGTTAGAAGTGACCGTGCGAACCGAACTAATTCCAGGACTGTTACCGTGCCTAACTAATGATGCCATATATTGCTAATTCCACTGTAACGATGCATCGTGTCGTCCTCAACCCTCGGTCCAATAGAAGAAACCCCGTAAATTGTGTTTGCATTCCGTCTGGTTACCCTCCCACTTGTATTTAACAAGTTTTACCAAGTTCATTATCCCAATGATCGTCATATTGAATTTCTTGCTGTTGGCAGACCCTCGCTTCCCTGGCGCCGATCATCTTCGTTTGGATAACTTGTTAGAGACCCCCGTAGACACCGTTCGGGTAGTTGTCTCTTCTAGGAATTGCTTGTCCACTTTTCAAATCAACAATCAATCTTTCGATGGATTCGTTCAGACTAATTGATACTTTCACTTTTCATCGCTTTGTCATTCCTGAGTAACTCAAAGTCAACATATGTACCGTCGTCCATGGTTGTTTGGTTCGAATCTTTCACTTACCACCTTAGGTTCGTCTCGTGCGCGTAACATGAAATTATCGGCCGATAAAATTCAAAAGTAAATATCAGTTTGAACCAATTCTTAAGACGACCATTAAGAGTTATATTTATCTTTGTAGTTTCATTACTAAACATATTTTTTTTTGCGGCCGACGAGAGCCCATTCAGGTATTACCATTATTCCCATTATCGTCTCCGGTCACATTATGCACCCGAAGGTTTACACTTTACGTCCACGGTTTAATAACATATTTAAGGAAAATAATTCTTTCGGTATACGTGATCTCTTACTTTATCGTTCTCATTTGCCGCTCAACTTGAAAGAAAAGACTCGGTCCCCGGATGGAGGGTACCTCAGGTGATTTCAGGTATCGGTGTATCGACACGACCTGATCGAACAAAGGTCACAAGTAGCACTTGAGCAATGTCTAACGTCTAATCCGCGCTGTAGCGTAGGATTATTTATAATAATGTAATGTACATCATGTAGAACGAAGTATTAATTTCATAAACATTTATTATTTATTAATTAACTAAAAAAAGTCCGTTAGCAAGATTTTGTAGGAAGTGTAGGAACTTGTCAATAAGTTTACACTAATTTTTTATTTTACTTTACTTTCAGGTTGGGTGCCCTGCGCCTTGGTTCACAAGAGGACACATTCACCTTACTTCAGGAAAGGTGCAATAAGGTGGGTAAAGATAATTAATGTTTACTCGAGTGGCAGGGTGGTGCAGTGGCCGTCGGGGAAAACGTAACCCACAGGTGTCAATACAGTAATCAAAGGTTTGTCGGCCGGTTGGGGGAAGCAGTAGAGAAGCTGCACAATGTAGACGAGTCCGAGTTACCGCGTAGGTGATAGATTAAATTGTCGACGCTTGATGGAAGACCAAAAAACGGCAACGAGGTGAAAGAAAAAACACCCAGCCATTTGTTGTGAAACAGAACCCGTGAAGAGGTCCGCTTTTTTGTTTCACGTCACATAACCAAGGTAACGGGCACGGAGGTCAATTAATGAATGACCCGGCACTCATTAAAACTCGCGCTGAGGTTATTTGTCTTGGTTAGAGGAAGGATGGGTTGCTCGGAGGAAACCTTCCTCCCGGGATACCCAATAAATTAATGACACAAGTTAACGATTGAACGCGGACTGGAACCCGAGGAACCCGTGGATGACCCGAAAATCAAAATCGTATATTGCTATTCTGTTTAGGTTGGGGTGCTTCTGGCGCAGGAATGTGGCCTCTCGCCGTGTTTAAATGGAACCGATCCCGGTATAAGAACCTCACACGTCACTTGTTTATTCAGAAGGTTCTTAGGTGGACCCTAAGAAGGCGGACGTTCCGGGAAGCGAGCAAACGCAGGCAGCGTTTTCTGGCGGAGAGGCAGTTAGGGTAGGTCGCGTCTTATTTCTAAAAATAAACGACGGAACTTCTTGGAATCCTGCTTTGAATGGATTAAGGTTGAGAAAGAGGCGTCGTGTTCGTCGTGGTGGATGGTGGTGGCGGCGTTGGGCACCAGAAGAAAGAAAAAGGCACCAACAGGTTGGAATCAGCTGATGGAAGGACCACTCCCATCGTGGTCCTCATCAAAAATTTAGTGTACACAAATTAGATTTTCGTTCGCGCCTTTGCATAAAAAGTCATGTCGCTTTCTTTCTGGTTTCTCCGGCGCTTGGGTGGCTTCCACATTGAATGTCGGTGTGTTAACCTTTGCCCGAGCTTACTGTCAGCTTCTCTAAGAGTGGAATTTAAATGAGAGAGAGAGAGAGAACGGAGAGAACCTTATCCGTAGAAGGAGTAAGGGTAGTTACTCATCGAGTGATTTTTATCGCCCAGTTTTATTCCCGGTCTGAACGTGCCCAACTCAACTGAGATGTGGTGTGATGAATACCAAGGAGGGTGGCATGTGGAAAAGAAATGCCAATGGGGAAGATTTGGAAGAAGATGAATTTGGAAGGCAGAATAACAAAAGAAATTGTAGCAGTCTCACATTTAATAGTCCAGAAACCGAAGATGCAAACTAAAGTTCCGAAAATTTTGGGGGACGTAACAGGTAGTTGTAACTACAACGAAGTGACTTCTATACTAGTGAAGCGATTACAACTTAATCCAATTAAGGCAAACAAACAGGTACCGCAGTTGACCCGACCAGGTGGGCCCAAGTCAAATCGGTTAATTGACTAATCAAGCATGAGAATATGGTTTACCCCACAATTCGATTGGTTTTACCTTTCTCGCACGAACTATTTCCCACTAAAGACCGAAGTCTAACCCTCTCGGCGAGCGCCATTATTGGCAATGATGTTAGCGTTGGCGAAAACCTTCACCAGGTACCAGGACGAAATTCTCTGATGATAACCCCGGCTAATACCCTTCATTAATATCAGTTGTGAAGGATTGGTGAAATAACTTTCACACGGTCTACCCCGCGGTTTCGAGGGCGAATCATTTGTAATTTTGTAAATTAGGATTTACAATTTGTAAATTAAGGTCGATTCCAAGGGATGATGCAGGATGATGGACGGCTCTGTGCAGACAGGTGCAGGTCAACGTAACGTGACTCTGGTCCGGAGTGGAAGCGCACGGAATGAAAGAGAAATTTCTGCTACCCTTGAGGAGCGTTCCTCCGACGAAGGGGATGCAAAGGGGTGCAATAATTTCATGTTGATTTTACAAATTCCGTAGCGTTTCGTCGGCTTTTGCCGTTTGCCGTGAAAAATTAATATTTGTTTTGAGTTATGCGTTTCGTGACTTGGTACGGGTGTCAGACGAGACAAAACGTTTTCGGTAATTGAGCCGACAGACTCACCGATGGGGTGGTTTAAGGTGGCAGGAATTCTTTTGAGCCGGAAACTAACTGAAATATCCAATTTATTAAAGCTATTAAGGTAGTTCGGGTCGAGGACAAACCTACGGGACAGTCACATCCGATCGTCACTGCGAGATAGTCCAATCTCGGGAAACGGTTCCTGCTATCAGTGGTATTAATGTTAAGCATACTCAAATTAATAACATAATAATATTGGACCTGTGTGTACATCGTAAAATATCATGCAATTTACGACGCAATATAAAAGACGAAGAGAAATAAGAATAAATAATAACCGAATGGTCGACAGAACTCACACGCTAGTTGTAACACAAACTAACCGGTCGACAAAATTCAGGTATCAGGCTCTTGTGACTCGGTGCGAGTTGCTCATTCAGGATTCTTTCCATTTCATTTATAATAAGGAGTTGCTAATCTTGATAAAGTGGGTACTTGTTTTTGAGCGAGTTCAACACCTGGGAAAGAGACAATTAATCGAGGTACCAGGTATCTGTTAGGTAGTCTAGGGAAAATAAGGAAAAACCCGGTCGAGGTGAAAACTACAATTCAAGGTACGGGACGGGAGTCTGTCTTTCGGAGCAATAGAAACAAAATAGGATTTTTCGGCAGAGCTGGAGCAGAAGCGGAAACAATGTTGTAACCGCACTCCGCCATTGACACGGTTAAAAGTAGTAATTAAGAAATGGAGAAAACCCGAGGGTGGACAGGCCGGAAGGTACGTCAGGTTGGTGATTTGACAAAAGCAAAGGTCTCTCACAGAAAACGTGTCGCCTGTTTAATAGAAACGATTCATCCAGGCGAGCCAGGGGAAAACACCGAAAAACGTTCCGACTATTTATACGTACTCATTAAAATGTAGGAATTAAGAAAAATTATATTTATTAAACATATTAAAGGTAGGGAAAAGGTACGGATTAGACAGGTAGAGGAAGGACCTTTGTTTCAGAAACACTAAAATTCCATAACAACCTAATTTTTTAATGGAAGCACATACGATCGGACACAATTTTAGGTATTCTTTAGGTACCTCTCACTCCGTAGATTACCCCCGATGTTTCTATTCCTTCCACTCTTATTAATCATTATTAATTATGTTTCTTTCCTTTTTATAGTTTTATAGTTTTGAGGTATCACTGATTTGTTCACCTAAATTAGAAATGGTTCATAAAATTCTCGAGGGTACATTGTTCCACTCCGGGCTGTCCGAACTACCGCAGTTGTCGATTTCATGTGTGTCCTCGTTCCCGTACGCTCGGTTGTGGTACCTTACCGGTGGGGTTTCTTCAATTTCGGTAGGTATGAGGTGGTTCATCTGCAAGTTTTAGGCTGGGTGAGTGTGAAAGACTGAGTGTTCCGCAATCGTTTTCCAAGGTACGCACACGACCTTGTCCCGGAACTCGATAATTCGTCTGAATGAGACCGGAGTCAATGGGAGCAGTCGAGACTTCTCGCTCTCTCCAATTACTTCGATTTTCATCGGAGTCGGATACGTCAGGAGGAGGAAACAGTTACCCCGCAGGTACCTATGTAACAGGTACCGATATTACATGACCGTGATGCGGTAATTGTCAAAATTGCTCGCAATTGTTCCGTCAAATAACAATCCTCGGAACCCCCCACAAACAATCAATCGCAATTGGGGCGTGTTTCGGGGCGGATTTGATGCGCAGCCCTTTCTTCGGGGATGAACCGAACCTGAAAACCTCGGTCGATAGTCTGATAGTTCGATAAGATCGTCCGCCGCTATCAAATCGGTCCCGTTCCTCAGAAAAAAAGGTTTGATTAGGTAAGGGGCGCAGCACCGGGTTCGCGGCGCCACTCACACACCCCCTCAGAAAACTAATAATTCGGTCAACCCCGCGTACCTGAAAGGCATTCGTCTATTATTCTATTCAAAAATTTGTGTTTATTTATTAGTACTTTTATTTCACACCGAACTCATTCCATTTCAATTCTTGGTGATGTGCCCGTAATTTGTGGGTACCCATTTCCACCACCCGCCGCCCCCAATTTTTTTATTTCTTTATTTCACACGGGGGAAGTAGTCGGTGCTCGTGGTTCCCTGAAAATGATACCCTCACTCAAGGTTCAGAAGGCGTTGTGTACTCGAGTGATGTATGTAATTGTCCTGGGAGTAGTTGAAATGAAAACCACAGCCAAGCGTTTGGCATTCAACCCCCGAATGTTGTGTATAATTTCTTTTTATAGTTTTCTGTCGGAAAGTACTACAAGGGTCGAGGGTTGCACCACCACCACCAAACCGAAGATGGACTGTTTAGGAATTGAATATTTGAATGTGTTGAAGCAGTAATAGTTGTCTAACGTGCACTGTTCAGACTGACTTGAAATTGTTAACTTAGTTTTGTAGGAAGTTCATCGAGTGATAAAGACTCGTGTTGACTTTGTTTGACATTTTGAAAATGATCACCCCTAGGGTTGGTACGGTTTGTAGGGTTGTTCGTACAGTTCTCAGCAGAGGAATCGATTAATTTCCCAAGGGCTGAATTTGTACAAAGATTTGGTTCGATAATTAAGGCCTCCTATTAAATTGTGGAAATGAAAAAATGTTCTCCACGAAGTGGTAAATTGTAAAATGAACCCAAAAGGATCGGATAAAATCTGAAAATGTGAAAAAACTCAATCAGATAAGTTGACTTTGTGGTGCCATTCTATTTGGTTTCTTTCTTTCACGCGTATCTCTTGCCCGTTTGCTACTCTGAACGTCTTCTGCTCTGGCCCAGAAGGCAGAAGATGACTTAATTCGTTGACACTTGGCAGGTAAGGGGGAAATAATCGGGAGTGTAAATTTATTGACATCTTGATGTCACTCGAAGAATACACTCTACTATTCTTGGTCGATTGTCTGATTCTTCCACGTTGGAAATTTTTAATTTGGATTTTCGGGGAACACCCACAATGACACCTGTTCACTGCCATTGACTATTAAATTTAAACTGTTTTTGTTTTTTAATTGTGTATGGATGTGAGACTTGACATGGTAATTAAGTTGGGTTTAATGGGAAAACCAATGATCATGGGGACCGACAATCAGTTGGAACTTGTTTGTATTCAGTTACATAAATGAAAGTAATGGAAAAGTTCTAGCAGTGCAGTTTGCTGTGTGGTGTGGTGCTGCATTGCTTTTATGTTCATCTTCGGTGGTGTGAGGTATGTGTTCTTTTGAACGGTGGTGAAAATGGAGAAGTGTTGTTATGGTGATACTATTGGTTTAAGCCATTATGTATTTAATTTTTAGTTGAGGCCTCTTTATAAGGTAATTAGTATTAAGTGTAGTTACCTATTATTTATTTTTTGTTTTATTTTAATGATGCCATTAGTTCGTAGGGTTACAAGTAAAGTTATGTACATCAAAAACTGCACTTCTACTATTACTACCTGGTGGTTATGTCATTTCATTAATTTTTCCCGGTTGCGAGAGACGTTTCGGCAACAGCAAATTGGTCACCTGTGTTGCAACCCCCAAAAATGTTAGTTTTTAAGCGTCTGATAAGAGGCACCTTGTTCGGTCTTAAAAACCTGATAGAACCTTAAACAGACGATGACCGATTTGTCCCGTTTTTTTTTCTCAACAATCTGACAAAAGGTTGAGTGCTGCAATGGGAACATAAAAGAATGTTAGACTTTCGACTGCAGGTACACGATAGGAGGAAGAGACAACGAGATCTCGTTAGTAAATTCCGTTTTCGTTCTCATGGGTACCTCGTAGGTATCAAAGATGAGAAATTAATTAATTGAATTTATGTTGTTTGAATATATATGTGTTAAAAAAATACAAAGCTAACTGACAGGATGGGCTAAGTAGTTTCCCATTCGCTTGTAATTCCACTGTTGTGGGTACCAGGTGAAAATGACTGGCAAGTTTTTGGTACCTCTGAGGGAGTAGGAAAGGACTGGCACACAATTGAAGTGAAGGCACACAATTCACTCTGTGAATTCTTAAAAATAGGGCAGAGGTTCCCCGAAACCTCAGAGGGTGGGAAGTGGAGGCTTTGTTTCAAATCATCATCATCATCATCATCATTTTCGTCGTCTTCACTCTCCTGGTATCCTGCCTTCCATCTTTCATCCATTTTAGAACCTTCCACTCTGGTTGTTATCATTTACAACCTTTAAACAAAAATATTTTTCTCATTTTACCAGACAGGTTGAAAGTGGCTCTAGCGGTGGTGGTGGTGGTGGCTTGTGATAGCTTGGTAGGTTGTAATAATGAAATTTTTTGGGGGTTGAAAAAGTGATTTGTCGGCCGGTCAGAAGGGTTGTATCTGCTATTCCTCCCCCAGGGAATTCTTGGAAATTTCTAGTTAAAAATCTGATAAATAAAGTGAAAAAGGTTCGATCCCTGGGTTCGCACTAGTGTTTTTTTTCTCGTTATTCCGTTTCCATCTCGTCGTCCTCCGTCTTCTTCTCTCTATGTAACAAAAACAATAATCGAATTGTACAAACATTTACTTAAACCGTCTCCAATTACAAATGCCGGTAGCTTGGGTGTTTTGTACATATTTTTGTCTTGGTATGTGAGAACTAGAAAATGAAATCGTCTCAAGGAAGTGGAAGGCTCTTTTGGGTGTAACCTTTCTCATGAAATGTCTTAGGGCTGGTGTACAACCCGGTCAAGTGGTGTTTGAAGGTTGAAACAATGATATTTTCCGAAGTTAAGTAGAAGAGCAGACAAAAGAATCCAAGATGAAATAATCCGTGAAGCTCCTGCGAACTGACAGAATGCTCCAGAAAACTAGTAGGCGAATGAAATTGTAAAAAAATTGAGGTATTACAATATTCGACGTATTTCATGGTTCCGCAATAGTGTTAATCGGCTTCTTCTTCGGAACACCCGATATCATCCCCGGTAATTAGAGAAATCTCCATTGATAGATTTACAACCCCGACCATTTCCTCAGGGCTTATTTCTAAAATGTGTTTCAACCAATTAAAAATTGCTCTCTCGTTTTTTCACATGAATTCCAATTGAAGCGGTGTAATTTAAACTTTTCAGATAAGTCGGGTGCAATAGTTTATGTGCCCTGCTTTGTTTTTAATAAAACTTTAGGAGATTCATATGTGTGAATTTAGGCGGGAAGCAGGGAGCGATTAATCGAATCGAGTTCGAGAAGTCGAGGTGAAGCGAACTTGCGTTCTCCTCTGTGGTTGATTCCTAAATTAATATTTAATATTTGTGATTGTTATTTGCTGATAGCGGAACTGATGGTTGTCTTATAATTATTTTACAGTTTATCAATTTCCGTTTGATATTCAATTATTTGAGAGGTTGCGAAGGAAATAATCGGTTTCACTTCAACACAGCAGCACCTGTAACCTAACCTCGTTGAAAATGGAGGACGAAGTTGAAAGCTTCGAAGTAACGGATTACGACTTGGAAAATGAATTCAACTTTAAGAGGGGGAAAAAGATGACGAAAAACGAAAGGATTTATGGAATCTGGGCAGAAAATGAAAGCAGCGGAGATGAGGGTGGCAGCTCGAGACGCCCGGCATTTCGCGGAGGTAAAAAAGTTAAAAATTACACAGCACCTATTGGCTTTGTCGCCGGGGGAATACAACAGAGTGGAAAAAAGACAGAGGCCGAGAAGAAGAAGGGAGAATCTGATGAATCGGATGATGATGACGCCAAAGATGGTTTGAGAGGGAAATCATCGAGGCGTATAAAAAATTCATCATCAGAAGAAAGTGAAGAAGAAAATGTGAGAAGTTTCAGACAGAATTATGACAATCCAGTCATCCATGGTGAGTGTTTCCTTTTTTTATAATATTGCACATTCTTTCAGTATTTTCTCATGTATTCGAGAAACACCTTATTTTCTTATTTTATTTTTATTCTTATTATTTTTAATATATTGTTATTTTCAGATGAAATTGCTGGAATGAGGAAAAAGAAAAATTTTGTTAACAAAACACTCATGCAAAAGGGTGTTGGTAATTGGGAGAAACACACAAAAGGAATTGGAGCAAAACTTTTGCTTCAGATGGGTTACGAGCCAGGAAAAGGTCTAGGAAAAGAATTGCAAGGTATTAGTGCCCCAATTGAAGCAAAACTAAGGAAAGGCAGAGGTGCTATAGGTGCTTATGGCCCCGAAGTAAGTTGAACTTTGTTTTTATGCTTCACCCATTGTCACAGAATTCTGTTTATTGATGTATTTGTCTGATTCAGGTTGCTCAAAAGATAGCTGAATTGCATCCAGATGATGCAGATAAAAAGGAAGTGACACAAAAACTCTCCAGGTGGAGGAAAGATGATGAGACAGCTAATAAGAGAGTGAAATATGTATTTAAAAGCATAGATGAAGTAATAGAACAGGGGAACGACAAGTTGTCCTTAAGTGATGGAGGGTAGGTCAACCTTTTATATTATTTTAATTCCTTGGTCATTTATATACAGAGCAAAATTTTATTTTAATTTATTAAATTTATTACAGTACAATGTCAAAAGTAAAGGTAATAGACATGACTGGACCACAGCAAAGAGTTCTGTCTGGCTACCATGCGATTTCCAGGCAACAAAGGCCATCTGATGAGTGGGAGACAAGGAAAGAAATGAAATTTTCAAATTTTGCACTTCCTGAGTTACTCCATAATCTTAACCTTCTTGTTGACATGTGTGAACAGGTGATTACAGTCATTTCAATGTTGAATGTTAATTGAATTTCCAATAATTCTCGCTTTCATGGAATATTTTAATTTTGCAGGACATAATTGAGAATGATAGAAAGAACAAATATGTTTCTGACAAAATTGTAGCACTTGAACATGAAACAAAACAATTGGACAAAATCTGCAATGGTGAGGAGATAGAAATAATCAAATTGGAAAAGCTAATTGAAATGATGGAAGATTTGACTCATTCTAGTGAAAATAAAACTCTTTCATTGGATAGAGCAGCACTGATCTTTCGACAACTACAGGTAAATAATCAATAAACAATAAATCTAATTTCATAACACAAATTCAATAACTTAAGAATAACAATAACTTGATTCGTACACTCGTTAAATACTACACTCGATTTCTGTAATGTTAAACAAATAGTAATTCTACAGTTCGTCAAGCACACTTGTCACACTTGATTGTTTATGTTTAGTGGACAACACATGTTCGTGATTTGTAGTTTTAGGAAGTATGCGGTAATTCAATGTTACAAAGTTAGATTTCATCATTCAGGTCTTAATGTTAAACTTGGTTAAATTTTCGCATTACTAGTGTGCAGGTGAACTTACTGAAACTTCAATATATGATAGTATGTGGTTAATTGTTTTATCCTTAGTTGCATTGAAGTTGCATTGAACAAGAATTTCTTGCACAAGAACTTGCATTTCTCAGAAGCATTTATATTTGATAAACATTTAGCTGTTTTGCTTTGTCATTGATTCAATTGAGTCAATAAGAACATGTATTTTATATAAACATTTGTATATGCCTAATTGAACTTAAATTGTCGCTTTGTTTCCAGGAGGACTTCTACGAGGAGTACAAAATGTACGAAATGACTGAGTTTGCCATCATAATAGTAACGCCTTTACTGAAAGATTATCTCAGCAGTTGGCAGCCATTAGAAAATCCTGGGAAACCCTTGAACGTGATTAAGGAATGGAAAGATATTTTGGGGTACGAGAGGAGCAGTGTCATGTCTACGCTGACGAATCAGGATCCCTTCGGAAAACTCATTTGGCACGCGTGGATTCCATCGATTCGATTTGCAATTACGTGAGTTTCTGAAATGTAACGCGGAAGGATTAAAATTCAACGGTGAAGAAAGTCAAATGTAAAATGAATTGAACTTTATTGATTGAACCATTGACGGTTTTACAGTAACTGGGACTGTCGGAAACCTGAACCCGTCGTTAGTTTGATCGACGTTTGGATGGGAGTGTTGCCCCGTTGGATCATTGACAGCATTCTCGAACAGATCATTTTGTCCAGGATAACGGTGCAGGTGCACGAATGGGATCCAATGACCGACACCATTCCCATCCACGCTTGGATTCATCCCTGGCTGCCATTTTTGAGTGAGTTACGAAAATTTGTTTATTCGTCCGATCTGGAAGAAGTAGAATTAGTTTGATATTATTATTGTTGTTGTTGTTTTTCAGATGCACGTTTAGACTCTGTGATATATCCAATGATTAGGCACAAATTGAGCTTGGCTTTGGCTGCCTGGCATCCCAGCGACAGATCGGCAAAATTCATGCTTTTGCCCTGGAACAATGTCTTCACCAAAGGAGACATGGATTCGTTTTTGGTTAGAAACATTTTACCAAAATTGGGACAGATTTTGGATGAGTTTATAATTAATCCTCAGCATCAGGTTTTGGGTAAGTTCAGTTTGATTGGTAGATTTATAAATGATTTTAGTGTGTTTGGTCTATATGGCGAACCTCAAAAGAAACAGCATTGGCGTTTTATCGAGGGTCAATTTATAATTAAGGGTTGAAAAAGTAATAACACTACATTAATTAATTCATTCATAAGTAACAATAATTTAAAAATAATAAAATAAGTCTGAAAGATTTAGTCCCAAAACCAGTGCCTTATTGGACTGCAAGTTTTAGTTGAAGAATAATTAAATAATATAATATTTAATATATAATTAACCAATACATGCAATACATAAAAAATGATGTAATAATTAAATACAAGTGCTTTAGATGCCTCGGATAATTAGGCAAAATATCCGTATGGTACGAAATCAGCTTTATACTCAGTACAATAAGTACATGTATACGTATATATTAACTGTTACACTTAAAAACGTTACAACTTTTTGAGATCGTGCCAAATACTTCGTGGACTAAATATATTTAACAATTTTTCATTTTAATGTTTTCAGATCAACACTGGAAATGGGTCATGGAGTGGGAAGAACTAATGCCGGTCCATTCGATGGCGACCATAATGGAGAAACACTTCTTTCCTAAATGGATTCAGGTACTCTCAATGTGGTTAAATCACACGCCGAATTACGACCAAGTCACCAGTTGGTACATCGGCTGGAAGAGCCAGTTCCCGGAGAGCTTGTTGAAACAGCCGAATATAAAAGGTATTTGCATTTTGTGCCTGCGTTAAATCGGTCTTTAAATATTCACTTCTATCCGACGTGTGAAATTTTGTTCTTGCAGAGCAATTCAAACTCGCTCAGGATCTGATGAACAGGTCGGTCGAAAACGGACAAATCCCTGGAGGAATGGAGTCACTCTCGTACCTGAAAAATGTCGAAAGGGATACCTCGTTGAGCTCTAGTCATTCCGCCTCGTCCAGGCTACAGGTGAGTGCTTTACTTTTAGTTGTATTGTTGAATTGACGAGTCGATCAACGTCAATCGTTTCCCAGGTATTATCGGTTTGATTGATGATTTGCTATCCGTTTGTTTCCAGTCGTTACTTGACGCCGTTCGAACAGGCAGCCAGGGCTCCGTCTCTCTCAAGTCTCTCCTCGCCGACAGGTGCAAAGAGAAAAGCATCGTTTTCGTTCCCATTCCGAACAAGAGCCACGAAGGCCTGCCGGTCTACAGGTGTGGAAACATCCAAGTTTACTTTGACAGAAACGTTGTTTTCGTGTCGCAAAACAGAGGAGTCACATGGGCACCACAATCTCTAGCCTTGACATTAGACATGGCTGAGAAGCGAAATTAGACGTTTAAGTAGAAGATCGGAGTCATGGCAAAGTTCCAAACCAAAGAATCAACCGTGAGCCTCACAAGAGTGCTTGCCATTAGACAACGTCAAGAATTGAAAGTAAAAACTGTCGATGGCCTGGAAGTCGATCATCGCCGATTGATTTTTATGATATCGATCCAGAGGAGCGAAGACAAAGAAGTGAAGGTCGCCGGGGTTATTCAACGGACGGAGGAGCTTTTGTCAGAGGACAGTCCGGACAGGACGAGGAGATTCAAGGTAGGAAACATTTCATTAAAAAACAGCGAGTGAAATGAGAAAAATGGAGACGGAAATGAGCGGTCTAAAACGCATAGGAAAATAATTGATGACTGCCGGGAGTCACCCGGGTCTCCCCAGTCGCTCATTATTAGACTGAAAGTCTCGTCGGTGATCAGGCCAGAGAAAGAGGTTTTCCACATTGACAAATTACTTTTTCATTTTCTTAGGGCCCTTATTCTTCTGCCACGTCTCATTCCGTTTTTCCCATTTCCCTCGCGTCTTTCTTTAATTACCAATCGGTGTTGGTGTTGGTGTTGCTTCTTCTTCTACTTTGTCACTTTTTTATTTTAAACCAGCCCGTAGATGAGAATTCGATTTTGCTTGCTCGGTGACGTCCTGAATTCAATTAAAAAGTTTTTCCGTTCGGTCGTACGGTTACGTCCACGTGGTAATTAGTAATAATTTGCATGGACCCGCACTGCATCGTGGGCGTTTTAATAAGACCGGGAATTCTGCTTGCGAGTTCCCGAGGGGTTGGAATTTTCCCGTTCTCAAGATGGATGAGCAGGGAAACGTTTGAATTTCTTCTCCGTTTTTCTCTCCGACATTTAAAACGTCCACCGAAATGAATTCGATTTTCAATTTTTTTTTTTCTGGTCCGTCTGGTTTCGTCGCTCGGAGGTGTGTCCCTTAACAAGAGAAAGAGGTCCCTCGAGTTGTCAAGAAGTTGCCAAGTTGAAAGTTGACCAGTCAAAACAAAGAATCGGAAGGTGTAATTTTGTCAACTTGAGGTAAACCGGTAGCCACGGTCGATTTGTTGCAGCTTTGAAGTCCCAGAAGAATCATTAATTTAAACCGGAAACCCCGGGATGGATGGGAAATTGTTCTTTTTTCCTTTCTTTCCCTGGCCGATGTCTTTCTTTTATTGATCTTTCCTTTTTCGCGGTCCTGGTGACTCTTCTTTTCTTTTTTTACTTGAGGGTCGGATGAAATTCACTGGCTGACTGACTGACTGACTGAGTACCGGTACAGTAAGTGCAGAGTGACGCTCGCTGTTGTTGATTTACGCGTGGTGGTGCTAGTTGGTTCGTGACGCTGTTTCTCGTCTCGTCAGCTGCAGGAGAATCTAAAATTTATTTTCATTGATGCTATAATTTAACGTAGCAGGTGGTGGAAAGTCGTACGCGTAACCATAATTCAGGATTTTCAGGAGAGGAGAAGAACCTTGACGGGTTCAAAGTAAACATTTCTCATCGCGGTCCTCCCGATTTTTTTTGTTGGGGGCTGACGGGACGTGGATAGTCACGAATTTAACCAACGATAACTTGTAGAGAAATTACGATTACGGCGGTGTTCGGTTCCTGGGAAACTTCTGGTCGTGGTGTCTCGTGGGGGTTGAAGAATTGCAACCAGATTTATACGATGGGAAATAACCGTGGAGCGGGGGTGTGTGTGTGTGTGTGTGTATGTAGCGTTTCGCGGAGGCATCGTCCGACCCCTGCCACGTCTCCTCCTCATAAGCCCAATCTCTTGCATCCCTTCCTCTTTCGATTTTTACCACAACCAATATCTGTCTCGTTTGTTGGGGTGTTACAATCATTACATCTTTTAAACAAACATCACTTGCTAAAGGTTGTATCTCCCTGTGACGGTTTAGGCGCGATTTCTTTCTCTCTCAACCTGACGGAAGCGAACTGGGCTAAAACTAGACGGTTTAAGTAGTTGAGGGAAGTCAGGCTTTTATCTCCAGACGGTGGCTGTAAGAGAATGTTAAGAAAGGTGTACGGTGACACTTTTCAATTTACTTCTTTACCTCCTTTAAACTGGCTCTCTACGAAAGTCCTCTCGGCAAACCGACAGACTAAATTAACGAGAGAAACAACTGTGATCGGATCGGGTCTTAACTTCTCTCCAGCGTCAGAAAAAAGGGGGATCTAGCGACTGGGGTTTCCTCTAAGAAATTGACAAAAAAAGGCAACAAGAATGGGGTTTGTTTAATTTGTAGCGAGAACAATTCTGTTGGACAAGTAAAAAATAATTAGACGTCAACCGAAAAGGAATTCATCAGATACCACGTGTGGAGTCCTTAGGTGGAATGCGACAGGGAAGTTCCCGGCCGGTGGAAGGAAAACGTCAAACCTCGTTCCTTTACCGGACTCGACCTCATTCTCTCCTACTTTAAACGGTGTCTTGTATTATTTCGTTTTGGAACATACATAAATGTTATGTGTCCGGCTGGGAGTTTATTAACCAATAACTGAGTGGAGGAGAGAGAGAGAGAGAGAGAGAGAGAGAGAGAGCGCCTAAAGGTGGTAAAATCGGATTTGTCACGTTTCGTACGGAATCGTCGGCTTATTCACACAAGTTAACAGTTATGAATCTTATTAAGAATGCCACACTCCTATAAATTAAATCAAAACTTCATCCCTCGCGCCCGTCGCTTCTGGAGCGTGTGTCTCTATGCCGGGGTGTGTGTGTGTGTGTGTCTGTGTGTGTCTATGCTTATTTTCATCCCCCTCCTTCGTGTTGCCGATTCCCCGGTTTCAATATCAAAACTACCCTAACTTTTTTTATTAAAAGTCATTTTAAAGAATTCCAAAAGGACGTAGGTCGCTTCCCCGTTGCAGTGTCTTTGTTTCATTTTTTCTATTTTACTACTCGTGGTGGCTGTAGATGAAAGTTATGAAAAGAACGTGGGTTGCGTTGAGTAAATACGTGAGATTTTCAATCGATCTGATTAGTGGAGGAAAAAAAATAGTTTTGGTGTAAGTAGCGCAGTGATGGCAGCCGTTCGGATGGTCGTCTAACTAAACTTTCTCTTGTTCTTAGAGTAAATCGACGGTGGAAATCAATCGATCAATTAATCTCAGGTCAGGGAGTCAGGTGTGTGACACTGTTAGGACGAAGGGGTAGCAATGGGGGTAGCAGGGTAACAGTAACCCTGAGAAGCGACTTTTCACCGTCTTGAAAATCGGGAGGAAGGGTGACGCAGGACCGAAATAAGCAAATTAAGTTGAATGATTTAACATTGGATTGCTCTATTGTTAGTTGCAGGGGCCACCCTCTGTGTTTTTTTTGTTCAATTCAATTTTCCCATTCGTTTTGAGTAATTCAATTAGAAATAAACATAAAGACCGGTCCACCCCAACCCATGCGTTTTTCCCATATTGTAAAATCGATATTTTATCGATTTCGATATCCCGTTTTTTTTAGCAAGTAAAGTTGTAGTCCTTTCGGAGTGTCACACCGCAAGAGGTTTCATCATTTCGGGGTTTTTTCTACTTGTTTTGTTTTATAAATCGACCTGAATGTTGGAAGCAGAACTAGAAGAAAAGTAAAGAGGAGTAGAACTGGAAGAAAACCGGCATTTTGTTCATACCAACAGGGGTTTGTGACGGAATAGTTTTTGTCTCTTGCAACGGGGAATCTCTCGTCACACTGTGTGTGTCAGCGGTAAACCTGTGAATTCGCGAGTCAAACGACAAGAGTCAATGATTCATGTCAAATCAATCGATCAATTCACGGGGTGAACGTCAGTTTCAAAGCGAGTGAGCTCGTTTGGCGGGAAAAAAAACAAAATTCAAAAAGATGCGCGTCAGAACGTCAGAGGGGAATGAAAAAGGGCGCAAGTCAAAGCAAGTCTTTTCAAAGTTTTCCTGTCAGTTGCCCTCGAAGGCCCTTCAAGTCGAATTCTCGTCCGTCGCAATTGCGAAAAAGTTCGGAAGAGAACGGGGCGTTCGGTGTGCGGTCGCCGGTAGTTTAGGTAAGTGTCACTCACTCAATCACACCAATTCCGGGAAAGGTCCGGGGTAACCCGTCCGGTACTCGGCCTGGTAGAGTTCGACTCTGGTCACAATCTCTAGACTCCCATTTTCCCTTTTCTCGTCTCCTCTCTCAAATGTTTTTCTTGTTTATTTTTGTTACACCCAGTTGTATTATCTAGTGCTAACATCCTCAAATTGACTGTTAGTTTTGTCATTTGGGTCCTATCAATTACTTCCGTTCCATTTCATCCGAAAATTGTTCTCAACTCGAAACTGATCGGTTCATCTTGCTCCTATTGTTTAAGACGTGGCCTAGACTCATCTTTTGTTTTAGTTTCATCCACTCGTTCAACAATAGTTCTAATTGCGTGAAAAATTTGTAAATATCGTCGTCGGGACTTACCGGTTAGCCAATTTTCTTTTTCCGACAGAAGTGTTTCCTCCAAGAAGTGTTTCGAGTGTGTTGTGCTCATCGTCGCAAAGTTCGCTTCTTTCCAGGTATTTAGAAACTCATGTCTTTCTCTGTAGGAAAACGGAGGTTTCTCTTCGTGTCGATTCAGTTTCTAGAAACAAAAAAGTAGCTTAATTAGTATCAAGTGATCATTATCTTTTAGTTTTCCGTCTAATGTTCTAGCTGGGTTCTCTGTTGACAATATGACGTTTGATGTGCAACCAACTGACAGGATTCCCCGCGTAGAACGAACTGTAGAAAAAACTGAACTTGGTGGGCTTTTGTTCATTGTTGGCGATCTAACGGAAAGATCATTAGCCGCCTTCTTTCCCGTACATCTCCGTTGGGTCATTTCTCTGTCCTCTCCGACGATGTTTAATTACATATAATTTTGATTAGTTCCAATAAATAAGAAGGGGATGAATCGAGGCAGAAAGAGCCGCGTCTCTTCTGCGGCTGTCGTTTCCCAATGAAAAGTTTCCGCACGGCAACACTCCGGGAAAGAAAACAAAACGAATTTTCGCACCGTCTGCTTCTCCGTCTCCGACATGATCCGCCACGTTAATTAAATTAAATTGAAGTTGGACGGATGTAATTTGAAGGATTAAACGACGGCCATGTTGAACGGTTTGAGGGCCCTTCGGCCCTGGGGGGTGTTGTGCCCTTCAGCTGGGCCCACCTCGTTACAACACAACAGGGGTTTTTTTTTATTTATATATTTCCGACAGGATTCTTTGGAATTCATCTGGCTGATGGAGATGCTCAAGAAGATTGAGATTTAATTATTTTCATTAATAGGTTGCCAGATGGTTTTGCCTCATTTTGTTAATTTTTTACGATGCCGAGGGAGGTGCCTTTATTTTCCCGTTGCAAACGATGCCTCCGCGATTGTAAAGAAGCGTAAACGGTTTGACTAATTAATTAATGTCTCGCCTGTGCGTTCATCTAGACGATTTAAATCGCTTTGTCTTGTAATGATTTTTAATTTCTTTGATGTTGAATTGCTCTGTTCATCTATCAAACGGTTGAAGTAATGGGACTCTTCTTTTCAGTTTTAGTCAGTTGGACGGAGTGTAAATTTCCAATTTTTCCCTTTCCCACCCAACCGGAATACCAGGCAGGGCAACAAGCAACAATAGTAAAACCAACTACAATCGTATGGAATGCTACGACGCCGGTTACAAATGTTGTAAGGCGTCGTACAGCGGACGCTACAAAACACCGCCCTTAACGTTACGTTCAGGTCGTTTGACCGTTTCTTACGCGTTCAATGCGTATCATCTCTTTCTCTCGTACCGAAATTTGACAGGGAAGATGAATTTCACCTAAAGATCAGCTGTGGCCGGATGATGAGGGCAAAAATCTAAGTTTTTCGCGTGGAAACCCGGCTGAAAAGTCAAAGTAGGAGGAAAAAAACCCGCAACTTTATGTTATCCTAATGCATTTTTGATGAAGACATTAAAACCCCGTTTAACTATCTTTGGACTGCGTTCGAATCCCCCGTGGTGCCTTCCTTTATTTCCTCTATAACGCGTTTATGTTGTTTCCACTTCCGGTAAGGAGGTGAGACGAGAAAAAAAATCTTAATAATATTAATACGTGTGGCAGGAGAAAAAAAAGATGATATCTGATCTGGTTAGAACACACAAAAGACACGGGGAGGTGGATGGGGAGAAAAGTCTGGAGCCGTGGACTTACCCGCCGGAGGGTTGAAAAGAATCTCGTTCAGCTTTCCGAAGGATGGAAATTACACGAGTGACGTTGTAAGACTCCTCGGTCATTAGAAGGGCGCAATCAGTCAGGGTTGGATGTTTCCCACTTGTATCATTTGATTTTCAACGGTTTTCAAATGGTTCCTCTGAAGGTGTTGAAACCTCCGAGACGTGGCAGGAGAGAGAGAATTCCCTGGGTTTTTCTGTTTCCCCTGAAATAAAAATATGGTGATTTTTAACTTACTCGCAGTCGTGATGGTCGTGCAATGTAAAGGAGCACTTCTCAACGTACCTGTTAATTTCTTGAAGTGATTTTACAAGTCCTGGCAGACGAGACGGATTGAACCAGGTACAGGTCCAAAGGTGTAATTAGTGTTTTCCATGGGTCTTGCAAAACAGCATCAAAGAGAGTTTGACCAAAAGAGAGTTTTGTGGTTTTCCGTGTTCCTTTTCTTCATGGTGGGAAGTTGATGATAATGGCGTTACGTCCCGGATAAACCGTAGCATGAGATCAGTCGGACGATAGATTGATCTTTCCATTCGCCGCAAGTCTCCGTTTTGACATCATATTCTTTCCCCCGTCGATGTTTCCACTTTCAGATGATGAAGATGATGATTTAATGGTTCGAAGAGAATAATGGCGGATTCGGTTTTGTGCACGTTTTATCGTGGATTTTCCCCTTGATTGTGTGAGCTTTTGAAAAACCATAATTCAGACTTTAATAGTTTTTATGCTGTCACCATCTCCGACTCTATTAAAACCCAGTCGAGATGTGAGCAGTTCTCCTGTAGAACGTAACTCGTTTCTTCTACACAGGTGTATAAGTTTTTTTCCGTCGATGTTGGCAAGGCAGATACCTAAGAGAGAGAATACAGAATAAAGGTAACATTTGTTTTATCCTAATGGTCAGATTCCTAGCCGTTACTAGAAAACAAATGGTAAACTCTTCAAAAACTCTTCTACATTGTATCTTTCTGAGGGCACGCAACCTGCCAACGATGCAAGAGAACACTTAGAACGAACGTGAAAGGTATAGAAATGTATAGCGTATCTAATAAGAATTAAAGAATCAAGTTGAAGGAATCACACAAAATAAGTCCTTTTCATTAGAAGCGATGAAATTTGTCACGAGTTAATAACTAAGGGAACGACGAGAGAGAGAGAGAGAGAGAGAGAGAGAGAGAGAACCTCGGGAAAGGGACAACCCATGAGGAGACGAGTAGGAGAGGAAATAGTAGAAAAAATTAGAAAGATTTAGAAATAGATGGAAAAGGGAGAGAGACGACAGAAACTTAAAAGTTGTAAAGTTTTAACTAACTCAGTTGAAAAACATAAAACTTAGAGAAGGAAATTATAAAGATTAGAAAGGATATAAAATTTAAATTTACATTGTAAACTTATTTAGAATTTTAATACTGGGAGAGAGAGAGAGAGAGAGAGAGAGAGAAAATTTTAAATTTCAGATTATATCCTCTCTCTCGCACCTCACTTACCGTCTTCTGCTGTTGTGTCTACGTTTTTTACTTGACAAATGAAAACAACGGGGAGAAAAATCAGATGATAAATAGATATTGTTCGTGGAGAACGATAGGAGGTGCATATAAACTACCTTTGGTGTCCCTGTAATTGCCTGCCCATCCACCCTCAACGTCTCTTTATAAGAACTTCAATCAAATCTCTTGGTTTCGACCGCAACCTTTTTACTTCCCCCTTACGTTGGAGAGTTAGGCAATTTTACCTCTACTTCGATTGTTTTGTGGTCAGTCGACGCCACCCAATTTTCATTAAAGCAGTTCAGGAGTTGGTTTAGTACCCGTTTGCATCTTATCTCTGTAACTTTCTCCTTATGAGTCGTTCGGCTTCCACCCGAATTTTCCTATTTACAATTTAATTTACATTTTTAATCGATTTTTTTTAGGTCCTGACGCAATGAACAAACTGATGAGACCAAATTACGACCGTTCGGCGAACGTGAACCCGATGCAAGACAAGAATACCTCGAAACTGGTGGAAGTTTGCCAGGGCTGCAGGAAACCAATCAGAGACAAGTACCTGCTCAACACTCTCGGTAGAAGCTGGCACGAGGACTGTTTGAAGTGTACCTGTTGCGAGGCGAGACTCGGCGAGGTGGGTGCCAGCCTCTACACGAGAGCGAACCTGATTCTCTGCAAGAGAGACTACCTGAGACTTTTTGGCAATACGGGGCACTGTTCGGCTTGTCAGAAGGTGATACCCGCGTTCGAGATGGTTATGAGAGCCAAGGGTAACGTTTACCATTTGGAATGCTTTGCTTGCCAGTTTTGCGGGTACAGGTAAGTGTCATGTTGCAGTCACGTAGTAGCTACCTTAACAAGAATTCTACTTACCGGAATGCAAGTCCAAAGCAGAGAATCATCCCCTTTCTGTCTGACGATCTGATCTGACTTCTTCATCGGCTTAGTGTAAACATCTCACTTGCATCCCCTTTGTACCGTCTCTTCCTTTCACCTGTAGAGCATCGTTAGAATATCAGTTAGAGCCTTCTGTGACCTTACTAATAAGAGGCAAGATGGTATTCCTCCATTTGTAAATCCTTTTCTGGTGAGATCTACATCGCCATAATGGGGTGATTACTGCCCTTCTTTCAACCCTTTTTTTTAACTTCTTTCCGTTTGTCGTCTATTGTTCTTCTTTGCGTGCATTTAATGTATTAAGGCAAGTCCGAGTAGTTTTTTTATGGCTGTGTATAATTTTTTTTAAATAAAGTGAAGCATACGCGCACCATTATGTATTCCCGGGGCCCCCTGCTTCCCTTCGTTACAGATACACTTTTTTTCCGAGTGCTAATTTTCCCTCTGCACTTACCTCACAGGTTTACGTTTTGTCGTTTCAGGTTTTGCGTCGGCGACCGGTTCTACCTCTCCGACAACAAAGTTCTCTGCGAAGCCGACTACAACGAAAAAATCGCCTACGAAAACGGTCCAATCAACTGCTACGAGAATTCCATGATGGTGAGTGGCAGAGCCAAAGAGGAAGGAAAATACTCCGGGGGAAGAGGCTGTGACTTCGAGACCAGAGACCTTTCTGGTGTCTGACCTTCCTCTCCGTCTTCTGCTTCTTCTCTGCACTTCGTCTTCCAGCCTGCACTTGCCGAAGAGTTTCCTTTTTCTGCGGCATGCGATGACGTCGCAGGTTCAAATTTGTAAGACCATGCTGTGCTTCTGTAATTGCATTAAGGAGTTATAATATCATCATTATTTTTTTATATTGTACATAATATATGTTTTTTACTCTTTTAAAAGATATTTGCTTTCGATTATATTTTCCCTTTCTTTCTTAATCCCAAAACCTCCAAAACCTGCCAGGTTCTCACCAAGGCAGTACAGCCGCCAAATTTTGCATTCTCCTTAAATCAAACTGTGTTTGATAAATATGTCACTAATTCAAATTTACACCGATACATTAAGAAAGGATACAGGTGTGCCTAATGAAGTCATAAAAATGTAAACAAGTCATCGTATGCGCTCTTAACTTAAAACAAAATAATTCCAAAAACTACAACATCAGTCCTACCCTCTCGTACCGTCGGCGACCAGGTGAAGGCAAACCAGTAAGTAACCCTCAACCCTCTCAAGGGAAAACCTGCCAAAAATCCGTTTTTTTTACGAGGTGTCAGAACAAAACGAAACGACCCAAGTAAAGTCGGAGCAGAAGATAACGTCGTGGAACCAGCGGGACCAGTTAATTCGTGTATTTAGCCAAGTTCGTTATCTTAGAAATACATAAACCCTCCGAGGGGGAGGTGAACTGCCTCGTTATCAGATTATCATAGTCTCCCTTTGCCTTAACAGAACTTTTTCTCATCTCAAAGTCCAAAACTTCGGTCCCCAGCCACTTTCACAACCGCCGCTCTCCCTCTCAACTCCTTTTGTTTCCATTTCGTATTGTTTCACAACTTCCAGTCTATTCATCTTAAATTGTTTCTTCTTCCGATTTCATTTCGAACGACTTTGAGGTTCAAACGGAAACGATAGAACGTTTAATTTAGGGCGACGGATTACTTTTTCATAAAGATAGGATCACAACGGATCATATAAATTGACATCACCTGGGAGACGTTACTTTATACACTAGATGTTGTCATTCCTTCAACGGATTTTTGTTTTCGGGGACGCTGCCACCCTCGGACATTTTAATCGATTACACCTAATTTTCATTCAATTCCCCAAACCTACGTGTTGTAAGTGGCACTACTTTAAACCTCATAAAACGTTGAAATAAAACACAACCGCGACAACCTAAACCAGATCTTAAATTAAACGTATAAAAATAATTCAATGCTCACCTCATGTTCAACGCAACATTACTACAGTATTTGTACAGTCAAACTACCCTTTCAAACTATCACAAGTACTGGATTTGCATCGTTTCATAGGTTAAATTAAAACCTGGACAACTTCCTGCAAAATCATACCACGTTGTGCGACTTATAAACCAGCAAATGGTCCGAAATAAGAACCATGCGGTCCTCCAAAACTACACGTAAAAGGACCCATCTGCTTCATTACAAATCCTCCAGTGATCCCTTACATCGTGGAGATCATGTAAGCGTAAGGCTCGCAATTACAACAAAGCGTCCGCGTTGCAGGTTACTAATAATTAAGCCGGAGCCCGCAGATAAATTAAAAATTTTTTCTCAAAAATCTCTAAACGTTCTCCCCGGGATAAAACACGTGTAATTTGATTTGAATCTTCTGCCACGTTTAACTGTCGGAGACCCATACTTTCCCCGTGGAAAAATCCTTTCGAATCCGACGGTTTTCAACCCGTTAAATTAACAGTCGAATAATAACCGTAATTTATAAGATAATTTGAAAACGTTACAATTTCAAAAGGCAATTTAAAATCAGAAATGGAGCTTAGCGAACGAGTGCCTGGTGAACCTCCACCGAGCCCCGTTGCTCGCCTTTTCTTCTAATGGGAGCCTTCCAACCCTTTAACCGAGGGGGAGGGCTGTTGGCCCAAGCGGTAGAGCACCTCAACCTTTTCAGGGAAGATGGCGGGTGGCGTTTTAATTGCCCGAATTGTATAAGCACGGCTCACGAGGACGGTTACCAGGTGATTTTCACCAGTCTTCACCATCGGTAGGACGATTTGTATGCTTTCCTGGCTCGTACCTTTCATTTCCCGGGGGGTAGTTCCATAAAAAACAAAAGGACAGACCTTTCTTTTGCCTCGTAATTCGTGGATGTCTCCTTGAGTCTCTCAAATTATGTATTCAACTCGGCACTCCGAATGGCCATTAAGGCCGAGCTGCTTGACAAAAATTTCCTGACTCGCGGGGTACTACCCGACGCAGTATCCCACAGTTCGAGTACATTTGAAAAACGTAGAATTACATGATTTTTTCTCTTATTGCGGGCACAAACCATACAGTACTACAGGAGACAGAAACCTCAAATGAAACATGTCTGAAAAACGAGTGACCTAAATTGAATTTCCAAACAGTTCGCCGGTCACATTGATGTAAGCAAATGCCCCGCTATCGGGTAGAGGCTGGCGCGACAGAAATTGGTCTGCCTCTCTCTCGGAGGAGTCTTCAAACTCGGGATCTCCTCGACAGTGCTCGTACCACAAGGCCAATCGTGGGACAGGTCCGAAAGGTGGCATACGGCGGAATGGGCCTTCAATCCGTAGGTCGTGGACATACCTAAAAGTCACCAGGCTTAGTCGGTCACGAGCCGTCTGCGTTTACGGGTGGTAAATTCCGAGGGTCGGACTTACCCCAGAAGACTCTCCATGTACTCGTTTCGAAGTTCTTTCATTTCGGTGCAATTGTCCACGTCTGGTGCGATTCCGCAGAGGAGTTGAATCCACCTGGCTGCGATTGTCTTCTCTTCGGCGTCTGTGAGGAGGGCCACATAGGGGCGAGAGAGCCACAGGTAGAATTGAAACTGAGAGTCGAGAACGGCATTCAGACTGCATATTGCTGCGGGACACTCTCCCTCATGCAAGTAACACTGATACTGCCATACCAAAATTTATAACATAAAATCATGACGTAAAAGTAAAACATTAACCACAACGAAACTCCACTCGTCACTCACATATTTATTTTCTTCAGGGAGATCACTAATAGTTTCTGCCCATTGTTTCTCAACTTCCCATGCAGCCGGTGGGAATTCCTTTTTGAAGGGAATATCCTTCAGTTCCGGCAGGACACCACAGGGTGGCTCTCTCTTGAATATTCCGTAGGTCTCGTCGTTGAATATCGTAATCGTCAGGTACAAGACATACCTAATAGCAGAATTCACGCGTCAAATTTAACCTCAGACCTGCGGTCCACTAATTGTCAACACTTACTTATTTCTTTTAGGTTTCAGAACCGTTGAGTAGTACATTGGCCCGTACAATTTCTTCATCCATAATTCGGCCGTCGTTTTGTCACTTTCACGCGAGAGGGCTGGTAAATAGTTCCTTAATACGGCGCTGAAAATAACAGACTTCCAACTATTAATATTCTAACCGTGAGGTATTTTATATCGTACACAAGCCTTGAATTTTAGCATTTCTACAGATTTCGTATGTTTTAACTTAAACCTTACACAGGATGAAAGGGTTTCGAGATTAAAATGTTTATCAAATTAGAAATTAAGAAAGTGGAAGGATACCATGAGTAGAAAAAATATGTATGGCAATAACCATTAAATAGGTCTGGGCTACGTAGCCACAAATAAAGATACGTAAAGGAAATGAAACGGCTTAAGCTCACGCGATTCCACACATTTCATTACCCGTAATAAATAAATTCGGTGTTGAGTACGTCCAAACTCGATGACTTGCTCGGTGTCGGACTTGGTTTGATGCTGTTGCTCTCCTCACCCAATTCTTCTTCGGCAACGTCTTCGTTTGACATTTTTGAATCTGAAACGAACAAGAACACCAGCTACACAAAAGTTAAAAGTACCTATGTGCTTTTCATTATTTCGTAACACACGCAAACTTCGTAGAAACATATGAAAAAGTCGAAGCCGTGACAATCTAAGTCAAAACGTAAAAGTACAGCCGCAATCAATCTTTGCCCTACAACCTCACCACATGGTAACGGTAGTCGTGACTGACACGTCCCTACATCAAGACCAGACTACAACTACATACCCTTCCTTTTGTAGTGTTTCCCAACGAATAACAAATAAATTCACCCGCAATTTTGAAGGGTTTAAGACACAATTCTAATCCAAATTCATGAAATTTTTTTTGTAAGAAAAAGCACGCCGCTTAAAAATAAATTTCCTTGTTTGTTTACAAAGCCGAAGCAGAAGGATTGGAAAAGGCACGCTAAGAATTTTTTAGAGGGTCGGTCTAGATGAGTACGACATTTTTGAAAGAAAAGGCGCGAAACTCTGGGGGATTTCAATTCCCAACTCATCGTCAGTAATTTGATTTCAGTAGTACTGTTGTGGAGTGAATTTGTACCTGGACTCTGACGTTGGCCTACTTTAATTATCTGACTGTCTAATAGTTTCTCTTCTAGTTATACAAAGTTACGGAGTTAGTAAGACAACGGAAACATCGCACCAATGGTCCAGTCAGAGAAGAACCAGTAGGTAGGGGTACTTTAGCTGGTGTTACAGGTAACTGTTTTCCTTTGGAGATTTCAATTGCGTGATCGGTCCTACCAGATGTTGGCCACACATCAATCCAATTCATCTATTTCACTTAACTTGTAAATTAAACCGGACGCAAACGTCTAGAATTCTCACTCGGCTTTAATTTATGCCCCGGCCACGTCTTAACGACGTTTTTCTATGGCCAAACATCACGAGAATCAAATTCGTCATATTCTGCCTTGGTTTGAGGCCGTAAAATTCAAGATTTTAACCGAGGAAAAATTTTCCTTTTTCTCCACCACCAGAAGCCTATTTTGTAATGCATCACAGCAGAAAAAAAGAATCCTGCAGTGATGCGGAAGTATGTTGCAGACATGAATTATCATTCATGACCTCTAAGTTTTAACCCAGATTTGGTATTTGTTATTTAATGAAAACTTACCATTAAGAAAGTGAAGTTTTCCTACTTTTGTTCTTGTTCCGTCTTCTTCTTCTTCTCCAAAGTGAAAATGAATTCTGAAAAGTTGAAGAATCCGCGTGAGACAATCATCAACTGTCACTCATTTAATTACATCTAAATATTTATAAATTTTCATCGTTTTCCAGGCGACTTTTTCCGTAAAAGTAAAAACTTTTTCCTTTTCCCTACTTGAAATAGTTTCTTCACTTTCAAACTTCTCCCCCCATAATCGGTTTACTTCGAATGAGGAAGAAGAAAAATCTTTTCCTGCATTAACCATTCTTCTTAGGAATTGGGAACGACACTTCAGGTGTCTATGTGGTGCTTTTTTCTTTCTTCTTCTTCTTCGCACAGGTTGCATATCACGGGACTTTCCTCTTCTGGAAGGACTCCTCCCTGTCAAAGTTGCACTCCTAATTAAATTAATCTCTTGATTATAACAAATGCAAATGAATGAATATTTCAGTTAGTCAGCGGTTCCAACTTTAGGTTTTAGTTGGCATCCGCACGGGTTATCTCCCATCGACAACTTCCGCAAGAAAGGGTTTAATTCTAATTTCTAATTTCTATTTCACCATTAAGTCTGGCTCAACTTTCTCGAATCCTTTGAATTCGCTCGTTGGTTTCTGCCCTCATTGGTATCCTTCTGGAGGTGGGTCATGCTCTGTCATTTCTATATTTGTTGGTTACCGTACATGCTAGTAGACCCGATACGTATTTATAGAAAAATATAATAAATTTTGTAAACTTCCAAATGACTAATATTAAAATCCTACGCAGTGAAGAGACCACGGAAGATTCCTGTGAGCTTTTTGCTTATCGTACTTCTTTACAAGAAGAAAACAATTAAACTATTATTTACCAGCTTTCTATCTCACGTCTAATCTTTAACTGATGGGAAACGCACAGTCGAAGGGAATGGAAATTACGCCTAGTCAGAGGTGACTAGATAAAAACCATCAGGCAAATCCGTCGTTACACATTTGTAATTTTCTAAGCTCCGACTTTTTCCGAAAGGCAAAACGTTGAGCCTGACAAATTCCCCGTTGAAAAATTTTCAAATGGCTTTTTCTGCCGCTCCTCCCTTAACCAGAGTTTCCTCCTAGTCCTTTCAACCTTTTTTACATTTTACATCTATTAATATCGCGATGCAATCTTCGAATTCGGGGAGAAAGCCATAAAAACCAAGGCGAAACTAAAACTTTTTTCGACTTGAACTTTAATTACAGCGATTGCTGTTGATTGGCTGTCGAAAGGACGGACAAACGACCGGGGAAAATTGACAAAGGAGAGGAGTAAAAGAACTTGCCACTTTGCCTGATTTTTACGGCTGCAACTGCCACTACTTTTATGATTCTTTTCGAAAGGAATTTACCCACGTCGGGGTTGAATTGTGCTCCAATTTAAAGAGAACCATTTGTTGCTCAACTTTCAAACCTGCTGTGTTTGTCGGACTAAATTATTACACGTATGTACCATTACTTCGTGAAACTATTTTCATTACATCAATCGTACTAGTTGTGTCGCTTAGTAGTTAATATGATTTGTTGTTGAGTTACTCACCGGCGAACAGCAAAGAAATCCTTCCAAAACGGTTCGTCGGTTCCTCTTTTTGGCTGCAAATACGATTGTATTATAATCTGAAAGAAAAGATGCAATAAACAGAGGATGAATTCGGGCTGATAAACCGTCGGATGCCTGGGGGTAACCCTCAAAAAGCAGGAGCAGCAGAAGAAAAAGAATAGAACGTGGCAAGCCAGAGAGAAATCAGAGTGTCAGGGGCCTGGAGGAGAGTAAGTTAAGACAGTCACTTGTTTAATGGTCCCCAAGTGAATCGTTACATCGGGACTCCTTACAAACTATACAAAGATTATCTAAACTGCATTACTTTCGAGTTGTGCTTTCCCATTTTGGGACTTTCCAAATTAAATTTTCATAATTCACTTTTTAGATTCTTCTTTTGGAAGCCATTTCAGTACGAATTTGGTTTGAAACATCACACACCCGGCTAAGTGCAGTTTAAACACCACCGTCGACATCGTCTGCGGTGTGCCGATCACAAATACATCACTCTCGAAGTGGTGTTGAAATTGAGTTGTCACTTCGGTTTGTTACAGAATCGCCAGAAACCCCTGCCAACGTGGAACTCAACACGTTGGACACTTGCGAAAAATTCACAAATGTAAATTCAAAAACGGTCCGTACGTGAGCCAATGTAAAAGGCACGACAAAAAAAACTGACCAAAATCTCAACTGAAAATTAACATCGGGTGCCATCATCTGGTCGAACACAACTTTTAATTAATTTAAATTCTCTTCAGATTGAAAATCCTACAATTAACTTACGTGAAACGTTTCTGTTTCATCCCTCTGTGTCGTCCATCCGTCGTGTCATCCAAATAGTAACTTTCTTCGGACGTGACGGAGAAAGAGTTGCTGGGCAGCCCACAACAAAAATCCCGCCTGTCGCCCTGAAATTTAAATGAAGATGAAGTGAACAAAACCGCCAACGTGGAGAATAAATAAAAAATGGCGAGGGATGATGGTGAAAATCTGTCACACGACAACGGTAAACAGTCGAGTTTTGTTCTCATGAGACGAGTTTAAGCTTTTCCATCGCAGAAACGTGAATTAATTGCAGTTATTATTGCATTACAAATACTACAGCAGCAGAACAAAACACTTACGTTTCTAAAAACGGGCTGAAAGCTTAACAACATATACAAATTTTCTTTAGTGTGAGAAAATAAATAACAGTCGAAACACATAGGCAGACAACCCAGTTGAATTCTTACCTTTTCATTTACGTTCAATTATTTAAATTAATTTTTCAATTAATATTATTTTACTATAAACTTATTGAATTATTCATATTTAATTTCAATTTTGATATAACAAAACTCAGCTAGAACGGTGAGGCAACATAAAATTTTATCCTTCGAACTCATTCAATTAATCGATACATAACACATAAATTTTAATGAGAAAATGAAATTATTTAATTACCCAAGTTTTAACAAAAAAGATATGTAAAATAAAATAGTTTTATGTTATTAATTACATAACCAGATCGTAGTATTTGGGTGTGTATAATTAGAAATGACAAAGTATAAGAATGTAAAATTAAACGATGATTTTGGGTTGGTGTGTGTCGATCCTGTTTTTTTTTTGGATTTGACATCGCCTCCCGACAGTTTTTTCTTAAGATGAATTTGAAGGAAATACCAAAAGTAATGTCACATATGAGGGTCTAGGCAATCCTTCGGGTTTACTTTATCCGTTTCTACGAATGAATACCATTAATAAAAGTTCAGGTTTCTCAACTCTTTCGATCTAAATGTCAGACAAAATTTTGGATTTATTTTTATTAATATTTTTTCTGCTGTTGTCTTTTTCACGCAGAATCCTCCAAAGGTACGCAGAACCTTATGGGCGTCGTGTTGACTTAAGCGGGGAGACCCATAGAAATCCGGGGAGTCGTTTAAGGGGGGACCACAGGCTCCTCCGCGAGGGTTGTATTGGGCCACTGGGCCAGCAAGGCGGAGTTTTCGGCGTCGGCGCTAAAAACAGGACTCGCAGTATTTCCATAAGAGAACCGACAGACCCAATTTCATCGTGGCACCAGAAGAAATCAACTTCCCCTCGGCTTCTGCGATAGACTTCACCCGGCTTTTAACGTTTCCCTCCGGCTTAATTTTAAACGACAGTGTTTTGGGTTTTAGTTACTTCAAAAACGAGTTCGTCTTATTCTTCGGTAATTCGTCGGAAAATTTGTGCCGCGTATTTTCTTTTCAACAGCCCCGTTAAAGAATTTTATTTGACCGTGAGAACGCGTTTGCTGACGGCGTTTCCCGCGTAAAAAGAACGACGGACTCCGACATTTTAAGCCCGATTTTTCTTGAACTTAACAAGACGATCGCGTGAATTTTACCAGCCGGAAAGATCCACATTTTCCAAAATCCCCTCGAGTGGAATTTGAAACGATTTTCAAGATTTCAATTCTGTGATTTAGTCGTATTTCGTGCCGTTTGCCGGGAGCCAATTTTTTTCACGTGGCGCGAAAATCCGACACGTCTTATTTGTCTGAAATCTGCGGGTTTCCGTTTCAGACTTTTTGTAAAGTTTTTTGTCTTCCGAAGAACGACCGAGTCTCGAATGCTTTGTGGGTTGTTAAACATGTAAAGTGATTGATTTTATTGAACGATCGTTCCACGAAAACAACTGTACATCACGTGTAGCTGCTTACCGACACAGGTAATGTTGACAACCTTTTCTGATTCCTCGAATATCTTTAATTTCGGAGTCATTTCCCGAATGCATCAGACAGCTGGACGTTTTTCCGTTGCCCTCCATGTAACACATTGAGTTCGCTACCACGATGTCATACATACCTATCATGTAAACTACAACAACCCTATTGATCCGTAATGTTAAGTTAAATCGGTGAATTAAAATCAAAAGAAAACATTCACCAAAGTATGTTCAACAACTATTGAGGAATATTACTTGTGAAAAGAATCGGTACTCAAGTACTTTGTAAGACGAATCAAAAAGCCCTGCCCTTAAGAATTACATTGTGTTCAACCCTACAAAACTTGCCAAACTTGCAATTATATATACAACAAATGTCGGGCTTATTTAGTTGCCGTTTGTAATAATATTTCAAAAAAAGCCACAAAGTTGTACTTCAACGTAAATAAACACAAATGCAAGACTTCCCTTTGGGTGTCCACTTCATTTTCAGGTGGAAATCCTCGTTGGCAAATCTAACGGGGGTGCCTCCAGCAGTGGCAACAACAGCGTTAGCTGCGGGCAATGCCAGGGAAATAAATGAACAGCCAGCTGATAAAAATCAGCAATTAGTTTCTTTAATTATACCCTTCTAAATGGTTTCGGTAGATTTCATGCTTAAAAGGAATTTTAACGGATGAAAACCGATTTGGGGTGGCCCTCACCGACCTCCGATTAATTTTCTTCGATTCTCATTTCCTAGATAAATCTTTGTCTATCCCAATTCAAATCCCTAAATTTGTCATTAGATAACGAGTTCGAGCCGACTTTAACAAAATATTCCGTATTCGTTGGCACGGCCTGACACACAGTGGTTGCGGCAGTTTTTTTATCAATTTTATATCATTTATTAATAATTAATACAATCATATCGATACTAACATTTATTGTATGGAATTTTAGTAAGCAGTAAAAAATAATTAATACTACCACTCCAATACTCTACTTCTACCCTTAACCTTCGAAAAATGGATATTCATAGAGTGTGGGGGTCACTCTAAGGGTTGCAACACCACACGTGTCACCCGTGTGCCTATGTACAACTCATTCTGCATGTTCATTTGCAAAATCCACCCTGTGCACGTTCCAACTCATTCCGTCTAGGTGATGACGAACTAAGCGAGTTCCATTGAGAACGACTCATCGGAAGAACGATCAAAGGGAAATCATTGGTATGGTTATCTGTTTGTCTTGGAATGATTTCGTTAGTCAGATCAATGGTTTCCACGCTGGTTTCATTTGCCCTTCTCCACAGAGTTAATTGATTGAGTAAAAAGGAGCAAGAACCTCAGGGGAGATACAAAGAGAATGAAAAGGCCAAAGGTTACAATACAATTTTTTTTTTAAAAAAAGAGGACTTTTGTAAATTATAAAAACGTAAAATTTGTTTAAACAATTACAGGTACCTTCGGGTAATGGGAGGTGGGCAAACGTCAGCGGGAAGAGTGTGACGGTTTTGTGGTCGGTATTTGAGGGTACAATCAATCTCTTTGTAACAAGTAAAACCTCTAATGAAGTGAACAAAAGCAGAAATCCTTTATGAAGCTCTAAATTTTGCAAATTGTAAGTAATAACTTTTACAAGGAACACAGCGGTAATTTCCAAAAGTCAAACAAAACACCTGTGCATGATTTTTGCTGAACAAAAACTTAAAAAAATCAGCTTAAATATAATAAAAAAAAATACGGAATGCGTCTTATTTATAACTTTGTAATAATCCTCCTGAAATTTTAACCGTTCCAAATTAATAAGTAATTATAATAATAAGTTTAAAAGTTCGGTTGGCTGTACGATACAAGTGGAAATTTCACTTAGGACACTACAATTTTAAAATGTTCAATAACTTTTTCTGTTGTTTATGTTGTCTCCCGGTTTGTTTCAAATTCAACATAAAATAAATTACAGAGATAAGCTCGGCAGAGTCACACGACCGCCATTAACACCTTTTCTGATAGCGAAAATCGTTTAGCCGAAAGCTGAACTGCCCACATCTTTTTGCTGTTGTCAGTTGACGGTGTCCTGTTTTACTTTTTCATTTCCGGGGGAGGACACAGATTTTTCTGCGGTTTGTCCACCATCTGCCTCTGTCTGTTTCTCTCGGCACCCGCAGACCACCTACCACCGCCACCCTCCCGACAATTAACTTAATTTATCTGCTGATTTGACACTTAACCCGGTGAAAGGACTTGATTCGAAACTTTTTGCGTGTGTTCGGCAGCAAATTGTTACTTTAAATAATGCCCCATTCGCAGGCGACTGGCGTCTTGCAAAAAAATAAAAATAAGTTGTAGTGTGGCGTACTCTCGTGGTTGTGTGTAATTCACCCGCTCCGACAGCACCGTAATATACAAATATTAGATATTCGGTCGTAAATTCTGTCCCGATTTTCGAACAACGGCGCTGTGTACACATTTAAATTCACTACAAATTGTAACCAGCCCCCCGAGAAGGAAACGCCAAGGGGTAACTCTAGGATTGTAATACATTTTTTAAAAATATTTACTCTGGTAATGTTTTGTCACCACGCGACCGACCCAGCATTTTCAGACATAAAGGAAAATTGAAAAATCTTATCGATAAGTTTTTCTTTTCCCCCCGTTCACACAAACACCCTGTCTCCTCATTAATCGCGCATCGTAAATTGAGCAGAAGAAAAAAAACAGTAATGAAATACGGGAAAGAGAAATCACCGAACGGTTCGTTCCTTCGTCCGAAGAGTGTCGCAGAACAAAACATTCGGAACTGTTAGACAAGTGGGGAGTCCGAGGATGGGGCCGACGGCTTGCGAAGAAAATAAAACAAAAACAGGAGAAAGTGTGTCAAAAACAGTTTATCATACGACATAAAAGAGAATTTGCTTCGATTATGTCCTTGGAAATGGTTTGAGGGTTGAAAGTAGACAACTCTTTGGGGTTGTTTCATCCCTCCGGCTCAAAAGCGTTTCTTACCGCGTCCTTTTGTTTGGGACGACATTCCATTCCGCAAAAAGATGACAATCCTATTAAACCGATCAAAGACTGACTGACTCAAATCAATTCTACACTTTTTACATTCGGAGGGACACGCGGGGTCGACGATGGCGGACCGCAGAAACGGAAATGACAAAAACCGGAAATCTCCTTGAAATGTCTCCTTTCTAATTTTGTACGTTGCCACGGAGGAAGATATTTTTTTTCCCATTGAATCGAAAGTTTGGTAAATTTTATGGACCTGTTTGTCTTTGCCAGAATCTTTTTCATTCCTCTTCTATTCCCATCTATCCCATTGTTATCGCACCGCTTTTGACTTTCCTCTTCGCCAGCGTTTGAATATAAAAATTTCCCGATTTTGGCCGAATCTCAACTTTTCCTCCGGGAAATTTTTTTCCCGTAGACACACTCGAGTAACCTTTGGGTGTTTTAAATAAATTAATGGGTCAATAGTTATGTAATTAAGCGTGTTTTGCTGGACCTCAGCCATTTGTTACGACGCAAAATGGGAGTATTTAAAAAATTATAAAAGCTCAGGCTTAAGTCCCATGAGACATTACTTGTAAAAATCCTATAAAATCAGCGTATTTAATAATAATAAGTCACATAAATTTAAAAATCTGTCAAGAACAAGGTAATTATAGTGTAGTTTCAAAAATCCTATTAAGCTATTACTTTTATTACTCTCATTACTATCGATTGTTTTATCTTTAACGAACGGGTTCACATTTAAAAGTACATTTAAAAGTAATTTTTACCCGAAAACTTTAGGTTAAAATTTTAAGTTAACAAAAGATGGAGACCGAAATAACTCGGATAACTAACTCGTGCATATTAAATTCCACCATGAATATTTTATTATTTAAAACGGATGATTAGTGGTAACAATGGCAAATGTCATTCTCGGTTCGAACGTGCCAATATAAAACTAATTAAATTCAATCAATCGCCTGACGTATAAGTAAAAATTCCCGTATTCATTCTTCATTAAAAGTAGTTGGGTTCCACTTATGACTTGTGACACTTATGTCAAGGGCTTATGACTAACTCGGCATAAAAACCTTGCTAAACAATAAAAAATCATTCGGTAATAAAATTATACATAAAGAAATCCGTTTGTGTGCACGCGATACGTTTTATTGTTCGACTTTAAATGCCCAAAAGGAAAATTATGGATTGTTACATTTCATTAAGTAATGAAACGCATTAAACATGTTTTCTTTTTAAATGCAACGGATTGTGAGGGCCACGTTACCTTCGGACGTTTTCTGCCAGGGTGAAAGTTCAATGAGCTTGAGAATTTTAAATATTGTAGAACCGTTCATTCCGGTACATCTATTCCCTGTTCTGATTATTTTTCATTTGGAACTATACTACTGACATCCAGACGACCACCAATATTGAAGTACTCAGTTTCTTGTTTGAGTAACAATTACAAAGTACTGTTAGTATATTTAAATAATAAGTTTCACAAGTTTTTCAAGTAACCCTGAAGCGTGTGTTGATCGGACATTTTTTAAACCCCGAAATGCGTTGTATTTATTCTAACGAGTTTATCTGTTACACAAAAAAGAAACAACTACTACCCTGCGGCAAGCGTATGAAACATGTTGGTAAACCGTAAATTTTTTCTATATTGTAAGTATTCTACAGTAATATAGTTTGTGCCCCATCGAAAATTAGGGTACTCTACGACTCAGTAACTCATCTGTGAGTAAGAAGTGCCGGGTAACCGATTGAAAAGGTATAAAATTTTTGTCTTTTATTGCTATCCTTGTGCAAGTTGATTACGAAAATTAAAAAAAAATTGAATGTTCTGTAATGAAGTCTTTCACTTTATTAACTCGTCCCGGGGTTTGTGACCCGTAAATCCTCAACTCCAACTCCTCCTGACAATTCCGCTTTCCATCCTGTTTTCCACTGATTTGAATCGAATCGGCCCTAAAGCCCCTATGAAACTGTCATTGTTCATTTGCTCAGAACTTTTTTGCCTTTCCCGGTCGTTTTATTTTCTATTTCGGACGTCAAAATCGCGTGCCTTTTGTTGTCTAAAACACTAAAAACAAACTGAGTCAAAGGATGTTGGAGGGAACCCCCCGACCCGATGGAAAGCCTTCGGCTATCCATTCCCAATGCGACGCCACCACCTGAAGATTGATCTTCCGTTCGAAGTGGACGCTCAAGGAGTTGAACATAATGAGAACGAATGATGCAAGTTAAATGGTGGACACCGTCTTTCAGGAATTACCCTGTGATGAGGGTCACCGGGGAAAAAACTTTTCTCCCAAACTACAAGTTTAGAGAAAAAAATTCTCCTTCTTTCTATACGCTCTCTCTCTGTATTTGAAGTTGGAAAGCAACCACAACCTGAAGGATATTATATATGAAAATCAACATGAATTTTTCCTTACGCGGCAATGAATTTACTACAGAAATTAGCATTATAATAAAGTACATGAAATCACATGTTTCCAATGACCGAACTTAAGAATAAACATCGGTACGTAGACTTTTGATTCACTTCCTTTTTTCCGAACACATCCCTTCTCTTTCCTTTCGCATATATATACTCTTCTAAGTTTTATTTCCTGCGACACGAAACCTCAATTCGCCGTGATGTCTAATGACAGGTTTTATTCGGCACTATTTACTCTTATAGAGCAATATTGTTATTACTTCTATATTTTGTGTAATTTCTGTTTTTCCTAATAATTATGAGAGTACTAGGCGATTTTTTCAACCAATCATTCACTTATCCTTTAGAATACACTTCAGAAATTATTTAATTACCATAGGTACATCTCGGACGATAATGAGGAAACCTTTGCATTGTGAGTGATGAAGTTTTTTTAGTGATGTTACACTACAATTAACATTTTGTAATTTCACCTTTTTCCTTCCCTGCATTATCGTCAAGGTTTATTGTGTAATAAAATACGACTATCCGAACTGTATTACTTAAGTTTTCAAGCGAGTGACCATTCGCGATAATTTTTTAAATTCAAATCCTTTCGAAAACTTAATTCGCCAGTGGTAATCTCCTCCCTTCCAGATTGCATAATTTCAACATTAAACGTTTCATCACAGGGAATGCGGTGTTAAATCTGAATTAGGCAAAAAGTCACAAGGAAACGTCATCCTCCCATCCTGTGGGAGTCTTCTTCGTTTGGCTCTTCGTCCACCGGCAATAAATCTAAAGGACGAACCAAATCAGCTTTACTCCGAGAGAATAAAACTTTATCCGGAAGGGCATATTTATTAAACGGGAGTATCAGTTTTGATGGCCGTTTTCGTTTTAAAACCACGACTATTTTTTACACCGTAATTTTTCAGAGTGTTATCTACGAGTTCCCGAGACCGTGGAACTTTGCAATCTTTCCCTGAAGACTATATGACGACCAGGACAACTCAGAATGATACGATGAAAGAATATATTTATGTGCAAGAAAAAGTTGCGGTGTTCCCACGGGAGCATTTTTAGTACGACTACACATTCGCCTTGTTCAAAAGCCACGACTGTAATCTATGAATATAAACATTCCGTAAATATTTCGAACTTCCAGAGGAAGTTCATAGAGGCAATGCAGGTGTTGGTTACTTTAAATTGGGGTTCGGTTGTTTGAAGCAGTGTAGTACCAAACATGAGTTATATTCTAAATTTCGTCTATGAATGTTTCTTTGCTAAATAATGATAAGTAACTTTGACGGCTAGTTAGTTTAATTTTGCGCCTGGAAAAAACTTTTTAGACTTCAAGTCGTATGATGAACCTAAAGTACTTGCAGTACCTTTTTACGTGATACTTATTTTATTACTTTTTAGGTGTTGTGACATCAATACGTAATAGCACAAATCAGTGGTTTCATTTCCGGCACCGGAACTGATACCCGCAAAAATCACTCATTGAGCTTACAATACAAAAAGATTAAATTTTTAAATTTGGGCGCATCTTCATGCATAAGACATGACGTTGATATCGAGCGATGGCAAAACACCGGATTATTCGGAATCGCAATGAATAATAAATTACCGTAATTTATTACACCAATTACTTTTTTTATCAGACAGCACACGCCCTTCTGCCATGCACACTTTTTTTCCTGTACTTCTGTGCTTCTGGTGTTGGTCTACAATTCGGGTTGGCACGGGAACCGCATCCCTCTGTCAACCAGAACACACATTCCGGATCACGTTTCTATATGAGAGAAGAGGTCGTTAATAACTGGGACCCGAGCAAACACGTCGTTCGCCCAAAAACACCATCCATCAACCGTCAATCTGATACCATTCACGTTAGTTTGCCTATTTAGCGTTAAGCTTTCTCTTACTCCCGAAGCTACCGCCTGATATCCTCCACTTGTGCTTACCCTTTTCATCCAGCTCTTGTCCCGATGGTTAAACACTGACTTTGTCATCATTGACGTTTTACATTAATCATTCTTTTCCTTTTTTTCTCTTCTTATCGTCTTCCTCTTTTTAACCGGAGATAATTAATGACTTGAAGAGCTTAAGAGTGGAGTGCGGGAAATGACAAGAGTATGACGGCTGAGATTTACACCGTCTCACTGTCCAATGAGAGATGTAAAGAGTCTGCACAAATTGGGATGATAGTTCTCTGGACTTCTTTTATGATAATGCTCAAACAACAACGCTGTACAATCAAACCTGAACAAACCTTTGGACTAGCGAAATTCACAATCCACCGAAACGACTTTCTTTTCCATCCAACTTGAGCTTGATATAATGTTTTTTGTTAACAATAGGTCACCATATTCGCACCCCGACCAGTAATAAATTATTTATAATTAAAACCACAATAGAAGGTTTTTACAAGAACGTGGTGGACGTTTAAAAATTGCGTGTAAAATTGTTAAACCACATTAGCCTAGGCAGGAATCAATTTAGTCGTAATTTTCCAGGACTTTTATTGCACGCCCCGTGTTGTAATTAAAAATGTAAACCTTTGCATTATGTGTGTATAAAAATTGTGTAATTACAGAGAGAGAGAGAAAGAGAGAGACGGTGAGTAAGCCTTAGGATCAATTACTACATAAAACTCCATGCATATACACAATAGAAATCAGCAATTACGACGAAGAAAGGTGACACGCACACCTGGGTTCTTGGGTCAATTCTTTAACTTGATTAACGTAGTGACCGAACAGTTGCTGAATGGTTAAGCGCTCTATAGAGCCAGGCTTGACGAAATATTTGCCCACAAAATGTATTTAGTATTCTGGAACAGAAGTACTAAAAAGTACAATAACGGCATATGGAAATTTTAATGTTTAAGGTTAAAGAAGACATTTAACCTGGAATATAATGCTACAACACATGCGATTTTCCAGGCGGAAAATTAGCATGCTTTTTTGTATTTGAAGAAGTACTTAAAAGTTCACCATCGCATGTAAGCTAATTAATTTCCTGCAGCATGGGTTCTTCTAGAGAGGGCCGTATCTCATATACACGGCAACACACAGTTTAAACGATAAAAGTCGTTAAACCTGCATAAGCGGCTTTTCGCCAACTGTGCAGGCAGGCAGGCATGTCGTCCGGCCCTCAACCTCCTTCAAAAATTCATTCCCCGTCCATTTCCGAACATTTTGCGTCGTTATCTGTCTGCCCAGAGCCCGGATGAAAAATCCTTGGAAGCGGAAAAACATCTGCATGCGCTGGGGTACTTCCAGCATCCATTCTGCCCATTCTGCTACTTCAAACCGACATCCCGTTGAAATATGGACCGATTAAAATCGCATTTGTGACAATAAAATAAAGAATCCGCGACGCATTCAAATGAATCATTTTTAAATTCAAAACGCATTCAGCGATGCAGTTCCCAAAGTGCAATTTGTCTCTGCAACCACCCCCGTTGGGTTCTGCCACCCCACGCATACCACGCTGCTGGTTCGTCGGCATCCGTCGATTGCCCTCACACTACTAATTTGAAATGTTCCTCTACTCTCTAAATGGCCCATTTAATGTGATAAATAATAAAAAACATGCAGACCGGTCGGTCCTCGAAGCTAATTTTTTAGGCTTACCATGAGTCCATGGGTTCCCGGAAGTGGTATGAAGCAAGTGCCCAACGTTCAAAACACCCACGTCTCCACACACAGCCGGATTTGGTACATTTCAAATTTATCTTTTTGCATCGGACAACCGGTGAATGGTGTTGGGACAATTTTGTTATTTATATTTCTCCCGACTGCAAAGAAATGACAAATATTTATTGATGTTTAAAATGAATGTAACAACACACATATGCTATTCGGATGACTGATAGTAGATTACCACAATGGGTAAATACCTATTTGTACCAATTATTTGAAACCACACGGTGGACACCAAAACAAACGCAACAAACAAAATTCAAGTTCAAATACATTGTACTACATACGTTGAGCAGCACCATATAAAAAGAAAAAACCCCTCAGGTGTTTTACAAAGGAAACATATGAGAAAAAAGAAGAAGTCTCCTGTAACCACACCGCTTAATCAGCTATACATCGGCCTCTGAGTTTGTTGGAAGTTGTAAACTCTCGTCACTGGTCTGGGGGGGTCCAACATTCAACCGGGAAACTATCGCTGCTTCGGTCGCCCTAGAGAGGTAGTACGGTAATTAAAGAGGTCAAGCTATAATCAATAAAATGTTAAATGGAAAGAAAGAAAGAAAGAAAGAACCGGTCAGAGGTCGAGTCTGTTTAGTATGCAATCAGATAAAACGGGCCCACCGGCGAAATACCCACAATAGTGCCAGCTATTCGTTACAGCTGACGGAGAATATTATTTCCGGTTTCAAGAGACTTCCGGTTTTATTTTCCTTTCCCCATCTTGATTGCACCGGTTAATATATGTTAATGACTTTCTCTAGCTTTCTTTGTAACTTTCTCTTCAGCCAGAATTAATGCGTTTCGGAAATTCCAAAATGGATTTTTGAAATATTGCAGGCAGGGTGGTATAAAATGTGTGCGGATAGTGCGCTGGAACTAGCTTTTTCTGTGTCAAAATTTATTCTTTTTGCCAAATGAATGACAAACGATGACTTAATCATTCAAAGGAAACTAATATTTAATTTACAAGGGCAAAATTAGAGAATATGAAGTTTTCATACCAGTGTTCTTTCAGAAACCATATCGTATTGAATAAAAGTTTTAACCTACTATCGTTGTACAAGCTAAATCAATGACTTGTTTGAAAATATAAATAAAAAATTATATACATAAAGAAAATAATGAGTTACGTAGTAATAGTAGCACCGGCCCGTTAATAATAAAAATGTAGTGTTTGCCTAGATTTCCTCATTTCAAGATTTCTAAAAACGGTAGAATGCACTAACAAAATCAACAGGTGAACTAACAGCATATTTTATGAGCAATTTAGGAGGTACTGCCCTAAAGTCGTTGGATTCAGGTAAGAGTGACAAAATACCTGATTTTATAAATTGTACCATCAATACCAAAATAATCTGCTAAATGTATCAACTTTCCTACATCGAGGAGAAAGTAGACATTGTGGCAAAGATACGAATAGCTAACAAGTAAGAATCAGGTAATTGCATTGATCTGAACTAATCAGAGTACTTTTAAGCCTTGGAGTCAGAACCGAACTCTGCCTTCGAAAACAAGACTTTAACGAGAACACACTACAGATGCAAAAGTCTTTTCTACCTCCTTTAGTTTCCGAAATAGAATCGTCAGAATAACATCGCATAAATTTTACGAAAAATTTTTGTTCACACCCATTGACACTCCTCTGTGAATTCGCACTGAGAGAGAAACTTCGCCAGACAGTAAACCTGTAAAGGAAACTCAGCAGGTGAAACCAGTTTGAAATGAGCGAACACCTCCGAGACATTCAAAACCGCTGATTTGAGAACGAGCAGTTTGGCGGGAGTTGACGAGCTTTGAATTTGACGCGAACGAGAACAAGAGAAAAGGTTTGTGGGGAAGAAGAGAAATCAAATTATTCACCGCAAATTTAATCACAATTCGTTTTGCTAACAACAATAAACATCGGCCATGGAACCGGCAACAACAAAATATCACGCAACAAAAATATTTTTTTTCAATCTTTTCCCATTAATTAATTGAATCAGGCGAGCAACGACCAACAACAACGACCGTGGACAACGCAACAATAACAATCTCTGCATGCATACAGACACATAGAGAGAGAGAGAGAGAGAGAGAGAGAATTGAAATCCCTCAGGGCGCAAAATAGACTGATAATTTGACTGAATGGCCGATTCGGTGTCAACGATATGAAAATTACAATTCTGTTCCACTGTTTCTGGCGTAACGCAATTCTGCTACTGTTAAGGCTGAGCTGCGACAAGACAAACCGATGGACTAATTATGACTCGGTATGGGGAGCGCATTTTGCCATTACTTAAAAGCATAATCGATACCAATTTGTTTGATTTTGTACATTAAAGATTACCACTAATGAGTGGTATTAAGTACACGAGTCATTATTAAGGTTACAATCGATAAATCATGCGTCCATTGAGACGCTTATCAAATGCTTAAGGGAATGGTCGTCATTTGAGAAATTCGGCGGTAATACCCTCAAACGACTTTCAAAGTATACCACTACACATTTAATAAAACTTGGTATTTCTTATTAAAGTCATTTTTGTTTCCGACAATTGTTTTGGAGTTCTGTGATTGTTTCTTTTTACTTCTTACTTTGTTACTTAAGGAGTATCAAAGAATTAAACTTCACCCTTCACCACACCGACACAATAACTAACCAAACAACCATACTGTAGTGTCACGCTTTAGTCTCCAGAAACCTTCCAACAACTCGCCCGCAACACCTGTAAAATACTCTACCAAAAATAATTAAAACAGTCAATGTCACAACATAACAAACTAGATAATTCTATCGGCGGAAACTGAAATTTTCCTGCCGTTGTTTTCACATCGTAAGACAGCAAGGAAGTCTTCCTTGGGGCCGGGGGTGAGGGCGCGCGAAGCAAACTGTTGGGGAAATTTAAATGGGTAGAAGCATAACCGACTGGAAGAGTTGGTCGTGGCAGCAGCGACGGCAACGGCCCAAAATTTCCCATCGCAAGATAAACAGAAGAGATGAGGATGCTGCTACTGATGATGATGACGATGATGATGATTTCCAAATGAAGGGTTCTGCAGAATGAAAGCGATACGTTGTGTGATGAGGCGGAAGTCGAGATAACGGCCACAAAAGGAAGTGACGTCACTCGGTCAATGGAATACCATTTTCTATTTTAATTTACTTTTATCGAGGTTTCGCTTATGACTATTTCAACAGCCTCCCCATTGCAAATCTGTAGCGGTTTAGCTCCTTTTTTCCTGCTCCTTCCACATCCGGTTTCTCATCGCCACGCAGTTCAGCCACTGTCTGCACATGTGGCCCGTTAACGCCTATGTGAAAATGTCTTCATCATTTTTCAATTACGAGGCCCATGAATTTTTTTTCCTTTGTGTTCGTGTGCGCGCGTGTTAACGTGTGCATGCGGCCGTGCAGAGATTCGAATGCTTTTGCTTAAGTTCGCGTTTTCTATTGTACGAACTGGAAACGTCATTTGACGGCAAACAACAATGGCAAGTACGATCAAACAACGATATTTATTTGTATAATAGGCATAGTATAATAGGCATTGTATAGGCATTGCTACGGACAAATAATTCTGAACCCTGACAAATATATTCGTAAGTATTTTCCTTTATAAAACGTTTAATTACGCAATTCGAATTCGGTTTTACTACAAACAATTAGTCTGAATAGATTCCGTAAGGTAGGCTAGACGAATGCCGGTGAATACATTTTTCCCACATAATCACATAATCACACAATTGCAGGAATATATAATATATACTAATATACAGAACATAATGTAGGAATGCATATACTCTACAAATGTGATAAAAACACCATATTTCTTTATTATTCCTCTTCCCAGCTACTGAATTATTTCTATTCAGTAAGTCAGGGTTTCCATAAGACACCATGTTATGAATGAATTCCGTACCCTGGCAGCTTTTTATATATTACTCTTTGCATAATTCATAATATTAATTTACAGGCGTTTGTTTGGGTACCGGCAACTTTCCATCACCAGCTCGGATTGAAGTATTAAGAGTGCGAAAGATTAAAATTTATTTATATTAAATGCAAATGACCGACTTTAATCCAGACTCGACTTGTACAGACTTTGACTGAGTGAACTAGGTGAACTAAACTAAACGAGCAATCAAAGGAACGTGTGACAAATCAAGTTGCATGTTCGTTCTCGGTTTGAAGTTGAAGTGCCGCACGAGTACCACACACACACACATAGAGAGAGAGAGAGAGAACCGAATGAAACGTCAGTTCAACAGCTTTCTCTACGTTTAACTTCAAATCGATTTTTATTGTTGTCAAAGCCGTTTGAAAAGGATTGAACCCACGTTTTCCTCCTTAGAAAACTGGAAAAAAGAATAGGAAGTGGTAAATGGGATTGAACAGGAGGCAACCATCTCGTTTTTCTCAATTTAAAGGATTTTTCATCGGGAAAACGATGAAATGAGTCCGTAAACAGAGCTACAAATCTTGTTTATGGATGGTGTAAGATACACAGGTTCATTTGTGCCATCCCCTTTCTTTATTACCTTTCCTAAATCATATTTTCGTTTGTGGCACCGTTGTTTATTTTCTCCTCGAACTTCTGCACCCGTTCCACCGTACTAACACGTTCCTTAAGAAACCCCTTCTCTAAAAGTTATGTCGGGGTTACATTAAAACGGTTCCTTATTAAAAAATAAATCAAACGAACGTAAGATATCTCACAATCAGAGGAAAACCTCACTTTTGATTTACATGTTTTCGCGAGTTGTGGTCAGTGTAATATCCTCCTACATGTTAAACACAATTATCCGGTTGACTGTACACTTCAATGGAATGAGCAGAAATTTTGCTGCCACGGTACGCGACATTTCGTTTCACAAACTCTCAAATCATTTTTATGTATTTATCTAAAAGTAATATTTCGAACCTTACATAGGAAAAGAAAGGATGCAAGAAAATTATGAGGCAAATAAGAAAGGGAAGAAAGTTTAGTGTTTCATCGGATCGTCTTTCTTAACAGGAAACATAAAAAACCGGATGTCTAGAGACAACAAACTTGTAAACTCTTGAGTACTACATCCTGAGTAGGGAAACAAACTGAATAGCTGGCGCATCTTTTACACATCGGATTTTTTAAATATTTCTTCACAAGTACAGGATCTACAGCGACATATTTTACATAGGTGCAGCAGAAGGAAAGCTGCGCACAGAGAGAGAAAGAGAGAGAGAGAGAACAGGAAGACGAAAATAAGATGATAAAAAAGCAGTCAGCAGAGGTCAGAAACGGATTCAATAAATCGAGTTATTTTATCATGAAGCGAAAAAGAAAGAGGAAAAGTTTTTATCGTGGAAATAACAAAGCGTTCGTGGAAGCAGTTTATCATGCCTTTGACTTGATTGAGTTCTTGTATGTTTTCTTCTTCTCCCCCTCCGCACTCTCCTCACCCCCAACGACTTTCATTTTGTAGAAAAAAAACAGGATTCCTCCAGTTGCATTCTTACTTTTCTAGGAGTAAACGATTTTATTTATATGACAAAAATCAATGCGAAACATCAAAAGAGCAAAGCAGAATGTAAAGTATTGTATAAAAATTCCACCAGCCGATCGTCTTGTCTGCTTCAGAACACACCAAGAGAAAAAGAGAAATCTCTGTGTGAATGCATGTAACTAGTGCTCTCGGTTACTGTAATCTGTACTCCAATCATACCGACTGCACCGTCCGGATATGTTCTTGAAACAGTACAAAAATTTGCTTATTTTTTTAAAACAAACGATCGCTTTTACGATCCAGAGGCAAATTATCAACGGAGTTAAGTAAAATGAGAAGAGTAAATTTTATTATAACGATTATTAACTGAAATTAAAAACTAAACAGTTACAAAATTACACCGTTTAACGTTATCATTTCAACTGCAATTTTTAACACTTGTTTCTGAAATTAACAACTTCTTTTTTATAGTCTTTGTGACTGAATTAATGTTATGTTTCCCTGCTCACTCCCGCTGGTGAAATCTACGTCTTCAAACATTACTATATTGTCACGTTTTGATTGTTAGAGATGAATTTAACGAGTCTTGGTTTTCCAGACATTATCTTTTTTCTAACTCATTTTCAAACAGCTTTACCTTAAAGTATTAAAAACTCATTTTGTTTAGTATAACAATATCGTTCTACCTCAGTTTTCAGTAATGAAGTCTGTTTCAGTCAATTTGAATGTGAAAATTTAATAACATAATGACACAAATGAACCCATCCATGGTAAATAAGGAAAGCCTGGAAAAAATTACCCGCAATATATATGGTACAGCAGAACTTGTGTGTTAAAGGTTTAATGGTGCATATAAACTATCCATGTGTTCGCACGGTGAACTAAAAGACAAACCCTGCGGTCTAAAAATTGTATCCTCAAAGAAAATTATTTACTTCAGTAGTTCTATTTACAGCAAACAAAATATCTTTCCAACGGCACCAGTCAGTGTGAAACGGTAGGAAATTAAATTTTTACCAAATTCCGGGACGGGAACACAAGCGGTGACGAACACATAGCCAAACACACGCACACCCTTCCTGTCGGTCTCAATCTGCAATTTTCTAATTCTCTTGGAAAAACAAAATGAGCTCAATTAACCAACCCCCAGAACTACTTACTCAACCCCCGAAAAAACAGTTAAAACTTCCCGCCCGTTCGAAACACTGCAAAACGCAATTGCTGTAAACCTTTTTAATAGGTTTGGGAAAGAAAGAAAATTGAGGACACTTTGTAATGGAAACGACGCTTTCAAAGCCAGCGAAAATAATTTTTGAAAACAAAAGAAGACTTCTACAAAGGTTGCAGGAGGTTGGTGTCTACCCAACGGGATTAAACCGTGGAAATTAAATGAGACAGGAGTCTGAATTGCGTTGTGGAAAGGTCCTATCACTACCGGGTAGCAGAATTTGATGAATAGAGTACTGAAAGAGTGGAACTATCGGTTTGGTATTTTTGGAGATTTATGTTCGTCTAATAGTGTAAACATACACATACACAATAGTTCTTAGTTCTTTACAATTCGAGCCTCTGCACTATCTTCTCACTGATTTCATGTAGTTCAACTGATGACTCCACACGCGTAAATCCCTTGCCATTTTCTCATGCTCTATCCTATTCAACTCATCTGTCTCCTCTTAAATCCATTTAAAAATTAGTGGATCGATTCGAATGGAACCTAACGCATCCAAATGAATCGGGACCGGGACAACCGGCAACAAATTTATTATAGCCATTATATCGCTTTCATGTGCTCTCACCGTATTTGGTATTGCAACAAGTTTAACTTTTTGTTCTACACTTAAATCCAATCCATTGAACAATCTTACTTATGCAAATCCTGCCCAATGTTTGTAAACTCAAGACTAAGAAAGCAATTTAACTGTTAGGCTACCAAAGCTACCAAGTTCACACCAATCTTCAATATTCTTCTAGTAGTGACGAACAAAGAATACCAGTGAACACATAAATGTGATAAAAACGCGGATAATCCGCAAAAAATAGCAAAATTAGACGTATACCCTTCACATACCCTGGCAATAAAGTACAAGTAAAAAACCCTTTGTTTAAAACACAAAAACAAAACAAACATATTATACAAAGCATATAGGAAACACGACAACCTACTAATGCGATTGTAAGACATTTGTTCGCCAATACTTCCAGAAAACTAAAAAAAAAACAACAAAAAACTAAAAAGGTTCAGACTCGTATTAGAAAAACTCATTTGGAGGGCGGGAAAGGAAACAAATGGCTGGCAAGGACAACCCAAAAGAGTGGAAGGTCATTATATGTTTCTCTCTAACTCGGCAGAGTGGGCAGTTTGGGTAGGATGGATGGCAAAGGGCCCGGGGCTGTGGATGAAGGAAGCCCATGCGTCCGGTGTCACGAACATAAAAAACCAGAGAGAGAGAGAGAGAGAGAGAGGGAGGGAGGAAGAGGATAAATCTGAGAAAAACCACGAGAGGAAGCGAGAGAGAAAGCAGAGAGCAGGGCAATGTCCACTTGAAAAATGGTTGTAACATGTAAATTAATTAGAGAAAGAGAGAGATGAGAGGACGTTTTGGTACGAGAGAGAGAGAAAAAGAGGTCCTCCAGTTTGTGAATCTGGTGAGCTGAAGAAGTGGAATGGAAAGCCTGGAGCGTTCAAAAAAGTAATTTTTCAAACGACCCGATCACCTCACTTGTCGCCCTTTAAATTTATGATAATTTCACTAAGTAAAGTGTAAAAAAATTATGAGTCCAACAGGCTAAGGGATGAAAGGACTCTTTGGGTTTGAAAATTTTTATTCTCAAAGCTCCGACGATTAAAAATGAATTATTTAATAACTTTCCGAACATGAGCGTGTCATTTCCCAGTAAAGAACGTGAAGAAATAATTTTTTTTAATTTTCCTTTTGATCGTTTCTGCCTGCTTTGATGTTACAGGAGTCAGTTTCCCCCCGATGGGGGTAAGAAATCATGAAATTGCATTGATCATTTTACTAAAAATGTTTTGTTATTACACTGTTATTACAAATTAGTCGCTATAAAAGCTTAAATTATTAGTTAACGTTCAGGTTCTACGCTTTGATCATATTTTTTATTCTAGTTTCGAGGGCAGAGCCTCTCCCTTGCCCAATCCTTGACTCCCACTTAGCTGATTTTGTTTTTCTAATATTAAATTGTAAATTTTTCACAAATAATTGCCCCCGATATTCCAGAGAATCTGGTATTCTTGCCAAAACTTATTGAATCACTTTGGAGTAACCGACAAATACTTTTTTACTTAGTCAAGTTGTTCCATTTTTCCTAAATCAGAAAGGTCCCAAAGAACCTTTGGTGCATTATGATTCACCGCGCTCTCGACTGTGATAGACAAATTGTTGGGAAACAGACGGCATGATTAAGGGGACACACGACCAAAGTCGAAGAACTTCTCAGAAATCGAGTAAAGTTGGTACGACCGCAAGAGGTTAAGCAATGGAAAGGCTGGCGAATGCAAAGGAGTCAAAGGAAGCGAGGAGGTTCGTCGACGCGCACCGCATTTGTTTTTAGAACAGCCTCGGGGCTCATTCCGATGTGGCGCAAAGGAATTTTTCCTTATCGAACCTTTTCACTAACCTTTGCTTTACCATCTCCTCTCCTTTGTCCCTTCGCGACTCATAATTTCGCAATATTTCATATCGGAGAGGAAACTATTTCCTTTGTGACGGGAACATGTGGGAAACCTGCGGGACAAATTCCATTCCCGACTTTATACCGTGCTTTTTTTCTTTGAAGTTGCTGGTCTTTGCCGTGGCTCCTCATTGTCATTTCCATATTTCGACAAGTTGAACTTCTTTAGCTCCTTCCTCGCGGGAAGGAGCACGGGGAATCGGACGGCACTACCTAGACGCATTCATCTCACAATAAACCCCAGAGGTAACCGCATCAATTTCTAATGTGCAGCATTTTTTATGTTAGATTTAGTAGCAACATTACATTAATTAATAGCAACTTAAAGGCATTTTTAATATATTTATCTAAAGTATTCAACTCTTAAAAAGTCAATTATGTTTATTGTTGTTATAACTTTTACTTTGGGTTAAGAAATTTTGCTTATCAGTTATGAATGTAGAGCTAGTCCAACCAACTTCAAATTTTATGTCCAAGTATAGCAAGTTAGCAAAATAATGTCACTCGAACATTCCTTAAATTCGATTACCCCCAAATCGCCAGTGAGAGGTCTCGAAGAAATGAAATATACATTTCAGAGGAGTGTAGCCCTTCGATTCCTGATCTCATAGGAATTTGCTATAAGCTCGAAGAAAACTATTACTTTTGTAGAAAGACGTGTTCAGAAAGCAAAGGATATGACAGTAGTGAGAGAGAGAGAGAGACATGAGGGAGCAGCAGAGGCACAAAGAAGGCAACGAAAATTTGCCACACGGTGGAAGGCGACTGGGTTGGTTCCACAGCCGTAAAACACATTTACAAAGTAACACATTGTTCGGACGCTTTACAGTGTCACTTCCACAAGGATAAATTACAAACTTACAAACAACACTAACTCAAACTTGAACTGAGGTGTAAAATATGAGTGCGACGGCCCCTGCAAGGCCCTCAAATTTATCCAATTCTGGGTCTTTCGTCTGTCCCACGAATTTTTAACCGTGCCCTCTCATCCCACATACCAATGGATTATTCCAGACCCCTCATGCACTTTTTTCATATTCCAACCCCACTGACGCACTCCTACAATTTTAAATGCAATACCCTTCGATGGAACAAGTGCAGTTGAAAATCTCGATTCATTTTGAGGTTTTCCTCTATCAGATTTAATGATAATAAAATTTTGGGGGTTTTTAAAATGCACCCGCGTGCAGATAAATGACAAAGTGCATCGGTTTTATATTTCCATGCCGATTCCATTCCAACCACCCTTCACTGGGGAGCTGGAAAATTGCGCTGATTTCGTTGCACTTTTCCACAGCACCGATTTGCGGTTGTTACAAAATTTATTCAAACTCATTTTTCTGCAATTAATGTATTATTCGTGAGGATTACCCCGGGGATAACGGGGCCCGAGCTACGAGAAAATGAAATGTTGAGGGACGGCGGTGCACGGGAGCAAAGGTTGGGAAAAAGGTTGGAAAAGGAAGGATGATCCAGCCCCGTGGAAAAGGCTCTCGAATTAAGTAATCCTCGCGGTCATTTTAACTTCTAATCACTTTAAAAACGACATTTTCTCATGAATAATGACTATGAGAAAGGAAAAGATCTGTGGGGTTGGTCGAGGAGCAGAGTTCCTCCACAAGGGTCGGAATTACAATGGTTTACCTGCAGGAAATAAATTTGTTTCCTTTAACCAAAGCCTAATTGTCATTTATCTTCGGACAGAAATACTTTGGGGACCTTCGTGACATGCCTCCTTTCCTACTTGAAGAAGACTGAAAGCTACTCAAAAATAAAGCCTAAAAGACTATAAGCCATCCAGAAAACGCTGTCTCCCTCGGAATAAATTTGAGTGTGACAAAATGCAAGCTGCTCGAAATGATGACCTATTGAATGATAGATTGTGATAAAAACGTGACCAAAGACCGTTAACAACCTGAGGCTAATTGTTAAACCTGTGGAAATGTATGAACAATTTCTCTGCATTCTAGTCCATTGATTTCAGACCTTGTTAGAGATATTTGCGGTAAGATTCCGTTAAATTCCGATAATACTAATTTTTGCACTGTTTTTGACTTGACACTGATACTTTTTTAAAATATCCTTGAAGTGATTGTGATTCATTTAGTACCTTTCGAGTTATCCCGATTAGTACGTACGGATTGCTTTACTTGAAAATCAGCAAAGGTGGCGATACCATTCAAAATGTGACGAAACAAAAGTATAACCCCCGATAATGTCTACATGAATGTATTTGATATTGTAAAACAGGAGAACATTATCACTGTCAAATGTGCCACATTTTCGTAGAGAACAAATACTGTAAAGTTTCACTAACTTGGCGGAGGGCTGAAATAGAATGTAGGATATGTAGGAAAAGGGTGAAACTAGGATATTTAAAATAGGGTAGGAAACGTCGGAAGGGACCGAACCCGTCGCAGAGAAAATTTGTTTTGTTTCCACGAGACCATCTCATTTTGCTCGCTTTGCTTTGTAATTATTTTCAAGTTTATAACTGTCCAGCATCAGGCAGGATGTGTTTGACATTTCAACCGCATTCAACCGGCATCAGAGCTTTGGACTTTTTAGCCTAGGTCGACATGTTGATTGCCACTGCCAAGGTAGTCGGATAGACAAATTTCAGCAAATCTCAACAGAACAACATTCCAACAAATATGATGGCGGTCGAGAGTTTATTAAACACGATGAATTCGAATAATTGCCGTGCAGCGAATAGTCAATATTGTCCAAGTATTTATGTTTTTCTAAGCTGATATTTTCTTACCTACTTATTCCGCTTAATCGTTTATTTAATGAAACATCATACGTATTGAGTCATTATGTACAATTCCACCATTTTACTGATTTTACAACAGAACTCAAATGTAAGTTAAGAGTAAGTTGTATACATATAACAATTGTTCTTGTCTAATATATATAAAAAATATGCGACGTGGTATGAACATTCATTCTCATTGAAGTAACATAAATATGCTTTTTTGTCGTTTTAAACTCCCAATAAGCAGAAGGCAAAACAGTCGTTCAATAAAACTAATCCCGGCTAAGGGAATTGGATTTCAAAGTCATTTATAACGATTTAATTCGGACATTAAACGGATAGGTCAGCCTGCACTAATTTGTTATTAAAGCCCAACTCTCCCGGCGAAAAGCGATTCATGTGAAAACATTCCGATTTGAACATTTATTCGTTTCTCTGTATATAGTTTTCCAAGGTACTAGTTTTCACTGTTACGTTCAGTAAGAAACATAACACCGTACATAATTTTATTTTCAATCACTGCTAGATAACCTATGTGAAAATGTAATTTCGCGTGTTGACTTATAACCAACGACACCCCGTTCTATTAATGAATTAATTGCTATGTGTTGATATACGAGACACGCCCATTTGTGTGTACATAATTCTTTCCATCCGTGAACTAATTCACGTTCGGTGTTGAATTTTTCTACAATGTCCATTTTTCACAGCTTTTCATAATATTAAGTACTTGTTTCTAAAAAATTAAAATAAAAAACTGAGTTGACAAATTTCAAATGATATTGTTCCATTAGGTCTAATGAATATTATTACACGATAAACTAAGTTTTATTTTGTACATGTTTGATTCTAAGATTATTGAACTAAATGAACTAGAAAAGGAACTTTTGATGGTGATTGCATAGCACTCAAAACAAGAATTTAACTTAGTACGTTTTACCTATTGTAATGAAGAATCGTCTCACTATGTTACTTATTATTACAATTTAAGTACTGCCAAATCAAAGTCAGATGTCTGATAGATGAGGCACCTCGTTTAACAAATGTGAGGGTCGATATTTTACAGCATTTGGTGAAATTAATACGGGCAAGTTGAATGTTTTGTTTCATGGCTTCCGCCACAACTCTTCTAAATCTACAGCCCTCAGCTCGTACCCTTTTTGACCTTTCAGCATCTTCTGGCACTTAACGTTAACTGTTTGTATTTCCAGAATTCTAAAAATGACGCTGGATATCAAATCAGAAAATCAAAAAAGCACAAGCAATGGACCCGCAGCGGCAGCAGCAGATTGCGCCTGTGCAGGCTGCGGCAAAAAAATCACCGACAGATTCTTCTTGAAAGCATGCGAACTTTTCTGGCACGAAGACTGTTTGAAATGTGGATGCTGTGATTGCAGGTGAGTAAAACCCCATACAAACCTACAACGGTCAGCTGACAATACATCAAAAGTATTTTTTCGTGTGAGCGTCCTGTTAAGGACATTTTTTACATTTGTTTTGTCGTTTCAGGCTAGGCGAAGTTGGTTCCACACTTTACACGAAAGCAAATCTAATTCTATGCAAGAGAGACTATCTCAGATTGTTCGGTAACACTGGCTACTGCTCCGCATGCAACAAAGTCATTCCGGCTTTTGAAATGGTCATGAGAGCCAAACACAACGTGTACCATTTAGAATGTTTCGCGTGTCAACAGTGCAATCACAGGTGAGAAACAGAATTTTCATGGGGCGACGCTTCCTTTGCGTCAAAATCTCAACTTTAGTTTATCGTCCTCTAACGAAACAGTTTTGACAGATAGGACCAGAGGGAGACCCGAAAAGAAAAGTTCAATTGTTCGCGGGTGAAGATGTCTTCCCCGAACTTTGTTAAATTTAACAAGTCAACTTATAATGAAGTTTCCTCGGAGGAAGTGATAACGGTAATAGATGCAGATATGTAAATTCTCCAGTTCAGGCAACTCCCTAAAGATTGGCACATAAATTTACGCAATTTTGATATTTTGAAACTTTACATTCTCTGCCATAGAAGCCCATTTCTATTTCCATTTCACCCTTACAACCAGTCCTACGACTACCTTTGCTTCTGCAGAATGATTTGATTTTTGGTGAGTCATTATCACTACAAAACTGACGATGATGATGCTGATGATGATGATGAGTGCAAGCGTAAAATAGCATAAAATGTACAATCGTACAGTGTAACTAAAAATGCAAAAAGAACAGCGGAAAACGAGAAAACAAAATTCTTATTTCCCCCTAAAGTACAACTCCCGGAGCTTTCGACAAGATTACGCCTGGAAGAAACTTAAACAAGACATGTTTTCGCCACAAGATAAAAATCCCGTTCGTCATTTTTATCCGAAAAGCATAAAACTATAATTTTCTCGGAGAAAACTACTTGAAGCGTAATGACAAAAACGGCTACGTTTTTTTTCCACAGTCCGAACTGTTATTTGTTTTCAAACTTTCTCTTTTTTGCGCGATTGTTCTTCCACGAAGGCGATTAAAAACTTTTTGTCGTATATTTAGAATCACTGAGGGGGTGAGGGTGTGGAGATGAGAACAAGCAAAAAGTAGGGAAAGGAACAATGGAAGCAATTGAAGAAATCAAAAGTTTCAGGAGAATCAAGTGATCAAGGAGAAAGCATTTGAAAGGGTTTTCTCTTTTAGTTCGCGAACTTTTGCTTTGTCGCATCACCGGGAAGAATTTCAATGTGGTTAGAGTATCACAAAGTGAAGAATAATAATTTTCTTGTTACATAAAGGTGGTACCTCCTAACAAAGTAAAGTATTACTAGTAAAATTAAGTTGTCTTTAGCAATTGGTAACAAGTACTCTCGGTTTAGTGACCCATTTTTTTTCGGTAAGCATTAACTTAACCAAACAAGGATCTCTAACTTCTCACACCTCGATAAACACAACGTCGTATTACATCCACCCAGTGAAAGTGTGACGACTTGTATACCAATACACACTACCAAAAAATAAAAATTCACACCATCAAATTTTGATACCTCATAAAGGGGAACCTTAATCTTAACCGTCGGGATAAAAACCGATTAAACTTTAACTGTTTTTTTAGTTTATGTAAAAAGGAACAATAAACGCTTTAGTATAATAAAATTAATTGACATTTGAATGGTCGACCTTAAGCATTCTTCTTACTTTATTACGGCAAAAGGACGTTTGTTACAGAAATTTGATGGTAATGAAAAAAATTTTAACACGAAGACAGCAACACGGGGTCAATTTACGTACGGTAGCAATGCATTTTGGAAAGAAGCAAAAGACTTAAAATGTTTTATACGAAGCTGTGGCACGCCTCACCAAAGTGCCTCTCTGATTCTCCTCATTTTGTGGTCTTTTTATCTTTCTCGATGTTTTTCAACGTCTTTCACGATCAACGATAAAGCCAAAGACTGATGGTTTTTATTATATTTCTTTTCCTTGATTAACATCATTTCTGTATTGAATTCAATTACGCGCCAGTACCAGATTCAACAGATCGGGGAAAATAAATCATTTTCATCCGGGGTGCAAAAAATCAGAAGGGAGACTAAAATATACGTGACGGCAGAGAAATGTATTTTAAAAATAAAATGTTACTTTCATATTACATTATATTTTATATAAATAATATTATCTGTATATAATATTAAATTACGTTACAGTAAACATTAGCCGTTGTAGGGACAAGAAAGTCATGTAAAATAGTTTGCGGCGAAAAATAATTTGTTCTTTTTTACAAATATTATTAAAAATATTATGTTACGACCTTCTGGTTATCTGTTAAAAATTGGTTATGTGGAACAGTTAATAAGGGTGTCGCTACGAAAAATGTTTGTGATGTTAACCGATCATAACATTTAAATGTGTCCACTTAATAACAGTAGTAATAAAACGGAATCATTCTTCCTAAAATATGGAGCAATTCCTGTAGATGTTCACGTATACCTTTCAATGATGTTCATAGTAGTTCTTTAAGTCGAAAAACAACCCATTTCACGAGTTCGGTAAGAACTGGAATCAAGTTTCATTCAACTTTTACTAACTGTTCATCGCCCGTGAAAACTATTATTCGTCTTGGAAGAAAGGATTTACTGGTAATCGCAATATTTCGTTTTCGTCGTTCGCTTTTTAGTCATTCGTATTTAACCAATTATTTACGCCGTGAGTTCTAATAGATTTTGCGTTGTCTCCAACGACAGATTATTAGCATTAAATTAGACATTTAACGATGGAGTGTTTGGTCGATGATAATGGTGACCATTCCCTCTAAACACCCTTGTCAAGAATCATAATCAGTTACTTAAAAGGGAGAGAAAGAGAGAGAGAGAGAGAGAGAGAATCGTCATTTCCAGGAGATGAGCTTTCCTCTTCCTTTAGCTTTTATCTTTTCAACTTGTGGGTCTTTAATTTACTGTTTAAAGTGAAAATGGAGATTTATAAATAATGGTAACGGTCAAGTGATAAATAAGATAGTGTAATAAATGGTTGAAAGGCGCGAGAATTGGCCATTTTAATAAGTAATATGAATGTCCGATTTTAAGATCCTCTAAGATTGTTTAAGTAAATTTGTGACTTCAGTTCATATGTTTAAATGAACACCTTAAATTGAACAGGACTGTATTGTAGCAGATAAAAAGGGTACGATTTTTGCAAAATTCTGTCAGATTTTGTAACATGTCAATCACGACAGTTCATAGAAACGTGGGGTGTGTGTGTCACTTATTATGGCATTTCAACAAATTTATGATTTTGTTGTGACTTCTGATAGTATTGTTACCGGAGAAAATGAGAGAAAAAAAATATACAGTCCCAAAAGCGCAGACCACAGTACCTGGGGAATCTTGAATTAATTTCAGATGACGTATATGAAAGTTAATTGGGAACAGAAGAAAACAATTTGCAAAAAAGGTGAAGCAAGAGATAGTCAAAAGCAGGTACCACCATGACCCTCATTTAATCTTTTATTACAAAAAAACTTTGCACTACACTCGTGCAACTTTACCACAATGATATGACTTCGACTTCGTTTTGCTTTCGTGACGCAGTTCTTTGGTCGAAAACAGAAAAGTAATAGAAACAGAACATCCACACAGATATGACGGTGAAAGATATCAAAGAGTCGAAGCAAGTATGCGAACGTGATTTTAATACTAATGGAATTCAATTTGAATAACCCCGGGCATAAGTTAAACGAGAGGTTTCCCCGGATGGCCCACAGCAAAGCATTTGAACCCGGTCATTCTAAGTTAAACATGAATAGTTACTATTCGACCTTTCGCTTCTCAATATTATTTCATACAGAAAGATTAAATTTATCTTTTATTGCAGTCTATCGTTATTTTTGTTGCACATGTGTTCTTCATTTTCAAAAATCTCGATTTTCTCCGTGTCCCTAACCATACAAGACCCCTAGAACCGTTTTCTATTGCCCTTTTCCTTCCCTAGTGCCGTTTCCATCAATTATTTATTTCCATCGCGTCTTCTACGTGTTCGCCCATATGTAATCTCTTTTTCCGCTTTTCATATTAATGACCTATTTTCAAAGCTTTCGAATAGGTGTTCAGTGAAATTTACAGTAATTTTGTGAGTGACGAGAACTTGTCTGCAAACCACAGGTCAAACTAATGACAATATGGAAATACTAAAAACTGTTAACAGAATAGTATATGTTCATTAACAAAGGTTTGAATAAACTTTGATATTAACTTACATATACAAGCGCGCAATATGTACAGGGCTACCGACTCAACAAATGAAATTCTCCCATCCCAAACTAGTTGCTTGTAATATCTTGAAACCTTCCTGCCAAAATTCTACTTGAACATGCCAGTCAGAAGCTCGAAGAACTTGAGGCGTTTGTAAAATGTCTTGCTAGCTGACACGATCCTTTGAGCCTTTCCCTTCCCCGTGACTCGCATGGGTGCTCGAGACTCTGGTGCCACGTCGGTGGTTTACCTTGTCTTCCGCCATCGTGCACCCCCGGGAAAATTATTAACTTTACATCTAATTACTTTCCGATAGAATTCTCTCTTTCCCTAGTTAATCCGTCTGTTCCCGACTGTTTGGGGCTTTCATCCCTAATTAATTTTATTCGAATGTGCATGAATAAAGGCGTAGACGACGTTCAAGGTGCAGTGACAACCGCGGAAGAATCTTCTTTTACCGAGATTGAAATCTACACTTGGAAAAATTAAATTCTCCTTGCTCATTTTCCATGACAGTGGCCCGATAAAAAGGCAAAAAAACAAAAAAACATGGGTTGGGCGCTAAGAAACCAAGAAATAGACTTAAGGGTAGATTTCTGGAGTCTGGCAGCATGCTACGGGGGGGTGTCTGCAGCGAGCGAACTTGTTTCATTTAAAAACTTTGACTTACAATCTTCCGTTATCTTTGAATATATATTTTTAACTGACGGTTTTAATTACCCTGAGCACTTTTTCTCCTAAGCATTCCCGTAATAATTAACTACCTTCTCGCCGAAGTGACGGTATGGCGGTAGCCGTCTTTCCCTACAAGAAATACGACACTTTTTCCAATGGAAGCGGATGGAAATGCCAGATAGGAAAAGGGAAAGAAACGACTACACCTGTTTCTTAATTAATAATCATTGTTCCGCCAGTCGTAATGAACAACAGTTTTACTTCCTTGCAAAAATATTTGTACTAACATATATATAAATATATAGTAAACTTTATTTAACTGTGTTCGATCTGCTGAATCTTCAGTCCACATATTCAATAACATCTCTATGTAAATGACTGGAAATAACACATTTTTTACTTCTTTATCATGTCTACTTCAGAGCGAGAATCATATTTTTCCCAGCAAAACGCAATCCATTTTCTCCATTTACATCAAGAGGTTCACCTCGTCTGATAACTTTTTTATTCCTTTCGTCGGCTGTCACGTAATGAAACATTAAAGAGGTTTAGATGTGTTTGCTGAAGGAGTCATGAAGAGGTTGAAACACATGGCTGAGAATTTCAATGGGAAAACCTCAAGGAATTGTCAGTGTCAAAGCTGAAAGTGACGTCTTTTGTCTCCTTGAGTTTTCATTCAGTTTTCCCAGTCATCACTTCCTCCGACTTCAGCCTCCTTACTTTGTTTTCAAACTGTCTTTTGTATTTGTTTAAACACCGCCAAATTTAAATACAATAGTTTTCACTCTGTCTGTCTTCCTCGCTCTATCTTTTTCCCTTGGTTCTTAACAAACACCATATCCAGAGATTCGCAGCAACACTACACACACACGGTTTATTTGACAATATAATTTTCCAGAATTAAGTTTTCTTCTCACCCGTGAAATCTTTTGTTTTTCACAATTGAGTTTCTTAAGTTTTCACCCATAACTTCTTTACTCTTTCCCCATTCTCTGCCGGCTCTTTTGATTCATCGTCTTTAAAACTTGTCTTCGTCTGTCAGTTTTGTCTTAATTTTATAGTTCCAGGTTTTCTAGTACAGTCAATTTTCACAATTCACTTTATCCTTACAATATTATCATGCGGAAAAATATAATGTAACATTTTCAATATTTATCTTATTGTTGGTATTATATATTTTGGTTGAATCATTTTAAAATTTATATGCAAATACGGATTTTTATGAGGAGTAATTTTGACAAATGTAACCGGGTAACACAAAAACACATACATCATTGATTGTATTATTATAAGTGAAGATTACTAGAATTAATAAGTTTAATGTGTTCTTACTACTAATACATATTATATTTTGTATTATTTATAGGTTTTGCGTCGGCGACAGATTCTACCTATGTGAGAATAAAATTTTGTGCGAGTACGACTACGAGGAGAGATTGGTGTTTGCTAATATGGCTTACAATCCACCATCGATAGCAGCCATTAAGAGACATCTTCCGCCCCCGGTAAGGGCTCCAAGAGTACGTTCTTATTTTTTAACTCATAATTCCACAAACCTAATTTAAACACAACACCTGGTTAAAATAATTAGCAACATTAAGTAAAATTCGAACCTGTGCGACACAGCCTGTAACAAACCACCCACCCAATTTAAAAACGGTAAAACAATGCTTCATTGCAACTTTGTTTATTTGCCTTTATCGCTACTGAAACCCGTGTATTTTCAGCCTTACAAAAACTTAAAAAAGCCACTTCTGGTACGACGAAATTTACCAATTTATTTACCAATTTGCTTTACTTCTGCGTGACTGTGTATTATTTTCAAGTCGCTGCAATTTAAAAATCACTACCCTATGTTGTCTACATTACTAAACATTTGCCAAACATTTGAGTGTTATTGCGGCACATTCAACCGTTGGAGATTTCAATAACTGGAAAGAAAGTCAATAAACCGCTACCCTTGGCTTCACCACTATTTACCCCCAAACGACATTGACGAAAACCTCAAGCACGGTACAAAATGTTACATCTGAGATTTTATTATTTTCCCAAGTATTAGTATGTTAATAACACACTCCCCTTGGCGGAATAAACGAAATGTATTTAACAATCTAAAAGGAAAACAAATTCCCGAAGAAGGCGCAAATTCTTAATACTTTCGCGAGCTTTATTATGAAACTTTCGAGCAAACACTCCTGCTGGATTTTCTCAGCCAGTAAGCTAAGCACAGCAAAAGCAAGAGTAAACCCCCATTCAGAATGAGTTTGTTGTCATAACAATATTTTGTTGTCTTAGGCATATTAAACAGCCAGCTCTAATTGAGTTAAAGGTGTTCCACATTGCAGAGGTCGAAAGGCGTAGATAAGTGAAGTATGTTTACACAGCAGCTGAAGTTTCCCCAGAGGTGGAGGAACATTTTCGGATGGGATTTGATGTGTCAGACTACATCCGAAAAATCAGTCTACCGATGCAAACGAAATTTTTGAAAAACAATGCAAGTTGATCTATACCCCTCGTTAAAATTGTAACCTTTCGAAGTAATTAGTTCCCTTCATTGAGCAGCAACCCCAAGTGGCTTTAGTAAAAACATTACTTCTCTTTTTTAGTTACACAATTCGAAGTGAATTCTTACATCCTTAAATATTGAGAAAATTTATCGGGAAATTGGAGTCTAGGAAGATAACTTCTTCCACGCCCTAACGGGGGTTTCTTGGGTTTAAATGAAGAGATCCTCCATGGTTAAATGGCTAACGTAATTTTGAAAAATTTGGTACGATTTTTCATTTCATAATCTATTTTTCTCCCGCAGCTTTCGTAGCTTATTTCCACCCTTCCTACTCATTCTTTTCCCCAGTCTTACTTGGTTTCTTACTGAACTTTTTTTCTTCTCATCTTATTTAAAGGATTTGATTTATTTGTTTTTGATATGGCAGACTCCTTGAACGCGAGTTTTTCTTCTCTGCATTCTTATTCTTTTCACAGCTTTGTCATGGCATTTAGTACCGGCTTAGATTTAAATCGTCGCCAAAAATTTATTCTTCTTCCCCTTGATCCCACTATTAATGATACGCTTGATTCCAGGCAAGGGAATGTAAATTTTTAGCTGGTGTGGCAGGTGCTCGAAATTACGTGAAACTTAAGTCGGAAAATATCTGTGCTGTTGTACATTGTAATGCGAAAATAAATATTTTAAAGTATGAAACTCTTTTTAAAGTAAAAAAATTAAGTTGGATTGTAACCGTATTGTTTCTTATTTGACAGCACAGGTTTGTCTGACCATTTTCCTTTCCTACAAAAAGTACGTAATCATCGAAAAGTAAAACCGTAACAAAGCGTACTGAGTTAATTCTCCAAATATAGCTAGGGAGCTGTATTTCTTTTACCCCTTAGGCTTTTCAGCACCATCACGTGACACTAGTTAATGGTGTCTGCATAGAGTTACCTGACTCCTCGTCCCATGTTAATTAATTTTTTTAATTTCCTATAGAGGTAGTAAAACAGGGTGAATGAAAATAATGGGTCGAATGCGTGGCAATTCCTAAATAGAGAAATCAATTGTTTGAAGTTAATTAGGCGAAGATGTTTACACGATGGGCAGAGAGATCGTGGCAGCAGCAATTCATTTATCAGGCGGGAGCAAAATGAGGAGGCGGTCTGTGGGAATCCACAGTTGTTGATCATTTACACAATCCTCTAATCTTTTTCCACCGACTATCTGTTATTTCTGGATAATTCATAATTCTCACGAAATCGTGTACAAAAAAGGAGACTACAATTTTCCCGTGAATCTACTGCTAGTAGGGTTTCAAACGCCCTGAATTATATTTGTTTTTTAAATTACCATGAAAACCGTCAAGTTTTAGCAAAGCCTCAGGCCGTGAACCTCACAAATGCTTACTGGTCACTTACTTCATATCACTGCTTGAGTTCCCCCACATATATTTATAAAATTATATTACACTGTATTAAAAATTAAATAATTACTGTGACTGGACCACACGTGTAAATTCCAGAGATAAAAGTCAAGAAATCTAGGGCACAATCCGCCCAGTTTTGTCCACTGTCCAGTTTAAAAAAAATTATAAAAGCATCTTAATTGACCAAAAAATCGACTTCTTAACTGGTAACAACTTATATGCGTAACAGTCAGACACAAGTAAATAACGTTGAACAAAAGCTGACGGTAAATTAAGAACTGTTTAGAGGAAGAATTTCAAAACATTATAATTATTAATCATTCGAGCTTGAAATTTACTTACTCAACTTTAAATACTTTTATTCTTAATCTGATTCCCCATTTCTCATTTCCTATTCAACCTCAACATTTCTCTTTCGAATTGCCTGCTTAAAAAAATTCCAGCATTGGAAGGAAGAGGAATGGTTGAAAGGATGAGCGAAACTGAAACAACTCTGGTTCCCTGCAGGCATTGCAGACGGAAAAAAAGCCAAAGAAAGAAAAACGTTTGCTTTGGGGTTTCCTGAGGCTGAGGAAAGGGCAAGCAAAAGGAAGACAAGATAGATAGACAAAACGGGAAGGAGGCTAATGAGGATCCTTGCAGTCTCTTTCCCCACTCATAAATGGCGGTCGACCATTTTTCTCGTAAGGGAAAGAAGATAATCGAGTCTTCTTAAGGAGACAACTTAAAGCTTATTTTCACACAATTTTTAGGGAAACACCGTTAATTGTTGTGTTCTCCTGTTAAGTCTAATGCCGTTTCCGGTTACCATCCTACGCTTCCGCGCTTCACTTCCTTTTCGTTTGTTTTCGACTAGATTAATTTCTATCTTTCTTATACATCTCATCGCCCTCTTGTTTTTCTACCTTCTTTCTTTTCTTCTGCAAAGCTTCCCGTGCAATTAATTTGTTTTGGTATGCGTTTGAGAGGTACCGGGAATGAATAATGGATAAAGGAAATCGTAAGTCTTTCTGCTCGTTTCAGCTGTCCCAAGAAGCAAAATTTAAGGTCTTTCTTCTGAAACAATTGTTAAGTTTTTCGATGAGTTTTTTCTAATTCTTACTATCACCTTTACTACTAAACAAATTTGGTTCCTGAACACTTATTCAGAACTTCTATAATTATTGCTTAAGAGTGACAAATTTAAAATATTAAATAATTACGTTTTATTCATTCTCTCTGGCGTTTCTCTTCGTTATAAATTTAACTATCTATTTTTAAGTCTCTATCCGATCTCCGAAAATAATTGAAGGTTCCACTTCCACTCTGTAACTTAAAATACCATATAAGCTATGAGATGAAATTCATTCATTCGGCTCACAATTTACACCTACAATGATATTTGTTTCAATTCAGTTCCGTTCATATCATAAATATTTGATCATTTTTAAGGTTGAATTCGGCAACACTATTCACATGCTTTTTTCATTGCAGCCCTCACCGTCAACCGGTCACATAGGAATGAACCATAGAAACGGAGGAACAAATCTTCATCCATCTACCTCTAATGGCGATGGATCAACTAGATTAACCAATGGATATCCGCCAACTTCCGATCATCAGATATTCGAAGCCAAATAATATAATTTACAATACGGTTATGCTTCCCCGATGTACGTTTTTAATACAGGAATATTTAGTACATAATGAACGTCGGTAACGAATATGCTCACTATAAAGCGTTTTAAACATCAGTTCATGCCGACAACAAAATGTTTATTCCTGGCGATATTTCAATTGTATATAAGTTCAATAATTGTTTTAAATAAATAGTTGAACCCTCGGAAAAGACGCGGTACCGTACAGTGTTTTCTATTCGTGTACTTGTCACTTCAAGTTTCGTTCTGTACTTAAGTCATTTAATTTTTGTCGCTTCGCCCTTACAAAATCGTTGATGGGTGTTTTTCATTGTTGTGCGACACAAAATTTACTTTGTTTTGTTTTAACTATTTGTTTAATAGGTATTTTGTTAAACAATTCATTAATACGAATATAAATAATATCGATGGATTTAAATTTCGATTCGATTCGATTCGATTCAGTTCAATTTGGCCCATTAAATTCAAGCTTTCAGGCGAAACATAAATAAAGTTCGGAATATTTCCAATACGAAACCCAAATCTGTTTTCGATAATTTAATTCGAAACCACGAATGGTTGGAATTTGAGTTTTACTAAACATTACATACATCACTTTTTATTTCTTTAGCGCCGTTCCCTAGAACCTGAATTTGAAAAAAAATACATTCTATTGTATGTCATATTTATGACTTCCTTTGCTTTGCCCCACAACTAAGAGCTCATAAATTGTACTCAAACTTAATGTTTCAACGATATGTCAACTGTTGTAATATTAACATGAGGTCTCCAAATAAGGTTACCCGTTCAGTTTGTTAATAAATATTACTATTACTTTGCCACTTTTACTTTGTGTAACAATTGATTGATATAATCTTACATGAACCTCAAATTTCAATAACAACTCATCAAAATAATTAAAATCTAAAATAACTATTAATACATAAAGTTACCTTTTCAAATTACGTTTGAATAATTCATTTAGAGCGCATTCTTTTAATTTCCTATGAAACTTCTCTGTTATTTGTCTGTTGTTCCACGAAGAACAATCGTCAAAGAAAATTCCGAGACTACATCTAAATATCGAAGATGATGGGGAATACAACATAAGAAAGTCAATTTCACGATTCAGAAGGCTCGTGAACAGTGAGAAGGGCAAGTTGAAAGGTTCCTTTCACGTTAATTAGTTTATGCGTGCAATAATAAGGAATCCTCCCTAGTTCACGGGAACATTTGATAGTGTGACATTTATAAGAAGGACGCAAATGGTAAGTAGAAATAAATGTCAAGAGCGTGATTCCTCCGTGAGACTGACAATTTTGTGGTGACCTTTTCTTGTAGCCGCGCCGTCAAAAAGAAAAACAATACACTACAATAAAGAACGACGAGCGACACGACCCCAAACTTTTACATTTTACATAAATATGAAAACCAAATTAGGGATGAACGTTGCTTCTGAGTTTCAATGGGATATAAGTAATGTTCAGTTGATAGTTATTGTACAAAGTTTTAAGTTGTAAATGATCACATGGAGAAGAAGTCACCATCATTTTAAGTGAAATTTATTTTTTGCCTTTAAATAAATGAGCTATCCATTTTTTAAGTTATTGATATTCGCATCTGCGGTGGGCGTGAGTATTCCTGCAATACGAGGTCATAAAACTTAAAGTAAACTTGTCGAATCGTTATTAGACAACAGCAAGTTCAATTCAACAAAAAACTATTAGGTTTGACTGCTTAAACCAAAAAAGTAACTGACTCACACCAATAGTACCCTTTCCATATATACTATTGGAGTTAAATGTAACAAAATTGCCAACTTCTTAGCGTACTACTACCATGCTACAAATATTCTATGGGCGACTGCTTTATTTAATTTCGACGTCCTACATTTCTACCTCAACTGAGTCACCAAAGAAAACCTTTCCAGGAATGCTTGTCATGCAACAAACGAAGCAGGTTTTTATTTTGACAAGGCAAAAAATGATGTGGAAATATATGTGTATTGCATCTCTTGAAATAAGTGAAAAATTTTTTTCTTCATCATTCTGTGCGTTTGCGAAAGGACTTCCACGACAATAGTCTGTGAATTCTTCTCCCATTTTCTCTCCCCGTGTCCTTCATAAAAGGGAAATGTTTTATTAAAATTTTCTTATGGGAAATGTACATGAAAGGGTAGGACAAACAAAAAAATATACAGCAACGATGGAAACCGGCACAGGGAAGTGAAACCCAATAAAAGTCGAAATTATAAAAGAATTCAACGGGAGATTCAATTTGCTAAAAACCTTTCGGGGCTCCCAAACGCAAGGCTTCCCTGTTCTTTTCCGTCTTATGTTACCAACCTTGATGTGGCAATAAATTATTTATTCATATTCTTAATTTCTTTCCATAACCAAAGAATATAAAGAGAAAATGAAGTAATGTCAGCATTAATAAACAAAACCACTTCGCGGATTCTTGTTTGAAGTTTTACTACTCACTTTGCTGGACTACAAAATGTACTGCGTTACATTAGATCAAAATAATTGTTTTATCAAAAATACATAACAGGTTGCTCATAGACAGTACCCATAACCAATCTGGGGAAAATATAGTAGAGTTTTGCTCAATTAAAGCATTCTGAAATATTGAGAAAATTGGTAGATAATTGATAATTTAATAAAGCAGGGGCTGCGAACTTCTATTACGTTTCAATATTTTTTTTCTAAAGAAATTATTGTGCATGCCCTGTTTAAAGTAACTACATATTGGTGTACGTCATCCTTTTACAGTATCTGCCTTCGTTTATACATGAATAACTTTAAAAGGAGAATTCTGGCAGTGAATCAGAGAATGATATTTTCTGACACCATTACTTATTATAACCTCCATCCAAATTGTGTTTCACAACACGTGAACCCTTGCTGAATTACATTTAAAAACTGAAATAGAATTTATTTTCGCTTTTCAAACCGGCAATCAAAAAAGAAACCTAAAGATGTGTAACAAGTAATGGTCCGTACACAGCAAAAATTGTCCCCGCCAAACCGCGTGAACGGTTGAAAGGGCAGAGTAAAATAAAACGGAAAGTAGATAAAGATGAAAGTATATGAAAAAATTTAATTTGATGGAATGTTTTTGACACCCCTAACCATGCCTCCAGCCTTTATCATTTATAAAGGCTGAGGTAAACAAAGGAAAACTCTTTGTTAAAAATATTTACATTATTAATTACCGTATTTTTATTGTTGTTTATAACTTTCTTCTTGCGTGCTTTTCTCGCTGTACGCCTCTTTCGCTCCTTCTGTACCCCGTTTCCATCTTACTGCGCTGGCCCTCTGCCTCTTTCTCTTTTTTCTCTTTATATAACTCTTTGTTTTTCAAATATTTTTGACAAGTTGCAGAGCAGAAAGGGATACTTCAAAGCTCCCGAGAAAATGCCTTTCGTAAAAAAAAAACGCAAGGCAACAACTTGCTACAGAAGGAGGAGGGAACTTTGATTCAGAAAGTTCTTGTGACATAATTCACATTGTACACTTCTCACATTGTTCTTTTTTATTAGAAATTAGAAACGATGATACCTGCCGTATCTCCATCCTTAAAGCATTCATTAAGACCTGGCTTTTTACTGTTATCCATTAAATATTAAATAAGTTAGTAGTTCAGGTCTCGGTATGAATCTCAAAAATTTTATTGAGTTCTCCGAGAAGGGGTATTCCTAGGAATGATAACGGAATATTAAAATATTTCACTCATTTTCGGGCACCTTTTTCCCAATATCCTCACTCCTAAGAAACGCAAAGGAGGAAATAAGAAAAACTTTAACGGAATTTTCACGAACTTCCGGTTTCACGAAATTATCGCAACGAAAGGGGTCGCGTTCCAATGTGAATTTCACTTTCCCACACTCTTCCCTTGTAATCCTTTTAATCCACTTGCTTCAAAAATTAAATTAATCAAAAATTTTTCGGTGTTTTGCTCAGAAAGCAAACGGTGCTTTTTAAAATTTAAGACGCACACGGGAAAAACTTCATTTCCGTCTCGTCGAATCGAAACTCTGGCGAAATAATCTCGATAGCAGACGAATAGTCGCTTTCTGATTTAAACTTTTCACTCGTGTGAATACTTAAGACTTACTTTATTACCATATTTTTATATATTATACTTTTGTCATTTTAGAACATAAAGTGCTATACATAACTATCTGTATAATTTTTTGCTTTCATTAGATATTCTTTTAGAGCGAACAACTAGATGACTTAGCTCTAAAGGGGACTCTTTTGCCTTACAATTATCTTGACTTGCCTTTTCTAAGCAAGCACATTAACAGAAATTAAATATTGTGCATGCACAGTAACCAAATACCGTTCACATGTGTAACCCAATTGTTATGTTGTCCTTTAGTACGAACCCGAATCACGCATTATCTCCTTTTCATCAACAGTAACACAATTTGAATTACACACTACAGTCACTCGCAAACGAAACTCAGGCAAAGAAGCTGCCGTCCTCTAAATTCCCAGCATTGTAAGAATTCTTTTTGGGTCTTTCAATTCTAAGGGTACATTTTTCTATTACTTTGTGATTAAAAATAAAGTGTTCTGAACAGAATATGCAACATACAAGTTAGATCCTCACAGACAAACACAGAATTTTTCATCTTATGTAATACAACCGAAACATAAATTTCATAAAATAGAATTCTCTTTGTAGAAATGAGACCATAAAAAACTAGAAAAAAAAGATGACCATCTTGAAACGGATTTATGGTAACCCCATTCTCCATTGTACAAAATTCTCGGATAAAAATCTTGGACAGCTTCCTTAGGATTTCTCCCTTTGTTTTATTGAATAAAAGTCAAGGGTTTTTACAATTGGAAAGGACTCGGTTTTCATATAAGGAAAATGTATACATCTAGCGAGAGAGAGGGACAGAAAGAAAGAGTGGGCTGCTGCAGAAGCAGTAGTACACGAGGAAGAAAAGGTTGAACGGGAAATGGGAAAGGGAAAAGAGATTGAGGAATTTCAGCCACCAACTTCGATGGCTGAAGAGAAACGACTTCTAAAGTGATAAAGATAAGAGCGATTAATGGTGAAGTTACACAAAACTGTTTTACGGTTAACCCGCCACTGAATTCGCTTCCCGTTTTTTCCCGCTCTTCTGAATTTTCCTGCCGCGGGATAGGTTTCCCATTTATCCCGATTTTGTCTCAGCCTATTCACATATATCATTCCCATATTTTTATTATCGTTTGTGTACTTACCGGGTCCAAAACTCATTTCTCTGACTTCGGGTTGAGTCGTTAACCAACGATCAGTTGAACTTCCTGGAAAGAAATAAAAGTTAGTTGATATGTGTTCTTGCTGGGAAAATTCAGAGACTATGAAATTAGAAATAAGGCATAAAATACACTATTAATTTAAAAGGGTTAGTTTCAAGAAACAATACTAAATTATACCACACATATGATGAAAATGGAAACTAGACTTATTTAAAGAAAGAAATCATGTTCATTTGCAGAACTTAATGTTAGTTTCGTGCCACCAATAATATTCTGAAAAATTACGTAACACGGTGGCAAACTTACAGATATTAAAATTTATCAAAGTTGGGTTCATCTAATCAAATGAAATAATATTATTGAAACTATGAATTTTCCACGGCTTGGGAAAGTCTCAGAGGAATCTAGAAGCCTCTCGTATAAAGGAACACTTACGTAGGGGAAGCTTCAATCCAAGAGGCCCGTGTACCACACAAACCCTTTTCAATTGTATTGTTATCTCAATCCATTGAGTTAAAGTTATCGTATCTAAAGTTACATAAAGTTCGGCTGAGCTCCAATCGAATTACCTGCAAACAAATGAAACCCGTTATCGAACAATAGAACATTGGCAACGTTTCATTTCCGCTTAGAACAATATCTGACCGATAAAATGCTAACCCTCATACAGGATAAGGGATGAAAACTACTTTTCTTTTTTCTTCTCTACACAAGGAAACATTCGTCGTTTGTGTGGAGAAGTGATGCGCTGAATTATGCTGTGCTTCACAATAAAGGAACCGAATATTATTATCAGGTTAAGGTAATATTCCTGTTCAATATTTTTATCTTGAACGGTAGTGTAAGTTCAACAAAAATGAGCGCAATACAATAAAGAGTTCCTTCTAAATAACATTACATTTTAGGTTCACACATCATTAATTGCATTTATTCAACTTGAAGGTACTTCACAAATATTCCTGAGCTGTTAGAAAAGTAGCCTTTGGTTTAAGGTTCTTTAAAATAGAACATTTACAAATCCTGATGTTTTCTTCTGCATTTTTAAAGTTATTTCTTAAGGATAATTTGTTAAGAATTTTAAGAGAAACCAAAAAACCTGAATACTTGGTCGATTCATCTATCACGGATCTACAGACTTTAAAACGGTTAGCTAGGCATGGTTTGTAGAACAGTTGCCATCATGAAGACCCTCTGCATTTCTGAAATAGTTTTTTTTTATGCAGCAACTTGTACAAAGGTTAAATCAGTCATTTCAAACTTCAGACGCATTCGCCCAAACACAAATCAGGTTAATTATTTCATTAAAATCTAAATGATACGAGAAATATCCACTTTAATAAATTAAGTTTTTTACGGAAAGACTCACTACAGTTTGCTTCGAAAGATTGCCTCTGGACGAAAAGGTTTCATTCTCTTTTAGGAAGGGCTTCAATGGGAGGACAATGAGATTAGGATAAAATGTTTACGTAAATCACAAAACTAAGTCGTTACCGCTAATGGCAACTAAATTTTTAACCGGTCATCTAATTTACATGTTTGTGGGAAGACTGTCCTATTAATTGTCCACTGCTGGAGGGCCATCCTTTCCGTTAAAATTTCATTCAAAGCCCTTTTTGGGCTCGAAAATGTAGTGAGAGCGAGAAAGACCAACTAAAGAGCAAACAAAAAATTGAAATTTCCTTTTTCGCACCTCCCCCTCACCCAAAGCCATTACAACTTGGGCACCGTGATAATAACCATAATAATTTTCTATTTCTTTGAAAAAATTCTACTTTCCTCCGAAATTAATTTAAAAATCCCAAAACTATCGTAAAAAAAGGTATTCTTCCTTGCCTTCATTCTCCCGCCCTATTCACAGTTCGTTTCCTTCACTCAAGAGACATCTTAACTTCCGGTTTGAACTGTAATTTTCCATTTCCTCGCTTTTCCGGAAATTTGAAAATACAATTTTAGGTATAAAAAATTATGAGACAAATAAAGGAATGAGTATAACTGACAAACGAACCAAAGCAGGTACCCGGTAATACAAAACGTAAATAGGATACATAATTTATCTTCTAAATAAATCAACAGAATTGAAAGGCAAAGTTTACGCAATGATTTGCAACAGTTCTTCAAAAACTACTATTCGTTCCGTAAACTATTCAATAAAACTACATAAGTTTCCTCTTAGATGAAAATACGTTAAGAGAAAACGATCCGTTTGAAAGTTCCACACCTGTTCCCTCTGTGAACAAAATCCAGAAACCGACCCGGGAATTTGAGCTTTTTGAAATGTCAGTTCGATGGCGGGAAAACCACGCCAAAAACGTGGTCACGTGATCCTTCGATATCCTGTCGTGAAATTCGTAGAAGTTCCATAAAATTTATTCAACACTAACATCGAAAATTGTCATCGTTTTTCCGTACAAACGACCTTATATTATTAACACAATGCCCAATGTATTCGGGCATGCATAAGCTCCGGTTGACTTTCGGTTGACTGGTAATATTTTAAAAGATCAATATTTCGACAGGAACATAACGTTTTAAGAAATTTCAATCGCCAGAAAAAGAAACGGTACCAAATAGAAGCCACAAGGATTTTTTTCAAAGACTAAACTTTCTTACCGTCAATTACTTAAAATGATGTTAAATTATTTTTCATTAAAATCTACATTTTGAAACATTCTACATCCTTCCAACTACACGTGCTGTTTATACAAATGCTATGACGCAACAGAAATTGAAGAGGAACATTGAGTACTACAATCGCACTACTATTTTGCAGGAAGAAATGTAAAATTCAATTGTTGATTTTGAAAAAAACTTTTTTTGCTAGAGTATAACTTAGATATGTCCAGGTGCTTCGGAATATTAATGAGTGAAAAAACAGCTTCTTTTGTTAACCCCTTCAGCTATACCTTTAGCCAAACAGTCGAATAGGATTACTAGAAAAGTAACTTTTACTTATAACTTTATAATTATATATAACAAGTTATAACTTTAGTTAATTTCTTACCTTGAACTTTATAAACACTATACTACATCAAACTACTGAAATAATGCTGTTGTACATTAACACACCCTCAGTTTGACGAGTGGACATTTTCAAAAATGGTCGAAAATTTTTGCATGATCCTTACTACTGGATCGAACTGAAATTCTTTTGCACAACTTTACGCTTTAGGTTTTTAACCATTATATTTTTCTTTTTCATTAAAAAGACTCTCATTCAAGGTCGGGATTTATTAAGCATTTTTATGGCATTATAAATGCCAAGTTTGAAAATTGATACCCAAAACGGATTCTAGCTTGACACTTTTTTTCCAAAAGTTTTATTAACGGTTTTTAAAAAACAGATAATGGTAAAATATAGTGAATTCACATTTCATGTTAAAGTACTACTTTTTAATTAAAATATGACTCCACCCGTCCTAAATAACTATAATTTTGTTACTTTCTCATAAAGTTTATTTTTCTAGCATGATGGGAAAGAAAATGTATAATTTTCGTTTCAAAAGTTCTGGGGTAGCAGTGTGACGTAAGGAAAGGAGCGAAGACAGCGCTTCACGCGGTTCAACTTAAAAGTCAACGGATCTGGCAACATTGCAAATGTTCCATGTTGTTAGAAAACGGCATTTGTAAAAGGCGGTAGTAAAATCATTCGATCGGAGCCATGTTACGAAAATGAAATTTGTAAAGAAATAAAAATTTGGAAGCTTTTTTGTATGTATGATTACTTGTTAATCGATTAGTTAAATTAGCAATTTATTATGTTACTGTACAGGGAAAAATTGTTGTCGAACGGTCAGTTAAAGCGGTTAAGTGAACACTTGTATAATTGTGAAAATATCGGTTTGTTAGATAATTATCTTCAACCCTACTGGAATTTCTTGACTTCCAAAACACCGTTATGGTTAGCACCGAATGTTATAACAGTATCTGGCTTACTAGTGAACATTCTAACAACTTTAATTCTTGTTTGGTACAGTCCAGACGCAAAAGCGGAAGTAAGTATATTCAGTTTTTAACCTCAATCCCAGGTTCGATTCCGTCGTTTTTCGTTCTGCGTCAAATTTCTATTTTCTAACCTATCGAGATATCCGAAGTTGAGTTAATGTTAAGTGATGGATAGAACCAAAGTTTTTGAAATGACATATTACCGCTTGAAATTTGTTCTCTCTGTGAAAAAGCCATGTGTGCCCTAAATTTTTCATAACATGACGGAGTGAAACCCACTTTGAAGGGTACTTTCTTTTTTTTTCCGACGTTGCAAACATTTTTCCAAATTCGTTAATAAAATAATTTGGCTCTTGACCCACGGAAGGTAAATTCCTTCATTATTTCATTCATATCTAGTTGACACTCATAACATATTTTTAAGGTTATTAATATTGGGCGGGCCAAGAAAAGGGAACACTGACCACTAAACAAAACCTCACCAATCAAGAAATACTTGTTTGTTACTTTCTACCAGTCCTCTCTAAATAGCAGTGTGGCAGAGTGAAAATTGGACAGATAAATTTGACACAATGTATTGACCTTGATATAATTTGTGTCGAACAAATTATTATCTACATGAATTGAAAGTGACTTAAGAAATTCTGCTTTCATTTGTACTGTCAATTTTTGGGGCAATACATATTTTACAAGCACAATATATATTTAAATGGTTCAGACATATTGTGATATTAATAAATAGACATTTCATATTTATTCTTCACTTATTAGTAAGCAATGCAATTTTATATCAAGAAAAAGACGGACAGCCATTTAAAGTGTTTTAAAACCATATTTTTACTTTTAAGTAAGCATTAAAAGTTTTACATGCACCATTAAAATAAAGCTCTCCCTTTGATAAGAACTTGTTGGTACACAGAAATAGAAGTATTAGTCAATGTTTATGAGTCAATTAGCATAGTCAACTTGAGTAGGTTGAAAATGTAACATTCAAGTCCATTAAATTTAAGATTTTTGAGCTACTTCAGTTATCCTTATGTATAAAAGTGGTTTTCAAATAAGAATTGAATATTTTTGTTACGAATTAGATACATAATTGATACATGTCACAATATCACATTTTTGAGAGATAGTGTTAATTGATCCTAAAGATGTTCACCTGCCAACAATTAGTTAAAAACTAATATTGAAATGGTATTGTCATGATCATTACTGCAAAATCAAATTTGTCTTGGTTCAGTGCTTATTTTGAATTCAAAAAATGCAATTTCTAATTGCCTGCTATTTATGTGGGATGGTGTTATTTTTAACTTTTAGGTGTTTTTCTGCTTTTCTTCAAACCCTAAATAATTTTCAACTCATAAAATGTTTAAAAAAATATGAGTTGATTTTAAAAGGTTGCATGTGTGAATAAATGAAAACTTCACTTTGTACTCCCATGACTTCATTGATTGTTTGAAATTCATTTTATGAAATCCTTGACAAGTTGTATTGTTTTCTTTTTACTTAGGCTCCAAGATGGGCTTGTCTGTTGTGTGCAATTGGACTGTTCATATATCAGAGTTTGGATGCAATAGATGGGAAACAAGCAAGGCGGACAGGAACATCAAATCCTTTGGGGGAATTATTTGATCATGGTTGTGATTCAGTGTCAACAGGTAATTAATTCACATGCAACTAAGTGCAGGGTCAAGAACTCGAAGGCAGTAAACGGTCTGACGAATGTCAATTTGTACACGAATGTGATTTTTCTCCGAATTAAATTTCCCCTTGCGGTTTTCAATTTTACAGTTTTTGTTGCCCTGTCCGCGTGCGTAGCAGTACAGTTGGGACAGTACCCGACATGGATGTTTTTCCAGTGCTTCTGTGCGATGACTTTATTCTACTGTGCACATTGGCAAACTTACGTCAGCGGAACCATGAAATTCGGACGCGTTGATGTTACTGAAGCTCAGTGCACCATAATTCTCATTCACCTAATATCAGCCGTCTTTGGACCCAGTGTTTGGATGACGGAGGTAATACAAATATTTAAAATTTGTCACCTCATCTGACGCCTGATACTTGCACATGTTACACTGCAAATGTTTTTTTTTCAAATTTGACTTTTCCCCCCCGATATTGCATTACGAAGTTTGTATCGATGATCAAATATTTTTCCATCGGTTGATCATCTCACGTGAATGAAAAGAACACATGAATCTTAGGAGAATCATTTAATCACTTTCTCTGAAAGTTTGACTCCTCGGTATTGTGTTTATCATTCAATTGAATGCCTGAGTCTCCGTCGAAGATTTTATGGTAGCGAGGGTCATCGCCTTTAAATTTATTTCATCATCAATAAGAAGAAGGAAGTCTGTGTTCTTTCAGTAGAAGTCTCGAAAAAATCGAGCTCAGGATTTATACTTCTATTTTTGTTTTAATCTGAGAAAGCTTCGAGAAGCTTGCATGTTTGAAATTTCTATTAGTCTCGAGACAAACAACAAACGGGTCGCATAATACAGAAAACCATAATGTTTTCCACCATTAATTGGACATGGCTTTCGAATTACAATTAATTACGTGGGTAACATGTGACCCATTAAGTCGTCGAATATTTGTTGTACATTAATTTTTTGCAGATACTGCTGTGACATTGCGAAGATGCTATCTACTTAACAAGTACCGTTACATTGCAGAAAACCGGTAGACAGTAATCATTTATCGATTTTATAATGTCTCATTGAGTATGCGTGCGAGAGTATCTGATTGTTTTTTTTTTTATGAGTGTGTGAGTAAACAGATAACAGAAGACATTTTTTTCTTGTGCGAACTAAGTGAAAAGGTCGGAAAATTGATCATGTAGAAAAATGTTCACAGCTTTCATCGAAAACAACATCAATATTATTACTTTTCTTTTGTTTTGACCTTCCCACTTTTCCAATTCATATTTACAGTTGGAACATAATAATCGATTTTAATTTTTTACAGGCCCAAAACGTGTCGCTTAAGGTTTCAAAAGTAAAGTTTGGACAAAGAAAACTGATTTAAAAAAAAAAACAAGAGTCTCATGTTATTCTTTGTTGTCAAACTCATTCGTGTCATTTCAGGTGGATTTCATTTTCAAATGGGAACTGAGATATTTAATAGCTCTCGTAACAATAATATGTTGCTCTTATAATGTATATCAAGTTTTCACTGTGATTATATCAGGAGGCGTCGGCAAAAATGGCTCAACAGTAGCTGTAAGTTAAAGTGAAGGAGACGAAAAGAATAAAAAAAATCCCTCTCGTAACTGCTGTTTTCTTGTGTATTTGTTTTGCTAAGTTTGAAAAGCGACTCAAAAACTAAATAATGAAGCAGGTTTAAAGGAATCCTTTCGAAGCGGGGACCTCCGCCTATCACCAATCTCAAATTTGGAATTAGTGAAACTTTAATGCCCAAGCAGTAAGCTAGTTAACTACGAATCAAATATCACCAAATGCATTTAGTTTAATTGCAACAAACAAGGAGTGGGGTACTACTTTTAAAAGTCAACTGTGGCATCCTGTCGCGAATGTTCAGTTCTGTAGTTCTAAGTTTAGCCGGGGAAATCAAATGTCAGCATGAATTGCTTACAAGTTTACTTTTTTTGCTTCAAAGGCTTGTATCATAACAAGAGCGTATGGTTCTAACTTTTTAACACCGGGTATATTATTATTTTGTTCGACCTGTGGTATTGTTCGATGCCACAGTACAGGTAGCTTGTTGTCTAGTCGTGTACATATGAAGTGCTTTTGAGAGAAGTCAGCATTTGGAGAGGTATTTTTTTTTTATTACCGGCCACTTGTAACTACTAATTGCCTAAATACCAAGTAACACCGAAATTTGTAATGTTCTTCTACCTGTCGTAAGAATAAAGAGATTTGTAAGGGCGAAGTGTTCGACGTGGAATTGAACTTTCTTTTTGTGGTTGGAAACGTAAATTTAATATTGATGAAATTTGAACTTGTTCATATTTCATCAATATTAAATTTATAAGGAATTGAAGCGCGAATCGATATTTCTAGTCTGTTAACAAGCCGTGAGGAAGAGTTTTCCAGTAACGAGTGACCATTATCACGATTCAAAGGGACAGACTGTTTTGCTCTGCCTTTCCTTCGACGTCGTTATTGAATAAAGACGTCGGTTCTTTACTTAATTGAAGTAAACATTTGTAGATTAAAGTAAGCATTTTTATTTACATCCGACTTATATTTCTGACTACAATAATAAGACTTACTGTTACTTCAGTCATAATTTATCCGCTGAAGGAAGTGTTTCAATTCAACAATCGAAGCATTAAATAATATATTAAGTTAACTCTTACGAAGTGGGTCAAACTGAAATTCAAGTTAGGTTTTTTTCACGTGGAATGAAAGAAGTTCAACCGTTCTCACGTCCTTATTACATGCTCTTTGAACAATAATTAAGTAGATTTGTTTGGTGGTTTTAGTTTAGGTTTTACGGGGACTAACTAAACGAGTGAGATCCGATCAATGAGCTCGATCACTGACGGTAATTGATCTCTTAATCGTCAGATATTTATAACTTTATTATCCTTTCCTTGATGTGCTCCTGCTAATAAATTGCTTGATGATTGGGCGGTCGACTAAAAATTTTCTTTGCATGCTATCAAACTATCGAACTAGAGTATTGTTTGTGTTGTCTCTGTACTCGAAAGGTAAGTTAGTCGAGAGCATGATGAAGCATCCCGTCGGGGTAACGGAAAACCACACTTAGTTTTCTATCTCTAACATTAAATCAGTTGAGGAAAATAACCGGTGATTATTAAGACGAAGTGCATTTCAAGGGCGACAAACACAATTGAACGGAACCACGACTAACCACGTCAATCCTTTACAAGATTCTATATACTACTATTAGTAAATTACGGTTGAAAGTGCAGAATGGAAGAAGTTTTGCGTAGACCTATGTGAATCATGTTGTCGTGAGACTTCCGCCGTAACGTCTTATAGGAGAAATTCAAGAGTGACTTGTCGAAAATTTATTTGGATGCTGTGTTATTGGGTACACACAAAGTGAAATGAATGATTTTTTCGAAGAAGTCGATGTGCAATATTACGGATTGAAGTCAAACCAAACCTAATTTATAATTTAATTAATAATTTTATATAGTGCGACATAAGCAGACATTCGGAGCTATTTTTTGGGGAAAAGTAAAATTTAAAAAAAAAAAAACATTTCAAATGTGACAGACAACATCAGGTCCTCTCTTGATTGGATAAAGACTTTCTGTTTCAGGTGTATTTCAGTCAGGTACGGTTTGCTTAACAGCAAACTTGAACTTGAAGGAAACTCAACAGAATGTCTTTTTTCATGTTACCTTTACGAATTACTTTATTTTATTTTGTATGTTTTTTTGTCTAGGACATAATTTCATAATGTTCTCATTTCCCTTTTTTTTTAAATTGCTTTCTAGATCCCGTTCCTACCTGGCTGTCAATTTTTTCAACTAGTCGTTTATATCGTTACCGTAGGTTTTTTAGCGTCGTTTAGTTTTTTTTGGAAAAATTTTGAAGCGGGAGGAGCTGGGAAAAACGGTTCAACTGTCGCTGTAAGTTTTCAAATTTGTGCATTTTTATTTTGTTTTATTGACCGGATGTTGACCAAGAGGTGACGAGACGAGACCGAGGAGATTTTCTCTGCGTGCCACAGGAATGCTTATTAAGGAACGTTCACTCTATCGCCTCCATCGAACACCCATCGGAATACAATGTACATTATGTAAAACTGAAAGTTCTTCCGGTCGGTGCCGGTGATAATATAGCCCGCGCCGTGTACATATAGTTATTAATGTAGAGCCCGTAATCTAGGTCTTGTTGAATAAGAATTAATCACTCTTGTTTCATATGGTTTTCGCATATAATTAATTATTTTTGTATATACAATTTATTATTTATATATATTTGTTTATTATGTATGTACAATATTATACATTGTATATACAACACTGGGGACTTCAATAATTATTTTCCTTTGTTGATGCAGCCGTGTTGCACGTACTACTTCAACCATTACGTTAATGGCGTATCTTGTACACTGCTTTTGAAAAGTGTAACCGCGAGACGAAGAATAGTTGAACTTGATAAATTTTCCCAAACACGGTATCAAGATATTTAAATACCCTTTAACAGGCTGAAATAGTAATTTTACTTCAGTGGGGTGCCTCAATAGATAACTTAAAATTGTAAATAAATGTATTATATGTATAATGTGAATTATATATATAATATTGCATTAAGATCAACATGTATATAGGAGCTTCCTTTTTTTTTCGTTTAAGTCGAAGGTGAATGTATTTCTTTTGCAGCTTTTTCTAACCGCATGACCGTTTTATAATAAACCATCTAATGCTTTTCATCAAAGGTTGTGGGCCACACACTAAGGACTTCGGCCATTCGCTTGATTGCTTTTTTGCTAAATAAATTTCTTTTCAAAGTTCCGGCTCGTCGTCCGAGGGCTACTAACACGAAAAGTTTACTTTCTAGGTGATAAATTGCCTAAGCATGGATTTGACAAAATTATTTTTCATTATTTTGTATGGGTCGTAACGTAACTTTCGTTCATTCTGGTTTTCTTTTTCTTTCTGTTCAATGCTGCTTTCCGTGGGTTCATGTCTGTGCCTGTGTATCGACCACTGTCTGACTTAATAAATAAGGTGTCGGTGCTTCAAGTCGAGCTTAAGTTTATTGTAATTCCCTTCACGGTGGTTATTTACGGCGGTCTCGCGTACTCCAAAGTTCAGGTCATATTTGGCGGAGGTGTAGGAAAAAACGGATCGACCGTTGCTGTATGTATTCTGGGTTAATATGTAAATACAAGTATAAATAAATTTATAGTTATTTGTTTGGGTTTAGACTTTGTGGGCATTGGCCTCTTGAATGGTTTTTGAGTCGGGTTTCGCGTAAAATTTGGGTATTGCCCCCATGGGCTAATCGGTTAGAAAAGGTTCACTAACTCTTATGTGTGATTTGTTGTACTCGTCAATGTGTTGCCACCTCATTAAAATAATGCGAATCATTCCAGGGAACAAGTGTTTTGTCACCCATCATACCATTCTCGTTGGTAATCGTGCCTGCTTACATTATTTATAAGAAGTCGGAAAATCAACTCTATGAAAACAATCCGGCCTTATATATATTGGCTTTCGGCATGGTCTCAGCTAAAGTCACTAATCGCCTTGTGGTAAGTTACTGTCTGTTGAAGGTTGTTTTTGAGTGTTTCAGGTGAGCTAAGCTCTTTTAACGATGCATTTTGTACTCAATGTTTAACTTTTAACCAGGTGGCTCACATGACAAAAAATGAATTGGACTATCTCGACACAGCCCTGGTCGGGCCCGCCATGTTGTTCCTTAATCAATATTTCAATTTTTTCTTCAATGAATACTATGTATTATGGGCATGTTTGGTGAGTTTTCGTGAAATAGTAAACTTTTCCTCCAATTTGAAAAATTGAGTTTTGTGTGAGTGGCGCCTCAAATGCTTTGGGGCCTGTCGCTACGAAAAGTCGATTCTTGACGGGAAATCGATGCAATTAAATAGATCGGTGTAATTTGACGAATTTTATTTGATTTCAGATATGGGTGACGTTAGACCTTCTCCGTTATTCTACAGAAATATGCCACGAAATATGTGACCATCTAAAAATAAAACTGTTCAGGATACCGTATCCCAACATCGGAGTAACCGGAAAACCGGCTCCGATTACAAGAACTCCCAGTAATGGACAACAGCAACAACCAGGTAACTTAAGATTGAGACGACAGAGTAGAGCAAAGCATTGAAATATACATAAATAAATATATAGGTAGAACACGAAATATTAATAATAAAATAAGAGATGTTATTTTTGTAGTGTGAAATGTTACATATGTTCCGACACAGACACATAAATACACAAACACACATACACACGTATCCATATATGTACATATACATATATGGTACATATGATAAGTCTTGTCGTAGTTTTTTTGTACTTTTTTTCTAATTTTTTTTGTAAGTCGGTGAAACTGCGCCTGAAAAACGACACGGCTTTTTCTACGTAGTACGTAGTTGTTTTGATATATACTGTAAATTGTATATTTTTATTATATCAGATGGATAAGTTTTTATTAATTTTTTTAAACGGCGCCTTGTTTGTATATTTATTTTTTTTTGTCGAACGACCAAAACTAGTTGAATGACTAGCGCTGTTACCAAACGATCACAATGAAAAAAATAAAAACATGTATAAATAAATAAATGTAATATGAAACGGTGGTGAACTTAGTTTTCGGGCGACAAAGGGATTTTTACGTAAACTGTGCAGTCGCCCGTTTATTTCGTTGTATTGTTAATAATTTTGACATCTCACTGAGAATTTATAGAAATCGTTAAGTGCGTTCATAAGGCAAAAATTTGATTTTAGTCTGGGGGTCGTTATTTAAATAGTAGATAAATATTTCTTTGTTTCGGACAGGAATGTTTCAATACAAAAATAGTACTTAGTTTTGTATTGTTAAATATAACTTTTTCATATTTAGAAGGGAGTAGGATCTAAACGAAAATTCGCACGCACACACAGACACACCACTTAATTGGTGAGGGTATATAGGGATCAACAGACTGTAAATTTCAGGGTTTCCTTTAACTGGTTTAAGGAGGTAGATTATTGGTGGTGTTTGTACAAATAAAATCGAATATGAATTCGAAATTAATACATTATTGAATTTATTTTGCGATTAGAGTTCTTTTGAGTGTCTGGGTATCGTAACGTTGGAAGCAGAATTAGCATAAATAGTATTTATAGGTCAGCCGAAAGGGTCCTGTTTAATTTAAAATAAGTTTTAATTATGTTAGCTTAGTGCTGTAGCGACGAAAAGTCGTCACGCGTTTCTTGTATCGGTGGCAAATATAAGTAGGCCGAAGCTCGGCTAATGCCAACGCTGTGTTTCGCTTCACGATCGGGTCACCTAACCCAAACTGACCGTGACCCATGCTGGGCTTTGTGCCCCTTTACTGAACTGAAACATTTTTAAAATCTCACCACTTGGGGTGTCGCTTCTGCTATTCCAAGTGCCTTCTAAAAGTTTTTTTCTCGACCCTAAAAAAAATCAAATTTTGTTAGGGTGTAACCGTCCATTTTCTGGAAGCGTATGATTATGAATGCACTTGATACTCGCTTGTTTTCAATTATTTTATTTTATTTATTAATTTTATTAATGTTCACGTCGTCGGCACCGAATCGAATCGTCCCGCTGTCTCTCTTTTTATTTTTTGTTACTGCTTTGAAATTACATTTTGTTTTTATTTGAAGTAAATGTAAATAGTTGGTGGTGGGACTCCGTTTTCTTCTATCTGAACTTCTTCTCTTCACACTGTCTCTCGCCAATAACACAACTCCTCAACTTATTAACTTATTATTATGTATTTCTACTTGAAAACTAACGCACTTCCTTTTATCCTTTTAACGTCTACATGGAAGCGACAAGTTCTCTCCGAAATCAACGAGGTCGAATAACTGACGCTTGATTTCATCCAAAGCTCTCCGAAGGTTCTTGTATTTTCTTGTGTTCGTAAGGACCAGTGAACTTGAGGACATTCTTAATGGTTTTTCAATCTATTTTTGGGTCAACTACATCTCCTTCCGATTTAAACTGCACACTCTCGGTTTTTAAAAGGTTTCCCAGGGTTGAAGAAGGTTGAACTTTTTTTTTTGGCTAGAAAATAACTAACAAGAAGTGAAGATTCTAGAAACTTAAAGAGAGCTAAAACTGTTTTGTTACAATTTACAAATAGTTTATTCCTATTAGGATATGTGTTATTTTATTATTATTATTAGTCGAACTGGAACGGATAAGTTTAATAAAAGGTGGAGGATAAGAGAAAGAGGTGAGACCGAAAAGAGACGACACGATGAAGGGTCAACACAGTGCATTAATGTATTCATTATTAAATTTATTAATATATATGTATTTGTGAGTTGACAAATGCCATTTGAATTCATTATATTTTATCTTGATCTGGTTTGAAAGATGAGTTCGAACATGTTGTTTTTAAGTTCCGTGGAGGAGTTTTTTAATTCGTTTAAATCTGGGGACCGATCGCTTTCTAGCCGTTAAATTAATAAGCCTCTGTTGACGTTTGCATGTAACCATAAGGTAGATTTTCCTGCGTCGGGTGGAGAAAAGTGTAACGCGTTGAACCATACAATGATCAATAACAACGGGAACTCATAGGTCGGCCGATCTCTCACGAGTACTTGCCATAGCGCGCAAAGGGATGAGTTGCCGAAATAATGAAGACGGGTCAGTAGGTCAGTAGTGTTTGTACCTACGAGGTTGAAGAAAACACCTAACTCAACTCTCTTTCAAGTGTTGTCTCGTCTGCCTCTTACTATCACCTTGTACCTGGTGCCTTCCTTCTGTTGCATTTTGGGTAGCGCATTTGAACCGTTTCAAGATACCAAGTTTTGTTCTGATTTATTGTTGGTTCTTGTAGAAGAGGAACAACTCATTCGCTTCGAACAGTAAACTGCGGAGACAGGGACCTGATTGTCCGGCGGACGAGGGGCACCAGGATTCGAAGAAGGCGATCCCGAGCTCGTGTCTCCCTCTATGACTCTTCGGGAAATCTGGGAAGCAGGAATTCCCAATCTGTCTGACTCTACCTCTCTCTTTTCCATGATTCATTTTTGTTTTTTCAATATCTGTTTTATATATATATATATATTCTCACGCGAATATACACATTACACTTACACACATACAAAAACGTATTTCGTATTGTTTCTCCAAGTGATTGTCACCGTAATTATTTCACATTGTCATCTTTTTACCATTGTTACACCGGTATGGATGTTATTTAATTTTATTTTTCGTATAGAAGTAATGAGAACTAACGAATTAGACACGGAGATATATAGAAAACTATGTGTAAAAGAACATGAGTTTCGAAGAATCTCACCTAAACGTAAAATTCTAATTGTTTTCTTTTTTATTGAAACTTTTTAATTAAATTTTTAAAATGAATCTTGAGTTTTTTTGTTTGGGTCCTTATGGTTGTTCTAATCGTTTAGACCAGTTTGACATGTGGTTCATTCCACGAAGGAAACGTTTCACAATGTACATACAAGTAAAACTAGAGAATACAAGAGATTGAAAGAGCTGTGCAGTGATTCAACACTAAATCCCCGACAGGATGTAAATCGTTATCAAGCAATGTCTTCTAGTTGGTACTCCTTGGAGGACGAGTACTTTAGAAAACGTTCACCACTACCACAGGGGTCCAGTGGATTGAATGGTCGTACAGGACAGAATAGCGCATTGTGAACGATAGTCAGAGGTTAAACAGGGTACTCCGTGCTTTTGAAATTGAAATTATGCTGCGATGGCTTTTAGGGAAATAGTTTGGTTGAGTACCAAAAACAAATATATAAAATTTTTATTTTAAAAAATATATGTGCCGCCTGCGAGGCAGAGTGGTTAAATCAGGTGTGAATTTGAGTGCTTCAGTGTAAAACCTTGGGTTCCGTTTAATTAGAATTCACCTTCTAACCAGGTAAGACCATCACGGGTATGTTCTCATTCGTCTTCCGCAACTCACCCAACACCTCAGTGACGCAATTGAATGGGTACTGACAGGTAGAAAACACACGACCACAAAATTACTTAAAGAATTTTTATTATTAACCTTTCAGTAATCTTAAAATTCTTTTCTTCATTTCCTTTATACAAATTATTGTACATTGGATTTTTCGGGACGGGAGTGTCGGCCTCAGCACTTGGGGGGCAGGGGATGAACAAATTTGTCTAGTTTTCTAATGGAAAACGTTCGCTTTCCGTTTGGCCGAGAATCCCGTCTAAAAAACCGTAAGACGACAAAAATCCGTGCGAAAAAAAAATTTGGAATTTTATTTTGTACAAATTTCACGAAAGCCCTTAAGTGAGTTAACAAAGTTAGAATTTGCTTCTAAGTAAAAACGAGGAAAAAATTCAGCTTTCAGAATTTTACAAAATCAGTTCCAGCAGGATCATCCGGGCAATGTCAGCTGTGGCTCCTCCGACATAGTTACCATTTACACATAAAAAAAACAATCCGCCAATTCCCCGAGGGATAGCAGCACGCATGCAGACACACTCAAACATACACACACACACTTGCGTACCTTTGTGTACCTGCCCGATCACAGAATACACTCCAGGCAACGCATCGTCACCTTTAACAAATACACACTTCTCCATCCACGTCTGACATTGTAACAAAAATACAACATACCACGAAGACAGGGAATGAAAAAAAAATTACCGGGGGTAATAAACCTTCTCAGAAAGAAACACTGCGTGAGTGAACGGTCCTAACAGCAGACACGGAATATCGTCACTGAATCAAAAAATTTACATTAAAAGTAAACTATTAAAAACCGGGTACCACTAAGAAGATCATCGTCGTCGTAGTCATCGTCAACTAAAGTACTGAAATAAAAGGGGATGTGAATTGAGCACTCTGAAACCAAATTTAGGTCACCTAACTCATTTATAAAATCATGGCAAAGGCTAAAAAAAGCTGTGTACACAATATATAAAACAACAATAGAAACAGTTTGAGACACCGACCGCTCTAAATTGGTTGAATAGTCAGGTACAAAAAGAAAAGAAAAGGACAGCGGAGAAGCACAGTCGGTCCGGAGGAATCGAGTACCAACCATCGAAAGCCGGAGGATGTGGATGATACCTGCCGGAACTTGTTATCGTAGAAAATCATATCATCGCTAAAAAAAATGACTACAAAGGAAAGAAAAAGGCCCCCCCGACGAAATGAAAACAAATAACTTCCTAACCCAATCCCTCTAGTCGAATGAATAAATAAATAATTATGCGAATGATACAAATAATGATCAAAATGGCGTCGATGATGATGGTCGTGATACTAACAATGAGATGATGATAATAAAGCAATTAAGACGATGATAACGAAGTTCATTGACCTTAATATACACAAAAATACTGGGCTTTAAATAAAATCAAAATAAATAAACTTCAAAAATAGTTCAGGTTTCGCTTCCTTCTCTCCTATGCCGTGGGGAGGACCGAGCCTTCCTTTTCCCATGTCCGTGCCGTCCCGGGTACCTTCTCGGGTACCTCCGCATCGCACCTCTCCGGACAACCCAATCCTCGCATTCCTCGCGTCCGAATCTGTCGTGAACACGTTTTGGTCAGGAAAGATGATGGGCAGTTAGGTGAGACCGGCTTTATGATACCGTCGGGATTTCTATAGTCCTTGTTTCACTTCCCAGTATCAGTCTCAGTCTTTTCATAGGTGGCCTCTGGACCATCTCGACGGGCAGTTTCCCGTGGCCGTCCCGGATGGACCCGAATCCGCTGTCTCCGTCGTTGTCCAGACCGACGTCGCTCAGCTTCTCCCTACGTCTCCTCTCTTTTCTCTTTTCTTTGCTTCGTCTCTTTTTTTCGCATTTCCTGCGTCGCGACTCCGTCGGACTTTGCCCTTCTTCCTCCTCATCCTCCTCCATCGACTTCTTCTTCGTCAGGCCGGAGTAGTCCGAGCTGACGTCTCCCCCGCAAGAATCGCCGCTCTCTCCGCTTTCCTGACAGATGCCATTGTCCACGTCTGATTCTTTCAAGTCTCCCGTCTCTTCGAGATCAAACGAATCTTGACTGTCGATTCTGAGCACTTCGTATTCCCTCTCGAACGGATTCTCCAACAGGTTTCCCGACTCCAACAGCTCGTCCAGTATGGGACTCCTCTTTATCTTAAAATATAGCTTGATGTGACCATTTTTCGCCGGTGTCGTTTCCGACGGATTCGACTCCGCCGCATCGTCCAGATTAGCTATTTCTTTGAGCCCATCACTGACTAGGTTTAAACTTCTTTCCAATTCTTCTAATAATCCAACTCCGTTTTTTGAACTGCTGTCCGAACTCATTCTGCTATTACGTTTGTGGCCGCCGCTTAGACCGGTGCTGTTGTTCACCTCGTGCCTTCTTTCATAGTTCACCTTCGAGTCCAGGCTCTTGAGCTCGTAGTCCGATATCTTATACCTTTTGGATACGAGGGGTTGTGGCATGGTCGCCTCGTCGTCGTCGAATTCGTAGACGTCACCCTTTACGAGACTTTCACCGTTCTCGCTATTATCTTCATTGCTGGTTCCGTTATCATTATTATTGTTATTATTACTAGTGCTATTATTATTATTCATTACTTTTTTGCTAACAGAATTTCGCTTAGGTTTTAGTTCTTTTGATAAATTCAGTCTTTTATGATTTCTTAGGGTTATTCCGACAGAGCTGGGATGTGAAAACCGCTCCGGATAATCACTTAACTCGGTAGGAACGATTTCCGATTCGCAATTCTGATAATCATCGAACATGTTTCCGGTTTTCCGCCTTGACTTCGACTTTAATATTTTGCCTCCGGTTCCACTGCCGCTCCCGCTGCTACCACTAGAACCAGCGGAACCTCCTCGATTTCTTTTACGCGTCTGTATGGGAACTTTCTTGTCTATTTTCTGACGGGTATGAATTACTTCGGCATCCACGAAACTGCATCCCTGTTCCAGCAGCATTTCTGCGTCATATTTCGTCAGGCCCTTTTGCCTTAATTCCTTCAAACTAAGGGGAAGCACGTTTGGCACAGGCACCTCTTCCTTGTGGGTCTTTGTCCGATTAATTCGGTTGTCCGTTTCCCGCAGTTTGTAGCCCGTTGTCAAATCATCGTGCTTCGTTCCCTTTTTGAACGCTCCCGTTTCCCGTCTCTCACATGTACGACACTCACAAAAGCTGTTCCCATCCCCGAAGAAATCTTCACCGTAGAAACAAGTAATTTCCTCGCCCACTTCAATATCTCTAAGAACTTTCACGCAAGCCGTATCCCGTCCCGTTGCAACAAACTGAAAATTTAAACAATCGGGTAAGACTTGGCAGAACTTTCAGGTGAGAAGCATGCTCAGGTTTAAAATTCTTTTTCGTTTGGTTACCTTGCAATTAGCTCGACAGTCATGATTAATGAATGCGGCTGGTCCAAGCCACAGCTGAGCGCAATTCTTCCTACAGGAATACATAACCGAAAAGTCATTTTTCCCTGGATGCAGCAGCTGAGCTTCTTCTTCCTCAGTCAATTCAGCTATGCATCCGACCAGCCGTGATATTTTGTCATTTTTAGACCTGCAAAACCAACCATTATTACGTGAAAATGTTACACAAGTTCATAGACAGCCACAAGTTCCCTTCACTCACCATTTTTTTGTTGCTGATATTTTGGCTCCTTTTTGTCCTTCTAAGGAATACCTGTAGCATGGTTCAATAACAAATCCAGAATCTTGATCAAACACTCTTAGATAGCGATAAATCTGGAAAGGCAATATCCATAAGTTTCCCAGATATCAGTAAACCTTCATTTTGTGGCACATACCACCTTCACCTGGAGAAACTACTTACATGTTCCTCAAGACCATGGTTGTGTCTTTTAGGGCTTCTGCTGACCCACTCGCCACATAACAACCTTTTACAAGCTCTGGTATAATTTTGGGTTTTAATGAATTCCTCTACAATTGATTTTAACTGTTCCTTATTAACTTTTAATGGACGGTACCTTAGATGAAAATTAATTTTTAAGTATTTTACACCATTGACATGAAAATTAGCTTACATTTTGATTGCTCATGTTGCAGAACAATGTACCTGATATTCATTTTATGAGTTTGGAAACCTAGATAGGAATCCAAGACAAGAGATGTGGCCAGATCATCATTTTCAGAGAGCTCTTTTGGAGTCATTCCTGAGCCCCCAGATCTGTGGTTGTCAATCACCATTTTGTTGTAAAATCTGTACCAAACAAATCCATATGTCAGAAATCCATATGTGTTTCATTCAATTACTTGTGAAATTGAGTTCAAATTGCTCACCTGATCCATTGATTTTAAACAGCCAGTAACAAAATGTGTTACTTTTCCATTTGGTTTAGCCTTCATGGCATGTCTTTTGAAATTTTTTCATTTCAATTCCTTCCTGTAAGCAAAAAAAGAGAAAAATTATTAAACAGTCTTTAAAAAAAATGAATCAAACTTGTTAGGCAGTAACCTTAACATAACATATTCCACATTCTGCAAATTGTATAATATTACAATTTGAAAATGACAGTAGGTAACAGACATCTATTAAGATATTTTGCAAGTAGCTATGCTCTGCTAATAACATTTCTGCTGGTATTATTTACGACAATATTTTTTCAGTGTGTTTGTAATTACTGGTCAATTGTACCTGTGCTACATTAATAAAAAATAATAGAGGAACAATTTAGTTTGGTGTACAACACAAAACAAGAAATGAGAAATTAGTAGATGTCAGTAATTTACTTATAACTTGTATTCCTGTGACAATAATTTCAAACCATGTTTTATTTAGATTGAAATGCAGAAAAGACTTTGATTTTCCACAACTTATCAAATTAACTTCCTTACATAACAGACAAATTGCTTAAGTTTTACAGCAGTAAAAAAATTTGATGGTTGAATAATTCACTCTCCTCTGTTTATGACTAAACTTTCTAATTTATGACAAAATCTGCTTATCAGCAAAAATTTTAAAATGTTGATTCTGCATAAATGTAATGTATTGTGCATCTCCAGGTCACTGGGTAAACAAGCGAAAAAATAAAATCAAATGAATTTCTGGTGATGTAATAAGGCAAACCTCTTGTCAAAATGCAACCTTTCATTCAATGAAAACAACATAGTAATAGATGGGGAGTTGGTGATCTGGTAGTTCTTTAATTGTACAACTCCAGAAAGAGTATGAGCTTGATTCATGAACATGAATGACTTAAATAGAAATTAAAAATTAAACAATACATGTATGTTCATAACACAAAAATTATGTCATGTCAGAGTGCACACTACAGATATGATACATTAAAAAATTATAATTGAAATTTAACACATGAGAAAATTGCTGCACTAGGAAGTTTTTAATAAAGGCAAATGACAGAACGGAGAAGTGGCAAGGATAATGGCATTTTTAAATGCGACGATGCCACAAGCAAAATGGAAGAAAACTAACATGCTGTGTAGGGACTTGGCTTTCTTAAGGTCCGTCTTTGGAAGCATTTTAGTAAGAGATTTTTGTTTCTGAAGATCGACACGTCGAGAATTCGTCATTTCCCTAAGCATCCCCTGATGTTCTTTGGTAAGTTCATTTAAAAAAGTAAAAGATAAAAGGAAAAATGAATAACATTATGTAAACAAATGGCTCCATGTTTCACCGCTTTCTTTGCAAGTGACCGAAACACGCTTTTCTTGTCAGTCCCGTTTCGATTTATTTTATCTCCATTTAAAACCACGCATAAAGTTTAAAGTCAAAAATAGGGAAATGTTCATTTTGAATTGCACTTTAATTCGAACGACTCCAACCATTTAAATAACCACGCCGGATTTTGTTTCTCTGTTCTGCGTTGCAGCCATTGATCTCGTAACTAGCAGCTGACTAAAAATACCTTTCACGGGTCACTTCGACATGGACTCCTAAATAACTGTGGGTTCTGCCTCGTGACCCAAGAACATGGCACCAAATTCAGATGTCGATCACATCAGAAGAAAAAGAAATTGTTCAACGAATATCGTCGTTCCTTGGACCAAACTGTGAGGCCCCCCCAAGTTACTATAGGCCAACAAACCATAAATAAGCCGTGGTTCATCCAGCTTGTATGTCGAATAAAAGGAATGTTTCGCTGCTTAAAACGAACTTGTTGCGCGTTTATTTAGATCTTACTCTAATGAAAAGATAATGATCGGGTTCTTATTGAAAAAATTCCCGTTTGAAGTCGGGCAAAGGCCTTTTTTACGTTTGACAGAGTGGAATCTCATTGAGAACGAACCCTTTGCAATGACTACAAACGGTGACGAATTTACCAAAAACAACGGACACCATTACATACATTTGAAATGCCCTCGATCCCACGTAGAAATCCATAAATCGGAAACTTAATTTCTCACACCGGATCACTTGGCACTGCCAAAATCGTAAGAAAAATAATCATTTGAATTATTATTCCAGACGCCCGAAATCAATCATGGCTGTAAATTGCCTGTTTACATCCTAACAGGACTTGACGATGTAGCGATAATTTTCACCTGTTCATCTCATCGAGTCAACTTTACTCAACCACATTTGAAAAAAAATAGAAAGTTAAACTCTTAAATAAGTTCAGTTTGACAATAATCCGTGAGACATCAATTCGAATTCGAATTGACGGAACCTTGCACCGTGAGAACTAATTTTCGTCCGCGCAATGGAAAAGGAGTGTCTGGTGCCTTCTAGTAAGAAAAAAAACAACATGCTCCTTTTTGGGCCATTTTGTTTCGGTCCAAGTAAAAACGTCTGAAATTCTGACTGACCACTGAATAAAAATCAAACTCACCCCTAGCGTATCCGAATCAATTTTACTAATTCTATCGATTTCTGTTGATGATTTCAACTGACATTTCAATGGTTCCAAAGGGTTCGTCAGTGACTTCAAGTCACGGTGAATTACAAACTTGGCAACGCCGCATCGCGAAAGTCTATAGAATTGTCTGTAGAATCTTGTGTGTCTCTCTGTGTGTGCACTTGTTAACTCTGAGAGAGTAAATAAATACGTTTTTGAAAAAAGAATCAAAAATAAATTCGTTCTCATTAAGTGTTATACCCATTTAAATAAAACGTAAGTAATTGTAACGTTCGTTGACGAATTGACGCTGCGTAGTTTTGGATTTCCCCCCTTACAAAAAACTCCAATCGCGGATTGTTCAATTTAGTACCGCCGACAAAGCTGCTTTGTTTTACCTATAACCGTTTTCTCGCAGATGCCCAATATTAAGCTTCAAAGCTCCGATGGAGAAGTGTTCGAAGTTGATGTCGAGGTAGCAAAATGCAGCGGAACAATCAAAACTATGCTTGAAGATCTAGGTATGGAAGACGACGATGAAGAAGTCGTTCCTCTACCTAATGTTAATTCTGTGATTCTTAAAAAGGTAATTGTTCATTTGCCTCATTTTACGTAATTTCAGTTAATTGAATGCGTTTATCCAGAATTTTTTTAAAGGCATAGGTAGTTGGTTCCGTTTTCAAGAAATTTATAACCCTAACTTATGCACTATTGTGTACTATTACATACTTACTACTTACAAAGAGGGTAGGTCTATAATGTAATTAAGGTCTATAATGTAATTAAGAAAAATTACTTTTATTTATAAGCCACTACAATCATTCATAAAATACCACAGGTAGGACTTTATTTGATGTTTACTGAATTTTAAGCATCACTAATTTATGTTACGACAGTAAAACTACAAATGCTTTGTAACATGAAAGAAATATTGGATGTAATTCAGTGTGTCACAGTCAAATTGAAGTTTCAGTGATTTTTCTGTATTAATCTGTTACCATTTTCAAATGTTTGAACATGGACTTGACACTTTAGGTAATTCAATGGGCTACATACCACAAAGATGATCCTCCACCACCTGAAGATGAAGAGATCAAGGAGAAGAGAACAGATGATATTTCTTCATGGGATGCTGATTTCTTAAAGGTTGACCAAGGAACCCTGTTTGAACTCATTTTGGTAAGTAAATTGCAAAAATACACATATGTCTCATGTTTTTGTGTATATATTTCAATTATTTCTATGAAATATTATCAGTATTTACTTTTCTTGCACTGTTTATAATTTTATTATATATTATTATTATACATGTATTATAATTTTGGGAAATAATTCAGTCTGAAATTATATTAAAATAATTAATATTTTATTGATATTGAAATCAATTTGCAGCGTTGTGCAAAACTGTATTTTACTTCGGCTATATTTTATTTTGTTGGATTTCTTTTTGAAGTTCATACTTCATTCAGACAAGTAACAATTTGTAAAAAAAATATATTAATTTCAGGTGTGTCATGATGTTTTATGTCAAATTTATGTAACTGGGTTGTGTTCTTTGCTGTTCTTTAATTTTCCTTCTTTACACATTTTGTATTATGTTGTTCCTCTTATTATTTCATTACAAATGTGTCATGTCTCTTTTCACTTACATTTATTCTTAAGTTTATGCTTGTACATTTATGAAACACATAAATGTACAGTCTTATTTACTGCCAGAATTAAAAGTTTTTTCCTCTTAATGTATTATCATAAGTTATGAGTTCGAACATCAATTAATATTGCTTAATGTATTAATCTTAAAATTATTTACTTTTTAATTTAATTGAAATTATGTGTTATTTTACACTCTGAATTTAACATTTAATGTGTTTCACATTTTCAGGCTGCTAACTACTTGGATATTAAAGGCTTATTAGATATCACATGCAAAACGGTGGCTAACATGATTAAGGGTAAAACGCCAGAGGAAGTCCGTAAAACGTTCAACATCAAGAACGATTTCACGGCCGCAGAAGAAGAACAAGTCCGAAAGGAAAACGAATGGTGCGAGGAGAAATAAGGCTGTCTGCCATACAGACAAAGAGGTTTAGCAGCTGTCCACGGACTGTTTATTGAATAAGGACTAACACCTTCGACATTGTTTTTTTCTTCTTATTTTGTCAGCGGTTTTCACTGCAGCCCTCTGAGACCTGTGAATTTAATTTTGAAAGCAAAATTTGGAAATTGAAAATGCCTGATTTTACACAAAAGAATAAGAGTTAAGCTTTCCGATTTATTTAGATTATTAATAGAAAAATAAAATTTGTTTTTAGAAAAAGAAAACCTGTCTAAAATGTGTGGATGATTTGGATTTATGTTCAGTCTTCAGGGATAGAATTAGATGGAATTAAGTTCGGGAGCTTAATGTCGTGATGTTCACTTCACGAGCTCCCACGCTTCAGATAATGCGGGATGACAAAATTGACCAAAGTGTTTTAGTAATATACTTGAAATCTTTGAGTTGTTCGAACTGAATGATTGTTTAAGTCTTGCTTACTTACCCTTAACACTTGTCCTAGTTGTACCGAAGACTGGCTGTTGTACGTTTTTGTCAACGCAAAATCTACAACTTAATGTAACCGTACATTGAAGGGCACCAGTGTGAAACCTTCCTGCTTATTGTAGTTATCCCATTGTTTAAAATTGGTTCAGTTAACCTAAAAGTGCTCACTTAATTTTGCGTTACTGTACAAAATTAAGTTTACGTGTAATTACAGATTTTTAGTCTCAGTATAGTATTGTTTTACAGCAATGAAACTGATGTCAACTGAAGAGTTTAGACTCAGAGATGAACAAGTTGGGAGAAAATAATTTGGTGTTTGTATTTGAGGACTGTTGCACTGATTCATTGTACAATTGAACTTGCTATACACTATTGTATGAATGATGTTTTGTTACAAATCTTGCAATTTTAGATGCGTAACAATACACTTGCCTTCTCTCTAACCTGTTTCAAAGAACTGATCTTACGTATTAGCTGACCATAAAGATGATGCACACTTATTCGGAGCTTTCTATCTTATTTTCAGGCACCCTAAGAAGAAACAGAATCGTAAACTCCTTGATGCTTTCTTTTTATGTAGTTTGCTTTTTTTTCTACTTGCCTCTTTGCAAACACCTGGTGATTGTATATGCTTGATGAACTTCCTGCTGTTTCTGACTCAGTAAGTGATTCTTTTTAATTTCTCGTTTAACACAAGCACAGGCTTATCGATATTCGGTGTCACCTTTGCAAAATGTTGAAATTAGCATTTTGTGCAATATTAATACTCTTGCGTGGCTATTTTTCAGGTCTTTGGCTTTGATTATTGGATGCTATTGCTTGCAGGATGCTTTTTTGCATGTTCGTTTAGCAAGAGACCCAATGACATAGACCCATATGATGTCGGTCGGTAAGATACTGTACTATTTTATTAATTCTCAGGGTTGTTGTTTCAATCGTTACATGCCTTATTAATATCCCGAATTTATTGCCCGAAACTACGGGTTCTATAATTAAATTTGAACTACCATTCATTGGTTTCATTATTACCACCAAGGACGAATTTGTGTTAAATTTCATTTCTTGTTGAATTTCATTGTTTCAATTTGTTTTGTCTCAGCGATTCCAGTCAAAAATGTACTTGACTTTCTGTTACAACAGTCGTGGGAATGAAGGCTACTATCATTGTAGAAAATTATTTTTTGAAGAATAAAACCTAGGTTCACAGAATAAATTATAAACGGGGATACATAGTGCGGTAGATAGACAAATAGTGCTAAAAAACCATCTGTCATGATGTAAACTACTTTTCATGCTGTCGGACTTCCACATAAATCGAAATTAAGCGAAATAAGGTATTTAAATTTTAATTATATGAACCTTAGTTGACGTTAATGAACTTAATGCACCCATTTGACATAGTCATTTTTCTATTGTGACCAATTCACGCCGTGGAGTAACTGTTGCAATGGACTTTCAAGGCAGATGTAGCCATTTTTCATTGGAAAGCTGGATGTTATTTATTGCTTCTGCTTGTTTCTATTGATGGTTCCTGCAAGTCGTTATGTATTTTTTTATTCGGTTCAGGGAACCAGGCACCTCAAAATCAAGTGGTTTCCTACCAGTTACAAAACTGTGTAAACTTCAATGAATAATTTATAGTAGTGAAGGTAATAGAATTATTGCGTGAGGTACGGATTGTTATTGCCTACATTCACTACTTCTTCGGCTCGTGAGGGCCGTAGACAATCACAGCCATAACAGTGGGCTGGGTTATCAGTCCATTTGATTGTGCGTTGACCGTTACACAGCTTGTCGAACCTCAGACCATCTTAAAGTAATTACCATTCAAAATCGAGTTTGAACCATTTTCATTTCATTGTTTCTTTTTTTTAATATTCGTCGAAAGTGATAAACAATGACCGGCATCCGTTTGGTAGTAGAAACCAATGAATAAATAGTTAAAGCCTGAGAGAGAGAGAAGCGAGTGAAGGTGGAGGCCATTAGAAGGGGGGATAGAGAGTTAGTACCGTGATGGTACCTGGGCCAGGCAACCGCCAGGTGCTCGGGCTTATTTAGTTTACCAACAACGACCGGTTTGATCGTGTCCCGCGTTCGTACGGTTTGAAAACACGCGCTGATACACGCATTTAACCGTTAAAAGTAACGTGGAAAGTGTGATATACGTATATGTATTCCGTTACTATGGATATTTTAAAGTTTACTTGCAGCTTCGTATGTCGCACCGGGTGAGTTTCTCTGAGTTTTGGCTACTTTTTCTTCAAAAACGATTTTTTTGATTTACGTAGACTGCTGTCGATTTAAAGACTTTCAGAGTTTCAAAATATCACTAAACTGTACTAGAATTTAGTTTGTTTTGACGGGACAGTGACACGACCACTACACGATGCTGCAATCCATAATTCTGCTTACTACTTTTATTGCATACTTGTACACTACAATTATGAATTTACTAGATTCTTCTGCGGTGCAATTCACTAGATTTCGTTTTGACCGTGTTATGTTAGTTATTCCATTTATGTGGATAAGTGTCGCCGTATGAATTTGTTCCCTTCATCCGTCACTCACGTTGAAGTTCGCGACACGGCGACAACTTTCAGTATTTTAATTGCAAAGAACCGGAAGGCACTCGATGATAAGTTTGATTTACGAGAGTCAAAGTCGTCAAATGTTGAAAGTTTTAATGTTTTGGCAGTCGGAGACACCCTGGGTCACCTACGTCAAACGATTTTATATATATAATATACACCACTCGGATTTAATCCTCTTAAGCTGTAAATTTCTGGTTTTTGTTTAACAGGGCAACAAGTAATGTTTCGAAACAGGCAAACCGTGTTGTCATTCAGAACGAGAAGAATCGCAAATGCAAGGTGTGACGGTTGTCGAAAAACACATTTAAAAAAATATTAATATATATCGTATAAGTGTAAAACAAAAGAAAATGTGGGTCGCATTTAAATAACTGTTAAGTAGAGTACTGTTTGGTTATCGGTTACGACTCCTAAATGGGTTTTGACTAATATTATTTTTTTTTCGCAATCGAAAGTACGCTGGAAAAGTGTTCGTTCGAACATTATTGCTCGCTGATCGATTTAAATTGCAACGGATTTTTAATTTCAGAAAGTAAGGTGCAACCTAATTCTACACGGGGGCCAGAAAAAATAATTTATTAACATACTTTTAACGGACTAATGCAAATAATGAGTCATAAACATTCTCTAATTATTCTAAATATTCAGAATTTTATGTTGCAGAACTTGCATAAGCGGTCAATATGATGAATAATTAATTTAAGTTGCCTATTTGTCGGCGGTCGTATTTGTCAACCGATTATTTGCACGGGTCATTCAGGTACGATTGTACAAGTATGTACGGTTGGAGTCGACGTGATGACACTCTGTATGACTCGAATAGTTCAGGTGAATATTAGTTTGACAACATGTACGATAAGTTACGCGGTACAGTATTGGCTTGAAAGGTGAAGTGGACCGTTCTCCGTGTGATTGTGACAGTGTGTACGACCGACCTCCAAGTCTTTTGCATAAACAAGTCGACGAGGAGCAAAAGTAAAAGCTTAAAGTAACATTTATTGCAAGTTGAGTCGCAGATTTATTGTTAATATTCATCGTGTCCGGAATTAATTAATGAACCACTCATAAATATTATCAAACTCTCCCAAATGTGGTAACTTGCTCTCGGTGTTTTACTATTATCTCTTCTGAATTGTTTTTCTCACCTATTTTTAAATAAAATCTCGTTGCTCTACAGGGTTTTTATGGTAGTATTGTTGGTCGTGGTGTTTATGTTATGTTTACACGATTCTCGTTTTAAGTTTGCATTTTCAAGTAATAGAAGTTGTCTTTTTGTCTCTTATATTGTCGTCTGGTTGGTGGTATTTTTGTTGTTGTTAGTGATTTAATTTTTTACCGATTAATTGAAATGAGCTTTTTGTGTTGTGCAAACATCCGATGGTAATAGTTTTTTCCGTCTCCCGAACGAACTTGATCGTAAAACAGGATGTATAGTTGTAGTGTAATGGCTTTCCCTTTCTATGTCTCACTTCTCGTCGAAATACTTTAATTAACGTTCGGTCGGTCTGACCATCACATAATATAATTAACGATTTATTAAATGTCCGGTCGTCATCTGGCAGACTGGACCAAGATGGAAATTACTCGTTCGACCGAATCAAATCTGAGAGTAACTTTCGTTGTGGACTACACTATGAATGACTTTGAAATGATCACCTGTCCTGGCGTAAGACCTAATCGTCAACTTCTGGTGAAGGTAACCGTATTCTAATGAGTGTGAGGATCCTCGGAGCGACTGCCCTACGCTATGGGGAGTTCGACGTGTATTTAATGTGGACATATTAATGAACCGATTGGTTAATTAATATTTGTGGGTTTTGGTTGATTTGATCGGACGATTATCCCGGCTCATTAATAAGATTTTGTATAAGACCGATTGCGCGTAGGTCCGTACTTAATAATGTAATTAAATGGCGGTCTGAAATTTAACGTGACCCCGGGGGTACCTCCGACGGAGAAAAATGACGGGCTTCTGTTTATACCTGGATTTTGATCACTTTTTGTCTTCTTTCCTACTCGTGAGTTTTAATTGGTCAAGCGATCAAGTTTGCACACTCACTCTAGTTTCTCATAATTAAGTTAAATCGGACCCGAGATTTGGGGAAAAGAGTTTAATTTGCCAGGGATCTCTCACATCTGCTCATTATTCGGCCCTCCTAAAAAGGAATTAAGGTACTCGAAATTGTACCTGTTCACTTTCTTTGGCTTCCGACAGGGCAATCGTAATAATGGATGATCAACGTATGATTTTACTACACATAAAATTTGGTATGTTTCGATTAACAAAAGATTCGAGGAAAAAGGTTTCGAGTAACATTGTAAAATGCAGGTACCTTTTTTAGAATTTAATTTACGGAATGATTTTGTTAAGCAGTATGGAAGTTTGTCAGAACGGGTTTACATATGCCTTCGTAGGTGCGACTCACCCTGAAGAAAAATGATGAAATGCATGTACCGGAATTTGAAGATACTTTAAAACACACGATAAAAATTCAGCACGGATACCCATGTACAAAGGTCCCGGTCAATGTTCAAGTTACCGGTTCAATTCAGGTTCACACGGGTACCTGTAATTAATAATTATTGATTTGAAATACTTAATGCACGACCCCTTTCTTTCTATACTGGTAGGTTGCATCTTTTTCGGGTGGTAAAAAGTTTATATGTACCTGAATGTGCGTCACTCTGGTACTTGCCGTTTCATTCACCTTCGTGTTTGGACGTTTAATATCTCTTGTTTATTGATAAATCGGTCGTCCATGTGGAAATGCTTTCGTGAGTGAGAGAGTAACCAGAGCACGCAGATTTGCAATTTACAAAACAATTACAATAGTAAAACCTGGTAGACGAGTACCATGGTACGATTAATAAGTACGAATGCTTCGTGGTAAGATAGTTACTACTGTTGTCGGTGATGCGCTGGTTGGTTCGAACTGGGCTCAGGTAGGCAAATTAAATTGTGGTTTCCGGTCCTGCAGGGACATCCGGGCCAGGTTCTTCACTTTCTACAAAATTGCTATACTATTTTTTTGTAGGTAACTTAATTTAGGTTTGATTAGTCCCAATGACCATTGTCCTGTCCCAAAAGAGTTCACGCGGGACGTATTTCACTTTCTTTTCTTCCTTTTTGGGACCATCACGAAGTTTTTGGTTTTCGATAAACGTTCTTGAACATAAAAGGTTTTCTGTGAGATTTTATATTTTCTTTGGAGGTATCATCAAAATATTATAAAATTATTTAGGTAATTCAACTTTGGTACTCGTTGTAGAAGGCCTTATTTCTGTATTACACTTTGCAGAGAACCCTCTATGTGTTCATGTACACAGATGCCTTTTTAACGGATATATCCCGCCATGGTACCGTCGTTGACATTATTCGATACGAAGGGGAATTGTTTTTTATTATTTAACAACCATACGTTCACCATTTTGTACACTCTGCATGATTTTAGGGTGTCACGGGTGATGTGCGCCCAGCCGACAAAAATAGTACCAAGGACTCGTAAACAACGTAGTTGAACTGTCTGGCATTGAATATGACCAACACATCGCTTTTGTACACTTTGCGTTGGATGTGTGAGGGATGGTTTTTTCTGCTTCAGTCGTTACTTTACGTATCATTAGGTTATGTATTAAAAGAACAAGTAGTAGTAGTAGAAGACAGGTGTGATTGGTGCTTGCGTATTTCCGGTATTGTCAAAGGCAGTATATTTGACAGATGTGAAGACGTACCCAAACTACAATGACTTTTCTCTTTGGTTCACTTTAATTATTTCGTTTGGGTTCTGATGTATCCGTACAATACAGGAAGAGATTCGAACCAGTGATTATTTTTTACTTTTTAATGACTTCAATTAAAACGAGATTTCTCGATAGTCAACGTCTCCTTCATTGATCACGAAATTCAATTAATTACCTGTACGTATGTGCATTTAATGGATATGTAATATTACCTGAGTCACTTTACACGTGCCAACTGACAGCAACCGACATGTTGGAAATCCATTTGTATTCACCCGACTCAAACTACTTGTGTTTGAGTGTACCTTATTATTTGATTGGACTAAGGATTTAGGAGTTGTGTTGCTCTCGTTGGCAGCCATTTGCTTTTTTTGCATATTTGAAATACTCGCCGGAAAGTGTACTCGTTTCATAGACGATTGCACCAACTTTTACCTGAATGAAAATAAAGGAATGTAATTGTATCCGTTTAGGAGGGAGAGATAGATCGAGAGGCAGAGAGAAGTGGTCTGTGTATGCGATATGGAAACAATAACCGTGATGAGAGTGGCAGTGTAGAGATACTATCGGTCGGAAAATACCTGGAGTTGCGAGGTATTTCGGTAACCCACGGGAAGTCGAACAGGAATGAGTTGCGAAGGAGTTCCGCCTGGTACCCGAACCATGTAACAACACACTTATCCATGTTTTTCAATTTCACAACTCCGTTTACTAATAACCGAATTAATTGTTTGATTTTGATTCAAAGTGAACTACTTTGGAGTTAAGCGTTTTACACGAGTCGTATAACGTCAGGCATTGTCTGTTTGTTGTTTACATACACAACGAGCATTGCCATCAGTGGAAATTCTTTCTCCGAAATTTTGCGTGTACCATATGAGTTTTTCCTTGTTTAACACATGTATTTGACTTTAATAATTTTCACAATGGCGGTTTTCGAGTCGACGGAGCGTCAGTCATCCGCACGTAACCTGTTTTTCTTTTACGTTTAATTCTATTTGAATTAATTACGGTTTGAAAGGGGATCAATCAAATACACCAAAATATGAATAATGTGGTCACACTTTGACCATTAATTACGTAACGGATTGACAAGATCCTGTGATGAAACGTATCACTCGTACTTAAACGGATGTACATATCCAACGATCTAGATATTTTGAAGGTCTTAAGAGAAATTCGATTGTGATGAAGTGTACGTAGCTCGAACATCGAACCCGTAATGGAAATGGACCGGGTAAAAAATTTCCCAAACGGTATTGTATACCTGATTTGGAGTACGTGTCAACGTGTGCCCGGACATGAAAGACAGGTACATAAGTAACGAATCTCTTGGGGAGGTAATCATGCACGAACGAATTCGGTAAGGCACTCGTACCGAGTGATTGCACCGGCAAAGCGTTCATCCACGCGATGAAAAAACGAATCGATTTAATTAACCTTGGCCGTAGATAGGATCCAGGTGAACAACACCTGAACCTGACAGAAATGCTTCATCACTCCCCGTTAAATTCGCGATTTTCGAGCCGGGTTCCGACCCACGAAAAGTTTACATGTAGAAGGTGGATGGTGCCGATGAACATAAAACCTTGTTCGATAGTACCTGACAATTAAACATTTATTTAAATCGTCAGTCGGCGTCAAGATCAATCAGATGAGGACGGTTGACAGTTCCGCGTGGACCAGTCACTTACCTACCACCAAATCACAGGAGTGTTCCTCAACAACACCGGGGAAGCATGTGTGATGATTATTAAAATCATGTAGGAGATTGAAGTGACGTTTTAAAAGTGTGCCAGTCCGGAGATCTAATGATCGATCGATCGAATGGTAATCAATTTGGACATCAACTCTCCAACCCTGAACCATGACAAATGGTAATGACAGGGCACGAAAAATAATGCTTGGCTGGCTGGGGCTGGGGGTTAGAGAGAGAGAGAGAGGAGCATGATGTGAGGGGGGGAGAGAGCATCAGTAAATATTTACCTGTTAATTATCAGTTGGAAATTTTTAATAATTGCTTTTAATTTTAATAAGTACATTAGCATATCCGTAATTTGTTACACGCGAGTTTCTACACTCCGAACACAAGTGTAAGATGTTTGTTATTTTGTAATTTACCTATTTCTGGGTGGGAAAAAAAATTTACGGCCCTGCAGTGTTCCTCTGGGAGTAATTATTTACCAAAAACGCAGTATTTGATCACATATTTGTGTGGTCGGGATCTTCGTGTACGATAAAATATTCCAGTCAGTTACGAAACCGAGTTTGGAAAACTTTCATAACATTCGGTGGTGATCCCTGCGTTTTGTCGTTCACGCCCGGTAGCGGTGGATTGAATGTCAGCACCTTTGATTTACAAACGGAGTAATAAATATTACTCACACCACTACAGATGTAAACCGTAGTAAATATATAAAATGGTAATTTGGCGGTTATGATGGGTTTGTTTTGCGGTCGTGGGCAACGTAACTTTTCATCTCGTTCTGTAATGTGAAGTAAGCGAGCGTTTTAAAAACACAACTGCGCTTTTGCTTAACTTACCAGCTGTTGCCCCACAGTTATTTACAATGACATTATGTAGTGATATTATTATAATATAGTTAGAAATCATAAGAGCACAATAAAAATAAGTCAAGCGATTTAAATCTTAAAATAACCATCACTCCGAGCTTACCCGTTGTTGTTTTTTGGAAGTACATTAGATAAGTATACTGTGCTGAGTATATTGGTTGGTAATAAAACTATACAATTATTGTTGCTTTGACGACCGCCTCGCGGTTCAGGAACACACAATAAGACCGGCAGACTTAAGTAGACTAGTAACTCGAGCCGTTATTCACAGTTCGTTCGGGAAGTGTATAACAAAACCATACTGTGTTAAGTATACAAGCACCTGACAAGACCCTAGATCGACTTTATGTATGTAATTACCGGTTCACAGTTTAGTACCGGCTATTCGATCGTGCATAATTGTTGTTGCACGTCACAGTTTATAGACCATACGAAATTTTAATGTGAAATGAGACTGATTCGGAGTGGTGTGCGGTTTTCGCGACTCGAACGACTCGTCGAAGGACATAAAAACATGGGCATAGACCGTGTCCGTTTAATTCGGGTTTTGTCGTTTTCGGCGCGAAAGAAGTCGCACGTCCGCGAATACCCGTCCGGTACCCGTTTCGAAGTCGATAATCGACTCCTGCTGCACGATCGGAAATTAATAAAAGTTGACCAGGCGAAAGTTCAATACTCTCGGGGTTGTCGGTTGGATGGTAACACAGGGTAAGACCCCTCTGATAACTTATCAATAACATTGTGGTCGACGAAAAAATCACATCATCCATGACGTGGTGGAACCGTCGACGTTTTTTGCATAAAAACTCCTGTTCCGTCAGATTTCCTAGGTAACTTTCTATTTTTCTGCGGTGTCGAGCATTGTTTTTGTCGGTTTGGGGGGGTAGAACTCGCCTGGGGGGAGGAGGTAGAGAAACAGAACTGGAACAATGGCACCAGTTGTCTGGTGACAATTGTAGAACTGTGCGAGAGCGATTTACAACGGTCATGGACGGCTGGGGCATGGCTGAAACTCATTCTTGAAAAAGAGAAAATAATTAATCTTCGTCTGGAACATTTGATGGGGGGGGGTTAATTAATTTTAGGGTGTTACACGCCACGTTTGTCCTTCAAAAGCAGAAGTATAATTCGAATTTATAAATTTTGCACAATTGTTCATTGTTTACCGGGCTGGTCGGAGTGTGACGCGACCAACACCAAGGTCCAAGGTGGAAAGTCAACGAGTCCATGAAGAAGTTAAGATGGTAGAAATTGGTTTGATGTAATAGCGGCAAAAAGAACAGCTTAAATTGCACCCAATTAAGGCAACGACTTAATTTTGTTGGTTTTGATCTTACGATCGCACCAAGCGTTTTGTCGGGGAGATCGAAGTGTGCTCAACGGTGGCCGTTGTCTGTTAGAGGCACTTAAAATCTAATCTGGACCTACCACTAATTTACCCCCGAAACCATGTTGTCTACCCATGTGGATGGGTGCACGATAACCCAGTGAACCCAGTCGAAGAAATGTGTGCGTAATGAGCGATCATTACGGAGAAATTTGTGTGTTCGGTTGTCGTTTCTGCAGGTGCAGGTACTTCGAAGAAAGCCGAAAAAAGAATTAAAGGAAAGATGGTGAGGGTCGGAGAGAAATTAAGGGTACGAGAGTAGAAAAGGATGTGACGAGAGATTAGTGGTAGGCGTTTCCAGGCAATCTTGGGGCACTACATCATCGACTGGCACTTGAGGTAACCAGGGCCTCCTGGCCCAAATGATGTTTCTCGGGTGGCACTGTTGTAAATCAATGAAAGTCAACTTACGATCCACCCCGCCGGTGTAAGATCACGCGGGCCGGTGACTGATCTGACCCGTCTTCCTTTCGATCTGAACCCTCTCGGACTTTCACTCGATCACGTGTTCGCCTAACCTTCCGTGATCGTCCGGATTCCCGGTGTACCACCTCGGATAACCCACACGAGAAATCGTAGATCACTCATTTTTGCTCTTGACTTTGGTCGGCGGGATCTGGACCGTAGGATCGTGACTCGATCGTCAACTCGTTTTACTTTTGTGTTCGTTCTCCTTTATAGAAAGTGGTAAGGCAACCGCGAGAAAGATAAGATGAATTAAAGTGAAACAATTGAACTAGAAACTAGAGAAACAAAAAGTCTGATCGGTCAGATCAGATCAAATCGGGGTTGTCTACGGATCGACTCGAATATCATCTATCGATCAGGAGAAAGGATGAAAGTGACATGATGATTTTAGGTGACATTCTGATCTGTCAGACGACAAAGAAATACCATCCGGACACTTGAAATTGCTCCATTTGTAACGTGAAACTATGATAGTCATGCATTTTCATCTCGAACTAGCATTTTCCATTTCACGAATGATCTTTCTTTTGTTCTAAATAGGTACGGGGGACTCGTGACACTGTACGAATTGTCTGTGGTCACTTACGTTGTCTAGAAACTCAGGTAACTATTCCTGTCTTTAAGACTTTGTACTTGGGAGGGGAGGATACTTTTCTCATGTATTTTTATATATAGAGCGGTAGTGGTACTCAGCTTTCATATAAAGTTTATTTTTAATATTCTATTTTTGTACAATTCGTCTTCCATAATCTATTTTATACTGCAGACTTATGTATAATCTGTGCTTACATATGTTTCGTGTTTCTGTGACTTTTACATAAGCTCGTATCTCTTTCTAATTGTTCGTATCGGTGCGTAGAGTCACGCGGGAGTATCATAGCCGACGTCACACTAACTACAACAACGTCTAGGAAATCGTTTTAGTTATATTTAATAAGGTGTAACTCTGACCAGGTACCGTGTTCTCCACCGGAGGTACACATATTTTCTGGAGCGTTAAAACACCGAGCGAATAAAAAAAAAATTGTGACTCCGTGAAGGCTGCACAGCGAAATGCATTCCGGCGAGTAACGGAAAGTCCAAGTACCCGGTACTCTTCGAGTGCAACTGCAAGATCCAGTTGTCAATTGCGTTTGTACTCAATGTTCAACATGTTAGTTGCAATTAAAATCAAAGTCTGCACTGTTAGTCGCTGTTTAAAAGCGTGTGGAAATCTTCGAACGATTCCATGTGATATATTTATATATAATTATACAATGTCGTGCTTCAACGGTTACTGATTTTTTAACCGCATCAATTCCACCAAAGGACACAATACGTTGCAATAAACGTACTGTACAGTACCAAGATGAGGAGGCCTCGTGTATGATACAGTGTAATAACGTTATTTAATTAATAACAGATACAACAACCACGCACAACAACCGATGTTATATCGGATACAACAGATTTATTATACCTATTTATTTTATGTATATTTAACAGTCGTTCGTACATTATTGTTTTTTATAATTCTTTTCATTATTTTTTGTTTTATTTCAAATCCAATCTACGAGAAGGTGTAACCTGTGTTTAAAAAATTTAAATAGTAAATAAATAACACTCTTAGTAATTTAGCATCGTTTAATAGGCCACCAGGAGTACTGGTACTCTGTTAGGCATTAGGCTGGACCAGTTGATTGCTGCGAACCGCGGTGTACACGTAATAAATGAATATGAATAAAAATATTAATAATGAAAAAATAAGTACTTATGTAGTATTTAGTACTTTCATATTTAGTATTAAATACTTAGTAATAATACTTCCACTTAAGTAGGGGGTGATAATCGTCTTCTAGTGGTACATTCAGACCTATGCCCTCTCTTTTGTTAATTTCTAGTGTTAATATTATTTGAAGTACAATTTGAACTATTTACACCGGTTGGATGTCAACCATTTATTACTCTTTTATTACGTATGACACACAAGAATCTGTGTGCTTCGTCGCTCCGTTCGTCTATTAAATCACCCGTTCCGTAAAGTTTTTCTATTGGTTTTGACTATTTTGCTCGGTCCGTGGATTAAGAGTTTACGTGAGCAAACGAAGGTTCGCTTCGGTCGAACGATTTCAGCGGTCCTTTTTTTTGCAGCCGCGTAAACAAGGTCGCGGCAGATTCTGTCGTACCCGAGCCAGCCGTCGAAAGCCTGCGACCGCAGAAATAAACCCGGGAAAACCTGATTTATACGGTTTAGTTGTGTAATTGCGTCACAGTCTTAATTGTCTGATGCATGACAATTGGGTTAAACTTTGAAATTTAATGACACAACAAGCTAATTAGTTCTCTCTCTCTATATATTATGTGGATTGTAATCTTTTTACGTTTTCGGCTAATTCGGAGGATGAATTATCGTGTCGCAAACGTCCTTTCTCCTTACGTCTAAGTTTTGAAACGGAAATTGCACGGATTTTCTCAACCGGACGTTTCCGGTACGGATATGCGGCGAAACGGATGCGGTGAGGTGAATCTACCGAATTGAAAACCAGTCCCCGGGGTAGTCCGCACTTAGACGAAAGAATATACGAATTTGTACATGCGTAGGATTTCTAAACGGTCGGATCTGTTGACACTGTGGGGTTTTCTACTTATGTTCGAATTGTTTTCTTTCCTAGCATCCGTAGGGATCCTACCAAGGTAGAGTGTATTTGCCTGGAAATATTTACATAAGTTGTCCACAGGAGAGATGAAAACCTATATCTACGAAATAACTATTAACTAAAATATTACTTTATTCATAGTTATTAACGTATGGATTTGTACGAATTATGACACCGTTGTAGTTCTCACCGCTATTAGTTGCTTTCTCGCTTTAAGTGCCGTAATGTTGGTTTAACTCGGTTTAAGAATGAATGTTTCTTGTGGAAACTAACTTGTTGATTTTATTCTTATTGGTCGTCGGTGCCAAGTTCCGAATGATTGCCAGCCATCAGTGCCAGGTACCCGTGGCAGCTTTTATCAATAGCACTCTGTTTTATTAAACGTTTTTTTACGGTTTTGTATCACCCCGTTCTTGTCGGATATGGAACTACTAACTGGACCAGAACTACTGGACTGGACTAAAAAAACTATTAAATCAACTTATTTTACTTTTTATTTTTACATCGACTCGGTCTAAAACTGCAGCCGAACTTCTTTCCTTTCTCTTCCGTCCCGGCTTTCTCTCCACTTTCGATTCGGTCAAGTGACGTGCTTCAAGTTCCCGAGTCGAAGCAAGGAATCGAAGGAAATAGAAAATAGAACAAACTACTGAGGAATTAATAGAAATTGACGGTTTAATTGCTTTCGACGCGGAGCGGTTCGTATATGAGAAGTGCAGCCCCCCCCCAGCAGGAAGCAGGCATGTGGCTCTCGTCGAAAGTCGAAGAAGGAGGAAGGCGTCTCCGAAAATTGGTAATTTTTAATTGAGAATGAGGACAGAAACACAGGTATATGGTACCGTCAGATTAATTACGTTGTTGTTGCACGACCTTGCAAATTCCTATGTAGGAACCGAGAACCGATGAGGTGGATGGCTACCGGGAAGGTGATCCACGAAGATGTTTTTATTCCGTCGAACTGGTCCCAATGAGTCCAAGGGAATAATTCAACCAAATAGGTACCCCCTGGTAGCCACCACGTCGGTGTCAACCCGTCGTACTGCGTCGTGGTGTGGTGGCCGGCGACCTTGCGGATGGTAAGGTCGCGAGGACCTTGCCAAAGTACCCCAAAGGAATTTAATAATTTCTTACACGATCCGAGATTTTCTCTAGCTTCACACAAGAATTTTAATTTATTAAGTCATTGTTCACAGATTCTAAATTAAACAACGGAACTGAAATTAATGGAAATATTATTTAAGTGTTTGGGTTTTTTACTTATTTATTTATTTGATCAACCATGCAGCCGTGACAGTATCGAAACTCGATGAAGTGAGGCGGAAAATGAATACATAAATTACATAATTTGTCTCACCAGTGCAAACGTACCGCCGGCCACACGAACTGTTACTGTTATAATGGAAAATGAGTTTGGCGGTTTCACGGGATTAGAACTCGGGTACTGAGTTACGAAACTGGTCCCCGTCATAAACACTAACTTTATGTGTTTGTTTTTTTTTTCAGTTCACACCTGATCAATTTTCGCTACCCATCAACTAGGGTTAACAAAATTAAGTTGTAAAAATAAGGTGTAGGAATGACTTTGGATATTAATAAGGAAGTATCACGCAGTCGGTTTAGATTCCATGTTAGACGTTAAACCAGTTAGATGAAACAGATCCAGATTAGATTAAACCTTTCAGAAGTATATGTACACAATGTGTGGTGTTTTTGAACAATAACATAATTCTATATATAACCTTAATCAGCTAGGATAGTTCAATACTGTGAAGTAGTAGAGAGAATGCTGTTTTTAAGCATATATATGTAATAATTCTTATTACAAATTGAGAACTGTCCATAAGCCTCGTGTCAGATATAAAATATTGTAGGACTGTAATATAGATTTATAGTAATGTATGGTAATTAAACATCGTGTCACGAGTAAGAGCTGTCTGTCGCCTAAACTATAAAAATGTTTTTTTATTTTATATGCTGTGTGGGAGCTGTGATTCGTTTAAAGTACTTATGTACATAAAAATGGTATTTAATTAGAAACGTAGCAACTGTTGCTCTCGTGTGCAATCAGCTAGATTTCACCGGTGGTGTATTTCACGTGAGAGTGTAGTATCAGTATTCAGTATGGAGAGTATATATTTAATTAACGTGTAGAAAGTGTATTTCAAGAACTGTTCGTCACGTAGACTGTTCGAACTCTACTTCTCAACTCAAAATTATTCATCGGAGAAAGAAAATCACTTCCTCCTCCCGCCCCCCCCGTTCATTTCGCTATAAAATAGTTTTTGCTATTTTACTATTCGTAGAGCTCTTAGTCGTAAATCAAACGAGCGTGCAATTAGCCAGAGCACCTCACCTTTACCGAGACCCGTGGTATTTGACAGTGGGATCGAGCAAAGGCTGACGAGGATTTCCGGCAGAGGATCGAGTACCTGGGGCTTCAGGTACAGCCGAAGTGAGGCCACCGAGTTCTACCAAAAGTTTCACCGAAGATGCCGATAATGAGATTTGCCGATTTCCCGCGCCGAGTCACGGCTGATTATTATAATAATAAATGTTTCGGTTAATAAGTCGAGTCTTCAAGGTTTCCCGGGGCCGTAATCAGGCGGCGATAATGGTGATAATAGGAACAATAATTATTATTATTTATTCTTGCGCCGGGAGATGGATGAAAACCGACTAGGAAAGGATCGCTCAGAGTGTTGAGAGTTATTATATAGGGAAGAATAAACGGGGTTGAGGCACGCACACGGGTACCGGTCAGTTATTATTGTTACCATCGGTCTTTCATTCTATTAATTTCATTTATTATTATTATTATTGTTATTATTATTCATTCTACTTTAATGGACGAGCTATTTTCACCCATGGATAAATCGTTATAAGCAGACGAAAAAGTTGAACCATTTCTCATTGGGGGGAAACGGTGCCCCACACAAACGGAACTCTGTGTAATAACTTTCGATTTCGATTATTCTTCAGTTGTGAGGTCCGATTTCGAATTTTTAAGGTTCCGGTTTTGTGTCGTGTTGGACTCTTCTTCTTCTTCTTCTTCTTCTTCTCCTCCTCCTGATAGAGGCTACCTGAAAGCGTGGAGTGATAACATGATGTAAACATATTAACCCAGACGAGGGGCTAAGCTAGTTCTCATAAACGCGGGAGGAGGTGGTCGGTTGCCCCAAATTCAGTACAGTCGAAGTTAGTTTTCTAATTAACGTGGAAGTAGAATGGGTGCCGAAGGACTCAAATGTTTGGCTACCGTACAAGACTTGTTGACTAATAGGTACACGCCTAGGTAAATAGGTTTCAATGTGTAAATTTGTAATTGCTTGTATGAATTTTCAGTTTACTTTTTTTGAAGGTCGTGAACTATTCTTTTTTTTTACGTACAGCAAAAACGTGGCAGCATCGATGTTGTAAGATTTACACCATTAAGAGCCGCTAAGTGCAAGCGCATAAGCACACAGACCAGAACTTGACACAAGCTCGTGTGTCCTTTGCTTGTATTCCCGTTAATTTTCAATAGACTACCCGTAAACACTACATAGTTCTGATCCTTGCACTTCTGACCCTATTTACATTATGTACTTAACTTGTGTGTTGCTTAGGTATGTATACTCAGTGTGAGTGATGTTTTTGTTTCGCAGTGACGGTCGTCGGTCGTTTGTATTATCAGTTAACTCCCCAAGAGTTCTATAAATGTAATAAGTCATCTTATTGTTTCATCATTTCGTTACATAAGCTGCATCCATAAGTTTTCACAGTTGTTATTATTCGGTTGAGTGTTGTAGGTTGAACGTTAATTGCTTGTCATAATAAAAAAGAAGCACGGGAGCTTGTGTTCTGACACGTGACGTCCTCTTAATTTATTGATTCCTCTAATAATGAATGAATTAAATAATTATCTATGTTTTGCTATGGAAGTATGTTTCTTTTATTAATGTCGAATAAAGGACACAGGAAAAGTATTAGCAAGTCAAAATTTCGTCGGACATTTTCGTCAAACTCGTCGTGTGAATTCTGGTTTATCAACGACATTTGTTTTCACTTTTAAACGGTCCAACCTGTGTACCTGAGGAAAGTAGGAAAAAATGATGATTTTTCTTATTTTTGTGTGAAAGGCGGTCACCGGTGCTTCTCAGAATGGCGTCTGACGCGTGTGCCTTAACGTTCCCCATATTCCGTACATGGTGTTTCGGTGTACGTTTCCACTCTTCAGACTCGTACTATTTCACTTCTTATTATCAACTTATTTGCATTTTTATTAAAGAACTACCGTTTGCTCCGGTTAAAGTGATCGCACACGAGAGATGAATGAAGAGTTTCCATCATCGCGTGTGCGTATGTACTTATGTATCGGTATGTGTCCGTCTATGTGAATCAGAACGCAACACTGGATCATGGAAATGTTTATTCAGTCGTTCAATTACTACTTAATAGTCTTCGTACTTGCTTCGAGTACAATTGAGCAATAAATGACCGTTTTGGAAGTTATGAATGTTTCAAAAATTGAGTACTTATTTGTATTTTATTGCCGTGCACATGTACAAGTTGTTGTTATTGCCGTTCGTAACTACCACGTAACGCCGTTCTTCGGGGTTCTCTCTGTCTGTTAACCAATATTCATAATTTGCTAATCATGCGATGGTACGAGTGTAAGCCCTGGGCACAGAGGTTATGAAAACTGTCCAGGACTTATGCAATCGTGAGGGCAGCGAATATTCTCACAATTCAATTACACATCACTAAGAGTGAGGTCTTTGTTATTAGTTTTTATTTATGAATTGTCCTTATTTATTACGAGCCAATTAATTATCCGTTTGTAAACAATTGCATTCTCTCTCTCTCTCTCTCTCTCTCTCCGTGGCATCTCCTCACCCGTGGCCGATTCATTCGTGCCGAGAGTTAAGAAAGTCGGGATGTCGAAAGTTGTACAGCGAGACAGTAGCTTGACTAGTCCAAAATTGTACAAAACCTGGGAATTTCAGGTACGAATTCGCACCGCGAGTTTATGTAATTAGAAGTGAAAACTATTTTGCATTTTATTGAGTACCCACGTCTGAGCGTGTACAGTACCGGTACTCACCGTAAGTTGTTTTTTGGGCCGTTGTTTGTGTTCGCTTTTCCTTTTGAGAATGAATATGATACTCCAACAGCTAAGGAAACCGAGGAAAAAAGGGTCAGTCGTGCACGAACATGAGAAGTCCGACCGATTCAGGTACGTCCCATATAAGACCAGGTGTGTATGTTAACGAGCATAGAAGTTAAGGAGTTGTGAAGTTTCATCTGATAAAAAAAAGTCATGGCTGCTCAGAGGCTGTCGGCCAGGTACGAGTCTAAGGTTTTCATTAATTCCTCCTTTTCATAATTTACGAATGCTATTTCTTTACTGCAACTTTTTATGAACTTTTTGCTCCACTAAAATGATTTCCGAGAAGAAGACCGATGAAGAGTCGTGACAGACTTTCAGACAACCTTGCAAGAATTCGGCATGTCGGATCGACCTGGTGGAGCGGACCAGCCTCGAGGTGTCGATATACCAGCCGATAGGGAACTTCCCCATCGGGGCACCGTGACTTTGAAACGAAACCACATTCTCCGTACAGCAGGTTCCTCTTTTTACTAATCGTCTCCCGAGTTAATGCCAAACTCATTTGGAGCATCCAAACCAATTTCCATTTCAGGCTCATGTCCTTCAGGTAGACGAGAAAGAGTAAGAGGGTAGAGGCTCTTTGTTCGCCGTCTCGCACTTGAACCGGTTCCGACATGACGATATACAAAATAGTTTTCATAATTTTTTAATTAAACCGGGAAGAAACACAAAAAAAGAAGTATAATTATTAAACACGGCCGGAGGATTCCGGGAGAAGTGTCCTGTTTCGGAACGGCTGTGACGTACCTGACGGTGGGTGCAACTCGGGTGCACTGACGTTTCCCGGTGCATAAATTACGCCATTTTTCATAACCGAGAAAGGTTGTGATATATCGCATCAATTAGAATTTGATTTATCGCTCTCGGTCGACTCTAATATTCCCAAACAGATATAATCAATTAATTCCAATCGTCTTCGTCCGTAACCGTTCCAGGGGAAGTACCTGAGCGAGTCCTTGTTTCTAATGGCCGACACGTCGAACATGTCTACGGTTCTGAGGCCTTGTACATAAAGCAGAGCTAATCGATGTAAATAAACCATAAGTCACGCGAAGGGCTGTTCTTCGTCAGTGTGACTTGAGCTTAAGGGTACCCATAGGAGGAAGTACACGAGTGCTCATCGAGCTTGGTACCGAGCACTCGGATAGTCGACAACCTTAGAGACGACCTCGAGGAGTATGATTGAACACGGGCAAACGGTCATGTCCCTGATACCGAGAATTTATTTAAATTTATTATTATTTATTATTAGATTAATACCAATTCATGGTTCGTGTTGTCATGAGAATTTTTGGATGTTTTGTTTATTATTTACGGAGGACATGACTCTCTCTCTCTTTCTCTAGACCAAAATCAACCGGAAATCCGTGAATAAATTCTTGTGTATACAAAACAATGTCGGAACAGTTTAATTATAATACAAGTCGACACGAGTAAAGGTTTTTTTGACAGCCATAATAACTCCTCGATAGTTCGGGGGAGTCGCACCAACCCCCCGCAGGGGAACCAGACGTGAAACTCACGGATCTGACCGATTCTATTAATTCCGATAATTTGAATTAATAGATTTTCTAGGAAAAGAAGAAAACCGGACCGCAGGTATTCGTCGAAATGGAAATACCACTGGGTTCCGTTACCTATTTAACAAAACTAGAAAGCTCACACACCCTTGGCGCGAGTTGCATAAGAATGCGAAACTTCCGTTAACTCACCGGCGGCGCCCTTATCATTCGCATCGTTATCACGCAGGTCACCTAGGAGAAATCACCAGATTGTCTAGGAGAAATAGTAATGAGTCCGTCGACGGAGACGAAGACGCGTCACCGTGAATTTTGTTGTTCCGCGGAGGCAACTTTCGCGTTTTTTATTGTTGTGTCGGTCCATTGAGGAAAAAACGAAAGTCCCCGAAAGAATGGCAGCACGTCAGGTTTGGACAAATTTGTTTTGTTTTCGTTCACGACGACCATCTGCGGTCCATGACGTAACCCCCGGAGCTGGTGAAAAGCACGTGGAGTCTGAATCCCCTCTAACGAGATGGGAAAAACGTGACGAATGTGGAAGGTGACGTTTTGGGAAAGGTAGTTTCGTACCTGGAACTTGGAAACACGAGGAGAATGAGCCTCCCGTGTCGACCGGACCCCTCACTCACACACGAAAAGTTGTAAACGCAACGTAACAACCTACAAATGTCACTCGGGTCCAAGGCTCGAACCTGGATCTGTTACATAAAACGTCGATTTTTGAGTGTTCAAATAATAGATAAAAGTAGATTCGGTTGATCTAACGTCTTGACCTAAGCACTTGTCCCATTTGAGTTACCTCACAGCTAATTAAACGATATATATATGTAGAGAATGTTAACTTCCTGACTGTCTTAGCTCTATTAGAGTTAAACTAGTTTTGAAACTTTTGTTTTTGGGTCTTGGAGCTTCTAGGTTTTTTTATTTTTGACAATTTCAACTGACAAAAAGCAGGCACACGAAAGTGAGCTGGGGTCAGTCATGGATGGTATGGCGGAGGCCACGGCCAACGAGCCCTGTCAACCGGACAGGACCATCGTCAGGGATAAGAGAGGAGGCGTAGCGAATGTCCAAATAAAGTATCCCGGCCAAACACCATCGAACTGTCTACTTTTAGTTGTAACTACTTTTAAGGGTACCTGTTCTTTTTTTTCGTCTTCTACTAAATGTTAAACCATGTACCTGTTAGGTAGAAGGAGCACCTTCGTGCCGGAAATTAGGACTCTGACAGGTAGAAGGATGAGTTGATGAAATTTTCACTTTGGGAAGGTTACTCGCTTCGTTGGGTACTTCTTCGACTTTTTAACTAGACTTTTGAAGACGCACAGGTTTGTGTGCAGCTACACGTAGGCAACCTCGACTTGTCCCAAAACTAAAACACCGCCGTAGTTTCTTGTAATTTTTTTTGATAGTTTTGCGTAGCTGAACTCATGTGACTTACGTGCCTGATTACATGGTGAGAGTCGACGAATGAGAGATACCCCTCAGAAGTTGGTTCGTGACTAAACCGTGCCGTCGTATCAGGTATCAATCTCTGGTGTGTGTCAACCCGTACCTGTAAAATTTTTGTGTGATTTATAAGGGAACAGTTAGGAGTCTCTTAGGGACACCTCGGTTCAACAGTAATTAGACTTTCGAGACTTTAGTTTTCCAAAATAGTAAATAGTTTCGTGGTGTGCCCTCGTCATCCGCGGCTAGTAAGTGGCAGGTTGGGTTCGATGTTCTGTCACGACATTTTGAATTTTTGTTTGACTTTCATGGTATTCCGCTTGGTTGTGGTCGCGTTACAGGACACGGTGTATGTGTGTGACTTTCCACACGAGGCAGGTACCTGGTGCAACGTGGGAACGACACGGCCTCCGTCTGGCATCATCATTGGCGAAGACGGGCCGTGACGTAACTTTGGTTTTGAATGAGAATGGAGGTTTGGATTGCTCAAGATATGCCTGACTTACAATGTCTGATGTCATACGACAGTCGTACCTGTTCGCAGACCCCAGAAGGCTCCGGCCGCTCGACCTTTTTACTATTTTTAAGGATGGTTCGAGTGTCGCTTCGAGGTAGGTGAGTCTTTCGGAATGGTTTGACCTCTCTAGACCACTGTTTTACTCACGGATTAAAGCGTTTTGGGTTGACTGTTGACTTTCTCTGAAAGTATGGCGCACACAACTCTGGGAGAGAACCCGGCGTCAAATTGTCATTGTTTTTTATTGACAGTTAAAACGTAACGCTCTTCATGACTGCTCTACTAATTCGGGAGTACTCGTGCATAGAACTCTTTTCATCTGAGACTTGTCAAATGAATTAATGTTAAGTTATGAAAACGAACATTCGCATCGGCAGAATTGTGGTCCGGTGGAAGACGGTGGATGACCGGTGGTGTGCACACCTGACGGGTACGACCTTCGTTTGGGGTGTTCACCGAATCCACCGACACAGTGAAATCAAATTATGGAAAATAGCACATTATTTAGCATTACAATCATTACAACACGACACTGGGTGTGTTACACGTCGGGCAACACTTGTCCCTGATTCCACGTCGGACATGCATACATCGTCTGCAAGGAGAGGTGGCAGAAGACCGTCGAAGAACTTAAACGTTAATTAATTACATTCCACAGGTGGTAATAAAATGTAATTGTTTCTCCGTTCCACTAACGAGTGGATAAAAATCACTATTAACTTTAGTTTAACTCCGGAAATTAATTTTCTTCCCCATCCTCTTCTTCTTCTTCTGCCACGATGAAACGAGTGAATGGTCGGCTTTTGCCAGGAGTTAGGCAAATCATCCTTTTCTCATAACAATTTTTTGCGGTTTTGCAGGTACCGTAAAGAATGTCGCAAATGATTCTCTCCCCTCCTACCTTCCTCCTCCTCCCGGACCGCAAATCGATACCGGAAACGGGTCATTCCATATTGATTCCGGACGATGAAAAATCGATTAATTTCACAGCCGGTCGTCGATTTGGTTTCGATTAGACGGGTAGGTTAGAAAAACGTTGCCCCGTTACTTTGTCAATTTGACGGTGATGACAATAAATAGAAAACCTAGAGAACATGGAGAAGTCATCAATCAAATTCGAATGTCCAACTTGGGTTTGACAGGTGCTACATTAGGACACCATTAGGTCGAAATGGTGCAGGGATCAGTTCTGTTGTGTAACTACAAGGCACCACAATGCACTTGTCACTTTCTCCCGTGACAATTCCATGCGTTCTCTAGGCCTCCCCTAGACGATGGTGATGATGAGGAGTAACAACATCCGAGTTGGAAGTGCGAAGAGTCGACCTCTTGCATTTAGCACTCTTGAGGAGTGGACCGACCGGGAAAGGACCGACTTGGAAAATGGCCTTGGAATGCTTCGGCCGTCGGAAGATGGGAAATGGTAGAACGACCTAGAAAAGGGAAGGAGATGGTGAGATAGTAATAGAGAGAAGGAGTGCCTAGGGAGAGAGAGAGAGAAGTTGTTTGCGTCAGGTTTTAGCTAAGAAAATGCCAAACCGAGTTTTTATTATTGGTGCATTTGCGAGTTTGGCAACTACAATCACTATTAGTGAGAAAAATCAAATTGAAAAAAGTGACGACCACTTTAATAAATTGTGCGTAGGGATTGTAAACACAAATTATTCGAACCGACTTTTGACACATCAATTTCCATCACTGGGAAGTTCAGCTCTTAAGGAAATACAACGGCTGCCATTTTGTTTATCAGAAAACATATTTTATTTGCGTACATAGACAAGTGAGTTTCCTTGTTGGAGTGTGAGTTACGTTGCTTCAGGTCATCATCAGTCTCGCAGAAGTCTCACAGAAGTGTGTGACTCGAGAGATCAGTAGATCACCGAACAGGAACATTTCTTCATGGAACTTCCTGGCTTTGTCATTGACTCGAAATGTGGGCAGTAGATCGACCTTTCCAGTCGAAATGTCAAGAGAATACTTGACCGTTTCCATGATTTATTGATATTGGTAAATGGAATTATTTTTAGTTTATTTTTTTATGGTTTATTTCTATTTAATTCGTTCCACCCAATGGGAAAAGGTGGAAAGGTTGGAGGTTTGTGACGTCTGCGTGAAGTTTCGCCGCCAACGGACCTGTCTCTCAAGCTTACGCACACGTTGCTATCAACGAGTACTCAAACTCATGTATTTGTTTGACTGCGGTTTGATGTTTTGTGGTGTTTTGAACGCTAACAGGCTCGAGGTGCAGGTACCTGTGAGGTCACAGTTTTAACCTACAAACAACACTCCTGAATTTTTAGCAGGAACCGACACATCTTGATGAGATAGCAACTTCAGTCCTCTGCGTAGATGTAAATATTTATGCAATATTTGATGTTTGAGGTTTGTTAGGTGTTCGTCAGTTTGCTTGGGTCGTACCCGAACGATACGTCACGTTGTGGAGTTGTGATGTCTGACGAGAGCAGCTTGCACTTCACCAAGCTTTCTTTCATTCGCCGGGGAACTCTCGCGAATTGCGTTGTCGCATGGAATGAAATACACGGCGGAACTTTTTCCCGAGAAGAAGGTGAACCGTGAAAGAAAGAGAAGAAGACATCTTTCTTCCGTAAAATATCACCTTCTCTACATGTTTCGGTCGTTTATGTCTCAACTTGGGTGATTAACCGTTAGAAAGACTTCTTTTTATGCAACCCAGATATATGGTTTTGGGCATTCACCGCGAGCCTCGACCGCAATACCCGGCAGAAGAACTCGTTCGAAGGGAAAACAACGAAGGAAAAAAATAGAAAAGGCGTTTCCTTTTTTTTTAACCGAAGACAACACAATGAACTTGCTTCTAATAAAAGAAATGTCCTCCGAGGGACTCTTTCGATTGGGCAAAGGATGTTGCTCGGGTCGCCGGAGTACCCGTGGTACCCGTCGTCTCTATTGAACATCCAATAGTTAATTACGTGTAACGAGCGCATTAAACTCGCGTGATGGTTAACATGTCTAATGTTCCTAGGATTCATAGGACAAGTTCATGTACCACACAATCGAACTATTTCGTGTGCACAAAACGTCTTGGGTTATATAAGAGGAGTCACGGGGGCAGCCGGGTGGGAAGAGAACTCTGCCAAACGATTCTTGTAAACCTCGTTCTGCTCGTTGATGGTACTATTTTTCCATTCTTTTGCGAAATCATTTTTCTAGGATTCATACGAATTTCACAGCGGAATTTGTTCAATACCGAAACTTTCACGTCGACACCGTCACACGACATTCCTTCCTTGTCTCAGCCTCTTTCTCACATGGAGCTAGTGCTCTGGTACTTGGACTTAGTTCTAGAATGAGTTCCATAAACTTAAGGAACTTATGGGGAGGAGGATGTTACTAATAAAAAATATACTAAAACTACAGTGTAATAAAAATACAATAAACTACGACCAAATAAAACCGCACGCCACATTAAAACCATTATAACTGGTATAATAAACATTGTTACGAAGCTGTGGGATATACTAAACCGACATAATTCTTTCTTTATTAAGGCACAAACAGGTACGCACGCGATATCGGTGTTGTAGTACCCGGGTACCTATTGTAGTATTACGATGACCCGGGGGAAATTCGGAAAAGGAAAACACAACTCTCAAACTAGTTTATTTCCAATTGTAACCAAAATTGTATCGCTTCCGGCCGTTCGTGAATTCTCTTGAAAAGGACCAGGAAAAAAGGAAAGGAATTGTTATTTATGTATTTATTTATTTGCGGTTATTATTTGTTTTACCGGCATTATTTACGCGTGTCTATAGACGTTTTCTTAATTGAGCCGTTTTCCGTTTTAGTTGGAAAAAACGCACAACCACTTCCTACCCGTCCCCGTGTAGTAGTTTTAGTATTCTAATAGCTCACTACAGTTTAATGTGTTGTACTTGACGTGAGCTTAATTCTCCTTGATTCTTCTTTTTTAATTATTAATACTTATTAATAGAACCCTGGTGTTCTTCTTGTGGGTGAGTGGGGAAGTAAAACCCGTTACACATGCAAATAATAACGTTACGTAATTTATGTATTACGATTTAATTGAGGATGTTCCTCAGTGTTCTCTTAGTGGTACGTGGAACACATGTCGGAAAGTAAAAGGCCACATGAGAAGTGAGTGTAGTGGTAACCAGAAGTATGAAAGGTACGCTTCTTCTTCATCTGCTTCCACTTCCACTTTCCCCCGTTACTCATTGTGTTCGGAGCACATTGCCCAATTTTTTTTACATACGTGAGAGTTCGAAAAGCGAAGAAAAAACAATTTCTTATGGTTCAGGTGTTCGGACGGCCGAGTTTCAGGTCGGGACTTGTGCCACGGGAACTTCGCACCCTCTCGGAGTGTGGTGCAACACACGTAGAATGGGTTGCAACAGACGGTAACAATGAGTTTCGCATAAATGCAATGAAGGAGTGTTGTTTGCACTCATGTGAACGTAGCAACCCTTTTACCTGGGAATTAATAAAATTGACTATTCAATGTCTATTCAATTGTGCACGGTTGGTATCACCGGTAGACGAGTTGGTGCTCGGTAGACACAGTGTCAATACTCCACAACCGTACGTGCTGAATAACCGTACACACACACACACACTACACGGCAAATAGTAATATCTAAGTTTAGGACACGCACGCAAATAAAAAAAATAAGGAATAGATAAATTAATGAAACAAAACAATTGAGCAACTACCAAGGGTGACATAACTACTTATTATAATACTGTACGAATTATTATATACTCTTGTGCAACGCCAGAGGTACGTGTGTGCGACACTTAAGTATCCTAGTAAATCAATACAAGAAAATGCAGAAGTAATTACACCGGTGTACAAAACATTATGTATTGTTGTGCAACGCAAGGAGTCAATTAGTGCGCAGTAATAATTATTTGTACCACGGGGCCCATTCATGGGCGGGAAGGGTGCTGGATGCCACAAACGTTAGGAAAGTATCGAAGTTTCAAAGTATTTTAGTACAAAAAAAAGTACACGACTAACACAAGGAAACGATTAAATAACACAATAAGTAATGTAACGATCTGTAATCTCTGAACATTTTAATAACAATGGGAATTACACTCTCTTAGAAATTAGCAATCGCAACCACAACTAATAATAATTTATGTTCACACTATTAATATGTTGAGCATTGTTTGAATGTTGCTGACACTTTTAGTTTCTGGGAAGTTTGTTTTTTAAATATTTATTTAAACGTATTAGACAAGAGGTGAGGACGGATAGTACCAGGTTATTTTGGGATTACAGCCTACAAATAATTATTATTCAACGTCGTATTATAAACATTCTTACTGTAAAACCGTGTTGTATAATAAAAAAAATAAATTAAATAAAATTGTAAAAAATAAATTTGTTGGTTCGACAGCAATTTCGATTAATTAAAATTCTTTAATTTTTCAGAAGTTTCTGATTTTTATATATTTTCTTATTTTTATATAATTTCTGAAAATTTTTATGTATACCTCTGTATGTCATTATTTTTGGAGTACTTTTGTTTAGTATTAAGCGAACTTATTTTTACTGACCTCCCATAGTTTTAGTGTGGAGCGTAGGCCTGCTCTTGTACTGTTGCTAGTAGTGTGACAATACGACTATATAGTTAAAAATGGTGTGTTAGGAAAGTCGGTTTTGGGCGTGACATCGGTGACCCTTAACGCTTCTGACTTTTGACTTGCTTGAACACACCTGAAATAAAATTTCCTATATTGTAGTGTCCGTACATTATAATACGCAACACTTGAACAGGCCAGTTTCTTCTTTCTTTTAGACATTTCATTAATTAATGGATCTTAATTAAAATATTCCCATCAGAACTTTCCAAGAATTTTATGTACTTACATACATGACTCGTGATGGTTTATGTTACTCGGATAACAGTTTTATTGTTACTCCTGCGGGCTGTAAATGTCACCAAGTCGGCGCATAACATTAATTATTAATGATCCTGTACGAAGTAAAAATGTCAGACTCTCTGGCAGTTATGTATCTGTTAATAGGTACGCGTGGCAATCATCCAACTCCGATCGATCGATTTCGTTCCATTGATTTTGTGCAGGGACCGTTGTCTAGTCGAACTGACGTAAACGAACATTCCCGGACTTAATTTTTTTATGTACATTGAATGGTGCGTAGTTAATAGTATTTGAGTCGCAGGCACGCAATCGAATAAATTCGGCCATCGCTTACGTTTCAAATCGTGAACAACATAAATTTGTTATTGACACGGGAAGAATGTTATGCTTTAGGAAAGGTACAAACACACGTGTTGGTGTTTTCATTGAACCATTGGTGAAGACCGAAAAGATACGAGGAAAGAAAATGAGAAAATATATATAAGACGAGGACAACAGAAGAGGTAGTACTGTCAGTGGTCGTTGTTCCTTCCTTCAGGTACACACAAGTATTGTTCTTGGCTTTTCTCGTACGTTCCGAGTATTTCCAAACATGACAATAATCCTTGACCGGCCGATGCCATTCTTAATTACTTAATATTGATTATTAAGAACTTAATCGATTGCACATTCAATTAAGTAAAATAATTAGGGGTATTCATGATGTTTCGTAATTTTTCAATCATACGATTATTTTTTTTTGAGGGGGGCTTCCTCTAATTAGGAAGTTGGGCCATAAGTTCTGGGCTTAAGGTACGAACGAGCACGCTCGGAAACTGCATTCTTCGCGGAAAAAATACAGTTTACGTCGGATGTATGGAAATTTAATGGACCGTTCCGTGGCAGGCCGTATATCACGGAGAAAGCATAATTACCAGAATTCGTCTTACTGATAAGAGAGTGATAAAGGGGAGAATTCCGCAATTAGAAACTGTACCTGACTTCGGTTCGAGTGAAATGTTAAGAATGAGGAAAGAGCTCGTGCGGGTCGTTAAACTCCAGCCTAAACTCCGCAGCAATTAAACTTGCACTCGTAAGGAACAGTTGGACGAAAAAAAGTTTTATGAAATGAGTAGACTTTGCGAGACAATAAAAACAAGAAAAGGACAACTATATGCATATATTCCGACGTTTACCACTCGGAAGTTGTTGGAAATGAATGAGAGACCAGGTCGCGTAACGTCCGAAGCGGAGTTGTGAAAAGTTAAGAAAAATACGAGACCGAAAGAACGGTTTTTTCTTTTCGTAACTTTTTTTTTCGACCGCTGTCTAGTGGTAAGATCTTTTATGGTACCAATAAAAGAATGGGACAGTTGTAGGAGTGATGAAAGTGGACTTCCACCGCCTACTCTAAGAAAAAAAATATTTAACCGGAAGTGAAGACTCACATTCACAACTAAATAAGTTAATAAAGTTTTTCCTTCTTTCTCCTGTTTACGGCACTGAACGAGCTGTAACTCGCCATTGTCTTCACGGTGTCTCTGCTCGACGCCTCTCGACTAATTTTCTCCATTTTCTTTGACTGTTCGCAGGTGAGAGACCGCGTAGGAGAGGTGAAGACAAAAAAAGAGAGTCTTCGAGCATCGCGATGATGATGATGACTTATTCTTCGAGATTTTCTTCCTGCCAGAGTTTCTCTTTCGACGAAGCCAATAAAAATGGACCTGAATAGCTTAAATTCAAATCAAACTTGCCAGTGTTCGTCCTCCGGGAGCACTGCCTCGGTCACGTCGAGCAGTTCCCGGTCGAGCAATGGAATACCCGAAAAACAGGGACTGAGAACGATTCACCTGAGACGGGAGTTGGGGATCTACCTGGAAGGAAACGGGAAAACTGGAAACAAACTCGTCCCGAACGTCAAACCCAACAGTTTCGGGTTCAGCTTTCGTGGGGGACGAGAGTTCGGGACCGGGTTCTTCGTGTCCGCCGTCGAGAAGGACTCCGAGGCTCAGTACAAAGGACTGAAGGTAAGTTTTGTAAACCGAAAACGTTACGGCACCGTATGCATTGGGGCACACGAGTCGGTTAAACCGATCTGATCGAACGCATACCTGGTACCATTAAACTAACCGTAAACCAACAATTTGCCAGGACCAGGTACCGCTGGACGATCCAACCGTGGCAGACAACTGCGGTCGTGCGCTGGGTCAAAAATAATGGCGGCTGTGGATGAGACGATGTATGTAAATTTCGTGTGGTGCCAACAAGAGAGAGAGAGAGAGAGAGGACACCCTCGTTCCCGAAAAAAAAAAAACTATATATGTTTTTGAATGCAGTAAAAGAAATGAGTTCCCTTAGTGGTGTCCTCAGATGATACGGTACGTTTATTCGCTTGACAGAATAATTTTCGCTGAAGACTTTAGGATGCAATCATTATGAGTTATAAGACGCGTTTGGAGAAGTGATATTTTCTACAAGCGATAATTTATGTATTGTGGTAGGCAATTACAACGAAGAGACTCCCCGTGTGCGCGTATAGTTTTAATGTCCAATAAAGTCTAGAATTTGTCTCGGGTGACGAGTAGGGTTTTGAATAAAAGTTACTTTTGCTGTTGTGGTCTTCCGGTATTGTACGCTTAGTTGAAGTTAATAAGTTGTAAGTTAATAAATATCGGACCGGTAGTGGAGTCTCTAAAAATAATTTTCTTTTTAAATAGTTGTAGTGCAATCTCCAAGAATGGGAGCTGGCATCGACCTTGCAATAAAACACGTCAATGAATGCCACAAAGGTAGTATTACGGGGGGTGAGTTATGGTTCGTAAATATCAAAGTAGGTCGGCGAACTTCGACGAGAGAATCGGTTAAACTGCGGCAGAGAACAATAGTTCAATGGCTAGAGGCCGACAGCCTGGAAACTACACGCTCAGTTAAATGGCTCACACATGGACACTTCGCCCATGTGTGTGTGTGTGTGTGTGTGTGGGCAACAATGGGTCCATCCAAAATATAATTTAAAAGAAATAAAAATTGAATTGGGTCCTCTCTCTCTCTCTCTCTCTGTTCTCATATTTTTTTCGTCTATTAGACACGGGTAGGCCCGTGTGTCTGTGACCCGCCCCGTTTCGTATGACCCCAGGAAATTATAGTGTTTTGACGGCATCGTGGAATTTAGGGCGAACTTTTAATAAAATTCAGGGTTACTGGTATTGTTATTTTTCGTCTTCTGGACCAAGAATAAGTTTCACTAGAGAATTAGGTTTATTATTAACTTTAATTAACACGGAGAATTCCTATATAGGGAAAAGTAATGTGTGGACCGTTGCGTATTCCCCTGCAAGAGGAATTAAATGGAAAATAATAGTTAATAGAAATTCAAATGTAGTTTGGTTTAAACTCATTTATTAATTTATTTATTGAGACTTATTTAAATTTTGTTCAGGGGGTTATTAACTTGAATGTGAAGAATCGACTTAAAAGAGCCTTCTTGAGTTGTGGAGTTGGCAGTACGCAGAGGTTGGTGCTTTAATTATTTATTTATTTGAGTGGGCAGTTATGTATTTATTTTTTTTGTTGGCTTAGACCGGCATGGGAAAATCCTCCTTTCACTTTGCCCTTTCTCTTCTTTATTTTAACTTGATTTCTTCGTACAATGACAAAAATTATGTCCTGTGGCTTTTGTCTCTCGGTTTTTGGCTATTAAGATGATTTGTCTGTTCTGTGTGTGTCTGTCTGTCCCGTTGCGCCACTAACGTGAACTTGCGGTTCCTAGAGAACTGAGTGACCCCTGACAGAGGACGGTGTGATCTGTAGAGTCCTGTTAACTTCTAGACACATCCGCCGCCGTGTCTGCGACTATTTTGTGTTGAACTGTTTCTCAGAAATTATTAACATGTCTTCCCAGTTCGGTTTTTGGCTGCCCGTTAGTCACGTTGACCTTCCTCAATTACTTAATTTATTATGCTTTCTCTTCTGCGAGTTACTCGTGAAGTTTTCTCACATTTCTCACAAGTAGCAAGATTCACGTCCGACCTGGGTACCCGCCCGAACAATTTGAAAGAATCAATGAATTACGTTGACGCATGATACATAAGTCTCGTTGAACGTCGCAGAGAACAGTAATTACAAGAACTCAAACTAATAGTTCTTAATATTTATTAAAATAATTTACTACAGCCTTTAACACGTAATTTAAAAATAATATTAGCTTCTGCCGAGCATAATTTAATAATCAGTATTACTATTCGTAATATAATAATTTTATCATTTATAAGTAGATATATTTTATATTTATAATTATTAATAATTGATTGAATAAGTTTTGAATAAATAACAATAATTAAATATTGGATAATTAGACAATTGATAAAGTTCGATGAAAACGTATTTATTTGTAGAAATGTAGTGCAATATTCCATCACAGATGTGATTCATTATTTTAGTTAAGTTTTACGTGTTTCACCAATATGTTTTATTTATAAATAATTTTATTGTAAATTGAGTATTTCAATAGTGTAATGGAGTATTAAATAGTGCACCGTGGGAATTAATGATTTGGGTGGTAGATAGACAAATAACTACACGACGTGACGTTCCGGTTACAATTTAGGTGGCCAAACGTATTATTAAAACGATTTATGTATTGTGTTGTAGTAACTCATGTGTTGTAAATTGACTTCCGATAAATAGAAAAATGAACGGTATCGTAGGTAGGTGCACGGGAGTACCCCCCTGCATCAAGAAAGTTGACAAAAACAGTTAACTCGACGACGAAGTGGAACTGTTCCTTTGATACCCGAAAGAATGCGGCGTGGCGGAGGTACCCGAAAGAGTACCAAGTCGGGTACCACCACGACCATTTCGTGTGTTTTCTTCTTTTCTTTTTTTATTTGCGCCAAGAGGCTTCGGGTGGCAGGTGGGTGGCCATTTCGCCATTCGTTAAGGAATGCAGTTCGGAGATTGTCCCGTTGAGGTACTCGCCGCGTTCTCATTTCCTTCAAACTCGACAATCCGATGCTTCCGGAGGTGACGTGGAACTGGCCGAGAGTCAGCTGGCCCGTGCCGGATCGATCGATCAGATCGACGATTGACGGTTGAGTAACGTGGCGTCACTTCCGACGAGCACAACAGTTGGGTTAACGTATTGTTACGTAAGTGACGTTGCAAAGGTCAGGTGTTGGTGTCTTCTTCACTCCAACGGTGTCCTTCTTTCTTTTCGCCCGGGAAGATGAATCTTCTGCCACGTCTCCACCTCTCATTTCGACGGTTTTTAATTACTTTTCGATTCTCGAAGTTTATTTCTTTTTTCAGTCTTGGAGTTGCGTAAGGGTTCTTTCTCTCCGGAGGATGGTCCAGGTGATTTACTATTTGCCATTCATCTCGCCGTCTTCATCTCCTCGGCCATCTTCTCGAGTGTCTCATTTTCACGTTTTGTTTTTTCCCATCGTTTCACTTGCTACTTTCCACTTCATTTTACCCGGTACGTTTCGATACGGCGTTGTCGAACGCCTTTTGGGAGAATTAATGGAATTTTAACTGTTTCTAATGAGTTAAAATTTATGTATTATTTACGCATTATGTGCGCGTGTGGGATTTTATTATTATGTAAGGAAACTAGGAAATGGCCCCGTATTTTTTTGCACGGTTAAATTACAAATTTAAATTCTCATATCTCTAAAGACTTATTAATTAATAAGTTCCTAAAATTTCGCACGGAATGTTCATTGTTTTAATTGATTTTTAATAATAGGACTTGCTGCCTGCGTTCAACCATGACTTATGCTTCTTCTTCTTCTTCCTCGAGGTCCTTCTAACTGACTTCCTAACTTCTAACTACTTCCGATCACCGAAACTGTATTAATTCTTACTCGGTATATTATATGGGTATAAGTATAAAACTTCCGACAATAATCCTATCGGAAGTATAATAATTCTATACTAATCGTACACGAAACAGAAATCTATGTAGTAATAATTAAATTAGATTAATGTCAGTAACTCATGCAAGAGACTTAATACATTGCAAAAAAAATTGTAGATAATAGTGATATTGTTTTGAATCAAGTTATCTGTTGTAAATTATTCATATTTTACACCGATTTCTCTAGTAGTTATCTGTTATTCAATTCTTTCTCCGATGTGGTGCTACCACAATGATAAATATTATTCATACATCACTGAGTCTCACATGTAATTGACGGGTTTTTCCTTTGGGCGCCACACAAGTACACTTGAACTCGTAGTTTTCTATTGTATATTCTACACAGTTGTTGTAGTGCATTTTGTAGTAGTATATTATAGTTCCACATTGTGATTTAGACATCACTTCCATTTATTATTTATAGTATTTATTATTTGTTTAACTTAACCTGTTGAATCTAGTGATTTTCTACACTATAAGAGCTAGTATTCAATTCTTTTTCCGGTCGGTCATTCCCGTAATGATAAATTTTGTTTATACAATATGTATAATTCAAGGGGTTGTTCCTGCTACTCTTTATGTATTGTTACACTACATCTGTGTGAAGCGTAGGTTCCAAAGCAGTGACGATGTACCCAGTTTGTTTGGCATCTAATTGATAATTTCATTTGACACAGGCGGTAGGCGTTGATGCTTATTTGTCATGTCAAACGCATTTTCAGGTGCGTTACCAGCACGATGAAAGTGAATAAAAACCCAGTAAAAACCAAAAAAGAGAGAGAGAGACAAATAGTTACAACACATTGAACACGTCAGGAATTTACATTCTGTGAATTCTTCACGCCTTTGTCTTTTTGTAAATTTCACTTTCTACTCGTAGCGATCGTTCGTCATCCACCGTGTTAACCAGGTACTCCAGTAATATATTTAGTTCCTACCTGAAGGTTGGAACCGTAATCGCTCTCCCTCTCATCCCAACCGAAAACTTTCCTTCTCTCCTCTCACAGGGATCATCAACGAAAGATGTTTAATTTTCGTCAGGGACGTACCGAGTCATTTGTCCGAAAAAGTCATTTACATAAAGCCCAAAATCGGAGTGTTCGCGTCTGTCTGTTGCTCTGTACCTGGGCGGACACCTATTCATCAATTAGACTCCGAAGAAGAAGAACAACAACTAGAAAGTGCTTCTCATAGTCAATTTTAAAGTGAGTTGACCGAAAACGAAGACAAAACGAAGGACTTTCTTGCCCATTTTTTTTCAGGTGTGAACGGAAAACGACCGGAAAGATGAATTGGCATTATTTGGTCAATTCTGGCATTTCGGTGCTCAAAGAGCCTTAACATTTCTACTTTCGGGTGATGACTTCGTTCAGGTACTACCTCACTTCATTCATTTCCCATGTGTGTGTGGCACCCGCGTGCCGTCGAACGCCGAAACAAACTCGAAAACAACCCGTTCGGTTCCACAGGATCCGCAACAAGAAAACCGATCGCTTCGATTTCGATCGATCGATTGATTTTTTTTCTCTTTAATAATCGATAGCGAACCGATTTGCGTTTTCCCCGAAACAACCTTGACCGAAGTGATCGAATTCTAATATTATTATTTTGTTTTTCTATTAGAAAAGAGTCCGAAGTCGGACAGGTGCGGGAGAGTGGACCTCCGGGCTATTTGCCTCTTTCTCTTCCTCTAATTTTTCAATGTAAATCATCGTAACCCACTTGAGTGTGGCGAAAATTAAAGTAACATTCTGCCATTGTTAACCCGTGTGACCGTACCGTTATCCGGACTGTACCTTGAGTTTAAGGTACGAGTAATAAACGCGGGCAACGAGTGCTCTGGCCCGGGCGGTACGAAAGGTGAGACTGTAAAACTATAAAATTATCTCTCGTGAGATTTCTATTCCGCCTGTTACTACCGTAATAAATTCGCGAGTCTGTATATTAATATAAGGTGTAAATAATTCGAGGGAAGCATCTTCATTCCGGGCAATGTGGGTGTTTAATTGCGAGCTCGGTATATATGGAAATACTTGTTTTGTTCTCTTACGTTGTTACTCGAGGGGTGTTGCGTATGAAGTGAACAAACTCAGCTTGACGCATGGCCGTCTTGGCTTATGCAACTGTATAAGTTGAACTGTACGGTACCATCAACTTGACTCGACGCCTTAATAGTACCTTAACATGAATATACTTGCGGATATGATGATGGGTATGATTAAGAACCATGAACTTGACGCAATGAACCGCCAGTCTACGTTGAATGGTGTAACTATATTTAAAGCGTGATTTGTAGTTATGAGGGATACGAGAATACTGAACTGTATACACAGATACACTAAAGACGTAAAACGAGAATGTGCACATTTACATATACTATATGTCATTTGTGTTTGTTGGAAACTCCATTGTTAAGTAGAAGTAGTAAGATACAAGAGACAGTTGGCTTCAACAGTCATATTCTACGACTATGAATTAGTGTCCTGAACAACACGTCCTTCCTATCGAACATTCCATTCCGTTCTGCTCTCCATAACAACGCTCCTACTTTGCACCGTCTTCTGCTGTCAGCGAACTGTCTCCTCTAAGAACACCCTTTCTGCACTCCGTGGTCGCTCCGATCCGTGAACACTAATTTATTTCCAGGAAGACTTCTGTTGAATTATGGTCAATTTAAAAACTTCAGGGTTTATTCTACCATACTAATAATTGTTAAATATATTTAATTATTTATTGAACTTGGGTAATACAGAACTTCACCGGCACTGTACATCTCAATGACCAAGTATTTTAAGTGCAGATTAAAGTATTAGTTGTGGGGCGGTACAATGCTACACAACTGTAACGCTACCACAGCTTCTCTGAAGGTTTATTATACAAATCATACAACCATTTGCATCGTAAGTTACACCCATAAAGTATTAATTATTTAATGATTAATGCACTTTTAAAAAAATTTATTACCTTGAATATTCGAAACAATATATACAAAAGTTTACACAAACAAACGCTACAAAATAAGACGTCGTCATAGAAAATTTTACAATCGTCGTAAGCCTACTAGTATTGCTCTACTACTTTATACATAAATAAAGTTCAATAATTAAATTAATAAACTTGATTTATTAAAAATATATTTAACGTGACATGTGCCAATTCTTGCAATGCAAATCTATTTTTTTTAAATATTTATGCATCTATTGTATTGGTTACATGGCCAATTGTAGTGTGGTACATGCCAGTTTACTCGTCAGTTGTATTTACATAAGTATGTAATAGTTATCTGTTAATCATTCCGATACTATATTAATATTTAATCGATTATATAACTGTAAGAGTGCCGTAGAAATGAAAATTGGCTTACAAAATCTTACGTACAACATAAATATCACTTACAACTCTGAGCTATATTATTATAAATTGCTTGCTTATTAAGTGGGACCGGAGGTTAACTAAACTATTAAGTTTTAAATAGTGTTATTTTTAATTTTCGCGAGTTTCGCAATCTACTTTCAAAAATGAATATGTCAAGTGTCAAGTGTTTGACCCGATTAGTAACTAAATCAAAGGTATGTGTTTCAGTCCTTCTAATGAGTTTTCCTCGTTCCATTGGCGCGCCGAGACTGCGTTTGGAACTATTTCTCAAATAGTTTGAAATGTTATCAAGTGGAATTCCCGATTTACATAAAACGGGAACTATTTAAATAATTAATGTAAATTATCGCGAAGTAGCTACGAATGCAACAAGTCCAACGTTCCCCGCATATATATATAAACCGAGGAATGTTGGATACTCGGCCAGTAACTACTTAACTACCATTTCCAGTTCTTTGAAACTTACAGCTTTCCCTTAACCCTCAGTGTAATTTTTCTGCACTGTCATGAGGGAACTTTCTCTGGCAGGTGTCCTACAGGTCGTTTACCATTCTAAGGGTAACAGGTACGTCTATAAGTTGGGTTGTTTAACTAACTTTGTTTAACAAATGATGAAGTATAACTAGACACTATGAAACTATTGAACTCCGTATTGGTTAGTCTAACGCGAATATTTCTACATCTAGGGCTTCAATTATATATTTAAGTTAGAAATATCAGTAAAAAAGTTCACTTACGTTTAACCAGTGCGGACCAGATTTATTTATTATATTTACATAAGTTATATTGTAGTCTACATAACCTGTACTGAATACATTCACATTCAAAAGTAATACTTCTGGCAGTCCAAGGAAGTAAGATAATTTAGAAAAAAGACCCTAACATGTATAACACGTAAAGTCATTATAAACTTAAAGTTTTTTTAACAATTCTTTAAGGAATGAAAAAGCTCCAAAAAGCTAAACTATTGTAGTTATAACCAAAGTGAACGAAATGGTTTAGATTATTAGAAATAGTTCTCCCTACTCGATACGATCCTGCGATCCTGGATCCTGGAGGATCCTGCGAGGAAGGTTCGTGATTTGATAGTTACATGCTCAGCAAAATTTAATAATATTTCAGTAACATTCACTAATAGTTTAATAAAAATCAAGCGAATTAATTAATAGTCCAACTATCAGAAAACTACAGGTCTCACCCCTGTCCTGTCCAACTTTCTTTTGCGCATCCGACCGGCTTTGATTTCCTCATTTCTCGTCTTTTGCCAGTTAAAAACTAGTTTTTTTTTCTTCCACTACCGTAATCATTGTAGTTTTTGACCAAATCGATTTTTGATTTGATTTCGAACGGATTCGTTTTCGGCAGGACCGGAAATGGCGGTGCGGACGCCGTTCCACAAATCATTTTCTTCTTCCGTTCGGGTCCAATTGGAGGGAGTAATAAGATTTTCTCCGCAGACTTTCGAATCGACCGCAAATAGTTTGCCGTTGCGTAATAGTTTAATAAACGCGTGCGTGTAGTCTCTTCCTTTTTCTTTACGGTTACGAAGTGCACCGCCTGGCTAATTAAAAAAAAAAGAAAGAAAGAAAAAATGAGGGAATGAGAAAGGTATTAGATACAAATTACTGTAAATTACATTTCGTTCGTACATTCGTGAGTATTTGGCATAAATTTCTGGTATTTTTACTGTGATTTTTCCTAGGCTTGGACGTCGGATTTTCCGGCTTTTCCGGTTTCGCAGGTACCGTTACGTGGAGCCTGGTTTCCGAAAAAGGCAGAAAATAACCACCAGAGAGCTTAGGTTTTTTACAGCCCCCAGGTCTTTGTATCGTGAAGGAGTAGCTGGTTGTAGTTGTGGCTGTCTTTTTTTGGAAACGGACGATTGATCAATTGTTTGGCGATTGTCACTATAAACCACTCCAACCATCTCTTGCTTGAGGATTTTAATTAAGAAGGCGGCACTTATCTGGGGATATTTGAAAATAAATTCGTAAATGAAGGTTCACGCGTGTGTAATTTTTAAATTAATTAAATTAAAATTAAATTATGTTTTAAATTGTCTTTAATTTAAGAATTATAAATTTTACGAATGATAACTTTGCCACTCGGCGTCAGAATTTCCTGTGTTAGGTTAGGTTTATTTTTTATTACCTAATTATTATTTTTATAAGGGAGGAACGTGTTTGCCATATTAAACAGTAAATAGCAAAAAAGTAAATATGTATACATAGAAATAGGACACTGACTTACATTAATTTGAAATGATTAGTTGTATAATTAAAATTATGACAATAAAATGTTACCTGTTTTAGTAATACTATTATTAGTATACGGTAGCCTGGTTACTTTTTAAAATTTAATTTAATAGAAATGACTCTCAGTTACTACGTTTTGAAATTTTTGTGTATGTAAAATATAAACACGGAAATTTGTTTTACTTAAGACTTTTATTTGTGAAGGGATATGATATTATTTCTGTAAATTATTAATAGAAATCACATCTCAGGTAAATAACGAGGCAATCGTTAATTGTGGCACAAAAACTAGTTATTTAATTCATGTTTTTTTCACTATTTTTTTCGTATTAGTTTTTTAGTTTTAGAATTTCTAAGATATTTATTTACATGGGTTAGGTTTAGTGAAGGTGTGTGAAGTCACTCTCGGAGAATTCATTTCTTTCGGAAAATTGACAATTAACTGGAAGTTACTTGTACCTGAGTGCACCTGTCACGGGCGTCACCATCTCCTTACAACTCACTTCGAGTCGCCCTGTGGAAGTAACGAACCCGCGAACTGTACGAGACGAATAAATCAAAACTGAGATCGATACAAATTACATGATTTATTAATCGATAGATAAGAGTTAGATAAATTGAAACTTATTTAACAACTTATGTAGTAAGCAGCGACGGGTAAAAAGTACGTTCTCCCAGTGAAAATCTGACGGATGACAGACCCTGGCCGAACCTGCTCAGACCTGATGGCTTGGAAAAAAGTCAAAAATCAAAACGTCCTATTTGTAGTTGATGGAAAAATTTGGAAGTCGTTGAGTCGGGTGAGAGACAAGTCGATAAGTTTGACCTATGGAAAAAAATCAATAATCGATCATGGAATTTTAATTCGTAATTACCAGGACGAGTAGGATTTTTTCCTCCTTTGTAGGAAGATTTACTCCTGGAAACAGTAAAAATAGTTTTAAAAACTAGTAAAAATAAATAGTGTAATAATAATAGTAGTGTACGGTGGAGAAGGAGTACCGCTTGAGGTTGATTATTTCCAAATTCCAAGTTCCGTGTTCAACGTCACACAGTTAATAATTACAATATCTACAATTAATAATATTAATATGTAACTACAAAAATACTTTCTTCCATTACGGCCGTTTTTCCTTTTTTTGTTTCGTTTCTTTCTTTCTTTAAATTTTTATATATAAAAATTTGTATATTCTGTGGGTCTTTGTTTCTTCTGTAGGCCTCGGTCACGGACCTACTCCAGGGTTCTACTCCTCCCTCGCCCAAATAAAAAAATAAAAATAAAAGTAGTGGTGAACCAGAAACAATATGGGGGAATGTCCCTGCCTTTTGTTTTATGTACCACCCTTCCAGACTTGGTACAAATAGCGTAAGCCTGGTAATAAATAATTAACTATGTAACACATGTATGTGTGTAGTACCGGAAATTGTACTACACTCGATGCGTGGGCCCATGTTTTGAGGTGATCAAGAAAACCTGACGATTGTTAATTTGCGGTGAAACTTCGAGATGTTTACACGATTCGTGTACTTGAGTTTTTTCATTGAACTTATTTTTGTACGTTTCACCACAAAACCGAAATCCTTGACCTTTTCATTGTCTTGCCTTAGAAACGGGTAGGCAGGCATGCCATTTCATTTAGGACTCAGGTACGTCTCTGAGTACTTTGGGAGAATCCCAATGCCTAATTCTGTTAGTTGAAGTTTGATAGATTTACACGGGGATTAACGTGATTTATTTACGGACAACCACATACTTATGTACATATTATATGCATATTACTGGGATTTATTAATAGAATTATGTAGAAACTACTATTGTTACGATTGCTGTACTGGGGGTACTGCAGCCTCACCTCAGGGAGTTATGCGAGTGTTTTATGTATTTATTTTATGAGTAATTTAAATAACTTCCCAAAATTTCTGTACCGATGAGACTGCATGTGTACGTGAAACTGATGAAAGCAGTAAATAATAGTTACTAATTACTATTTTTAACTATGACAATACAGTGCAAGGATTTAATGTTTAAATTTATGTTTGAGTTGTCCGATAATTAGTCGCACAATAAAGCTGTCTGTTAATTAGAATTTGTAAAACTACCCGGACGGACAGGGTAACTACTACAGAGCAGATGTAAAGCGTAAGGAAGTAGACACACACACACACGTCACACCTGATCTCTGGGTTTCAGAAAAAAACAATGAGAAACCGATCTTAGTAAAGTCACAAGGTGTGTAACAAATTGTTTTTTCTCCAACGCCGATCGATCGATCGATAGTTTGATCTGAGTTTATGGTTTTGTTTTTTCGGAGGATTTTGCGAAGGTCGCGAATTGGGTGAGGTTCGAGGCACGCCAGGCATGTCAGTAGCACTCGCGCCTGTGTTTTAATGGCATTCAGGTGTACTGGCGGTAGATCTAATTCGTTCTCTGCCTTTCTTTTCAGGTCGGCGATCAGATCATCAGGATCAATGGACTGTCCGTCGACGATGCCACACACAGGGAAGTTCTCCAGCTGGCACAGTCCCGCCAGCAGCTCACCCTCACCGTTAAAAGTAAGTTCTGCTCTGTTGGTGATACCTGATATCCTTCCGACGGTAAATTGGTACTGCACCCATTTGAAACGAACTTAATTACCCGTAAACTATAAAACTACATTTTTACTACTATCAAAATCCACAACAACAACCTAAAAGACATCAGCTTTCGCGAACCAAAACAATCGTATGATGGTCTGGGGATGAGAGGGGGTACATCTGCTCGACCGAAGACCGTCACTTACTTTTTAGATTTTCTTCTATGAATTATCTGAGGCTTAAAAGACATTTGGGTGTTACCTACACTACAATTTTTACTTTCTGTAACGGATATAAAAATACAATTGCAGAATACATACGATCTCATTGTATCTTGGATATTTGGATATTATATCTTATATTACGTCAGATATTTTTAAAATATTAAGCATGTGATTGCACTGGCAGTGTGGCAGTACCTAGTAGTAATGAGAATTATTACAAATATATATAATTTCAAAACAAGTAACAATTGTACGTAACTAATGCATAGTAATAAAAGTAAATTTTACAATATTTGAGACTCCTTGAAAGGAAACATGGTATGGGACGTAACATTGTAGAAGTTATATGACAATGTACTAGTAAAAACTGATATTGTATAAAATAATAGTATAGTAGAAATGTAATAATAAAGCTTGTAAAGGTTAAATAATAATAGCATAATAAGCATTCATATTTTTTAAATTGTGACGTCACGACATTTCATTTTCAACAAATTCATAGAGACAAAGGCCGGAGGAAAATGTCCAAAAAATTGGATGGAAATTTAATAGACTCGTCTATCGTCGAACTAGTTGGACGACCTTTGGCTGGACGAATTCCCCGGGTTTTCGGTACCTGAAAATTCGACGACAGGTCAGCGTTCGGACCTGAGTCGGACGAGTAATTTCCTGTGTTCTCATCAGGGCGTGATTCCGGTCAAACGCAGAAATTCGATGGCGTTCGAGAGCAGAGCGATGGTTTGAAAATGTTAACTGTCCGGGGCGTCGTGCAACTGTTAGGTTTTCACCTTGATCCCATGACCTTTTGACTTCCAATGATGTTCACCTCTCAGGTGATTGCGGCGAGTCTCGAACATGGACGGTACCCGCGTTGCATCACATCCCTGTTATTTTCCCCCCTTGGTTTAATATGTCAGGAATTTGATTTTCCAACGTACCCGTCGATTGTGTAACTCGGTCCAGTTACTCACCTACTCGCCGAAAGGTGTGAGATTCCGCTTCTCCCTACGTCAGCGTAACGTCAATTCGTTTCGGACCTTTTGTCGTGACTTCGGTCGACACGTAAAAAAAAAAACGTGAAAACCTACCGTTTTCGTTTGTTTGGTCGCACAATTTGACTAAGAAAAAAAGTCACTCGAACTCGAACCTGAGAGAAAAGAAGTTCGACGTATTGATGGGATGTCAAAACAGGGGGATTTGATTGCTACACATTTCTACCTGACCAATACCTTAACTGCCGAACCTGACATTTATTACATAAATACATCTGAACCGAGATGTAACTCTCTCATCCTTGAAACTTACGTATGAAGTGGTTGGATCGACGGTTTTAAAATAAAACAACTCGCCGTTATTCCGGAGACAAATGATACATAATATAGAAGAAATAAGTCAATAATTCCAGACGGTTGTTGTTTACAGTAAAGTAGTCATTGCTTAAACCAATAATTTACAGCACGCCTTGCTTGACATCGCTATTGCTAACTTGTTAAAAATAATATACTTTATTGTACTACAACTATAGAATGCGAGAGTATACAACAATACTAGAATTATACTAACATTTTACAAGTACAATGCCGTAATATATACTTAGGAGTGCTTCGCAAACTCGTAGTCTTACCAAGTCACAGTAATAAATAATATTTTCAACAAATAATAAAACTTTTTTACGATATAACCGGTGATTTAGTATATGTGTTTGTTGGGCTGTTCATTACGTAAACCACGTGCAGTAACTAGGTGTAATAACCAGAAGATTTTTTGTAGTTTATTAGTTTAAAATAAAACCATTTCATAGAGTAATAGTTCACAAGAAAAGTAACAATTAGGACTTCTAGTTTACACGGACCAATTGTCAAGACTTGGAATAATAGCAGAAGCAACAATTGTTGAATACCGACCAGTTACTGTGTAGTGAAATAGTTGAAAATAACACTAACCAACTACTTCCCAGACAAATACGTTAAACTATTTAAATTGTTCAAAATAAAAGCTGCAATCATTCCGTGGACTAATAATTTAAAACTAAAAACTATAAGATATTCTGCAAGTTAATAGTGTCAACTTACTATTTCACAGGCTTGTAGTTTCCAGCAAAACTACTGACTGACCGCATCAAAATCAACCTGCGAATCTGATGTCTGCGTTGCACACCATTTACCTAAATTTATTCACTACTTAGGTTACATAATCTTTGCAACGCATAACGAACTTATGTTTCCATTATTTCTACTACCAACCACACTGCTCTACACGGTTAATAAACCTGTGTGTAGAAAATCTGGCACTACTCGTATGACAGTTTGACCGTGTAACAAGTGCAGATCCGACGGGTATGGACTCCGTACAAAACGTACATGACATTTACTGCTCAATCGAGTTATGTATGATAAAAGAACTAATTACTAAACTAAGATGGTAGTGAATCGATTTGGTAATTTGGATCATCAAAAATGAGTTTAAGTACGTGTCGAGTCGATTTCCTGAGCAAACATAGAAAACACACACACACAAGGTTTTTCCATATTGAGGTCGAACTTAATCATCGGTGATGATAATTGATGTTATGGATCGTGATGAGTGGAGGGAGAGCCGCCATTTTTTATTTATTGATGATCATTGAGCAACTGAATCTGTCAATGAAACGTGAAGTGAGATGATCTCACGTTTACATCCCTCGGAATAAATAATCTGATTTGTACAAAAAAAAACACACACACACACAAGTTAATTCACGCGAAGGTTATCCACCTAACTCGTTAATAACAGGATAGTTAAAACTATTCACACCGTACCTGAACGTACCTGACGCTGACTTTTGGTCAGAGGATGAAAAAGAAAAGCGCACATTCAATTTCTTACTTTTTACCCAGTCAAATAGTTTTTTTGATGGTTTGAGAAGACGACGCGGTGCGATAGTTTTTTTTATTTCGAGATAGTCACAACGCAAATTTAAATTTAATTGCTCTCGAAGACATCTTTCCAGTGTCCTTTCTCATTATTATTCAATGTTTGACAGTGTTCACACACCCCCATGTTACCCGGGGATGAAGAAGTACAAGAATTTTTAGAGTAAGTACAAAGAACCTTCACTAGTAAGTAAAACAAAAACAATATACAGAAACCCTATTGAATGTATAAAATATATCCAACCATGATGGTTGTACCCTTTGCTGACGCGAAACACTAAAATACAACAACGATAAAAAGCATAATGGGAAATAGTATAAAAGCAGCATAAATGTCAGTCCGAGTTATTTATTACTCGTAAATAGGTAAGATCAGGTTAACAATAAATAACACGAGCACAAGATGAAATTGATTGTTTCCAACTATATACGAAAATTAGATGACAGGTAAACGAGGCAGGTAACCGTTTCGCAAAAACCCAAGTAACGCGTTGTTGGTCTTCTTCCACTTGTTCGGTGATAATAAACGATGGCGTTCGATTCGCACGGAACAATATATAATTTAAGACTCAATAAAACAAATTATGGCTGTCACGTGTAATTATAATATATCTGTTCATCGTTCTTTTTTTGTTGTTGTTGTTCAATTTGTTCGCCTCCGGGCGGAAGAACCGGGTTGACTTGACTAAGAGATCAAATCCGTGTTTTCAAAACGTATATTATATAAACGTTACTCCCTTGTTGTATGCATGCGTACGAGGCTTTATTTTTATTCATTTATGTTGCGTACCGTGTCCTACATCGCTCTTGTGTGTCTTATTTAACTCGCCACTGACACCCAGAGCACCTCGGACCTATTAGTCCTTGTATATACATTAAATATACTATAAAAATATGCAATTGATTTTGTTTATATATGTCTTATATTGTTTTAAATCATGTAAGTTACATTCTATTAAGTCGACAACGTTATTAACGGAGTGCGTAGCTCCGTTTGTATAGTATCTACAAGTACCACTCTGCTACTGATGGATTGGTCGAAGTAGTCAGGCTCCCGTTTGAAGTTTAATTAATTTCTTAGTAAAATGGCAAACTTTCAAACGATTAAAATTCATAAATATCTAACCGAACGTATTGTTTTGTTTCAGGTGTGGGAATCATTCCGGTGAAAGAGTAAGTTTTCTATTTACTCCCGTTCGTAATATTTCACGTATGGTCTATAGATTTTATACATTTTCGTATGGCATGTTGTGTGTCCGTAGTGAGCATTCCATCAGGTGAAGTATCTTGTTGTGCCTGATCATGCCTGACCAATTGTGGGGAATGATGTTTTTTACACGTTTTACAAACATAAATCGTCTTACGTTTTTATTATTATATTAAAATAATAAATTAATTTTCTAATTATTGTAATATTTCAAGGAGTAATATTTTATTTTTATTTTAAGCATTGCATTCGACAATACGCAGTCATCGTATTATTTTTATTTATTATCACTTGTTATATGCCGGAGTATTGCATTATAAAATAATAGTATGTTTTATATTAGAATTGTATGATATTTTATTTCTTTTGTCAGGTGTCATGGGTTCGGTTATCGGTTTCGATCGGTCTTATAAATAAAGCAGTTCGTAGTTTAGTTGTAGTTAAAGTAACTCGTGATGTAGGACTAAACAGAACTGTCTTACTTTCCAGCAAATCGGATGATCCAGTGACGTGGAAACTTGTCGATTCTGGAACGGAAACCCGGCACATTCCAACATTCGGATGCGACGTTGAACGGATATTGATTGAAATACCTGAAAACACTCAACTGGGATGTGGGTAAGCGAACTATAGTGACAGCTACCTTGCACAGGTATGAAGTTGTCAGACAGAATGATGAAGGGATGCCACTAGGTCTCACGGTTATGGATCGTAGCCGTCTGTCATCCTAACCGAGCACATTATGTACATAAAAAAGAAACAATAAGGTTTTGACTTGTAAGAGAAGTTACCTACCTGTAACACCTGTAACATTTACAAGTTGTAGTGTGTCATTGACAAGTGCAGAAGGCTGCCTTCTGTCAGGTTGGTATGAGACCTGCATTGACACCCAAACGAGTACCAAATGACAGTCCGCACCGATAATATCCTTACGATAACTAGAAGTGTCTATTAATAATCTATTAACTTTTTCTACGTCTACAGAATCTGCAAAGGACCAGACTGGCGACCAGGTATATTTATACAATACACGAAACCCAACAGTCTGGCGAGGAGGTGCGGGCTCCAGCCGGGAGATCAAATTCTTCAGTGCAACAGAATTTCATTTCTTCAGATAGATTTCAGCTATGTGAGTATCCATGAACGTCGGTCTTGTGATGAAATCCGAACGTCGGAAAAAAATGGTCACTCTCTCTCTCTCTCTCTCTCTGTGAAAAGTAAAAATTGTTTAAGTACCCGTGGGAACACGTGGGAACTCGATTCATTTTTAACAGGCTGCTAATGTAAACTATTGTTCTCACATGCGAATTTATAACTCTATTATTTAGAGTAGAAGTGGGTCGCCTAGTTATAAAATCAAACTCGTCTAGCCGAAAACTCATTCATCCGACAGTCGAGCTTGTGTTGTCACGAGCTCCCGTGTGAGAGGAACTCGTTTCACACGTGAAAAATAGAAAGAAACGAGTCGTGAGTTTCGGAGAGAAATGGCTACCGACCAGGCTACTTATCTAGCGATAAATAGATCAAATCGAAGACTTCTATTTGAATTGTAAATTTGGCAATTTTGCAGGTTTGGCCGTGTCCCCAAGCATTTCCGAATTAGACGCGGTTATTCTTCTTCTTTGACTCTGACTCCGACACGCAATTACCTCGAAATTCTCCCCAAAAATACGTAATAGACCACCGTCTGCGAAAATCAAATGGAAAACAATAATAGTCTATGAAATTCCTAAAATTCTACATCAAACACTACAGAGACTTGCATTCTAGACTTGCAAAAAATCACAAATTCTCTAGATAAACGCTTCTTTGCGAATAATGTCACTACTGTGCACTACGAATTGTAGAGAAATTCAATAGAGAAAACTATCACAAATGGTTTAGGGTTAAAGAAATTTATAATAAACTTGTAGTAATTCTGACACAAGGCTTATGGCCTTTAGTTAGAGTCTGTAATAAATATATTACAATAATTATTGCAAATAAATAAATAAATTAAAAAGAATACTAAACTTATACTAAAATGGCCTGTGCAAGATATAATGCAGCTTACTGCATGAAAGATAAAATATTTTGTAAAATTTGATAAAAGTTACTTGTAATAATATTAATGGCCATAAAATAATAGTAATAAAATTTTACGTATATATGAAAATGTTGTTCACAATAAATAAAATATTTAATTTTACTTAAATAATGAAATATGGAATTGTATAATACAATACTATAATCAAGTACAATATAAACACCAGAATGGAGTAATATAACGTAGAAAGGTAATATTAAAAAATCGTAACATTTATTATACATAATGTTTAAAGTACATATATTTAATATAGTACAAATACAAAATTTGTATTGCCTGCAAAACACCACATGCAGTGGATGGAATTGACCACAGTGAATAAATATAACTTGAAAATGTTTAAGTAACTTTACAACTCAACATAAGTGACATTACATTAAAGTATTAGTAGGATGTAAATAAAATAATAAATACAACGTTAACAGATGCGTGACCTGCACCAGAATACTAAACAAAAATCGTTTCCACTATCATATTAAGACCGCTTAAAACTACAAAGACAGTCTTAATTAAGCATGTGTAAGAGGACCTTTATTAACTACATAGAATGCCAGACATGTTAATAGTTCCGGACTGTTCACCTTGTACACTTCTTTAGTTCGCCACATAAACACACAGATAATTAATATTTATTAAAACATAATGAAATGATACTTAGTCTAACACGCGGTGACTTCAGACTTTCGAACCAGAAGAACAGTAGAACTGAAATTCTTTTCACGTGGAAGTAGACAAAAAAAACTATTTTCTGTCTCCTGTCATCGGTAGTTCCGAGCGTGTAAGACTCATTACCCGCATTTATTAAACGAGTACCGGCCGGTCTCAAATTAAGGTGATGATTTCGTTCGCCGGGTCAAAGGTCAAATTCAAATTCGCGCCGGAGAATTAGACGAAATGAGACTAATAGGAATGACCGAAGGGGACGGAGAAAAGACAAACTATCTACCTTAGTTGGTACCTTTGTTATTGAGCCAACGAAGAGATGCATAAAGTGTTGCGTTTATGTATTTACTTATTAATGCGGTTAATCGTGTAAGTAAAACGTGAACGAATTTAATGAGGAAAAACTCAGGTTCACCCGGGGTCCGCCATTTAGCGGGTTCCTGTGGGGTTAATTCGACGGGTACTCGGAGAGGAGTACCCGTGAGATGTTACTTCGTGACGCGGTGGAAGGGCAGACCATAAAAAAGACCGTTTGAATGAAAACGAAGAGAAAAGTCCCCTGGTTTCCGTCTAATTAATCGGTGCTCATTCCAACAGGTCCGACCTGACGTTTGTTGCAGATACGCCGGGTACGCCAGGTACTCCTCCCCCGGTAGCACTGGAACTCCTTCCTCATATGTTAATTTTATTCCACATTTACAGATTTTTTTTTTATTTTAACTTTATTACGTTTTAAAAACCAGTCGTTAATGTACTTATTAATTTAAATTTCATATTTCTCGTGGAGAATTATTAACCGTCGTGGCACGTTACATAAATAATAAACATAAACGCATTTCCTGAATTAATAACCAATTCACTCACTTTCAGGTGAGGTGCACTTGAACGCATTCAATTTTCGCGTACCTGGCTCAAATAAAAAAAAATAAATTAATAAATACGAAACTATGTTGTTAATTAATGTTAAGTATTAATATGGAGGTATTTTTGTGTCACGCCTGTCGGGTTGACATTTACGAAGTGAGTCGCTGAAAGTGGGCTGGCTGTACTGGAGCGAATTATTTCTGTGCAGTAACTGAGTGCACAGTGAAGAGAGAAGAGTACAGAATAGTCCGTACAAGTCAGTTTTACATTGAATATACTCTTCTTTGAAGTAGGATTTAGTACTAGACTTGTGATGTCTAGTTGTTTGTGCTTTCCCGAGTGTGACGTGTTCGTCACAAAAAGTTCCAGGAAAGGTACCAAAAAAGCCGAAGGGACTGTTAAACAAAAGGTACCGGAAAAACCCTTCTTTTTCGTATTTAGGGTACATAACTAAAACCTGGAAAACTAAATAGGTCGAAGTTATAAAAATAAAATTAAGAAAGTTAAAAACTGGAAAACCAAACTCCTGGTAACTGGAGAAATGAAGCAGCAAAATCAAGTGCAAACCTAAAACCTAGAAAACACAACTAGCAAGATGGAAAATTAAAGACTAGACAAACTGAAGAACTCGATTAGTAAAATAGTGAAAGGTAAAAACATGAAAACCAGAAAAATAAAATAAGGAAAATAAGAAAAGTTTTGCTCAGTTTATGAACAATTATTTACATATCTCAGTGTCAAATTGAAAAACTAAAATCATAGAAGCTAGAAAAATAAAATAGAAAAATAAAAAGGTGAAATTTTTAAATTAGACAACCAGATTACAAAACCAAGTAATCGTTATCGTTGTAATTGTAGTAAGCACATCCAAGTACATACACTGAGTGTTCTAACGGTGAAAAAAATTAATACCTCTAGTCACCGGTGAATTTTTCTACGACTAATTAAATGAAGTAAAAATAAATAGAAGCGAAGTTTACTTTAAATGAGTTTGCCTTAGTAAAAAAGATGGTGGGTTCAGTGCATTGCGTGCCCGATTTTAATTATTTACTTTAAGTAATTATACACCAAATAAGGTGGACCAGCAGATTAATTACTACGTTATTAATCAGGTTGAAACTAATTTATTTGAAGGGTTTTCCTTAATAAGAAAGGAGAAACGAGCTCATGTTGAATATAACAGGTTCCACTTCTACCTATTATCTATAATTTAAGTATCAATGAGTTATTTGTATAACTTATTTGATTAATAATTAACCCTGTAAGAATTTTACGTTCACTTCCAAGGTTTGATTTTTCCAGACCCGTAAAATTATTAAATAGTTTAGCTGTTCCTGGAGTGATCTACTTGCCGGGAACTGTTACTTGTTTCAGTCTGATTCATTTGATTTGGTTTTTTCAGGCCGTGAGCGTGTTGAAAAATTCCCGGACGTTGGATCTCGTCCTGAAAAAAGGTTCAGGGATCGACCTCTTCCCTGGGGAATCCTCAGGCTACAGCTCGTCGAGTTCGGTCGCCGACGAGGCCGTCGGACAGTCTCCTCCGAAGTCGAAGAGACTGTCGATGGTCGCCGAGGAAGGAGACGACCGCGGGCAAAGGAAATCCTGCCACTGCAAGTCCCTCAGGAACAAGCTCAAGTCTTCCGGGAGCATCGATTCGATATTCGATAATATCTCAAACGAGGGTTCGACCTATCGGGAGAAAAGCAAATCGATCGAGATATTGACGACGGATTTGAACGACAGGAAAACGCTGACCTACCGCAACGGGGACCACATCTCACGGACGCTCCTCAATTTCAAGTCGGGGCCGGAGACCGGCAGGCCGGCGGGTGGTGGTGATGGCGGTGGCTGCGTCGGCGTCACCTCCGGAGGAAGGCAGACGGTCATAAAAATCAACGGAAAGGAACTTGGAGTTCCAGGGAAGTGTCCGACGATGCCTCCGGAAAAGAAACTCACGGAAGGTTTGGTCTCCGTCGAGGTGCACAGGTCGAACAATGAAGACGATGGAAGTAACGGTTCTCCGGGGCAAAAATGTTCCAGCTCGAGTTCCAGCCTGTCCAGCGCCATTAGCCAAGAAATTCAAAAAAGGAACGAGGTATGTGCAAAGAGGTGATGAGTTTCCTTAGGCGAAAGGTTCAGGTACGACCCGGGTACTTTCAAACCCTCAACAATTCTACCTGTTACTTACTAATACTGCTTATGTAACCTGCAATACGTTAATGTATTTGTGTTGCATTCGAATTATTTGTTTATTTATTAATTTAATGTGTGAACGCGACATTTTCCACTTCGAACAACTTCAATTCCAATGAAAAATAACGCAGTATTAAGTATTCATGTTACTCAATTATTTATTTATTGGGTTTTAAGTGTAAACCATTAAAAATAATGCATTGCAGTATTGCATTATTTCATATGTTGTATTTCATTTGTAAAAAAGTAATCCTAGAACGAGTAGATCGACAAACAGTGGAGTGATCCTGCAAAGTGTGTGTTTTTATTGTATTTGTAAATAATACTTGTGTACAATTTTTTAATAATGCACTGCAATGTATAATAGTACCGATAATGAACTCATATGAGGAGAATCTATTTGAAGCATTCAGTTGAACTTGAATTAAGTTTATTTTATAAAATATATTTTATATAATATTAAAAATAAATAGTAAACCGGTCAAATAAATAAAAGTAAAATAGTAAAATAAACAGAAATAAGATTAAATAATATAGAAGAGGAATAATATAGAATAATACAGAAAAGGATGTTAAAAAGAAATAAAAATTGAATTATTGAAAAATTAAAAATGAAACGTAAAACAATTTTGAATGTAAATTGACTGACATTTCAATAAAAAATTAATTGTGTCGCTCAAGAAACTTCAAGATGTTCAGAAGTTCAAGTTCAAGAAACTTAATGTGTCCGAAATTATACTTAACATAAAAATATGTTCAAAGTCGAACTAGAAAGGTACCAAAAAGAAAAATTTATAGTAAAAATAAAAATGGCCTTAATGTGAGACCAAAACTCAATATTATTAATCAAAATATGAGAAAAAACATAGCGATACATAAAAATTAAGTTAAACAATTAATATAAAAACAATACATAAAAACAAAGTTAAATTAAGTAAGGAAAAGGCACTTGAAATGAAACTAAATATTAAAAAAAATAACTTATATTAAGTTTGTAATAAAATAATAATACAATATGCTTGTAGTACAATCGTAATGAAACAAAATTAAATTTAAATTGACCTAAATCATTAAATAAACTTAAATATTAATTTAAAATGAAGATAAAAATAAAAATTAATTTAATTGAAACTTGAAGAACTTTAAAGAAGTAGGACGCGAACTTTAAATAAAATACATAAATAGAACAGCAAAATAATACACCGATGAAAATACGACATCCTTACATAATTTTGATTTTGTCGTCACTTTCTATTTCAGAGGCGACTGAAGGGCATTACAAACATGACACCCATACCTGACAAGAACAACAACAACAGCAGCAGCACCAACAACGGCGGAGGCAGTGACAAACAACCGAAAGGCGAGCTGATGAAATCAGGAAACCGCCAGCAGAGACATCAGCACGACCTCCTCATAGCCGAACTGAAGAAGAAGCAGGGATGGGAGGAAAAGCCGTCGATGCAAATTCAGGTACGTTTCCCTTAGACTGATACCTTGGGGACGCGAGAAGGACCGTATCCAGGTTTCGGGTCGAGGATTTTACCAGGGTACACGTGCTCGCGCCGAATGTTTACGCTTTGCCACACAGAACAATCGCACCTGTGTTGTGAATTGGCCAACGTTTCGTCAAGGTTTTCGGGGGGCCTTTTTCCCAGCGAGTCAACGTCCAATTAACGATTTCAGGCTTTTCAGGTACGTACGAAAAATCGCCTTGATCGCCGGTGATGTAATCGTTCTTATCGAGGTTGTAAAACTACCTATCGAGATTAGAATACTTTCGGTGTGAAGTGTTCCGCGTTTTATTATATAGGGGAAATACAAAGGGGCGAATTCAATTACCTGACTCTGCGTACCTGCCAACAGGAACCATCACCATTTGGCATGAAAATAAACTGTCTTCAAGGGTTACTTCTCCCTTAACACGTTCTCGGAACTACCATGCAGTTAAATCTGTAGTCTTGCATATTAACTACTAACTATTTTATCACGTGTTATTTCTAACGGTTTGATATTTGTCCAATGGCCTTTCCGTTGTTTCATACCACGCCCTGACTTTGTTCGGTTAATTATACATAATTTTGTATACTGTCCGACCGATTTGAGTACAAGAACAATGATAGTCGGACACCTACTCTCGTAACTATCAACTTAATTTTAGTTTACTCTACTAAGTAGCTGTTGTTTAGTTGTGTCAGCATCTGACTGTCTTATTTGGTTAGATGAAGGTCACGTACTGTAAATTGTGTTTGGGAGTAATGTGAAAGTTGAGAGAGCGGAAGGTGCTATGTAAAAACAAAAATTCACTTAAGTTTTATCAAAATACTGATATTAATATTATGCAGGATATCAGTATACGATTCTAATACTAATAAAGGACAGAGTGCTAATTTACACCGATATCAATGTAATACAGAACACTAAAATATAGTTCTATGACGGAACACATTGTTTAATAAATTTTAAATATAATAATATGATAATAATATAAAGAGACAAAGATAATAAATACTGATATTAATAAGATACAGATGACAAGTGTCTGCTGCTAATATTACTAATAATATAGAATTCAATATATTCTAAATATGTTAATAATATATTTATAATGCTAAGAAGACGGAATGCTAATCGATACTGGTTTCAATATGGTGAATACGAAAGTTGTGAAGTTTTTCCTGATAGAGAAAAGGATACTAATATTGGATTTTGTATTGATGACCACTATGCGCTACTGATAGTGTAGAGAGGACGGAATACTGTTACAGTACAGAATTTATTATACAGTGGATACATTTACATGCGTATTAAGATAATGTTATTTATGTATTATATTATACAGCGTTTATGTTTGTAGAAAGCAGAGGGCAATGTGGGTGGCTAACAGACACTTTCTGTGGCGTGCATGTAGAAAATCACCGCGTATTTATTAATCAATAATTTACATAAATACGTAGAATTGTTCTGTAGAGACCGTCCGCACGTTCCTCCGCGTCAGTGATCAACTACAATTGTGAGAAGTTGAGGTGTGTGGCCGGGTGTTTTGTTCTGTCCAAACGTGGCATTTTATTACTTTCGCTTTTGTCTCGGTAATAAATGAAATCGGGTCGACATTTGCAATTATTACTTGGGTAATAAATTGGTTCCGCGGCAAAGTTCCCTCCAGTTTTTGTTACTGTTGGCTCTTTTCTTACCTGTCGCTCTGTCTTTCGCCTTATTTTTTTGTTACCCGTAGTCTATCTCGGTACTGTCTAGTGACTCTTGCTACCTTCCTCGTGCCTCTTTGAGTACCTTTTCTTCTAGTCTTATGTCTTTCGCTTCTCTCTCTCTCTCTCTCTCTCTCCCCATCCGCCCGTACTTTCTCCGTTGTGTGACCTGCTGACACCTGACTCCTACAACATATCGCTTTGTCTTACACTTAGAAATTCCTGTACTGTAGTCATGTCGTTAATGAGACTTTCTACGTAGAAAACACCGGACTGGCTCCTCACCGTAGTAGTGTAGTGCTGAACTATGACTAGGTAGGATGTTATGTTATTAAGGCCAGAAATAAGAGTCAGGTACAGGTTTGGGTGAAAGGTTTTAATGATTTAAATGTAAGTTTTTATCATGGCCTTTTGAAAGGTCCCAGTCGTTAGCTTTAACTACTTCTTATAGTTTCTTTAGTTTTTGTAGTTCTCTTTGTTTTAGAAGTTACTTGTTCTTCTTCTTCACTTTTCGTTTTTTTTTTTTTGCTTCTTTACCTTTCCATCAAAATTTCTCCCGCGCAATTCCTCCGTTTCGCTCTGTTTCTGTTACCGTCTGATCGTACGTTTTTATTTAAACAAAATAAGAAGTCAAAGAACGGGAGTTCCGCGCATGACCGTTACATTTCTCATCGTACCTGAGACCGCGTCAGGTACGTAGCGACGTCTCTTCGTCTTATCTTGTCAGTCGCGTTCCAACTCGCCACCAGCCAAATCGGTCTTGTTTTGTCGATCGGAAGTACCCGCGATCATTCCGCGACGAGTAGCACCCGTCATACCTTTCTGCCTCCTGTGCCTGGATGATTTGAAAGGTAACAATAACAGTCATTTACTTATTCTACATCTGACCTAGTTGTGTGTTCTTCGGTTATTTTTTTCGTGTACGGTCTGGTACTCGGTACCTGTTGTAGAGTACCTCGGTACTTAACTCGGGAATGGTAAACTGCCGTGCACCTTTCGGAAGGTTCCATTTCGACTTATTAAATTAAACAGACCACCGAGCGGTGAGTAAAAAGTTGTCTTCTTGGACGTTGGCGTCTTATCAGTGCGAATTCATTCGATAACCCGTTATCAGCAGTGAGCTCTTCTCTTACTTATGTACAGTCATCGTCATCCGTTGCAGAAATAATTAAAAACTACAATCACCGTCATTTCACAAGTAGTAGATATGTAGAAAAAATGTTTCATCATTTTATAGAAATCTATTTGAATACAATTATTTAATCTAATCGGGGAGAAGTGAGTTCATTGGAAAACACGTACCGCATACACACTTGAACGTGAACAATGGAACATAGTTGTCTATCGAAAGAGTCAGGGTTATTAATAAATAAGTAGAATGCGTCGCAAGAGACGGATTAATAAACGAGTCGCAATGAGACACATGTGAATTACTCACAGCGAAATAACACTATTTTACAATGTTACCAAGTAACCTAAAATCAGACTTATTTCATTTATGAAGCTTAGATTATTAACTTTGTAAATTATTGTTAATAACTGTGAATAATAAACAGCAAGTCACGTAGATGTGCTTTAAAATTTGTAAAATACAAGCGCATTTAATTAGAGCTAAAAGTAAATAAAAAAATAAAAATTCCTTTAATAATAGATAAATAAAAATTTCAAGAAACAATACAAGTACATAAATAGAAATATAAAAACTCAATTAATAATAACTAAGTAGAAATGAAAAATTCAATTAATAGTTCATCAGTAGAAATCCAATGAAATTTCACTTGAACAAATAAATAAATGCAAATGAAAAATTCAATTAATAAGACATACATTCCAATTAAAAGCAAATAAATAAAACATTATTTAAATAATAATACGTCAATTGAAATAAAAAAGTCAATCACAAGTGGATTAATAGAGATGTGAAATACAAGAACGCCGGTTGATAGATTAGACGTTCACACTCACACGTCTGTTACTTATTAATATGTCAGATTCTAAATAATGTAACGAGTAAAACATAAGATACGATGGCAATGCTTACAATGTACCATAAATACTATTATTCTAACAATGTGGTTTTGCTATATATTGTTACTAGTCCCCAGTATATAATATAAAATATTTGTACAGAAATGTTGAAAACTACATAAATATGTAGGTAATGTTTAAGGCAGGAACAGTGTTACCTATGAGTATTAGTTTATGGTATAGCTGGTGTAGTCGTTGGAGAGTTGGTCGTCGACACTGACGACGAGTCTTTTCCAAAACTGAACGTCCCTTGTGTGTGTCTCCGGGGCAAGAATGATACGGAAGAGATGAAATGAAAGCAAAGTTATTAACGAATTATTATTGGGTGATATTTATGTACACGTGGAGTAATAAAAATAATATTTCGGAGAGCGGTAACTTTTACGAAAAATAATAGTTGAAAAGTTGAATTGGACGGATTACATAAAAATGTTCACCTGGCGAATGGAACGTTTTCGGGTACTTACTTTCGGGTATGGGTACCGGTACCTTCCGGGGAGTACCGTACGATTGCACAATTTGCGTTTACTTTTTAATATTGTTCAATCACGAGAGCAACATATCACGTCTGAAAGAGAGAGAAGAGAGAGAGAGAGAGAGGAAGAAAAAGAAATTCGGAAACTGAAGGGTAAAGGTCTGGCCAATTCAGGTTTCATGTTTGATTGCCGACTAAAGGAAACCTGAATCGAATCAACTCCCGAAGAAAGCAACCCCAAGAATTAGGGTGTAAAAGGTACACTGTTTCATTTGGCACGATTTTCTTGCACCTGCGCATTATATATACATAAGCATTTATGTACACTAATTAATTTGGTTTACGATGACTTTGAGGCGTGATATTTATCTGAAATTGATGTTATGTTAATAATATAATGTCTTATTTATTATTTTTATGGCATTCGGCTACCACATAACACATGAACACTGCTTTTATGTAAATAAGTATTCCAGAAACTTTTTTATGAAATGACTTCGGAGGTTATTTCTCGTCTTCTTATTAATTGACAGGAGGATTGATTGTTACAATTTGATTTTTTCAGTCTTTATGCTTTCAAGTAACTTCTTAGTTATTACTTATTATAAATTATTACTTCCAAGTACATACTCACATTCTTACATTGATGTCTATGTATGCGTCAAACTCTTTAACATAATGGAGGCTTACATAAGGTTGTTAACGTTAGTAAAGTTGTTTAGTTAGAATAAACACAATGTCTAATTTTAGGTTTGTTTCGTATTTAAGTTATTTTTATTTAATTCTGCAGGGATTTACTTACCGCTTCCTACGTACATATCATTTATGCATAAAACTATTCATTCAGGTATTTACATAATTCTATAAACACTGTGGAAAATAACAGCGAGTCTTATTTCTTACGGTAGTTGACTTTCGAATTTATTTTTTTTTGTCTTGTGACGAAGTGCACATTCATGTTCTTACATTAATATTTATACATAAGCCTAAGAACATGAGAAATACTTACATAAGCATTGAGTTCTCGCTTATTAATTAGCTAAATTCGAACATTATGTTTGTATTGTGTCGTAACGTTACTTACTTAAATAAATGAACATAAATTAAGTTCGCTGATCATCAAGTTTAGGTACGGGGAACCTTTTCGCTGGCTTCTATTAAATAAGTTCTGGTTAATAGTTTTATTTATTTTTGACCGAACCATCCGATGAGAACCTTGTCAACTTACATAGATATACCTAATGACATAATTACGTTCCATTTATGTCAAGTTCCCTACAAAGTACACTTCTTGTAACAAGCAAAGTATGGCCATAGAACTACTTTATAGTTAGAAAACTATAAAATCTGACCAGGTCGCACCACTTAAATCCGATCGTTTCGTTCCGTCAGAATTCTCATCTTCTCGTCGTCCATTTTACTTCTTCCGAAATTTTATTTATTTTTTATTGTTATTTTTACGGGGTTCCTTGTAGTTGGTCGAAGGGAATAATTTTCAATCTTTTGTATTTGGCGGGGCGGGAGGACAAAGGACTCGTCTTCTGCTTTGACATCGTCAGACCGAATTTGAACGGAATTTTTAACACGGGACACCCTGTACACATATGGACACTATACATAATCACAAATAGACAGGATAAAAATCTATTTTTCTCAGTCGCGTGTAAATGTGTACAGTTCGAACAAGTGATACTTTTCAGGAAGACGTGAGAATTATTTTTCGCAGAAGTTGTTAGAGTCATTGAGCGGATCGGTAGTTCTCCCACGTGTGTCGAATTATTTCTATTATGCGGAGTTATGTACATGAAGTGCAACCGCTCCGAGACAATCGGTGCGAACTCCCCAAATCGTCCCTCATATTGCACAATTATTAGTCGATGAGTTACACAATATATACTTAACCGTTTATATTTAATTGTAGTTGTTGCGTAATGGGCCGTCGAACCGTGTCGTTGTTTATTTACATAAATCGCGCTTTATTTAAGTAACCAAACTTCCCGTGTTGTTGTTGCTGCAACTAATTACGATGCAGCGGCATGCTGCGTGTGTTTGCGTATGTCCGCGTGCGGATTCTTATGTACCGGGAAGTTATCGCATCGGTTCCACTTACACAGACAACGTTTTAGTGTATGTATTGTTAGATTTTCACTTTTCACGAATGGAATAGTTTCAGTACATAAGAGTTAACTTATCGATTCCATAAATTTTTAGTCTGCATGGAGTTCAATCAACTACATGCCGGCTTATTGGGAAGTAAGGGAGTATCATTACTATTTTATTTGGTAGAACTTGTATCGCTGAAAAATAACCCAAATATGTATTCACATATAATATGGAGGCGGTATATACAGAATACTCGTTTAGAGGTTTTATGTAGGGAGGTTTGTAAACCAAGGCTACACTGCTATTGAAGCTACTCCTTCTATATAAGACTCTATAAACTACTACACGGTTTGTAGTGTCATACTGAAGATCGTGTAAGCCACTACTCTAATATGTTAGTTTATAGCAATTGAATTGGACGTATTATTGGCATGGTGTACGGTAAAAACAGGTACTGTAACAGTTCAAAAGGTTTTTTTGCCATGTTAGATTTTATTATTTATCAGGTTTCTTATTCTAAATAATACTTTACTAAACAACGTGTTAGTAATTATTTATTAATGGATGTTTTAAATTTTCTATATTAGACCTAGTACACAAACTAGACGTGGTACTATTTTTTCATTAGAACAACAGTTTCTGGCGTGGTCGTACCCGTGACAAAGTCCACTCATTCAGTAACTGATTTCTATTTATCCAGTATATAATAGTTTCTTATGTAACTGATGTATATCGTATGATTTTTTGTGTTTGTACGTTTGCAGTTTTTAGTCCGCTTTTTGTAGAACCTGACCCTTGAAAGAGCTGCGAATTAATGGGGGTTAAATACGGTGTAGTTTAACGGTGTCAGGCACCCAGCGCGGAGAAACAGTATTAAACGTTAATATTAATAACATTAATACAAGTTATGAAGAGAATCCAGAGAGGATGAGAAAGAAAGCTTAATAATAATTTACCGATTAATAAGTTATGGATATTTGCGGTAGCGCACGCGATCACATCAACGATCCAGCAAAAGGAAATTTTTTTATTTTTAATCGGGCGGAACATTCCGTTCAACCGTGGGTTACCTATCTACCTATCTAATAGCGATAATATTAATATGGCGACACGGTCAAAGGAACATGTCGAATCCGCGGTAAAGACTTTGCAAACGCGGAAAAAATCGATTCTGACACCTGTCGACTGATAAGACTGAGGTTTGCGATAACGCACCAGTCGGATATTGATTATCTATTATAGTTTTGCAATACGAGTGGGGACACGGACCGGAATTCGTTCCGAGCGCACAGTTAGTCTCGTACATAATTATTTATTTATGTAAGGGGGAGTTAGTTACTTTTACTTGTGTCTACTCACGAATAATCAGGTACGTACCTGAAGGTTTTTGCGGCGTACCTGGGACCGGTGTTTTGTACTCGACCATTCAGTTTTTATTTGTGGTTGAAACATACACGGCTATACTTAAATAAACAACAAGCTTATGTATTATTATTATTATGGTTATTGGTTATTATTGGTTTTATTAGTTTATGTATATTATTAATTCTGTATAGTTATGTACGGGTAGACATCTTTTATGGAAAAGGTTCCCTTTCGATTAAATTAAATTAAAAACCGTTATTAGTTGTCGTTCTCATTATTTACGAGCATATATTTATATATATATATAATGTACATAATACATAGAATGTAATAATGTACATAGTATATAACGTACAGAATACAGATTGCATACACAATATGAGTAGAACTCGTAATTACGTCGTTGCATTTTATAATCGTTGGTCGGATGGATTACGATAGTTTTAATAATAGTTATAGAAAATTAATAATAGTAATTTTACGAATGTAGCACGTTAGGAATGTTACTTATATTTCTGTTAGAAATTTTTATTGTTTCATCGGAATTTTAGTAATAAGGGCAAAGCCAAGGTTTAATTTCGCGCTAGACTAAATCCGGGATAGTTTGAAAACTAGTTAATTTAAAACTATCCGTTATTAATTAACTAAGAATTCATTCAAGGGAAAGTATTGTAGTGTGTTGTTATATTTTAAGGGATATTTTTACGTAAACTTCCGTATTGGTAGTTCTTCATGTGTTGCGTAGATAGGGTAACCTGGTTCCTGCGATGACCTTGGATGTTGTTAAATAGGACACGGACATCTTGACAAGGTTCAAGGTGGTCACAGCAGGAGGAGAACGAAGAGTAAAGGACAAGTAAAAAGTTCCAAGGTATGAAAACCGCTTGTTAAGTGAAGTACCGGTACCTGAAGGATTCATTGCTAATTTATCGGTGCGGGTACTACCCAAATTGCTCGTTGCTTACTTGGCGGCGGGTAATTTCCCCGTGGGGAGATGAGTGCCGATGGTCTCAACTCACCCACAACATTCCTGTTATGGATTTTCCCGCTTTTCTTCCCGGACGCCTCCTACCCGGTGGGGTACCCGGCATGGGTACTCGTGTGCCCAAATTAAATGCGGTTGACCTTTCCGTTGCATTTTCCACCTCCTCCGCGACTGCTGACCTTCGTCACACCCCTGCAACTACTTCCAAATCTGCTTGTTTCGTACGACCACGACTGTTACTTTTGTCATCCCAGGGAAATAGTTTTGTTGTCCTACTTCTACTACCACACATTCTGAGTTCTTCGGCCTCTTCCGAGTTGCCTATTTTTCAAGAGTAGAACCGTGTGGTGTGTCTTACTAGTTCGGGTTGGTTTGATTTGAAACTGTCGGTCGCACTGCACTTTAAGTAATCACTTCGAGTACTTAGTACTTCTACAAGTTCTGATCGACTACCTCCTTTCCCGTACTCGATCGCAGGCTTGCCTCTACGTTCTGTAGCCCTTGTCACGTGTGTTCCTCTTGTGTCTTCTACCACCTTTCTACTGTCAGGTTTCTCTCTCTTTGTCTTTGTTTTTTCTCCCGCGTTTTCTCTCTCTCTCTCCTACTGTTCTCACTCACGCCGGTCCTTTCTCACGTTTTCCTCGCTCTCCCGCAACAATACTCTTTCGTAGCGTCGTCCTCCGGTCGAGTCCGGTCCGGATACATAACACCAACGCGAAAATAAATAATAACAGTAATAATAAAAAAAAATCAATGACGAGAGGATTAATTAGGACGTTAGAAGCGATTGTTTAACAAGTGGAAAGCATTGTTGTCGCGGATTGTTTACACTACGAAACGGTTTTGTTTTGTTTCCCAAAAGTTTTTATTTTTTTCACTTCATTCTTGACTTTTCACACGAGTAATTATTCGAGTCGAGAGTGGCCTTTGTATTGAGGTTTCAGGTACGGTCAAGCACCGCGAGAGAAAGGGTACTCGGGGGATGTACGGGGGCGACGGCCGTCGCAGAGAGAACGGGAGTGGAACGAGGATTTATGGGGTTGAGGCATTGTTTCAGTATATCGTATCAATATATTATACATAATATAAGGGATTGATAGAATGAGAATGAGTTCGCGTGTCTCATTTGAATTTTGTTGTGCAAACAGTTCGGTTCACGAAGGGATCGCTCGCGTAACTCTATACCGTATACAATATAATTGCATTATATACGATTTTTATTCATGTTCCCTTGCGTTGACGAGGGCACGACTTTCCACCATTGTTTTGCAAGCGTTCTCCTTATGAGAAACTTCACGCCACACTGGCATTTATTAGTTTACAGTTTGTAAAATAGTTTCCCCTCCCCGAAAGTAGAGCACGGTGTTTGTGTTTTCGGTACTTGGGTACTTCCCTGGCTTTGTTTACGACAAACCGTCTACAACGGTCTGGGTCGATATTGGTGACGTCCACGTGTTGTTGTGTTGTTGACTGTCAGAAGGTTGGAAAAATGTTGGAAATAGTTTTTTGACGTAGAGAAGGTTTCAAACATCTCTACTTAGCATACATAAATAGTTTTGTGTCTTCGGGTAGTGGTAGGATTCTACTTATGTGAACACATGGGGACCTGTCAAGGACAGATTCAGGTATCAATTGATCGATGATCGATTTGAAACATCGAAATTCGCATGCGTTTTTCCCTAAAGGAAATAACTTCAACTATGAATAACTGAACTATGAATTAATAATGTTTAATAGGATTCGAAACTAAAACTAGGAAAAGTAACAGACGTTGGGTGTTGCAGACAGGTTTCCTACCGTCGTTAGAATTTTCTGCTTTCACTGATTAGTTTCTTTAAGGTACGAACGCTTCGAGGGAGTAAAATGGCCTTTAATAAGACGAATTATTAATTTATGGATTGATTATTAACGGGTGTTGGTACAGTCGCGTGGAGGATGTGTGTCTTCCCAAAATAGGCCCCTCTCCTGATGAACCTCGGGTTTTTCCAAATCCTGAAATTCCCTTTTTTAGGTTTTTGCTCTCAAACTAGTTCTTTTCGTCTGTTCCATACCTGGCTGTAACGCTTTCAACTTCGAAATGTTCGATTTGTACGACTAGGCACGGCTCCCTCGTACCTTTCCGTCGAGGAAAAACATTTTCTTATTCATCGTCACGTTTTCTTTCTTTCTTTTTTTTTACTCTTTAAATTGGCACGCCACGATTGCCTGTATCTACGTTGCTTGTCTCGATCATCTAAGATGGTGTGCATGCTCAAACAGATGTTGCATCCGTTGTTCTGTTTCTGCATTTGCGTCTCTTAGCTTTTTCCGCCGTTACGGTCGTCGCAGTATGACAAAGATGATTTACCGAGGTCTCGACCGAGTTGCACAAGAGTGAAGACGAGTTGTGTGAGTGTGCCGTGGTACTCGTGGAGTATTTTGGACCGAAGTCGTCGGGTGTCTGACTCGGACAGGTAGAGACCTGGGTGCAATGACGGGCTTCTGTCTGAGCACTGCCCAAAATTCTCCAGGGAAGACCACACGAAGTTACATAACACGTACATAGGCACGGATTTAGGTTTGTGTCATCCGATAGTAATAATTTTTGATTGTCAAGTTACGGAACCTCGTTCAATTATCACTCATTGATTGGATTATCGCGACACGTTCACGTGACGAAACCATGCATATAAGTACCATAAGTAGATAGAAGTAGAATTAAATAACAGAAGCGCCGAATTTTCACAAGGGCACGTGGGGAAGTTCACCTGCAAGTGCGTACCTGAAAGAGGAGGTTCGCGACTCAGGTGGGAAACAATCTCTCCCCCATCCAACCTACTCCCCGTTTCCAACCCATCCCCGTGTTGAGTTGCGCACACGAAAGAAAAACCAATTGAGAGAACGTAGGAAAGTTTCGAAACTTTCCATTCAAAGGATGTTGATCAATTCGTTAATTTGAAATTAATCGCTTTGCCGATTACGTGGGAAATGACCGAAACCGTTAGGTCTGGATACCTCCTCGGTTAATAAGTTTTGCCGTTTCTGCAGGAAACCACTGAGCCCCCCGGAAAAAAAAAATAAAAAGTGCAGGTTGTTGACACGACACACTTGACCAAAAGAGTCGTGTGTCTCAGGGCCGAGCTCTCAGAATTAATAATAATAGTTAATAAATTGTTTATCGAACTCCGATAAGGAGACAGAGAGGAGGAAGACCATTAGTTTTCTTTTTTTCCCCCGTGGATTTTATGGGAATTTGCTTTATAATTTTCCTCAAGGATAATTGTCTGACGCCACGGAATTAACGCTCGGAGGCTTACGTTGTTTTCACGAACTTAACGTAAACCTCCTGATTAAGTTATTATCCAGTGTCAGTCATAGAATTATTGTCCCGGATAAAAATATTTACCGGTGGCGAGTAATAAAGCCTGCATTATGGGAATGCACGAGTAAAGCGTTACTTTAATAAATAAGAATAAACAAAATATATGCACGTAAATGGAGTAATTAGCGTGTCGGTTATCGAGACGACGCTTGTAAGCAGTAGGAACTTGTACCGACACGAGTTATAATAGTAATATTATGTATAAAGTCGTATATTTTATATTAAATAGACTTGTAATTACAATTACTAATTTTTATGTATAATAATTGTTATTATTAATTAATAATTGTTATTATAATTAATAATAATTGAATTTTATGTACAGGGACGTGCGAAGTAAACTTACGTATGGTCAGTTTTAGGATACCACGACAATTACAAAAAGTTGTAGTGGGTTGAAAATGGCGTCAATTTCTCCATTTTTATTTGTTCATTATTAAAGCTATTAATATTGCGAACAGATAGACATAGGGGTGGAGGCGGAGTGTTTCATTTCTACATATTTTATTTAAATATTATCCTACATAAATATTCTTATTTTTAATGTATTGTGGGTTATGTATTTTGTCATTACCGCGAGTGAATTACTTATTATTTACTTATCGACTAGTAGTTACTATCGCTGCTGTGTACATGTTTTATGTGTACATGTGTTGTGTTTGGATAACTCATGGGTACGACAGTTAACTCCTGAACATCAATGAATGACCAGATAAGTCGCGGTGATATCTGGAAATGAGAGGAATTGACATGTTGACGATGAGCCCGGGCGAGAGTAGAAGGAAAGTCGAACGACTAGACACGACAACCGGAAGCCGAAAATCGCCTGCGAGAAAGTGAAAATGTCCAGGGGAAGAGTTGGAAACTATAAAAATCAATTAGTTTTGAACGATAGTTGTCTCTAGATAGTTTTGACGGTCGAAATGACCGAACGGTTTCAACTCGGTTGAATCGGACGGACCGGTGCATCTTCAGAGTGTCCCATGTAACTTTGATAGAACGAGAAGGGGATGATGTTGCGTTTGGTTTAAAGATGACAGAAATTTTACCAAGAAAAGAAATTGCTGAACAGTTTTGACTCCTCTCGTAGAACTTTAAACATTTACGCGTTACGTCACTTGCATTTCAGTTTTGCTTTCATCCGTCACGTTTGAGTGCGAGGTAATGCACCTTGTCGTAGCGTCATCCGTAAAATATCTGACAGTTCATCTATGACCCGTCTACATATGTAGCTATGTACTTCGACTATGAGCTCTGTATAAATTTAATATTAGTAGCTGTTGGCTCTTGCTTGGAGTCCTTGACCACATTTTCGATTAATGTATCGATGTATGTAAACATATATAGTTACTTCTATTAAATCTGTTTAATCTTTTGAACACACTTACTTAATGTTTCGAAGTGACTCTTCATCTGAATAAAATTAATTTAAAGAGGTTATTTATTTTTTTAAGACGTTAATAATGGTAGGTTATTCATTGGTAATTAATTGAATAAATTAAATAAATAAATAATTGATTGTACACCTTCACCCCGTATTTTGGGTTATTGATTGATAGGTTTCTTAGTTAATAACAAAATTTTTACTTCGTTTTTCTATTGGTAATAAACTATTTATTTGTTCCTTTTATAAATTTTTCTACTTTAATAGAAGTTAATGTAACGTTTCGGAAAATTCTCTTCCATATAATTTCACCCTTTTTCGGAGTTGTTGACTCTTTTCTATTTTCTCGATATTAATTTTTTTCTTAGAAAAAATAGTAAATAAGAAGGAAAAATAAGTGGTAGTTTTGTTATTGCTACCAAAATAGCATCTCTTTAATACATAGAACTCTACTTATCTAATACTTTTATACAAGGAGTACGCAATAAACTATGACTACTTCCTTTTTGTTTTGGAGTGGTGAGAGAAATGACACGTCTTAGAAAGACTAGCAAAACTCGGTGAAAATAATACATAAGTCTATTTGTGCTTAATTAAAACAGAAAAGTATCTCCTATATCTCCTACGTAACATTGCTTTAGTAATATAGAAACTAAAGAAATGAAAAGCAATAATTAAATTAATTGAGTCAATAGACGCCACAAAGAATCTAATCGCAGTCAGTAGAGTATTCTACATTTTTGCCAATAGGAACCTAAAGCGTTTTAATATTTGTTTGTAACACCAGAAGCAATTCATTACATTAATACATACAACGATAAATAAATAGGTGACAAATACGCGAGTTGTAAAACGTTCAGGTGTCCACACCGAACAAATCGAAACGAAATAGAAATCGAAATGTAAATTAATTGAGGTGGAAGAGAAGGAAAGTGGGCATGAACGGGAAATGAAATGGCGAATCGTGATATTATTATTCGTATTAATAATTTATGTAAATGTCTGTGAGTCCGTCGGATCTGTCATTTACTTTTACCTTTCCGACACGATCCGATCTGACACGATGAGATGATGTTACGAAAGTAATCGCACGAGAGAGACAAGTGATGTTGCCGAGTGGCATGACCAGGCTGTTTCTTCCCAATAGAAAATCGATATCTATTTATTTAATAGTTTCTCGGATCAATAGTTGTTAAACTGGAGACGGCAATCGGTCAACAGGGTGACAGACACACGGTTGTGCAGACAAGGTCGAACGATACATAACGCGTAATAAAATATTTTTTGTGGTAGTTCATTATTATGTGCGCACACAATACTCGGCGTAATTAATAATTTTGTGATTAGTAGTGACATTGTACAGTTCATTAGCTTACGTACGACAGTTAGTACAGTTTACAGAAGTTAGTTTTTGATGGTACTCGGGTTGGCGGATGGTAATAGTCGCCCATGTGCGTTGCTCGTTTTCGAATGTGTTTCAGTTGACACGCTTCAGCAACCGTATTCCAATTATTCGTTTCGCTAGATTAAACTTATTAATTGCCGTTTTATTTGTGAAACAACGACACCCAGAAGGTCAGTAGAACTGGGTCCGCCATAAACCGCCCAAAGTCATTTGAAGCTAATGAATCGTCTGACATTTAATGCAATTTCGCCAGGGTACGAAGTTAACTGTGTGTGTGTGTTAACCGAATAGAATAAGTGAGCAGTTTGAAAATTAGAAAAGTTACTCAGAGGAAAGGCCCGATGTGAAAACTTTGCACTTTATAACTCCATTTAAAAAAAAAACCTACTCCTACAAAGTGCCATTTCGGAGCGGGAATTTGTTTTCCGCGTTCAGGTACGGGAGAGGGAAAGTGCGTGGTTCGTCAGCAACTACCTACACCGTTTCATAATGTAAAATTTATTATGTTGATTTCAGGCATTATGTACGACGTGTAACTGTGTGCACACGGCGTGAGTAACGACTTGACGTGTTTTCTTCTTTTTTTTTCAGGAATCGCGTCCGCAGCAAATTAACGGCACTCGCCAAAAAGTACCTGACCCTGAAACGGACTCGATCGAGAACGGCTTAAAACAAACGCTCAACAACAAGGTTTCTCCTCCGGAGGACGATCCCCCGCATTGTCCCACTCCCGACTACTTTTCCGACACCTCCCTCACCGACCAAAGTATCGAAGCTAGTCACATTGTCAAATCGTCAATACTTAAGTTCGAGGAGAAACACAAGAGACCCCATCCGAGCACGGGAGTTCACAAAACCGTCACGTTCGGTCAGAATAGTACAAAGGAGATAACTCCGTTGAAGAACTCGTACAGAGTGTCTTCTCTTAGACCGTGCAACAACAACAACAACAACAGCAGCAATCACCACCAGAACAACAATAACAACATGGGGGACAAGAAGGGTCAGGACAGAGTCGAGATCCAGAGCATAGACTCACTGGACATGATCGAACCTAAGAAAGTCGCTCCGAAACCTCCTCCCGTCTACTTCCAGCCGCCCGTGCGAAACAACTTCGGGGACAACAAGGCCAACACGGAGACGAAGAAGCGAACGACCATCATAAAAATAACCGAGTACCCGACGGACAAGCGGCGGGAACCCGGCAAATTCGACTTCCTCAACCGGAAACCGGAAACGAACGGCTTCGACAGCGAACTCGCGTCAACTCTTCTCCGGTCGAACCTGAAGAACAAGACGGACGCGTTCGCCAATTATTCGAACGGCGGAACGGTCATCAAAATCGGAAACGACAGGACCGGAAACGGAGTCGGAACGGGGAAGTATAACGGTTTTCACCCGATGCCGCCCGTCATACCCACGGGCATCACCGAAAGTCAAATTTCGAGCGCGAAAAAGTCGCTCAAGACGTTCGAGAAAAACACGAGCAACACGGTCGTGCTCAAAATACCAAAAATCAACTAAAAAGAAATAAAACTAAAATGAAAACGGACGGAAAGTGATGGCTGGACAAGGAGTGAAAATGATTGTGTGGCGGTAACGGGAACCGGAACCGGAAACAGATGGCTCAACGGCTCCGTTTCCGGTCCGGAAAATCCCGGCAGTGCTAACAACACCAGCGAGGAACGACTGATTTTTATAAACAAAATATTTACTATGACTTGTTTAGTTTTTTACTCCGACTATTTTCCGCGGTTAGATTTATATTTTTATATTTTATATTTTTATTTGTTGTTATGTACATAATGTCGCTGAACAGAATACAGAAGTTGTTGTTCTCGGAATATTCGGACTTCGAAGACATGGTCCTGGTGGAAAGTCCGTTCGCAGAAACGACACGGGAGGGCCGAGGAATCAGACAGGTACAAATAGGTGAGTTCCGCGCGACTTGTTACAATTTTTCTTATGTACCCGTTGTGTGTTTGCTCTTGACTCACCTGACTTGTTACCGTCTTACATTGAAATTGATTTTTCACACCTGGTTGAAGTCGGTCGAATGCGGATTTTACATTCCCGACCGATTGTTTTGTAGTTTTGGCATTCCTCCCGGGTGTACCTTGGCATACCTGACTTTTGATTTTGTGGATTTATTCCTGTTATTGGTCTAATTAACGCCCTAGAAGACTCCTCTTGTAGGTGCTTTCAGGTTTTGTTGTTTTGTCGTTGCTTCATCACTCCTTGCTACACGTTTGTGGTTTATTTTTTTCCATCCAGGTCTAGAGTAGTTTCATTATTTTGTTTTGAATAGTTTGAGGCTGTCTTATGAACTTTTGATTTTTCAAATTACTCAACATTTGACCTTTTGACATGAGCAAACCCACAAATTGTTGGGCTCAGGTGTCTGCGAGGTCACCAATTAAAGAAAAGGTGCTAAAAAGGTTTCGCAATAGGCCCGGAGACCAGGTTGTTTGGCGTCGCGTGGGGGTTGAGTGATTGCAACGGTACCCGTTCGTCGGTCACTCGTCTCCAACGGCACCCTCTGCCTCTGGACAAACACACCTGAATACCTCGTCGACTCCAACGTGTTGCAGGGAACCGTTGACCCCTCCGTTTGACCTTTTCAACAATAACCCCTGAACCTGACTGTGAAATTTCGGATTCGATGGAGGTTTCCCTCAAAGCGACATGCTTCTACGCCTTGTAATCTACTTTTTCAGGTTTGACTCCGACTAAATTGGTGCTCGCAACGGACATAATAAAACACGCCTGCGATTATCCCGTCGCATTTTTCCCGGGATGCATCGACGCCGAAATTGAAAGTCTCGAACTCATTTCGATATTTCCGATCGAACTGGTCACCCTAAGCGTTTTCAGACGACGCAGGCGTAAAGTCCTGAAAGCCAAGTTTCACGACGGAAACCCGAACCACAACTGCAAGATAGTCTACTTTGAGTTGGGAGGCTCCGACAAGAGAAAGGTATTCAGGTACATTCAAATGTATGTGAATGTTGGACTCGTGTCAGGTACCCCAAGTGTAACATCTAGCATATCTGTACTTCCGCTCTGCTTCGTGCAGGCCTTCTTGATGGACTGCCACGGCTGCTGTGACATAATTACAAGAACCTACCGTCTTGGTTACAGATGTTTTGGAATTTATGGTGCGAGAGAGTCAGGTTTCTCAGTCCGGAAGACAGGGCAGGTTCCTCTCTGACGGAGACGTCGGTGGCAAGTTCAACAAGCGCAAGTTCCCTCCACGTGGCCAAAACTCGCGTGTCCAAAGACAAAATATGGCAGTATTACGCTGGAAAACAAAATGGCGTTTACAACAGTTCCCTGAAGGTGAGCGGGCAGTCCCCTGCGTTTTTTTCAAAAATAACGCTTGCGTGAAATCTCATACCTACTTGTGATCTTCCTTCGTAGAAAAATCTCCGGTGGACCGACAAGGATTTGTTTTTTGGCGATAAACTAGAACTCATAAGTTACAAACTTCAGCCCATTTCATATGCCACCCTGTTACAGAACGACTCGGACGAAATAAAAACTTTGTACCGGCGACAAAAGTTTCAAACGAGCAGATCCTCCCTGAGTACGAATCCGTCCAAGGAGGTGTCCGTCAACAGCATGAAGAAAGCAGAACACATAAACCGGTTCGGGGAAGGTATCGATGAGGGCTGCAAAACCGGGCTCTACCTGCCGGCGATGAGCTACAGCAAATACTCGTTTTCAATTCAGGTACTGTAGGGTGTACTAGGTACTCCTGTGATGATGCTGATGGTGGCGCTAGCAACATCAACAGCAGCTATACTCATGGATGTTCTACCCTTACCAACTTTCATTTCTCTTGCAGTCTACAGATTCGCAAATGGTACCCCAGATGGGTCCCAAGTACACCCCGAGTGCATTCACCAAGATTTGCGACGAAGCTGTCCAATCGTGGGAAACCGCCAACATGGAGGCGAAGGAAAATCGTCATCCAAGGCACTACGGTCTCACTACCATGTCGGATCTATTCTACGGCTTTGGAATGTACAAAACCGGACGAGGAGACGCGTTTTCTCTTCAGGTAAGTCCGACAGCGGAGTTTTCCGACGTCCATCGTCTCATTATACCAACGCGTCACTGTCTCTTCCACTAGATAAAAAAGTCAGTGTCTCTTATATGTCTCATGGACGAAACCGTCACAGAGTACGAGTTCGAAAAACCCACAATGAAACTTCACCTGTGCAACAGCACGTCACACGAGTCTGTTCGACCGTGGAGTTCGCAGCACGTCGTCGAACAGCAGCCTTTGCAATTTTGGACGACAAATTTCTGGTGAGGAAAAGCAAAAGACGTGACTGGTCTCTGTGACCGCTCTGTCGATTGACGCATCCAAAGTCACGGCCCTCGTCTTCTTGCAGGTTTAGGCCAAACACAATAAGAACCATCTACAGGGGAAATCAGACATACCTGAAAAAGATATCAATGTACCTGAGAACGAAGGGTAGCAATCACGGGTTGAACATACCGAGGAAAATGAGACTGATGAACTTCGGTAAGAAACTTCTGAGAAACTCGAAGGTATTCAACCTCGACTACGAGGAGTCCGCGACAGACTTGAAAGAAAAACTCAAGATGGAGACCGAAATGTCAATTTGGGACATTGACAGTACGACGATGGCATTTCAGTTGACCATGTTGGACACGCAGTTGTTCCTCAAGGTAAGTCCTGTTGGAAAAGGCCTGGGAATGTCTGCAAAAGTTCTTTTCCTTTACAACGACGGAGTCATTTTCCCTCAGGTACCACCCGGCGAGTTAAGGTTACTTCTGATCAATCGAAACGGCAAATCCTGTCTCAATCTCATGTCCTGGATCATATTCTCCCACAGGATCTCATGTTTGGTTGCTACCGAAATCCTACTCACAGAAGACATCAAGGTACTACTCGTCCCCGTCAATCAAATGCGGGGAATTAACCAACTTCCTCAAAGGTTTCTCACACGTTTTGTCGTTTTCTGTTGCAGTACCGTGCCAGGCTCATCTCCAGGTTCATCAACGCAGCCGAAAAGTGTCATCTCCTGCATAACTTCCAGTCCTGCCGTAGCATACTCTCGGGTTTACAAAGTCCCGCAATCTACAGACTGAAATTGACGTGGTGTCAAGTGAGACACAACCACGCAACGAAGTACCAGTAAGTACCAGCCGGGTGCTCCCACTCCTACGTGCCTGAACTCCTGATTTTTTCACATTTTGACCTTTCAGGATTTTCGAAAAGCTCAGTCGATTGTACCGAGACCCCAGGTTGACGTGCTACCAGAAAGCCTTTTACAAATCCTCCTTAGAGCAGCCGTACCTTCCTTCTGCCATGCACATCCTCGCCACGTTCCTCGGTCTGACTGTTAAACAGCAGTTGAAAGCCTGGTCATCCACTTCTTTATCACAAGGTGGACTCGTCTTACCCGAACCGACCGCCTACCCTACAACTTCCCATTGTTTCACCTACATATAATTTTTCCGTCCTTGATTTTAGACATGATTTACTTTCCAGTCAACGAAATTGGGGCACCGAAAAATATGGCGATCGTCGAGCAGTGCCAGGCTGGAAAGAAGGCATCCGTTCCGAAGCTCCTCAAGCAGATTTTCTCGGCGTTGAAGATATACCCGAGCGAGAGAGGTAGCAAGCAGGAGATAAGCTTGAAAAGTGGAAAAAGTGGAAAAGTTGAAAAACAGAGGGACAGAGGAGACAGAGGCGACAACAACTCGGACTACTCAGCAGACCCCTACTCACCGCTGGTACATTTAGGTAGGTGCCCGGTGTGTCGTGCCACGCCTGCTACCCCAAGTGCCACAGTTCCTTACCAGTGCGAACCTTCTTTCAGATCCTCTCTCACCGGAGGAAATGTTCAACGTCACTATGAAAACTTTTCTACAGCACTTCCAGCACGAGTCGGAAGTCGGCAGCGGTTTCGAGGACGCTGAAAACCTCCTGAGAAACGGGCAGAAGGCGGCGAGGAAGTACGACCTCAGCGAAAACTGCCTCGCCAAGTGTTTCCTTCTGAAAATGCCCTACAAGGAAAGGCAAGACTGTTACTTCGACTCCTTCAGGATCGAACCTGATTAAGGAAAGACGAAGCTTTGGAGGAAAAGGAACAACTCACGTGCCGTCACGTGGTGTGCTCGACGGTCTCCCTGGGTTGTCCACCCTTCTCTAGGCTGCTGTTGGTCGCAGCGACCGAGCACCCGCGTTTAGACAGACAGAAGCAACCGTACAGGAAGAAACCGTGTTGAATTCTCTTAGCAATGCGATTTTCCTCAAACATTTTGTTACTTCTCTGATCCTTGGAAACCTTCAACTCTTAGTGATAAGAAAAGTGTAAATAGTACATGTGATTAATTATATATACATATACATACATATATATGAATATATACATTTACATAATTGAGTGATGAAGTGTCACGGTTTTGCATCAGTAAGGATATTTTATTTTGGTGTTTTTACGTTTTAAACTCTCCAAGTTTTGCTTTGGAACTTTGGAACTTGATTTATTGGTACTTAGTTAGATGCTTAGCACATAATTAGCAGGTAACTTGATGTTCCTCATGTACTCCTGTTGTCGGTCTGGTGCTCCGTAACTTCTGTCTTGTACTTATTCTCGGTGATGGAGTGAGACTTCTGGTTCTGTTGCATCCAATATTTTTCATCCGTCGTTTGTTCTGGTGAATACAATCGACAGCGGCGTTTCTCTCGAATGTACCTGAATTTTTTTTTAATACTAACATTATGTAACGTGCACGTTTATGTATTTTCATTTTTTTTTATTGTTTGTTGGTATTTGTTACTGTAAACGAAATGTTGTGCCTTTACTGGTGTGTCAAATGCCCACCTTGTTGTTGTTTCTGTGCTTATTGTTTCTACTGTCTTGTGCCTTTGTTTCTTTCTTTTTCAACTTCTTTTCTTCCTATGTTCGTAACATGTCCCGAATGTCGTGTTATACTTTTCGCATGGCTTTGTGCAGGAACTGGCGGGACATTTCAACGTCCGGTACGTTTCCACTTGCGTCACTTCTTCGTGTGGTTTCTGTGTATTTTTTTTTCAAGGTTCTTCAAACATGACGTCTACTTTTGGTTTTCTGTGTTTGATTTGCCGATTTTCAAGGTGTTGAATGTAATTTCTGGGCTTACTCGTCTTCTTCTCTATTTTTCATTGTTTCCTTGTCTGTTCCGTTCTCTCACACTTTTTCTTTTTATATAATTTGTCTTATTCACCGGGATTCTCGTGTAATTCTACTCATGGTTCAGGATATACCTCCTACGTGTTTCTAGGAACGCGTAGAAACAAAACGGGGTTGAGGTGAGATCCATGTGGTCTAGGAAAACGAGAGTACGAGAAATGTGCCATGTGAAAGTGTTACGTCAGGCTCATTCTAACCTTGTTCGACATTGCAATCGGGACTCTCGTAAATAATTTACTTTTCTGTTTATCACGTGGGTGATGACACTTCGGCATAGTTTTAATTGGCACAACCTTGATGATGCCTCTCGTAAACGTGAAGCCGCCTTGGTACTAATAACATAAGAACGGAACAAACGTTCAAGTTCCACCTAAAAGTTGCCAATTGCAACTGACATTCTCGAAGACAATGAGTTATCTAATGAGTAACTAGACTTAATTAAAAATAGATTAGGCGACAGTTCCGCGAGTGTCACAACACCTGTACTCGCTCTTGATGTCTATTATGGTATATTATTTTTATGCAGTTGAACTCAATGGGGTATGAAGACATTGAACGAGGAAAATTGGCGAGGAGGTTGGAATTGTCATCAGATTTACAGTTGCATAATGTGAGTAATAGTGGGTTAGTATAATTTGATGTTACACACTATGACTACCACGTTGTATCAGGAATCATGCCTTGTCTGAATTTCTTCATGAGAACAACGAACGCTCATCATCTGGAACTTGTTCGCTATACACTTTTTTTTATGAAAGGCGTCTCCTATTCCTCTCAAAGAAAAAATTTCTGAATTGTTGTGTGGGTAGGATTAGTACATGTTCTAACGCTCATAAAGGATGTACAGGTGACATACTGAAACGTACGCACAGTAGTTGGGAAAGATTTGGTAAGAACCAAAGTCTGGTACCCGATGTGAGTACGACAAAGAAAGGTTCTTGTGGTGCGCAATGAGTGAAAAATAAACTAATATTCTCAGAGATACTTCCGGAAAACAAAAAGAAGAAATTGGAAAAAATAGAAATAATGTATGGGGTACCTGAAATAGGGCTGACACTTGTTTGTTGTACTGAATAGCACCTGTGAAAGTAGGACCTAGACAAATAGACAAATCCAACGTAGTTGAGTCGACGTGTGAACCATGCCGTAGGCTAATGTTTCTGCTAAATCAAAAATCTGTGCCGTCAAAACAACAAGGAGCAACGGTCACACCGGCGTTACATCACCCGGTTTTTCGCACTTCTGTTAAGAAGACGAACGCGAAAAAAACGCACGCACGCGTACGGGGTAAGTACGGGAGGCAGCGAAAATGACCAAGTTCCGCATCAAGTCGATTTCTCCCGGGCGAGTACCAAAAATAACGGGAGGTTATCACCCGACCTTGAAAGTACCGGGTACCATTGCGTTCATTGCCAAGGTTACGCGGTACCGAAAATACCGATTCAAGGTTCATTTGCGAAAATTCAGGTACGTAGTCATCAGGTACAGGTAGAAAACGATTGACCCTTAACTTTCTAATTTAATGTGCGGTTTTCCGTGGGATGTTCCGGAAAATTTCCAATACCCGTTCGAGTAATCTATTGCTACGAGTACCTGAAGTCGAGTACTTCTTCTGTTGAAGTGTGAAATTTTTTCTGTACCCGGGTTTTGATCTTTAACCTCACGCCGGATTTTCTTAATTTTTTGAGCAATTTGAAGATCATTCCATTTTCTCGAGTGCTAGTACACCTCTGATAAATTCTACAAAACATCAAACCCAACGTGTTTGATGAGTACTTAAGTACTTTCCCAATCTTTGGTGTAATCATTTTGCTGTACAATTCGTGTTTCACGTGTGAGAGGGACCAGATACTTCGGTAGTCCTTGTCCTGTTGTTGCCGTCCAGGAACTTTCCATATATTTTATTTTTTGCGGATTTCCGGTTCGTTAGTTTGTGCGCAAAAAATTTGTCGTTAACCTCACCCATCATCTTAGCCAAAAACCCGTTTTCCGTTGGAATTCCATTGGTTTCATTTCTGTCGACTCAATTCAAATCTGGTTGAGTTTTTCTTTTGATTTTGATTAACAGGTACTATCCTTACCATCCATACGTTTTTTAATTTTTTCTCGTGTAGGCCATTAGACTTAAGGTGAGTGAAGACTTCTACTGAAGTTCTTTCTAATGTTGGCTTTTCCTCTTTTAGTAAAAAATGACTTTTCTGATCGTAGTTTGTCATTGCGAACGTGTCGCTGGCTCAGAATGTATCCCCATAAATGCAGACCTCGTACATTATTTAGTTTCGGTAGTAGTTGAATAACATTTGAAGCACAAGGCAGTTATGTTTTATTTGTGGTATTTGTATTTATGAAAACCAGTAAATACTTAATTTATGTACCTTATGTAACTTGCTAAACGTACCAATTATTTCTCTGTGCCCGTGTGTTAGTTCTGTTGGGTTTGACTTAAATTCAGGCCAGTAGAACCAGGAGCAGTTTCTGCAGAATGTTTGATACGGTCCTACAGCAGTAAACTACGTCTCCATCCGTTTGATTTTACATAGACGAATGAATTACGGCAGGGGGCGATCTCACTCTCGCGAGGCAACCAACAAATAAATATTCTTTTGGAATCGTACGGTGCTGAACGTCGTGGCAGGAATTTCAACTAAACGAAACGCATCGGAGGGTTTTCATTTTAAACGCAGAACGAGTTAAGTTCAGTCTCGGATCGTGTCATCATCCCTCCGCACGGTGTCGAGCCTTCCAAGCTCGATTTCGGTTTTTCGCGTTCGAATCGGATTTTTCCCGTTTACCTTCAGGCTTTCTGATCCGTTTCCGAGTGTACGGGAAAAGTGAGTGAGAAAACGCGTTCATTTGGATACGATTTCGCGCGGGAGTTTTGAAACTGTTCGAATTTACTACGGCCACGGAATCGAGAGTGGTACGAAAAAAAAATATACGTGAATTTATAAGTTTTTCACATGCGTGAAAATAATTCGGGTGGCTTTCCCCGGAGCAAAATTAGTATCCGATTTTTTTTTCGAAAGGTAATCCGATATCGTTGAGCGTTGCCTCGTCCTCGCAGAAAATATTTCCAATCCTCGGCAATAAATTACAAAAAAAAGGTAATTTAGTTTTTGAAAAAAAGAGGGAAAATCACGTGAGAGCGTTAGAGAGTGTTATCGAACTCTAAGCGAAACTGTTTTTTTACTCTATGAGCGTTCTTCACTCGCAAGTGACGTCACAACGACCATTTCATGCGTTCCAAAGATGGCCGAAAGTGTACGCGAGGTGGAGAGGAATAGGAATAATAAAATACGATTAATGAGTGAAAATGGTGATTTCCTGAGTGGAAACCGCGAAAAACAGGTCGGGGCAACGGGGGCGAACGATTTGAACGAGTTGTTTTACATCGGGACCGTGAGAAATGGGGAGCATTTCGGAAAATACACGGGAAACGACGACCGCGTAAACCGCGCCTCAGAGGAATTTTGCCCCGACGTAGACGATTTCTCGTCCGATTACAAAGGGATATGTCCGAGGAACGATGAAAACTGCAGGAAAAAACGGTGCTCGGATCGGTACGACAGCTCCGAAAGTTCAGACAGGTAAATGTAACGTGATTTCCGTTGATTTGTTTTTGTCTGTTTTCGCCATGGGAGAAATTGAAACGAAGGATTTTCTCCGTATCTCTCTCTCTCTCTCACACACACACACACACTCTCACATTCGCTCAACATCACTTGAATACTCTCCCGTACAAAGAAATAGGCTCTCTCGTCGGCCATTGGCCTAGAGGTGTCTCGCCCTGCTAGAATCTCTTTTTTTTCTTGTGGTTCTTTAAATCAATTTCAAATCCGGTTTATCCTAGTCGGCCATCCCGTTCTCGAGGGTATTCATCTGTTTCATTTCAAGAGCCTTCGATTTTCAGCGGGAGGAAAAAATCCGTTTTCGTTTTTTGGTCGTTTCGGCCAAGCACCATGCGACTGCACTTGAACTTGTCGATACCCCCGCCATTCTCTTGTTTTTTTGTCGTTCATTAGATAATCTCACAGTCGAATCGTTTTCATCAATGGAACGTAACGAGGACTCGTCTCTGTTTTTTTGGGAGGCGTACAAAATCTACACGCAGTTGACGTTCTCGAAAGAAAGCACACGAAACAAGCAGAAAAGTCACACAAAGTCGGTTGTGAGATTAATGCCATTTTTCGTTCTGAAAAAATGAAGTGCGTCAAGGGAAAAGGACGCGCACGGCAGTCGATGTGAGAAACGCGACAAAATTGCCACAAGATGAACTTTTAGAATGAGAAAAATTGGAGTGCCAGTCAGGTCGTGGCTGCCATTTTGAATTTGTTTTCAAACTTTGGTTTTTATTTGAAATGAGAAATTGTTCACAAGTTGAGGTGTCGTGTATCCATATATATTTTTTAAATTTCTAACCCTCTTTTAGAGACTGGTAACTCTGTCATGCTCTCCATTTGTTGTCCTACCCATTTTTCAACAAAAAAACAGTGTCTGATAAATAGATTTTAAATAGTCTGATGTATTTCAAGAAATTAAAGAATTTTATTTCTCCATTCCAATCCATTCCAAATTATGGAAATGGTAAAGTGGCACTATTTCATTAGCTTTAATACTATTTGGTTATGGATGAAGTTGACAATTACGAAAAATATTCCTTACTTCAGTTAATTCAAAAGCATGTTAAAATATTAAATCACATTTTACTATATTTTAATAGATTATCAATAACTGGAATTGTAATTATTATTTTTATTAATATAATTTAGGTGAATATTTAGGGTTTGCATTTAGTTTTACATATTATGTTTATGGAAAATATGAATTTATTGCTTTCTGAGTCAAGCATGACCTTTGCCACAATATATCATAAGAAAAAATAATTTTGTTTTTTGCAAATCATACTGAATGTTTTTATAAAATATACAAAAACTGAAGTTGTGTTATACATTGTTTTGACAGTTATTCAGTTATTCATGTCATAAATTTGTAGTTAACATTGATTTTGAACACACATATAAGCATTTAATTTATTTGTGTTTTTTACCAGTTATGTAGTTAATTCAGTCACATACCTGCAGCAGTTCGAGTAAAACCAGGAGACTTTAGAAGTTTACAAGTAATTAAAAGTGTTGAATAAAGAACCATAAATCAATAATATCAATTATTAGTTCAGGATTTACAGTTTAATAATTTCAGATCCATGTGAAAAAAATGTCAATGTTAACTGCAGTGAGGAGGAACTTTTACAGCTGGGATTTAGGAAAAGTCTAATTCACTCAACAAAAACTTATTTGTAGGGTGACTAACTTCTGCTCTCTAATATTTTACACTTACCAATTATGAAAATGGAAAATTAATGAATAACGTTGTGATGGTGAGCATGAGTCTGTTGTTCGTCGACAAAAAAGGAGGTCGAGGCAGACAGAGAGGTTGAGCCCAAAAAATGGCCCTAAAAATCCGAAAACATTTTATTCGTATGTTGGCGGTCAAACAAGTTCACCCTCGGCTGAAGACTTTTGTGTTTGGACTCCTTGCTGTGCTTTTCCGAGGGGGTTTCTCCATCCGATTGATGTCTATCGATTGGTTTTTGCCTTGCTCTTAGGGTTTCGGCTCTAACTTTTCAGTCTTTTTCGTTTCCAAACGTTGGACTTTTGCTACCCCAAATTAGTTCTGTAATTGATATAGGAAAGATGTTGGTTCCCAGTCCCTCTCCGCATTCGTTTCTTTAATTTCCACTTTATCTGCACCGTTACACGAATTATCCGCATTGTACGAGTAACCATTTATTATTAATAGATCCGTGAGGGGTTCCTTTTTTTTTGCCGAGACACTAAAATTAACATGGAGAGTCCATGGTAAGTGCTCCAACTGCGGGTTACATAGAATTTTTGTCAAGTTGGTTTCATTTATCAGAGGACCTGATGGATCTGGTTCTCCTATTATTTTGACTTAGGATTTATTATTTGTGACGGGACCGATGATAAACCGTAGAGTAAAAACTTATTCAATCTCCTAATGATGTTTCGGAGTCTCTTGTCGGAGTCGGGAGAGGGATGCGCACTTGTGTCACTTTTAATGTGTTTTAACACAGACGACGACTCGAGGAATCTGACCGAACGGAAGTGTGAAAGCACGTCAGGGACCTTTGGGAAACGACGGCAGAAATGCTCATTTCCATTCGTTTTGTTAGTCATCCACGGATAAAGGGAATTAAAATATGTTGTGTAGTAAAAGGTGTGCAGGGAATCCATTAATATTACTCATGAATGACTCTGACAAAAGGAAGGAAGAAGAAGAAGAAGTTTTGTCGTTCAGACAGGTCAACGCATACACCTGGGGATAGAGACATCGTTGTTTCGATGGTATTCATTAATATGCGTTGTTTAATCCCTGACCAGGGGTGTGCAGTTACGGGGGTTGATGTAGTTTGTTGTAGTGGGTTTAGCATTCCCGTTTTTGTTGGCGGGGACGGGGATGTCCGAGCGGAATGAAAAAATAATGTTACAGCAAGGTTGATTACGTGCCGTATACTCGTTTCCTAAGCTTTAGGGCAATTAAAAGCAGTTTCCGGTTGTAAAAGCTCAAGGCCGTAGAAGTGCGTTAACCGAACTATCAAACAGGAGTTAACCCCAAACAAAAATGGTCTTATCAGATGAAATTTAATTAATTTTTTATGGTTATTAATGCTATCATCGGAAAACAACGTATTTTTCTTCCCCATTATGGATTGTTGTGAATCGCTTTGTTTGTTTTCGTTTTGGCTTATTAACAGAAGTTGTGTGTCTTCCTGCTTTATGGTAAATATTGTTACTGCTAAGAAGAGCGCACTGAGACGAACGGTAAAATAGCGAGTGAGCTCCGAGTGCGCGTTTACCCAAATTCGGAATTACATGTGGTCTGTTCTGGTCGGTTTTCACTCCAGCAGCTGTGGTTCGATGGACGATGATGACAGCGAAACAGTTGACCGAGCCGAACGGTAGGGTAACTGTCAGAGAAACCGTGACCGAAGAAATAAAAACATCCATTCAATGATAAATGATGTTCACGTTTCTGATTGTACGGCGAGGGAGGTACACATTTATAAACTTATACTGTATACACATACACAAAATTGTAGGGGTATTTACGACGTTTTGTTTGTTTTCGTTTCTTGGCAAGGCAGTACGAGAATCAATTCTTATTTAAATTTATGTTAATGACATTAAATAACTAGGAAAGAAGTTGCTGTAAACAAATAAAGTGTAGGAATAAACGATCCAGGTTTCGGAAACGGGCTTTTTGAGGACTCGGAGAACCCCCTCAATTTCGTGGCATCCACCCGAAAAAAAAAGAACGTCTCCTTGTTAGGAGAAACAATCCGGGGAAATTAAGTTGGAGAGTCCCGGGGGAATCGGCCATTGGAAAAGTGTCATGGAGTCGAAGGGTGGTGGAACGAGGGATAAGAGTAAACAATTGCCTTTGTCTGTTGCTGCCACGACAAACAAATCGCTGTTGCAGGCTGTCGTAAAGTGTCGGATCGTTAAAAATTGAAGAGTTGTACGGTAAAACATATTCATCTCTTAGAATGGTAATGATTTTTAAAGTAATAAATAGTTTTAAATATTAAATGAATCACTCTGCCGCTCTCTCTCTCTCTCTCTCTCTCTCTCTATGTGTGTGTGTGTGTGTCGGATGCCTATCCTTCATCCGTTGTAGCGCCACAAATCCTTTGAGATTAGAACAAACTGAATTTCCGTTCGGCTTGTACCACGTTCGCTCCCCATTTTCCCTTCATAACGATAAATCCGGTGCCGGTGAAAACAAAATGAATTAGAAAATGATTGGAGAAATATGACTAAATTATTCAGGGACGTAAGTGATGCTCAGGAGTGCGGTTACCACATTTGTGAAAGACTCGCTTGGGGATGTTTTTTTTTCTCGTAATGTCCCGTTGCAGGTACCTGCAGGTATGCGATGGACATGACACGGTCCGAAGCGTCGATTTTATGTACCGGCAGAGTACATGAACCTGGGCACTTATCGATTGATCGGAGAAATATTTTCCAGGTCAAGGTACTCCCGACGAAAAGGTTTTGTGGATTTGTTACCGACGGCCAACCGTTCGAAAAGAATTACCTAGTTGAATAAAATTTTTTGTGTCAGAAGAAACGTAAACAAGTCGTAGGGTCTCAGTAAAAATTATACAACGCTTTTTGTGTATTTATAATGTGTGCGTTTCTTGTTAGGTTCCAATGGGCGCCCCGACAAATTAAACTCTTCTACTCTGATTTCAACCCCTTACCGATAGTATTATAAGCGGATCGAGATCTGGGTGGTTAAACAAACTAGATTTTGCCTCCTTGTTGGATACACAGAGAATGAAAATCAGTTTTTATCGAGAAACAGTTGTTTGGGTAATCCGATTTCATTATTTTGAATTATGTTCGGGTTCCCTCTTCCGAATTGAAATTTTTTTTTCTGGTATTAATCATAATAGGAAATTTCCGGGCCGGATAATCAAATTCATAGATGTTTGCAGCATGATTTTGCTATAAATATCGATTTTTAGGTCCGAGGAACTCCCAAATTTTACTTTGGTGCCTTGTTAAATCGAGTCCGATTCAATTGGCAGCAATGACCTTTACGACATTCACGGGAAAACTGACTTCTTTGCCGGTTTCTATTGTTACTATTCACGGCCATAAATCTTAATTATTATTTCGTTAAATAAGTTAACAGGTCATTCACCAAATATTTGATGGGGGAAAGTTCATTGTGGATTCTGGTATCATTGTTACAATGCCGTTTTTTTCACAGTTAACTTTCTATGTCGTTGTAGGTACATATCAAACGAGTCAGTTTTTGTTTGGGTTTTTCTACTGTGTGTGTGAGTCGTAACGCTGTTACAGGTTCGGTCCTTAGAATTGATGGTGATGAGTTTTTTTCAATGTTACAAGATATTGTAGTTGGCATTTGTAATTTGAGAATTAAGTTGCGGACGTTTTAACGTGTCTAAACTTTACAGAGTTGTAACTGAAGCCGTGGAAATCTCTCCGTGGAATACTCAGTTTTATCGAGTTGAACTTGTTCTCATTGAAATAAACCATTACGTAATATGTACCAGTTGATTGTTATAGAGAAGATAGTTTTTAGGTGCACATGATAAGGCTGGGGAAAAGAGAATCGATGACCACATATTTTGTCACGAACGAGGTTCAGACTAAATGAGTCTAAGATTTTCTGACAGAGTAACATTCGTACAAGAAAGGCGATTGTAAACTCGCTGAGCGAGCAACAAATATGGAAGGAACATTAACCCATTCCTCCCCAATGGCTGGCTGATAGTTTGAAATGATAACAGAACTTATAGTTGAGAAGTAGCGTGGGGCAGACCCGTGCGTCGGTTCAAGAGTTTAATACGCACATTAAAAAAAATTAATGTTTGAGAGCGTCGATGGAAAGGGATCATCAGTTCAGACGGTTTATTTCACTTTTAGTTTTGTTATTTCTTCTTAACTGCTCGTTCGTCTACCTGTTTGACTCGACGTAGAGACAATCCGGACCTGCACGAGTGCCTTTTCCATAGAGTAATTATACACGTTTTCGAGGGAGTGAGGAACCTGAGAGGTGGTGTTCAGTGTTTGGTAATCTTTATATCTTTAAGGGCATTATTTAAGGCCGCGTGAAAAGTAATGCGGATTCCGTTTAAATGGAGCTCAATTAGACCTGACAGGCCTGGAAGTGTAGTATTTCAGGAGTTACATATGTAGCGAAAGGGAAAATAAATCACTACTGGTGCCATTCGACTCCTCACAAGAAAGATTTGTCTGTTTAAAGTGGGGAATGGAAAGTACGCTGTGTGTGCGTGTGTATTGTTTTCGTCATTACTACCAAAGTTATCTATTGTAATGATTTTGGTTTAGGTTTTCATTGCGTGGAAAATTTACCACCAGAAAAGTTTATGAGAATAATGAAGATCTCCAACAATGTGTCAGTTGAATCACCTAATGGGTGAATTCTCCCTCTGTAATGGAAGAAGTGGTAGTCGTTCCCTGTGGGTTGTCATAATGGAAGATCTCGTGTTCGTTACCTGATTTTGCCACTTGCATGTTCCTCTTTCTGTCTTTGGTATTGATTTGCTGTTGGATCTTCATTTCTTGTGGAATTCAAGTGAGAATTTATTTGTCGTAACTGTCCCTGACTTTTGTGCTTCGTATCAAGCCATAAAAAATGCATTTTGATTTAAAAAATGCATAATTGACCTTACATGAGTGTGGAAGTAACGGGTTTCCACCTGAAGGAGGGAACGTTTTGTATAGAAAAGAGGACGAGAAAACCTCTGTCACGATTTGTCCTTGCTTGAGGAACGTAATTTTTCTTGTTTCGTATTTGTCGTGAAGCTTCAAGGTTCTTTTCATCACCCGGCCTGCATTTAAGTTTTCCCCAGTTGTATGCAGTTTGAGTAGTCGGTGCAGAAATGAATAGGTGAAGGTTGCTCGTGGTCGCTGGATGATTCTATGTATGGATGCATCCTGTCTTGGCAATGGTTCTCTGCCTTTGTTTTGAAAGGAACTCGTGGACTTGTAAAGTTTTGCGAGGCACTTAAAAGGAGCCAAACCTGTTTTGGTAATGTGCATTAAACTTACCTTGACACTTGCTGTTACTGACATGAAGGTCACTCGAATGCAGTATCATTCAGTATCGAGTTATGCCGACTAACCGCTCGTTGAGTTTGCTCCCAGCACAAGTTTTTTCTTAACATCATATTGATCTAGCAATGATTCGGTAACGGTTTTACACGTCCGCTGTGTCGTAAAATCCGTAAAGGAACTCGAAAGTGCAGTTCTCCCTGGAAACATACTACGGCATTGTGAACATTGCAGATGAGAGGAGCTTTTTCCAAATATTCAACACTTTGAGCTGTCCTTTTATACCATGAGGTAGTAAAAGAGGTTTAGGTTTTAATAATGTTGCAACGCCGCCATCGGTGTTAGGTAACAAATTATCCGCACTTACAGGTAACTGAACTACTGACTGATGCTCCGCTCTGTACAGTATGGTATTTGATATACCTCATTGATACTCGAAATGATAAATTATTATTTACGGTATTAGTTAAGTACATGTTTTGTACCGATGCGTGCATCCCACCTTCATCTTTTATGGGCAAATAATGTTTTGTAAATCTGAAAATTTAATTTAAGCGAAATTAAGGATGTTACGGAAAAATCTAATTGTACATTTCTCGCTAGGGTTCACTGAAAATCCTGTCTTAATGGAGGAAACTAGTCGGCGCTCGTAGAATTAGTTTCCAGGGGAGAATGATGAAAACAAGTGAATTTTCTATCTAATTGAATTTAATGAAGAATTCAGAAGTAGTGAGACGAGAAAGAAGGCACGGATGATGAAGCAGACGAATTTTGTATAGCAGAGAAGATCTAAGGTTAAAGGGAGGGCTATATTTTTCTTTTTCAGTGCAAGTGTTACTGTAAATTTGACCCTAACATTAGTTTTATTCTTTGTACGTACTCTGAATACTTTGCCAAGTATGGTTGTACGGCATCTCATAGGGATTTTAGTATTTTTCAGAGAAACACAACGTCATATGTGGCGTGATCTTGTAAGAGATCGTCATCAGACCACTCGTATTTGCATCATTCAATAAGACGTCAGTTTATGTGGTGCTCCCATTTAAAGAAAACTACAGCAAGTCTTTGATCTAACTGAATAGGAAATTGGTAGTTAGATCTCACTAATATAACAGGATTACATTTTTCAGAATAGAATTCGATAGACGCCATCGTTTCCCCTCGTTGCTCGGATCTTCCTTTTTTTTTCAGTCTTTTGTTCCCTTCCCGGATCAGATATCTGTTATTATTCTATGACATCTTCGGGAAGTGGGAAACTTCTCTGGAAACTTAGGAAAAATATGTTTTGTAGTCTAACCATTTGTCGAGAATAAATTTTCCAGCGAAAATATCCATAGCTTTCCGCGGTTTCTCTCTTCTCTCTTCTGACCTTATGCAATGCACATACTTGGGGCATGAAAATAACTGCATTCCACGTAATTATATTCTGCACATTTAGATTATTTTGATTTGCACTTGGTTCTTAAGATTTAATTTTCGCAATTAACCTTGGAATTGACTTGCGAATGTCTCGCTGCTCAAGTAAACGCCCGGTATCGAGCAAACCCTAAAAACATTGATTTATTCCTTGCTTTCTACTTTAGTTGTCTAGTAATAGCACATCGGGGTTCCAGTAAAATCGATTTTGGTTGTTGTGTTGTTTATAGCTGACAAGTCGCAAGCAAGAAATTAGAATTCCACGAAGGGCGAGTTTTCTACGAACAATCGGGGGAGAAGAGCAATGATACCGCTTTGATAAACTACCCCTACGCGACAACATCCCTTCCCATGATTTTCCACTGCCCTAAATCTGAATTAATTGAAACGCATCCCTGATTGACGGCCCACGTTCTCGTCTCCTATTTCCCACACTCAAGTACAACAACTGATTTTACACAGACGTCGTTTGATGGAACCTTTTAAAACGTGGAATTGCCACTTAGGGGGTTTCATGGGTGCCGGTTGTAGTGCCTGGCAAGAGACACTGAACCCAATAATATCCTGAGGCACATCTTGGCGTAATTAATAATGCATTGTTGCGACTCGTTCCCATGCATATAATAATGCGACTCTGAATAATTAAAGGTTAACTTATTACATGTTTATCGTGAAACGGTAACTATTCACCAGTGGAGTTGAGAAATATCAAACACTGCGTGGCGAAACAACGAGTCGGGTACCAGAGAATGAAGTGTGGTGCGTTAGTTAGACACCATAAATACACAGAAGAAGGAGAGAAGAGTTGAGTTGACTACGTGCAACATTAGACGAGGGAGAAATGTCCCTCGGTCAAATAAATGGTCAAAAAAATCATGGTCCTTAGGGAATTCATTAAAATAAAAGTTGTGTTGTTGCAACGGATTTTGAAAGTGACTCGGCTGGCTATTTGTGAATACATAATATGGTTAAGCCTGCGTTTGACCTATTGTAATATGGCCCGACGTGAGATGAGAATATCCCTCTTTAAATTTAAAAATTGATGAGGCGTCTAAGTGTGGTCCGTTCAGCCATCTCGAGTTATTTTAACTAGGGAATTACTTTAACTAGGTGTATGGAGCATGATTTGGTTATTACAGTTTTCGATTACACTTGTGTAGGGCGCAATTAGCACATTTTCAAAATGGGTGGCGGTCAGGGTTGATATCTAAAGGAAATCTACATGAGTGTTGCGGTGTTGTTTGGTGAGCACCGAAGGGACGGCTAAATTTTAAAGAGTTGACGAAAGGCACGCCACAGGAGGAGGATATCTACAGGTGGCAGGAAGCGTAAGGAGCATTGCTGCCTAATATCAGTTAAAGAAGTTTGGTTATCAATCATGAAAATCTTGACTGACCCTAGTTTGTGCCTTGAGTTGTTGGCCAACCCCCCGAAAAGTCTTACTCTTAAAAGTGAATTAAAGTTTTACGGTCTACAAAGAGGTCATGGAGGGTGTGCTTTCGAACTAGATGTCAGGGCGGAAGAAAGTAGAAAGTTTCATTTAATGGCCAACACATTTTATGGCGGAATTGATTTTTACTGTTTAGGTGAATTTGTAAGAGGGCTCGCAGAGGGGGATGCTTACGAAAGAGCTCTAGGGAGGATGTCGCAGAGTGGAGACCGTGCAAAATTGTACCGCCACTCTTTCTCAGGTGTTTACATTTTGATTCGTCAACAACAGGGTTCTGCAATCGCAAACTAATGTGACGATAACCGGATGATGACATTGGCAAGAGCTAAGAAAATCTCCAAAAGTGGCACTTAAGATTTTGTCGTGGAGGAATTGGTAGACCATAACTTACAGTGATTTATTTGGTAAGGTCCAGTGAAATCGATCGATGATTGTTTTTTTTTTTATATTTTTTGGAGGATCCCGGGCTTTTGTTATCCACTCCAAAAGTGTGATGTGACTCAAAAGGAAAAGCAGCGAACTGCTTGGAGGCGCGGCTCTGTGAGACATGAGAAATGATTGCTGGGTACTTTATCGATAAGTTCACCGCGAAACGAAACCTGAAAAATGCGGTGACAACATCAGTGCGATTTACAGGGAAGATTGCCCGAGAGCACGGTAAACTAATGCAGAATACACTTTTCAGGTGTTTAACGGGTTGATTATAATTTATTAAAAACATTTCCGGTGTTGATAGGAAACCTGGGGACTAAACACTCGGTGCCAGGGAGTCGGGTTTTCAATGTAAATTCACTTAATTGCATCTCTCAGTTTGTATTTCGTTTAAGCCGAGTCAAAAGGAAATTGCCCCAGGGCAAATATGTTTGAATTGGTAAGGGGCGACGTTTCAAATAAACTAGTGAGTGTATAGTGATGATAATAATAATAATGATGATGATGATCGTGGTAGCGCGAAGAAACGAAACAAGAAGGAAGAACGAGTAGTGAATAGTTGCAAGAAAAACGTATTTTTCAGAGTGACGAATCGGTCTCGAAAATAGTTCTATCAACAAGTTTTGAAGAACTAACTTGAACGTCCCTCAAAGAACAATAATGGAGAAATATGGGGTCGATTTTTTAAAAAGGGAATTATACAACAATAATAAATAGCATTGACGGTTAGGGGTGGTTTTGAACCACCGACCCATTGGCTGGGAAATGTTGTCAGTACGGTCGTGTGATTTGTGATGTTTCGGGTCACGTGAGCCACCCAGTTGGATTCATTTATTGTTGGATTTTCCAGTGGGTACCAAACCGGTATCCCTATCCGTGTCTGAGGTCTGAGTACACTACGGGGAGTTCACTTGGAGGCACTGGTAAAATGACATAAAAACACATACACCGCACAGGACTAGGAGTGAATGATAATTTCCGGTGCTCTCGTTCGAAACCACTGTACTGTGTCATCAAGTTAAATCCAAACCATACCATTAGAGAAACTGCTATTTCGGAGTTCATTAGTATGATGTTTCACGGGTCTATGAGTCGTGTAACTGCATTTGGTTACGAATAGTGGGTGCTAATAATTTGTAGCTTATAACAACAATTAGTTTTATATGATGGCAGTTGATTTCCTCCTGACAAGAGTTAATTCGCGGCAGGATACGCATACAGATTGTAGATTATCAATAAAATATCGTTTAGAAGTGTGTGTCGTACTTTACGTATCACTCCACATATTATAATAATTATTACGATAAATTATTGCACGACATGTTCACATTGATGGGAAAAATGTAATTACTCCCGGGTAGTAGCTAACTAAATGCTTTCTTAGTTTTCATTATTTAGAATTTAAGTATTAAAGGGAATTTATAAATAATCATAATTTTCTTATTATTATTAATCAATGTAATTGAATGTAAATACGCTCGCACCGGTCCTAATAATAAGCATTCTTTCTTTTTTAATTAGAAGAAAGAAGTTGGTTAATCCCTTGGCGATGTAACAGTTAAAGTAGGAAGGTGTGTATTGTAAATTGGAATGGAGTAATAGTGTACAGAAACTGTTAGACAGATAATTTCTGCCGAAACCGATGGGTTTTGAAAAATATCACGGAGAAACGGTGGTCGTTCGGGAGAACGTTTAGATTGCCGAAAAAATTGTCAAACACAAATTAATTTGATCGCGGTTGAAAATCGAAACTTCTCAAGTTCAATTTACCAATAAATAAGCAATTTGCCGATACTGCGAATGTTGTATGTTTGAACGCGTGTTCACTTCGGGTGCAGTCGGCCAGAAAATGGCATTGTTTTTCGATGAAGGAACGGGAGAAGAAGTACCCGTCGAGTATCATTAAGGACCGTTAAATCGTTTCGCGAAAACATTGCGATTTACAACGAGAACCGCAGCCCGACCTGCCAAACGGTTAAACCAGAGATTAAGTTCTGTTATTTCGGGTTCGTTGTGAACTATTAATGACGTTTCCCAGGCTTTTACTCCCCGCTGAGTTTTGACTATTTTTTGCCTGTCCCTCGGTTCCTCGTTGGTCTTCTTGTACACAGTTTTATGCGGATTTGAAATCTAATAAGAATAATAACCGGACGACCGGTTCATTGAGTTCGATGCATAACTGCATCGTGGATGCAACTACGTGGAACACGAAGGATTCGTACTGCAAAATCCGTTTTAATATCAAAAAATGGAAAATAAAATTAGATGCTGAAGTTTTTTTTTTTTAAGGGTGAAGGGTTTTTTTTTAGGGCCGATGGGCACGTGACAAGTAGACAATTTCTAGGATATTAGTTTTGTGAGGTGTAAAAAGAGAGGAGAGAAAAAATTGACTTTTTCTTGCACTTTTGATTTTCCATTTTGAATGTCTTCCCTTGTTCGCCGAGAAGTTTTTCTCGAAATGATGAAAAGAGTTGAGTTTCTTCCCTTTCTCCGGTTGAAATAAATTTCCTTCGACTTGACAGCTTTACCAGTGGAAAGTTGTATGGGCAAAGTCAAAGGGCGTGCTGGGGTTGTTCATGTGTCAAATGAGGCACGTGGAAAATTTTTCCCGAGTCGGATTGGCTGACAAACGTTACGGTTCCTTTTTCTTACAAATATTTGTACAGATTGTAAATATCCAAAATAAGGATGTGTTTGTATGATTTCGTTCAAGGTGGAATTGGAAAATTTGGACTCGTTGTCTGCTTACTCCCTGCTACGGGGTTGTGATCGGTTTTCGTGTGTGGTGGAAATTCTTATTAAAGTTTAACTGATTACATTTAACTTTGTTGTTCAGTTAGATCGTTGGACATGACGGCAAAATAGACCCTTGGTTTTCTATTGTACTCTTTCTATTTCATTTTGGTCCCTCGGATTTATTGTTAATAATCGGTTTTTTGTCTTGGGTCCATTTTCATTGGTTCACTAAACCGTACAAGAATGTTATTCTCCTGTGGTGTTAAATTTTTTTTCAATGTATTTTACATTTCTTTGTTCTGGCATGCTGTTCAGAAAAGTCTAAATTGCTGTTTTTTTTTTGTAAACGTTCCTGTCCTTTGACATGTGTTTTTGAATTTACAAAGTATGTCATTAAGTCGATGAAAAGGGCGACAAGTGTAGGGAAACGTATGAGAAAAGGAAATGTGAACGAAGGCGAATTTCAGATAAAAATCAGTCGAAACGTGAATGAACGGTCGGATAACACATTTAAGAAATGGCTGGGATGCACACAACTAGGTACGAGGCTACACGCTAAGGTGCGGCCCGTGAGCGAACAAGAGAATAAAGATAGTCGTCGGAAAAGGGGGGCATTTTTCAGGTTCAGGTTTTCGGTTTTGAGTGGCAGGTACCAAGTACGAAAGCCTAACACGTTCGAGGCTTAGTAAAATCCATTTGATTTCTCCTTTTCGTACGTACCTTTTTGTTAAACGAATTCGTTTAAAATTGTTTCTTTTCTCATTTCAGGTACGGTTAGACTTTGTTCATTCTAATGACGTACAAGGTAAAAGAACAGAAATAATTTTTTTCTCCACGGAATGAAGAGTTTGTGTGCGTGAATGCAACGTTTCTTGGAGTGGCAGTACACCACAAAAGTTGTTCCCAGCTGTGGAGAAAATTAATTTATTATTCAATTAAAAGTGATTGCTTTCCAATCGGCTGTGAATGCGTGTCTGCAAAGGTAGACGAAGAGGTTTTAAGGTTTCAGTGGCAAGGGAGGAAGAATTTAAATTTGGAAAAGTCAAAGGAATAAGTGTGGTAGCAAATATGCGTAGAGAAAGCAATGCGGCGAATAGAGAAACATTGGGTTAATTTTGTTATTTAACATGGTTTTATTTTAGTTACGGCCTAGTTATATACATATATTTATAAAGTTGTACGTAGTATGTCTTTGTTGTTCCTTTCATCGCTTCTCTCTTTGAGTACGGCCGGACGCTCGTCAGCTGCAGGTCGGACCGAAACACATGGGAACCCTAGTAAATTTCAAAGGGTGAAGATTAAAAAATTCTCGTTCACCATTTAATTTGAGAAAGCTATTTATGTGTGTATACACACACACACACACATATATATATATATATATATAATTCCATTTTTATTGTTAATGGCCTCCGTGCACCTGCCCCACCTTTGGTTTTACATCCTTTTCGGCTTCTGCCAAATTCGACACTTTGAGTTGAAACATATTGCCTGTAAAATTTGTCTGTTTGATGAAGTGCGCCCGCTCTTTTTTTGTGCCCTTCTTGGGGATGATTCGTTTGTTGCACCCTTTCTCTTGAAACAACCGGGGAGGTTACTATCAGAAGTGATTGATTTGACATGTGATACCTGTTTATGTCTTCTAAATTTTAATGTGAAGTTGAGTTGGGGAATTATGTAATTTTATTTTTGTCAAGGTTGATGCATGTTTCGCAACACTAATGTTTCTTTCATAAGTTATTAAGGAGTAGATGGGTTGATTTCGGAAAATGGAAATAGGAGATAGAGTTTTATTTATCCTACTCGAAGAGTAAACAATGCAGAACGAAAACCTTTCGACATCCATCGATAATGGCATCAAACGTTTTATTCATTTGAAGTAGACTTAGGGAAGGCCAAGTACCCGGGGTGACTATCCAAGTGGATTGTAAAAAACTCGAGGGATAAGCCCCAGAGCTGTGCATTGTCTCCACCATATAAATTCAAATATCCGAATTTTATTGTCAAATTCTATGAAATCAAGTGGTCTCTTCCGAACGTTAAAAGGTTGACTCGAAGCAATTCATCATTCAGCAATTAGGCAGTCTGCACAGTTGGTCGGTCGTTGCCATCCTATTTTAACACTTTAAATATTACTGTTATGCCTCCGTGATAAATGGACTAAGTTTGCGCCGTGTTTCAAGTCTTGGACCTTTTTTGTGCTCTTTCCCTGAAACTGCCTCGCACATTAGACGTTCGACTTAATAGAAGAATAAATTATTCATTTTTACACCGATCCGTAATTTATTACATGAATAGAGAGTAATTATATTTGGTGGGTGGTGGGAAGTTCGAACGCAATTTTCGAGGGAGTAATTTGCGTATGACGTGAGTCGAACGCATATTAGTTAAGTGGTTTGACGCTTTCCACACCGTCATCACCTGAATGTTTTAGAAATTTTTACATTCAGTTTTTGAATTAATTTAATGAACACGCTCAAAGTGATCTCCAATACATAATTAATTGAAGGGAAACGTGGGAATTTACCCTGTTGGAAAGGAACTGCAATTTTGAATGCAAAAACTATAATTTGAGTTATTTGTCGGTATGGAAATTTTGATGTTGGGACACTGTTCTGATGTGAGTACAGTCTCAAGTTCAATTTGAATGTTTATTCGCGTTCGTCATGGTGTGGGGTGTCTCGGGATTGGTAGGGATGAAACAGTTAATGTAACGTTTCTTGTAAATGGCACGCATGTTTCCTTCGGACGTGGTGCTGTGCCGGTGCTTTACTGTTACACACGCTGGTTAATGTTACGTAACACAGTTGACGTCTTCTGCTCCAACTCTGGTGCTTTACATTGCAAATCCGATTAGATTTTGATTAAAATAAATTTGCTTTACGGAAAGGTTCATTGATTCAGATATTGAAGTTTCTTTTCCCTTCTGGCCTTCCGATGGGAAGGGAACGAAGCTTAATGGGTTAATTATCATTCCCGCTTTATGGGCTCTTTCCAGAAGCATAATCACGGTAAGAGACGTGTTTTCCCTCGTTTTCCGCTTATTTTTGGCGCCTGTAAGTCATTTTGAATTATTAACAACAACGATGAATTTATCGAATGGTGTCTCGGTGCGTCCTCTCGAGATCCCAGAATTTTCTTGGATGGAATGGATGGACCACAAATAGTTTTGGTTTCGAATCTGAATAGTTCGTTTCCGTATAAGCGAAGAAAATTTTTGTGTTTGTTCGAAGGGGTTGTAATGATTTATTTTATCTTTACTCAAAATGGCTGCCTGTTACTGGTTATTAATTAACGGCGCAATTTTGCAAATGAATGTGTCATTTCACGTGTGATTTATCCTAAGGAAAAATCACAGTTGTTCAAGAAAGAAGAAGGTAGGAAATGCATGACGGCTGTGTCGTGCAGTTATATGCCTTCCACTGCCCTCACGGACGTATACACACACTCAGACACACCGTGATTAACATGTTGGCGTTGTTAATTAAAGTAGAAAAAAGTTCTCATTCGCGACATGGAAGAAGCTGAGTAATAATTAGTAAAGGATTTGCACCTTCTGGATGGGAAGACGTGACGAGCCGCTCGTTTTTTTCGTTTTGTTTTTTGTTCTGGATATGACAAGAACTACGAAGAGCATATATGTAGAAGAAAACGCAAATAATAAATCATTTTCATCGGGAGTAATACTACGTAATTTCATGGAATTTCAGTTTTGGCAATCGAAGATGAAGAATAATTTAAGGTTTGATTAAATTAAATCGCAATAAATCGCATGTAAATTTGCAGTTGAATACGCATGGATATTATGAATTTATGGTAATGTGCAGCGGAATTTCCGGTTGAGAAAAGAAGTTCTTTGGTGCGAGTAGAATCAGACCAGAGGAAGGACTGGCGGCAGTTCAAATGAGAAACTTACGCACAGGCGTTTATATACTTTAAATATATTATTTATTACGGTCGTTATCACCACAAGTTATTACTTTGGCTTTTAAATAGTTTCCTTTTTCGAGTTCGAAATTTCTATTAAATTCCGATTTCATCACTCGTGTCGAATTTATGTTTTCAATCAAAAAGAACTTAAAAAAATCTGCATGTGCACAGTGGAAAGGCTCGTAATCATACTTGTAGAAATGATTTGAAGATCATCCGGTAGAAAATGGGTGTTAATAGAAACTCTCGGAGGGAAATAATTCTTATAACAATATTGTGTACGGGCAAAACTATTTTAAACGGAGAATAGCTGAGTTGCTATATTAATTTGTTAGGGATCTGCTAAGGAGAATATCGTGACAGTTCGTTTTCAAACTGAATAACGGTTAGGTTTGGCTTTGTCAAAGTTATTGTTTATTATTGACTGCTTGATTGGTTTTCCTCTGACCGTTTAGTGAATTTCAATTTGATTGTTACCCCTGTCGGTACAGTCGAAATGGGTACCTTTTTCGTTTCGTTGAAATCTCTCGTGGGAACCTCAGAAATGCGAAATATGAAGGAGATTTTTTGACTCATTATCCACACGCCATGAATCGAAGACCTCTTGAACATTTGACATCTGTTCTTCCGCTACCCGGACAGTTTTTTTCTTCTATAGAAATTGCACACCTCCTTTATGTATTGAAATAAAAAAAAATGGGAGAAATAGAAGAAAAGACAAAAGTTACACATGGTTCTCGGTATTTTTCTAGGTTTATTATTATTAATATTGGGTAGCAGATGTGACACCGTTCATAATTCGGTTTCTTTTTTTTTGGCGGGGGGGGGGAGGAGGAACGGAATTATATGGAAACCCACCAGTGGTTGCTCCCAAGGAAGGGTTGGGTATGACAGAGCTGCTACGACACGCAAGTGCTTTCCGGAAGATTTGGATATGTTTAAAATAAAATCAATTAGGACGTGTAATTTGTAATGGCGATGGCAGTGGTGTAGCAGTCGACTGTGGAAGATTTACACCGAATGGAAATTCTTGTAGGCTGAAAATCCCTTCGTCGACACGCTCAACAAATCTGATGTAACGTCTAAATGAAACAGTAAGGGGCTCTGTTATTACTCGAATAAAACAGGGCTCAACATGCTCTGGGCCCTAAACTGAGCAGGATTCTTTTTCACATGGGCAGAAAGGGAACGAAAAAAGGCCGAAATGGAAGTTGCTTAACCTGATTTCGGATTGAATGGAGGAACACGCCAAGTTTCGGGTACCTTTTTGGTTCCCGTTTGTCCTTTTGATTTTCCTATTCAAAGTGGGCCTCATGCATAATTCACAAGACTTGGTGTTTTCCGTGGAGGTGACCACCTTCCGTAGAGGAGAAGTGGATTCACCACTTGAAAAATATCGATGGTAGGTGAGACAGATGGGCTCCTGTTATTTATTTTTTTGGCGGGTTTTTACTTCTCTAATTATGAGACACCTGTGGGTTTAATTAGAGGAAGTTAACACTTTGATTAAAGTCTGTTACCCAATAGGGGTGGTTCTATCAAAAAGTTCTGCTCCCGTGCAGAAAGTACTTTAAATCATCGTACGAGAAGGTTAAAATTAAGAATTTACGTTTGTTTTGTGCTCGGTGAAAAATTTGGATTTTTCTCGTGCTCAAATTTGCAGGGAAGTGCCGGGTCTGGTTTATTGTTGGTGGTCGGGGGTCTTTTGTTGTACAACAATGGGTACACCCTATGTATACCCCATTTTTGTTGTTTAACAACGTGTGTGCCAGTTATGGTCAAACAAGTTCGTTTCGAGTTGCTAATCAGAGTCACAATTGTAATATTGGTCATTTTGTTGTTTAAAAATAGTTATATTTACAGAAGAAAGTGCATTTTGATGTCATTAAATAAATAGGAATTAGCTGCACAATGACAGCGTGTTCGATTTGTTGTAAACACCCGCGGATGACGATTTAATTGTAAGGATAAGATGCTAGATGTAGGAATAGGAAATTGTATGCTGCGAGAATCTCTGTATTAGTGTACGGATTTAACGACGGCCACATGAACGAATTTAGACTGTTGGTCTTGAACGTTTCAACTACTTCTTTATGTTCGACTGACTGCAACTAAAACACCGTATTATCAAAATACTGATGGAGGTATTCTACAACCACTTGTGACCTGACCGTACCTGAACGGTTGGCGAACATGGAAAACGCAGAAGTCCCGGGGAAGTGTCGAAGCGTCGAACTAAGAAAATCTTGGAACAAACACAATTTTGTTTGTCCTGACGTTTATTTTCCATCTGAAGGAGAACAAAGTTTTTACTATTTTCAACCAAGACAATTTCGACGGGAGCAACATGTTGAGTCAGTTGGCCCACGACCAGAGACGAACTTTTCTTTCATTCTTCCTTTGGTGGTGCTTGTGCCAGGGGATGAGAACAGACGATAAATTTCATATGGTGTTTGTTCAGGTTGAGTTTTCGTCTGCGGTTATTGTACTTTTTTTTTAAACAAACAGAATGTCACTGAAACGATGCATTTGATCTATTTTTATTATTGAAATACTTGGCATTGTTTTAATAGACGCTCTCGTCGTCGTTTTATTAATTGTCTTTGGGTTGGGTGTTTCATCGTATGCCAAATTCGCTTTCTACGTGGCGATGTTCCTTTGTACGGGCAACCTTTTTTTTGAAGTCTAAAATGAAAAGGTTTATAAATAGTTTGCTATCCTTTCGTTACTAGTTTTTTTCCCCGTCGCTTTCTTTCACGATCACCGGCCATTCCAATCGATTAGCTCAAGAGTCTGCAAATTTGTTTTTATTCAATTCACTTTCGCTGTCGCCGACGCTTTCATTTATCTAAGTAATCGTCTCATACAGGAGCTGTTCGTGTAGTTAATCATCGTTCAAATTACCCTCCGTTTCTTCTGTTGGGGGATACTGCAGCCAGGGACTGCGTACAACAACGTGTGCTCTATTGTTTGCGGTTTTCTGTATATATATATTTTTTTTTCTAAAACGTAGGTGGCTAAGTAATTTTGTCCGCTCGGTGAGAAAAATCCTCTTGAAGGACCGAGTGTTGAGGGTAATGCGAAATTGGTTTAAGCACCCACTCATAGCCACTTTTTTTGAATATAAATGAAGTCAGCACGCTTTACGGACACGTTGCATAATTTCTATGTGAGCGAACACAATTGAGCCCAAAAGAGCAGCTGACAGCAACGCGTAATTTCTCCCCGAACGGTTTCACACAAAGAGAAAAGGATTCGAGTGGATCATTTCAAGGAACCAGAGGAACCTGAGAAGAAAGGTCCAACTTTTATATCCAGGTAGGCGAACCGTCATGGCTGCCATCACGAGCAGCTGATGACTTGGAAAAAAAAACGTTTTGAACCGCCTGCATTTTCGCTTGGCTCGCGTGTCTACTGAATAGGTACCTGGGGTTATCCCCTTGTCTGCAGGTATTAGAGTTGGTGTGTTAGGTACCCAATTGTACATCTGGAAGACCTTTCTGTCATCTTTTGCTTCGCTTTTGCTTTATGTGGTTTGTACAGGACTCGTTTACGTATTGCTTTGAATTTTCAACACGATCCACCTGTCGGACAGGTAGGTTTTTTGTTGCTTAAGTCCCCCAGGGAAGGATTGATGAAGTGATTTTCGTTCTTATTTGAAATGAAAGCGAGTTAAAGGATACGAAGGTGGGAAATTATTCGATGGAAAAGACGTACGTCTGAAAGAAAATGAAGAGCAATCTATTTTCTACGTAGCGGTCCAGGGGGAAGCAAAACCAGACCTAGAAAAAACTCCGGGAATAGACTCGAGATAGAGAAATCTAGTTTTACTATTTTTCTGTTCCTGATGATCCTTGTTCAATCCCATCGGATTTTACGTAGCCGGAGTTGTTGTGTTGAATGGCTGATGAACGGGCTGTTCATCTTAGGAGATGCTGCAACAACCCTCTGTTTGCTAGCAGGGCCCTAACTGGACTCCAGCCGTCCTTGGCCCTCATATCGGCCACCCTCGTCATCTTCTCTTTTCTTTCAGTTACAGCTGATTTCTTTTTTGTCACCGGGAAAGGATCGATTCCTCAGGGGGTTGACTAGTACATCCTCTTCGTTCCACTAAGTCTTTTTTTTTTCCTTCTTCTGAATGGGTGGCTGTTGCTAGCCGGCTTTTACGGCCGCCAACTCGTTGCTCTTCCTCCCATGCACTGCAAGTGCTGAGGATCGAGTTTCCCAATAAAACTCGTCAACCGGTTCCGTCGCGTTACTCCCAATTCTCAGCAGATGGATTCTTCATCATATCAATCCTTTCTGTTTGACATGTAAACGGGAACGTATGCACATTTTACACTTCAAGCTTCGTTCCGTTCTAATTTTCTTTTTCCTTCTTTTTCTACTCTCTGTCTCTCTCTCTTTTGAGCTTTCACTAGAAATGCATAAAGAGATTGCTCCATAAAACATTAAAGAAGTTTTCTGAGTGAGGAAATTTTATGGGTCTTTGTATTTTTTACGACTTTTAATTTTTTCGCTTATTACCTTTCCTCCGTAACGTTTTGAAACTTTGTGTGTTTCTCATTTTGATTATCCCCAGAGCACGTCGCACTTGAGGAATTTTCTCGGTACTTTGTGTACTCACCTTGTGGCCGAGTCGATTGTTTGGCTTTTAGGTCAAAGGTGGCAGCAGAAAAGTTGTGAAGTCGTTTGGGACTTTGTTTGAGAGGACGTGGGACGAGTCGTTTTCTACGATTGACGCATACTCTAAGGTCTTGGGTAAGGCAGGCCGTTTTAAGGCACGCTACAGTCTTTCGTGGATAGAAAAAAAACAAGTTTGGAGTGACCTACTGAGCGATTCGAATGAATGGACCGTCTTGGCACATGGCGAGGTTCTTCCTGTGCCACACCAACACATAGCGCACAACGTTTAATGAAAAAAAAGAGTTAAACAATAAATCTGTACGCAATAATTTGGCCGTGGGCAGAAGACTATAAAAATCGTAGATGCGTTCGGAGTATAAAAACGTATGTACTGTACCAGAGCAAGTATTATTATATTGATTGATACGAAAAGCAAACGTGACCCGTTGTATCTTTTATGGATTTTGGGCGGTTATAATTTTTTTCTTAGGCAAATGGCAGTACGCTCGGTCCAGGAGGACGGTTCGTAGATGCAGGAGATTGAGGTTGTTTACCATCTACCGATAATTTTTTTATTCTCTGTTGTTTTTTTGAAGCTACCAGTGGTGCAGGATGATTTGTATCGTGTGATACCATCGATTATTGTCGATTTTTGATAAAAAATGCAGTTTACCTGTAATGGAGGAGCTGTACTGTAAGGCAAAACTTTGACGATGGAACGCTTCAAGAACATGATGCTATTATTTCAGTTCTTCAGTCGCTTTAATTTCTTATGTCTAAGTCTTCTAAAAAAGGGTATAGTGGGGAAACCTTTTAAAACACCGCATTTGTTTGTTGAATATTTTTCTAATGACGGTGTTGTGTAATTTATGTAAAATTATGAGAAGTAGTGTACTGAAAAAATGTAATTTGTGCCTTTCAATTCATTCATAGTTTAGACGTTTTAAATTGTATTTTATGTTGGTTTTTTTGTACGTTGTTCCGCGACTGGGTAACAGGGGTAGCAATAGTACATAATGTTTCATGTTGGGACGTCAAGTAACAATGGTACACTGCATTTGAAAGGGTCAATAAATGGTTACCTGAACACTCTTGAATACATCAACTTATGAATTGCAATTAGGTGAAATTGAAGATCGTAACACACACGATTGGGGGTAGGAGATGTGAGGTTGAGGTTGATCTTGGGGAAAGAGGGGCAGGTGGCAAGTCACAGGAAGGAAGCCAAATAGATGGCAGTTAAGATTTGCTTAATGGAATGAAGCAGTTAACACACCAGACATTCAAAGAGCAATGAAAAAGGTTCGTAAAAATGGTAGTTCTTCCGGAGCCAGAGAAGCAGCAAACAATAAAGTCGGACGTTTTCAGGTGACTATTTTCTATTAAAAAAAGTAATAGTGTCAATTGCAGGTAAATAGAAATCGGTCCGATTCCATAATTTTCCCCGGTCGTTTTCGTAAAATTCAAATTCAGTGAGTTTGTGTTCGGAATTTGGGATTCGAAAGGGGGATGGGAGGGGTCGCTGGGGAAAGGATGAATGGCGGGAGCTGCGTTCGGATTTCCACTTTGAAAAATCCAATCTTTGAAAAAGTTGAAGCAAGGAGAATGTTCGTATCCATGGGTAGACGGGAAGGATTCACCGGAAAGGCAGAAAAGGGAAAAAAAGGCGAAGGAAAACTGCTATGTAAAGCCGGGAGTAAGAGGAAGAGAATTTCTAAAAGCGGAAAAGCACGAAGAAAATTAAATGTTCTAATGGAATTAAGTAAATGAATTACGAAACTTTTTTAGGCGCGTACGAGAGGCGTTTTTTCGCGTTGTAAAAGCATTTTACAATCAATCCGCGAAATTCGTCCCATTGAATGAATTTTCAGGGGATTCGAGACGTGTCGTCGGATTCAAATGACTTCGTCACAGGTAGCCCTCGCAGGGGCACAACGTTCAGGTTTGTTTGTCCGACGTTCGAGTGTTTTTCTCCGCCGTTTTACTATTCAAAACATGTGAGAAGTAATCGTTGAATCCCTAGACCATTCAGAGACTCCATAATTTAGGGTGTGCTTATGTAAATTACAACGATAAATTATGATTTTATATATATTACAACCAATTAAATTCTTCGCAGTTTCAACGATTAATTAACTCCCCGGCTTAGAATTAGAATCATCGTTGTAGTCCATGTAAGTGATGTTTATGTTTTTATGTTCTAGTTGTGCACTTTCCATTGAGCTGCACGATTGTTCGGTTTCGACAGGTTTGTTAGTTTTGTCAGATGGAACGTAATTTAAATTTGTTGCAGTACTTACCCAAGTATCTATTAAAGCTTACCTGCTAAAGCTCAAGCTGTGAAAAGGTCGGAAGTTTGGTTTGATTTTACCGGTCTAGATTTTAGTTGTAAGTTGTAGGTGATTAAGAGAGTATTAAGGTTGACTGATAGTTTTGTGAATTTTTTATAATATAATATTATAACGCGAGAAGTCAAATCAAAAAGTGTAGGAGTTGAAGGTTTTTTGAGTAGTCAGCGAGTAATTGTATTTGTCGCGTGGTTTCACCTGTGTACAAGTCTTATTTGAAGAGAAGAGAATTCATCCCTCGTGGAATGTGGATTTTTCGCTGAGGGAGTTTGATGCGAATTAATATGAGAATCATGAGTGGATTCTCATTTCACCCTTGACGTGGAAAATATTCATTGTGCTGGATGGCTGGTGACGTTTAAGCCGCATTTTGCACTAATGACACGACTTTATTTATTTTTTTTGTTAACATTTGCTTGTGTTCTCCCCTGTGTACGCTGTGTTGCTGTCGGAAGTGGAAAAGGAAAGAAACAAAGGAAGAAAAAAATTCTGCCGTCTTCCTGTAGGGCAACGCTCTCCGCATCGATCACCATGGATGGCTCTTCTTCCACGTTTCCTTTTTCTCTCTCTCTCTCTCTCTCTCTCTTTCTCTCTCCCATTCCCGTTCTCGGAGAATTTTTCTTTACTTTGAGTTCTTCGCTCCGTCTATCCCGTTGCGATGCCGGGAGTCAAAACTCCCGAGGCATTAACGCGGGGACGATTCCAGTTTTTCTTTTCTTCTTTCCCGCGTCAGAGAGTGAGGGAACCAACGTCGAAAATTTCTTAGAACTCTCCTAATTACTTTCTGACGATTACTAACCTTGACTTCGGTTCGTCTTCCGCTACAAACTTGTGTGAGAAGATGAGTTTTTTCTTAGCTTTTTAGCTATTTGTTTGGAAATCTCCTGCCGAGGAATGCTCACTGGTATAGAACCCCAATGTCAGGAGCCATCGACTTACCTTTGCCTGTCATAATTATCATTTTATCAGCGCGAACCCTCGCCACCCCTACTCTCCCCAGCTCCGTGCCCTTTTGTTTGTAGAATTTAGTAGAGTGAGACAATGTGAGAATGTCACGCGCAACAGTTTTCTCGGCATATTTATTCACTCGGTAGTAATAAGGAATAGTGTCGTAAAATTTAATGGATTTATTTTATTGTTACGTCTCAATATGGGAATATTCATGGCGGGGCAGAGGCTAATGAAAAACCGAGGGAATTTGTGGATTTTCCAAAGCGGAAAATTCGTTTTATCGGACGGGACTAAACGTACCCGTTTGAGGAGTGCTGCTGATGGTGCACCCGGGGAAGGTCTCGGTGAAAATGATTGTGTTTTTTCTTGTTGATATTAACGAATCGAAATTAGAGCCGGAGAACATTTAGGTGAATTAGGAGAATTTGTTCGGATAAGCGGTTTAAGCCGAGAGTTTTGGGCAGGTTATTTAATAGGCGAGAAATTGCTGAGTTCTAATAGCTTCAAGGCCGAGCCGCGAAGTCGATTTGTTACTTGTAATGGACCTTTTTCAAAACGGGTCTTTGTACCCGTTGCGAAATTTAATATTCCATGAATTAATTCCACGTGCTCACAGAGCGTTTGCTATTAGCTTGTTGTACGTAATGTGCTGAATTAACAATGACTTTCTTATAAACTCGGCAAAGGAATAAAAAAAATTACCAATTTTGATGTTCGGATGGATGGAAGTGATGGATCGGTGTGTGCACTTGAAATTTAGACTTGTTTGGGATAATTCTGGAGAAAGTTCCCGGAGAAGCGTTGGACTGGAACTCTACAGTTTGACTTTCTCTAGTCGCGGAAATTTTCATCCAAGGCGCAAACTATTTGACTAACTTAATATGTTGTACCTCGTTTGAGGTTTACAATACTAAACTTGATGTTTATGGTTGCATAACATAGAATAGTGTTACCCGTATTCAATTTTAAGTTAATCTTTTTTATGTACTTTCAGGTAAGTTCATTCTTTGGTGTCTTTGGAAGTGGACAGTCTGCTTTTCGACTCAGTCAGAAGGTAAAAGACGGTCATTCGGATGAACGTGGTTTTGTGTGAAGCGGCTCTATCGATAGGAAATTTACTTTGAACCGCTATTTACAAGTTATTTAAAGGAAGGCTACGGATTGATTGAAAATATTAGGAATTGATGTTTCTAAAACTTGTTGAAATGAACCGAAAATTTTGCTTCGAAATTGGCCCAATAAATTGGGAACGGAACGAAAAGTTTGAGAGATTCGAATTTTGTCAATATTGATAGAAAACAAATTGCTATTTCCATAAGTTGTAGTGTACCTACGGCAGGGTTTATGTTTGGATTTTAATTTGACGGGTCTTGTTTGAACTTATTTGTGATTTCTCGTATGCTTAGATTACTTTGCAGCTCGAGGAAACTATTGGTTGGGATAGTAACGAGTAACCGTCCGACTGTCCAACACAACCCAGTCAGGGATTAAGCACTACATGAATTTTCATTCAACATGTTATTTGCTTCGGACTGTCTTGGTTGTATGTAGTTCGTCGTGTTGTAATATTTCTGTCGTGTATTTTAAAAGTGTAAATATCTGTTGTCGTGACAGAATCGCGCGTAGGTATGGAGTACAAGTGCCCCGAGCCGTGTTCGTCGAAGACGTTTAGATTTCTAAGTGTTTTTCCAAACGTTTATCAATACCTGTTATCACCTGTTTTTGCAGTTATTTATCGTATATTATTCATCAGGAGCTTTGATTGCTTTCGGTCGCTCCCTTTCGATCGGTTGGCTGGCCATTGATTGTTCGCCTTGTTCCCGATAAACGAAGCGCATGCTTTCGAGATAATGCAGTCATTTTTTATTACGCCATTGTTTGCTCATAATTTTTGAATAAAAAAGGATTAGTTAATAAAACTGCAGGAGAGGATGTGGAAATGCTCCCTTTCCCCTGATAATATCTTGCCGCAGTATTAATTCAACACAGATCGAACAGATGGTCCATCGTCTAGCCACCCTCGTGAAGACTCGTGCTGCACTCCCTTCCGCCCGTGCACGAACACATACATAAACACATAGACCCACACATACACACACATACATTGAGAGAGGAGGCATCGATCGGTTTGTTGCAGCGTAACCCTACCATCATTCTTAATCGGCACCATTGTCATCGTGTTCTCGTTTCACCTTCATCTTATTATTGTTACATCTATTCATAGAAAGAATCGATGCATTTCCCGTTACTTTTTCTATGGCCAAGTGCCTCTCAGTGCATCGGTTGCATAACACTTTTAGCGCCGGGTTGTAAAATAGTTTCGCAAGCAAGAATCGATGGGAGCTGATTGAGTTTTTCGACTTATTCCCATTGATTTGAAATAATTAAGAAAATTGGCACTTTAATCGGAGTACGGGACTTAAATGTGAAAGGGACGGTGGCTGCCGGCTCAACCTACAGCCTGTCACTGACGCCTGTTCCATTGTACAAAGTTAACTAAATTAAATAGTATGCATATTACAAACTTGTTGGGCTTATGTGGTGGTAAATGTGCATGGAGGGGGTGTAACGATTGTTGTGTAAATTCCCAAGGGAGTCTTTCATGGCACTTTTTAAAATTTTCAGCGAAACAAAGGGACTCTCTCTCTCTCTCTTTCTCGCTTGCTCTGGCAAATCATACATCTTTTGTGAGTGAACTCTCCGGAATTGAAAATATTTGTGAAGTAGTTTTTGACTTCGAGCGAAGTCGAAGCCGTATCAAGCCGGGTTGTTGGGTAAAAGACAAAAACCAATTCTTTGAACCGTCTAAAACGACCTATTCGCACGGAGGTGGAGAAGCTGGGGTAAAAAGGAGAAGCCGGCAAGCAATAACAATGAGGTGGAAAAGCAGAGCGAGCTGTGAAAGCAAAAAGAATAGATTTATTTAAATTTAACAGGATCCACGGTTGAAATACACTTTAGACGCGTGATTTTTTTTTCTCGCTCAATTTGAAATCGGATAACTCGTCGAATAGGCGATTTAATTCCGTTTGATGTAAATACGGAAAGGCAGGGTACCCGGAACGAGGTAGGAAACGGGTAGATGCGAGATATGGTTGTCTCACCCGAGTAGGCCTCCCATAGAAATTCGACTCGTTCAAGACCGTCAGCAAAAGTTGGCGCATCCTTGAGGACTCGATGTTCTTCTTCGCTGGTGAACTTTTTTCGTTCGGTAATAATAATAATAATAATTTATTATTTTTGGCGGAATCAGCCCGAATCGAGAGCTGACATAAAATGTGATTAACACGTATTTAATATATGTTTTCGTCGACTAGAACACACCTTAACCGGCATATATAATAAGCCTACCGTTCACAACACACGCATACACATGACGTCAGGCGTATAAGACTCTGAGGGAAGTTCTCTTGCTTTGGACTCTCACCGAAGGTCGAGTTACCGAGTTGAGTTGACGCGTAACTTAACCTAACTATTTATTAATTGGTTTATTTGTAGTGTGGTGTATATTGTTTTTGTTGTTTTGGAATATGTGAACTCACGCGAAAGTACCCGGTGATTTTCCGGTTTGTCTGGCTAGATGTTTCTTCGAATCGGTCAGCTTTGGAGTTGGGGGTTGCGGTAGTGCAAACGTTGACGAAAGACTCCGGAACGGAAGCAGACAATAGGACGGAAACGAATGATCGATTTCTTGTACGGAATTCCATTCGCAACGAGGAGGAAAAACCAGGTGAAATAGGGTAGCAATAGAATAAATATTGAATAAATAGAATTTTAGATTCAGTTATGAGGAAAACGTATGCGGTCGAAAGCCTGTAGTTCTTGTTTGTAGTGAGTTAAGATGATTGTTATAGTTTGAGATTTCACAGTCTAGTGGTGTAGTCTAAACAAATTGTGCTTTAGAGGTTGTGCTCTCAGTTTTTGCATGGTATTTCGTTTGAGGCTTTCGTTTGAATTGACGTCGATGTGACAAGCTCAACTTGGAGTATGAAGTCGAAGGTAGCGAAAGCAGAAGAAAATTTACGATCGTCAAATGGAATTCACCACGAGGCTAAAGAGTCAGCTGAAGCCGGTGAGTGTCGAGCTGCGGTGAGACCTTCGCTATCGATCGATGGGCGTCCGTTTCGTACCGCCAGTGAACCTCCCCAGCCTTTTTGGCCCCCTTTTCAACCCTTAGGAAATTCACAGCCTTTTCCACCCCCCCGATTCCGAGGGTTGTGTCTTGACGAAATACTTGTGCTTTTCTCCTCTCTCTCTTTCTCTCTCTCTATCGTTGAAAAAACCTTTTTCCATACCCAAAGTTTCTACTTTCCTCTTCTTCTTGAACCTTTTTTATTTCATAGGCTAAATAACCTTCCGACCTTTGAACCGAGTCGATTGATTTGCATTCTCTGGGTTCGTTCGATCACAGCCGTACAGAAAGTGTTTAATAATTTGTAAATTGGATTTTGCGTCATGTTTTTTTTTGTGGCAAGACGCGCGTGGCAGGCAGAAAGGTTCTCTTAACCGATTTTGAGATTACACGGTCATGTGAACTTGATTTAAGGGATGACATTCAAGTTAAACACATTAACTGGTCGTTCCATCCGTGAAATTCATATTTCACGATGGGTGCTTCATAGTGTGCGCAAGAGTGAGAAGACCAAAAGCCAAAGCAAAGAAGCAGAAAGTAAAGTTGAAAGTGAACAAATATATGGTTTGGAACAAACACAAGATATATAATATAAAACGCAATACAAAGGGACGGTATAGATGCGCAGGTTGAAGTACTTTTCGTGAAATGGTAAATTGCATTGTTGGAAATTTATAAACAGTACAATCTGGTCTCGGAGCAATGGTACGACTTTAAGGGATGTCCTGGGATACGAAGGCCTCTTTGAGGTACATCAAAGAGGGAATTTAGGGAAAGAAAGATTAGAAGATGTTGATGGGATTGAAGATTGTGGAGAAGTAAAAAAATCGCGCGGAATAAGATGTATACCGCAGACGGAGCATTGTATTTTCATGGAAGAAAGATGGAGGATTAGATTCATCTTCATGGGTTTCACCCTTGAGAAATGGCTGTGCTGCAGCAGTGGAACGTCAGCGTCCAAATGCCATTCCCTCCCTTTCGTTTTACTTTGTTTCCACGGCTTCAGGCTGTGAGGTTCTTTCAGGAGTGGTAATTAATAAACCTGAGTGTTGCACTATAATTTCATAGTCGTTTGGGCTTTTTTTGCACTGGAGGTGGGTAGTCCAGTACTTCCCTCGCCATTCCTACGAGTAGAAAATATCAGATTACCTTGTTTCAGTTCCGTTTCGGTGAGTTCTGTTTGAGTTTCCCCACCGTGGTGATTTATCTTTTTTCTCTAGTTGCACAAGGCAATCCGTGTTTCGTACTTGCACTAAGGTGCATGCATTTATTTATATATTTTTTGTTGAAATTATTTATTGCAGTCACCTTGGACAACGGTGAAAGGTAACGTTTGAATGCACTTTACAGTTTCATTGTTGAGGCCGTCGAAGGGAATTGACGTCGATTGTGTTCGTACCTCATTGACATTCTTAATTGGAGTCATTACCTTGAATCAATTTGTACCTGGAAATGGCGGATGCTACCGAGTGTCTTGATGACCGTTGTCAGTGAGATTTCCTTCCGTGCCTTCTTTTTTTGTAGGCTAATGGGATTTGTTCCATCAGCGTGTTGATTTATAACAGTATTTTCTCACATTTTAAACAAGAATAATACGAACGGGATGAGTGTTTTGAAAGACTGCAGACACCAGCCCACTTAAAATCTTATACCTGAGAACGTAGGAGAAATGACAGTTTGCATTCCCATCGTACAGGTCAGGGGATATTCGTACTGACAATAGCCCCCAGGTATTGCCAGGCATTGTACTGTACGGTCATTAACATTTATTAACACATTAAAATGAACATTATTGTTTTATTATTGTGTTGTCCGGACTGAAGTGACTGACTGATTTCATTATACTGTCTTGTCTCGGGCCAAGAGTTCACTTCAGAATCCTCCTTGACAATGTCCCGTTCGGTTTGTCCTCCTCGTCACGAGTCCTCCCCACTGGATGATATTTAAAATGCACTTTGTTATGACATCATCGGTTTTATGCACTTTCGAATGGTCGGGGGCCTTGATTTGAAGGTTGGACTAACTTGTTCTTGCATTTGCAATAAACGAGATGCAAGTCTCAGTGGTCAGGTTTCTTCTGTTGAGCTCGAGCGCAGCTTTGTTGCCCGAAGACTCGAGTCAGTTCATTTGTTACACAAGGAAGATTTAGTTTATTTTATCGCGTGAGTTTGGATAAAACGACGGTTGTCGGTACTCGGTATACGGTGGCCCATTCGTTGGATGTGACGCGACGGTACCTCGATTTGAGTGCTTTAACACGGCGATGTTGGACGAAGGAAAGGAGATTTGTTAACGAGCGCCTGACTCGCAGTTGAAGGATCAGCTCGGCAATTCATAAAAACAGGTTTGTGACGGTAGTTGTTTTATCTTGTGATGGCGCAGTGTGAGAACCACAAATTGATCAGAAATCGAGTTCACACATTTCGCTTTGATGAGTGTGATGTTCGGCAAAAGAGCGACAGAAGAGCCGGTCAAGGCCCGTTTTTAATCGATCACTTTCATCATCACTTTGATTACGATGTTAATTATCCTACCTTGGCGAACGTCGAAAAGGCGATGTTGGCGTTGGTTTTTCTTTTCTATAAAATCTGACTGACAGCAGGTATGTTTTTTTTTCCTGTTCCCTCCGCCGCGTTTCGAAAATCAATAGAAACTGTCACGGTGCATTAGACTAAATCGGAAGGCGCGGTTCTCTTCCAATTTCTAGAAAGTTGAGAAAGTAAATTCTCTTTTTCCAGATGGAGAATTTTCACAAAAGGGGTTTTGCGAAAAGGCTTCTTCGCGAGAAAATGATCGTAGCAATATGAATTTTTTATCGGCGTCATTTATCAGGAGTAGGAAACGGTCGAGTAACCGGGGAAAGAGTTCTGTTTGAAGTTCCAAGGATGAGACAAACACACACGCGCGCGCACACACACACACACACACACACACACACACAGACACACACATACACTTGAAAGAGAAAACTGTATGTGCGTGGCATCTGCTTCCAGGCCTGGGCCCTCGCCCGGGTTAATTGTTTTCTTTTCAAAATATTCACCCCACTGTATTGTGTGATCGATCAGATCATCCGCTAGAACGAATAGTCTTAAAAAGTTCTTTTCGTATGGTTTTGTCCTGTTTTGACGAGTTTCATGTAACTTACAAGAGATCTGTTTAATTCTAATTTGTGCCAGAGCTCTTTTACGACGTTAGAAATGGGTGCGGTGGTATTTTTTTTTTTTTTAAGGAACGGGGCTGTCGTCCTCTACAAGAGGTTGTCTAGGCAAAGTGCGGACTCACGTGGAGGTTTTTGAGAGCCGAAGGAAGGAAAATAAATTATTGTCCCAATAAATTTTAATTTGTTTGACGTTTTTATTTAATGCAGCATATCATTTGATTGATTTCTATCAATGCGTATTAAATGATTGCATCTTCTCCGGTGATGAATCACTGGAACTCGCATTGTCTCGGACACTTTCAACGTTGTTTACGGGTAGAGAAAGACGTGGGAGTGGTAAGACAGAAAAGTTGTTTTAAAATACGAATCAAGGAAATGTACGCAAAACTGTGGTACAACAGAAGGTGCGAAGAAATGGGTGGGACGAAGAACAGGAGGACAATGAAACCAATGAACTACCTTTCGGAATAATGAGAAAAAGTCTCGGGTGCCGATGTCTTTATTTTTAGTTTATTCTCAGCCTGTTCCCCCGTTTGAATCTTCAATTCCAGCCTTGCGATTAATTACACGGGAAAGAAGAGAGAGAGAGAGAAATAGAATGAAGTCGTAGGAATTACAATGAAAGGGAAAGGATGAGAGAATTTCTCTCGAAAAGGCAGATTTTGAAGGAACCCAAGCCGAGTGCAACACGTACACGTACGCAGTCACCGGTTTTTAAAAGTCCCTAAAAGTCCCAAAACAAACCGTGGAGGAAGAATTGAAGAAGAAACGAAGGAAAAGCAGATATTCTCATTTGGAACAGGAAATTACAAAATGGGGCGTTGAAAGATGTGCATCAGCTGTTGTGATTTCTTCTTGTGTGCGAGCTCAGACATTGCCGGAGAGACTCAGACCAAATAAATTAATCGAGATACTAATTAACAAACCAAATGAAATTAACATTTTACGTTCATCCATTGAAGGGATCGCAGATTGAGTTGTTTAACGGGAGATCTTTTTCCCTTTCGAAGATCTCTGCAGTGCCTTAATTGGTTTTGAACCTGATTCCCAGGCGTATGTGTTGCTTGACTGTACAGGTGTAGAGTGCTCCGATTACTTACGTGATTTGTAAATGTGTGTCTGTGTGTGTGTGTGTATGTCGAGTGATCATTATCAGATCGTTTGAACCCCATTGTTTTGAAATTGACGGACAATATGTTGGTATTTGTAAATGACCTTTTACTACCATAGAAAAGTGAGGTTGCTAGTTCTTATAGAATGTGTGATTTTAAGTTCTTTGTTGTAGTCAAGACGTGTTGGACCGTAATTAAATGTTTCACCGTCCCGACTTCTTTTTCGGCACCTGAACACTCGAACTTTCCCCATCTGTACGTTTTCATTTATTGCAGGAAACAGCAGAAATGGAAGCGAGTAAAATTAACTTTCGACAATATTGTGCTTTTTGGTAAAATATTTTTGCGCTTTTGAGCGAAGCCTTGCCTCGTCTCACGTGCCTTTTCCTCCTGTTATTTCCCGCTAGTTTTAGGAAATTTCCCTTGTTTTCATGTGTAACCCACGCATGTGCTTGATGCGGATTTGTGTTGTGTGTAGATTTTTTTGATGGCGGTGGGAATTCCAATTGGAACCAACTGGTGAAAGGTGAAATTAAGTGCAATCGAAGGTCGGCAAATTAGTGAACTTTAAATGCAGGTTGTGCAAGTGCAGTTTCTGTTTGATGCCTTTGCTGAGATGTTAGTTTTTATGCGAGGATTTGAATCGAGTAAATTTCGGTCGAGTCACCTGCTTTGGTATTGTGTGGCGTGACGGTGAGTTTCACGTATAAGGGAAGCTTCTAGTCGGAATGAAATGACAGATGGAATTGACAGACGGAACCAACTTGAAGTGATTGAGCATTTTATTAAAATTTGAGGTTGCGGGAACGCATTCGGAAGGAGGCTGATGCGTACGCGTCCGACGATGAATTTTGAAGAAATCGCCAAAGGCCACGCTAGTTGTAGTTGAAAAGTAGTCTGCAGTTAATAAAAAACATGGAGTTGGCAAAAGTCGTAAAAAAGTGAATTTTGACACCTTAACACGGGCTGGTCTTAATTATTGGTGTGACCACTTGTTCTCACATAAATTGACGGGTAATTAGCCACCGGGGTTTGAGTGAAGAACCGTTACCCGCCGCCATGTACGATTGATATATTTTGGAACTGATATTTTAGCACAACTTACTACACTCGGTCGAATGACTACGGGGGTACACACTCAAGTGGTTCCTCTTTATATGCTAAAAATATGTCCCCGTAAGAGAGCTCGACACGAGGCCCCACGTGGACGGCCCATGCTTAGATGTTTTCTCCTTGTTCTTAAGTCGTTGTCGTCAGTGTGGTTGTCATGTTCGTTTCGGTGAATCGTTTCAATGAGAAAACGGTACGTGTCTCAATTTAAATTGGTACTTTATGTAGGTTGGTAGAAAATGTTGCTCCGAAAGGCATTGTTATGTAGTTGTGAATAACTCGTTGCGTTTTTTTTTTCGCAATTGCTAATGATAACAGTCGAGTTAAAGGTTTTTCTTATTGTAATTATACGTGCAGCAATGAGTAGGTGTACTCCGATACGTGTCGCAAAGTTTAGATGGAGTCAAGGAAATTCAGGGGCAGAATAAATGATGGTTGTATGGATGTGTGAGAACTATAACTAATACAACTACTGGTATTAGAGTGAAGCGATAAGCACTCAATAAGCACTTGTTATGTGTTGGTGAGAAGAATTGAGTAATGAAAGTTGTTTGTCTTCCCTACCTAGAGCAGGTAATAGTTGTTAACGTATTACATACACAAAACTTTGTATGAAATATTTCCTTTCGGTTCGATAGTTGTCCGACCATCAGGAAAGTAGCGATTGATTGGCATTTTACAACTTACAGGATGCTCGGGTTCTAATACGGTCGCTACGGTTAATAATTATTAACAGGTGAGATAAATAAGATGCAGTAAAAGGATATTTGGTTTTCAGTCAGATTTTTTTTCACTCGTCGGTTGAAAATTAGTATTTGCGACTAATTGTTTCACGTAATTAGTTAGAACGAGTGCTCCGAACGGGTGTACACGTCTTCTGGTCGTTCCAGTCAGACCGAGACGAACACAACAAAAGAATTTTTAAATGGCAGCCTTTTAAACGGGGAGTTTGAATGGTGAATTGATCGATTTTACCCTCTGCTCTCCAGAGTATTGTCGATCGGGGAAGGTTGGTTTTGGATTTTCAGTTTTTTTTCCTTTTTTTTTTTTAATGGAATCCCTTCGACAACTCATCCATTTTCCTGCTAAAATTTGTAGTCGCGTTCGATCCCCTCAGAGATCAATCCAAAATCGTACGATCGCATTTGTGTGTGACGAGTACGTTTGTCCGGGTGGTTGCCTGAGGAATTTTGTCTCTCTTCTACCAAAAGAAGAATAATAAAAACAAGGGAGTAGAACGGTGACGTAGGTTATTTGTTTAACAAATAGTTCTTTTAGTATGGGAAAGCGGAGGATGAGGATTCCGGGAGAAGAGAGAGAGAGAGAGACGTGGAATCAGAATTTACGTCCCAGGTAGTCTAGTTTGACGGATAGGACGGATACTCACACACAAAAAAAAGATTGCTCCAGTGAGCATTCCTTCCGGCCTTTGATGAATGGAAAGGCAAGATAAGTAGTGAGTGTCGTGAACAAGTTGTGCACTACAATTATGATTTAATATATATATTATGCAAATCGTACGATAAATAATAATAGATCAACTTTATAATGTATGTAGTTTATATGACTAAAACTGGTTTTGGGTTGTAACGTAACCGCACAGATGAAGATAAATATGTATATGTGTTTAAGTATATTCTCGTAGAGGTCGCTACCGAAGTTCAACATATTTAATTGCAGTCGGTGTTACCGAATTATTATTGTTATTAACGTGTTGGGTATATATTGTAAGTACTTTCGCAACGAAGTGCGCTAAAAAGCTGAATGTGTGTGCCGGTGATTCCGACACACGAAGCTTGTTACGTTTTGTAACAATTTTAAATTGGGTTTCCATTTCAGCGAGGGTAATTGTAGTGCAATTGAGTGCGTAACCGTGCACAAATGATCGGATTTGGCGCAATTAATGCGTCCGTCGGATAATGGCTTTTCATAATGTACCAAACAGGGGGATGGGGTTCGATGCGGGAGAAGCAGCGTAAAATAATTAAAAAGTCGATTGCAAAAGTGGACATTAATTAATAAATAACCTTGGAGACGAAGAATGCGTTCTTCGGCAGCCGGAGTCATCATCCTTGGCATGCAAAAGTAAACGAATTTGCACTAGAATGCAGTTCAACGTCGCGGTCATTCATTTTGCCAGGTTCCCAGGTTCGTCAGGTTCTGAGATTGGGCGTTGTAGAATGCATTTGATTTTGAGTTTCCTGACCTAGGTCAAGAGCTCGGAAACCGGTCCATGAATTGTAGTTATGTTTCGTTTATTATTATTCTTGCAACACTGTTTTATAGTCGAGTCTTTCTATATATAGAATATATGGTTTCGGTAATGGTATATTTGTTCGACGGAGAAACGGAAACACGGATTGTTTAAGCTAATTATTGTTATTTAAGCTAATGGTGGATTGAATTAAATTAGACTCTGTGTGTTTCTATCCTTTTTGGTGAATTTTGAGTATTCCTGAAAAGAAGGTTTCTAGTACGGCTCTAGTTTATTGTACGTGGGCTACTGGGGATAACGTCCTAAAACACACTGACGTAAATAATACGAGAAGGGTTTCCATTTTCCAGTTGAGTCTTTTGATTTCGAACTCTGTTGGTAATCCACAACTTGCAGAGTATGAATAATTATGACATGGCCACCGGTTATCAAGTCACCCCTTGTGTCAGTGACATGTAGCCAGGGTAGTATTTGTTACCTTTTTCTTTTTTTTTGTTTTTTTTTTTTTTTTTTTTTTTTTTTTTTTTTTTTTTTTTTTTTTTTTTTTTTTTTTTTTTTTTTTTTTTTTTTTTTTTTTTTTTTTTTTTTTTTTTTTTTTTTTTTTTTTTTTTTTTTTTTTTCTTCCTTTTTTTTTTTTTTTTTTTTATTCCCACCCCAGTACCACATAGGACACCAACCCACATACGCCTCAGTCATTTCACAACAGTATTAGTTACGATTGTAGAGAACACGCCTACCGTTCTTGTTTAAAAGTAATTTGTAGTGGCAGCATTGACATAGTTCATATTACAAATAATGTGATTCAGGCTAATGAAAATGGTCGGAGGTAAATAAGAAGTCAATGAGCGCGAAGGTACGGGTACGTCGTTCCGGCGTATGACATGATGAATTGCGACGGTACCCAGAGTTGACTCTGTCGAAGGACGGAACCTGAGAGGTACGTCAAACCTGCAAAACGTTTACCAGGGGGGCTACACCTGCCTTCAATGATGACGCTACAGTGATTAGTAGGTGTCCTTGAGAGTGGCCGTTCAACCCGGAGAGATCCAACCTTATAGCCGGGCTTATCTCTCTCTCTCTCTTTCTTTCCATCTCTTGTCTCTATGTTCGTTCCACCTGATCTGTTCGGTCATATTTCATTCATACCTGTTCGCGTTTAACGAGTCAATACTTCTCGTTAGTGTCTCAACACCATTATTAGGAGTTCCTGAAGGTTCGGGTGTCGCTGTGACCATCATCCGACGAATTCTTATTGATTTGACTGATATCGCGTGACTTTCCGGCATTTGCGCCTAAGGCAGAATATATTAGCCACTACGTACATTCCCTTGTACTCGATCCCCAGTTCGTATTGCTTCCCTAATTAAACACCGTGTGCAGTTCTTATTACTTGTTGGTGTACCTAAGCGGTGCTGACCTAACGGAGGTAGAAGCGACTCGACTTCAATCGATTGATTGCTTATTAATATTAATAATGATATTTACATTTTAATAAGGATTTTAAAATCACGTTCACGAGGGCAATCGAGTTGAATGGGTCCGTTACCAAGATGGACGTTTAGCGTAAATTCTATAGAGCGGGTAATGAACTACAAAATATGGTTAATCGAATAAAATAAATGGAAATGAATCACAACTAGAGTACCTTTGTCCCTCTCATAGTGACGTTGAACCTCGAACGTCGTTTTTATTGCATATGCACGAGAACCTGTCTTTGTTATTACTTTGAGATGCCTTCAGTCAGGTACGACAAATTAGTGGGAATTTTATGGTTTGGAGAGGGGGGGGAGGGAATTTAATTGTTCGGAAATGTTTTTGCAATGCGAATGGGATTTGTCTGTATGAATTGGACGTTTATAAGTACAGTCAAAAATCAATCCGTCGCGTTTTGTTTGCGTTTAATGATAAGTCGGTTGAAGGTTGTCTGGGTCACCTACCTACTCCCTGACAATAATAATGTTCGCGTGCACGTGTGTGTGTGTGTGTTTACGCGTTTTCATATGAGTGTCTATAAGTATGTTTATAGCTAGATGCATATGTGTGTATTAGTATGTATTGAGCGACACTGCCATTTCTCACTTCATCTTGCAAATTATTCGATGGCTGATGAACACGCGTGTGGTCTTATGCTTCTTATTCGTTCAATAAGAAAAAAAAATCAATGGCGGCACTGCAAATTGGGAGGCCGAGATATTCCAATAGAAGCCCTTGGAAGGGCCTCTAACACTGCAGGCCTCGTAACTTTCTCGCGTTACAATTCGCGACCGAAGACGAAGAGTTGAGGTTGCGTTTCCACGGGAGATTGCCTATTTACCATGATTTGATTTATGAAATGTTTCCATCGTAACTTCTCGGTCGTTTTCCTCCAACTTATTTGTATTTTTTTATTTTCATAAATAATCGGTGATGAATTCTTCGGGTGACAGGTTATGCCCCACCCGTATTTTACGGCATTAAAGAAGTGGTCAAGGAACGCATGTGGCAGGACTCTGGTCGAACACCTCGTCGGCAGCCTCTGCACCGACTTTATTAATTGTTTTAGAAGCACTTCTGAAAGAGCTAGTCTTCATCTAGGTTGTCGTAGTGGTCGTAGATTCGGGCTCGACATTTATTACTTTACGACAGGTACGAGTTTTCAGATGCGGAGGAGACAATGAAAATGAAAAGAGATGGGAGTGGTGCCGTAATTTAAAGTTTATTGATTCAATGATGCGCACCCGTTGGATGTATTGCTTTGTGCTTGTGATGAGTCTTGTTTAATTCGATGATTGATTGAATTAGACGCGAATGATATACGACTATTCCTAGGACTTTCCTCCGGTTGGGAAACAGGTACGACCTAAGTGAATAAGGAATTTTTTGTGCGAATTTCTTTTTCGGCCAAACTTTACGTCAAGGACGTCCGATTCATTCGGTTTGGTACCTGAGCTTGATCAGGTGACGGGTACCGGAATGTCTTTTTGGGTTTTATTGACGTGTTAACCGAGGACCACCGGTTCGTCAAAGACGATTATCACCTAATGGTTGCCGGCATCGAGAGTCAACACTCTCAAGTGGCGACTCGAGTCTATTTTATGATTTCTGGTGCAAACAGGTAACGAGTTTACAAAATATTTCTTGCTATTGTTTAGGTTTTCAATTAGGAATTGAGTACCCCTGTGTTAAGTAGTGTGAATGGTGTAGTAGCAAACTTGAGCTTCAGTTCCCACCTCCCTTCCTGTTTGCCGGCTAACCTTTCGAAGGAGTGAAACCTAATCGGTTTAATTGGTGAAGCGTTTGATTTGCTGCCGGAGAGTGCAACTCGAAAAAATCTTTCAGCAACGGTCTAATTAGTGTAAATTAGTGTCTTTTCCGGTTCTTATTTGGTCCCCTCGTCATTTTCGTCATCGTTAATCTCTTTTCCCTTTGAATTGTTTCACACTCTGTCTCACCTTCGGTGCGAGAGGACGATCAGTCTCTCCTATTTCGACAGGATAACGCGGAAAGAATGACTAAACCCCCGGCGGGAGAGAAGAATTCAATGTCAGGTCGATCGGGTTCAAAGTCCCTAATGATCTGTAAACTAACGGTTGTACACGTAACATAAAACCGACATTAAAAAATTATTTTTAAAATTTAGAAGTGAAATTATTGTTGGAGACGTACGGACGGACGGAGAGAATGAGCATACGCGGAGCGCAAGTGTACGCGAGCGTAGGAATGCAAACGCTGCCAAGTTTACAACTCCTTGAAAGAGAAGTAACACAGGGGAGTTTTGGTCGTATTTACGTTGAGATGTACAGAAACGCACGACCTCCTGACCGCGACGGTTGCAATTGACAGTACAGGCCCGACGTCTTCACTTTGTTCGTCGGTACTTAATGTTTAGTAAGGTAAAAGAGAGAATTTGTCCCGGACAGAAGTTGGAAATCTTTTGTCTAACAGGTACTCCTCATTTGCAACTTTCAACCTCGTCAAAACTAATTACGCCAGGTGCATGTTGACTCTGACTATTGTATTTGATTCCATTGAGCATTTGTCAGGGGTTGAACGTGATTAAGGGTAGATAATCGCGTATGGAGGAGAGGGAAGACCGTGATGGTATCTCCCATGTCTTGTATTGATTTAATCATGAGTGAAATGCCTCGGAGCATTCACTTCCACAGTTTTCTGTCCCGGGTGTAGTTTTGGTCGAACCTGATGAGAAAGACCGAAAAGCTGTGCCGAGATGTCTGTAAAATCAAACCCGGTCGTTTGATTCTGTCACAAGATCGTTTAAGTTTGTACTGTTACGTTAATGTTACCATCCGTGTTGTAATTTTCATTGCAGTTTTTGCTTTGGGTTGTAATTACCATCCGGTCGTTAACAAAGTGTGGAACCTGAATTACACGTCTTTTTCTTCGGATCTACTTAATCGGAGTTGTATATTGAAAGTAAATGGTTACTCCGGTACTTCTGTCCCTTTTTGTCCTGCCTACTCTCTTTCGAGAGGTGGGAATAACATGTCATCAGGTGGTGGTGGTTGTGGCGGTTCGGATGTTGTTCTCACTACTTTGACTTGTTTGTAGTGCGTTTCTCAGTACCATCTGCTTGAACCAGACGAAAAACCACTCGTCGCACCTGTCCAATTAGCCGAACGTATTGTCGGGTGGCAGACGACCCAGAAAGTTTGGGTCCCGAAGAAATTCTCATCAGAGAAAGGATTTAGTTTGGTAAATCGGAAAGTTTTTAATTCCTCAAATCCGACTTTAATTCCGTTTCTTTGGAATTTCTCAGGATGTCAGGAAGAATGGAAATTGCCGTTTAATAAATCATCTCTTGTAGTCTCTCCAAAACTTAATAAGTTTTCACTACTCGCAAGCACTTGCACGGAGGAATACAAGTAATCGGAGAAGAAATTTAAGGGAAGACGCGCTCGCGTCAGAGAGTGGAGCCTTTACCATTTCCCGTAGAAAGTTGAAGAAGTTTCCTTCGGGAAAACTCTGTAAAATTCCTTTCTTTATTTCTGCTTCTTGTCTGTTGGATCCTCTCGAGGTTGCAGCTTCAAGTCTCCCGTTGGACTTTTCCATCTGGCTGCGAGGGAGAGGAAATCTTTTTCCTTTTTTGAGATTACTTAATTTGTTTAACGAAAAAACGAGGAGGAGCAGCGGATTAAAGAGGTCTTGTCTTTGAGTCTGTAAAATAATCCGAGGGCCGTGGGGGCTAGGTGAGAAGGCAGTGGGACGACGCCCCACCGGGAGGCAAACAAACCCCTCAAATCCTTACATTATGCCCCGACTTTTGTACTCTCCCATCTGAGAAGATCAACGGAGGGATGCACACCTTTTGGGTGAAGTCGAAGACATTGTTGATCCAGCTCTCTTCTATATTTTTTTAATACTGTGGTATCGTTCGCGGAGTATTTGTTATTCTTGTGGATATAAGATGTGTTATGTACATGGCGTGGGTATGAAGATTTAATTGTATACTGTAAACTTCATTGGCATCGTAAATGTATTTATTAACAAATAAATTAAAGGAGGTGGGCTCTGGAAAACTTAAAACCTCAACCCCCGGCAATAAAACACTGTAATAATTTATTCTATTTTCGTTGTTCCATACAGTAAATGTTTAATAGTTTTGTTGAACGTTCAACCTGTTCCGAGTCGAATGCATCGCAGCCCATCGGTATCGTATTGAAAATCCGAGTGTGTAGTAATCAGGGAAGTGATGTGAGTCAGGTATCGGTCGTATAAAACAAGGCTAGAAGACAAACTGTGGGGAAACTCGAAGACGGATTTTATTGTTTATGATGGTTGGGCGGAACGGGGAAACGAAAACAGGAAACGTGTTTGTTTGAATGAATAAAGCAAGTGCAGAGAGTGCAAATCTTTGACATGTCGGACGCATTTAATTTTGGAGGTATTTTCGATATTTGGCACGGGTCTGAGAAGAGGACAGCTCTAGCCAGATTTAATGGGGCTTACAGTCGGATTTACGACCGCCTCCGAGAGAATCCGGCCTGGCTGAACCGGCCGGTTAATCCTCGATGGCAAGTTAGTGCATCCTGTCGGTGCGAAGTGGACTTTGTCTTCAGCACGTTTGCGGCGGCCACTTTGACCGAGAGGGAACCTATCTACCGGGTGATCGAATCGGAAATGACTGAGGAAACCACGTCAGAGGAATTCTCACGACTCCACCGCGTACCTGTAGCCATTGTGTATTCCAGTGACCATCTGCAATATTGTCGAGCCGTGGTACCACCGCCGGCATTGCATGTTCGTCGTTCCCTCCTACCAAAACGGGTGATTAAGCTATAATTTCCTCGTGTCCTCGAGTACTCCACTTTTGGTCACTTCATTCATTCATTCGCACACATACAAATAATCTTTACTTGGAATCGTTGAAATACCATGTGAAATGGAGGTGCGTACAGGTTTTCTCATCCGTTGGTATTTCCGACCGAAGCATTCGCTGGACCCGGTGGTGAGTCCATGACATTTTACGGGTGGTTTGGCAAAGACTGTTTCTTCTTTTTTTTATGTAATCGCTTTACCTGGTGCATCGACGCAGAACCAATGATTGGCGCGTTGAAGGTGGTTTCCGGTGAAAAGTCGTACTAGTCACGTCTTAATTGTTAACAGTGCGGGCGTTGCATTATTCATACGTCTCGCGACGTACCACTGGAATGAGTCCAACCTTTTTCCACAGGGATTCAAAGTCATCCACCGCCGGGTATGAATAATTCAGTGAGCCACGGATAATTTCATTCATTCGAAAAGTATTAAGCGACAGAAAAGGTTTATTTCATCGCTGCCCGACGGACTTGTCGATGACCGGAGGTTGAAAAAAACCTTTGAGGACCTCTTGACGTTACCTTGACAATGAGTCGAAAGGGAAGGTTATTTTTTAACGCTTGTTCGATGCTTCCGGCTGGTTTAACACGTAACGGAAATGTCACTTAAGGATTGAATCTCACATTTACCGCAGGGATAAGGTACACACACGTGCGAACTCGCATGGCCACGGGTTTATTCAAATTCAGTCGTTGTAAGGAAGTTGTTAACATAAAATGGGGTGTCCTGTTACTTGCAAGGTCTTGAGGCGTCTCAAAACTCGAGCGGAATGCTGGGGTCTGTGGAGCACGGTGGGAATATGGGAATCTGATTGTCTAGGACCACTGGCAACGCGTCCAACTTTGACTAACCGAATATTTTGCACGGGTCAGTAGATTGTGGAGGGACAAGTCAAACCAGGTGAAGGAGGAGGACCGTTTCGAATGGATAGTATGTGTAAAAATTAATGTGTTGTAGCAGTAATTGTAAATTAACCTGTTGGAATTAACCTGTAGCAAGAGAGAGAGAGAATGGGATGCTCCGGGCGTAGTCCACCGCACCGCTTCATAATCCTGCTTCCATATGCACGGCAAAAGGCTGAAGATGTCAGTCGGATAGGAAAAAAAGGGCTAAGAGGACAATCTCCATGGAAACGGTGAAGTTATTGGTCAATATCGCGTTATCTACTCGTTGAATTACGCGTTTAAAGGCGTTAAAGTAGAAATATTAATCAGTAAAAAAACAATTGTTTGCGAGCGGGCGACAGTTATTGCCACGTCTGTCTCTCTCCACGTAATGACATTCGGCTCACTTGTTTCGCTCTCTTTCGACTTGAAATTGATTTTATAGCGGGTGGATTGTTTGTCAACATATTTTTCAACTTGTTTGGGTGTTTTCTTGCTGAACCGAAATCCTTTTACGAAGCGGTTTATGGTAAGGAAAGTGCCAAGTACTCGGGAAGTGTTCGTCCAGATGTTAACAGCGTAGTAAAAATTAATTCGGGGGCGTGATGTTGAATTCCGAGGGATTCGTAACTACTGTTTTTTTCTTAACTCTTTATTTCTAAATTGACCAGATGAATGGTTTGAATGGTTAGGCTGATTTCAATGCCTGCTTGTGTTTTATACTTGGTACATATTCTTCGGTAATTGTTGCGAACCGAAATAAATAAACAAGTTCACATTCGCAAGAGTTATTTAAATTAGCGCATAAAATACATTTAACTATTAATTTTGTACTATTTAAAAATCAATAACGGTAGCAGATTATCTTAATGGCCATCTTTGAATTGTCTTAGCAATAAAATTCACAACCTGTTTTTCTTTTCGGAGTTCGTTATTTTTTTTTTTCTTCTCACTTAAACTGGTAGCTTTGATTTTTGTCAAAACAAGTTGAGCGTGGTGTTAGGTTTTCCCGTGTTTCAACCGCAAACACGTTCACTCGAAAATGTGCAATTAGTTTGTGCGAATGTCCCCGTCATGTTAGGAGGGGGTTGAAAGATGGTTGGGTGTCTGTCGAAGCCGGTTAGCAAAAGAAAAGGGCAGCGGAAGGCAAAAAGTACATTTCATTTAATACGCTAAGGGTTGTTAAGGGCAAACGTCACCCCCTGAAAAGGGAGAGTGAGTATATGTATGTGTGGGACAGAATCAACCCCTGAGTTTCCAAGCTGGCTCTTTTTTGAACCGATAATTGCTTCATCCACTTTTTGTTTTCAACCGGAATGAATGTCTTCGGAGAGTTGCGGAGGCTAACCGTGGAGAGATTTGCGCTCCGGGAAAAGGCATTCAATTAAGTAAATCAAGGTGGAAGAAGTGTCAGGGACGAAGAAAGAGACCATTGTAAAGGAAATTGAGGATGGAAGGTAATTTAGGAATGTAAATCGGGTGCGAAGGCATCGTCGTTGGACTCGAGGGTCGTTGGACTCGCCAAGGACGACCACATAAGAGCTACCACATAGGTGGAAGTTTTCGATGTCGTTTTTTTTTGGCATCCGATTGGACACTGACCCAGTTTTCTGTATGGTGTCGTCAACAGGAGCGAAGCAACTTAGTGACTCGCTTCCTGATGTTAGGCACGTTACACATCGGAAGAAGTAACCAAATTATCTGCAACGACGAACCATCTGGTATTTTGCACGGAAAGCCGACTAAACGCAGAAAATAAAGTAATAAAATGGAGGCAGTCATTCAAAAGATATTTAATTACACGGTTGAATTGGATGCAAGTCCTAAGCCTTATAGAATCTATTCAACAAAAATGTATTTTTATCTTAGACAGTGATCATTGCATTATAGTATAGGTAGAGAGAGAGAGAGAGAGAGAGAGAGAAGCTGTATACGTATACAGTGGTTTAATCCTTATATTGCTTTGAACAAGTTTTTCGTAGTCTTTTTTTCGAAGTGCCCGAGAAAGATCTCAAGGCTTGAGGACTTCAGTGTGTTTAGCGTTTACATGAATCGTGAAGAAAAGCAACTGCACAAAAGACCTGAGCGAGTGCACTTTGTTGACCACAAGACGCTGAACCATTCATATGCGGTCTGGAACAAGCGGATGTTCTTACAGTTTCAGTACTTTCTTTCGGGTACTTTCCAGTCACCATTATTGATTTGTTTCGTCTATTATTGTTACGTGTTCTTCTAGTTTTTTTTCCTATCTGCCGTGTGGGTAATTGCTCTTAAACATCACGTTCCAGTGACAGGAATCGTGGACAAAATGTTTTTATTTACTTAGTTGTTTCTTGTTTCCCTCCGGTGCTCGATGATGCAATAAAGAAATTGTTTTAAAGTCGGCGCTGGATGTTCACGATCAATCGGCTGTGAAGGGAAGTTTTTTTTTGGTCTTTTATTGATTTTTGGAGTGTGGCCTTGTGGAGTCTTCCACATTCAAGTACAATGAGTCCTAGGGAATCAGTACACGTCTCGGAACAAAGAATATCTAAGGGTACACGTGAATAATCTTGAATGAGTATCAGGTTTTCGTATACAGTATTAGGGAGATGGTTATTTGCCCGTTCATAATGAAGATGCTCGTTATGAAGAAGTTACAGGCTGAGAAAAGTATTTTTATGTTTATAATTTTATAAATCTAGTTGTGTAATGAATGTAATTAAATTTTAAAACACTTGCTTAAGTATCATTATATACTCGATCGTGTACGATATCAACGAGTTAGTGAAATGTTCGGGGTGTAATAACTTGAGTATTTGCATTGAACAGTGTTCAAAGACGAAGTGCTGGTATTTGCGGTAAAATGGGCGCACATTTAATGAACTATTAAATTGAGTATTGCGTTTCCATAAGCGTGGAAAGGGAGTGCTGGCGATGATGTCACGTTGCAAAGCAGCTGTTAGGTTAACTCGACCAGCTGAAGTAATTGGATATGAAGATGTAAAACGTGGCTTAGATTTCGCTTCCACCAAGATGACAAGGTCGATAGGAATGCGGAGGGGCACCTGAACGGTGGTGCATCGAGCTATGGTGAAAGCATATCGGGCGACACACTTGGCCGTTTGTGCTTTATCACGTTGTGTTATGAAACAAAAAAGTGGTTTTCATCACGAAGTAACAAAAGAGAAAGAAGAAGCTTATCGGGACATGCTGGCCGTAGGAAGGGATGAAACGATGCTTTGGACCGTGCAACCCTCGGCCCTCATCCCTCAGGCCGTGTCCCACTCTCGCGTACACTAACATGTACCCTGCGTGTGTCCGTCGTCTGCCTTTCTTTTCAGCCCTTGTGATCAATAGTTTGAAAAGTAGGCCCTTGCTTCCCCTGATGATCAGAAGTGGCTAATGACTGACGTCATGACAGACCTAGTCCCCGATATACTGAGTCACACCCTCTCATCTCTTCTCAACAGCATGTCGGCCTTTTCTCGATCGGAAAGGATTGGAAATCAAAGAGTGAGTTCGGTGGTAGTTGGATGAAATTCTTCTTTGTTCATCTTTCAACCCCTTCGTGCAGACACCCGAAAAATGTGTGCATCGCGTGCATCGATCCTTTGCTTTGAACCCTTTCGCCATTTTCTTGTACCCTGTGGGCGGGTAGAAACGGGAAAAGTTATTTTAACTAATATTGACATGTCCCACATTTATGATTCGAAGAAAGGTGTCTATAGGAGAAAAAAAAGTCAAAAAGGCTCGGAAGACAAAATTAAAAGGCGTAATGTCATGTGACATAAATATATAATAGAAATATGCGTGGTTCGAAGAAGGAAAATCATTTGTACTATCGTAAGGGAACTTTGGTTTTCAATATTTATAGTGTAGTGAAATTACACCATGAAACACCAACACTGGCCATCTATTTAAGAGACAAACGAATTGATCCGTTTTATTTTCTGTGTTGGGAATTCTGTTTTGGAGTCGAACAAGTGAGGAAACAGATTGGTTTGCAAATGTTAGAACTCGTCGTGGCTTACTACGCCATCGCACAGAATCAATTTGTGCGTTCCCTCTGGTTTGGTTTCCCCAGGAATTCGTTCGCCTGTCACGTAAAAGACCTTTAAGGCTGACATCAAGCCATAGAAAATGGTTTTCCAGTCGCGGTGGTTAACCTTTCGATCGTGGTGGATCTTTAAGTGTTTAACACCTCACGAGGAGGACTAAGAGTTTGGTGATGGGTTGGTACACTTCCTGCCCGACGGGTATCACGCACGCCTCCAAGTGTTTTCTTTTTTTTTTTCGTAATCAGAACTCGAACCTTCACACTTCTTTCTCATTAAGTGGGTTACCGTCGTAGAATCAATGATGGAAGAAGGGAATTTTGCTTGGCTAGAATGATTGTGTTGTCGATCGTGGAGTTTGTTCGGGTATCCGTAAAATTCGACTTCACTTTCTCAGGGATCTGGGAAGAATCGAACGGTGAAAAGGCCCTCCCCGAGTGGACTCCAAACGGAGACTAATGGCTTGAGCTCTTCAATCTCCTATGTAATTGCATTTCCATCTTCTTCCTCTCCGTTTCCGTAACGATTAGATAACCTCTAGTACAGTTTGCGGCCGTTCACGATGCATGGCGCTCGAGTCGCGCTCACATTTAAATGGACTCGAGTCGGCGACGTGACAGGCGACGCTCGAGGATTTCAATATGAAACGTGGGGATTACATCAATAATACTATTTGGTGCTCGTGCGAGAAGGTCTTAACTGGTACGACGTGTCTTTAGAAAGGTGGCCGACACGGTGGGCTCTCCCTTTATCTGAACTTTCTTCATTGTTTGATTGGCAATTTCGATGAGAGAACTCAATGGACCAGACCGGTTTCCGAGAAAAACAATGCAGCGATACAGTTTGGTGTGTTTCGTTACATGAACTTGACCCTGTTGAGAGACGCACGACCCGATTCAATTTGAACGGGTAGTCGCTTGGGTGACCAAATACTGGGTGACCAGGAGTGAGATTACGTTGTTTCGGGTTCGGCTCGACTGGGACTGGGCTACGTTTACATAGGTGGAACCGTTTTTCCACTGTCCGTGATGACTTCCCATCGGCACGAAATTAAACCTCATTGTTTTCTCCGGGAATTGGTTTGATGGATTTGAAGTAAAAATCGCCCTTGAGCGATCGGTTTTAGTGCCTTTTCTGTTGCGGGATATGACTATGCCGGTCGTTCTCATAAAAGTTGCAGAGATTCTTTCCATTTAAAGATGTTTGTTTTTCCACTGGGTATTATTGGAGATTGCACTTTATCTGTATAGTCTAACGATTACCGTGTATGGAGCAGTTGATAACTGAAAATGATAGGGAGGTACCTGAAAGTCGCAAGCAGCGCACGACTTCATTATGTTCTACCAAAATGCAAACGAACTTTCTTTGTTGTTTGTTTGTTGTTTGATCGTTTGTGATAAAAATGATGTTGCAGTACCATTTATTCATATATCTTTGAATACTGCAGTCGTACAATTTATGGCATCGAACGGAATTCACAGCGCAATGGGAACGCGTTTCTTTGTCCTGGTCCTGGCCAGACCGTCAAGGCTACCCACCCGCTGTAAAAATAAAAGTTGAAGACGTCTGTTTGGCCGTGAAATCACTGAAACTGCAGTAAATGTAAGTTGCGTCCCAATTTCGTTGAGGGTACCTTCACTCGTTAAATTCAGGTTTTACAACCTGGATGTTTCAATATGCTCATTGTTGTGGTAGTCTTTAAGTGGTCGTTAAATTAAGAGCGATGGAACATTTTCCAGGCTCCTTTAGGGCCTACCTTTATTTGACAGAAGTAGTTGGCTTCGCAGTTGAAAGGAAAATGAAGAGTCGGCTCGTTTTTTCCTTTGCAAGATGGATGAACTTCATTGCATTTTTGTGAGTTCATTTAGTGTGGCACGTTTATGTTTCCAACACAGTTAATGCCATTATTAAATTTGGATGAGTTGTTCCCTTGCCTATCACACATACCCAAATTAATAGTGAAGGGGTTCCCCATTGCCGGCAAAAAAGACAAGCATTAAGATAGAGCACGCTATTTTCTATCTTTAGGTATTCTCCAAATTCAATTCAGATATAGTTTACGTTTTTAAGTTATGCGAAATGTGACTGAACTGTAACTGACTTGTCACTGAAATATAAAGTTTTATGTAATTTAAACAAATGGGATCTGAAAACTAATTTGTTTTTTTTCTGTCATTACAGTGGGATAGCCGTGTCGAGCAGCGCGTCATCAGGCACAAGTGATATTACAGACCCGGGTTCTCCGTTCAGCACTTCAAGCGATGATTCGACGAGTTCACCCGGGAAATGCAAAGTAGGAAAGCGGTGTAAAAGCGAAGAAAAGTCGCCGTCTTGGTCGCAGCCAACCGGGAGATGTAGGAGCGAAGAGAAAACCTGGACAGAATCGTGGGAGGGAAATCAGCCGCAGCAGCAGCAGCAGCAGCAATCCAATAAGACTGAATCAAACTTTATCGCGTCTAAGACTGATTACAAAATGGCTCCGAACGTACCCTCATCAGCATCTTCTCCCTGCGACCTGTGGACCTCAATCAGGGGAAACAACACTGCCAACGACACTGCCCATTACAACCATTTCGACAAAACTCAAGGCAAAGCCATTGAAACTAATAAAAGACTGAAAGTCGACGAGAAAGAGTCGATCGCTCCATTAAATATAAACAATAATATCGTAGTGAATGTCCCTAGTCCAATTATTAGTGAAATAGAAACTGATCTGCCGGAGAACAAGAAGAAAAACAAAAGCGATAATTGCGAAGCTCCCAAGGTGAAGATGAGAAGGTCGAGCTGCGACGGCGGACGTCTCGCGGGCAAAGAGGTGATCGACACGACGAAACCGGTCAAGAACGGAGTCAAAACCTGCGAAAAATCAGTCGGACATGTGGGCAAACCGAAGCAGGACAGGAGTCGTCACCAGGGAAAGATCACGGAATACTTCAAGTCCCAGATAAAGTCGCTCGTCGGATTGAAACGGGACTTTGGACTGAAGAAGGACGGACAGAAAGAAATAGGAGCGATTCTGTCGGAAGATGAGCCCTCAGTGAAGAGGAGCAAAATGAGCGTGGATGAAAAGCAGCAGCAGCAGGAGTTGGACGTTCCAATTTTCGTCAAGCCCTCGCCGAGGCCCCCACAAACCGTGATGCCTTTCGCCGAGCCGAACCGACTGCTGTCGCACCTCTCGAAGGTACCGAAAGCCGCGGATTTTCTTCTGGGGAAACCGACGGGAACGAAAACACTGTTCAACAAAATTCTGCAGAATCACAAGAACCGTAAACTCGCGGAGAGTTACTTGAAGTGTAGGATGGTGTCGAAACCGAAGGCGACAGCGGACCCGGAAGTATCAAAATCTAAGAATCACGCGCCATATGAACCTAGTACAAGAAACGGTAACAATAATATTAGTAGTAGTAATTCGACGGTACTGTCAAGTGCGACAGTAGAAGATGAACCGAGTTCAAATTTAGACGATGTCGGTGACGTAGACGAGGAGGATGAGGACGATGAAAAAGTACAAAATAACACTGAATTAGAATCTAATTTGTTAAACGTAGTTTCTAAGAGCGAACAGACGACGGACTCCTTGTCGAACTGCAACCGTGAAGTGATCTCAAACCCTTCGAAGAGAAATGACGGACTGGAAGCGGAGTTTGCGGCGCCGATCCTGTCGGTTCCGAAGACAATCCGATTTCCGGCCGCCCGACACGACAACAGGGTGGACAAGCACAGAAATCCGAGGGAAGTCATTTCCTGTAGGTGGGACGCATGCTCGGTACAGTCGGACAGCGCTAGCGGACTCCTGGAACACTTACAGGTGAGCCTGACACGCATACCACCCGTAGGGCGTTGACTTGGGGTACCGGGTGCGGGGCACCCGCAGAGGTACCTGGGAAAGTAGGGATCGGGTGCCTGAGTTTATTATGTAATTAACGTGGGGCTGTGAATTTGGGAAGTCAAATCAAAGGTTCCCATAAGTGCTGTGCAAGTTATGTTCATCGTGGTACCCAGCATAGCTACTGGGTCCATACCACTCATATCGACCGCCCATTTATAATTTTTTTTTAAATTTATTTATTTATAGTAATTATTCCAATACATTTATTACAAATTCTATCTGGCCGTAAGCCTTGTGTCAGAAGCCATTTGTAACTAGTAGTATCTACATTATACACTTCTGACCCCTTACGTGTTACCTATATATGGTACTCGTATTGGTGAAGAAAATGGTTTCGATATTCATTAATCAATGCATTAATCTGTTGGGTTAATTAACATGGGAGTACGAATTCAAATTCCAATGGAGTTAAGTAGTGCCACGGTCTTTGTGCAGGTAGTAATTCTTATATGTCAGAAGTAAGAATGCAACTCCGTAATTTTAATACTCGGATTAATTACCTCATTCACCTCAATTCCTGATGTGTTTTATTGCCGGGTAACATGCATTGTTTCGAGTCAACCCGAAACATGTGATTTTGATTAATTTTCCCGGTCGTTTCATCTCCATCGGGTACCGGTACGAGTACCATTTGTTTTTGCAATGTCTGTTTAACGTAAGGCTCGAGTACCGATTTTTGTTTTCTGACGAGTTTCACAGGTTGTGTACGAGTGATTAAGACGAAACGTGTTTTCAATTTATATAATCCGAGCGCTCGTTAACAACGTCCGATGGATTTGAAAATGGCCAGCAGTCGACCGTCAAAATCCATGGTACGCTTCGTTTCTACTAATTAATAACTGGTACCGAGTCTTAGACAGGCTCAAATTAACAAGGAGAAAGGGAGGGTTGCCGGGGAGGTGAAGTCCCCAGGAGTGAGAGTTCGAAGTCACAGAGTTACCGTGGGAGGTGGTGACTCGTCCAGAACTGGCAGAGACAAAGAAACAGTCACAGAATAAAGGTAGAAGGACGGAAGACACCGGGGAGATGAAGGAAAAACACCTGGAATTTAATTTTAGTCAAAATGAAAATCATTACTCCAAAGTTAATGGGTGTTAATAAAATGTTTGTTGTCCCGGCACGACCACTTCATTTACTTATGTATTTATTGTATTTATTAACGGTCGGAAGCATTTAATTCGGACTCGTTATTAATCGGTTCATCCATAAGTGTTTGTATTTATGTAAATGGCAATTAAGACAGGTAAATTTTTGAGTTTAGCGGAAGGAACGAATTTAATGGCGGGTCCGCCAAGGTGCGTCGATATAAATTGACGCGTTAATTAGGTTTAAAATGAGATTCGGTGTTGTTTCTCGTAGCGTAGAGTTGCCCGGGTAACTCGTGTCAGAAGTACCCGATGAGTACCTGGTTTGTTAATCCATGTGTAACTTTTACTTTGCAGACTGCTCACGTTCTAACTCAGGTCTCCGGGGAGAAGTTCGTCTGTTTGTGGGTCGGCTGCAAGGTCTTCGATCAGAAATCCTGCTCTCGAACCTGGCTCGAAAGGCACGTTTTGTCTCACGCAGGAAATAAGCCTTACAGGTAGGACAGGTGGCGGTTTGGCGTCGACTGGCGTGTGGTGTCTCACATTTTCATGAGGTTTGGTTCGTTTCAGGTGCATCGTCGACGGATGCGGGCAAGGGTTCTCCACGCAGGCGATACTCGAACGTCACGTGAACAGTCACTTTGCGGCGGACGTGAAAAAAGCTCTGGACAATTCCATAGTTCACAAGCTGTTCCGCAGAAATGGAAAGAAGTTGAGATACAGAAGGCAGCCTTGGTCAGGTACTGTAAACCCGTGCGTCGCAAAACGGCAGTTGAACTTTGATTCTTGAGAGTCGAGGGTTTGCCCCCAAATGGCCCGTTATGAAAGGCTGTGAATTTATGAAATTGTAGTGCTGAAAGCTCTCCGACCGAAATCATCGAGATTGACAGGTCGACGAAAAAGGAAATTCCCCTTCCCCGTAACTTTTTATTCCCAGCATTTGAAAACCGTGGCGGTGGGTAAAAAATGGAAGTTTCCAGTGTTAATTAACCTCTCATGGACTACTAACTGTCCGTTTGACAATCGTCAGATGAGGTGAAGCAGAAGTGTGGCAGAAGACCGAGGAAAGGTCCTCATGGTCTTATGAGTTATTTAAATTGCTCAACGGTGGGTCAAATAGACGGGCAGATGGGAGATCATTCAGAATTCGATTGGAAGACTCGTTTAGTTTTGCATTTTAATTGAGTGAAAAGACACGAGAAACCGTGACTCTCCCTGATCAGCTGCCGCCTGTTTTGTAAAAAAAAAAAAAAAAACGATCGGTTATGAAAGTGGTTGAACACGTTTGGTTTATTTATTTCCAACAGCCCGAATGTTCGATTTCTTCGATTCCGGAATAATGGAAGGTTTGGAACACAGGCTTGTCAAGCTGACGAGAGCTCGAACTGGAGGCGACATCACTGAAATTCCTGGTAAATCCCTCGCTCTTACTAGTCAGGTGAGTTTTGCTTCTGTTCAGAGTGTTGTTTTGCCGGCAGCAAGTTCGCTTCTCATTGTACTCATCGGTTTTATTTGTAGGTCGTGGCCCGAAGAATGACCGAAAACGGAAAGCAGCAGTTCCTGCTGAGATGGTTTCCACCAAATATGTGAGTGGCCTGTTGTTGTTTTTTTGCCGTTGTTGAGTCGAGGAGGACGATTCTAATGATGTTGTGTTGCAGAATTGAAGACGAATGGGTGTACGAAAATGAAGTCACAAAGAAGAAGACGGTTTCCATTCCGAACCTCTCGCCTTCAGTATCGTCCTCGCTTCAAGAGACATTGGAATTGGTGACCAGATCATCGATGACCTACAGAACGGGACGTAGGAAAAATAAGGGAGTCACGGTTGTCAGACAGGAACCCCTCGTCGTGGTGGAAGAGGCACCACAGCCGGTAGCAGTAGAAGAACCGGAAGCTTTGCTGGTAGAACAAGAGAAGGAGGCGGACGTCGTGGAGGAACCGAAACTTCCAAAACCCAAGAAAGTTCCCGTCAAGAAGGTCAAAGCGAAGACAAAGAAGAAGAAAATTCAGGACTTGAAGGTGGTGAATGATGTCAAAGCCCCCGAACCAAATTTGTTACCTCCCACAGGTGTTCCCCTCGTCGATATAGCGACAGAAGCATCTTTGACGACAGAAAAGACAGTGTCACTGAGACCGAAAGAAACACCAGAAACGCCGGTCATGCCCCCCGTCCCCGAAGAAATGACAGTAGTTCCTGTATGTCCTCCCGTCGAAGAAATCGTTCCCGTCCAAACGGGTGGACTCATCGTCGACAACAGTATGGCTCCCATGAAGACGGAAATGATCGTCAGCAGTCCGCTAAAACTGGTGACATCACAGTATATAGAGCAGCCGTTCGTGCAGACTGTCATGCCCGTTCAAATGCCCGTCACCTACCAGATACCCATCGTCAAACTCTCCCAGACGGCCGGTATGTTTTTCCCCCAAATACCAAACTACATAATACCTCAGTCGCCGGCGGCTGTCTTACCCACGTCGCCCATGCCGGCACTACGCAACGGGTTCCACTTCTCCACGGGCGGAACCATACAGTTTCAAGCGTCTTCTACGACACTGCAGCAGACGCCCTCAGGGTTCATGCAGAGTACAAATTCGGCCGGGTTTCAAATCGTTCACTCACCTGCCGCGACGGCAGCCACCAACATTCAACAGTCTGTCGTAACGGCCTTTCAAAACTGTGGTATCGCCAACCTGAACCTGAAATCGCCGACATTGAGACTGTTGAACTGTCAACCTCTAATACTGAACAACGCGAAACCCCTGACAAACGTGAGTTTGACGCTCACGAACTTGTCCTCGGGTCTGAACGGTACGAACGGGTTGCCGATGCCTACCCTTCCCGCCGGAATGACCACGACGCTCGAGCCCAATCCAACAGGTCGGAAAATCCTGGCGGCGGCGTCGACGACTTCAACGGTCACGCCGCTGGTGACTCCGACGAAGAAGTTGGTCAAACAGAAACTGAACATATTGCCGAAGCCAAACCACATATCGCCCCAGAAGGGTGGGGTCGGCGACGGTGGGAAAAATAAAAAACAGTGCCTACAACCGTGCAGACCCGCGACAGGCACAGCCTCCTGAGGAAAGGTCGGGTTTGCGAATGTGAAGGAGAGGCAGTAATTCGGACTAGACAGGCTAGGAGTAAGGCTAGATGAACAATGTAAAGTTATTGTTTCGACTAGGGTAGTAGTGATAGAAAGACGCAGGTATCGGTCCTGAGAACCAGAGTTCGTCGGGAAAGGATTTTTGACTGAAAGTGTACGACTAGACAGGGTAACGAGTGTCTGGGACGGGTCAATCAATAAGTATAATGCGCTTTCAAATACATAACGTACCGAATGATACGAAATACATAAAAGGGAACCGAATAATAGTGTAGGCAGGGCTCTCAGCGTCCTTTAATAGCGTATTAATAATTATGTATATGTATTACCTTTGTCTGGAAATAATTTGTGTGTTTATATCGATTTAACACATGTTTAGCAGAAACTCAGTTTTATTTATGTACGTTATTATGTCTTAAGATGCTTGACGACTTATGTATTTTGAAATCGCATTAGTTTTAACACGGGGAGGAAGGAAAATTATTTTCTGTTTTTAATAGTATAATAGCTTAGATGATTGTGGTATGTTATGTACCACGAAGGAGGTACATAAACATGGATATATGTATCTATGTATTTTGTACTTTTGACAAGAAACTTCCTCCGTGTTTTTCACATAGGACGGAAAATTAGGTTCAGCTTTTGGTATACTTGAGATTGTTTTAGCTTTTCCCCCGCGTTTGGTTTTTAAAATGATTCTGTGGAGGGTGAAGATGTTCGGGGGTGTAGTGGGGGGGGGGTGAGTACTCGTACTCGTACAGTTATACAGGTATCTGGTGGAAAGTGAGTTTCGCTTCGAGGAGTAAGTTGGACGATTCAGTTGGACAGGAAGGAAGGTACACGTTGAGTGGGAGTTAACTGCCGGTTAAGGTAGGGTCCAAGGCGAAGAAGTCAGGACGTGGAACCCAAAGGGACCAACTCGCTGCTGATTTTCTTCAGGTTTCGGTTCCCATACTTCTTCCCCTTCGTGGTACCTATTCGAACAACCTGGTACCCGGGTGCAACTTTGGATGTTGTATTTTGTTTTTCATAACGTTCGGACTCTGCCGCCATCGCCTCTCTTCCTCACCAACAGCTGCAGCACTGCCATTTCCAGAATTTGTGTTCTTACACGGTTATCACTGGTGAGTGTTGATCGTTTGGAAAGAGCACCTGAAGACCTTGAGGATCGTCTTTGACCGAGTCCGAACCTTCGTGCGGACTCTTTCGTGCCATTTTTGTTGCGTTCTTTTCGACCTTTCTCGGCTCACCGGGTCATTTTGTATGTTTTTAAAAAGCTCAATTTTTTTTGTATTTCCTCGTTTTTGTATTTGTATTCCTTGACCGTTTTCAGTAGGCTCAGTTTTTTTTTCGGCGGTTTGGTGTGCCTTTCAGGTCCTTCTTTTCTGCCATCACCTTGAGAGACTTTCGGTGTTCTCAAACGAGTCAGTCGATCGCCCGTTGTGTTCTTTACATTAGTCAAAGTATCGTTATGGTTTTTTTTTTTGTAAGCGATCCGTGTCATTCAATAAGCAATAATCTCCGCCTCTGACGCGTAACTCGACCCAAATTGAGTGACAAGAGCAATCCTTGATGGAATCAACTGTATACATGGTTGCCTTTGACATAATCAGATATTATAATTGTATTTTATACGTCATATTCTAAATGAGTCTCAACGTTTTTTTTTTTTTTTTTTTACGTGGAACTCGTGCCGAATTGGTTGCGGGTTACATCAGTCATATGAATGTGTTCTGGTTGGTCTAGCATTTCACTTTGAGTTATGATATTTTGTGTATACTCGTGTCAGTCACTGCCTCCTGTCACACAGTTCTCGTCTCACCGGAAACAGTCAAATACTCTCGATCGGTTGTAGTTAAAATGGCGTGTTTTTTGTTTTGTTTCATTTAAATGGAGTCGCTTAACTGGATAGAAAACGAGAAATTAGTGAGAAAGTGAAACGTATTAATTACTATTAGTCAACCTTCGAATCGATGAAAAAGCGCCTTTCGGAAATTAGAATAACTCGCGTGAATGTGTTCTTGTACCGTTGAACCGCCATCTTTGATCTGATTGTCTTTACCCGTCCAACAGCCAAGTCCAGCCGTGGTCTGGAAGATCTCCGTGTTGTTTATTTGGCGTACCGTCGTCCTCTCTGTCTCTTTCTTTCTTACCTTTCCAATATCACCGCACCGGCAAATATGCAGTTACCGATTAGCCAGTTAGACGTGTCAGACTTAGTTTACTTCATTTAAGTTAATAAATAAATAAATGTTAAGTTCAACAGACGTGTCGGTCAGCGTTTAATCAAACGCCCTTAGGTTAAGGCTTGTATTTATTTTTAACGGACGAACTCCGTACCTGGAAGAAGAACCTGTTGTTCGCCGGATAGGACCAATCAAATCGGTACTATTTTGCGAGTGGCAGTACCCCGGCCAGTACACCCGCTCCAATGTAAAATTATCTTACTGTCTGAGTGGCTCCGAGTGAGCCAAGTTGCTCTTGACCCTTCCGCAATGATCTTATTATTTATAGGTATATAATTGAATTTATAATTTTATGGACCTAAGCGAAACGCTACGAACCAACATACATACACGTGACTTATTATGTGTCGTAATATTTTTCGTAGCGTGTGTTTTTTTTTCTACTAATTAACCGCGCTTATTTGTCTTGATTTTTTTTCTCGCGCTCTTATTTTACGTCTAGGTGTGTCCGTGTGCGTCCCGTCGTACCTGCCCAGGTACCCACCGGCACCTTGAGCTTATTCCTCCTACCCTGACCCCCTCGCAACGCACACTTCTTCCTTAACACCTCTCTACGCCTTCAGTTAATTTTCTAAATGGTTGAAAACCACAAGAAGACGAAGGTTAAGACGAAACCAATGCATGCGTGTGTAAATAAAAATCCATGTACATAAGTTTTATGTATACATTCTCGCCGCCATTTTGTTCGAAGACGTTTTAGTGTTTTAGATAGATAATTTTATTAATATTATTATTATTTTTTTTGTAATAACTATTACTATTTTCAATTCGATATTGATTCGACATTAATTTTAGATTTGTCCAACTGTATAAAGTTGTTCTTGCCTACGGTTTTACTTTTTATTATTGACTTTTTATTAATGGAATCGAATGGATGATTTACATAAAAAAAACATCTCCCTTAATAGGTTTTTATGTGTACCGCGTGGATGGCAGTGACATTCACATGTATGTTACGTATGTTGCTGCCCACGTGTTATTACCCGTATGATTTTTTAGAGTAATTTTGTTTGTCGTGTATCATCATCGAGTGATTTTATTATTTTTTATGTTGCTCCGGGCTTAACTTATTGAACGCTGTTATATGTTTGGATGTGCTTATTAAAGGTATTGAGGGTTGCGGTGGAAACCGATTTGTAGGGAACGTTGTACGGTTGTGAAGACGTTTGATTGATTGATCGATTTATTGATATTGCAATATTATTATGTAGATTGTGTTCAGGTGATACTCACGAAAACCGAAAAGGTAAACATCGTCAACCATCTCTACAAATCGTTTACCATTTTTCTATTTTACTATTAATTGTTCACCACAGTACCCGACTCTTAGCAAACGTAGACCGGCGTTTTGTGTGTACTGTTTTCATGAGAACTCTTAGAATTTAAAGGTGTAGTTTAATGGCGGTCGGATCGACTGGTATGTAACAGAAAACCATGTCGGTCTGATGAAATATGTCTAAAATGTGCCGCATATACGCGGCACTCTCTCCACTCTGCCCACCATTGTGTTCATTTTGATACTCAGGTATCTGAGACTTACAGGTAAATGAAATGAGAAGACACAGACATCCTAGAGCTTTTACAAAAGACGAGCCTGCGAGAACCGGCAGGTACGGGTACCACCCCAACGGGCACATCTCAACAAATAATAGCGTTAGCGGTAATGGTTTGAAAGAAAGGAACCCTTATGTACATAAGCGATTAATAAGTACAAGTGCAGTCCACAATGATGATGATGCGGCTGATTCGACAAGATTCTTTTTCGGACGGGAAAAATAAAATTTCTTTTTGTTCGCACTTGTCGTTCCGTTTCATATACAACTTATTTTTATTCGAACATAACATTGCATTTAGTTGAAAATGATTCTTTTTTTAAATGTTAATAAATAATCGATTAATTCGTATGTAACCAATTGATTGATTATTAATATACATATATAAATATATTTTTTTTGAAGAAATCAATTAAACGATTGATTTTGACAATGTAAAAGTCTGACGATGATCTCCGTGTTTGATTGCTCGCGACGCAGATACACGACCAAAGGAAAGGCAAAGGAAAACGTTGACATTCGACCTTTCCTTTGATAAATCGAATTTGGATTGAGTTAATTGATTAATGATTAATTGTTCGATTGGTAAAAAAATAGTAATTTGTACCGCGAGAGCTTCTCACCCAGGAACCTGGTACAATTTTTTTCGGCTCTCGATGGGTACTTTGGGCACCCGTCCGTTTTCTGTCGCCGCGGCTCTCGGGTGCCAATGTAAAAAGAAAATTTTGTTTTCTAAATTTAGGCCGATTTTTCCGGCATCGTCGAGTGACAAATGCGATTCTTGTATGACGGCAGACGACACCGGAAATAGAAATGTAATTAAGCATGAGAGAAAAAGCGAATCATCGAGAAGAGTTGAATGAATGAGTCGAGAGAAAGAACCTTTTTGATACGAAATTAAATATTAATGTATTTTTTTCTCTTAATGCTAAGGTTCGAAGGGTCGATTATGTAGTGTAGAATATTGTACTGATATGGTTAGCACTAACGGATATATCCAACAGTATAAAATATAATAAAACGTAAAAACTTAGAAACCGATGTGCATTATTTTTTACATTTTCCTGCTCCACCCCCAGTGTCCGACTCCCAGATGAAACACTAATAGTTTTCACTTTCCTAAACCATTGGATTGAGTGTTCACAATAAACCACGACGCGAAGCGTAGTACCACACGGTAAGATAATTAAAATGTATTATTGGCTTCTGACATCTTGTGAATTTCACATAAATTACTCGCCACTAAACTTGCCCCCACAAACCTCCTAACAGTTGCCTGTAAAGGTTACCTGATACGTCCTAAGTTTAATAATTGTCTGATTCAAGCAACACATTTCCTGTATTTTCAAATATGGTAGACTATTGCGGGCCATTTTTTTGTTTTACACGATATCTGGTGGATTTTAGACGACTCACTCGTTACTAAACCCCTGGAGTGACGTAATTTACCCATATGTTAAACGCAGGAATAAATTTTTGATCTAAGCATCTGGTGGAGGTCTGAGGAACTACTGAATTTTATTTATGTTTGGAACGGTGTCTGGTGGATGTTAAACGAACTAATTTTTCAGCTCCTCCCACAAAGTATCAGAAGTTACAGTCGCCTGATACCTCCTGAACATTATAATTGCCTGATAGAGTGACGTAATTTACCCATATGTTAAACGGAGGAATAAAATTTGCTCTAAGCATCTGGTGGAGGTCTGAGGAACTACTGAATTTTATTTATGTTTGGAACGGTGTCTGGTGGATGTTAAACGAACTAATTTTTCAGCTCCTCCCACAAAGTATCAGAAGTTACAGTCGCCTGATACCTCCTGAACATTATAATTGCCTGATAGAGTGACGTAATTTACCCATATGTTAAACGGAGGAATAAAATTTGCTCTAAGCATCTGGTGGAGGTCTGAGGAACTACTGAATTTTATTTATGTTTGGAACGGTGTCTGGTGGATGTTAAACGAACTAATTTTTCAGCTCCTCCCACAAAGTATCAGAAGTTACAGTCGCCTGATACCTCCTGAACATTATAATTGCCTGATAGAGTGACGTAATTTACCCATATGTTAAACGCAGGAATAAATTTTTGATCTAAGCATCTGGTGGAGGTCTGCGAAACTACTGAATTTTATTTAATTTGGAACGGTGTCTGGTGGATATTAAACGAACTAATTTGTGAAGTTTTTGAAAAGTGCTTTCTAGGTTTATTAGTGGCATTTAGTGAGCTTCATGTAAACTGCTGGGTGTTAGATTTGGCGGTTCCGAGCTGTAACCGGAACTGTAAAGTCAAACTAATCGGAGCCTGAAACACATGACTTATTGAAAAAGTGTTCTTTCCCAGAATTGTAATTGTGTTGGAGGAACATTTTCGAATTTTTTTTGTGCGTCATCTGTGAGATTTGATTCCAACTAAATGTTTGTCGATTAACAGCTCAAGTTCAACACATTAAATATTTATTTTATTTATTGAAACACTATTAAAAGTTTCAAATCCTGATTAATTTATTTCTCTCATGCCTCATTAATATTAATTACTTTTAAATGTTAATAAATGTGTGGTGGATCGTGTAGAATTTAACCCGTATTTTGAGTATCAGATTTATGTCTTTTGTATGTATAATTAGACGCAGTCTTGTACTTGTAGGCTGCATCAGCAGATTGAATCCATGAATTCTATTTTGTTGAGTGACTGGATAGGAGTAATAAATGAACACGAAATAAGATTCATAGGTATAATTTAATGTCTTACAAATACCTTTCTCATTATTAAAAAAACAAAATACAAAAATTAAACTAAGCCTCTATAGAATTGAGTATATCATTTGAGATTAAGTGAGTGTAAAAACAATAATCTATGTAAATTCACTTGCTTAATTACTCGTTCTTAAATGAAGTAACAGCATAAAATTACAAACAATTATTCAAACGTAATTAATTGAGAAAACATTTTGGCACGGAAACGAAATTATCAGGAAATTAAATTTATTCATTCACATTTTCACGTCCGGTTTGCTGCATAGAGTGTAATAGTCTTGGTTCCTTTTCCGGAACGGAAATCCGGTTGTAGTGCACACAGAAAAAAAATTTCGCTAATGTACAAATAAATTAACTCAGACGTTGAGTGTACAACTATATAAGAAATTTTGATTTCGACAATAAAACTGGCAAATTTTCCATCGCAGCAGGGTAACTCGAGGTCCTCGAGAAGTCGAAGTCAGACTCCTCAGCGTAGGAGAGGATGGGAGGGACAGGGTGGAGGTAGGGGAAGGGAATGGAAAATCAAAGATTTTTCGATCAATCAGCTCCAATCGAGTTTTGTGTCTGACAGTCCGATCGGTTCGAATCGATGAGATCGGAAACATCAACGGCCTTTACCACTGGGTCGAGCTGACTGATCAAGAAACCTTTGGGTAACACTTGAGCGCCATACTGGGCCCTTGGGTTGTGGGTGGTGGAATACCAAACGTCTTATTCTTCGGCGATGTCATTGTCTACCCTGCTGTTTCTGACTCCGGTTTTACCCGTCCAGGGGTAAACCTCTGGACATGGTTGACAAGTTCTCATGTACCTGACGCCACTCTTGTGCCAGAGGTTGCAGACCTTTGGGTTGTTACATTTCTTTGCTTTTTCCTGAAATAAATGAAACGCTAATTTTGTGGGGCTTTCTTGGGATTTAAGAGTTGAGGAGATGTCGTGCCATGTACTCACCACATTGCACTGGAATGGCGGGAAGCTCTGGACTGTCGACAATGGCTGAGGATTTCTCACCCACTCTATGGCTTGTGTCGTGGTCACCAACCAGACCTCTGGCATGTTGACGATGGTGTCCAAGAAAGCGATGAAACCTTCTTTGTGGTGTTCGTGTGTGAACCAAGCAGCGTGGTAGTACAATCCGAAAGGAGCTCTGAAACAGATGGACAGATTTCGTCAGGCAGGTCTTGACACCCTCTACTTGACAGAATAACGTATCCTACCTGTTGGTGGTGAAGTGTCTCTCGAAGTTCTTGATCAACATCTTGTACACACCGTCAGCGGTTGGGGGGTTAGAGCAAGCATCACCCATGGAGCACCTGCCTCCGTTCAAATCTTGCCACATCACCATAGGAACTTCCCAGACACCTGAAAAAAATATAAAATATACGACGTAGAATTCAAGTAGAGGACTAACCAGTGAGCTCGTAGGTGAACTACAAACCTGGGTAACTCTTGGTTGGACAAGGAGGTATCATGCAGTCATGGAAGAGCTTGTAGTCGAGTGTGTACGGCCAACTTGGTGGACGGTTCTCGTAGATTGGCATGGAAGAGTCGTATGTGAAGTTGGAATCGTATAACATTTTGAACATTTTGTTACCTCCGACCTAAACACAAGAAACATGAGGTGAGCACCAGTCAGTAGGTCGTCAGTGTAGTACCTGGTAGACCAATAGAAATAGTTGAAAATCTCACAGCCAAGAATGGAGCTCTCATTCCTCTGATGTCCTCCAACCTCACACCTCCATAAGCAGCGAGGATTTCTCTCTGTCCGGCGATTTCCTTTGTCCACTTCTTTTGCGAAAACTGTTCACCAAAGCTGTGACTACGGGGGGGAGGAAAGAGACCAAAAGTTAGAGACAACGTAACAGAGAAAAAAGCAGAAGATCTCAAACGGAGAGTACTTACGTGATAGAATGAGAAGCAATTTCGTGTCCGTTAGCGTACAGGTTCTGAACCTGAGAATAGTCGGTCCATTCGTGGGAGACGTAGAAGGTGGCCGAAATTGGACATCCGTTCGGGTTGACCCTGCCTCGCTCGAACAGGTCGGCGTACAGACCCTTGTTCAAGTCGTTTACGGAGTCATCGAAGGTGAGAAGAACAAGTTGTGGAATTTCTTCTGCAGCAAAATCACCTGTGGAGAATGACGGGTGACTTAGTGCCATCCGACTTTTCTGACATGCGATGCAAAGCTGACGTCGTCGGCAGCTTGGATCGTACCTGGAATGTCCTTTCCACCGCAGTTGCAGTCCGGCAACAGGCAGACATCTTTTCTGCACTTGGCAGCGCTTTTGTCCGGGGTTGGAGTGGCGTAGACGTTGTCGGGACGTCTTGGAGGGTATCTGTAGATGTCGATGAATTCAGAGGCCTTTGAAACGATAGCTGTTGATGGCTTGAGGGTAGGTCTAGTTCCACGGCTGAAAGTGAACCGAAAGACATCGTAAAAAATAGTTTCGGCAAACTACCCGATTCCGTGCCGAGTGGCCACCTCAGAGATATCGACTTACTTGGGTGCCGGTGTACCCCTGTTGACGGTGACTTCGTTTCCGGTGCTACCAATGGTGTAACCACCGGGTTGCCTGCGAAAACAAGAAGAAACAGTCATTCCACAAGCTCCCAATAAGCGAGAAAGACACAAGCGAGACACAACAAGACGTCAATACAAAATTGAAAAAAGAAAAAAAAACAAATACAAAAACATGGTACAACAAGGAAAGTCAGCTGGTACAGGAGGCAGGCAGGCAGGCAGGCAGGCAGGCAGGTACGAGGACAGGTAGTGTACACCTCTGATGCACATTCGATGCACTTTAAGCGACGGCAAATTTACACTTTTTTGTATACCGCGGCTGATGCAACGCGCTGTAACAGAAGCTTACGAAACATAATTGTATTTGTACATGGTTCTCGTGACCGTTGAAACGCACCACAATGTGTAAATAAATAAAAACGGATTGTGTGTAATAATGGCGTTGTTAGATGCTGCGTGAATAAATGAAGAATGAAGAGAATATATATTTAGTATCCTCGTGCACGAAATTGTCTCGTTACAATCACAAAAATATTCGTCCGTTGTACGTCGTCCAGTTTTACTGTATAGAGTCTTTCCTTTCCCTGTCGTAAAAGAGTCGGTTCCACGTGTCGTCACGTAGGCAACACGTGCAGTCGTTTACGTGTGAATATTCGTCCGTGTCCGTGACGTTGTCCAGTCGGTCTTCGTCGTCGTTTTCCAGTTGTATGAAAATATACAATATAAATTTTTTAAAAAAGTATAAACAAAAGCAAACAAAATCGATATTTGTACATACATAGATGCGTGTATCTGTACGTGTGAAAAGAACGAGAAATCGAGCAACGCATTTGAAGTATCTTACATGCAACCTGAAAAAGATTTCTTTTCTTTTTTTCTTTTTCTCACCGGTTCGGTTATGAAAGTGTGATGCGGTTATGAAATTATGAACAACTTCGTCGGTTTGCTTGTGTATAAATTTGATGTTGACATTAAAGCACGCAGCACTGCACCACCCTCACAAGTCGTGCTTAATTCCTCTTTTGTGTACATGAAAATACTACGGGATGTATAAAAGTTTAATGAAATCCTTTATTTAATAAGAATTAGACGACTACTGAAAATTCATTAAATACAGAATTTACTGCAGGTTTTTAGAGAAATACATGTTGACACGAAAACTGCAGGAAACGGTCTAGTATGGAAGTATAACGTATAAGTGTAAAGTACAATGAGTTGCAGCTTAACCTTACAAGTATGTCTGAATCACGCATGTCTACAATTCTTTATATATTAACTTTTGATGTGTGGGTGCACTTCAAATGCTTGAAATCAAACCGTAACAAGTGCGTCTGCCCTGAATTACACTACATCGGTACTTCCTTCTCAATGCGGTTGGCGTTTGTGCTATGTATTTAGAAATCTTAATGTAATGCACAACACTCCTTGAAGGCGTGATATTGATGTAAGTAAAATTTGTTTGTGTATGTTTAAATACAATACCCGAATTTTTACGAGTTCGAGACGTGTGTTTCATTAAACTATAAAACCATACATAATTCACATAAAACTATATAAAATATAGAATTCATGCAGTAGCCGTGTTACTACTCATCAAGATTTGTAACCTACAACTAAACATTCATTATTTGCTACTGATGCCGGAGAATAGTAGCTAGAGATATCTACACACCTGTCGTTACTTAACTTAATACTAAATAAGTAAAAAGTAAAAAAAAAAATTATTTACAATTAAGCAAACCGACGAGGCGACAATTCTCCGGCCGTTCGATAGAGCCGGTCATGCTGCATTTTATGTACAATTATTATTAATAATATTAACAAGCGAGTATGAACGCGTGCGAAAGAGAAAAAAAAGAACAGTTTAGAGAAGATGTGAAATGTGAGAATGACAGCTAAAGAAGTGATTAAACCCACCAGAAACGATGATGACCGTAAGAAAGAGGATGAAAATGTGTGTGTGTGTGAGAGACAGAGAGAGAGAGAGAGAGAGAGACCAACAAGAGAGTCGGCCATGTGTATGAGGCCGATCTGTACAATTCGGGTGCCAAAGCGAGTTGCCAGAACGTCAGACACGTGGAATAAAGTAAATGAAAAGACAGAAGTGTGAACAAGAAGAGTTAGAAAAAAGAAAGGATGAGTACGAGACGAGATGTGTCGTGTGCTAAGCTAAAACGCATGCGCAAACGGTACGCAATGCCTATGTATATGTGTACATAAGAACTCCGCTGTACAGTTAAATCGTACGATGAAAAAAGAAAAAAAGAAAAAAATTATGGCCTACCTTGTAGAAAGGTGAGGACCAGGGGTGCTTTCGCTATCAGGACTTGCCGTTGTGGGCTTTAATCTGTTGCGAAAAAACAAAAAAGGATTAAATAAATTAAGGCAAAAGGATTGGTCTGGTGACGTCAGCAACAGGAAGGCCGCCTCTCCCGCGCAAAAACATCGGATCTGTCGCCTTTTCACTTCCGTTTCATCCGTTTCGTATCCCCCGGTCTAAATCTACCGGTCAGCCAGCTACCCACCCACCCACCAAGTACTCGTCAACCTTAGCAGCGCTACGTTTCCCATCCGGCTACCCGAGTGATAAAAACCCCTGGGGTTGTATCCGCGGCCGTTGACGGACACCAAGAACAGGAACAGCAACACGAAACGAGATGACCCAGAGTCAAAGGGTAAAGGCCCAGGAACAAAAACTCTCCCGGGAAGTGTGAAGAAGTGTGAAGCATGACCAGTCAGAGATAAACGCGAGTACCAGTACCAGGTACTACCCAGAGGGTCAGAGACGAGAAAGTGTATGAAGAAGAAGAAGAACAACAGCAGGACAAAGATGCTTGCTACTTACCGGGACGAACCGGAAGTGAAAAGTTGTCTGACGTTTTTGACGATGGGCCCCGGCTAAGCGCAAGGGGCCCCGAATTTGCGTGGGAAAGCAAATGGCGGGGATGGGGGCCTCCTCACGTGACACCTTACCTTAGCTTGACACTGTCGGAAGGCTTAAACTTTCCTCTGTAGGCCTTCGTCGTTGCTCGATTTTCGAACTGTGTCACATTTTTATAGGTATCAGGTCGTTTCAGGTTTTGAGTGAAAGGTTTCTCCGTAATTGTCACTTCCCTTTCCGGCACGTCGTTGTCCGAGTCAACGGGTACGACAACGGGTTTACCCAGAAGGGAGACCTTTTCCGTCGGTGAGATTTTGTTCGTCGGAACCTCCGTGAAGTCCTTCTCGTCCTCGACGGTAAACCGGAAACGAGTTTTGTTAGTACCCGGAAAGAAGGCTTCGGTGACCACGATGGGTCGATACGATGGGTGAATTTCGTTCTCCTTCGACAGAGTCTTCTCCTCGAGGTCCTCGAGGACGACGATGGGTGACGGGGAAGGTTTGACCAGCGGCTTCCTCAGCCTCTTCAACTTCGACACCGTGGTGGCTCTCTGGTTCTTCAACTCGTTGCGGTGTACCTTGACCACGCGTCGCGGGAGTTGTTTTCTGTTTTCCTCGCTGCTGTTCTCCGAATCCGATTCCTGCGACTCGGTCGTTGACTTGTACCTGTAGGGCTTCCTTGTGGTCGGCTCCACGTCGACCGTCTTCTGCCTAAAGTCGGGTTTCCTTCTCTTGGGTAAGATACTTTCTGGTGCTGTGTCTTCAACTTCTTCTCCTTCCTCCTCGTCACTTGTGTCTTCCACCGAGAGAACCCGGATGGGCTTGTCGTCCAATCCTGCCACGGTCTGAGCTTCGGGCCTTAGTTTAGGAACTATGATCCTGGAGGGAGCGTCCGTCTCCTCCGATTTTTTATCATCTAATACTGTTGGGCTATTTCCTAAAAATCTATTTCTAAGTCTAGTCTCAGGATTTGTTTTATAAATAAACTTAAAACTATCGTCGTTTCCAAAATTTGGAGTGTACGTTATGGGTACTTCCGTCGTCGTGACTTGCACTGAGATTTCTTTCGGCTGTGGTGGGTCTCTTGTCTTCTCGAAGTACCTGGCTCTCGCCCGGCCCTCCGGATTCGTTTTGTACGTGAACCTGTTGCGGTCCTCGTTTTCTGGATTTCTACCGAACGGACTCGGCGACGACAACTCCTCTGTCTTGCTGTCGAGATCTACGTAAACAAATTTGTATGGACCGCTGACGATGGTCGTCGGCGGTGGAAGTTCAGGCTCGGTGCTCGGCTGCTGTTGCACGAGGTTCTCCGTTTCAACTTCCCTCGTCCTCTGTCGGTCGATTCCTTCCGTAGACACGTCGGACGTTCCTCTGAAGTGCTCCCTTTGACGTTCTTGTGTCGCTGCCTCGAATGGGCTTACCCTGCCGGGTGCTGCGAATTTACCACTGCTTCCATCCTTTGCTATGACCCACTTCCCGATGGGCTGATGATACGCCTGTTGCTGCTCATCTTCCGACGGTCCTGCTTCTTTCCTTTCCGGTTTGGCAATCGGTTCCAGATCCAACGTTGCTCCAAGTCGGACCTTTTGATTCTGACCGGTCGACAAGAGCCTGACAAAGTCACTGTAAGGTTTAGGTTTGGGTTCCTCTTCTGTTGTGTAACCGCCCCGAATGTTTTGACCGAATGCCGTGGGGTCGGAGCTTTGAGTTTTTCCTTCTGTCGTGGGCTCCGTCTGAGCGTTCAAGTAGAATCCTCCTCTCTTCGTCGTCGTGTCCTCTTGCTTTGGTTTCTTCGGCTCGATCTCCACGAAGTACGCGAGGTAATCGTTTTGGGAGAGCTGTGGTGGAGTCGACGGCGTCGAAGATGGCGGAGGCAGGGGAACGACGAGTGTCGTTTGCGGAACTTCCGGTTTCTTAAAATTCGGCAGACGAATTGTAAAATTCTCGGTTATAACGATGGGATCGTGGTGAATTCTTCCGATTTCCGAACGGACGATGGTTTCCGGCGAGGATTTCGGAGGCTGTGGCGTCGGTAGAACCGTGCTCGGAGTCGACGTCGGCGTCGGCCCCGTGACGGCAGCGATGAACGACGACAGCAAAGAGTCGAAGCTGTTGAACGTCTTGGCAAGGGCTCCCCCATTTTTCGGGGGGTCGAAGTTATTTCGAGTACCGTCTCTCAGAGCCGGAATCACTCCCGAAAACAACGGCTTATCACTCTTGGTGTAAGAGGGATCGAAGTACTTTTTGGTGGTTTCATCGAACCTCAGGGGCGGAAGCAGGATGGTGGACGGTCCGAAATTGGACAAGGCAAAATAGGTGTTGGAATCGGACCGACGGATTATAGGGGCGGATTCAGATTTGGTCGTCACGTTCTCAGAAGCCCTGGAAACGGCAATTGTTGCCTCCGTCAAAGAATCCTTTGATGAGTTCGTTGCAGGTGACCTAAACATTTCAAATATTTGTTAATTTCGATCGAAACGATCAGCGTTGATCATCTGTGCCACTCAAGAGAAGCCGGACGCCGGGCATGCTGCCACGCACCGGGTCCAAGTAAAACACTACAAGTTATAACAAACCAAAATTCTCCTGTCGCCCGCTGAAATTATACAGAGTTTAAGCTTATTTAAAAAAAAACCTAAACAATAAAATCCTGAGCTTTGTACCTGGATGAAAGTTTGGGTGTCGTCTGCGCCAGGTGTTGGTACTGCTGGTCATCGATCTGAAACGATGAAAGAAACGGTTAACTGTGGCTCGACCGTACGTAGGGTCCAGGATAGGTTGAGGAGTACCTGAACGTTGTACTGATCGTTAAAATCCTGAACGGCCGGTGGCGGAGAGTAAATGTCTTGAGTGTACGTGTTCCTCAGCTGTTGCTGTTGGGCGTGCTCCTGCGCTTGCTGAGCCTGTTGAGCCTGCGCCAGTTCGAGGGCTTGCTTGTGAGTCGTCTGTCCTCTGTACTGATGAGCTATATTACTGGAAGGAGTCGAACTGGGAGTTTGGTATTGTTGGACGTAATCTGAAAAATACAAAGTTATTTTCCCTTGCTTCAGTTGCGTGTAAACTATCTATTTACTATTTTTTGATTTATTAGTGTGCGTGACACATACGTCATAGTTTACAACAGTCAGCCTGGGGCTGCGAGACCGTGATCTACTTCCTAATAATCAAAGACTCTAGTCGGGCACATTAGGCCTGGGGTAATTGGTCTAGCCACCTGGACAAAGCTGACTATTTTAACTTAACATGCCTAGAAAGGATTCGAAAGTGAACTAGTCCTAGAAAGGACCTTTCAATTGTGAACTATTCTAGGACTAATTTATCCATAGCAATTAGTTCGCGAACCAACATCAGAAGTTTCCTTTTTAATATTCTCATAATTTACACAACTAACTTGTTCTGAGGCAGGACCGTATCGAGTAGACCGGTCTAATTCCTTGGGAGACAGCACAATTTGTTGTGATGAATGCGAGTGCCCGGTACCGGGTACCGGGATGTCAAATAAATTACTCCGGACAATGACACGCATCTACCAAAGGAGACTAGTCGTGTTCGTCTAGTTCTACTCTATCGCTATCCTTTCGTTAGCGAGTCAGTTGTGCTTTTGTGTCCCGTCACGGGATTGATTGATTGACTGATTGAATTGATTTGATTCTTTCAATGACAATTGCGAAATGCTTGTTTGCTTTGAGCGAGAAGATTGAATATCAGTGACTAGTTTTAGTGATGACTGACCTGACCCGACCGACTTTCCCTTCTGCTACAGGTGTAGTCAAGTGGTCCGGTACCAGGACTTGTGTGCTTGACAGCGTACAAGTGGACAGTTGTCTCTTGAGAATATAACCCTGTTACCGATATGCCAACAACGATATTTGACTCACCGTTTTGCCTGTAAATGTCAACATCGTCGTAGACGGGGTAGTACTGATCGAACTGCGGTTGGAATCTTTGGGACGTGTTGTAACGTTCGACAGGTCTCGGAGTCGGCGTTGGCTGCGGCAGTGCCGAAGTCAGCTGATGAACCTGCTCGATCCTGAAAATGAATGCACACGGGTTTGATACAACTGCAGTCGTTTCCTTCAGTCTTGCTGTTGTGCTGTCGGTCGTACGTACGGACAGAGCGCCTACCTCGAGTCTTCCTCAAAGTGCGACAGTCCGTAGGTGACTTTGTCGTCAGTCGGACGTCTGGAAAGGTAAACGTTTTCTGTCTCGTATTCTTTCTGTTTGGTAAAAGGTTCCGGAGTTACTGTCTCCGTCCGGACTAACTCTGTCGTCGTCCCTGCCTGTTGGGTTCCCTCTGTTATATAGAACCCCTTAATTGGTATTGTCTCTGGCACGTGTGTCGTCGTCGTCGTCGTCGTCGCCGCCCTGACGTCACTTGGTGGCCCTTTCACAAAGTTACCAAAAAAGTTTTTGCTCTCTTTTGTCGCGTCTTTTCCCCATGGATTTGTCTGTGCCCTGACTCCACCTAACTGCCCTTGACTGTTCACGTCTCTGTAAACCTCCGCGTGGTACGTGCCATCGTTCGCTTTTTGTGGTGTGACGTACGCGATGTATTCAAGAGTTTTGCCTCTTTTACCGTCATAGGAAGTTCGACCTTCGTCCACCACCTTCGGCCATTGATGGTAGTTTTGATTGATCGGTTTTTCTATTGTGTACGAATTGGGCTGCGAAGCGGTTACAAACTCGGTTCTGGGAGTGGTGACCCACAGGCGGGAGGGAGTCACATTCGCCGTGCTCTTTGTTCTGTACGGCGTCGTGGGCTCGTAAAAGGGACGGTGATTGCTCCTGTAGGTCGTCGCGTTGATTATGGCTTTTGTATCAACCGGAGAAGGCAGGAACCTGATGTTATGAATGACATTCTCGTACCTGCCACCATCCAGAGCCTTCGGGATCGGCGACACGGTTCGTACGGGTGTCAGTGGCGAAACTTGCGACTTGGAAACGAGGTTAAGCACCGGGGCTTGGGTGACTATCATCACGTCAGGCAGGTTGACGTGTCTCAACAGAGGCTGCGAGTACGTGAACGTCTGAATTTCAGGACGTGTCTTTCGTTCTTCCTTGACGGGGAAGTGGTGCATGGGCTTGAAACCGCTCTGCAGCACTGGTTTCGTCAATTTTCCCGTATGCTCGTTTTTCTCTAGGTTGTAGTAGCCAAACGACCGGGCAAAGGGACTCGGATAGATGGTTTTCACAACTCTGAAAGGACTCGGCTGGTTCACGTAATTCGTCTTTTTGTACTCGACATCGGACTGTGAGATGATGGCGTATGGAATTCGTCCAGCTGGCGTTTGGAGGTATCCTGTCCGACTGTGTTACATCGGTGTTTGTCGAACAGATGAAACATATTAAACATTATATAAATTGTTTTAAAATCACAAAAACATGAGTAAGTGGAAGAAGAAGAAGAAGAAGAAGAACACGTTGAGGTTGTTAACAGAAGCCCCGACAACACCAGAAAAGAAGATACAATCCAGGTAGAGCACAAAGTATAGACAGGTACAATGAGACAGAAGTACAAGACACAATCAACCGGGTGTTAAAACAGAGGTTAGAACACGAAAATGTATTCTCATGCGAGGCGGACAGGTAGAAAGTTCTTTATTATTTACGAGGAGTCGTGGTAGTGGCAGAAGACACTCGAGAAAATGAAGAAACATTTCAACAGGCAGAAGAGGAGCCCACAAGTCGACCCCGACAAAAGTTTAGTAACAAGTCATTTGAGTTATGTCAGTCAATGAGTACCCGTGTGAGTAGGAAACTGTCTTTTTTTACCTGGGCAGAATCTGTCGTTTCAAACGCGGGCGTGTTTTCTCAGTCAGACCGTCAGTGGCGTAGTCCAGAATTGAATTCCACTCAATTTCGTTCAAATAAGTCAAATTTCTATGTCAAAGTATCGAAATTCGTGAATTCGTGATCGACAATCTATAATCGATCGATTTCAAATTTTTATATCACCTGTACTGTTCCTGTGCTCTCGGAGCAGTTGCCCTTTGACTGCCAAACGACACGACGGAAATCTTGTCCTGTCCAACTCCTCCTGCTCCACCCGAGATGACGTTCTGAGGGTTGACGTTCGTCTTGAGCGGTCTCAGACCCTCTCGGTCACGCTGCACCTGGCCGAGGTTCGATGGCTGTCCCCTGTAGACACGCTGTTGTCTGTCCAATTCGATTTCTTCTGCTGGACCGATGTCTTCGTTGTAAAATTGTTGCTGCAACAGTAAAAATGTCATTTAATCATCTGTCGTCTGGGCAAATGCCTCGTGACGGAACATGCCACCCATTGCAGGTAGGTCGTCCCAGTTACGACAGACTCAAACGCTTCATCTCGTTGTATTCGTTATACATTTTATTAATTCTTACTGTACACATAATCGTAATCGGATTATCTCTCATCTCATCTTTTAGTACGAGACCTAACCCGAAGTAAAATGCCATGGGATCAGAAGTTCTCCGACCGATTTGTTAACTCAATTTACATCGTGCGAAGTACTCAACTGTCCGTCTCCGTTTCTGCCGCCATGATTTTTCTACTCGAAACCATCCGGGTACTTGATTTTGATTTGCTCATTCTTTCACAATACTCGGTCGTATCACAACGAGTTCTCGCTCAAGGTACACTCGAAGCCCGGGTAGGTAGGAGTCAGACGTCAAATCAAGCAAAATTTACGCAACTCCTTAGTAGAACACATCATCGAAGAAGAATCGGAACTGGTGTCGAAGACTCGAAATTGTTGTTTGACATGTGGCGACACGAGAGAGAAGCGTCCATGTGACCTCAAGGGAAAATCCTGGGAGGGAAGTCATTTTCCTTTCGTACGTAAAACTCGGCAATGTGATATTTAACAAGATTTAGTATTACGCGTTTGTACAGTTCAATTTACAGAAAAATGCGTCCTTCATATACACAAACAAATGACCTTGAGTCTTCTTTTAGTTATCGACAACTATCAACATGAAACTAGTTTTAAAGATAACTTCATTTGAACTAAATAAATAACTCAGGTTTGAAGGAAAACGAAGCGTAACTTTGTCCCGTTCACTTACAATACTTACTTATATGCAGTCAAAGCATGTACTGAGAGCCTAAGTCTGTGCTTAATACATAAAGTACATAACTCTAGGCCGAAACCATTCAATTCAAATTGGTCTAAAACAATTGCAGTTGCGAAACAGATGGGGAGTAATGTGAAGTAAGATATTACAACGTATAAAACGTATGTAATGACTACCTGGCAAACGGAACTCGATTCGGAACGGGTACTGTACTGTAATGTCAGTAAAGGTCACAAGTTATTGTAGAGTGGCTCAGACGGGGGTAGAGTGCAAACGGCGGACGACATAATAGAAATTTTATAAAACAATTTGCCCGGGTAAACCGAAAGTGGGTCGAACATCAATAGCCAATTTATTATAAACTTGTAGAGTAATAGAAAAATACAAAAAGAGAGAGAGAGAGAGAGAGAGAGGCACAGAGAGCTTCGGTCACACACTTGAGGTTGAAGCAGTTGACTGAGTAATATTTTTGGTGGGTACTGCCTCACAGGCTGCAAGGGGGACTGGTCGACTACTTGAGAACCCCCTGAGGAGACGCACACAGAGCACACCCCGAAGGTACTGACATGGATACGAAACGTGTGAAAATGGTTCGCAAAAAAAAGAGTTGAGCAATTTACAGGATACACGTCGATATATTTAAAAATTGATTTTCGTAATTTTCATAACTTTCGTTCGGTTCAGTAAAGGCAACGTCCTGTCAGGTTCATTGCACCAACAAGTTGCATCCACTCGGAGGAAGTGGCAGTTACCCAGCAAAGAACTGAACTGGTACCGTGGCAATTTATGTATTCTATTTATTGGTATTTTAATTTATTTTTATTGTAATTGCACTTGTTGATTGCTACCAGGTGCACCTTCAACACCTGGTCTTTTTCCAACCAACCACACTACGACAAGTACTGACCGTTCAAAACTATATAATTTTAAGAACTCTTATAGCGTTAGCGACATTAATTTTTACTTTGTGTATAGGATTTTATTGTTGTATATTTTTACACTATATATTTTGTATTTTATTGCGAAATGTCGAAAAATAAAACTATTTATTATGCATAGAGTCCTTTCATTTACCTATTTGTATTCAAACTAAGAGTTCCATTTTTGTAACTGACCTGTCACAAATCAGCGGTAGCGAAATGAATTACATAACACTACATGTTAGTCACTCGTAACAATTTGATCTCTTAAGATAGTTTAACAATTGTTTAATTGAACACCTTGGGTGATATAATAAGTTACTGGCTTTGTTGTTATCCAATAAGAAACCACGCAAAAATTTAATATACGCCATTATAGAGAACGTGGGTTGTCTAGGATAATAGTCAACCGCGGCGTGAATTAAATTAATCGTTTTCTATTCTCCCTCTGTGGTTTCTGTGTCCTACCCGTCCGGAAGCAAAAGAAATTTCCCAGATTTGTCTGGCACCTGTCAAAAGTTGACGTGAGAGGGTGTAGCCGGGTTTCCATTGTTCCACAAAGAGAACGAGGTCCCCCGCACGACTCAATTGGGAGCGGTGACGAATGGTACCCAGGTACCCGGGTACCCGCTGCCGTGTGAACTTTTCCAAATCCACTCACCTGAATGACGTCGTGTTGCCGTGACCTGTTGTAGTCCTGACGCTGGAAACTTCTCGGAGTTTGCGACTGAACGGCCGGACTTTGCTGGGGCCCGCTCGACACTTGACTGCGATGAAAAATGCCAAATTAAAAAAGGTCGGGACCTTTCCCAGGCTCCCCCGGTTGAATTGTCCTCCTCCAGGTAGAGTCGAGGTCTGGGACTTACCTTTGCTGAGGGTTCCGGGTTCTCGGGTCCGTCACACGTACAGTGCTGAGGGTACCTCCCTCACCTCCGTGGTTCGACTCGCCACAACCGACATTTCTCGGCCAGTCGCAGGTCTGGAGTTCATGGCTGAAAGTAAATTGAATTTTTTTTTATTTATTTCAGTTGTTAATTGACATTTTGTTACGTCACACCTGGACAGCGGTGATGTTGGCGCCTCGACAGAACGTCCTCCTTCAAAAGCTTCGGTGCCGACCCCTCCAAACCGCGTTAAACTTCCTCTCTCGATGGCTTGTGTCGAAGTACTCAAAATGGGACACTAAGAAAGAACATGCAAAGAAAAAGACAACCAGTGTCTTACCTGTACATGAGACCTCCGGTGCAGGACTCAAGGAGAGCTCCCCCAAAAACGCAGACATAGTACTGAGTGCAGTCGGTCGGGTGCGGGTAGTACCCGAACTCTTCGGGGCAGTCAAAGTCAACGACTTGCGTGACGCCAGCTCCCAAACCTCTTCTCGTGTGAGAAATAGAGGAACCTGAAAGTACAAATCGTGAAAGGTTAACGGCGAAAACTAACACCTGAACTAAAAACTATTCACCAAGTAATAAAAATTTACGATTCCGATGGGAAATTAAGATCCCCTGCGAATTGTACAAAGTTGTTTTACGTAACTCACGACTCTCGGATGGATTAAGGTACCACCAGGTATCCGGTTAAGGTACGACACCTCCGGACAACGCCAGCCGAAACATTCCCAAAGTGTGTGTGTGTGTGTGTGTGTGTTTGTCCAAAACTACAAATAATAGGCAGGCAAAACTTCCGGTTGGAATTCGGCCGTGTGACGTAAGAAAGGGCGCTAAGGTACGCGGGGCCTACCTGAATTCGACGCCTTTCACGTGTCAGAGGTCGATTTCAAAGGACAAAACGGTCTTTTTATTGCCTGAATTTGGCCACAATTTGCGCCAAACTACAAATCTCCTTATCGGTCATTCATTTCGAGGTCGTCGAACGATTCGATCAATCAATCAATCACGCGAACCTGATTATCTCACCTCAAACTATCAATTCGTAGTAATGGCAAACCGAATTTCGTATTGGAAAGTTGAAAACAACTTAATGGCTATTATCGATTGTATAACACGGTAGAGTAGTGGACATGTAAACAATGACACGAGGCGAATTGATCGATTATCAATGAGGAATTAATTCTTCTTGGAGCTACAGCACAGGGTGCAGGTAAACCCTATATACCATATAAGAACTAACTGTATAATTTATAATTGTAATAATTCTTATATTAAATAAAGCTTGTAACTGTACACTGGATAAGACAATTCTTAAGTTACCGGGCATGGATCCTACGCAGCAGTTTAAAAAATATTATAACTGTTACGAAGAAGATGGCGGAGGTTACAAGACACCACAACAACTTGCACAGTACCTCCGACTTGTATAGTTCAATATAAAGAACCTCCGGAGCTGTAAGGATAGTCCCATTTGTCCTGGTGGACGTCCCCCGGGCCAGAGTCAACGTGTCCAGTCTAACCATGTTGTCGGTACCTAGAGTTTTCTCGTGGTGTCGCCAAGGCAGTACCCACTGTAACCTTGAAAATAGCGTAACCCATTGTTAGTCAAATACGACTGGGTACGGCCCAAGAAAACTTCCTCCTTCGACGAGGAACGAAATTACTTGAACACCACTCGAGGTAATAATTGGAACTAGGCTTGCTATTCAAATTTAAATTTAGAACAGGTTTAGATTGATTAGGTAGCAGTACGAAAGTACTCATTCGGTTGAAGAATAGTGCGTTACGTGCGACATTACGTAAACGACATACCATACATGAATTCATGTTACTGTAGAAATTTCTGTTTCTAATATTTGTCCACCTGATGAGAGAGACAACCCAAGAAAGAACCCGGTACCGAGTACCCCGAACATCTTTCACACTCGATTACCACTTTCTCAGCGATTTCACCATTTGTCACCATCCGAAGGTGTCAGGCTTATTACTTAACGAGTACTCGCAATCGATCGACCTGTAATAATGTAGTTTTAGCCGCACGGTAAAAATAATTACCCATTCAATTTTATTCTTTCGCTGGAAAAAGAAAAGCGGCACTAAATTCGAATGGAACCCGCCATTATAGTTTTGATAGTTTCGCAACTTGCGAGGTACCCATGGGCGCCACAAAGGTACTTGCCATTCGGCCCCGCTACGTTTTCATTTTGCCTTTTTTATTCCCGTCACCGTCTGCCCTCCTTTCTAACTTTGTCTCCTCTCTAAATATTATCTATTATCGGTCTAAATACGCGGCGTTCTACTCCTAGACTCTCATCTATCTCGATTCAACACGACTTTACTAGTTTCATTTCTCAAACGGGGGTAGTTTTTTTAGTTGCCGGTGGCGAGTCGAACACTTCAATTACCCATTCGTTGAGATGTTTTCCTTATATTGTGACAGTATATGATAATAATAAGAGTTGTACTTGGTAGTCGGACGATATCTCCGACTGTGGTACCTCACCTGATTACATTGAGTACTTACATTGTGACTAGTATATGTACCAAAAATATTTAACTACTACTTATACTTCACAGCTTCGTTTACTATAATTTAATACACCGATTTAAGTGAGACACAACCCGAGTATTTTCCCTATTCCTTTCTCTCATATTATATTATTATTATGATAATTCGATTATCATAAATTGCTTGTATTATATTTACTTTACGTAACTACACGTTTTGTATTAGTATTGCACTGCATTATTTTAATAAATATTTCAATTTTTTATGACAATTATGTTTATTTATTTATTTTACATATATTATACGGAGTAATTGAACGAAATATATGTAAATTTGTGTATATATGTAGGTATATATTTTTTTTATATTAAATAAATGTATTGAAATTCTGACACAAGGATTATGGCGAGTTAGAATCTATATTAAATATATTGCAATAATTATTAAAAATAAATAAATTATAAAAAAAATGTTGCACGGGGTGGTAAATGTAAGTGAAGGTTTTTAATGAATTTGCTAAGAAATGTATCGTTTTATTTGACTTGTAGTGTAATATCCGGAAACAAAGGTTACGGTCAAATGCATTCAAATTGTAATAATAACAATTATTGGAAATATACGTGCTTTAATAATACATACAGTAAAATACATCTAAATATGCAGTTAATATTTGTAAATGCCTAAAATTTTAGGGTGAATTTGGTTGTGTTGCTGTTGGTCTGAACGAACATTCGCGTCCACGCAAGTTGGAGACGGTGCACGGTGTTCACCAGGACAGCCAAGGAGAAAGTTCATAGGTGAAAGACAAAACCTGGAATAGGTGATCGTCGAATAAATTGGAATCGAACAGGTTTTGTAGAGATTATCAAGTTAATAATAACAGTCGTAAAATAAGTTATTAACACGATCGCGCGGACCGTTGTAATAATGTTTGTTTGTTCTTGTACTTTTCCGGCGAGTCTTTCTTCCCACCAACGGGTTCGGGGCCGGAATTGCCCGTCTCCCACCTCCTATTAATAATTTAATAAGTCGCGGCAGGTATACGTCACATACATAAAGAGTTGAGAGCTCCACGAAATCAAAACTGGGTCACCTGACGGTTACACTTTTCCCATTGTAAAACCGTTTTATTTCTCATTCTTATATTTCTTTTAAACTTACATAAATTTATTTATAAAATCCGTATTTATGTGATTCAATGGAAATTCCGCAACTCGCCTTTTTTTTTTAATAATTCCAACTTCGATCCGCAAGGTCGTCACCTACTTTCCGTTTAATTGTTCTTCTTCTCCGTGTTACACATTCAACGGACGTGAGACTTCCAGATGAAGAAAGAAAAACAATGTGTAGAAGAACATGATGAAAACGAAATGAATGGAGGAAAAGAAACTTGTGTGTCGTGTGCACCGACCGAAGAGCCCCTAGCACGACTAGACCAGATAATACCTAACAGAAACTTAACTACAACGGGTAGTTGTAGTGACGTGGGCATAAGCCTTGGGTCAGTCCTTACTGGGCACCACATTGTTGCACATCCATGGAGACGTTCAGCCGTTCTGTTTGTAATAAACTGAAGTAATATCATTATAATAATATTATTTTGAGTTACGCATCGACGTTATTAAAAGTTCAAAGCTTCAATATATTGTTCGTTCCATTTACATGAGGTTCCAGTGTAACTCAAAGGAAGCTGCGATACACAAGTTCTTTGTGCAACAGTTACGAATATTATGTATATAAGTAATTAAACATTGGTGACATTCATTTATTAAAATCGTAACTACAGCGTGAGGTTAACATAATTCTGTAGTTACTGGTTAGACAACCGATAGTTTTCTGAAATGAATAGGACTTTAACATACTGAAACTTTCATTGGCATGTCTGTTCTCTATTACTATTACTATTGCATTATATTTAAATAAAATTAATTCAAATTGTACATCAATATTATGTATATTAAAATACATAAGCCAACCTTCTGCAAAACATAGGCGTTTTAATGTAAGAGATCTACTGACACGCCAGAACCAGTAACAACCTACCAACTGTACATCATTAAATAGTTACTATTTCTTTAAATTAATAAATCACTATTAATAACAAGTAATTGATAACATTTACATAATGCGCCAAATCGTTACTTAAACAACTTTGTAAATTATTCCTTCTTATGAGTCACATTTTTAACCGTTGGCATACCACAGTTGATCCCTTTCATTGTCATGGAGTGTCAAAAGCTTAAACAATCGAGGCAAAAACAGCCAGGTTCTTGTGGGTCGCGTCATCTGTCGCGCAATTGCACTTGTGCAACGTTTCGACACCGATTCGGTCAATTTCCACGACTTTTTCGACACTTCGCCGTGACAAGAGCGTGAAACAGAATCAGGTTTTGCCGTCAAGGTTAGTCGGTTAGGTCCGATGTAGGAAATAAATCGTGGTCGAGGGAAATCTCATTGGGTGAAGAAGAGGGTCAAGACGCGTGCAATCAGTCCCGTACATAAAAAAAATACATAAATAAAAATAAATAAACCGATTATGGACCCGGGTTTTGTGCAACTCTCCGGTTTGAGAATACTCCGACAATCGACAAATTCGATTTGAACGACACACTTTTGTTGTGAATCTCAATGAGAGGAGAGGTACGGGTGTGCGTGTGTGTGTGTATACCTGACCGGGTACCCCTGGGTACCTGCCTACCGATACAGGTATTTCGCAACGATTGGGCGTGAATTGACAGCCGGAGGCGAGTTGACCTCTCGACGAAGAAAACCTTCGAGAGTCAAGTCTTTGTGTCAGTTCGGTAACGAATTAAGAGCAACCGCCACGAAATAGGACGTAGACAAATAGTTGCGAGTCGTTCCGACTAATTTTACTATTTCTCAGGGGTCACCCTTGAAACTACCCGTCGCACATCCAGTTACTTCTACCCTTGCACGGCTGCACACTTTCCCGAGGCCGCCTATGCGGGAGACAAGGTGTCAAAGGCCAAGACCATCTAGGTTCTCTCCCCATTCTCTCCCCGGAACTTCATCAGAAATAATTTTATTCATTTGCAAATCAACAACACTCCCCCCATTATAATAAAAATCTATTAATGTAAAAATAGAAGTGTGCAAGGATTTTCAGTAGTGTGCACTTAACCCGCGTCGAACTAACAGCAGGTCTTTCTCACATCATCGACAAGACAACTTGGCCGACTCGAGTTTGACCCCCACGAGTTATGTCTGTCTGTCTGTCTGTCCATCCAAATGCCAAGGTAACTGAAATTATTAGCAACACATCAGGAAGAGAAGCGCAGAGAGGAAAGGCAGCTGTTACCTTTCTCAGGGAAGAAAGTTTCAGTGTTGAGACCTTGGCAGGGGAGCCTGAAACCCGGTTTGGACGCTCCTCTCCGTGACGTCACACCCAGGAAGACACCAAGAAGAAGAAGAAGAAGACATCCTTGCGTTGTTTTTGCACCGTTTCGTCCATCGTAAAAGTTCCTCTCAAGCGCCTTGAACATTTTGAGCAATTTCAACCGTAACCTTCGATTTATTAATTAATCTAACTCATCTCTCGGCAGTCGTTGGAATCCGGTTGTGCCTTAAACAAATAACACCGTGTGTCACACAGTACAAAGCAATCAATTGCTGCATACAAAAATACAATAAAGAAAACATCTCCAGGTGTCAGTTACAATGAAGACAATTACACGTAACTCTTCCACTCCGTGCCTGTGTCTTTAACCATGCTTTAATATAAGTTGACATAAAATAATTTAATAACTTTAATACCTTCGGATTTTATGTAATTTTGTTAATCATGTATATTTTTAATAATTCTTACTATTAATTGCACAAAATTCAACTATGTAGCAACATTAACTTTTTGGTTACGAACAATGTTATATTTTTTTTCAGCTTACTTGTGCGCTTCGGGGTACTGTATACTTTGGCATACTCTCCTAGATTGGTGGCTATTAGATCTCCATTATGTGACCATTACCGGAACTTTATTTAGGCCGTCGCATTATTGATTAGATTAGTCGGGACTTATGTAACTCTTTTTTTAACAAAGACCTTCGCATCTTCTTAAATAACCAAAAATATCGTATTGGAGTGCTTGTATATTATAATTTTATCAATTTATTATCAGTCGACCGACTCGACACACGTCGTACACCCGGCCACAGACGGACGAACACGCACGGTGGTCTACCTGAATGATTAAAGGAAATACCTGAAGGAGTTTTACCGAATTGTCGATGATGTCCGCCTTTCGCCTGGGTTGTCCAACACCCCCCGGTTATCGAGTGGCGGTAGGCGAGGGGAGAAAAGTCACCATCACAGGGGATGATCGGTCTATTAGAAATAGATTCATGTTCAGTGCTGGGCTCAAGAAGATAGAAAGTGAAACCGTTCGAGAGATCCGGACGTGTCCGACTCAACTTCTCTAGGTTTCGTGGACTGATATTGTTCCAGATAATCCGATTACTAATTATCCCGTGTCGCAAAATTTAATTTTTAGACATTTTAGGCACGGCTACAGCAGGTAGCGTGGGGACGGAATGTCAGAGCTGGTCGCCTTAGCTGTAGCGGCTACACTGCGGACGAAAGCCATCTCGGCCGAGAAAATTATGTATCACGAAGGAAATGTTACAATGATATATAATAACGAATAAGTAATATTAATATAAGTATTAAATAGTAAGTAAAAAGCAAGGCAGTTAATAAGTACTGTTAATACGTAAGTAATAACAACCAATAAAACACCTCTATAAGAAGTTAAAGCAGACAAATCGAAACATTACAACTTTACTCTTAGTACTTATTGAATATTTGCTACGTAATTCAATAAGAAAATCTAGGATGTGTCAATAACGACAGGAAGCCACGAAAAAGAACGTGACGTGTCATTTTGCTGTCTTCTATAACGAAGAAACATAACAACGTATGCAGAAAGTATATGCTACAACCAAGTAAAATTAATCTTAATAAAACTATCTGAGTTGTAGTATTGTAGTCAACCAAAACAAAAAGGTAGTATATATCAATAATAATATTTAGCAATGAGAATAACACTTAATGTAACTCAAAGAGAAGTGTTTGTGAGGAGATCATTGCGGAAGGCCAACCAACAACACCCAAACCCAACTCTTCCCTCTTATTTATATCTTTGATTACACAAGAAAAATTAATACTGTCATAATTAATATATTTAAAGAATACTAAAGTTAGCTAAAGTACCACCGAATCATAAAAAACAACAATAAGAACTTGACGGTTGAATAGACGTAAACATCAAACTATCTTCTACATATACAGAACCTGCCGATACTATCAATATACTGAAAGTTACGCACATCGTCACCATCATCAAATTATACAGAACAAAAGTTCAATATACTAAAAATATGGCGAACGAGGTGTACACCGGTAGAGGCAAGTTCAGAGCTGATTAGACGTCTACAACGAGGCGTGGCAACCTTCCCTCAGGCCCGACAACTCAAGTGTATATAAATATATAGTATAGAACTGCATTGAAAAAAAACCAGACGGGTTCAAAGGAGACACGTTGCGTAAATAACGATATTATTTATACATAAGAGAGAGAGAGAGGGAGAGAAGTTCGAAAATTTCCAAACATCCTTGCACTGATTAATCTAATTGATTTTATTAACCGATTAATTGAACGGACTGTCAAGTTATTAACACACACATTCACGTTTAATTCACACATTAGACACTGATCTATGCAACGCATAGTTGCAATCCATCAATTGGCCATTGTGAAACGCGTTGATGTTGGTGCTGGTGCTGGTGTTGGTTACAACAGAACGGATAGCACGTCATTTTCTTCCATTCTGTCACGTCTAATCAAACTCCCATTGTGACCGAGTTCTTTACCGAATTCCCGTTTGACTACAACGTAGTGGAACGAAGATGGTCGTGAAGTGATCGAACAGATGTTTCTATATTGTTCAAGGTTTAGAAAAGTATTCGAGATGGAAGATAAGTTAACTTGCTTCACGACAGGAGTACACACCTGACTGCACCCATCTACTCCTTCTGCTACACCACACTTGTTGGTTCGAATCGTCCTGATAGGTCTTTCAGGTATGACCGAATATTCATGAGACTTGGCCGCCCCCCCGAGCGATACGCTCCAGCCAACCTTTCACTCTTATTTTTCATAACAATGGAAAACGCAATTTCATAAACTGCACTCGACGGACAATTCCATTTCTCTCTCTCTCTCTCTCTCTCTCTGTCACGTCACCTCCTGAAAAATGTCTCGTCATCTGGTCCGCTGCCGAGGTCACTAAAAGCTAGGTAAAATAGTCCAAGAAAATCCTCAAGGTGATCTATTAATAAACGAAACGAAATGCCATTTCAGACCGAACCAACGGGTTTTCTTAAAATTTTTTATGAAAGTTATGAACGTGTTACATTTGACCGTTTACCAGATTTCGATCTGCCAGATGGACGGATCTCAACCTCGAGGGAGTCTCAGGCTCAGGAAAGGTTTAAATCTAAAAAGAAAAAACTGGTACGATGACAGGCTACAGTTAATTATGTACTGAACTAAGGCCAAGGTTTTAAGAACTGTATAGAATAACTCGTTCTGGAGTGAAGCAACACCACAAATAAAATCTGCGACTACTTCTCTACTACACGTCGTGTGAAGTTCAAAAATACAAAATGTACTGTACTACATAGGCATTATATACGAACTTACGTTGCTGTGTTATATACATATACTGTAAAATATAAATTCTATGTAAGTTGAGTGGAAGTAGTGTTTCGCGGTACTCATTAAAAATAAATAAATAATGTAAATAGGGCTTTATGTAGAGTTTAGGTATTAAGTTGTTCATCCATCTACAGACCGCTCAGGGAGGCAGTTGAGCGCTCGAAAAGGTTAAATTTTGATTATTTACACTCAAACCAGTACCTTCAATTCAGTAACGTGGTAAAGGTAACTGATAAGACGTAATAAAAAACACTTGGGCACAGTAACTTTGTTTCGGGTTAAAGAGGAGAGGACTCATGTCCGAGTTTCTGTAGTACCCGGGGACTTACATAAGTGCGGAGGTGAATGGAAGTGAAATTAATAATGAGTTTAGTTTACTTGAAACTAATTAGCATTCGGACTTTTAGTCGACTTCCAAAAGCAAACAATTCTTTCTCTCTGTCTACGAATTTTCTAGAAATTTCCTGAACATAAACCACAATGACGAGAATTCGCGAGGCAGAGAAACCCCGAAGACACAAAGAGGACTAGGACAAGCGCTGGAACTGATTACTGGGATTAACAACACTACACTTGTTTGGCACCGTTGTGGCAACTGACTACAAATGAGGAGGTTCGTTCAGCAAACACATGGAAGGCCTCGGGGTGGCTAAATGGCAGTTACCACTGCAACAACTGCAAGGATTGTAGTGGAAGACCAGCAAATTTCAAGCAAGCGGTGAAATAAGAAATTGTAGGCAACTACCGAACATATCAATCTTTATTAGATAGTTTTTATTCACAATTTAATAGTCGTGGTTTGATGTCGTGAAATTATTACCAACAAGTTAGTAGTTAACTGCACTTTGATTTAGAGTACTTTTTTGTAGTGATTTTTACAGGTATTGGGTTGTTTGTATTGTTTCTACCCTCATTTCCCAGTGTTTTGTAGTTTTATGAAAATGTTCCGGTTCGATCAATCAACGTTGCACTTGATAGATGCGGTTTGGTTTCAGTTTGCTTATGTAATCTTTTCATTGTAGAGTTGTAGTGCGGTGTGGACCTCACACACACACAACAACTGTCCGAGCTGCAAAATGCGGAAGACACGATGGTTTACCGGTGGTGTCACTTCCTGCCTGTACTTCGTGCCCGAAGTCCAAGGAATATAAGTGTGTACCTGATCTCGGTTCAGATCTCCAGATCTCCATCTGCTTCATCTGGTCTGATTCATCACGTCAACTACCCACACTACCAACTGCTCACCGAATCCGGCTCATCCCGCACCGAATCACAAGTTTTCGCAAGGCGGACCGGGTCGGCGTCGACTATTTCCGCCACAACTTCTTTTTGTCACGTCGTAAAAAATCAGTCCGATCTGCCTCCTCCCGGGGGCGACGAGACGCGTTTCATCGAACCCGGGAAACATCCCCAAGGACATGCGGGAAGAAGAGCAACGCGCTCATTACCATTTTGTCATTGGACACTCCCCGGGAACCGGCGGAATTCCAAAAAATTGTTTTTTTCTGGTTCTGCCATTTTCGGACGCAAGGACGTACGAAACGGCCCGGGTACAGGTAGTCGGCGGTCAAGCCAAAGATTATTGACCATCGAGCGCCATTAGATCACTCCCACGGAGCCCAAATCATTTGACCCGTTAAATAAGGCAAAAACCCACCCGAACTATCGGACTCCATATTGAAAAATAAATTATTCCTTTATGTATTTTTATTATGGTAATTTTAAACCCGAGTCGGGCTATTAATTGTTTTTGATTTAATGGCGGGTCAGAGGTGAACGATTTTAGATATTTTTGTTTTTTAGATCAAGATCTCCTTCGTTGAGGTTTTCAACATTCACAAACGCGGACTTGTGTTCGAACATAATCTACGTGTGTATTATTTTTGCGATCACGTGGCACTACACGAGAATGTGTCTGTGAGTCGTGCCAAACGCTGAGGCTGCTGCTACCTGCGGTCTTTGCAAGACATAAAATCGCGCTTCGAGAGTTGTAGTGCCGGCACACGATGTTGTAGAGTAGTTTGCACCCTCTAAGATGTGATTTATAGGTGAATTAAGTCACCCTGAGTGTGTCATGTACGCACGGCAGCGTGGTTGACGCTCGTTTCGATTGTGTCGGCTCGTTTATTAAATAAAAATAATATGTGTAGTGTTGTAGTTATGAAAACCACGCTTGACTTTCTAAAACGAATTTGACTGACAACACCTCGCCCGGGGAAAGGTGGAGGACAAAAGACAAAGTGTGAGAATGCAAATTAAATGGGTGATCCAGTTTCTCCGGCAACTTTATCCCCGGGGGCAGACCTGGGGTCTAGCCAGAAAGTCGGACGTCGGACACACCGCAGGCCGAGTTCGCCAACTGGCTCGGAGGGTGTGTACCGGGTTCGTTCTTCGGGGGTGCTTGCTTTCTACTCTCTCCCTCACTTACCTGTAATAAAAAATAAATAAATAAAATTAATGACGTTGTCTCTGAGTGACGTCTTCATGCGTGATTAAATTATGTACACCGCGACTACGATGGGGAGGAGTACTCGTCGGGTACGACAGACGGGTAGTACGTGTAGTGAGAAAAAAAAATTGAGGAGATGAAGTTGGTGCACGCCACGAGTGACAAATGCTCCTATTTATTAAGTTTTACTTCAACTTTTTCACTCGGTGTGAGGTATTTTAAGTACCCGACCGTTACATAACCATACATATAATTTAGTTAAATTTACAAAATATTACGGAGACTGCGACAGAATCATTTAAAAACTATTCGTACGTATAATTTGTATAAACGTATGCGGTACATAATCTTATGTACATAAACGTTTACATAATTAACTGTAGATAATCTGTATAATCCATCTACACCGAAATTGCACAATCGCTCTGCCCTAACTTTTCGTCAGATATTCTTTACTTTATTACCATCATACATATGTAAATAATATTTATGTATGTAATATTCATCCGCAGGTGTTTGCAAACGCTTCAATATCTCAATAAGAAGATTATGTTCTACATGAGTAACATTAACATCTCAGTTAAATAAATTATGCGTGAATTATTTACTTTTTGCTAATAAGTCGGTATAAATTTTGTACGAACACAACACGTAAAGAACTACTTTTCAGTAATTTCATTTTATTGAAGTTTTTAAATAAAATATTCGAATGTTTAATAATTATTAATAATAATTGGAGGTGTAGCGCATGTAATAATTTGTGATATTCGTCAATTTTCGATGTTTGTCTTGGTTTTAACGTAGTGAAAATCGATACACTCGTGCCGGGGGAATCCCCCACGGGCCGTGTACCGGTGCAACTCAAACGAGAGTGACACACAAAACATAAATCAATAACATAAGATAGCGTACATAAGATAAGGTAACATAATAACATAAGATCAATGGATGGTGGTAGAGTAACTTCAACTCGCCAACTGCACACTCGGCCCGCACCATTTTGGTTTGAGTGCCAAACGACCTGCAACAATACCCATTATCACTAATAGTTGTAGTGATAAGTCATTTTCTATGTCTAATTGGTTAGAGTCTAGCTTCTAGCGGAATAATTAAAACGTTACACGTCTTTCTCTTCCGGGTCCTAAGTTTCCACGGTTACATCACCATCCTCCCCCTGTCTAATGACCGCTCCGTCGGGTAGTGTACCTGACGCCGTTGCTACTGCTCGAGTACCCGAAATTACAAGGCAACCCCAAGTGGTGAAAGGCGTCTTACTACTCATTTCCAGGGGTTGGGAGAGGAGGAGGAGTAACGGGACATCCGCAAAGTTATTAATTATGTAATTGTAACGCCCGAACGTAATGTACCTGAGCCCGAAACCTAATTGACTGTGTCAAACCGATAGTTTATTAATAGTTTGGAATTTGAATTTTTTCGTTTCGGGTACTTTCGACCGAGAGTTTCCTCGTTTTTGTTTGGCCAGCCGTCTCCCCTTTGTTTTCGATCTGAATGTCGCAAGCTCCTTTTCCTTCACGGCTGCCTGCTTTCCTTCGGTGCTTTCAATACGTACGTACCTGACAGGTACGACCCGAACCTGAAAACAACCTTACTCCACATTTCGATTTCAACACTTCATCCATCAAGTACTCGTTCGTCACGTTTTGCATCGGTTCCCGACCCCCACCAGCTTTTTCTTTTCTACCTTCTCGTTCGTTCCTTCCTTCGCATTGGACTTGTTTTTTTTTTTCTCTCGCCGGTGAGCACCACTCGTCCGACTACACCCCAGGACCCGGGTACCCGCCGAACCTGTTACCTCTGGTAATTTCACCACAGCTCGAAACTACCTGTTTCCGGCCGTGATTCGGCGGTTTCGACCGTTAACGGCTTCCTGAGTGAAGGTTTCATTGTAGTTTGCGGGATGAGGATACCTCCACCTCTACCCTGACGGTAAACTATTTCCTGTTACGTCGAAATTATTAACCCGGCGTTCTACTTTGATCTACGGCTGCCGGTTGCGTTTGAACTGACACTCGGTGAAAAGATCAATGAATCCGAAACAATTTAATTGCACTCTGACACAAGAACACGACTAGTTAAATAGTAAATAGAAAAAAAAATCAGTAACCTGTACTCCACTAACCGTAGAAAGACATTTTTTTATAATTCAAGACCATGAGACGACCACCAGGCAGTGGTACCTACCAATCCAATACCCGTTCTCTCGGTACAAGGCAAATCAAAATGTCAATTCCACGAAATCTATTAATAGTTCAACTATCCAACACAAACACTACGCGTTTTTTTTTTCTTCTAGTATCCAATCAAACAATTCTATTTGAATTCTTGAGAAATCAATAAAAACTACATTATTAAGCATTAGATGCGGTCATTCTGCCTATTTCAAAACCCTCGAGCTATGTTTTCCGTCTATTAAAACTATCACTCTTTACTTCTACGTCTACATTATTGCTTTTATTTATTATTTTAGTTTTTCTAACTCGTCGTACTCTTCTTAGTTTTTTTTAGCTTATCACTACAACTATTATTAGCACGCCTACAACTTATTAATGCGGCAGCTCACTTGGTCCACGTCTTTTTTGTTTATGTTTCATTCTATTGACCATGTAATTCTGGCAACTCGTGCTCCTGGTGTTAAAGTTGGTGTTAAAGGATTAAAATTTCCTACCACAACTATTACCTGGAAAACTATTACCATCAAAAACCATTGGATGTGGGCATTAATCGGCCACCTCAAGTTGCCGGCGTTTTTATCATTTATGTATTTATAAAATTTATGTTACATTTCCTTCGGTTTTATTATTTAATAAAAATAATAAATATTACATTTCTATTTTACTAACTCATGGTCGTTCGCCCCCACACGTTTTCGTTTCAGCGCAGCAGAAAGATAGTTTGTTTTAAAGTATTAAAAAGTTATTAAATAACTTGTCTTATTTATACCAGTTGAAAGGTTATTAAAATAATCGCAGGTGAGGAGTAGTTTCCTTGCAACACAACAACTACATCGATTGGTCCTTCACTCTCAGTTATTTAGTTGAAGTAATTACCCCAAATCGAATCGAGGGACAAAGAGTTGCGCCATTTTGAACGCTCCGTTCCTAGACGACCCCAAAGTCTAGGAGTGGTGTCATCCTGCCTGCTACGGTCAGACAAGAACGAACAAAACCGATAGAATTATTAACTAATAGAAAGTATCAATTTAATAATACAAACGGTCGAGTCTGAAAGTATTCCGATGGATATCGGTCCGATTAACCGATAATACGCACTCATTAGACATACTCTGAGTCCTTGAGACACTTAAATCGACAGGTAGGAATTCTCCCAACTAGAGAGAGAGAGACATTCACCCCAAAATCTCATGTAAATTTTCATGGACTTGGTCTAATGCATTTTCTACCAAAACTATTCGCCGGGAACTAATTAGTTGGCAAATAGTTGACTGTGCGCTTACCTAACGCTACTCTTCCTTTAACTGCACGACGCTTCGGATTTGACGTATATTTAGGGCACCTTCGGAATAAATAACATCTAGAACCTTCTATTAACCCCGTTTCAGTCGTCCTTATTGAATGTGTTTCCGATCGAACGGTGCCACAACACAACAAGTTCTGCAAACCGTGACGAACTCGAAGTTAAAAATCTCCCGAGTCGTCGATTGTCTGTAAACTGCAAAAGAGCGACAACTTTGACTCGGTTTTACTACTACTTTTTTTTATTATTTCTTATTAATACTATTATTAAAAAAATTGATATTAACTACTATTAAAATTAAAACGTTGCAAGACACGGAACTATTAATGCACACTTACTTAAGACTGGTGAAGCAATAACTTATTAATTGATAAATAATATTTGAATAAATTGTGTTCCGATGTAGTCAGTGGAAAAAATTACAAGAACATAAGTAAAATTAACCCTAAAAATATTTACGTAGCTAAACTTATGTATAACCTTTAATAAAAAAAGAAAAAAGAAATGTTCGACCTGCTTAAATACATAACTAATGCAACTGGCTAAAAAATAACAAATAACTATTTTCAGTATAACTAAATAACTATTTCAGTTTCTTCCATTTTCTATTTGTATGTATTACACTTAGTTAAATAATTACATTAAACCTTACATAATTTTCCAAACGATAGATTTAGAGAACGTTTTATTAAACAATAACTACTCTTAGTATATAAGCTGATGGCATTAGTTAACTGCATAGAAACTAAACTACACAGATGTTTGCATGATAAGTCATGTGAAATAAGGTATGTATTATGTATGCGAGGTATCCATTATTACTTATGGTTTAAGCGTTCTTCACGTATGACAATAATTGCGATCAATAATAAAATTAGTAAGCAAAATAAATAAAAATGGGCAGTTAGAATTTGTGTATTCAATCAGTTGTGACAATTATTTCAAATAAAATAATTAAAAAAAAAAGTAAGTAGACTGTGATGACAGATATACAATAATAAACAGCCGTAATACATAATAATATACACAGCCGTACATAACCAGAATGCAGTACATAACCGTACAGAACGTTTCTACTGTTTTGACTAGACTAAACATTAAGTTAAGTAGTGTGTCTAGCGAACGGTTAACTTCTATTCATCCAGTCGTAGACAATTCGTTCTATAGACGTATAAGTTTATTAAACACATAAAATTATACATAACGGCTTTTCGCACTCAACGAGTTTTCACCAAAGCCTGTATACTACAAAATCGAATGCTTGAAAACAGCAAAAACAAAAAAATTTAGTTTACAGTCTAACTTGTGGTAAAACTGGGACAGAATGCGGTGAGTCAATCACATTGTAGTCAAAGGAAAGTGCAAATCACAACCTTGTTAATACATCGGAACCGTTATCATTCCCTGTAGAGCACAAACAGTTTGAACTCTTATCAACGAATTACATAAGAATCGTGGAAATAAATTCACAAGGGCGGTGCAGAGTGTAAATGTCAACGCGAGCGTGCTTCGTACTTCTTCCCATGTGTGTGCGCGTGGGAGAACTCTATTTATTAACCCCCGCAGGATAACTCGGGAAGAAGGGATAATAATGAAAAATAAGCGATCGCTCAATAGATTACATAGGCGAACGATTAATAAATCCGAGAGATTTACAGAGATTCGATCGAGGACGGATCACGAACTGACAATTTAATTTTTAATTTATTTACGCGTTTCATAAGCGGTGTTGAATTACACAGTCCTCATTATTATTAGCGCTTATTAACGTTATGGATTCAGAGTTTCGAAACCGATCTCGATTAATAATTCGCGAGCGAACGGTTGCTGAATTGAAACGCGTGTTGCCGACGTCAGACGTCTATCGGTCCTGGTGCAACCGTTTGACTTGTGCAATTTCCTGCAGGTCGTTAACTAGCCGTGACCGAGGAAGTGTAGAAGGAACATTAGGAGACAGTCCGAAGACTCCAAACAGACATCTCTAGGTTTCTTTTAGGTTGAGTCGAACGACACGTTCTAAGGACACGAGACCTGAATAATTCAGGTCGTCACTCGTCGAAGCGAGTAGAAGCGCCTGGTTTCTATGTAAAATAGAAATAGAAATTAGAGGGGGTCACATTTTCAATTATTTTTCTCACGATTCGATGAGGGACTCGTGATGACCCGCAGAAGACATCTTCGTCTTCTGCTGATGGGACAACTCAAACAATGTAAAAATCCTATATACAAGAAAATACAACTTCGCTGCCTCGGCTCACCGTCCAGACACCCTCAGACTACGACGTGTCGTGGCACACCGTAAAAAACTGAGATGCGAACTCGTAAAATCGATCGGAGATCTCTCCAGATCAGGCACCAGATCGAATTAACAATATTTCAAGTTCATTAATTTATGTAGAACGAGAGTTACTGGTTTACGTGAACTTGTTACCTTCGGTACGCCGTGCAAGAAAGTTGATTTTGCCTTGTAATTGAGCGCAAATTAATTACGAGAACTCATTTTGTGGTGAAATCTACGATCTGTGCCACCGGATAAAAAGAACTAAAAAGAACAACACTGCTTATTGTTATTTATGTACATTATTATTATTATTATCATCACTAATAATATCGACCTTTAAATTATTGTCATTCAATTCGATAACTCCCGGTCTAGGATCCTAGGAGAGAAATAGAGAGGTGTTCTTGAGTAGATTCTCGTGACCACCCAGACACTCGTTTCACAACAACAACAAAAATAGATAAATTTTATTCCGAAACGCGCGGCAAATAACGATGAGTAACACTAATAGATATTATATATTGTCTAATAGACAACGTCGTGTTCGACGTTTGAATTTAATCAACCGTAACGACGTGTCAGTAGTAAATTTAAAGGGCAACGAGTAAATTTCTATTTGTGACCCAAAAGTGGTGTTCGGTGTATGGTGGGAAACACCGGAGAAAAATAGTCAAATTTATAGATAATTCTGTTCGGCAGTAACCTAAAAAATGTAGTGTTGCACTATTTTTACTTAACCGTAAGTGGTGAACTGTTTTTTTACATTTACATAAAAATACAATAATAGTACTTTGCACCTGCTAAATACTTTCCTACTTCTACATCCAGGTCTTATTGTATTGGTTGTACAGTTCAAACTATAACTTCAAACAGTTCTAATATTGTATATAATATTATTTTAATGTATATATAATGCAACAATGCCAATTTATCACCAAAAAGGTATGATTTTGTGTAGGCAACTAGTGACAACTGGAACTGCAGTATCATTAACTGTAGTGTTATATTAATATATAAAATATTAAGGTAATGTTATAAATTAAATATATCTTAGAACTAGACATATAACTAAACTAGCTAACACTAGAGCTTCAAATCATTCAAAATATTAAGTAAAATATTAATAAGATATTAATACACAAACATTAAAGTAATATTAAAAATAAATTCAGCACACCACCAAAATATAATATGTAATGTATATATAATATACAGTATAATAGAAATGTTATATATAATACTGTATAATAATACAGTACAACAACAAACCAGTTGCAACCTTAACATAAAACAATTCTAATACATTAAGACGTAGAGTTTCAACTATTCAATAAATTACGGTTAAATGAAACTTATTTTCCATTAACCACTCGAACTATTAAGTTATTATGGTTTAAAAATACATAAACTATTAACTTCTTATTCATATATTGATTCTAAATGAGTCATTTCCAGGACGTTGCAGTCAAACCATTTACATGTTAAATGTCGGTGTTGCTATGTGTACCGTCAACCATGGAAGGACCTCGTCTTGAACTTCCCGATTCAACCAATTAAATAAAAACTTTTTGACTGCACATAACCTTATTTATTTATTCATAAATAATAAAACCACCGCCGACCTATCTGACTCCAGACAATCCGGTAATGGTGCTAGTGACATTTGGCAACAATAAAACATCGAGAAAGCCATATTGTTTCCCCCGAGTGAGTGCGTTTCCAATGTTATGTACATTAATAAGTTATTTATGTAATTTCCCCTCGAGTGTTTACCGATACCCCACCGTTACCCGATCATCCGTCACGGCCCAAACTGCAACTAATTTAGCGTTTTGACTCGATGGTTCCACGACCGGTTTTTTGACGATTGGCAATTTTATTTTTATCTTTTTTTATTAATTAAGACTTATTTTTAGTATTATTTTATTCGGTCCAAGCACGGCGGACGCATCTCGAACCCGGCACGATCAAATCCGTCCTAGACCTGAAAACCATCAATAGACAATGAAGTTGGCACGGAGCGGCTCGTTCGGCGGTGATAAAAATAAATAAATTTCGAGTTATGTAGAGATAAAATTTTATGTATGTCAATGCTCGAGTCCATTACCTTGGTAAATAATATAAAATAATGGCGTTCTTCCTTCTTCATCGTCGTGTTACGCAACCTTCATTTTAAAGATTCTAGTACGCTAAAAGAGTGTTAAAGTAGATATATATAATAAAATAAATAAAACCACATAACCCGAATGGATAGAGTTATGTAACGGTACCGTTCAAAGGTTCTTTAATTACTGGATTAAATAGGATTCATCTACGAACGGTACTTATTATTAAGTTTACTCATTTCCCAATGTTACTATTCTACTTTGACTGCTTCTTCGTTGTCGTCGTCGTCGTCGTCCTTAATCCTATTCTGACTTTCCATGAACCCCCGGTTTATCCGTGAACTATCCAGTACCTCGGGACTAATTGCTCATTTCCTTACGGCTTTTATGTGTCACAATTTGGCAATTGTAACTTAGTGCCGGTCGATGTGTTGTTTTGTAGAATGTAAGGTACTGATAGTTGTAATACATTCCTACTTATTATCACGTCAGTCTTCAGTACTTGATTGTAATTCTGTTATAACTTCGGGTACTGCTATTGCCGTGGGAACTTGTGTCACCCAGATTTTTCTGCTTGTTTTAGCAGTACAAACTTACGCTTGATTTAATCTGGATTTCTGCTATTTTGTATCAGTAAAAGTAACGCAACATTGGTTACTCCTACTCTTGTCAGTACTTATAGGAGAAACGTAATTTTTTTCTACCTAAATCGTAGACTGGTAAGAAGTACTGTTTCTACTTCTATTTGTGCTCATTTTAAATTTATTGGTACTTATTGTTGTTTGGTATTCAGAGTCTGTGTCAGACTTTTCCATCATTCCTAATTGTAATAACTAACCCTAATTAACTTCTCGAACAGCTCACAGTACAAGAAGTTGTACTGCATAAATTCTTCTAAGTACGTGCTCGTACTGGTATATATGACCACATACGCAGCGCACATCTGTCTGCTTCTGCCTTAATATATAACCTTATTCTACCAGTACAGGTACTTTCAACAGCATCTCTCTCGTATGTATGTAAGAAGAATAATTTGAAGTACCAAGTAACATTTGAGTACTAAAGTAACACCGTGCAAAGACGAAATCCAACTGAAATTTTCCAAATGTGTGCAACACCTGAAGCACCCGGGCGACCTTTTTCGTGATTCAAATGAGCTCCGACACCACTGAGGGCAATCTCCGGCGCCTATGTAAATTTCCAATTAACAAGAAAGAGAAATACCACATACATAAGTCTAATAACTTTTTCATAAGTCCGAACCCGAACGAATTCGAGTTAACCTTTCGGAGCGAAGCAATCCAAGTGATCGGGTCACAAGGTCAATTTTCCTCAATTGTGTCGGTGTGCCTGAGCTTGTGCCTGTGCCTGGCAACTTCTCGTGACCCAGTCCCCTGACATTTTAAAAGAAAATAATGGCGAATTCATTTCTAGCATTTATGTAACTCGGGGTTATTTGATTTTTGTCATTGTTTTGCCTGTGTCCGCCGCGCCTCTCGTCCACCGGGAACCTCCTGTAAGTCCTCCTCTCTCACCTGTCAGGTTGAGCGTCTCTCCTGACTGACCGAAAAGAAACGTTTCGTCCTTTAAATAAATAACTCAAGCTTATTAATAATAATGATTACATAATGAAGCGTAAAAACCCTCACGATTCGTCCTCTCCTCGACGCGAAAATGGCGTTATGCAAATTCGTGAAGCGAAAACAAACTATCATGGGAGAATAGTTCCGGATGTCTATGACTGTCAAACTTATAATAGTCGTGTTTAGAGAATAATAAAGAAAAAAACTAAAATAGTGTTACGAAGCACATTCTGACACATTATCATTTTAATTATTTCTCAACCGACGGATCGTTTCCTAGTTACTAATAGTTTTTATTTTGTCTACCAATTTTCTTTTTCTATTTATTTTCTTCGCGGCTCTTCTATTAATGTCAGAATTGTCTTTTCCACTTCCGACTCGCCGTAACCGAACCTTTGCTTATTGTAATTTGGTTACTAATATTAGTAATAATTGGAATTTTTTATAAATATAAGTAATTATAGATTTGGTGTATGTAGTGTAGTTGTAATAATAATAACAATAGTAATAATAATGGTTTTAGTTATGGTTGTAGTAGTCATGGTAATTGTAGTTGCTGCTAATGCTGTTGTTGTTGTTGTAAGGGTAATGTCTTTACCAACTGCCCTGAAGAACGTGACGTTCATTCCAAGTACTGATATTTCAGTGATCCATCAATTCTTTTAATTTCGTGTTATTGAACTGTTATTGAATCCTCCTACATAACCCAACTCGAACTACCTCCATTGATTGGTATTTAATGACTGAATTCTGTTACGTGTGCATCTACATAGATGTATTACATCGTACAATCAAATTATGTATCAGTTTTATTAAAGTAAAAATGCAAAATTTTGGTGATTGTATTCATTCATTCCTTGTCATTGGGTTGGGTATGTTAAGCAGCGGTAATAAGTATACTTTAAATTTTATTAATTATAAAGTTAACGTTAAAATAACATAAAAAATATAAAAACGTAGGGTTTTTATGTAACAAGTTTATACATTATATACGTTAACTATATATTACAATGTTACTGTGTATTATACAACGCTTCTAGTGATCAATCTATGTCCTTTACGATTACGTTGACGTACGGTGCTACTGTTGCCTACTGTATTTTTGTTCGGAGTGTAGGACTCAGTTAGAGACGATCAGAAAGGAAGGAACCTAAAGTCGTTGTAGTGAACGCGGAATTTGACTCCGAACAACATCACAACAATAAATATTTCCCGTTAATTCCGCGTAGAATTAATTTATTTAAAATATTTAAACGGTTTAGTACACCTGGTACTCATTCAATTCCGACGTGAAACTTTCTATTAACTTGCTCCGTAACACGGGCCGATTAATAAATATTTACGAAAGCGTCCGTTACTCATCCGTACACTCAATTTAAAATTTTAACTATTTTATTTTTTCCCTTTTCGTGGATTCGGACCGGTACTTGTAGGGTACCCCTGACCGGCACCGGACATCGACATTTATAATACAATTAATCATACATGTGACTTCCTCGTCCGTCCTCTAGCCATCATCTGTCAATCGATACATAAAAAAACTGTATCGAATGCCAACGAGTTTGGTACGAAAAAATTAATTATAATCGCATCAAATTGTAATTACCGTGTTAACACGTCAAATTAAAAGTACTCGTTTGTTACTGGTCGGACCCGGAACGCGTCACACGACTTCGTGTCACGTCAAACTCATCCCGTTTTTAATTCTGTCCTTCAGGTAATTAATAGGTATTATGTTCAATACACAAGGGTGTGTACACTCATGTATTATCGTAGGTAAACACGCAGAGACACGGCTGCTGTATACGCAGACGTGCACACGGGTACATCACTCAATTAATCTATGGAACACATTAAAATAAAAACATAATATTATTTACGGGCATCGTCAAACTCATACACATGTACACACACTCCTACAGACATCACTCGTCACTTAGAGAGACTATTAAGCACGACACACAGCACACACACACCGTGCAGATAATTAATAAAGTATTGTTCGTTGTATTGTATACGTATACATAAGGTTTGTGAGCCATACTCAATTTCGTTTTATTAATCCTTATTTATTAATTATAACTTATTTGTAAAAAGTCTTAATATTCCGCAAGCCTTGGTACCCACACACCGCACAAGCTCAGTCACAGGTATGCACCTGACGTCTGAGGACATGCGAGGACGACTCCATCAAAGATGGCCCCCTTCAAGGAAGAGTTAAGAAAAAAAAAATTTAAGAAAACGCGCTCGTTATGAATAATTACGCGAGCAAAACTTCTGGTTTTCTTCATTAACATCAACTCCTTTTTTTTCGCGTCTTCCTCATTCAAGTTCACAGTTTGATGGACACGAGAAGATGGGAAACGTCACTGGAAGACCACAACATATGCGATTGAATTGCACAACCGACTCACCCACATAAAGGCATGCACCAGTTTGCACCGAATTGCACCACTTAATAACACCCGATCGATCGATCGATCGATCAAGCTTTCCAATCAAACAGATCTCAACTCTAACAAAGGGAAGAATTACTCAACTCGGGTTAAAATTAGAAATTTCCCTTAATGTCAATCAGATGTTCCACTTTCTGTTATATACGAAATTTAACATGGGAAGAGAGAGAGAGAGTAGGGGGAATTGATCGGTTATTGATGGGTTCGAGGCAATCGATAAATATTGAAAATTTATCGGAATTTGATTCCAAGATCACCTTACCCTTTACGAATAGGAGAGAGAGAGAGAGAGAGAGGTGGAGGCGAAATAAAATTTGCGGTTAACGCCAGCAACACGTCTGACCCCTTGCTTAATCAGACGGAAAACTAAAACTACTTAAGAAAATTATCGACTAGAAAAAAAGAATAGAAACTAAAAGGCCAGAGGATGAAATGGATAATTAACGGCGGCCCTATGTGATGGTCCCATCCCGATTACTTATGTATACGTGTGTTTTATTAATTCGGCTCGATTGCCCCCACATGGAGCGATACATAATTCATAAATCGAATTACATAACTTGTAAGATAAATCACGGTCGGATGTAAATCGAAAAATCGATTTATGTCTTCATCAAATCGACCGACTGTGAGGAGAAAATCAAACAGGACGCCGTCGAGTACCGTAGTCTGCGGGTATGACAGTAAGCAATAGGACGTTAACGGAGTCGCTACGGGTTTTATGTACATAAATTCAAGTCACTTATCCTGTTGAAACACCGGTAGAATCGTAACGGGGCCTCAGGCACACAGGTCGTGTCACTTGATTGTTCTCAACTGTGGTGCTAGTAATTGATGACTGCACACTTGGTACCTTTTAGCACTGCAATTAAAAACTCGAGTTCTTATGTACTTTATTTATGTACGGGTAGCCCAGTTTAGACAAGGTTGTTAAGTAGCAGTGCCAGTCGTGTAGTTGCAATGAAACACAATTATCAGTACAAACAAGTTACTAAATAATTCGCCACCGTCAATTCTACTTGATTCTAGTTGACTATTTTAGTTCCACCCATTTCACTAAGGTTCTCAAGACCACACGAAGTTGTTGCCCTCGGGAAGCGAGTTAAACTGTTTCCCTGGTGGTCTCAAACCACCCCGGTTGGTACCCGCCGAAAAAATAACCCGTTTCGTTTTCGCAATCGACGACCGCAAAGTAACCGACACGAAAGCACAACGAGAGCGTGGGAGGTGGGGCAGAAGCCCCGCGGTTAGTACCCGGTACTCGGTACTGGGTACACGGTCGACTTTTTCTGCGGGCAGTCCCGAACATGCCGGCCTTAACTCGGAACAACGTATTTTGTCCACTTTGCGGTGTGATTTTTTGAAATGTGTCCGACCGTAGTACGCAGGTACCCGTTGCCTGTTCATAGGTACCCGCCAGAGGGGAAAATACCCAACTTCAATACTCGACTCCCGTCTCGGTCACTCATATCACCGATGCTTTCCTACACGATTTGTAACAAAGGAGAGTGATACTTTCTAAACGAGTACCCGAGTACCGATCGGGTAACCGTCAAACAATCGGGAAGTACCTACCCATGAGAAAAACCAAACTCTCAAGGTCTGCCGGGAAATCCCGGGAGAATTTCCCTGATCCTGAATACGCGCGCGTGACATTTTATGCACGCTGAACATTTGTTACGCAATCATCAATGCGTACCCGTTTCAAGTGAGAAATAATACCAAAGTACTCGTTTATTAAACTTAAACGTCCGCGGGCTCCTTACGCAAAACTGTGGGAAACGTCCGTCCGATACATAAAATTATTGCCACTTATTGAATTTCGTTATTTTTTTAAATTATTAGAGTCTTGTGCATACGTCGAGGGTATCATTAGTTGGTTGAACTCGAATTATTTTTAGTGAAACATTATTATTATTATTACAGAAAATAGGTTATTTATTAACTTACTAGAAAATTACTATTTCTGCTGACATTTGAGAGTGAACTCATTTTGTAACGTTACACTTCTCGTGCATTTTTGCTTTTATGGAACTATGCAACCTTATTTATGAGTGTGTGTGTGTGTGTGTGTGTGTGTCTTAACATACGTCATCACATTAATAAGTTATTGATCGCTACATTCACTAGTTCTATTTTTGGAAATCCTGCTGCCCCGGCGACCCCTGACAACATCGAACCACGGCACCGCACATTTCATTAAACTATTTAAATAGAATATTTTGAGTATCACATAAGTCTCCGTTGATTATTAAATAACATATGTACGTACATGTGAGCATACGTCGTGGAAATGATACAAATATTTCCACAGCAGAATAACGTAATTGTACAGCAAAATTAAGTAAATAGGTATGAATAATATAAAACAAATAAAAATAAATAAATAATGTAAATGCATAATTCTTCTTATTATTAATTATTAATACAAAAATATAAGAATACGAAAGGTAATTAGTACAAATATTTGTACTCCTAGTAATAGATTTAATAAATAGTAGCAAGCAAATAAATAAATTATAAAATATACAAACAAGCAAATGAGAAATAGATTAATAGGGTACATAAGTACATAATATGAAAACAAATGAGCAAACAACATGAGGAAATATAATATAAATAAATGCACGATAAAATAAATACATAAATATCTCCGTGATATTATTAATGTACAGTTACTCTCATTCCCCAGTTTCCTACTTCACCTTATGTAGTAATCGGTAGATAAAGAGAAGTTTACTCATTCCACGTTATGTACCGGGTACATTACTCATTTTTCACATTATTTATGAAATTTTGTAAATCAGAGAGTGAAATTTTTGGCAATTCAAGTCCGGTCCTGGCACTTTCATGGAGGAGGATCACAAACAGTACGAACAGCCGGAGATTAAAATCAGTAACCGGACGTGGTTCCCCGTGGGCACCACAAAACCAAAAAAGTGTTCAAACATCACATGTTCACCGGTGTGAAGTTGTCTTTTCTTTTTTCGTCGCAGGCTCGTTTTGCCAGGAAAATTTTGACAAGGCTGCCGGTACGGGAGGGTCACGGGTAGCACCCGGTGGAAGTACCCATAAACACCTTCGCACCACTCGTTATCTAACGAGTACACCCGTGCAATAACTCACACACGGTGTGATTTTGTTTCCAGTCACGTAGCTCCGACATTCGTTCTCCGGGTACTTGCAGTCCCAAAATGCGATCTCGGGTACTGATGGGAAAGATCTCACCTCGCAGGTGTAAACTCGTCACCGAGAGACCCAAAAATGGCCGAACTCCACGGAGAATTTCATCTTGACGACGAGTGAGGTCAGTCCGAAAATGGGCAAAACCCACACATCACACATTCCTAGATGTGGTGATGATTGGTAATTCCATTTTGATGACTTTTTGTCGAGACCTCTGGGGGAAATCCTTGTACATCAACTGACCAAAATGGCGGCCATTATCTGTCAGATATCCTTTATTTCAAGGAAGAATGCAATTGAAGCAATCAATCGAGTGCTAATGACACGTGTGAAGGCTTCGCCGCGACTTACATCAACATCAAACCTCAACTCATCACAACCCGCCGAAAGACGAAGGGCGGAACTCTCGGTGATGTTAAGATCTTCAGATCAATTACTCAATAGATCGATCGAAAACCTATAGTTTTATGGCCCTTTTGTCTGTTACTCCACGGCACCATTCTGAGAAACTATTCACGGAAAGTAACACTATTTATTATTATTATTATTATTTATTGAATAATCAAAAGCACGGCGGAAAAATCGGACGTGTCCGCAGGTACTCGGACGAGGAGTTGCGTAACCGTCGGTACCATCAGAGGGACCGAAAGCTCTCCAAGAGGAAAGAGAAATCTTTGATGAGGACTTCGAGGGCCGTAGTGAAGACTCAATCTAATGTTTTTGCAGTTTCGCGGGTACTTCGATGGGTTCTGAGGTGCTACCCACGTGTACGCCGTGTGATACAACTCTATTAGGCCTCGGGTACGAAACTACTCATTTCGTATCGCTACCGCACACCCAAACAAAGTTATGTGAGGTCTATTGACATTGAAGGTAATGGCGGTAAATGTCATCTCGGTTTAATAGACCCATAATGTAAATAACATGATTGACTTGCAACATCTGTCACCTAGGCCTGGTTCGTCAGACGCAAACGCCAACCTCAAGATATTTCGTAGAAAGTGAAACTATCTCTCTCTCTCTCTCTCTCTCTCTCTCTCTCTCTCTCGCGAAGGACAATGCCTTGTCATCCCGGATCTGATGGGTGCGCAGGTGAGTTTGCTTCGAAGGTGACATTCCTAAGATTAGAGTAGTACCCGAGTGCCTTGTAGGTACCCTGCTATGGTAGTCGGGACAGCAGCCGCCACCGGTTGACGCCACTCGACATTTCAGATTGGGTGTTGTTTCGGGTACCTTACCCCCGGGGTGACGTACCTACCCTCTTTGACGAGCCGTGGGTGCAGCTAAACAAACCTTCACCGACTCAACCAGTACCTGTCTGTTTTGTTAATTAATTTCAACAATGGGTCTCCACCCTGAACCCAAAGCGTTTTCAGGTACCGTTCGATTTTCCACGTCGACATTGAAGTAATTCGCCTTGGCAAGGTCGCGACGGAGGTACTCGTTACGCGGGCTTGAGTCAATGAGTACCGCCAGATCTCACTTCGCCAGTCCCCTTAATTGCCAACAGTACCAATTCAATAATATTTTACTTTTTCTGAAAGTGACATTGCTCGGGTCGCGTTTGGCACCGAGTACTACCCACTTCCTACTTGTTCTAATTGCAATGGAAAATTGGGTCCGACCTTGCTTGCGCACAAGAGAGAGAGAGAGCGAGAGGGAGACAGACAAAGACAGAAAAAAGTACTCGGTATATCAGTTCTGTAAACATGGATTTAAGTACTGGAAACTTGGCAATCGTTTGGGTAGCCGCAAATAAAACCGAGTAAAAAAAAACTACCCGTGAAAACCGCAACGCTCGAGTGAAATTACACAAATTCGGTGATAATTTGAATAAAGTGCCCTCCGTCGAGTACCCGGGTACACAACGAGTACCTTCGCTTTCTACAGATTGCACCGAGTACTTTCCAAAAACAAAATATTACGACTGTCAGTTGGGGTACCTACGTGAGTACTTGGAGTACGCAGAATAACACTCGTCGAGCCGCTGTCACGGCACTGACGCAATAGTTTGAATTATAGTTCTTCTCTATTACTATTTATAGTTCTCACATCTTGTACTTTTTCTCTATGAATTGAAAACCGGCGAATTTTCAAATGGGTTTGGCAATCGAATCGTCGGTCCCGCAGGACCCGTTCACCACTCGGTACTCGCCTATTTTATCTATTTCTATTTGAGTCTCCTGAGGAACCTCCCAATTCTATCGGATTGCGTAAATTCCATCCCGACAAAGCAAACGTTTCCCAGGTAAAAGAAATTGCCGATTGCCAAATTTTTTCGACGAGACCTCACGATGAACCAAAAATTAAAAAAAAAACAGTTCAGGTGTCCTCGAGGTACTTCCCACACCGATTTCATCAGTCGGATGATTACGTCTAAGCGTGAACTTGACGAAAACTATTTTCTATTTCAACTATTCGTACGGTGGTGGAGCGATGTCACACGGGTGACGTGACGGTACCCGAGATCGATTGATCTTTCGCAGAGATCGGCACACGTCCGTCTCGTCGTACCGGACGTTTCGAGACCCTCGTTAAAACACCGATCCCTGCAAACTTATCGAACGATTCAATTAATCATGTGGGAGAATATGAAAGGAAATCATTTCCTCGTCGGTCAAACTATCGCCATTTTCTCGGACACGAAACTAAAACTAAAACCAAGACGAACAAAAAAAATCCAATTACGTCCTTTCGATAGTTTCGGGGCGTCCGGTTTCATTGTGAAATTCAATTGATCTCTCTCGTGAGTCCAGAATTTTGTGTCGATCGTGATCTTATCGATGATGATCTTACGAAAGATTATGAAATACACCGTAAGCGATCTCGGGCAAACCGAAAGCTCCGTTTATCTAGAGATCTCAACAGATCGGAAATAGAAAAAATGGCACTATTCAATAGCGAGTTTATCAAAATATAATATGGGTATGTATACTTTTATTGTCTCCATTAATTTCCTGGGCAGGGTTTACCTTCCGAAATATAAAAACATGGGTAAGAATTAATAAAATCACTTTGTGTCATGTAATAAATATATATTGTGATTAATAATGTCCAGTAGACCAACATCTGGTGGCAGTTACTGTTATGGTAGCCTCAAAGTCACTTGGAGCTCATACAGTTTAGTACCCTGTATAATATTTATATATATGTTCTGTGACAGAAGTGTCAACTGGGTCAGACGATCCCGTTAAGTACGGTTTCCAAGTCCAATCGTCGGCAGGGCGTTGTAAAATAATTTAAAGATAAATATTACATAAATAAATAAATAATAAAGTAAAATAAAGTAAACGGAAAACACTTCATTTGTATCTTGGGCCGAGGGAAAGCGACTATCCTTGTCACTCGCCCACATTTCGACTGGATGCTCGACTACGTTGCTTTTGTGTGTAATAAAAATTAAAGTAATAAACCTGGAGAAGGGTGGCGGAGGACTCAGGTACGCGTACCTGAGTAATCCAGGTGGTAATTGCGTCCGCGTGTGTGATAGGAGGAAAACAAAGGCGTGGAGTCGAAAGGACTTCAAGGTCTTTCCCCGGGCACGTTTTCCACTCTAATTCCGTCAAGCTTCCGTTGGGTACCCGGGTACTCGGGGAGGTCCTGACCCAATAGAAAACGAAAACAACTTTCGAAGTCGCGGCCTCCTCATCGAGAACGTCAATCAGTCGACACGGGCGAGTCGAGTCAAGGAAAGTGACAAAGAAGACAGGTACGACTGCGGGACTTAATTGAGACTTGGGCACCGCCTGGACGTGAGGTGACACCCCGGGTGAAATGGGAGAAACGTCCGAAAAGTAAAGAAGAGAAAGGAAACCGCAAAAACCGACGAGTACTCCTTAACGAGACGAGGTACTCGGCTAATTACGTAGAGTACATATTTTGACAGGCGGTCGTCGAACGACCACAAAACCAACGCGACTGGATTTCTACAGTAATCAGACTCTTCGACCCCAGGTACTGATAAAATAACCTATGTACACAACTACATAATAACACATTGCTTCGTTCAGTAGCCATTTAGGTACTGGTTGAAGCAGTACTCACTAACGTTGTATAATTTATAAGAGAGCCGTTGATTATTCTACGAACTTCAGTATTTAAACATTCATATATATATTTACAGATAGGAATGTAGTATTCAGTACAATTGAGTATTCCTCGTATATTACCAGTAATTTGTTAGTAAGTGTCACTTCTTTAACTTAATTTTAAACCCGTTAGACCTGAAGTGCGGTCACAGTATCAGTTGCGCCACTCTCTACTTATTACATATACTTTATTGTATATTAATTTATAATATATTTTTTTATTTTTCATACTTATTTAAGAGTTCCAACAAAAGAAATTGCAAATGTACCGGTATGAAGCGCCTGTCTAGGAGGGTACTAATAACTGCTTTTATACGGCTAAATATAATTAATATACTGTACTAAGTGCAGTACAGTAAATCGACCCTGTACATGAGGTTCACTACCTTTTGTTTATTTCACTACTTCCCCTCAACTATCAATTTCACGGTGGCGCAGTTTTCCTAAAAAAAACTTCCAGAGGAAGACCAACCCGGCGTTTAGTTCTCCCGGTGACCTCAATAGAAAAGTAGAACAGGAACAGTCGAAAATTCACCACGGCCGGACTAGCCAGGCACCAGGTACCGGAATTGGTGACCTTTTGTCGGGTTCGGGCGTGGTCACCCTAACAAGGCCAGGAAACGTAAAGTAAGAGAAGGAGTGATAAAGAATAGAACAAAAGTACTCGCTCGAGGCGGGTACTCGTACCCGGTACCCAAACGGTGTGGGAAAAATCATTTTCCTGAACGGGCGACCGTGAACCGGCCTCTCACCACCACCACCGCACCACCCCCATCCCGGTACCTGGAATTCAAGGTATTGATAAAGTCAATTTTCACCGGGTACTGACGGGTGACGCGTGAAGAAGGGAACATCATCTCGATTGTGCAACCGTGAGGTGAAGTGCGATGGGTACCTATTAGGCGAGACAAATAGTTTGTTTTCAGGTACTGACGAGCCACGGCACAATACGATGATCATTTTGTACAAGTCATGACACCGGGTCGATGTTACATGCGATTAGTTTCATCAGGAGTCCGATGACTCTCCGATTGATTGTCCCATTGAAATGAGACGGAAAGTGTTTTCACTTCAGTACCCGCGTACTGTGCACGAATTCGTCGCAGTACACGTAACAGGATTTCCTCGGACTTATTTCTCAGTCTATCAACGCATGCCATACTGACTCGCTTTACTACTTTTGTAGTACTGATCTGAAACGTCGTACTTCGTACAACGTCTTCTGAAATCGTTTCTTCAACATACTCTCTCGTTCATTGGAGTCGAGCAATCACGAGAATATGTAGGATTATGTACTGCGTACTACTACCTCTGCACCAACTTATTTTCCGTTAGGTTCGTCTCAACCAGAGATACCAATCAGTACCTTTCTCAAAGAGCACTCACAGGTTGCTATCACCCACAACCTAATGCTTGTTACCACTTACTCTCAAGTTTAATAATAGGATTATTTTCCACCAAACGATACATAAATAATAAGCGATACATACACCAAAATAACATATATAATAACATACTAGAAACATACCGACACTAAAAAATATTTTACATTAAAATACTCGTAGTTCTGACATGTCGCTTACTAGCCGAAACTCTAGCCTACTTACTGGCTCAGCTACCATTTGAAGCAGACATACTCCATTACGCAAATCAATAAACGTACATAATGCATGTAATATATATAATATATAATTAAAACTGTAATGTACACGATGTGTGAGTGTAAAAACTAAGGTAGTTTTTAGAAGTTCTCTTAGTTACTCTGCTCGATTAGACCGACCAGAGTAACGCCATCTTATCAATGTTAAAACATTCAATGATAGAGAAACTATGTATACAAATCCATAAATACAATATTGCGCAACGTAGCGAATTACAAGAACTATTATTTTCCTTCAAAAACATCAACGTAAACAAAACACCATTAAGAAACTGTTTGAATAACCTCAGAGTAACAATCAATTAATCACGGGGGAACTTGAGTAAGGTTAGGAAAGGAATGAGATAGAGAGAGAGAGAGAGAAAGAGAGAGACCAAACCGTTGGCGAGTACTTTGTTACTAACACTGCCCTGAAAGAGAGAGGAGAACAATACAAAATCACGTATATAACAGAAAAAAATAAATAAAAATCAGAACATAAAGATGTGACCTTACAATTCCGTTACAAAACAAAATTATACAACTTAAACTTTCTAAACGGGGCCTTACGAGCAAATCCCCTGAGAAGTTTTCCCATAGTTGGAATAGTTTTGGAATAGTGTTACAACTATCGGAATGAGGAAACTCAGGATATCAAAAAAGCATTTGCCACGGAGTAATTAGACTCAGAGTGGAGGTAACAATGCGAGTGAACATTAAAATAAGATTAAAATTTTTTCATCAAGTTATGATTAGGGGGTACCCGCGTGCTACTCGTTTTGGTACTCGTCGACGTACCCATCGGTAAATCCCATGTGTACGACTAACCCCCGGAAACAGGACCCCATTTATCCGGTACTCGGCGTTGGAATTGTCAGTAACCGGTGGTCCCCGAAACGGAACGGGTACTACCCGAGTATTACCCAAGCGACGAATCAAATTCAGATTGTTAATTGGGTTGTTATCGAACGGGTAATTATTTCTGGTCGTCCTGCGGTATGAGGAAGACAGTCGCAGTCATTTACGGGTCTTGAGTAACCGTTTTACGTACCGTCACCCGGGTACCCGATACCTTAATTAGTAGATTAGTCTCCGAGGAAAGTAAGGCGGGTGAGGTGAACACACGGGTACTACCCGTTAAGTGCCAACCACCACTTCCACTTTCAATTATGTGTGTACTTAAGTGAATGCTTTAAGTTCTACTTCATTTGTCATACGTCCAACCGATCGCCGCCTTCTTAATAAGTTTATTTTTCGGGTAGACTTGAAGGACAGGGCCGCGAGTACTCGTTCGAGTGCCACGTTAATTTGCCGACGTCATCGAGTACCCTGCTTTGACGGACGACCTCTGACACCGCGAAAAAAGAATTATTAATTACCCGTGGACGAGTACCATCCTTTTTCAATCCATCCGGGCGTGCTCATCACTCACACGGGTACCCGTATACCAGTACCGGGTACTGCACAGGTAGTACGCTTCATCCGAAACTAAAAATCCTTATTTTGCACTTTCTCCTTACGACAAAGCTCTAAGCTTTCCTCATTTCAAGAGGTACTCATCGGTTCGTGACGTGGTTCGATCAATAGGCCATAGGTACTCAGGTACCCACCCAGTCAAGGACTCGAGTCGTGATATTTTCACTTAGGTACGCTCTATATAGGTTGAACGTGTCGTCATTTCATTGTTTTTTATTAAAACGGTACTCGAGTTGACTGTCTCAAACCTGAGAAACACAAACGCGAGTACCCAGAGTCGAAAAGAAAGCGATTGAGTACTCTCGACCGAGCGTAAATCGATAGAAATCATCCGTCAGACAAAATGTCTGCATTTGACCAGTGCCAAGGTGCGCCTGAAACCTGAGAGAAGTTGCAACAGGCAGGTGCGCAATCACAGAAATGTATATTATTACATATCATTATTGCAGGTACCCAAATCGGTATCGTTTCGACATCGGTCCTAGGTACCAATTGCATTTGCATACACGAAATTTACATAGTCTGCTCGTACCGAGGTTCCAACTTCCCTCCAGACTACCTCAGATATTTCAGTACCTGAGAAGCGAGTACCCCAAGTTCCCAGGTACCAGGTGAGTAGTTACCCATCACGGGCCTTATGCGGAACTTGATAAAGAACACAATGTAAGACACTAATGGAATCAACAAAATGGAAAGTCTGAGAAAAAAAAATGTCTCCGCATTATATGTTTATTAAAAGAATAGAAAAACATAAAACAATGACATAAAATGTAGTTCGTGGGAGTGAATACTCAGTGAATACTCGTCGGAGCGAGCGGTACCCGTTGAACGATTTACCGGACCGGCCATTAATAATCCGTAATTGCCCTATTAAATTCTATTAAATTAGATTATGTCATGTAAACATACCCATCTCCGGGTACTCATCCCTAAGTGGTACTCGGCCGACCAGAGTGACCCGACTTGCGAAACCCTGCGTTACGTAACGGGTAGTTAAATCATCCCGCGTGGGTGCTTCGGAACAACAAACGATCAGAATAATGGGAGTACCGGCTACCAGGATGATTCGCATCCATTGCCTTTTCCGGCGAGTACCAAGACAAGGTGGGTGGAGGTACCCGACTCGAACACCAACAATTGACAAAGCTCAGATGCGTAATACACGGTCTCAAACACACGACGTACTTATGGATATGCGGGACGGTACCGGTTGTCGTTTCCCAATGAACGAAGAGGTGTTACTCGTCACGGGTACTCGTGCGAGTACTTGCACCTTAACCCGGCCGGGAAACAATTAACGCTAATTGAACGAGGCGCACGGGTACTTGAATGTGCGGGTGAACCGCAGCCCCGAACTTCTCCACGATTCTTCTGTTGCAACCATTAAATTCAAGAAACCAATTAGAGTACTTTAACGAGTACTCGTTAAACTATTTCGTCACAATAGTTACTTTTATTTATTTTTCGGCTATTAAGGTGTTTCGCACTTATTTAAATCGGTGGAAAGCATCGTCGCAGGATGTAAAATTATGTTTTAACGCTCTTCGACTATGAAATACTAGACGCGTTTCTCTATCACGTTCATTTTGACGAAATACCCGAGGAGGTACCGACGGACACAACGCCATTATATTAATCACTCACGTTCCCATTGAGAAGTGATAGTTAACAATAGTGTATATAATATCATCTATTGTTGTAAAATAATAGTTTTTCCTATTACTAACTAGAACGCCATTATGTGCAATTAGAAAAGTCACTTTGGAGTCGTCATCGCTCCGAGAAATTGGTCAGTGATAACAATACCGGTTGAAAATGGATATGAGTACCTGGTCGATGGACGGGTACCCCATGACATTCTGTGGTGAAATTTGATGGTTCACATCAGTCTGTGTGTGTGTGTGGTGGTCACACGCGTCAACCCACTTTTCGGGTGCAGACTGGTCGTGGATGCCCCAGGAGGTGCCCTCCCTCCCTCAGTGCTGGTCACGGGTACCTGCCAGGTACTGACACTCGGGTGCCTCGTACCGTTACGACAGCAATGCCGTCGATTATTACAATCAGATGACTCCTCGGAGGCACGTGCAAGTATGCAAATGCACCTCCCGAAACGAGTGGTACCTGCCATGGAAAAGAATCTGTCAAATCCTGACGAGTAGTACCCGGTTGGCCTGACCTCTAATTTAATTTCACTCGTCGTTTTACTTTCGTCCAAGAATTTCCCAGGCTACTCGTCCGGCGTGATCGGAATTTGAGCATGAGGACACGTTGGACGAATCGAAGAGACAATGTACCCATGAGGAAAAGAACGGGTACCGGGTACGAGGTGAGGTGACGAGTGCTTGGGTGATTCGGAAATGAGAGCCGAACCGAGTCCGAATGAGAGCAAAACCGTCGCTTTGATATAATGTAATAAACCCGAATAAAAAACGACTGTGCGATTTGTTGCGTCCTGGATGCAGGTACCTCTCGGGTACCCGAACGTGACGGAGAAAGTTCACACGCTCACAGGTGCGATTCAACTAAAGAGGTACCCACAAAAATTCGATTCAATTTCGTTGAAATGACTAACCCGCTATATCACGATTAAAATGTCGAATTTAAAAAAATTTACTTTCTACTACTCATAACGGCAGGTACCATTCACACGGGTACTCTTATTCACTCTTACTCACCCACCAAACGATACTATTCATAATCAAAAGCAGTCATTAATCAAATTTATTTATTACTGAAAGTATTTATTTTTCAAATTCACGCTTCGGGTATGAAAGTTGGTAACAGGGGAGGTACGACGCCTTCATGGTGAGTACTCGTTAATGGTACCCGTTCTAATTTGGTTGCAGAATAAACAAAATCAACGCAAGGAAGGAGTACTCGCCTCTACGGTTGGTTCGGTCCTTTTTGCTTAATTCAGCGTCCTTTTCAGCGTTAAATGGAATCATTATTAGTGGTACCTAAAGAGGTACCAACGAAGAGGTACTCCTAACAGAGAATGAAAATAACCATTGAAATTTCATTGCGAGACATATACGAAGAGGAGAAAAAAAACATATACGAATAGTTGTAAATAAAGTTTAAAACGGTCAGATCAGAGACAGGTACCTGGAACTACTCGATACCAGCGGTACAACCGAATGAGTACCCATCAGGAGAAGTGGAAAAAACAGTTGACTTGAGTTCTGCATTCATTCGAAAAACTCAATTCCAGCACTATCAGCGGAACTCGTAACCGCTCGGTACGAATAACTCGGGTACCTTTGAAACCAAATTGAACCGACGGGTACTCGTAAGAGTGGCAGAAACAAGGCCAATCGATTGTTCCCCGATCGATCTCTTTTCTGATCGAAACCAATTTGAGATTTCGATCGTAACAATATATAATAGCCGACTCGTGATTTACCTGGATTTCTTTGTGCAACCCGTGAAAGTCAGCTGTCCGGTGCCGTAGTACCGGAGTACTCGGTCCCGGGTTTCGTCAGACGAGTACCGCTCGGTCAGACCCCGGCCAACTCTCATTAAGACAATTCACCCGGGACACGGCATTAAGAAATTATTTAATTATACCGAAAGGATTACATAAATTATTTTTTGGTGGGCTGTTACGAAGTGGACCACGTCGAATTAATGCGATGCACATCCAACTATCTTAAAACTATTCAACTATCTAAGTTCTGGGGGCTTTTAAAAAATGTCTAAATACGGCGGTGAATAATGCGAGTAACGTGACGTGTAACTGACCTGAGTCAATTGTAACTCTCATCTGACTCCCGGCGGTCCTTCTTTATCTATTTAGTTTCTTTTTAGTTTTCCACTACTCGGAACGTTAGTGTAATGATAGAAAGTGTGTGTGTGTGTGTCGGTGTGTGCTCCTGGAATGATTTTAAATTACATAATGAATAAATGTATATATTTTTTTTAATAAGAGTCCAGTCACGATCGTATATGTATCTGTTGACTTTTGTTTTCTCTGGTACCCGTGGACGAGTACTCCGGTACTCGTGACTCAACCCTAAAACAACTTGCACTGCTTGTGTAGTAGCTGGCCTTCTTCTGGGTGTATCTGCCTGATAAATAGCACCGTACTCTGTAGACGAGTATTTCCTGCCGTGTCCCAGTGTGTGATGTCGGTGTGTTACCGACCAGACGAGTACGCTTCCTAGAGATTATTAAGTTTATGAAAGAAAGACACTCGTCGCATTACAATCTGTGTGTGCATGTTCACTACACTACTGTACGCATGTTTACGTAACATAAATCTGAAATTTTTTGTTGCTACTAAGTTCCTAGTAGTGAATTTTTATTTAATAATATGTACGTTATTGTTATTTATATTATTTATTGTATACGTAGTGAGTATGAACAATACGTTGTAGTGCGCATGGTAATTGTAAGTAGTTTGTATGTGCAATGGTTGACTATTTTTTGTTTCATTCTTTCGTTTGGATGTAATAAAATAAAAATGTAGTGGCTAATTTTCTTTTTGGTGTTCCACCTTGTGAACGCACTACTGCTACTACAACTAGTGAACCACTGGCTACAACATTCTTCATCGCCTTATTTTACGTGTTGCCCAGCTGAGGGAATTAATAAGGTTCTAAAGACAAACTAAAAGTAGTTTACTACTGTTTAGAAGTTGTATTGTTGTAGTCACTCAATTATGTATGTTGTAAGCACGGTTGTGCACGATGCATTTTCTGCTCTCTCTCCCTGGCACCACAACTTGTCCTTCGGTCATCCCAAGAGTTTGAGTCCCACTTTGTTCAGGGATTCTCCATCGATGGTTACGTTCGCGGGTGATTGTCTCGCGTCCACATAAATTATCCATCCGAGACGTCGAAGACAATGGAAAGTAGTTATTTCACATCGCCAATTGTAGTTAACAGTTGGCAAACGGAAAGCAAAACACAACTTCTCAAATTAATTATCGATAATTAAGGCTTTAGTGCACTCGTAAATTATAGTTGTTCCTTACGGTTGAGGAATAAAAAATAAAAACTATTGTCGCCCGAGATCGAATTTCTTACTATTTTTATCGATGCACACTGTTGTACACCCATTGACTGGTTCACCCGACAACACACTACAAACCATTGAAATCAATTTTATACAACTCGATGATGAGAACTATCGTACGTACAGTTTTAAGCGAACTTTCAAGATAGTTATTCAGTTTTTCAGAGTGATAGTTACTCGGTTGACTCTACGGTTCATAATTCATCGTATTTTATTATTAGTATTACTCACAGTGCTATTACATTTTGTAGTTGCAGTACACTTTACAATTCAATAGTATGCCTAATTTATGTACAATCCTATTTGTGGAAGTATTACAAATAAGAGTGAACAACCGAGAAAGTTCGGCTTCTATTAAAAAGTAGATCCACTATTAATTACAATTTCCGCGACGAAACGATCTCATTCATTAGGAAGAAAGGAGGAGAGAGAGAGAGATCTGGCATTTAAGTGTCAAAAACACTCAGGTACTCACCCGGTACCTAATGAAAAGTCAAAACATCTGAGGATGAGAAAGAATAAAAAGCGTTTTGTCTCAACAAAAGAGAAAACGATCATTTTGTATTTTGCATTCGTTTCGGGCTGACAGCTAAATGAACCCGGTTCTCTGGGTACTCGGAGGGTACCCCCGGTGTGGTACCCAGGAAAACATCGGGTCGAGCACCGCACCTGGGCGACTCGCAAAACGACGCGGTGGCACGACTCCGAATTTCGTGCCTGGAAGTTTAACCGGACGTGCCCGCCCGTGTAATTTGGATACCTGGGAAGGTACCTCACGGGTACGTAAGAACAATCGAAATGACCTCGGTGACGTTGTGGTTTGACACGGGGCCGTCGCTCAGCTGACCGCTCCCTAAAAAAAGAGTACTCATTCTTCTACTGCGAACACTCCCAAAAGACTTATCAATTTTCTACGGTCAATAATAAAACCAATAAGTACTTTACATAACAACGGAACAACTGCTCCACGACTCCTTCAGGTTAACTGAAACGGTCAGTGTAGTGTAAAAAAAAAGTTGCCATCGACATGTCAACACGCTTCGACTCCATACGAAATAAAACACGTACGGTCCTATCATCCCGTTTAATAGTTTCGGATTAACTAAATCAACCGGAAAACGTTTTAATAGTTCTAAATTGAAACACGAAACTATAATTACGAGCTCGGATTTCCGGTGGCGTTTTGTAGTGCGTTGTAGTGGCGACGAGTAACGGTGTTACGTCCACCCATGGCGTGCTCTGTGGGAATTTGGTCATTTTGTCACGTCGCGGCACCGAACTCCGCGTGGCCCGCCGATCGGGAGATCTCTTGATCGTTCTTGATCCCTGCGTTACGTTCAACTTATGGATCAATTAAAGATCTTATTGACTTTCTCCTTCGTACTCCTCGCGAGCGAATGCTAAAAAGGACCTGGCGGAACTTTCCAATGGTTTTAATATTTTTTCACGGGTCTCTGTTCGCTTTCAGACCCTCGCAGAATACTAATAAAATTTTCAACTTTAATAATACATAAATAAATGAGAAATTATTCAACGTACATAAGCTCGATGTCGTAAGTTTCACTCAAGTTTTGCAATTAATTTGTGGTCGTGATATTCCTGGAGACATTTCACTCCGTCGATAGGACACGTCGTAATTTATAATACATACATAATACATAATTATAATACATTATCATTCGATGAATACGTAAACGCAAGCAGAGTCGCACAACAACGACTCCCCGTACATAAATCAAAGTTTGTCACCGGCCCTGACTTTGCACCTAATGTTATTAACGTCTCAAATGTAATTATTAAAATAAAATCCAATTATAAATTCTGAAATTTTGTTTTCCAATGAAAAAAAAAATCCTTGAGTCTCGAATAATAAACACCAAACGACCGTAGGGGCAATTAATTTGTTATTAATTAATTGCCCGGCTGCCTAAATTATTTATTTTTATTGATCACAGTCGTGGCAGGGCCGTAGCAGGGCCGTAGCAGGAGTTATTCTACGAATCACGCCCCGACCCGAGTCGTTAATATAAATTATTTCAACTTTTTAATTATTACTTATTATTATAATTACTCACATTGTTACGTGTGTTAACGTAACTTTATAAAAATTAAAAATAATTACTATCCCTACATAATTAATAGTAATTTAACTTTAATAATGGAACAAGTACGAAACGTGAACGCAACCGATTAATTAAGTAATCGAACAATAGAAATATTCAATATTAAGTATTTAATAATTATACTAATTCACGGAATAGTAATAGTAGTAGGAATAGTAAAAAGGACGTAACAGTAAATTGTTAAACGAGTTAAATAAAATACAAAGTACAAATAGAAAATAAAAATACAAATTGAACAATAACAACAAATTGAAAATTGAACAACAAATAAAAATTCTAAATAAAACAACAGTCTTATTTAAAAAAATAACACGTGTATTGCGTTCGAAATATTTATTACTTTATTATTTATTTTTATTGTAGCGACCATCGCTACCCTTTATCCGAACTTTCTTTCTTCGCCTAAAAATAGGTCGACCTCAATAACTGCCTATTGTCATTTCGCCTTTTCTGTCTGTCCCTGACCATTATATCGCCAATACCCCAATCAGGTTTATAGCGACCACGGCTACTCTTCAAAAGACTTAATCCGAAGGTTGATTGCCGGGTAGCCGGTCCTATTGTGCCTGTATCCTTCGACCTGAGTCCGACACCTTTCCAGACAATAGGCTAGACCCAACCTTTCCTTGTCCTTGACAACCCGACTCATACCATAACCTCCGCGTCTTCCATTCCCGAATGAATGAAGCGCGGATGGCTATATATACCGAACCTCAACCTCTCACCAGGGCGGTTAGTTAATCAGAGTCAGTCAGAGTGTTAGTCTGAATCAGTACTAGTGTTAATCAAAGTGTTCAACAGTGATTGTGATACCAGTGTTAATATAGTGTACAATATAATTCTACGTACAACGGTAAGTCTACTCGTTCATCATTCATTTATTATACCTCCACAATCGCGCATCCCAAAGTGGTGACCCCGACGTGATGTGAACACGCAAATAATTAACGAAATTCGCAACGTTATCCGATGTACAATGGAGGAAATCGCGATTTCCCGAAGCAAGAGACGGTTAAAAGTCTCCGATTTTTGGGAATTGTGGAGGTATAATAAATGAATGATGAACGAGTAGACTTACCGTTGTACGTAGAATTATATTGTACACTATATTAACACTGGTATCACAATCACTGTTGAACACTTTGATTAACACTAGTACTGATTCAGACTAACACTCTGACTGACTCTGATTAACTAACCGCCCTGGTGAGAGGTTGAGGTTCGGTATATATAGCCATCCGCGCTTCATTCATTCGGGAATGGAAGACGCGGAGGTTATGGTATGAGTCGGGTTGTCAAGGACAAGGAAAGGTTGGGTCTAGCCTATTGTCTGGAAAGGTGTCGGACTCAGGTCGAAGGATACAGGCACAATAGGACCGGCTACCCGGCAATCAACCTTCGGATTAAGTCTTTTGAAGAGTAGCCGTGGTCGCTATAAACCTGATTGGGGTATTGGCGATATAATGGTCAGGGACAGACAGAAAAGGCGAAATGACAATAGGCAGTTATTGAGGTCGACCTATTTTTAGGCGAAGAAAGAAAGTTCGGATAAAGGGTAGCGATGGTCGCTACATTATACTTATTTATATATACTTATTATTATACTTATTATTATTATACTTTATTGTTTATAAACGTCAAACATTTATTATGTACAGTAAAAACAGAAATATGCAATTTGTAATTTTATAATTGTATACATGGAAATTGTAATTGTAAAATTTTATATGCATAATATGTATGAGATCCTATTGATCTGTTATGATTACATTATAAAAATAATAAAATTTTGATATATTTTTAGTTTGATGTATTATAGTTTTATTATTTTATATATTGCAGTTATAGTTTAATATATTAATAGAGTTTTCCCTGCACGGTTGTCACATTTCTTTTCCTGGTCCTTTCGATTATTCTCGATGAATTTATAATAATACGTAATTTAGTTATGTATTGCTACAATTTAACGCCAACATCTGTGGAACTACAACTCATAGCCGGTGTTGGATAGCGTACGATCTCGATAGTTCGGACACATTTGTGATTTTAGCTTGCAGAAAGTTGCTTGAATGGGTAATAAAAAATGATTGACAGACCGTGTTGCAACGGTATCGGCAACCTTATTATTAAATTAAGGTAATAATTACTCGATACAATGACAGATTATATTATTCCAGCTCGCACACATGACTTCACACACAGGCACACTTTGTAGAAAGTGAAATTGCTTTATCTCCCGGGTCCGCACATTAAATTTTATCCGAACTGACCGCAAACGTGTCATTTCAGGTTGTGGGACGTCCGAAAATTTCGGCTCCGTGCTTTTTTTCACACCTGCAATCGGTCCACGGGTCAAATTACTATTTTTTTTTTTATTCTGTTTATTTGACCAGGTAAAGAACCTGGAAACTTTATTACACGGCCGACAGATAAGCCGTGATAATGCGTGATGTAATGCTTGTGTCGTAAACGTTACACGCGACCGTTGTACACTCCGACCAAAACATTTGGAACAAAATATCAAACACAAGAAATAAACTAAGCACATAACCCAAGAACTTAAGAAACGGAATTAAGCTTATTAAAAGTAAAATTATGAAAAAGAACGAAACCCGTAAATTATAACAAAATATGAACATAATTACATACGTAAAATATATATACAGAAAATGTGTACAGGTACATTGTATAGGAAAAATAACTGAAATCTGAAACACATGAAAAACATAACCTGTTGTACAAGTGTATTTAAACATAAACACAGTCATATTATTCACGGCGCTGTAGAAAATGACAAAATAAATAGCAAACACCGAGAGAGAGGGAGAGAAACAAATAAATGAAGCACAAACAGGGTACTAACATAGAAAAATAACGACAAAGAAGTAAATTAAAATGAAATCAAATAATTACAAAATAAAAAATAATTAATCATATTACACACACACATATATCGTAATATATCGGAGTGATAATGAATATTACAATGATAAAATGATAATAACGCAAGACACAGGGATACGTACAGGCTGTAGGAGAAAGACAAAGGAAAAAAGATGTAAACGCTATACGAGAGAGAGAGAGAGAGAGAGTGAAATTGGCAGGTACAGTTCAGGAGCCCTAAGAAGCCCTAAGAAAGGAAAAGGAAAGAAGAAGAAAGTAAAATCAAATAAAATAAAAATAAAACATAGTTCAGAGACGAAATCCCAAGCACATTGAAAAGAAATGCAGAAAAGGCCATTCCTGAATGTGCTTCACCAGGTAAGAAGAAGAAAGAAAAAAAAGAGAGAAAGAGACGGACAGGTGAAAATAAGTAACGCCTCATACATAATAAATAAAAGATAAGTACAATAACAATAAAATAACCAATAAAAAGTAAAAAATAAACCGACACCGCACCAATTTTACATACATTAAAATCGATCAGCTCCGGAGTACGCGAATGACAATTAATAAGACGGCATAATTAATAAATAATTAAAATAAAACAAGTAGTCAACCCGAGCGAGTCCCATTAATTTAATCGGAACCGATTAATAAGTTTTGTCGTGTCGTACAAAAAAGAAAAATCTCTCCGGAGGTTGAATGGAGGAGAGTGAAAGTGAAAATATTTGAAAGTCAATTGATACTTTTTTTTTTCTATTAATACATGACATCCATTCAATTGGTCATTTATGTACATTCATGGACGCGAAGACTTTTCACAAGTCGCTCCACCGACAACTCCTTCCGGTTTATGTAACCCCAGGTATGTATGCGTCTGCGTGTGTCGAAAATATACCTTTTTACCACGTGACGAAATCGTGACTTTGTCAAACCGAAACAAAATCCCCTTTATAAAATCCTATGTATACGAAGGTCTTCTCACTTCTAGAACTATCAAAGTGCAAGAAACTATTTATTGAAATTAATAATCGCAGGTAGGATTAATAAAGTTTCCAAAAACAATTAATTTGACGTTCGTACTAAAGAGTGACCACTCGACTAAGGAGAAACCTCCTCGGTAGTCGTGCGAGAGACAGACAACCGACATGCGTCAAACTAGTCTTCTGTCTACCTGTAAAAGTACAGCGAGACATTTATGTATTGTTATTAAAATACTGTGTGAGTATTCAAACCCGAAACACTTTCGTTGTACGAAACTAAGATGGAAAGTGGCGTGCTTTTCGACCTGGCAGAAGTCTCTGCGACTTCACCTTAGCATTTCGATGTAATTGCCGTTTCGCTCGGTTAAGAGCTCCGGCTCGGTACCTGGAACCTGAATAAAGTCAATTACACACGTTGTAAATACCAACGAGAGGAAATAGGCAGGGTATCTCGCTCGACCTCATGACAGTTGAACCTGATTTCTTGCCCAAGAGTTCGGATCAATCAGGCTCAAGGACGGTGATGAGGCAGTTCTAGAATGTTCCATTAGACCAACATTACACTCCCCCTTGGGGACAGGACACTCTGTCGAAGAAATAAACAAAACTGTTGCCAGGTAACCTGTATATAGTAATTGTCCTAGCAAGTTTAATAAAAAATTATACAGTAACAATAAAGCCTAACTAATTTTAAAACTCTTGTTTTACCAGTGTTCCAGACTATTTGGAAACATAATAAGTACATAATACATAATGTAAACGTAAATATTACAATACCACGTAATGTGAGACTATATTTTATACTTTGGACATTATATATATACCGCAAATGAGTGGTTAGAGCACAACAAATTACTTAAATACATGATTTAGTGAAATAATAGACAAGTATCGCGGCATGTATTAAATTACACAAATCAATAATTATTAATCGAATTATGTTAATAATATACAGCTTTCAACCTTGTATATAAAATACATTATACATTATCTACCTATCATTTTATATTGTCTACCATCCGAATGGAACACAGATTTCTTTACGTTAATAATTTTACGAATATACGTGTACAGGTGTGTAATACTTCATACAGTAACACTACTAAGTAATAATTAAGTGTATTTATTAAATTGAAAGAATACTTATTAATCTCTTATTAAGTTTCCACTTTAACAATTGAAAATTCTATATAATTTCCCACCGAACATAACCAATACTTTATTAATCGTTTTTTTACTTTATTAATCGGACGGAACTGTCTTTCTTAGGGCAACACCTAAGTACTCAGTTGGTACTCGCTGGCCCCCACGTTCTCAATCGTAAGAGAAAACCTCAGGAGTACCTGAGCGCGTGCAATTCTAGTATTTTATCATTTCTAAATGTAAATTAACTTTGATTTAATACCCTTCCCGTGGTTTGGATAGTTTTCGAAGGTCGTCGAGCGGTTCGAACAATCGAAATTTGTACAACTCGCCGGGATTTCGACGTCGAGTACCTTCGCACCCGGAGGTACCCGGTCATTTTCACCCGACCGTTTACATAAATCACAAACTCCTCTGCGAAATCGTAACAGAAAAAGTATTCTCTTTGTTTTCACTTCGGTAGAGGTGAGTTAGGTACCTGTAATTTTTCACTCGTCGCTAACGAGTGCCGAGTACCAAATAAAGAAACCCGCGACATTCGAACCGTCCCTTCGAGCCCGTCAAAGTCCACCATTTTCTTTTTGAAAAAAATAAAATAAAATAAAATAAATAGAAGACGGCTCGTAAATTTTTCTATTGATCTGACCGATCGAGAGACGATCGATCAACACCCGAAACATCACGTGACCTTACCGTCGCAAAACGGGTACCTCCTGTCGACGAGATAATTCTGGCGAACTTACCTGAAAAGATAAAACAAAAACTTAGTAAACCATTAAGATCGATAGTTGAACGAAATTAGTTTTATTTGGGACGTGACCGAGTTGTCGAAAGTTGGAAACGGACAAACGTAACTGGTTAATTGTCGCGAAAATTACATAACCCGTCACTGCAGTTATGAAAGGGTAACGGCTCACTACCGGACGAATAGTTTCTGGCTGATAGTTCGGGTGAGTAGTTTCCGACCGAACTCGACCGATGTGATTTTTGTTTTTCTTTTCGAAAAGGTCAAGGGACCCGAAGAAGGTACCCGATTGCTCAAAAACCTAATGGAAATTAAAATTTTTTTTAAATGTCCGACGTGGAACTCGTCCACCTTGTCGCCTGGCTGTTCTGTCCTAGGAGGTCTCGTCCTATGCAACAAAGACGGTTTCCTTATTTTAAACTTTTCGGGTTTCCACACGCGTATACACCGACGATGGCACCTGTACCTTCACCCCTTCCCTTCTACTCTCTCACCCAAGCCCCAAGGAAGTCTCCTTTTTGTAACCGACCTGTGTCCTGACGTATGAGCGAAGGTACTGCCCGAGTGCGAGGGAGTTGAAGAGAAACGCCAAGGTTAGTTCAAATGAAAAAGAAAAACTATATAGGATTTTAATATGTGAAACGGATGTACTGTCACTTTTCGGCTTGAAGGTTGTCCTTTCCATCGAGCGAAACACTTCACGGCGGGCAGATGTGTCGGGTACCGAGTACCCGTTCTCTACAGGCTGCCCGTAACCGGACACAAGACTGAGTGGCACCCGTAGCACCCGACGACGCAGTAAAAGAGAAGTTTCCGAAATTTCCCATTATTTTGGTTTATTTATTTGGTTTCGGGCACGCCCAGGCTCCGAACATGAACCTGTTTAATATAACTGGCGTAACGCTAATTATCCGTGCTCTAATTTTCTATTACGAGTAGCTGATCTCTCTCTCTCTCTCTCTCTCTCTACGTCTACCTCTCCTAGTTAACAGTGAGAGGTCTAGCATTTGCACAGACGCCTTTCGACATCCAAAAATAGACTTTCCGTGTCGCCAAATTGGACCACAATTGACACCCACTGGGCGTAGGGGTGAACACAAGGTTAAGTGAATTCTTGACGAAAAGAAAATACCTGACTAGACTAAGTAGGTACCTGAACGCCGCTCGATCGACGCAACGGCACGCAAAGCCTGCCATGTGTGCGACGACAGTCCCAGACGACCCGAAGGAACTTCGCCTACGGGACATTTCCCACAACTACAACTATTTTTTTACTATTTTAGTGGAGTTCGACTTTCAATTGGTTTATAAGTCAACCGCCGTGAAAATTGGTAAATAAATAAATAGTACAGTAAATAAACAATAAGAAGGTAGAAGAATAACGCAGTGGGCTTATTAAATTAGTAATCATTATGTTACCTTAATGTTATTAATTTAAATAATAGTTGTATTGTTATATTATTGTATTATAATAAATGGTTTAATATTATTATATCAACTTATTAATTTCTAACACTTTCTATTCAATATCTACTAATAAAAATAAATAAATGTAATGATAATACAATATAAATTTAATTAAATAAATGTATAAAAATGAGTATAAAAAATAATAAATAAGTACATAAAAAGTAATATTTTAGAAATAGTTTTATACTGAATTTTACAACTTAAATCCATGTCTAATATATTTTTATTATTATTATTATTATTATTATATATTTTGCGATTAATTGTATTCAATTATTTACTTAAAATAACTATTAATGTACCGTTTACGACTGAGGGGCCAGTGGAGTGTTACAATACATAATAATAACAGTGTGCTAAATATGCTAAGACATAAAAATTTGTGAAATAATCAAGTGTTGCACAGCACAGCCGGCGCACAAGGTCTGATTGCACAGTTGAAGTAAACAGCAAGAGAGAAAATCAACTCGTTCTTCAGTACTTCAAAATATAAAGTATAAATAAAGTACTCGAGTACTTCAGTTTTCTTTTAGGGACTCAGGTGAGACACATTCTTATGTCCCTAACAGTACTCGTACAGTAACAATGTGTGATGTATTTTACGTTATCGGTAGGTTTTTGTGCACAACACAATTCGTGCGTCTCACACACAACGAGCCTCGGTTTTCCTGCCCACGTGCTGGTCTTTTCAGTCATTTGCAAATCATCCGGTGGGTGTAATAAGAAAGTCAACGAAATCGGGATTCCATGCGAAATACCGGTTTTACTAAAACAGTCGTTCAAGAGTAACCGCGTCGGACACCCTGGAAAGAGTTCGATCAGAAAAGTCTCCCAAAACAGGTAGGATTTCCACTTTGTGAACGGGTACTGACACAAAGCGTGTCAGAGGGAGCGCTTGTGTACCGAAAGTTCGTGGCCGTACGGTTCTTTTAATGTTACTGCACACGGTAAGCGGTTCTGGTCGGTACTGAACTCTCACAACTCAATCAGGTAACCGAGTAATTTAACGTGAAAGTCTTGCGCAACTTAAGTCTCTCTCACTCTCTTTCTTCCACACACCAAAGTTTAAAATGTGTAACGATACGTTCGGAATGTAACAAATCTCTCTTTCATTCGTATCACGGGTACACAACAATGGTGGACATCATTGGATTGATTTGTCAATGTCCCAAACCCCTGTCACGTCCCTCTCCGACCCGTCCAAGTGTGAGAAGTGAAAATTAATTACATAATATATTTTCAGTACTTTTTCCATTCCACGGGTATTAAGTTCGATTGCACGTGTCGTACTTCTATACAGGGGGAAAAAAACAAGCTGATTTGATGTTAGAGATGTATCTGAACCGTTTACATCACTTAATCTGCAATGAAATGCCATAGTTCACTAGAAACTAAAATGAGTACCGGGTACTGCACGGTGGACTGCCAGACACCCCGTCATGACGACGTCACAATGACGTCACCACGTAACGGTCACAATTTGCCAACGTGGTGAGGTTAAGTTTCCCACGGAACGTTTTGAAAAAAAATCATTTTGGGGTTTAAACGGTTCGTTTTGAGTGATTCGTGGTACCTCCGCGGGTACCTCACAACCCGACGAACCGAAATTCTCGTCTTCTTCGTGGAATGTTCACACTTGCAGTGTCGCAACGGAACTCGTGTTAATGTAACTTTTTACAAAAATAAAACACAAACGTCCGCCGCGTGTTTATTTAGCAGAGCCGAGCTTGTTTTATGGAGAAAAAATATTTAATTGTCAAAGACTCCGTCGTGTTGCAACACTCGATGTAATTGATTTTAACTGCGTACATCTTTCTACTGCGAGAGAAATGAGAGCAAAATATGACGGCCAGGGGAGGCGAGAGAAAAAAATGGCGACACTCGTCCTTGCCCCACAAGAAATTTAATACAGGGATTTAACAAAATGTCAAAATGCCACACGGTGACATGACAAAATGGTAGTTGGAAGTGGGTACCCGCTCGTGCCAACCGCCTACCACCTCGAATATTCCTTCACCCCGATTAATTTCTATTATTCACCACTTTAGCTTTGTCTCCGCGCAAGACAAGTTCCTGCTTTCTTCTCGAGTGACACGCGGATTTCAAGAAACTCGCAAGTACCGATGGACAAGCAGGTTCGATTAGTAGGTTAACGCATTTGGCTTTTACGATTTCTATTTCTCTCCCGGGTCGTGACTCTTCTTCATATTTTCACGTTTCGCAAAATGGCGTACGAAACCTGCCCCCGGCCGGTTCGAAACGAACGTTCAGATATTCCTTCAACGGTGTACGGTTGTGGTCATGCACACCGTCCGTCACGTGTCTCACCTATAACATCGCCTAAGTCTATACACACACAATTAACACATCGCTCCCGACCGTTTTGAACCTTAATGTTTGAGTACTTGGCAGGAGTAGACCCTCGTCGAGTGGACTCAACTCTCCACATGCTACCCCTCAGCTACCGTTCGATACTAAACATGGTAAACGAGTACCGCAGCAAGTACACAACCCGTAAAGACACAAGCGATAATTACACTGCTCGAAAACTATCAACTCTCCGACTCCATTTTATAACGGTTAATAGTTTTGTTAATTACAACATTTTTTTCTCCAAAAGGTAATGACCCGGTCGGTCCTTTTGCACATGCCATACGCATTTATATTATGAATAAATTATTAATTTTAATCCCGTGCAGATGTGTTAAGTCACACCGGTGCACTTTCTACTTTTCGCTTTCCATTCGACCGAGGTTTTTATTTTTAACGAGTTACCCGAAGTATTTGGACGATTAAAATAGTTACCGGTTATCGGGTGGTAATAGATAGTTGTTTGGTGTTAGACCGTGTCATTCTGTCGTACTGCGTTGGTCGGAAACCTGTCGAAGAGGAAACGGAACCGTTCCTTGAGAGAAAAGGTGTGCTTTTACCAAACTGAGTAACACTACGTACTCTCCCGTGGTAGAATAACTATAGAATAGAATAAATAGTGGTTCGGTTTAGTTGGTTGTAGACAGACTCGTCTCACAGGGACAACAATAGTTCTATCGTCGGATTTCCCAATAGTTTTATTCCCGTTTCGGACCAGGTGGTAAAAAAACTTTTCGATGGTTGAGTAAGTCCGTGGGACTTGAACTCTGCGCTCCCGAAGACGTAAACGGGCCGTACAGAGAATGAAAATGGCGGTAAATGATAGTTGTTTTTAAATAGTTTCAACATTGTTTCAATCGCTCTCGTTTCACACAGTTGCGTAAGGCTCCTGTCACAGCTTAACTCAAGCAAACTGACACCTGATACCTGAGCTACGCCCGCCGCTTTTCTTCCTAGTATTGTGTCTTTGACTTATTAAAAATAATAACTTCTAAGGAGAAGTGTGGCTTATTAGCATTGTAATAATTTAACTTATTCTACGTGGTTGTAATAGTGGAGTGTAACAGTTTGGGCACTTTCAACCGTTCGCGGAAACAACTTGATGTGTCCAATGTGATCTGAGAGATCAATAAGATCAGTTGGTTACCACTCCACGTACTTTAATAAATGAAAACAATTTTTTATAATTATTAAAGTACTTTTTAATGTTTTATTTGTATTAATGACATGTATATATTATTTGTAGTATTTTATATTGCTGTATGAAAACTTTCTCGTACAGATTTCTTTTCATCTTCCTCCGTGTCATCGAGTTCATCCTTTTAACATATGCCAAAAGGTGTACATAGGTAAATTTAAAAATATATTTACTATTGAAACTCATAAACTCCTTCTACCGAATTCAGTTTCAGTTGCGGTATTTATACTGTTACACGTTCTACAAGTTACACTTTTTATATTATATAAAAATATGAGAAACATAAAAAGCAACAGTTCTTTATTAACGTATTAACATAAATGAAATCTTCGAACTCACGGACCCGTCCTCTCACTACTAATCTACTTCTCTTCTCGTCACAGTATTGATAAATATTTAGACGTTAAGTTAACTTGTATGTATTATTGAAAACATTATATAAAAATTATCTATGTTTAGTTAAGTATTTAAGCATCATTTCTCTCAGTATTGCACACACACCGAAAACCGTAGTGGAGATGTGTAGTGAAGCACAACTTTGGTAATCAACTGCCGGTCCTCACTGCTCCGAGTACGTAGGAATGAGTTACAAAACTACAAAACCCTCACTGTTGCGTATGATCGCATTGCAGTCAGATCAAAAAAAAACAACTAAGACTCCAACCACAACCAGTGCAGTGAGGAGTCGGTGAGATTCAGCGAGCAAACAAACACACATTTACCAAACAGTTTTCAAGTGGTGCTTTTATTTGCCACGCCATTACTGGTACTTCTCCCCGAGCAAATATTTGACCGCCATCACGGAGAGGAAAAGTTTCATCTGTTTAAGTTTTTTCAGTCCGCTCTTCGGGTACCCGTGGAGCTTGAGTTCGACGGTGCCCATTTTCCGACAATTCCCTCTTTCAAGTCAGATATTTAAATTTCAAACGTCCGGTTGGGCAAGGTGCGACCCGACCGGAGGAAACCTTGACCGAAGTAACCGGCGGATAATTCAAAATATTTGCATTTCTCCTTCCGGTGTTACCCTGGATGAACGCTCGAGCCTTGAATTGATTTTTAATTGTCCTGGACGCATCTTCGAAAGGAAGGACCTTGCCCCGATGGAAATGGACGCCTAGACGAGATGCCTGCTCGCTTTCCGACTCGAAAAACTATTCGGAATTCGAAAAATGAAACTGTCAAATTGCAAATGGCGAATCAAAATGGCGTGCGTTTCCTTTCTATTGACCGCCTATTAACTCTCCGATCCGTCGTATTAATTTCTTTTTTATTCTCCTTTCTCAAATGCCGGATTTTCGGTCACGACAGATCGGTCAAGGCCGAAATTGTCTTCTTTTTCGATGCCCCACAGGTATGTCTGCTCGGATGGTCAAGAGTTGGACTTACATAACATCCCACGCATTAACATAATTGAATGTTACCGTTCCGAAGGAAAGACATTCTACTTACGCGATCTCTTTCGATAACGCTGACTTACTCATCGGTAAGTTGTATGAGTCGTGTGTGTACGGCTGTTGCCTGAGCCTGAGTAACTTCTGTGTGTACCGTCAAGTCGAACTCTTCAGTGTTTGTCCGCGCAATGACACAGAACGTACATAAAAACAAAAACTTTTGTAGCAAATGGTAGGATGCGCTACCCACTGTTGTCGCACCTGGACAAGTAGTTCGAATAGTAATTTTATCCTCTTTAACTGCTCACTACAAAGTTACTGCACGGTTTATCTTCATTGCATACAATATTAACTTGGTAATAAAATTGACCGAACCCGACCACTCCCTGGACTACTAAGAAACAGAACTTAATTTTTTGCATCATTTAAATTTTACTATTAACAGTTTTAATAAACAAGTCAACGTCGAATTATTTTTCGAGTTTGTGTTGTATTTTGTCCGCGCTCTTCAACAAATAATAATTCAAGCTTAAAAGTTTAAATATATTAATTAAAAAAAAAAATTAACCCAACTTAAGCCAACTGATCTCATAGTTTCATGAGTACTCTTTGTACTCTCTTCATCTTCCTTTCCTTGACATTTTGTAGTATCCTCTTTATGTGCAAACATACTTTTCATAAATAATTACTTGTTTCCACTAGTTACCCGAGCTTCTTTCATTCTTAATGAACGGTACCGGTGTATGCAGTAAATTTCAACTTGTTCCTGAACGATCGCACTGACTTGCTCTGCCCAGCGAATACCAAACGGGGTTAATCGAGTCACAAACCGATCGAAACGAAAGCCGGAAACCGTCTCAGATCGCATTAGAGGGAAAAAATAAACTCGGTTCGAAACATAAAGACGGATAACTCGAATAAATGCTTAAATGAATAAGTAATTAAGTAAATAAAATTCGCATGGAGCGCATTGTCTCGAGCCGACTTTCTCATTACGTATTTTCGGGCACGAGTGAATGTTACGTATAATCGAGCGAGGATAATTACATAGGACGTGTGTCTACAGTCTAGAAAATGGACTATCAGAAGGGGGAAGTTCGATTCTTTTCGCAAAACTTATTATTATTAACTTGTTTAAATAAACAAAAGCGATGCCATCGACGGTTACATAAAACGCTGCGGTCTGACGGTCTGACGGACGAGTTCCCACTCATCCCTGCATATCCCTACACTTATATATATATATAATATGTTTAATTAAAAAGTTATTAATTCGATCAGAGTATAGTTAATGTGGGTTTATGTTATCCAAAAATTACGTTACAATTATTAAATAAGTATTTATTCAGTTCATTGTATAAAAAATTTAACGACGATGTTGTGCTTGGTTCTCTCGTTTATTAAAAGTGGCGACACTGCAACCACTTATATTATTTTAATATTTTATATTGTTACTATATATATGTTATATTGTTACTAGTTGAGTGAAAAGACTTGTATTTAAAACAGTAGTAGGTTGACGTATTACTGTACGTATACATTCATAAATAATGTGCGCCATATTAATTTATTTAAATATTTATCATTCGACTTGCGAATTATGTGCATTGTTTCTTTTTATTATGTATATATGTATAAATATTTTATGTATAAAGATAGGTTTGTCATTATGATAAATTGAAAAAGTAATTTTAGATCTTGGGGTAACTATCAGTAGGTACTGGGATGGTTCGTAGTCCTCTGAACCAACGGCGTTATTAGTTAATAATATTGTGAATTATTATATTATTTGTGTATATTGTGTACAATATAAGGAGTAGCAGTGTATAGGGACACGGCAAAAGTTGAAAATACGTTTGTTGAGGCGAGCGGAAGACAATCGCGATCGCACTAACCGGAAGAACGTGTCGATCTCCCGTGATCTCTAGTCGATCGTTAGCAACAGATCGGATGTAATTAGTCCGAGTCATTCGTTTTCCATCGGATTAATTAAACGGTTAATTAACCGGAGTAATTAGGAATTAAGCGAGTTACCGGATTTTCGGGCGATCCGTCCGAATCCGATCACTTCCGCACCCGCAGATCACACGTTTGGCAATCCCATTGCAAAAGATCCCATTTTTGTGGGTTTGTTTTCCCGTCCGAACGTTCTAATTGGCAGTCTCCATGTTGAATACGTTTTTATATGCATTTTAAAGTGAATTTCTGCTATTCTTCTCTTCTAACTTTCTCCTCGCACGCCCGACAATCAAAATGTAGAGTTGATTTTTCGGTCACTTTCCATCGACTCGACTCGGAACATTTCCGCCGGAAGAAGGAAAAGTGCTCGACACCACCGGTTACAAGGCAACACGATGATGAAGAAGAAGAAGAAGAAGACTTTCCGGGAAAGCTCGATAATTAGACGAAATTATTACCTCTCCGTCTTTTTCCCTGTTGCAACTGTTTATGTTTTCGTCGTGCGTCATTCTGGAGAAGATCGCACAGATCTCAGACAAATGCCACCATTTTCCCTTTCAACACCCACAATCGAAGAAAACGACGGCAAAGGTGGAGGGTTAACTCTCATTTGTAAAACATCTCACTACAATGACCATGAAGATAATGTAATCGAGTATCGGAGCCGAGTGTAGCAAATGGTGAGGACAACGATGGCCTGGCACAAAAGGCCCCAGAGGCTGGGTCAAAGAGGTCGAGTCTTGCCATTAAACCTACGCGTGCTTTTCACGGACATAGAAATCCTTGACGTGTGTGTGTGTGTCTGTCTGTTTGTGTTGACCGCGGGGAGATGAACTCAGACTTCCATTTCCATAAAGGTGAGGTTGTAACGCGAAAGACAACAGCATGGATTAAGCAACCAGACAAAAGGGCCTTCTTTCGCCGTCCGATTCGCATGGTACCCGGGAGAGGTGCAGAGAGAAATTCTTTGCAGCAGTCGCGGAAGGTACCACAGAGGTGTTTGGTTGCCGAGAAGGCTTCTCCCGGATTTTATTGCAACACGTCCTTTCACCCGCAAAATATTCTTAAGTACACCCGGCGGGTGTCTGCCCACTCTAATCAGGTACGAGTACCTTTCCCGTAAATACCTCTCCGATAAATCAACAAATGAATTCCTTTCCTTTCGGTCCGTCCCACGAATTCCTCTTTTTACTTTCGCACCCGAGGGAATCCCCTAGACTCAACAAAAACATCAGACAAACCTTCCTTTATTTATTTGTTATTAGCGCTACTTCCGTGCCAATCTCTCTATGTATTATTAATTATTATTAAGCGATTATTTATCTACTGTGAGCAGTTTCGTCGAGTAACACAACTTCCCAACCATCTCTAATTAATGGGATTCCAAACTGCGCGTACCCGCCGTTCTACGAAGGTGTTCAACTACGCGATCCGCCATTTTGTTTTAATAGTTTTCCCAAACCGTTCGCGATCGCCTTCTAATTCACTTAGCAGAGAAATGCGAGTCTCTCACTTTCCTTGAACCCGCACTCCGGCTGAAATGCCAACCGAAGACAATAAACAAAAAGCCAAAAAAAAAAACCCGTAGAAATTTGGCACTTCGTCTGCTTTTCCCCAGCGGACGCGCGACAACCTTGCGTCTTCTTCCGAGCCGTCCGCGGGGGTCCGTCTCGTCAGGCATCGATACCTGAAATAGATTTTCAATGCCGTCTTTTCTGGGTCAAACCTACAGGTAATTATTTATTTTTATTGATTTATTTTCGGGATTTTGTCGCGGCGTGACAGTTTAATTGCCCGGATTTGAAAGTGAATTGTCTCTGTCGGGTGACGACCTTCTCGGTGAGATCGCAGGGGGATCGTAGATCGAAGTGAGACGGGCTCGAGGAAGTTGGTTAAGTCAGAACTGGTTTACCGGGATTACTCCCGAAAAATTAATTGATACTTTTTAACAGGAAAAAAAAAGTCACTCAGGTTACTAATTGTCGGATTCGGTGAAGAGATCTAAATTGTGATTTTGTAACACTCGCTTTTTACTTTTCTTCTCGGAGATCGTGTGATGCGTCACTCCTCGTCACTTTCTCGCTGTCATGTTTTACTTGATGCGGTTTATGTCGTCAGGGGTGCCCGGGGAATTAGCAAGATCGTTTTTAAACAGACGAGCAGATCGATAGATCGAAACCTGGTGTTGTCCCGCGAAGGAGACCGTCAAAAATAATCAAAGACATAATGGCGAGTTCCCCAACCGTTCGCTAACTAGACGAGCGCATTCGATCTAGTCGGTTTCACTGATTAAACTAAGAGAAACTAGATAACATTGAACGGATCAGTTTTATAAAAATTGATCGATTCGTTTTGTAAATAAGACCGATTGAAGGTCCGGTTCCTGGGCATGCGAGTACTCCGTGTGTGTTTGTGTCTGTGGTCTGCTCTACTCACGTCTCTGTCACCCGTGCACGTCGAGTGACTTATGTATGTGTACTCAGTGAACTGTGAACATTTCCTCCATTTTACTTGTTATTGATCAACAACAAAAACCGAGTTCGGGAGCTCGGGAGAACTACAAACCGTTTAACACGGATAATGACACGGGAAGTAAAATTTGCCGGTGTAATCGAATGTAATCGAATTTTTAATACATTATTTATTGAAAATCACGCGCCATTAGACGAGAAGACAAAAGCCTTGTAACGCCTGAAAATCGAACTAATTAAACTGATTTGCAGGAAGTTGACGAGTTAGAAAGTCAGCGGTGAGACGCGAGCGTTTGTTTTATTTTTTCGCGTCTTTTCGTTAAACCCCCAACCTTTCTGAGGTCAAAGTGGCCAGCCACTTCAAACTCCACACATCACTCCTCACTCTAATTGCGAACGATTCATGCCTGACTACTCTCTCATAAATATATCGTCGAGTCGAAAAAAAAAACAAAAGTGCGTAAAAAGTAAAAGTTCTGACTTCGCCGTCCGTAACGCTCTTAGAAAATTTATTACGTGAAATTTCCCCGGTGATGGTCCGGTTGAAAACGCACGCGTTTACAAGACCGGTTGCCTCTGTTCTCACCCTTCCTCACCGTCCGAGATTCGTGCAAATTAAAAACACGAACGACAGGTGTTAATTGGTAGACGAATGCTCAGGTGTTGAAGCTATCCGCCCCAACCTCCTCTTCTCCGAAATGGAAGTTCCTCGCTGTACGGCGGAACTTCTTCGAACAACATCTCAACTGTAAGATTCTTCTACAGTTGCAGTTACATCCTTGTACAGTTCCGGTAAGTGGTAAACGATAGGTGAGCTAACAAAGTTAGGTTATTACACCACTCTCCTGTATGTACAGAGCGTACTGATGTGTTTAAGATCGGGTTCACCTAGATTACTCTATTAGAACCAGGTGTACAATTTGTTTCATCGGTTAGGGTCACGTCTCTTCGAGCAAGAACCCGAGGACTTGCACCTGAAAACAAAGTTTCGGTCTTGTGAAATCATGTTGAAAGTGCAACGCTGAAACCTTTGAACTTTTTTGCAAACCGATGTAGCTACAGATCTAGAAACATCAGATAACCTACATAATTGTCTTTAATATAATGTACTATTAATTATAGCTTTATGTTTACATATCATTTTACATGTAGACCTCAGTCTAATTTAACACCTGTCGTCTGAAGGTTTAAACTTTACGAAGACGTTCGTCTCTTCGAGGACTTCCACTTCCTCCTGATGACTGACCAAGTCTTCTTGGTCTTGAGCAGCCTTGAGGGAGATGAACTGCCCCATAAAGGATGGGGAGGAGGAGACTCGAGCCTGTACACCTCCTGTACCTGTCGACACTCGACCAAATTCCAGGGACAGGTACCTGAACAAGTGAAGATGTCGAACGACGCACAAGAAACCTGACATTTTCGACGTTGCCCAACGCGTCTCTCTCTTAATTAATATGACGAAAGAGACTCTCGCAACCGTTTTTGTAGTTATTAAATAAACTATTTATTTAACTATTAAACTCGTACGGGGGGTACCAATGTACCAATTACGCGTCTCGCGGACAATTTACAGTTCACCGCGTGGGCTCGCGTTTACGCACTCAACCGACGGTTGAGTTTATTAGAGGAGTGTACGCAGGCTTTCTTAACCTGTACGAATCGTAGTAATTCAGTCTAATTTAAGCAAAATGAGTTGATGAAAACTTTTCGTAACTGTCAAACATCTGTCAACAACGTACCTTAATTATTAATAACTACAACTTTATCAACCGTCCGTGCGCGACTTTTAGAGATTGCGATTGCAACAGAGAGAGCGCAGGACAAACATTTGTCGTGGTCGTGAGAGAATCACGCCGGTCACACTACAAACGTTGTAGTTGCGGTTGAGCAGTTATTTATGAAACGACTTTTAAATACATCCACCATTACGCAAAAGTTCAGCAGAACGCCGCGGCGGGGGTCTCCCAGGCACGCGTGCGTATCGTTACCTAAAGAGATGTTCCTTTGTAGTTTAGACGGCCGGGGCAAAGGTCCGTACGTCCGAGTTTTGTGGCATTTCAGGTGTGAACGTGAGAGCTTTAAATGTCACGCTCTCGGGTACGCAGGTCCGCGGGTGTACCTCGACCCGAACGCTTCCGAATTCTCCAGCAACCCTTGCCTCGTCACCGCCTGCCGAAATTCTTTCCAGGGGCGTTCACGCTCGCCACTTCTTGAGTTATGAAAGCTAATAAATATTTACGATGGGAGATATGATTGGATTCAACTTTTTGGAAAGTACCCTACCGCCGGACAAGTGCCACTTCTCCACCTGTTTTCACTCCTAGAAAAATTCGAATGTTTTGTCCACCTTTCTACGACTAGTTCAATTATAAACGATGAAATCTAATTTTCTGCTAATTCACCATTTTGAAAATTTTCTAAATTTGTTACGCACCCAACTGTGTTCTTCTGTTTACCGTTTGACACGTAGCACACAAACACACACATAGAGAGAGAGAGAGAGAGAGAGAGAGAGAGAGAGAGAGTGCGTATGTCTATGTGCACCTGATTCTATCCATAATGCTCGATTTAATAACAGGTGCGAGCGATTAATTACATTTGGTAACGTGAAATTTATGAAAAGAAAACGTACAATTCAACGCGATTCGAACTTGATGACTTTGATTTGATGGATTTAACTCGGGAAGCGTGTAACTACTCGAATATTCTCATGATGAGTTGCATAACCCTGTACTGTACACATTTCGGAGCAGCACCATATGCAACTGTATAAAACCAATAAAACGTGGGTTTCACGTTTGTGTCCGAACTACCGTATGAGTGCGTATATACAGTAACGTTGTAGAGTATTTAATGTAACTTTGAATTTCCCGTGATGTTCTCAAGTGACTGACATTCATGGAGTGGTCGTATATTTTTCATTTTCCGTTTAACATGTTGGTTGGTGTGGTGTTTATTCCTGTATAGGTAGTAAATATTCGTACACAGCTTCTTGTAGTCGAGTACTTGTACTTTTACATTCCGTTTATTGTTGAATGTGTACCACTAAAATGTTACACGGCTCGTTGTACGGTTGGTCACGTGTAAGTAGGTGACGTGCTATAGAAAACAATGAAATTGCAAAATATTTATAAAAGTAATCGGATTGCGTTCTCTTTTTTTCCCGTAAATACACACACAGACACAATTTGTTTTAATTATTCATAACTATTTTTAATGGTCGGTCGTGTGAAAACTCCGCTATGCGATTTTTCCGCTAAACGCGAGTGATTTATTTAACTTTTATTTATTTCAGGTGTTGCATAAGACAGTTGTGGGAAACCTTCTGATGAGACAAATCTCAGGAGAGCCCACTCGTACCTGTGTGCCTCCCTCTCTCTCTCTCTCTCTCTCTCTCTGTCCCAACGCACATGCAAGCACACGTGTATGAACGCACAGATTCGTGTAAGACACAATAACCGACTTCCTGACACACACACACACACACCTACACCGGTTTTATTGCATTCACTTATTTGCTTATATTACACATATATAACATTTCAACATGCCCTGACGCTTTCTGGTAGTTACACTATCCTGATAAAATCGTGACAAAGTACCACTCATAAGGTTGGGGATCTTTGGCGTGGTTCTTGTATATATGAAAACTGTAATCTTATAAAATCATGGCGTATATTGAAATTAGTATCTCTTGGCAGATGAAAGAGGTGTAACTTAACTATCATCGTTACTTAATTTTGACCGGCATTCATCTGTCGGATCAGACATAGCAAGTAATGGACAGAGTACTGAAGTTATTTAAAGTACACATATTACTTCATCAATCACTTCCTCATACTGTAACACGATGAAATGTAATTTTGCACAAAAAAAAATATAACTCAGTTCCTTTCCAACAAAATGCGTTGTGTCGTTTCCATATTTTTCCAAAGCAACATGACCGGTATTATATTTAATAGTATTATTATTTTATTATGTACATCAAAACGAATAAAATGTAACAAATTAAATACATAATAAGTTACAATAACAAAAATTTTACATAATAACCTTTTTTTAGTATAATTGGTGTCTTATTTTAGCATGTCCGGCTCCCCGAATGGTTTGCTCGAGCATACTTTACGTTTAACTTGTCCTGTCTTACACTCTACAGACCACAGATTATACGTACATATACATAGTATACATAAGCGAAGTAAAGATTATCCGTATTAGTTTATTAGATCAATGTCTTAATCATCGGTGTATAACAAGTATCGAACCGGTTAAATGAGTCCGAGGTTGGATTGAAACACCTTCACTTCGGAACCATTCACCGTCACAACTTAATTCATCACTCGATTTGTCACCATCACTTAAGTCGAGTTCAAGTTCGTTGAATAAAATGAAAGAATAAACGAATTGTCACATTTCGTGTCGTCCACGGGTTTCACGCAACTCGACGAAGAACAGAACTCGAGTCCAACAGTCGAACAGTCACGACGCCAGAGACTTACGTACTGGTGGAGTAAGTGGAAAACTTAAACTTAAAGATGCGAACATATATATATATATATGTATTTTAAGTTATACTGATTATGTTATTTATTACATGTAAATTATTTCATCCGGTTCATGCGCAACTTAAAGCAGTTTGGTGGAGGTGTCTTTTAGTTTGTTTTTCTGTTTCAACTGCACGGGTTGTACAGGTTCGAACGAGTAGCCGATTGCGATACGTCTAATTAATGAAATGTTTTACCTGCCCTTTTCTTCCCAGGTACTTAATGAACATAGGGACACGAGAACCAAGGTCGCGACCAGGTCTACACAAATTTCTACGCTTCAAGGTGACGTTTTAAACGCCGTCGGGTCGTCGTTTCCGTTTTCGATCAGGTGTATTGATTGGTTATCGATTTTCGGTTATCGATTTGGTCCAGACAACGCGAGGAAGTCGTAGAGATGGTGAGGGGGAGGCAGTTCGGTTGGAGATGTCACAGGACAAAACTCGCGGCAGGAATGTGTTAACGCGAAAAACGCGCGCGTTAGATAATGCTTGCAATAAAAATAAATAAATTAAAAGTCGCGTTTACATGACAAAATAAGCCCGAGTCAGTCCGAGTCTCGAATTAATGCAATCAATAAATACATAAATAAATAAACGACCCCGAGAGATTTCTTAAAAGTTGCGAAACGACAAACGACATCTTCGGTCAAGTCCGTCTCGTCTTTCCACTTTTCCACCCGGGTTTCGGGTGTGGGGGTAGAGAAAGAGAGAGAGAGAAGGGGTTGTCAACCGCTTCGTACCTGACTGCACCTGTGTCACCTGAGTATTGCCAATGGCCAGTCGTCGATTAGAGCAAACTCTCTTCCTTGCCACGAGTCGCCATTATGTAAATCTTAAAATACGACATTGACACATATAGAAGAAATTTAAGTTTCTTGTTTTCTTCTTTTTTTTTTCGCAACGGCTCCATTGCTGAAATTATTTGGCGCGAAATCGCAGAAGGAGTCAGCCGAGGACATGTGACCCGGTCGAAGAAGCAGAACAAAGTACTTGAAAGTATTCGACGGGTGTGTTGTATAACGCGCGTCACTGCCGTCCCGTTTCGGTACAAATCGACGCGACGGGCAAAATGGAAGGTGTGACGCTTTGCCAAATACATCACTTCACTATTTTCGAGTACGTAAATTACCCAGTATTTGATAAATTATGTAACGTTTTGGGTCAGGTATGAGTGTTTTTGTATGCGGCCAGCACAACGCTTGAGACCATCACCGTACCTGAAGTTTGGAACGTTTTAAGTGGGTTAAATCGGACGTAACTCGTTCGCTTTTCATGTATTAAGTATGTACATAAGTGATGCGAACGGACGTAAGCGGAACTGTTATGTACAATTAGGTACACAACCCTTTCCTTCCATCTGTTGACTTCATTTATTTGGTGTGTACACTTTTTCCCTTTCGATTTTCTGCTTGCGCGTGGTCTCGAGTGCACGTTTTCTCTACTTATTGACACTTCTACGTTCAACTCGATCGATTATTTATTTCGAGGAAGTGACATTATCGACTGTCATCGTGATATTTCATTGTTTCACAGGTTCACCGGTGGAACTTTCATAAACTACAACTCTTATTTTTCAAATTGTTTGAATATTTTCACTTTCTACGCCGGACAATCACTTCGTGCGCTCATATAGGTAAGTAATCCGCTCGGTCAAGGCACCCAATCCCTTAAATCCGTTTGAATATTTAAATAACTCGTCGGCGTATTTACATAAGCTGACTTATTTTCTATTCTGTTAAATGTCTAACAAGAGCCCTGCCTTGTGAGTGTACTTAAAATCCTGCTCCTTTTCCCGTCGACTGTTCTCATTGTTGACAACTCTCCAGCCCCCAAATAAAAACACCTGAATGAGTTATGAAACTAACTTAATACTGCATACATAACAACGAATAACCAAAGCATATGTATAACTTCCAGTCCGAGACAAACTCATGTACATAACCGAGTAAAAAGAAGCATTCGCGGTTGGTTCGAAAAGTATCACCGTTAATCATCGTAAATTATCTATATATAATAGCTCGAGAGTGGAGCAATTACCCGCTCCAAAATAAATAAAGTAATAAATGGTAATAATAATAATAATAATAAATAAGAAAGCGAGTGCGTTTACTTATAAACATACATAGATGTACATTAATGTTCTTCGCTAATGGGAACGTCAGGCACTTGACTCAATTCGTTTTATTCGGGTAATAAAGTTACGGCGTTGAAGATGAGCAAAAAGAAGAAAATTAGAAAGTGGGAGCCGACGTCTAGCGGATCGATCGTTCGTACAATATACGGCAGGCAAAACAAGTTGTAGCAAATTAGAAGAAAAGAAGTCATTAGACAGCCCACAGTGGTAATAAAACAAGGACCGAAACAACAATAAAAGTTCAGGTGCTCAGGTACGAGCGGAAGGAGAGCGTACGTTTCAATGCGATACAATTCCCTCTGTTCTGGTGAAATACGTTAACGAGAGAAAGATCAGATCGCGATCGGACGAGGATCTCCAGGTGCGGCACAGGCACGGCACCTGAAAAACATTTCCTCCTGAGGTACACGAGGGAACGGAACCTTTCTCCACGGGTTGTTCGAGTGATCTTCTGAAAACGTTGCGATAAAACTACAACGAAAAAAGAAACTTTCTTTTCGCATCGGTTGCGTTTCACTAATTTGAAGGATGACTTCGGCTGAGAACGCGCGCGTTTAATTCGTCGAACGCAGGACAAATTGATTTTGATGCCGGGAGACGACCAGATAGTCGCTACGACCGGAAACAGCAAATACCCGTGGAGTTCGACCGGACGGAATCGAACAATTAGAAATTCGGCATTCTTCAAATGTGAAACATAACTAATCGATCGATAATAGAAAGGGAGAGGTAATAGTTAATAATTATTGAACAAACAACAATCGATTAATTGCCGCCGATTCCAATAAGTAATGATTTTATTGATTTTAGCAGACATTGGAGAAATTTCGCCTTTCACACTTTCTTCTCCGGGTGTTTAAATTTTCATTGGGCCGTACGAAATCCCGTGTTGATCGACAGTGTGCAGAGCAACAGAGTTGTAGTGCTACCCATCGTCGGGAGCACCACAACAGCCCGATACGGGAATGGGGGAAGTCAGTTGTAGTCAGGTCCGACACCACCGGACACTGTTGGATTGCGACCGAGTCCAACCTGACCGTTCGCCTTCTCTTTCTCTCATTTCCCTTCGACTCGGGACCCGGTCTTGTCCCATTCCGACTCCATTCAATAACAAAAATATTTCAAATGTTTCTGCCACGACTCGGACGGGTCACGAGAACGCAAACTCATGTTCCGAACCCGTCGAACGATTTGACGTGTTAACTCGACGTTTTGCTCTCCCGCTTGCTTCGGACGGTTGCGTAATTCGTGCACAACTCTTTTTTTAGGATTTTGTGAAAGTTTTTTTGGGGTCAGTTTCTGGTTTTTCGCGAATGGTCCGGCTACCCTAGATAACATCTGGCACGGTCATTGGATAGATAGTCAAGGACACCGACGTCCGGTCTCTCTCCCGGACCTGGAAAAGGTTGAGTACCGGAAAAGTACCGCGTGATGCGCTGAAGTACGGACGAGCGGTAATAACAGGTAGTTATTTGAACCGCCCTTGAATGTGTTTATCCATTGACCACCAAACGAAAAGGCCACCGAAGGAAGTCACCGAAGTTAACTACGTGCAGTGCATGTAAACGTAAGTGGCATTTTCTCGACGTGGCGGAACTGGAAGAGACAATTAGACTCCCTGATCGATTTTAGAAATCCCAGGAAAATGCGCATTGACATTTAATACACGGTCACTCTAAACGGATAATGTTATTTTGCAATGCTAGGGTTTAATTTAAAAAAATAAGTACTCGAGAGAACGGAACCTTTTAGTGTTCCCTATTTCGAAACTATTAATTTATATATTAACTCTTTCAAAGTAGTCAGAGTGCTGGCTCGTGTCGTGTCGTAACCCTCGCAACTGTTCAATCATTCTGTTCACCTCGTCTACCTACAGCCACGTAACCATGTACGCAAAAATAAATAATATGTAGATGCCTCATCTACGAATAGTTTATGACTACAATGTGGTAGTACGTCAACTACAAAAATGTTAATATTACACGTTAAAATATAAACACTATATACATTAATAAAGCTGCACCACTTTGAGCTACATCTGTTAAAATTATTGTGTATACTGAAAGTATATAGTATTGAAAGCGTGTACCGAAAAAATAAATAAAATATACTGTAAAATCAACTACAAAAATATAAATGAAAATGCCCTAAAAATAAATAAAAATTATATAAATAATATAATGTGTTTATTATGTTAATAAATATAAAATCCATGTAAACAATATAACGTGTATAATATAAAATTAATTACACGTCTAATAGTCTACTTAAGTTCCGAATAATATAATGTGAATATTACGAATAAAAAATTAAATAAATAATAAATATAGATAACACTTAATAGATGTAGTACGGACAGAGTAGAAAAAAATAAACTAAAAAACATAGACGACAAATATATCGTTTGTACTTATGTATAATTGGTTAACTGTGCAGTCAATAAAGTCACATAATGTTCATTTTATTGTTAATAGTTTCTTTTAAAAAAATAAATAGTCGTCAGTTGTCTCGTCCGACGCGACAGACACTCTCGGCCGTGAGTAAGTTCCTCGCATATAATAGAATAATCAACGTAACTTATGTAAGAGTACGATTACCGATCGTAAAGCTAAAATAAAACACTTCAACACTGTCACGAGTGCCGTGTCTAAGTGCATAAAATAAATAAATAAAATGCACACAAGACGGGTAACGTTGTAGGGGGAGAAACAATAGTTCCGATAGCAAGTTATAACAGTTGGTTTCGGGTGAACACAAACAATGCCTCGCTCCTGCAAAAAAAAAAATTTCCTTTTGTTTCTTATGGGTTTTTCAGAGCCGTAACATTCCCACACATCATTTCACCGAAGTTCATTACTTAATAGATCTACTAGACGTAACTAGGAGTTGCTTTTTGGTACGACCAAGTTACCTCGACGTAAGCAATTGATTTATTCTTCAAACACGAGTCGAGTTCACACGTCATGGAGTTAACCACACGGGACGGACGATTGTCAGAGGAAGCCTTTCAATCGACCGGGAAGCTCTCGGGTACCGTCCACGTGAGTACTACCCGTCGTCCACGTGGGTTCAGTGTAAAGTCGCGTGTGCCAACTCTTCTTTTCTTTTTCATTCACTTTCACATCCTTCATCCAAGTTTCTGCCACCAATAAGTATCAATAAAGTCGAAATCGTCTGTGACGGCGACCATGAAAACAAGCTCTCTCTCTCTCTCTCTCTCTCTCTCTCCCCTCCCCCCCCCCCCGAGCACGACGACGTGCTCTGCAGTTTCAGACGAAATGGTCAGGTACCCACCGCCGTGGAAATTTTCACTTGAACTACTTTGTTGGTGTAGAAAAATATAGTTCCGAAAACGTCACGGCCATCTTCGTCCAGGTCATTAGAGTTTTCTATCCGGCTCATTAGCATCTCGCTGGAGACCGTAGAAAATGGCGCAATGTACCCCCGGGAGCCCAGAACCGGGGAGCGGGGGGGGGGCGCGGTTTCTCCCAAAAATTAGAGACTGCTTTCTATCAGAAACGAGGAGAAAGAAAGAGTCTAGTAGAGAATGTCGAATATTTTATTTTAAATGCGGGTTTCTTTTCCACCGTAATTTACTTAATAGTATAATAACAATAACAGTAATAATATTTCACATTTATTTAATGTGACGAAAACACCCGGGTACTCGCACGTTCAGAATTCGTACGCCGATTTGATCACGGCCATTACTCATCATCGAGGTCAATAACTTTATTAAAACCTTTCTAACGAGAATTAAAAGAACCGAATTACGTGCTACTGCCCAACTGCTGCTACTACCACTACTGTTACAACTGCCTCGGCCAGCATGACGGCTACCAATACCGGTACTCACGCGGATACCTTCTCTAATTTACGGCCGTTCAAACGGTCCATTTAAAAGCAGTTTCGAGAAGGCTTAATTGTGATCGAAGTCCGCGCTAGTTTCACAGTTGAGCCCAACTATTTTGGATTGTTACCGGTGCAATAAGGTTTAATGGTACTCGTTACGTAACTCTAATGAAAGCAATCAGGCGTTCGGTGTCAGAAGTAAAAGTGGAAAAAAAAAGGTCTGAAGCAGGACAAAGGAGGTACGACAAAGTGATGGAAGTGAAGGATAACAAGAGAGAAGTTGGAACGTGACGCGTGAGGTGGTGTCTGTGTTGTTTTCCTCGGAGAAAACTTTCCAAACTGCGGAAAATTCACGCGGGATCGCAGGAACCCGGTCTACTCGCGGGTACTTGTCCGGTACTGTGCAGTGAAACTCTGTCACCTGATCAAACCGTACACATCATTAGGCAAGCGTGAGCTGTTCCTGAATGTTCTCGTTGTACCGTTTGTCAGGTGTAACAACTTTTACTTCTTAATAACAACCGATGACCAAGGCAATAGGCACGGTGACGTCACAGCAGGGCTATGCCAACAAAATCTGTCAGGTCGAACAGATGCAAAGCCAAGTGAAGTTTGTGTGCGTGTGTGGTAACACCGATTATCTTGTCACCTACTTTCCCGTGTATCGAGTTCATTGTGGTACCCGAAAGAAAAGGGGACCTGGGAATTCGGAAAGAGGACCCCCGTCGTGGGGTGAAGCCCTTTTGAGTACCTCCGGACACCAATCACATTTTCGACCGAGTTCGAGGTATTTGCGAACTCGGCAAAATACTCAAGGAACCGGTCGACGAGTACACACCCGGAGGGTCCCAGAGTCAGGATAGAAAGCCTTTTTCCTCCCACCTCGGATGAAAAGTCGGTTCGACCTTGTCAACCGTCGTCGAAGGCTTTTTTTTGGGTGGGTCCCTCGATTTTATGCCAAATAAAGAAAATTAGAGAACGGGTACCTGGGTTTAATTGGTACCGAGTGGTTTTCTTTCCCGGCTCAGCTTGTCCAAGTGCGGGCGGTGGGGAGAATTGAAAAGGTCGCAAGAGGTACCCCCAAGGGCAAACCACAGGTTCCTTCCGCCAATGGAAAATTTTTTTTTACACCAAGGAGAATTAAAATGAAAACGCAGGTACTTTTGAATTCTGGAGCACCAACCAAATTTCAAATGAAGAGCGAGTACACGGGTACTTGTCAGTGATACTTAGCATCTCTTAGTGCTAGAAAATTGGACACAGGAACAGCGACGCAGGTCCTAACTTGCTACCTGGGAAAGTTAATTAATTTTTTTGCTTCTTTCTGCCGAAACGCTCGCGTACCTTCTATTTCCTTCATTTGGTACCGAGTTTTATTATTTCGGCCTCCCGTTTTTCATTTAACTTTATATGTTTTATTGCCAAACCCGTCAAGGTGAGTCATGTCTGTTCGAAAACTCCACGCATGCCTTCCTACAGTTATCGAGTACGCAAGCGTACTTCAACTTCCCTTTTGTTCACTTGAACGAGCGTAACGAAGTGACGAGTTGCCCAATTTCAGGCATTTACCCTGAATAGTTGATTGATTTCTGGATCATCGCAATTAGGATGTACAATCGGTGGGGTTTTTTTCAGGTCGGGGAAAGTGTCACGATGTGGAAAGAGAACAAGAAAACGCGCGGGAGCCGTGCCTTTCCACCGAAATCCGGAACGGAAATCGGGTAGGTGAGCAGTCACAGAAATTAGACAGGACCAGACGTGACGAACCGAACTGGTGTTACATTGACAGCCAAATGGTTTCGCGTGGAACTCGAACTGCATATCGATGAGTGGGGAGTCACAGTAGAAGAAATCCGTCTGAGAAATTTCGTACGGAGAAAGAAAACAACAACAAAAAAAAATGGAGGAACACAAAGAAACGACTAATTAGTCCAGGGTGTTACGGAACACGGTTACATCATTAATAAATTCAAGAGGGACTTGAGAGTTAACTAATTCTCATTGTGTTCACCAATCTGTGTGTTGTTGTTGTTGTCCAAACCAGGAAACAGGAAAGAATGAACTCAAGGATCGGGTGGAAAGGGATGTGCCCTGCACCAGGGTGGTGTCCACCACGACGCGACCGGCGCTTGTAGGTGGTACCCTTCCTAACGACCTTTGCCTCTCTCTCCAGGAAGTCGACACTTACAAGGGCAACGCCAAAAAACAAATTAGCGGGGGAGGGGTAGTCAAGAAGTCCAGGCACGCCCAGGTTTAGACCCATGAAGTAACTGTCCCGAAGGACTAATTCGCGAGAGACAGTTCCCGCCGCGGGGGAAATACGCGTCAGGTAGGACACCGCAGGAAAAGGTAATTAACCCGGTGGTGAAACCTGCGATGGCCACCCTCGCCTCCAGACAAAACCACAAGTAGGAAAAGACCCACCTGGGGCTTACCTGGAAATGTTACGGAGTCAGTCGACCTTCAAGGTCGCGTTGTGTGCCTTTTGTTGACGTACCTCGGCTCCGTTAGATCTCCTCTCCGGGTAGAAGACTCGAAAAAATAGAAAAATTAAGAGCGGAATAGTCACGTGTCACAGACGTCGTGTCGCAGTCGATGCGGTTGATGAATGGATAGACAATTATGCAACTAGTGCGACCGTTTTTGTGTAACTCGAGTTCAGGTACGGAGCTAAAGATCCTGGAAACGAACCTCAAACTCTAGGGAATGAGTACGAAAGAGAAGTCAATAGGAGGAGTGGTACCCGTTCAGGTAAGACAAGTAGCAGCCCGGCCCAGGTTACAGGTCTGCCTGTCGAAGCTCGAGCGCCAGAGCCACAACCAGGCAAACTTTCAAAAACGCAATCCCCTAATTGATCTGATCTCAGATCTCCATTCTCTTTCGTATCATCTTCGTGTAATAAATTCTGCAGTTCGATAAGGAACGTGAGGTTCTCGACGGGTCACTCGATCTAAACCTTGGCATTATTTCCTCCCCTAAGGAGAAGAAAGGCTAACGAAAGGCTAAAAAAGTGAGGATTCTCCGACGCCGTAGACAATCAAATTCCTAGACAAAACTAGACTAAATGGAAAACAATATCGAGGTCTATCGAGGTCATCGCAATTACGCCAGGTAATAACCAAGGTAAAAGGTGAACCATTTTCATATTGTTTTTTTTTCTATTTATGTGGGAAGGAAGGGGAGCCCGGGACGAGCGCGGGCGCGTGGCACTTAACTTTCCATCTATTAAACTGTTCAATAAAATTATTAAAACTATTTTCTCTATTCCCGATCCCCGATGATTCTCTTGTACCAGACGTCACGTCCTCGACGGTATTACATGAGAAATCGAGTTTTTATGGAAAATTTGAAAGTATCTTAATTAAGTTTTGATTAAACTAATCTGGTAACTCGAACCACGAGTACTTTTGAAGCGATCGAGTAGCAAATTCAATAAACTATCCGGTAGTTCTCCCGTGCGTACCGTTTGTGATCACTCACGGGATAAATAACAGGTAACAGTCCGTTTACTACGCATTGTGTTTCTCCACGGCAAACTATTAACCCGAGCGAGTTTCACCGTGCGAAATATGCAAAAATAGTTTTTTTTTTCTTTTTTACCAGTGGCAGCGACTTATGAATGAAACTTTCATTTTTCATACACCACCGTAAAATTTATGTACTTGCGTTCCTCCCTGAATTCTTCTTTCGATTCTGTCACCGATAAACAAATCATATTTTATGGCGATGACGAAGACACCGACCTTCATCCGTAGGAACACAGATGTTATGACTGCTGTTTGATGACTCGGAGGATTTACGAAAGACGGAATTGTACTTTTGTGCTGTTTAACGGTCAGAGAGTCAGTTTTAATGAAAATACACGACAGGTAGGAAACACCTAGAAGTCTGTTAAGAGCATTAGGGGGAAGCGTCAAGACAGACGGTAAAGACGGTGAGAAACGTTGCTTACGTACAAGAGCCGAGAGAAACAGAAAAGGCCAAGAAGCTAAGGAAGATAGGAAAACTGGAGAATCGGGAGAGTTAGGAGACAAATGGAGGCGACTGGTAAGACGCCGGCCAAAGGAACTAGGAGAACCAGGAGGCGGGAACGGAGATATTCATCTATAGCCAGAGCAGCACTACGTGGGTGAAGCCGGTTACGTTGGAAATTTCACTCCTCCGAAAAAAGTCAAAACGCGGTCGTTTAACATGGGCTCCTGCCACGTCCGTCGACGCGGACGGTGGGAGCAGACGTGAAAAAGAAAAGAACCGACGCGGTGCAAAATGAAAAACAGAAAGTCTGACAAAACACAAAAAAAATATTCAAGTGAAAACACACGAAATGTGACGGATTACATAACAACTCCAATGTTGAGATTTGTCAATAGCTTTGACTCTCGGCTAGGAGTCTTTCTAGCATTCCGGTAAATAGACTTGGTCTCTCTCTCTCTCTCTCTCCCATTGAAATTCTTGAACAGGGCCATTCTGGTTGCCCTTAAGGGAACCGATTGGACAGGTCCGATCGCGGCTACGACTATTAGCAATCGTAATTTTCATTAATTTACTTTTTTCCATTCTTAACGAGTGACACAAATCAGCCTGCACCCACCGGTCACCTGTCACCGGGCACCCGATACACCCGAATATAATAAAACACGCGCAACTCGGTAAAAATTCGTTTATATCGAAACCAATCGGTGGATCAATAAATCAATGGATAAAAAAGGCGTTAACTCGATTTGAAATATCCAATTAGAGCGCGCAACCTTTTGGGACTGATTATCCCTTGTTATTGATCGTAAATTATTTGTGCAAACCGATAAGTCGACCGTAATGGCTCGGTGGTGTACAGAAAGGAAGAGTAAAAGTGTGACGGGGAAGACGAGAACTTCCAGAAGATCGTCGACGAGTACGTGAATACCCAAACTTAAACGGTACCCAAAACTATTCAACTTGTGAGCTGTTTCTACGCGGACGTACCCGTCGTCAACTTAAAAACGAGACGCAACTTTAAGTGTAACGACCCGAAATCGATTTTCTTTTTTTGGGAACAAACAAGTTGGATAGTCCGGAATATAACTATTTCTCTCTCTCTCTCTCTCTTTCTCTCATCTGATTTCGTTTTTTTGCGAATTCCCCTCGGGTGAAAATTCGACTGCCCACACGGGAACCGAAAACTTAAAGTTCCAACGCACTGTAACGCTGGACAAGTAAGTTAAGTTGATTTAGCGAAAAAGGGTATCGAGGTTAAGCTCCGCGTATAATTTGAGAATTCACTTTGTTGCGACTGTGTAAAAGGTGATTTTACGCGGTCGATCGATCGATCGATCGATCCGTTGCGTTATCGATAATGGCGGAGGTCGTAAGTGGAAACACATTTTGAAAATTGCACGAAAATAAGTACAAATTAAATAACGGATGAATTATGCTACAAGGTAACGTTACACCTTTCCTGGTAACCGAATAGTAAATTTAAATTTCACCAGTGACGGTACCGTCAGTACGGCAGAGTTATTGTTCGACAAACTACTAAATAGCAAAATAAACAAAATCCGACAATATATAAATATTTAATTAAACATCAACTTATAATTTAATCCTATTTTATTTTTACTGTGTACTGAATATTATTTACAATTTTTATTTTTTTTATTATGCTTACATTTACTGCATCTATTGAATTACATTTACTATTTTTATCATGTCAAAAATTTGTCAAAACTGGCACTTATTGTCCTAGATTATGTATTGCGTAAGTTAATAAAAAAATTCAATTAAATGTAATATACAAATACATATTTATATATATATATATTATATGCTTCACACGATACCTACGAACGCCTACAATTCATTTAAATGGCCACAGGACTGCATTTCTGCATTGAAACAGTTTTTTTTACTAAGTAGCACTCTCGGCGTAACAGTTAAAATAGTAATAGTCAAAATAAATGAGAGACTTACCGTAGACGAGAACGCACAAAAATCCATGAAATAGAAATAGAAAATCTTGCGGATACATATTCGAAGAAAAATATTGATCACAGCAAAACAATTAAAACTCGATTCTCCGTCGATTTTTCGAATTTAACGTGATATTATATTTTAATATATTTATATATTTATGTTATTTAACACCGATCGAGTCCGTTTTTCCAAGCGATGGCATTCCAACTAACGCGAGGTCGTCCGGCGGTACAAAAAAAAAGAATTTTTTTTCTCTTTTTCATAAACCAAGTTTCCCGTTCTGGGACGTCGAAGACGAAGCCTGGAAAGCAGCGAGAGGAGGAAACCAGGCAGGAGCCGACAGCGAAGAAGAAGAAGAAGAAGAAGAAATGGTAGAAAACGTCCGAGCACAAATTGAATCTTCAAGTTCGTATATATATATATTATTATAATATAATTTCGTCACGTAAACCGTCCTCTCGTAAACGGCGGAAAAAAATCGTTTTCTGTCTTCTCCGGTCCGATCACTGCGCGCGTTTCGACTGAGGAGACGAAGGACCCCCAAGGAGAGAGCCCTGGTCGGAGCGTTGAGAAGGGAGACCCTGCCGGGTACCTGGTCAGGTAACGTTAGTTGAACGGTTCGGTCGTAAGAGAAGCACGGACAAAGAAGGCGGTGGCCTTCTCCCCGCCAAACGAATTTTGCTACAAAACCAACTTTGTTAAAAGCGAAAGCAGTTTTTGCTATTACAGTGTTTTGCTTTTGCTCCCGCGTCCGCCATAATGAAAGTAAAATGGAAAAACGGTTTAAATTCGAGCTGGGTAACGGTGCTCGGTGGTACCCGTGCGGGGTACCCGCTGTCCCGTTCCTCCTTTTTTCTTTACCAACTGTCCTCCGATTCTTATCTGTGTTTATCAGGTATGTCAATGACATTTGTCAATCTTTCACTTTCGCCTTCTCTAGGCGGTGATGTTCCCAAGGGGAGGGTAACACCTGTTGGTACCCATCGATGATCCGTAACAAGCGACTTGGTCTGAAAACCAGTTCCTCGGCTGTTATGTCACACGGGGGGCCAGCTATTGTCGCATGGCTCCAACTTCCCTGACGAGCAAACAACAACTCTTGCTTCTTCCTATTCGACCCTCGTCGCATTTCCTAAGCGTTTCACATACTTTTTCATTTACTAAATGGAACCTGAGAACGTTACCGAACCTCGTTTTCAGAGTTGGTTCGATGGATAGTTCCCATGTAAGTCAGAGCTCGCGTCTCCGAATGCCACGTAAGGAAGGTACGGACACACGTGAGGTGTGAGCCTGAGGGTGTATGGAGCGCTCCTTACGGCTCACTCTCAGGTACGAATTTTTGTGGTGGACCTGGGCTCTTCAGGTCCTTAGGTTTTCTCTTTGGTGACGTTTTTACTTAACATTGTCCGACTTGTCTGGAAAAATTCCTGACCGCTTTGCGGAACACCTTGAAAAAGTATTAATTAATAATATCGAGGAACTCGTGGTGGTTTTGAAATTTTCAGGTATGCAACCAGCCTACACGTGTGTCATGGCACCCATCCCTGTCAGGTGCTCGTCATCCACAGCCGACTGTCTCCCTCAGGTATGGTCGCACTCAACTCGTACCACCTCCTCCTCCTCCCCCCCCCGGCTCAGTTGCGGTCAAATTTTATTCAGCAACCTTCAAATATTTCAGGCACTCGGGGACCAATCAATCGTAATATTATTTATATATAAATTTTTTCAGGTATGCCGTAACTACTGGTTTTATCTTGAGTCAGACATACTCGTTTTTTACCCGAATAATTAATGAATGTCTAAACCGCGACACCATTTTGGTTTCCCATTAAATTCGGCTAACTCTGTCACTTCGAGGTGCCTCAGGCATCGATCTGCTACCTTTTACTACTTCATTTTTGGTCAGTGGATATTTTATTGTAATACTGTAATTCGAGTCTTTCTGACACGAATCAATAATTTATGGAGTCGTTGGCTGTAAGCCGGAGTTTGAAGTCACCTACTGCTGCTGCTGCTGGAAAACTCATGACTTACATTACACGGTACTTACCATTATGTCAAGGTCACCGTACCAGTAATGATCGTACAAAGTCCGTTCCACCAGTACTATACACCGTGTGTCGGTCAGTCTGGTGTAGGGTAGAATAACGACTACACTACTGCCTCGAATCATCCCAATTCCGTGAGTAATCCACCTGAGTACCCAAGCACCACAGACACGAGCCTTACCTGTTCTCTGATCTCCTACATCACGTCCAAATTCTGACGCCCAGATCACTTAACAAGATGCGCTACCACACCCGAACACTGCCCAACCTCTACTGTTCGCACGCTGGCCGATTCTCAACTCCACCGCCTTCCCTTAGGTTTCGAGGACTCATCACCGATCTAATTAGACGGACACAACTCTACTTGTACTCTGTGGTTCGTTTTCAATGTACCCCAAAGTAGCCAGTTTGCTTAGATTTACAAGTCAATAAAAACGGGACTCAGAACTGTTTTATTACTCATTGCACTGATATTATTTATAAAAAGTTATGGGGGTGTATAAATAAAAATAAACAAACATCTAATTATACGTTGTAACAAAATAAAACATAATTTAGGAAAATTGGCCTTTATATGCTTTCGATAAATAAGTATAAATAATAAAAATATAACAAATTGTAAACGACATTCACACATTTAAAATTTAAACAATACTTGAAATTTACCCACGAAATACAATATTACGAAATGTTTATTAGTATTGAATATATTCAATTATACATATATTAAATTATAAATTAATATAAAACAAAAATGTAACGATATGTAATAAGTATAACTCTAATATAATGTATGATGTAATATAAAATTGGAATTTCCGTAAGTACTTTTTACTGTTCCCGATCTTAATTGGATCGCAGATCACTTGGTTACCAGCTGGAAAAAAGGAAAACGCGATCAAATCGCATTAGTCGAATCGAATCGATCACTTTAGGTTCTCGCGCCTTAATAATAATTTTTTTTTCAGGCATTCAAACCTTCCAGGTGAGCCTTAAACGGAGGTGACGTACGACCCGTCTGGGGAGGAACGCTGTTTTAATGATCCAACGATCTGAAATCTTGAGATCTTGGCAAGGTGTGGACACTGCAACTGCACTCCGATCGACGCAACTCCGACTCGATTATCGACCGCGTACTTAATATGACATTGTGATCCGATCGACGCCTATCTAACCCAAATTTCTCGCTAATTGATCTGACGAAAGATCGTTACGTTCGATGTCAGGGCCACGGGAAGTACATCGGGCGGCGGAAAACCGAAAATTCCATTAAACTCTTGTTGCCGTACAGTCCGTGGCAATCCGCCAGAGACGGCAACCGAATAGTTTTTGACGTGATTTAAAGGGCAAACCACTTTGAGCAGTGGCAAAAAATCACTCAATTAAAGTTCCATTTTTATTTGACTTCCCTGGCAACAAATTGCATTTGTCCGGGGAATAGGAGGAGGAGGAGGAGGGGAAAATCGGGGTCAAAGGTCGAGTGAAAAAAAAAAGATCTTTCCTTTTCACTATCGGAACCTTGAACCTTGAAGCCTTCTAGGTACGGCAACCAGTTTCCACTCGGGTTTTCTAATTAGAATTGAACCCAGCCTTCTACTTAAATTAATGAATGAGTGGCGTGTTGTTGGTTGTTTTCTTGGTCGGCCATCATCCGAAGAAGTAAAAGTAATGATTGACAAGTACCAATAACCCAACGATAACAACAATGAGATCTTCAATAACACGAGCTCATTCACGGTAATCACACGTTCGATCGAGAAGGCAATCGGGGAAATTACACATTTCAAAACGTCAAGTTCTCCATTTTCTTCTAATCAATTCTATTTCTATTTCTATTTTTTTTTTTTTGGTTTTGTTTTTTTTTTACTATTAAATTTAATGACGGAATTTTACACGTAGGGCTGGCGCTCGCTCGAGGAGCAATGGCTTACAGTACCCGTATAAACTGACGTAGTACTGGTATGAAACATATATGTACATAAATAACAATATATAAATAAATGTAACGAATAACTTATATACGTTAAATAAATAAATAATGGAAAAGGAATGAATTCCGAACGTGTCTAAGAGTTTCTAGATTTTCAGTACCTGTCTTTTCTTTTCCGGTACTTTGCTTTTGGAGTTCGGCGGAAGGGGTGTACGGCACAATCCGCCTCGTCGGCTTTCCACACTTTTCGAACCGTCGCCGCGTACGAGTTGAGAATAAAGTAGCCACTCGTCCACTGCAGATGCCAGGAGCTGGAAAGAGAAAGAACCCTCACTTCCAAAGCAGTAAGACCGCGATAAAACCGAGTGTAGTTCTGAAAGAACTCCGAAAGACCTAACTATTACTATAAGCGACGTAAAAATTAAAAATAAATAAAAATCAAAGCTAAATAATTAATAATAAATAAGAAATAATTAATATCAAACAAACAGCCCAAGTATGTGTAAAACTAAAGGAAAAATGGTTGTAGTGAAGAAAAACAAATAAATTAAATAAATAACTCGTGGATGTGTCGGGAACATCTTAAAATTAGGGTTGTTCCACCAAATTAACCCGTCTCGTTTCAGACTTCTACTTTTGTCTGATTCTGTTGCTCCTGAAACCTTCAGGTTCATCTGCGGCGTGGTGACACTTACGCTGTGTCCTTCCCAACCTTCACGTGAACTTTTTCACAATTATAGGTCGATTTGTTTCATCGGGAGAAATACGGTTTCTACCGTTCCGCCTCCTTCCACCAGCCTGATGAAAGTCGAAACTCGCAAAAGAATCCGTTCGCAGGTAACAAACGGAAATAAATCGGAAGAACGAAGTCGATCTATTAACGATCACCCAGCCATGGCGATTACAGTACGGGAGAACAATCAAACCGACAGAACGGCTCGTAAATAAAAAATAAATGATTGTTCTTCGAAGGTTAGAGATTAATAAGAGAGACAAAAAAAACAAAACAAAGACAGGTAACGTTACGTAGTTACCGAAGGAGTTCAAAATATGGAGAAGTGGATTATTTCTCACGAAATTGTAAAATTGCAAAATAAGTAATTAAATTACGTAATTGTGTAATTAATTCGTGGCGGGTTTAATAAGTTGCAGGAAAAACTGCGGGCACACTTTACGGGCCGGTCAAAAGCTTGACAAATTAAATAAATAATTATGTATCGTGCCGCGTTCGGTGTGACGTGTCGATTCGGATGGAACTGCCAGGTTGCTGGCTGCCTTTGTTGTGTTGTCGATTGGAACTCGACACAGTTCCGATTATGCCATCATCACACTTCGTAATCAAACCAGTTTGGGAAAGTCTCGTTGTAGTCGTTGTAGTCATCGCAATCAAGGACGATTTACCCAAGACTTTAATAATCAATTATCGGTTAAAGAGTTATGAATTTAAGTGGAGGGCCAGGCCAGGGGGGAGAGAGAGAGAGAGAGAGAGAGGAGAGGAGGAAAGGGGACCCAATTGCTAACCGAAACAAAACCAACGTCCGTCCGACAAGATAAACTCGGGAAAGCATGAAAAATGCTGCAGCAGAAACAGCACGTGCACCTGACATGTGTCAGGTGTCATACCGGCCGTCAACTACTTCCCTTCATCTAATCATTTCTACCGTTTTCCCCCCCCCTCTCCTCCTCCAATATGTCAGCCCTGTCAAACACATGTCCACGTACTCCCCGTAATGTCATCCTGTGCACTTCCTGCTTGCTTAACGTCGTGTGACAAAGCATCCGTCAACCGGCAACTCCTGACCCCGGTTGGTTACCATTTGTAGTGGTCGCTTGGTACCCGTGTGAATGAATCGTTTCGTGCGAGAGGACCGTTTTGATTATCGCTGAAGTCTGACGTGTGGTTAAGACGTCGGTCGTGTCGAAGGTTGGGAAACTTCTCCTCGGCATCGGCATCCGATTCACCCTCGGATATCCCAGCAACGGCTTGACCGTCCTGCAGGTGAAAAAAGAAATTGTATAGTGTCCATGTACAGCAAAATAGCAAAATTCACAGATGGCAGAGAATAATGACCCTCTTGCACAATGTACACGTTTTTGATGTGTTGCTTCGGGACTCACGAAGTCTCTGTATGAAAACTGTATTCAAGTTACTGGAAGTACTGGATCTCCTACCCCTTAGGAGATTGACGTCTTCTGTTGGATCTTTGCCTTTCGTTAGGATCCAATGAAACGGTTGATCGAATTAGGTCAACAGACCCACCAACTGACCCTGAAAAATCACATCGCCACAATATCGTCCACCGTTCGCAGACTGCAGAGCCTTTGTGGTTCCACCCCAAATTTCATAAGGGAAGAATGTTCCGAAAGATTAAAACTTGGGCAAATACAACTCGGTAGATGAATACTATAGTTGAATAAAGGTTGAAGTTTCGAATAATATAATAACAAACAATCGGTTAATAATCTTCATGACTAAACTAAAATTTTCTATATTAAAAAGTGAAGCTGTCCTCAGGACGCTAACCACCAGGAGAAAATTCATCATAACCAAAGTTAGAAAGTTAAAAAAGGGTTAAATCAATATTTTATAGTACAGGCGGGACAATCTGAGTGTAACCCCCTGTTAAAAGAGCCTCCCTTAAGAGAAATAAAAGTTAGAAAAAGTTTGTCATTTTCTCTTCGTCAACATTTCCCGGACGTCGACTCTCGAGCAAGTGCCAGTGCAAAATCCCAGTCACGACGCAACTGCCCGAGGACCCCCTCGAGTGTGTAAAAGTTTAGTAAACTGACGACAAATCGGAAAAAAATATTTATATTGTAATTGATACTTCGTTTGTTACATTATTTACTATAAATAAATGCGGTACGCGGCGCGTCATGTTCCGTCGTGAACGTTTTAACGTAATCGTAACTACGTAAATAATTTTTTATTTTCTTTACCGAATACATGGACAATTAAAAATTTTCGAACTAAAACTCGCACCCGTGAACTATACGAATACGGGGAAAAGTTAAAATAAAAAAAAATAAAAATATGCGACAGTTTCGTGTGTTAGTTAGGTACAACTAAAGTTAAACTCGACAGACTCGTACCTCGTATTTTTCGGTACGAAATAAACAAAATTAACAAATTAATAATGAATAAACTTCCCCGGAATGAATGATCGACTTTCTGTTGCATTCTGTTCTATACGGAACCTGATGCTGTGTAGTGTTGATTGATACCTTACGTAAAAGAATTGTTACCGATTTATTTTGATCGGGAAATCGGAGAAAAACTGAAAATTCACTCTCCTCTATGTGTGTCTGTATATGTATAATTTTCTATTTTGTTTTTGTTTACTCTGCGATACAATAGACTACCTATTTTACTCATATTATTACGACATGTTACACTGCACGCTGATGTCTCGCCATGGTAACTCCTTATTTGACGGGTGATCACACATTGGTAACTTTACATTCCATATTTATACTAATTTTCCGTTTAATAATTCTTCTGACATTTAGTGTATTTGTACCAAAATTTAAAGACGATTCGATTATCTTCTCCATCCTAACCTATCCTAATGATAAATTCTTAATATCTTTATGATGAGGTTCCTATCATCATAACTTCGTTTTGAGTATTCGTAACCGAGACCGCCATTTTTGTTGTTGTTGTTGGCAGTCGGGTGACTGTTGAACGATTCTAATGGAGCGACCTTAAACCAAACGTACAGGAGAAACAAGAGAAATCTCTCGCGGAAGACAAAGAATATTTGGGCACATCTTGGGGCCCACGCCCGGACTGTAGGAACCCACAGAGAACTCCCAACCCCCCAAAAAAAAATAATAATAAAAATAAACACGCGTGATGCTGCACATGTCGTTCCAGGTTTATGACTAGATTTGACTCTGTGGACTCTCCCGGTTGACCTTTCCTCGCCGCTGTTAAAAACGGAAAAAAAACACTGTTATGACATCAAAACTACCAAAATGGAAGTGCGACACTTAGAGAAAAGCCCAACAAAACTATTTCCAAACGTCCGGACGAAATCGAACTGAAATTCGCCGACGGTTCCTCTCCGAAGACAAGCAACGACAGGATTCGACTTCGACAGATCAGAGTGATCTCCCGCGATCCGAGAATTCCGATCAGACGTATAAAAAAAGGCGAGAAGAAAGCGAAAAGTAGAGATTCTTCTAGGTACTTAATTTTTTCTTCTACTTCTTCTAATCTCACTAGAAACTCATCTACTCGCTAGGGAGCTCGCCTCGAAGCTCGGAGATTTTCCTTCCGGATCGGTTCCCCCCCGAATCCAGACGGTTCAGAAGATGTCTTCGATCTCGGAGTAATCTCGGTCCCAGTAGCCGCCGCTGTAGAGCCAGTCGTCCGTCTTTGCGTGAGGATTTGGACCTTGCGTGAACCACCTGACAAAATAAATACGATAAAAGTTATGTATATGAATTCAACGACAACAAAAAACTTGGGAAGTTCGCAGAGAACCTGCAACTCAATAAGGAAGAAGCTGATTACTGCGAAACAAGGTAAGCAAGCATGGTTTTTACGTGTCACCTGATGACACTGAGACTTAATTACATGACCCTTGAACTTGAATTCAACCGGTACTTTCCCGTTGTGATCAGATAATTAAGTAAATGTGTAAATTCAATGTGTATCAATAAAAGAAGTTGAGTTTGGTGCCAGACACTTTACCCCGAGTGTAAACACACCAAATTATAAAGGCGCTCTACACAGTCAGCCTCGAACACTTGGTTTCCATGTACGTTGGTGATCCACCTAGACCCCACATTGAGAGCCCCGAGTACACAATATTCTGACTTTTTCGTAAGTCGTAGATGTAACACAGACGGAACAAGTAAGTAACTCCGCCATTTCATATTTCCAAAAGCGGACTACTCCCAACTTCAGTACAATGATTTGTGAGCAGGCATGCTTAGCACACGGTACGATAGTATTCGTATATCATATACGCCGAAGTATTCCGTAATAGTCACTCGAGAACCCCTAGGGTACCTGCGGGAAGGCCAATGGCACTTGTACTTATTTACATCACCTGGGAGCCCACTCTTCAGATTTTTTTCCTTTCCTAGATTTTCTTGCGTCTCTCTGCTTCTCTTCCAACCTTGTTTTTTCCGCCGCTGCTCCATCAATGTCACCTGCCTCCAGTTTACGAATATCAGGTCGCAATCTGTAACCCAAACGTAAAAAAATATTAGAGCAATCGGGACAATCACGTTTTCGTACATCCGTTTTTCTGGTTTCCCACCTCGAGTCCGTCGGACAGAGTTCCTTCCTCAGCTCATCGTCCACCTCGTTGAGCATCATTGCGAAGTTAGTGAACTGATAATACTGAAAATTAAATTTAAGTCCAACATTAAGCCAAATTGCCTTCGGGACACAAACTTAAAAATCATGCGTTGAAGTTGAAGTGGTGCCAGTACCTCTGAGCAGTTGGCAGGTCTCGGCTCGGCTTCCCAAACGTTTTCGGAATGTGGAATGTCAATTGAATAGGAAGAATCGCATTTGGGAATGTCACCGTCCGGTATATCTGGAGGCACGTCTTCCTGTGAAAGACAATTTGTTTTTACAAGGGAGCGGTTAATTTTTCTCTTTCGCGTTAGTCACACGGTGTCGGTCCAGTTGGACTTACCTCGGCCTGCGAATTCTGCGACTTGAAACTTACTCCTATCTTGAGACTGTTAAGCTTCGCAAGGACCCTCTTGGGAGTATGTGAAGGTGACTCTTTCTTGTCGTCTCCTCTGCGGAACTTGTGAGCATTTTCCCTGTAGTACTCTTCGAAATTAACGTAGTCGGTGCACCGAATGAAATCCGTCCATTTTCCATACAGGAATTTCAACTTCTTCTTCCTGATTATTTTTTCGAACATAAACAAACATTAGGCTACCCAATCGGTTAGAAATCAACCGGGTTTCGAGGGACCCACTTACGATTTGTCCGTTATGAAACCCTCGACTCGGTGCAAATCCTTTGAGAACCATCCGGCGGGTTTGAACGTGAGAATGGCACGATGACCGGTGCTGTGGTTGACCACCTCCATTGTGCCGTACTGCTCTATCCAAAGTTTTCCGACTATTATGTTGTGAACGCAGCAATTGACGTTTGTCCACGTGTACGCCTCACCCCATCTGGGAAGTTCGACGGTGACGATGCCCTTCGGCTGAATTTCCACGCTTTTCCCCCAGAATTTCAATTTCGGATGAATCGATCCGTGGAAAATGAAATCGTTGCTGTCCGCGTGAAACGCAGATATCGGAGGATGGTGTGAGACTTGCTCGCAGATGATTCGAAATTCTGGTCGCTGCAGCTCGTACGTTTCACCCAGGAGAGGATTGAAAGGTTTGCCCAGCCTTTCCCAATTCGAGGCGAGAGCACTCACGGCAAATCCGGCGACATACTGAAATCACAAGGAGTTTTTAATTCGATCACCACTTAAACTCGCTCCGGCCCTATACAGTTCTTCTCCAATCACCTTCATCCTGTCGACAGGATCTGTTTGTTCGCTCGCCTTTCTCAGTAGGTAAGCGTATTCCATGTACTCGACCATTCTTTGAAGGAAACTGAGTGGCTCGTTGAATATGACCGGCATTGTTATCTTGGACAGTTCTTTTCCTATGCAGTTTTTCAGTACGGACCATATCGAGAAGTCGTTCCGGGAAAACATCGGAACTGGGAGTTGCGTTCTGAAACGGAAATTTATCACCCGTGTTTTATTGTTTGGAACGTGACTTTTCCCATGTGATGCGCTGAGCTGAAGTTGTTCTCCTTTGGCAGAACCACCTACTCCCAAAGATACGAACCTGTGTTTCTTTTCCTGTACATCTCTTTCCCGAGTATCGGCCATCTTGAACCAAAATTAAAGCAATTCGAAACGATTTCCTTTTTCCGCCACTCGAGTCTTCCGCACATTCGAGTACTGTTTGTATATATATAAAAATTCCCCCGAAACGACACTTTTTACTTTTACAATCGGTTTACTCTTCTTTTCCGTTCCTCACTTCTCATGCTCGCGTCATGTTTCTTTCTCTCGGTCTTGTGACAAAACAACGATATTCACCTATTGAGCAGGTGTTTCTCTTCCGGACGGCAGTCCTTCTATAGAGTCTCACAACCTAAATGAACAATTCATTCAAAGAACCGTATGTAAACCATTCATAATTCGGTGCCGCGAATTTTACTCGAACGTGTCACAGGACTAGAAAAGCGATTGCTGTCGTTAGCATCTGTTCGATTACCGTACGAACCGTTATCATCGTTATTTCATCAAATGTCCGATTTCATTATGGAGACAAATAGAATGGGGCGAAAGGAAAATCAATAAGAAACCGAAAGCCAACAAGAGCCTAATCATTTCATTAGATTAATACGAAACATGCGAGTTGAGTTCGCAAGAGCTTTCTGTTAATTTATCTGCTGCCACGTCATTACACACGAATCAATTTGTTTGATGAATAAAACGTGGATTTATTCCGTAGAAAAGTAGAAAAGTAGAGCCCTAATTGTTGGGGTGTGGTACTTCATGACATAACAAGTGCTCCCCTCTCCCGACTACCTCGATAAATGGGGTAAATGAGAAGGGAATCCCAAAGACGTAGAAACCACTGCAACAGGTGATTCCTCAACAATTAAGTGGTGTGGTGTGAAGGCATCAGACCACATAGGAAGGGATGCAGCGATGTAATTAAGTTGTGCTTCACTTGACTGTACGAAATAGTTGCATTCAAAAAGTACAGCACACAGGAGAGACTTCAATTTAAGTAACCGAATGCCGAAACAAACAAGTTTACTAGTCAGATACGACATTCGCAAAGCGGCGACAAGGTCAATGTTGCGGGATCGCTTTGACGCAAAACATTTCGAGTCAATAGCGAACGAGAAAGTTCATGTTGTCGTTGGCACGGATTTCTGAAGTGAAGGAAGACAAGGACACCTGAAAGAGGTTTAAGAGGACATCTAACTGGGAATGAGAGAAGAGGGCTGAGATTCCAGAAATGAAAAACAAAGGTTCCTCCCACAGTATTATCAAAGGTATATGCAACCTCAGAGCAAAGTGATTGTCGTTTCCCGGGAAAAATATACAAACAAGAAGTACAAGGAAACAGTAAGGTAAGCTGAAATATTCCTGTGGGAATTGCTGCGTGATAGTAGAGTTATCTTTTTTGGGAAAGTTCCGTACAACTGGTAGGCCTTAAGCAACAACTACTGGTCCGCCGTGCCAATTTCCATTTGAATTTACGTCACCTCCAACCTCTACCTACGAATGACTTATTTAATTTGGACACGTAAAGTATTTATAAGTAAATTAATAATAACAATAATACTCCTATATAATTCTTACATATGGCTGACGGCCATGTGCAATTTCTATACAATTTGCAATAAGAATTATTCAAATGTGCTTTAAAAAATATCCCTACCAACACATCGATCAGCACAACCACACCACATGTGTTACAAAGTAGACGTATAATACTCTTCCTTCTTCAAATGTTATGTACAATTACGTAAGTTTATGTAAATGTTCGTACCTTTGCGTACACACAATCGGGTATTACACATTAACCACTCAATGTAATTTTTCCAGGTAAAAATACTTAGGCATAATCTGCGTCACCTGTACGAGTTATTAGCTTTATAATAAGAATCGTCTCCACCATTTGCTAAATACAATTTTTAAAAATTGTAATGACAATACTACATGAGTCACCCGTGTCCTGAGACAGACTTCGGGACGAATGACTGCTTGTGTCACAAACAGACAATAACCGAATATATAAGTCTAATAGTTAACCGGAGTGTAACGGCCACAGGAGATTATATGTTCCTACGCATAGGAATTCTGCATAAATAAATTATGTATCGATTTGAAAAAAAAAAAAACAATCACAAATAATCAATTTAAATCCGGTTAATAAATTATGAGTTGACTTTGATTTCGGATGAGCTCGACTGATTCTACACGGGTTTTCTAAATTTCATTTCTTTCGTTTGTCACCCGAAACAGTTTAAATGAGTGAAATCAACGTTTCCTTCTTATCACTCCCTTCAAAAGGAAACTTAAATCCTGCCTCTGCTGACTGGTTTGTGCTTAATCTCTTCAGGGTTAGGTACTGCCAAAAACAGTACAACTCTCTGTTTCTGAGAGTCGGCAAAATGGCGACCGAAATTTATTTGCCAGTCTAAAAACCGATTACTAACAACAAACTTCACAAAACAATCAATTTTCCTACATTCTTTGTTACGTTGCATTGTGTTTACCGGGACAGTTATTAATTTTTGTGAAGGGGTTCTCCTCCCACATGAGGTTTGCTACAATCTTTCCTACTAATCAATTTGGTAATAACATTTGTTGTGTAGTGACAAAATGAACATTTAACTCGGGAAATTACTACATAAAACATGCTCTTGCCAAGTCAATATCAGAGGTACCTTACTTTGAGCATACGATACGAACTATTACAGCATTTTGGTTTTCACAGAGTGGTTTCCCTGTAAACCACACAGAAGCCATGCCTGTAGAAAAGCGACGTACACAACCCAGACAGATTCTCAGATTTTGGTCAAATTGTACAACGTTACTACCCTCCACATTCTATTTTTAACTATCGACCTGGGTAAATCCAACAGATGGAACTCAGGTTCGGCTTACGCCGCCATCCAAACGAACCTATTGGCTCGTTTTGGGTAAACAAAAACGACAAAAACCCCATTTCGGGTAATCGAGAATTTTGGGTGATCAAAAGCTGTCAAGGAATCCGTATGTGACACATGTGAAAATACAATTGCTCATAGTGAACACGGCGACCAAGTCAAGTGAGTCCAAGACAAACAAATCTGTCCTTCAATCACCTCAACGTGTCGATACCCTTCGGTGGATACCCGACACTAGAGATACTTCATCGTCGTCGACAATCAATCAATTAGATCAGTCACCACCGATCAAATCGACAATGATCTACCACAAAGTTATTAGAGCGATATTTCCGGGTCATCTTACCGAAACCGTAACTCGTTATTCTTTGACACTCGACGAGAACGAAGTCACACGTTCGGACGAATGCCTGCCTGCAGATGTCATGACCCACTCTGCCGGATACAACGATCTTTTTAACAAAGATCACACCGTCCGAATTTAAATCGATTCGAAGTCCACTGGCCCACACTGTAGGGCAGATCGACTGATCCGCGCAACAACTCGACTGTCGCGAAAGATCCGCGACGAAGCAGACGACAGAGAATTCAGAGCCGCGGCAACCGACAGATCGATACCCGGGGTCGTTGGTCGTTCCAAGATCGCAATATCAAACACAACTTCGTGAGGCGTGTGAAAGAGGCGCGGATTTCGCTGACTTCACTCCCATGAGTACTAAATACGAACGGGATACCCAAATACAATACCATTCCGTGCAGATGGTACTAGTGAGAAAGGTAATGGTGAAACAACAGTGCCAACCGGCTGGTGTCAGAAAACACTAGCAGGAAGCGCACGAACCCATACCCGAACCCCTAAACTACAACGGACACTGCTAAAAGAGTTGGAAACTAAACTAAAATTAAACTCACCTTCGGGGACGGAGCCAACAGTCGCTCTGCATGACTGGTGGAGCATCCTTTGCCGAGATGAAGGAAGTCTCACCGAATGACACGAGAGTGGAGGATGAAGAACTTCTCGAAAACCCAGAGCCGAAGGAATCTGATTCCTCACCTGGGCCGGCTGTGACTAAAGTTTCACTAACACTATCTAAAATGTAAAATATTGTGACACAAGTCCACGAGAATTAGACCTAAACCTAACTGTGTAGATACCAACCCGCTTCAAAAGCGTCGTAGAACTCGTCATCCGAGGTGTCGTAGAACCTTGGACTTCTTGTGGTCTTTCTTTGACCGGATGCTACCCGAGAAACAAGGCTCTGTTCCAGTTCATGGTGTTCCTTAGCCAGAACATTTAAGGCTTCCTCGAGAACTCTACATTTCTCTTGTTCCTTGATAGAAGAAAGAGTTTTGTTAACTTAAGGTCTTGGCTGACTGACTGGTGGTCCACTCCTGCGTCCTACCTGTTTCATTTGCAATATTCTAAGTTCTTCTTGTTGAGCGAAAAGCGTCACGCAGTGATTCAACGACGAAACCATTTCTGATGACGTTTCATAGAGGTTTTGAAAACGCTGCAACGCAAAACAGAAGTTTCGCAGAAGAAGCAGAAAAATCAATTAGGAAAAGAATGGAACAGGATGGTACCTTCAAGACGGTTCTCAAAACTCCCTCGTTGTGCACAAAACTGCTGTCGCCCATTGCCTGGACTAACATTTCTGCTTCTTTGATATGATTTCCCAAGAGTTCCTTATGAGCAAGAGCATCCTGCAAACTTTCTTTCATGGATCCCAACGGTTTTATGTTGGCCAAAGCATCTTGATCCTCGTCGGAGTCGTACAAAACCTGACCGTGGCCCATGTAGTGATTGGTGTAGGCGATGTGTTCGTTCAAAGCGTTTATCCATTTCTGTTGAAAGGACTCAATGTCAATTCTACAGCAAAGGATGGAGAAGATGTGTTGTAGGGGTGTGATGCCTCGCACGTTCCGCCTGACCTGTCTTTCCACTGGTACGGAAGAACCGCTATCGCTGTAATCTATAACGCTCAGTCTGTGTACTGCTCCATCAGAAAAATGAACAATGAAGGTGCAGTGGTCATGTTCGAGTGGAGTGACTTTGGCTCCATCAAGGTACTTGAAATCTTTTCTCTTGAGTCCAGTGGATCCATCTCCTCTGCTGTTAAAATACGTTAAAACACCTCTCTCTAGAATGGCCTGAAAAACTTTTGTAGTCAATCAGACTTTTACAGACTCACAGTCGGTTGACAAACCAAAATCAGGTGCAAGTGCTAACCCAAACTGGTTTCCAACCCAGAAACCTTGACCTCTTCAACAGCTGCCCTTCGAACCTGTCTGCATTCATTTGAAGCATTTTCACAGGTTTCACATTGAGTACTTGTTGCATTTGAATATCCCTAGCTAAATCAACTGCCAGTTGACCTGCAAAAAAAAATCCAAATTGAGAGGGAAAAAAGTAATTGTCACCCCTCATGTGTGTCATTAAATGAAGTTTAGCTTACCTCTGTTATTCTGTAGGTTGGGGTCAATGCCATTCTGCAGCAGTAAAATGGCAGCTTCCTTGTGTCCTCTGTACGAGGCACAATGAAGGCAAGAATTGCCCTGATTATCTGTGCAATTTATTGCTGGTGGGTCAGGATCTCTCAACTGCGAGATAACAATAAATGTTTGTCATGTTTTTGTATGTAAAGTCATTTTCATTCAACCTGCTCCCAACATGTTGTTTCATGTGCAAAATTCTTTACTTCGTAATGCTGCATTTACTTCATTATTACATTTTGAATAATTGTTAGCACTAACATAAATTACAGGTTTGCTAAATGGAAGTCAATGGTAATTAATAATATTATTAACAAAACAATTATTATTGACATTAATAACATTAATAAAATAGAAAATAAAAAGACAATTAATAAAAGTGTGTACAATTGGATGGATTCCGTAGTGAGACACTCCTGTTTGAAGTTAGTCTTATAAAAAAGTGACAGAGTTATGAATTACATTCTAAGCATTTTTCCTAGTCTTGTGACATCACTACTTTCATAAACACTAAACTTCAAGTGACAAATACCTTAGGCAAAAGTCAAGCAGGATTAATTTACCAAAAGGCTAATTGTTGCCAAATCGTTTTCCCTTGAGGCAGACAGCAGCCTCTCCTCCTTCCTTTTGACATCAGCAGCCAAAGCGGCCAACAGGATTTTGTGAATGTCAGAGTCCGGTTTGGTAACGTCAAAAGGTTTCTGTCCCTCTCCGTTTGCAACGGAAACCGAGGCATTGAACTGCAGCAGGAGAAGCACAATGTCCTGCAATGCGAACAGAGAGGGGGGTCACTTTTCACTTATTTTTTGAGTTTTTTCTGGGGGAGGGGAGGTGAATTCACCACTCACCTCTCTCCCGACGAACGCTGCCTTGTGCAGACCGGTGTCCCCGACATCGTTCACGGAATTGACATCGCAACCCGCTCTGAGCAAGAGTTCGACTACGTTCAGGTGTCCGAAATAAGTGGCCAAATGCAGCGGAGTCCACCCCAAATTGTTTTTCGTCTTACCTGCAACGGAAGTACCCGCACGAGAGGTAACCAATGGTGAAACAATAACCTGGAAAACGGTTCTCGTGACGGATTGCGTCAAAATGAACGAGTCGACCACTCGTCAAACAGTTTAGGTTATGGACGGAGAAAAACAAAAGAATTTTTTCCTCCGTCTTTTTCCCGTGTTTTCCCGCGAGTTGAATTTTAACGAACCTTTGCAGTTGACGTCGTAGCTCTGAGGATTTTTCTCCCTGTGCTTGAGCAACTCGGACACCACCTTGAAATCGCCGTGTCGACTCGAATACAACAACAATTCCTCGAACTCCTGTCTTGTGTACCTTTCCTTCTCTTCCGACATGTTTCTCTGACAACAAAACGAAGATACACCCGATTCGAGCTACGCTCCCGTTCGCGGACTTACTGAGTTTGTCTCGACCGGGGAGTTGCACTCTCCCATGACTCCAAACGAGAGGAGAGAAGTCGAAAATTAACCTCAATTAAAAGTTCCGGAATGCAGTTGGATTTGAATTTCGCGTTTTCAAAACCGGAAATGGCTGTTGACTGATTCTCGACAGCGGAATCCTTCTTATATTTTATTTATTTTGAAATTCAAAACCCAGCCAGGAAAGTTTGCGGGAGATCGGATTTTTCAATTTCAACTTACTGAAACACAGGAGAAGTCGAAGAAAGATTTTTTTCCAATCTCGTGGCCGCCGGTCAGGTTCCAACCTCCCCAAACTTCATGTCCTTTCTTCAGGACTTATTTGTAGAACACTTCGTGAGACTTATTTTGCGACAGACCAACAGAACTTACACATTGCTTTTGAATTAAAACTGCCTGCTGAAGCGCAGGTTTTCATTTTCTTAATGGGTTCTGTACGACTTCTTACAACCTTACTGTACTTCTACCCTTCACTTCCTTTTTTGCACTCGGCCAGGTGTAAAACCCCATTTCTGCACGTTCTATTTATTCCTTTGGGTAGGTACTGTACTGGTCCGAAATCGGCTAAGCCCTCATCGTTACCTCACCGACACCTTCATTGATTACTTATAAAGGTACCAGTTTTTTTTTTAAATTTATTTACTTAAAATAATTGTTACAATATATTTATTACAGATTCCAACTGTCCTTAGGCCTTGTGTCAGAAAAATCTGATAATGGTACCAGTACAACTTTTTACACGTTAGATGAATCCTTTCAACAAGATATGAATCGTGGAATTTCCCAATTATTTAATAGGCACACGCACACACCTTCAACACACACCTGGCATAAGCAGACTCTGGGTCATCCAATAAATCCATACTCGTCAATACTTTTTACAAAACTGATTTATTTTAAATAATAAGAAACAGAAATAAATATCACATCCGACCAAAGACAATACGTCAAACTCTGATTGTGTGTTTTTTTTCTTTTGTTGTTTATATTGTTACCAAATTGTTTGAAACATTATGATTTGTGTCACTTTAGTTTAAGCGATTTCCCGCTTAAGAACACCTCGACAACACTCTCTTGTCCTTTGTAAATGCCTGAGTTTTTTTTCCGACCCCCCCCCCCCCACCCCCACCCCCAACCCCAACCCCGTCCCATCCCATAAAAACCTGCACGACGTTACCACTGCCTGAACCTCCCCATTCCTCTAAGCCGTCGACGTACAAAAAAGAAATTGACATGCACATATATGTATAATGAATTGAGAAAGAAATAAATTGAATGCCTCGGTGAATCAACTAAAATTAAATTGACCAAATTTAATTATATTTCGGGTTCCTCTGGACGGTCCTCTAGCCTTCTCCCACATCTCTCTCTCTCTCTCTCTCTTTCTCACTCTCTCTCTCCTCGTGCCATACGTCAAAGTCATACCGGAATTTCCTTCAGGTCGCTGGGTATCTCATTTTTAGGGTGTTTGTTCTCAAAGTGCTGCCTGTAGGTTTTAGGGTCGGGCATTTGAGCTTTGCACACCGTGCACACGTGGACGAGGGCGGCCTGAGCTGCCTTTTTCTGCACGTTGGCGTTGTGCCCCTGCTGCTTTTTGGCTTTCTGTTGTTTTTCCTGAGCTTTCGCCTGAGACTGTAGTTTTTGCTGTCCTCTTGCCATTTCTTTTTCTTTTTCTTTTCTTTTTTCTTTTTTTTGGTTTTGTCTTTCTTTGTCTTAGACTCTGTCACTCGGTTCACACGCCACGGGATTTATGCCGTCTCTGAAACGAACAAATATAAAAAAACACGTTAGCCCATTGATTAACGAAGTCCTTGATCTGAGTAGTCTAATCGATTAGCCGTTAAGGTGTTCAACCTTGTTTTGTACATTCTGTGAAGTAACTAAGCAGAACACATTACACCAATCATTTCTAAACAATTTGATAAAACCGAATCATATCAGAGAAAAAGAGCACGTTGCCGTTACGTTTTTGCCTGTTTTCCTTCATTTTAATTTCACTTATTCTTATTAAGGGAGCAACAACTTTAGGGTTGTGTACGGCATAAAAATATCTAACATTAACAGAAAATAACTTTCATTAAAATTCTTCCTAAAACAAGCAGAAAAAATCATGAATGAACAGAGACAAGAAAAAGCTGCAACTCAAATCCACAATCTTGCTAACTTGTAGATTAAAAAGTGCAGAAAAAGGTTACTTAAAAATGGCTCCATCCTTGATTTTAAATTAACAAAACTGAATACAGCAAATCTGGTCATCTGCCTGACTACACTTAATGTTAAAAAAATAAAGGTCACCATTTAATTCGTCAATAGTATTAAAACAACAACTCAACAAATTTAAACAGATTAAATGATCGAGTCACATAATCATAATTTTTTCACTAGAAATAAATCACAAATTCCATTAATAGGTGAATATTAACATTTGTAGAAACCAAGGTATGGCCATTTAACTTTCGAAACATAATGAATGGCACTTAAATATCAAAAAGTAATAACAAATGAATACAGAATTATTTGAAGAACACACTCCACATCGAACCTAATCATTGTGGCAGTTTAAGTATTAAAATAAATATTCTGGAAGAAAAGCTGAAATTCCTGTTTTGAATGTATAAAAAATATCAAACAAAATGATAAGCAGTGTTTGTTCTTGATTGATAAAAAGTAACAGTAAATTGTACATATTCTATTGAGAATTTGTAATTCAGTTGAGTTGAAAAAAATAATTCAATGTACAAATCATTCAACTGTAACTTCAAACCAGGCCATAAAAAAATTTCACAACCAAATATTCCTATTTTCCCTCAAACTCAATCTTAATTGTTTCATTGTTTCTTGTAGATCGACTGTATCAAATATAAGACACACAATGAAACATGTGACAGACGCATCAGCAGATCATTCACTGCTTCTAAGCACATCTATGTAACAAATTCAAACTCCATCTTCTAACTAAAATAATATCAGGGAATATTTGCTACAGTGTTACACAATGAAAATTCTAAAATTCCACAACCTTCAAACAAAACAACATACACCCATAGTGTATGTGTGAACCAAATAAAAACACTTCACGACAAAATGAATCCAACCAATTTGATAACAATTAAGACTGGTACTTGAAGCTTAGCTAGAAAATTTTCCCTAGTCAGTAGAGCTAGTCAATGTTGGATAAATAAAAAGTAAATAAATAAATAAAGCAAACACGAGTTCAAAGTCAGGGCCGTGAAACTGCAAACCACACATTTCAACACGAATCGTACACCTCTGAACCTAACCCAGTTTCAATGTCTTCGACGCCAACATCTCGTCTCCGTACCTTTCTCAAAGTGAAACTGGTTTTTTGGTGAAAATGTAACAGATTTTGAGTCGTCGTCACTCGGTCCCCGCAATTAGGCAATTTCCAACGTCAGAAAATGCAAAACCCCTATAGTTTTTCACGGAACAAAAGAAACCACTACGTGTAACAACACAGGAAAAAAGTGGAATATTAAGAGAGGAGGAAGCGGCCGTTCATGTCCATTCCGGAATAATCCGTCTTGCCCTTCCTTATGGAATAACGGAAATCGACTGAAAACCCGTTCTCTCTGACCCTAACATGTCGTATTTTTTTCACGTTTGCCAAACTCCGTCTCCGTGCAGATTTATAAGAAGTCACGGCGGCGATGAAAAAAGGAATCGCATCGACTCGCAACGGCTAACACGTACAACTTAAGTCGTTTCGGTCATCGTTTCTTGTTCCCTCAACTGTAAACACCCAAACTAGTTTCCCTTAGAAATTTAATCTCTAACCATTTTAGGTGCTCTTCTCAGTTTTTTTCGCGGATTTTCCAAGTTTCCCGGTGCGGTTAACAAAGTTAAAATTATGTCTGTTTTTTTCTTTTACTAACCTATAATAAATGCGTTTTCTCCTACTCCCTCGGAATCGCGTTAAATTTGGATGTTTTACTCATTTGGTTCCACCGCAATGTGAATGCGATTCCATTGACAGGGCCTACGGTTTTCGCGACGGCTGTAGGCTAAACATGGGAGTTCAAATCGGGTCAAATTTCCCCGCCGCAGGTTGGCCAACAGAGGCGAACTGAATTTTAACCGTTTAAATGGAAATGGAAAGACTTAACTGAAGTTATTATTTCATCTGGAACTCTTTCCCCCAAATTTCAGGCATTGCCATTTAAAATGCACAAAACATATTGCATTCTTCGTAAGCTTCGGAGCGAATATCTCAACTCCGTGAGGTGTTACGCTAAAAGAGTTTTACCGGTTGATCCCTCGGATTACGAAAATTTACCAGGTTAGGTTAATATTTATTTGAGAGATTAGCATGGTTTGTCCACTTCTCCTTCTTTAACTCTTCTTCTTTACGACAGTGGAAGACATGCATATGAAATCCTATAAGGATACATCACTCTACGGATGGGGTTTAGGGGAATATGGCGCAATCGGGCACCACGGTGAAGTCATGAAAAATATGTCAGGGCCTGACGATCCTCGGTTGAGGCTTGTCATTCGTCCTAAAAGGCTCAATTTCGGTGAATTGAATACCGTGACTGATATTGCCGCAGGCTACGGATTCTCTGCCTTTTCCGTTAAGAAGAAAAATCAATGTAAGGTTTATGGTACCGGGCTTAACACTGATTCCCAGATAGGTTGGTATAATGTTAATTTGATTAACCGTTATTTCGGAATTGAAAAATGTGTTTGAAAACTATGTTTGTGAACAGGGTTCCACTACCAAAAAAAGGACAGCTATCTGGAAATTGTGTTGGTACCACTACCTATCCCATTAGCATTCAAATGGCCAGAAAAAACCAAAATAAAAAACCTGGCAGCAGGCAGAGCTCACCTTGTAATTGTCACTGATTTAGAAGGAGTATTCATATTAGGAAACAACTCATATGGTCAGTGTGGTCGAACAGTAATTGAAAATGAGAACTACTCAGGAAGTAGAGTAGTCCACAAATTACTTCAGTTTAAGAATGATCCAATAATATCAGCTGAATGTGGCCAAGATCACACGTAAGAAAACACACATAATATTCAAATTAAATCAGTAAAGTAAATCATGTGATGAAATAAAACAAAAAACAAACACAGCACATGTCCTTGTTTCCAGATTACTTTTATCTGAAAGTGGTAAAGTGTATGCTTGTGGATGGGGAGCTGATGGTCAAACTGGCCTGGGTCACTATTCAATACAATCAAAACCTGCAAGGGTGTTGGGAGACATTGAGAATGAAAGAATTGTCAAACTGTCATCAAAGTGTGACTGTGTTTTAGCACTTAATGGTAAGTAACCATCAAGTGATGGCACAATGAATAAAATATTTTCTGGGATGTGAGCCTGACTTTGTCTCATTCCAGACAAGGGAGAAGTTTTTGGCTGGGGAAACTCTGAATACTCACAGCTGTTTGAAGAAGGTGATGGGATTCAACAGATGAATCGACCTATTCATCTAAAGAAATGCACAGGATTTGGAAAAATCATTGATGTTGCAGCGGCTGGTTCTCACTGCATGATGCTCAATGGTATGATGCTTTTCCTTTCCCCATAAAGGAGTTTATAAAAAAATAATTTGCTTTTTTATAAATAGTAAATGGTACTCTCCTACTCCTGATTGTTTTTTAAACAGAGGCCGGTGATGTTTTCACTTGGGGTTTCGGAATTCTCGGCCAGGGTCCAAACGTCACGCACAACTGGCGCCCGAAAATCATCCCACCTGTTCTCTTTGGTCGAAACGCTTTCCAATCCGATACTGTCGTCCGGGCCATTTACTGCGGTCTCAGCCACAGTGCAGCCGTCACCAACTACGGAGACGTTTACATGTGGGGAAAAAACAAGGAAAGGTGTTTAGGCCTTTTACAAAAATTTGATCAGTTTTTTCCATCGAGGGTGAGTAATTTTGTTCTACCTGACGGCATGAATTCGTTTTTGTTTACCACTCAGGAGTGTGCTTTGGGTTTTCAGGTGGCCATTGGAGCTTCAGCCAAGAAACTGGCACTGGGGGTGGACCACAGTCTGGCACTTTGTCATCCTTTCGGATCGTGAAGGAGAGAAAAAGGAATTGTCACAGAAGTTACCAAAGTCATTTGCCTTTTGCTACCGGGCCAAGATGACTTCATCTAAGACACACTGGTCGAGTGCGTCTCCTGATGGCTTGTCGTACGTTAGCGTCAAGCACACGCGAATCCGTTTGATTAAGCCTAAAGGCACAGTCTAGTAGTAAGAACCAATTGAAAGTGCGACCGATACCCACAAAAGGTATCTCACGGTCACGGTTGATTTCCTAGAGAGTAGAGATTTTTCTCTGAGAACAGTGCAACCGTAAAAGTCATCGGCACGCACCACTATAAGTAAAACGTTTTTTTGTATAATTATAATCTTTTAATATAATTTTTCAAATAAATGATTTTTATACAATTAAATACTTATTTATGTCTAAATACAGGTTTGTTTTCATCTCACAGCTTATAAATCGAAACAAATCTGATAGTTTTAGGCTTGTTGGCACCGTTCGATGTCCTCGCTTATCCGACGCGATATACATATGTATATACATACATACATTACATAAAATTAAACCGCGGACAATTAATATTAATTAAAATTATAATAATAATATTATTAAACTGTTTACAAAAAGATACATATACATCTACAAATCTGCAATAAAATTTAAATAAAATAACAAAAAATATCGATATTTTCTATCCTTATTTGCTCTTCTGCTTACACTCTATTTACATATAATGTGTGTGTGTGTGTGTGGGTGTTTGTGTATACATAAGTTACTCTCATATGTATGTATATAATTTATAAAATTTCCCTTGCAGTTTTGCTCCGACTTTTACTTTCGACGCTTTCCAAGGAGGTAAAAAAAAAAAATAATAATTACAACCCGCATAAAACCTCGTTCGATCAATTTAATACATTAGAGGTGGACCATCATAGACGACGATTAGACGACAGATTAACATTACAATATCCAATTTTTATTGCCGTTCGTTTCTGTGATTTATCGGTATGTAAATAATTAATAATCTCTGACGATTGGAAAGACAAAAGATTCAACAGGGAGATGAGAGAACTTCTCGTCGTGACGTGCTAGGCTAGTAAAATCCTACTTTTCCCTTTTCCCCGTTATCCAATTGACATGTGTTGAACAGCGTGAGTGAGACACGAAAATACAAAATAAAAATTTCATTGTTCAACAAATAAAAAAACGTTTAAATAAAATATTACCAAAATAATACTGCAATGTGACAAATTTTCATTACTTCCCGTCGTTCATTTGGCCAGAGAAAACATGGAGGCGGGAGCTCGGGAACCTGCCGGGTACCGGGTCGAGGTACTACGGGATGTATTTGAAAAAAAAAAACAACAGACTCAAACAGCAGTAAGAGAGCTTAGCGCTTCTAGGTACTTCGTTAGCAGGGAACCCTTTGCTCCCCAGGTGCAATTAATAAACAAACACCTGGGATTTACACGTGCCGTGAACCCGATGTACAAAATGAAACAAAAAAAAACACGATTCAATCTAAACCGCTGTGATTTACAAGGGGATTAACAGTAACACCAAATTCCAGGTGATAACTTCATTACGAACGCTTAAAATGACACGTAAAAAAAAAAAAAGAAACTTGGACTTGTGGTCATCCACCCGCAACCTTTCGGCCATTGAAGTCGTCGAGTTCTGGGCGGTTTCCAGTTGCATTGGACCGGTCATGTTCGATGTTCGTTGGTAAACCCACGAAAAAATTCATTACAAAAACACAACTTCTTCCGCGGTTCGAGAATTCGAATAAATAAATCGAACGATACAAAAAAAAATAAATAAATAAATAGTTTCCGGTGAGAAAACTAATCGATCGGTACTTGACTACCCGACAGCCTCGAGAGTAAATCGTTGGTTTAGTGCCAGACTTACGAAGAGATCATAGTGTGGATGTTACGGGGGCAGGAGGAGACATACAAGAGCTTGGCGAAAACATTCAACTACTGTCACCTTTTCCCCCCCTGACCCCCCCCCCATTCCCACACATCTAATCATAGTTTTTCTTAGTTTTACCTTGTACGTCCGGGTCAACCGGACACCTGAGAAAAACTAATTGACTAAACTATTGGTCGATCGGTTCTAGTTGTTCTACGCTCTGCCCAAAAACTCCACAGGCGGGTGTGAGGAGCGACGGGTTCAGGTACTCGTCAGAGGTTCTCAAGGATTGAAACTGTTCGCCCTATAAAAAAATCCTTACTCGCATTTGAGGCCGCACAAATGTGGAATGATTTCTAGATGGAAAGAGAATAGTTCGCGGAAGACGGACAACTACTTTCGTTCAAAACAAATATGAAGGGAGAGAGGACGGAGCCCCTAAATAAAAATCACATCTGACTTTAGGGTAGAAACGAGCATTTCGGAGAGGGGACATAAGAACTACTTCTCAGTCTCGAGAAGCAACACAAAACTACTGGTTTCCACTCGTTTCGGACTTCCCACAGCAACGCGACCGATTCGTCCACCATTTCTCTTTTCCATTTCCATCCCACCGTTCTCACCCCTAGTCGGGGATCTTCTCGACGAAACTTATGGGAAACATTCCGGTGTGACCGGGATCGGTTTCGAGTGCCCCTTCTATCCAGTTGTCGTCGTCCGTCTGCTGATTTGTGACTATTATTATGTCTCCCACCTTGAAACTGAGCTCGTCCTCTCTGTCGGCCTCGCAGTCGTACAGAGCCCTCACTCTCTTCATTATGAAACTGTTGCTGTTGCTGCAGCTGCTGCTCCTTCCGCTTCCCTGCTGCGTTTTACCACCGCCCTCCTCCGACTTCTTGTTGAAATAGTGACTCTTGACGAGGATGTTTTGACTTATTGAGTCGCGGATTTTGCTTCCGGACGATGAGAACGTGGAGAGTCCCAGTTCCCGCGGACTCAGGTCGGCCGTGTTGCAGTAGATTCTCTCCTCCCGGGGGTACGACGTCAGATTTGTACTCGATGTGTTCGACAGGAGGGAATCCCGAGATCCCCGCGTTTCTCCCGCCGAGGTCGGAGTGATGGGCTGACTGGACGACGCCATAGGCTGCAAAGGACAATTGAAATATGGCTGTCCACATATTGGACAAAACGCACGTATTAAATACAAATACAGGTACAGAGGCCTACGTTAACAGCGAGAGTATTTATTCCAAGCAACCTAACCGGTGATGGGAGGGGTTCAACTCGCAAGCTAATTAACTAATAACAATGCTTGGACTAATTGGACATGCGACAACACCATCAACCAATACTAATAAATGCAGACATATAAAAATAATAATCTCAATACTAGTATAATAACAGGAGGACCAAAGGCTGATCGTGATCAGATCAGAAGTAAAAGTTTCTACTTGGGGAAAACCACGACGAAGAGGAAAACTACACATTCAGGGGAACGCTAATTTCAAATATAAACTGGTAAAACCGATCGGATCGGATCGGAGACCATCTGGAAAATGTGATCTGTCTAGGACACTGCCAAATCGGCAATCGGCCGGACACATGCAATTTTAGCTCTTTGATCGCTGGTCAATTACCAATGAGAGTCCAATGTCTGATGCGGTTTCTTCCGCGTAGCTCTCCAGACGCAATCTTTCATGTTTCAACTGTAGGAAAGTAAATTCCGATTCATTCTATTTCTAACTCTTCTTGTGCTACACTCGTAAGTCTAGGGAAGCAAAGAGAGCGTAAAGATTCCAGCACGTCCTGCAGGTGCTGTTAACCTTTCCGGGTAACTTGTCCGTGACAAGAGTCACGAGCTAGGCATACGGAGGGTGACACACCCAACAGATTTAACACAAAGCCACATATATATGTTAACCAGAATAATTTGGCGTCTAATCGGGTGCCAAACTCTCAACTCGGCACCTCCGCAACACACAACCTTCACGACTCGAACAAGACACACTCACCTTTCTTGGGGGAGGTACAGGATTTAGTTGGCTCATGCCGTCGACATCGCTCGAAATCGACGACAAACTTTCGTTCGAGCGACCGTGGGACAACCTGCTCGGAGTTGGCGGTGGCGGACCCAACGGCCTTTTGATACCTGAATACAATTTTCTGTTTAGTTCAACCGTTGGCGGCAGTGTGAGAAATATCACCAGGAGCAGACGTGATTACCTGATAAGTTCGGTGTGCAGCTCCCACTTCTGTCAACGGGTTTCAACGTGGGTGGAATTTCATTTGGTGGAAGTACCAATTTGGCACCGATTAACTGCTTCGTTGAATCCGTACTCGGACTCCTCTTGTGCATGTTTCCGGGATGGTAACCCCCTATAACAAAAGGGAAGATGCAATGTCAATCAATTTAATTGAACAATTGAACAACGGTGGAATATGTCTGTGCTCGTCTACCGCCTTCTAATTAGCATACCAGAAATGTTCGGTGGCGCATTTTGGAGTGGATCACTAGGAGTCCGACTGTGGCTGCTACCTATGTTTCCATACAAACTGGTAACCGGAGGAAGCGGCGCCGCTCTTTTCTTCAGACTTCCACTTATATTGACCGTCGAAGGTTGAACTAAAAATTACATAAATATTACTCGTGTGAATTTACTGGAAATCCATCAAAACACAGTTTTTGACAAATTATTCCTCCTCACCTATGTGAGGTTTTCGTCCGAGGGGAAGAGGCGGAGGCATCGCCAATCTCGAACTTGACAAATCCATCGATTCGCAAGGTCTCGACCTATGATTTACCGGACTATCACCACCAGCGAAACTAGGGGGCCTCGACCTACACTTCTTCTCGGGAGTGATGCAACCATTCTGCAATTAAACAATGTTATTGCACAACACAAGAAAAGTCTACTGAAAAACAGGAGGCAAATAGGTGTTGAAGGATGATTATGAAATATCACTAGAAGGTGGTGTCGCTCTTACTGTTTACTCTACTACTGCAACACTATTACTGACCCTTTCGTCGACAACAGTATCGTCGTCTGAAAGATCCGTGGATCCTTCATCGTGAGACAAATTCCATTCGATGTTCACATTTTCAAATAATGTCTTCTTATGTTGAAGTGCGTGTCTTAACTGAAAACATAAAATCTGGAACTTCAGTAAGAGCTGGATTAAAGGCAAATGGGGTAACAGGTTTTTTTGAACTCACCAGTTCTTCGCAGGCTTCGTGTCTTTTATCGATGGCAATGTCCAGGGGAGTTCGATTCGCTCCATTTTTCTTCAGGGGATCGGCTCCGCTTCTGAGCAAAAGTTTCATACATTCTACCTTGTCATGAATGGCACAGAGATGAAGGGGTGTGTTGAGTGAATTTTCTGAAATTTTACATCAGGTCACATTCGATGAATATTTCATATAGGCGTCGGTTAGAAAATTCCTCACTAAAACGGAAGCCTGAACCCTCACCTAAATTATCTTGGACTAGTGACGTCGGCTTATCTAATCCTGAAGGAGCCATATTTTGAACTAAAAAATCGACTAGATGAAGAGAATCACCCATTTCTCGTAGTATTGATAAATGAAGTGCGGTTTCACCTAATTCCTAAAAAACCCACAACGTACGTTCGGTTATGATTGATAGTTACATCCTATCTATCCTAGAACTAACATACTGCCATTTCCTAAGCAGCCGTCCCAACTTACCGAAGTAGGTAACTCTGCAGTGAGATCAACACCTTCAGCATACACTTGAAGCAAATGGTGAAGACTCTTGTTGTTTACGGCATGCTCCAGTTCGCTTAATAAATCGTGTTCATCTCTACATAATCTCCTAACAAACTTATGATCTACGTATTTGGCTCTAATATAATCGTACCGTTCTTCCCTGGAAAACATCAACAACTCTCCTTACAAAAGCACCCATTTCAACAGATAGGAAAATAACCTAGTCCATCATTATACAATATAGCTTACATGGAACTGTTCGGAGTTAATTTTGGACCATGAAGATTCGACTCCATGACACTGTTGAAAGCTTGATTTGTCATGTACCTAGCTAATAAAAGCTGTGATGTACCTATGTTGTCTAATGTAAGACTTTGTATTCGGGAAATGTGTACCCCAAGGTCCCTATGTATCCCCGAACATTCTATGCACACTATTATACCAAAGTGAGTTGACAACCATGTGGCATCTACAAACAAAAAAATACATAATTTCCTTACATAATTTCATCGGACTCGGATTGATCAAGCGGACGTAATTGACAATCCGAGGAGACTCCTTACCATTCATGGAATTGCAATCACAGCAAGCCTGATTTCCAGGTAACCTTTGCACCAGTCTTATTATAGCTTGTTGAAGTTCCCACAAACTAGAAGATTCGTTAGTTTTACCTCCGCTGTCATCGAACGCCCTTCTCAGGGCTGTGTCCTTGCAGTTAACCAAAACCGAAAGCCACGCTCTTTGGTCCGACTCGTCTTCCGCTTGAAAGTGATAAGTTCGATTATCTGAAATATTGGATCTCTTATTATTACGCCTAACGTCCTGTACTGAACATAACCTCCGATATTAATATGTCTCTTACTCACATGAAATTAAATCGAAACACCTTTTATCATCACCGACATTTTTTATCTGACATGTTAAAAGATTCACTCTCGTGGGAGGTTTCGACTCATCCGCGTGAAAAATGTCCAAAAATCCTTCGGCTTGGACGCGGCATTTCCGCTTCTGCCAAACTCGTCTCATTTTCCCTTCCGACTTCTTAAACAAATGACCTGGAAATGAAGAACCCAATCACAAGAGATCAATAACTCATTCAAGTCTGAATGAACCATAAAAGTTCAGCAGGCACGTAGTAAGAAACCGTGCAAGAAGAAATTGCAACATGAGAATGAGAAACGATGCATTAATGGACGAAGAAAAACGTCCAAAGGAACACACTTGGATGAACGCCGAAAACGTTACGACAGAACAGAAATAGGGTTTAAGGTAAGGAATTCGAGTGCAAATTAAAACAACGGACAAAGATCCATCTAAGATACCTGATCTTGTTAATCCCGCATGTTTGTCTCCCTGCAGCTGGTGCAAACTATAACCGGTTCCAGTTTTTTCCGTTCCAGGTGTTCCCACTCCAGGTGCAGGTATATCCTTCTCGAAACCAGGTGCGCTCCTCAAAACGTTTCTCAACTCAGACAATTGTTTTCTTTCCTCGTCTTGTTTCTGCCTTATTTTCTGTAACTTGATCGACAGATCGGCCACGTAGTTTCCGAAGTGTTCGATAGTTTTAAGTCCGTCCTGGAAGTAACTGAAAAAGACAATTTTTTTTAAAATTTCGAGTCTCTTCCAAAATCGAGTCCTTTTCTCGCCGTATACAAGGCAGGTGCTACAGTCGTGACCAAGAATAAACACTTCGATTTAAATTATTCACAAATGTCACTGCTAGTGTCCTTTTATGTGTGCCACCGTTAAAAACAACATCTTCGTAACAGTCCTAACTTACTTGGTTTGAGCGTGATAATATTCAACCAAATGTTGAAGCAGTTCGATTCCCTTTTTTGTTTTGATTTCATTAACCTTGAGCAGGTACTCGCACATTTGTAGTTGAAACAATCTTCTCTCCTTTTCCATCTCCTCGGCAACTTCTGCCGAAGTAATCTCCGTCCTTATCAGACCTACAGAAATAATATTTAATTAAAACTGAAACCTCAGAACGACAGTTACGGGGGAGAACCAAGGGAATATACTTTTACAGGCAGACTACTTGTCATCAACGGCCAAGGAACAACATCTAAAAATGTTCTAGTCTTACACCACATAAAACACCTATTATTTTCGATTTAAGGTGTTATAAAAGGTTGACAATTTTAAAAAGGGTACTCTTTTCTACCTCTCTAATCGTAGGCTTGTCAATAAACAATTCGTACATTCCGGATGCTATTTTACCGAAAGGCATAACAGCCAAGTGGATGCAAAGTTTCAGGGTCGTATCGAATTTAATCCACCCATGCATACAATTTCGTTACACAAATACAATCGAAATTGAAGTTCTCACGGGCGGGAGGGGGTGTGTGTGTATTTGTGTGTGTGTGTGTGGGGGGGGGGGGAAAATGGTGAAGAGAAACACCTGAGAAATGCACTCACCCGCTTCCTTCGCCTGTTGCTTCTTCTCCTTCTCTATTTTGGCATATTTGGTTTCGTAATCTTTCCATGCCTTATCGAACGGCCTTTTCAAATCACCCTTGACACCTCTCAAATCGCCTTTAAGAAGACTTTCCACAGGAAACATTACGATGTTGTTTATATTTTGCATCTGTGACGGAATCAAACGAAAACAAATTAAAAAATACGACTCGAGTGAAAAATTTGTCTCTGAAAGTTTTCAGTCAACTTTCCATTAACAGAGTCGAAGGCTAGGCCCCGTCCTTGGGATTTTTAGTTTCGTCCGGTCGATTCCCTAATTATTTCTCTCCATGCATGAAATTTAAGTGGGAGGTCGGTGTGACAGTTTCACACCTCAAAATTCTGCGCGTTTAAAGGATTCCTCTAGAAAGGGACCCAACCGTGACGTGACAACTTCTTCTTTATTTGCACGTCCGAGCGAACTTCAAATTTAAATGAGAAAAGGAGAATGTCCCACTTACCAGTGTTTTCATCAGGGCCGATAATTCCTTCGTGACGACCGAAAATTTCATAAAAGCAGCCGCTATGTCCGGTTCCTGGTCCTTATTTAACGATGCTGCTCCCAATCGGTCCAATGCTCTGGACAGGTACATTTCATTGTCGACGTGAGCTGAAAGAAAGTAGGGACTCGTACAGAGAGAATATGTTATTTGAAACACAGTACTACAAAATGAGTCCGCCTTGAGGTCAGATGTCCCGCGGATATGGGTAACACCAAATCGTATCGCAGGACAACGATAATCGGGGCGAACACCGTACATGTATACATATACATATATCATTGAAAACAAAGCAATTGTGTCACCCTATCGTCGTCAATTCACCAGCAAATACTATAGACCATGCAATGTCTATATTGTATCATGTCACCTTCTCCCCATTATCCTTCGAGCATTCCTTAAATTGACCTCTTTAATTACGAATGATCCTAATTCAGAACTCACCATTCCCCGAATTGTAAATAGCTTTAATGGCTTTTTTCATCTTCAACAATCCGTCGCGATCGTAGTCCAGAGTCTGGAAAGAAAAAGAAGATATTTCTTATTGGGTGATACCCCGTGGATCGCCCTAGCTTCGTCATAACTCACTGGTTATTGAATTTCCGTTGCCATTCAAAGTATCTACCGCCTACTCGTATCACATTTTCATGTCACACATACCACCTGTAATTTTTGCGTACACCAGAACAGAGTGTCACCCGAGTCTCAGGCGAGTGGCCGAGTGGCAGAGTTGCCCGTTTTAACTTTCGCCGGAGGAACAATGGACTTCCATGCGAAACATCCATCTACTCGTACACCTTTCGTTTTATTCATCAAACCACTTTTAAATGTGGGTGCTAAGCGGTTCGAGACATTGTTACACGAACCTTCCCCGATTGTCTGACAATTGTCCTGTAATTTAACGCGCCCGACCACATCAATTACAGCGATGGTTTCCTTAGTCGGGTGCTCATTGTTTGTTTGTTTCAGCATATTTTACAACAGCATAGCGGATATAACTGAATTAAGACCGGGGTGTAGACACAATGGAGCATTACTTCTTTCTCAGTTCCATTCATGATTCTATTAGGTGTAAAATTCGAGAATGTCGCCAGTCTAGATATTTGATTGCTTCTTCTTTTTAATGAGCACGAGACAGAGAGAGAGAGAGAGAGCTGAGAATAACAGAGTACATTCGTTCAGCCTCTTGAAATTTTAGACCTGACTAATTGATTTATTTACGAACATGATTTGACATAAAGCGAAGACAACAACCGGTTGATTACAAAGTCTAGTTTCGCAGTTATTCCCTATCTATCTGCAGATAAGACTTGTTCTAAATGGATATTTAAAATTATCGTTTTCTGTGTCATGTGTCGCTAGGGCAGATTTACTTTTCCTGACTGAATAAATCGTACACCACGGGTTCTGGTACTAAGACAACGTATTCGAAACAGACCAATGGTAACAACGGCTTGTTTTAAATATGAAAAGTGCCCTAAAACTTTGAAATAAAAGTCAAAAGCAAATTGATAAGTCAATTTATTTACTTTGTTGGAAAATCAATGATAACAGCAAGATAAGCGTTGGCCGTTTCAAATGTAATTTCCTTCCCGATGTTAATAATGAAATTGTACAAAGCATTTTCACCAAAAAGCAAATGTTATTGGTTCACAAAACCTGTGGCGAACAAAACATGGTTCCCTATTTGTGACATCACAGAACGATTCAATTTCTGGTCAAACATATTGAGAAACAAACTTATTTAGTTTTTTTAGTCTGGAACTATGAAATTTCAGCATTTGGGCTGTGTGTTAAACTAAAATTTTTAAATATGACACAATGCCATTTAACACTAAAATATTCAACATTACCAATGAATTTTCTTTCTGAATTTTATTGTGTAAATTTCAGATTTAGAATGACTAATCTGGTACTTCCGGGGAAGAACAGCGCTCTTGCATATAATTCATAATCAGTTATTAAAACAATTATTCATGATGGAATTGCATAAAAATAAAAGGCACATCATAAACCTTCCTAAACTTCCAATTCAGGGCATTTACTTGCTGCCAATATTTCAATTAAATTTTTAATATTGATATTTTATTCAAGGATCAAAAATAATAATTTTAGGCAAGAAATTAACAATTCTGTGTTCCAAAAAAGAACATAACAAAGTTGTACTGTAAATTTTCCTTATTTACCCATGAATTAATAAAATTTTTCCTTACCAATCCAAGTGTTTGTGAAATAAAATAAACACAAAATAATAATGCAAATCAGAAACTTCTATTTTCTTTAAATATTAAACAAATCCAACTGAGAGCTGGACACAAAAATTGAAAACTGTGGCAGAAAAACAACAAGTTGGAATCTACACAAGGAATTCATTTATTTGGAGACACACCCTGAACAGACCAATTAATTAAATTATTATAATTATATTTAATGTTTTGTTTGAATATGTTTGACATGGTGTTCAACACAATGCAAAAATGTAAAACTGTACTTTCTACGTTCATTACATGTTCCGTACGAAGAATACATGAGCAAAGTAGGACAGACACCGAATCGTATTAACTGAAGCATCAATTGATTGCCGTTGGCTTCGACTTGAAGCAAACGTACAATCCATTCGGAAACCATCAACCAATGCAAATTCCTCTCTGGATCTTTGCACAATTTGAAAAATTAGAAAAAATATCCCGGGGTGAAGGAAACGGGAGCGAGAAAAGCGTCGTTGCTTGTGCGAAACACGGACCGTTCCAATTTCCGAGGGTAGGCAGGGTTGCAATCAAATCGATATGAGGTTAACTCTGGGAACCCGAACGGGAATTAACACGATTTACGGATGATCGTGGATGGGAATTTATTCGGGCGAACGCTTCCGACCGAAATCCTTTCCCTACCCGCTCGAATCGGACAAAAATCAATCGACTCACCTCTTCTAAATTTGCGATTGTTTGCCTGCAATCAGCCATTCTAGAAACAAAGGTTGAAGTAGTCGGAGAATTGTAATCTTCTCGCGTTTCGTCCACGAACTCGTTAACCAATATCAAACCGGGCATTTTGATTTGAAATGTATTTTACAGCTAATCTGCGATCAATTAAACCCGACCTCAATCACTTTTATACATTGCAAGGGTTTTCTTTTTAGCGAACTTATCCAAATAAAAACACATGGTAGACATATTTGTATTGGAATCAGTGCTGCCAATGTTTGCAGCTGAAACCGTTCACATATTTGGGCAACGTACAAAAAAAAATTTTTATTGTCCAAAACTTTTGGCAATTACTCGTAGGTATTCCTAAATCAACACATAAAAATATGCCTATGGGCTTGGAAAGAGTAAACGGAAATAGGGGAAAAGTAGTTGCTCTGGGACCGGCACGTGTTCAGAATGAATATGACCGGTATTTTTTAGTAATTTTTGGAAAGTACACCCGGGAAAGTATTCGTTGCAATTTATAATGTATTTAATATTTTAATTCATGATATACCATTTGCGCCAAGGACTCCGTGATCTAAGTAAGCCACCTTGTGTTCTAACCTGAGGAGAATATGCTGATTTAGTGGCGCATTTGTCCTGTTGTTTCCAATCCGGTTAACTAAGAAGAATGTCGGAACTCAAAATATTGAAGGGGAGAAGCTTAAGACAGAACTTTACCCCTGGAATATCGTTAATTAATAGGCTTGGCATAATGTGCATGAAATTGCACTGCTATACAAATGCATTGTGCAATCAAAAGCAAATGAAATGTGCAGTAAAACAAAGGGGCAAGGCAGTTGCACAGACTCCTTGTAAACATTCAGATTTCAGATCAGAGATGCAAACAGATGACCAGTACAATTCCAATACATTTTCAGAACAATTAATAGACTGGGCAATATCAAATAAGATATCACAAGTTGTTTTTTCAAAGTTACTGAAGGTACTTGTTGAAAATGGGGTTCACAATATACCAAAAACTTCAAAAACATTACTCAAAGCAAGAGAAAGCTCCATTCAGGTGATTGCAGTTGAACCTGGAATTTATGTTCACTATGGAATCGAAGAGAAATTAAAGGATTTGGTGAAAATACTTATGAAAAAGAAGTTACTAGTAAAAAATAAAATTGAATTATCAATCTTCATTGATAATCTCCCTTTAAAGAAAAAATCAAACATTGGCTTGTGGACAATATTAGGCTCAATTGCAGATCAAAGGAACACTATCTTCACTATAGGGGCCTATTTGGGTGCATCGAAACCAAATGACTCAAACTTATTTCTGTCTTCTTTTGTGAATGAAGTTAAAGACTTGTACTCCACAGGGTTGACAGTTAATGATGAGGAGTTCAGTGTAGGAGTAAAAAGAGTTGTGTGTGATGCTCCCGCCAAATGTTTCATATTAAACATAAAAAACTTCTTGTCGTATTCAAGCTGTACAAAATGCAATGTGACAGGTGAATATGGTCGAAATAAGGTGTATTATCCGGAAATCTCTGACCTGAAAGTGGATAATGACTACCTCAATGATCAACTGTACAAAGGTGAAAAAACAAAACTCCTCGAAATACCAGATTTTGGAGTTGTCACAAAAATCCCACTCGATTACATGCATCTGGTATGTTTGGGAGTGACAAAAAAATTAATATCAATTTGGATGCAGGAACATGCGCACCAGGAGAGTGAGGCCAGTTTAATTGCTAGGATAAACAAAACTCACCCAAACGATTTCAAATACAAGGCAAAGTCAATCGGATCCCACGAAAATTGGAACGCATCAAACTTGAGACAATTTCTGCTGTACTACGGGCCCCTCATGGTGAAGGACATGATTTCTGCGGAGCAGTACAATCACTTCCTCATGTTACACGCGGCTTGTCGAATTCTTTGCACGGCGAAAATCAACGCGGACATGGTCGACAAAGCGGAAACATTCCTGAGGAAATTCATCCAGGAACTGAAGGAGTTGTACGGGATAGAAAACGTAACTCACAACATTCACGGATTGTTTCACCTGGTCGACGACTGCAGGCTCCACGGAACCCTCGACTCCTTCAGCGCGTTCCAGTACGAGGACTATTTAACCAAATTGAAGTTTTCGGTAAAGAAATGCAGGACGAAATTGTTTTTACAAAGCGTCTTCAAACTCGCTCACGAGCTCCGTTTTAAGAAAAATCTGACCAAACTCCTGGACCCGGAGAGAAGGGTCATGTTGCAGGACACGAGAGAGACTTCGGACAATTTCCTTTTCTACAAATGTCTTAGGGTGGGAAACTCCAAAGTTTTTCTCCAGAAATCCGGGGACGGTCTCGTTTTGCTCAAGACCGGTGCACTCGTCAAAGTGTCCAAGATTTTTAAGGAAAAGAAGAATTCCTCTTTTCACCAGTATTTTATCGCTGGAAGTGTCTTCGGTGAAGTGTCCGATTTCTACGTCGAACCCATCCACTCGTCTTCTCTGAACATTTTTAAAGCGAGTAAACCGTTGAAGAATTCCGGCGTCTGGCCCGTCGACATGATCGACAGGAAATGCTTGTACGTCAACCTCGACTCCGGGGAAAGACTCGTTTGCGGTCTCCTAGATGAAAATTACTAAGAAAGTTACAAATAATAAATCAATGATCGATAACTCACCTAGGAAATTTCTCATTTCTCTCCTACCAAACGTGTTCCTCGTATTCTCTATTACTAATTAATTATTTTTATTTTGATATAATACGAAATGAGGACAATTGAAGAAATGGTAAGGTAAAATGTGAACTTGGCGACCTGTGCTAACCCCGGGGAACAACATCGGTGTTCGACATTATTCCATCCCCAGTTTCACGTATCAGCAAAATTCAGTATTTTCCCTTTTTAAGTTGTTCCTTTTTCGCAACTTCACCAAGACTTTTGAAGAATATTATACTAGTTGTCATTGTAGAATACATCTTAGTGTGGAAAGGTAAATAATAATAATTGCATTATTTATGGTAGGAAACCTTATTCTCAAACTGTCTCCTTGTTTCCTTCAATTCTATATAAATTTCCGTCGACTTATTTAAATAAAAACTGAGTGACGGAGTGAGCGCCTTAAAATTGTGAGTCGCTCAAAATGCTATACTTGTGTGCTTGCCGCGTAACGTGGCGCTGACGGCCAGGAGACCCATGGAACAAGTGAATTTTTTCAGCTAAGCGGTTAATAAAAATCGTACTGCTGTAATTTATTTGGAATAAATTACATGAAATAAACATTCCTCCTAAATAGATTTCCATAAGATTTATTAATCCATTATTTTTATGCATCTGATGCTTGTGTGTGTTGATTTAATCAAATAAATTGGAGCCGATCCCTGAGCGGATAACTCCCAATCCTTTTGCTTTTTTTTCATTTTTCCTAGTTTGTTTGTCATCTTCGGCGAGCCTAAATTATCCATCAATAACTCTATTTTTTATTCACGAACAAAAATTCATCTCAAATTTCACAATTCTTTCGCACAGACCGTTGTTATATATTTTCCTCAAATTCATAAAATTGACCTGCTTTATATTTTTCCCCAACATTTTCATCATTTTGTCTCGCCCCTAAAGATTCATCGAATCTCACATGTCTGGCGTGTATGTGTTACCTGTGTAACCGCTCTATTAGATTGCCTCACTCGAAAAAGTCTTGTTCAGTCGATTGCCCAGTAGAAGAAGTTCTCGCCTTCTCATTCGAATGAATTTTCCACATTTTTAAAACTTAAATGACCCATTCTTCTGTGCCAGAGTAGTAAAAAATATTTAGTGTCGTTCTGCGAGAGGTTTGCACCTCATTCATCATGTGATCTGGCCACCCGAAATCAAATCAAAAAAAAATCCAAATTTTCAGTGGCCGTCGTGTCAACCAGACTAGAATTGCAGACAAAACTCTTCCCTGCTTTTCTTTGAATCTTTCTTTCTCCACATCTGACCCTTGTGCTCATCTCTGTCATCCTCTAAACTTGTGAAGAATAAAAATTTTTCGTGGTATTAAAGAAAAATAAAAGCTGCAACAAGAAAAAATGCAGAAAGGAATGAGTCGAGTCGTGGGACATCAGGAGCGATGGTTGTGTGCCACGTCATCTCTGCCTACCACAACTCCTGATGATGGGCCCATGGACATTCCTTTCACATGTCTTCAATATCCTAGACGGTGTCCGGGACCTGTTGGGAACATTGTGAAGATGATTTTAAAGGCATTTTCCGTCAAGGGGATTGCCAGGGGTGCAGTTTCTCTTTCTACATAAGTGTGAATTAATAACATCAAATTGATTGATTATTTTTAATAAGAAGTATTTCTACACTATTAACTGTTTCATTCGAAGTATTCTTGAGTTCTTTGTGTTCGTTCGATTTTATTAATATCGAATTGAAATTTCCAATTGACAAAAACGCAGCTTTAAGGTGCCCATGAGACCGTGTTCTTTTGTTTCATCACAAGGAGCACCGATGACTGTTTGATTCTCATTAAATCAATCATTTCCAAACATTTCAATGAAACTTTGCCTCCACTTTGTTTTACTGTGCTGTTTTCGATTTAATTCATGAGGAAGAAGTAAATTATTACAGGTATGTAGTAGTGCAATATTTGTACCCTTCTAAATTTATTTGTTGTAATTAAAATACACCTGGAAGGTACGTGTTCAATGAATATATATGTCATTTCTGACAGGGTCGTGTGTGAAGTTTGAATTTTAAATTTATTTTTTCTTAATATTCAAAGGTTTCAATTAATGTGCTTGTTTCATTCTAAAAAGTAATGCCTTCCTATTTTACAGTGTCGATTTTTGAAGTTTTACATAATGGGCAACGTAACCCAGAGAACGTCCACGGGCGGTCGTCCAGTGGACGGAAAAAACAAGGAGAGCAAAGACAGGTTAGTAAGAACGTTATAATTTGTATGTGGTCCTGTATTTTGCGTTGCACGATTGACACAATTGACGGCATATAATTTCATTTTTATTTTTCAGAAAAGAACAAAACGACAATGAATGAGAAGTAGTTTGATTGAAAAAAACATTTTCCTCAGAAAATGATTTGCAATGAGAATTTGTGTTTTAACATTTCTCACATATTTTCCGTACAGTTCAAAATTCTCGATATTTGACTTTCAATTTATGTATTAATCACTCTAGAAAGATACCTCTTATTCTTCCAGTGAATATAATGAAATTGAACATGACACTTCGTCCGCGACCACGGCCCAAGCCCCGGCGCTTCTTAGAAGAAACCGAGGGGCCTCGAAGGAGGTCGAGGCCCCGGGGTCAACGGCGAAACAGGAGAAACAAAATTATTTTTAAAATTTTCCTATCGTAAAATGGGTAAGAATATTAAATTATTATCTATTTCATTTAGAAAGGTATAATTTATGTTTTATTAGGTGCAATATATGTTATTTCTATATAAGAATATTTTGAACGCGCCAAAGACTCTTACTTGAAAAATAAAACACCGAATGAGTTTATGTTGGACATGCAGAGCGCGCCCAATTTTTGGAATTGTAAGGATAAACAAAGGTGAAATTTCTCATAAAGACGACCAAGTGCTCCTTCAGCGCAGCAGCAGGAAAGAGAGACAAAAATTTGAAAGTCCTGCCTGTCTCAATCTAACAAACACACAATCAAAAGGTTGCAATAATCAGAGAATGAGAGACTGAAAAATGACATGAATGAAATTTTCTTTAAATTTTTATATTTTCTATTTTAAACATTAACAATTTGTCATTTATACTAATAAACAACTAAATTTAAAATGAGTCAGTCAGACAGAGTCAGTCATGGGTTTTTGACTGCGAAAAATGCCCAGGCCGAGAGGACCCTGTTGGGACAAAATTCCAATCCTGTGGGGGTCGAACCCACCGAAATACACCAAGGCCACAGTTGACTTTTATAGACAGGACAGGAGCCCATCCCCATCCCTTAAAGTCTTCTTTTCCCTGAAAACAACAATGAAAAATAAACACAATGTTATAACGTGTATTATGTCTAGTAAAACATAAATTATACCTTTCTAAATGAAATAGATAATAATTTAATTTTCTTACCCATTTTACTATAGGAAAATTATAAAAATTATTTTGTTTCTCCTGTTTCGCCGATGACCGCGGCGCCTCGACCTCCTTCGAGGCCCCTCGGTTTCTTCTAAGAAGCGCCGGGGCTTGGGCCGTGGTCGCGGACGAAGTGTCATGTTCAATTTCATTTTATTGACTAGAACAATAAAATTAATACAAAAGTTATACCACATGTTAGTTTTATTAACATACATACTAGACAAAGACTGTGTGACTAGACGGAATGAAGAAGAGAGTAGAAAACACCCCTCAAATCTAACATCTACATTATTTAAATTTTTTATTGGGTGCCCTGCACTCCCCACCAAAAGATTTGCTGTTGAGTACCTATTCAGCTACTCAGGTACCGTCGATCGCATCATTTCGTCAACGATCTGCGATACGTAAGGTAAGTCTTTAGTGAATTTTTTTGTCATTTCTGAGAGGTCGTGTGTGGAATTTTAAATTAATTTTTTTAAATTTTTTAAAATATATAATTTTGTGACACGCAACATATACATTTTGGAGATGTTGATTCTTGAAAAGATTCGTTCTCTCAATTTCCATTAATACATTAATAACTTATTAGTAATAAAGTTGAGGAGGGCCGCAAAGAAGGAAATTACAGATCCTTTCATGAGTTTTTTTAGCGTTTGAAGTGTGAAGAAAAAATTCACTAAAGACTTACCTTAGGGATCGCAGATCGTTGACGAAATGATGCGATCGACGGTACCTGAGTAGCTGAATTGGTACTCAACAGCAAACCATTTGGTGGGGAGTACAGTCCATTTCTTCAACATAATTAAAACGTTTACGAGCATTGCAATAGGCCTGGTTAAGTCACTCCTTCTCAGGCACCACCCGTTAAGAATTCGTTCCTTCTTTATGTTGACTGACTTCCACACAGAAAATACATAACCCAAAATACCCAGAGTACATATGTATACATTTATTGATTGAATACATAAATCGGATAGAGATAGATCCGTTTGGAACAAAAGACGGGGTACGAGTTTATTGTTCTCACCGTACTAATGAAAATTTCATGTTATTTCAATCATTTCGTCCCCGAAATTTTTCTCGTTACTTGGGATTAGTAATATTATTATCATCATAGCTGGTTATTGCTTCCCTCCCCAAACGAAATAAGTCAAAAATGTTAAATATTATATTACTTATAAGTAAACATGTACATTATTCAAGAGTCCACATCGGGAACTTATTACAAGTTTGATTTAGAACAGAAGAATCAGATCCAAAATTTTAAAATCAACTCCTGCATCCATTAAAGAATTTAAATAATGCAGAATAAATATACATTTTATATTCAATATATTTATTTTATTTATTTTCTAGTGTATTTTATTTTTTCAAATTTTCAAACCGGAGATATCCCAGGCCCGTGTCGACTGGTTCCAAAAGTATTTTCCTTGCTTATTATCACATGGAATAATATCAAACGAGAATTATTCGGAAAGGGCAGGGTAAACAAAAATGAGACACCAATGATGACTTATGTGATTCGACCAAATATAATTTCACACACAGTTTTTAATATATTTGTAGTTTCCTCCATTGGTGTAATGGTTATTAGTAGGGTCCAGTTAGTGATCAGCTTGAGTAGGGCTAAACAGCTGTAGGGACATGCTTACGACCACAACATGGGTCGCAATTGAAACGTTCACAATCGTCAGACAAATCATATCTGACATTACGTTCGAGTTTGCTTAAAAATTTCATATTTTCCTGTGAGGCGTACCACCTTAGGAATTCCTACCTTAGCAAAAGGTAGGTAAAAAAATTACCAGAGCGAAACGATCAGATTGCCGTATACAGGTGGAAAGAGGAACTTTATGATAACAAAAAAACCAAAACGCTGATGACCGCCGTCTGGAGAATCTCAAGAAATGGACAACAAGTTCACGCACTGGTCAGGTACGTCTCCGCATGTCTCCCTCGTCGCATGTCTACCTGGAAGTCACGCGAAAACTGCTCATTTTCCTGTGAAAATGCAGAGCACTTGTGTTTTAAATTTGATTAAATTAAATTATTTCCCTACACACCTGGCATAGGGCATAGCCCTACACACTGTTTTGACGGGACCGCAGGAATTACCGAAAATTCCTGTCAACACAAATTTACAATTGAAGGGAACGCAGTTTATTCGGGCATTATCGTTTCTACTTGTTCCTGGATTATGTACCTGGGTTTATTTTGATTTTTTATTGACGCTAACAATCAATCCCCTTGTGTGGGTCTGTAAGCAATACGTTTTTCGTTGTTTTTCGGAAAGAACAACAATTGCCTTGTTCTAGCGAATTGTGTGCGTGTGACGTACATAAGAAAGTAGAAATCCACGTTAAGAGCACAGTGGAATGAATTTTTATTCGATTTAAAGGGTCGCCATTAAATTTGGCTGAAGTCAAAACGTTTTATTATCTGCAACCGCACTCCCAACTCAAATTCAATTCAACTTGGCTTTTTGACTTGCAATTGACACACGCCATTCCAATGTTTTAAATCAAACAAAATGAATCACATGTCCTATGTAATTCAGGTGTAAACTTAACTCCTTTTATTCTCACTCGCAAAGACCGTCTAATTGTTGCTGCTCTCCATCTCTACATAAATATGAAAAACCTTAAGAAGCTGTGTAGACCACCACGTACAAGTTGGAAGTATATTCTGAGAAAATCTTCAGTGCTTTTATGACCTTAAGTGAAATTTCTAGCCAACTCAGTTGACCTACCTGCCATTTTGAAATTTCCTTCGATCATTTCACTTCCATCTCGTGCAGATTGAATAAATATAGAATTAAACATTGTTTTAATAAATTCGTGGCACATGTAATTATGTGTAATGATTGTAAGGATGATTTTAAATGGAAGGCATTTTCCACAAAAGTGCGAATGAAAAATATCAAGTCGGTGATTTTTATGTTTTCCATTATAAGAAGTATTTCTACAAAAATAACTGACTTGTTCGAATAAATAAGTGACTTATTTGTTTTCGTTAAATTTTATTAATGTGCAATCGAAACTCACATTTCTAGCGTGCATCTCTTCATCTTACAACCAATAACCCTAAGAAGAGTAACATTCTCAAACTTGGACCTAAGCTCTCCTAGCTGTTTAGGAATCAAATTGTATTCTGGGTACAGACACAAATATTTTAATGTGACGGATGTCTGTCATTTTAACCGTCCACAACTCATAGGGAGTTTTTAAGCGATTCGAAACTGGACACCTGTGACCTAAGTAACCGCTCTATTAGACTGCCTCACTCGAAAAAGTCTTGTTCAGTCCACTGTCTAAAAGAAGAAGTTCTCGTTTTCTCATTCAAGTCAGAGTCAGAAAGTGTCGATGTCCTTCTAGTGGTGCTGTTGTGAATTGACCCCAGATAACTCAATGAATTATTTAGGAGTTCTCTTGGTTCGTACCTTATCGAATGGAACCCTGTACATTCTACCGATTGCACTTGTTTTGGCAAGTGACATTTCTGATGATTAATCCTTAAAATAGATGTTGAAACAGAACAAAAAATGCAGAAAGGAATGAGTCGAGTCGTGGGACATCAGGAGCGGTGGTTGTGTGCCACGTCATCTCTGCCTACCACAACTCCTGATGATGGGCCCATGGACATTCCTTTCACATGTCTTCAATATCCTAGACGGTGTCCGGGACCTGTTGGGAACATTGTGAAGATGATTTTAAAGGCATTTTCCGTCAAGGGGATTGCCAGGGGTACAGTTTCATTTTCTACATAAGTGTGAATTAATAACATCAAGTTGATTGATTATTTTTAATAAGAAGTATTTCTACAATATTAAATGTCTCATTCGAAATGTTCTTGACTTCTTTGTGTTCGTTCGATTTTATTAATGTCCAGTTGAAATTTCCAATTGACAAAAACGCAGCTTTAAGGTGCCCATGAAACCGTGTTCTTTTGTTTCATCACAAGGAGCACCGATGATTGTTTGATTCTCATTAAATCAATCATTTCCAAACATTTCAATGAAACTTTGCCTCCACTTTGTTTTACTGTGCTGTTTTCGATTTAATTCATGAGGAAGAAGTAAATTATTACAGGTATGTAGTAGTGCAATATTTGTACCCTTCTAAATTTATTTGTTGTAATTAAAATACACCTGGAAGGTACGTGTTCAATGAATATATATGTCATTTCTGACAGGGTCGTGTGTGAAGTTTGAATTTTAAATTTATTTTTTCTTAATATTCAAAGGTTTCAATTAATGTGCTTGTTTCATTCTAAAAAGTAATGCCTTCCTATTTTACAGTGTCGATTTTTGTATTTTTAGATAATGGGAAACATTATCCGTAGTTCGTCCACAGAGAGTCGTCCAGTGGACGAAAAAAACAAGGAGAGCAAAGACAGGTTAGTAAGAACGTTATAATTTGTATGTGGTCCTGTATATTGCGTTGCACAATTGACGGCATATTATTTCATTTTTATTTTTCAGAAAAGAACAAAACGACAATGAATGAGAAGTAGTTTGATTGAAAAAAACATTTTCCTCAGAAAATGATTTGCAATGAGAATTTGTGTTTTAACATTTCTCACATATTTTCCGTACAGTTCAAAATTCTCGATATTTGACTTTCAATTTATGTATTAATCACTCTAGAAAGATACCTCTTATTCTTCCAGTGAATATAATGAAATTCAACATGCTTCTGCGTCAGCGACCACGGCCCAAGCCCCGGCGCTTCTTAGAAGAAACCGAGGGGCCTCGAAGGAGGTCGAGGCCCCGGGGTCAACGGCGAAACCGGCGGAACAAAATTATTTTTAAAATTTTCCTATCGTAAAATGGGTAAGAATATTAAATTATTATCTATTTCATTTAGAAAGGTATAATTTATGTTTTACTAAGTGCAATTTATGTTATTTCTATATAAGAATATTTTGAACGCGCCAAAGACTCTTACTTGAAAAATAAAACATCGAATGAGTTTATTTTGGACGCCCAATTTTTGGAATTGTAACGATAAACAAAGGTGAAATTTCTCATAAAGACGACCAAGTGCTCCTTCAGCGCAGCAGCAGGAAAGAGAGAAAAAATTTGAAAGTCCTGCCTGTCTCAATCTAACAAACACACAATCAAAAGATTGGAATAATCAGAGAATGAGAGACTGAAAAATGACATGAATGAAATTTTCTTTAAATTTTTATATTTTCTATTTTAAACATTAACAATTTGTCATTTATACTAATAAACAACTAAATTTAAAATGAGTCAGTCAGACAGAGTCAGTCATGGGTTTTTGACTGCGAAAAATGCCCAGGCCGAGAGGACCCCGTTGGTACGAAATTCCAATCCTGTGGGGGTCGAACCCACCGAAGAACACCAAGGCCACAGTTGACTTTTATAGACAGGACAGGAGCCCATCCCCATCCCTTAACATCTTCTTTTCCCTGAAAACAACAATGAAAAATAAACACAATGTTATAACGTGTATTATGTCTAGTAAAACATAAATTATACCTTTCTAAAAGAAATAGATAATAATTTAATATTCTTACCCATTTCACTATAAGAAAATTATAAAAATAATTTTTTTCCGTCGGTTCCGCCGTTGACCCCGGCGCCTCGACCTCCTTCGAGGCTCCTCGGCTTCCTGTAAGAAGCGCCGGGGCTTGGGCCGCGGTCGGGGACGAAGTGTCATGTTCAATTTCATTTTATTGACTAGAACAATAAAATTAATACAAAAGTTATACCACATGTTAGTTTTATTAACATACATACTAGACAAAGACTGTGTGACTAGACGGAATGAAGAAGAGAATAGAAAACACCCCTCAAATCTAACATCTACATTATTTAAATTTTTTATTGGGTGCCCTGCACTCCCCACCAAAAGATTTGCTGTTGAGTACCTATTCAGCTACTCAGGTACCGTCGATCGCATCATTTCGTCAACGATCTGCGATCCCTAAGGTAAGTCTTTAGTGAATATTTTGTGATTTGTGAGAGGTCGTGTGTGGAATTTTAAATTAATTTTTTTAAATTTTTTAAAATATATAATTTTGTGGCACACAACATATACATTTTGGAGATGTTGATTCTTGAAAAGATTCGTTCTCTCAATTTCCATTAATACATTAATAACTTATTAGTAATAAAGTTGAGGAGGGCCGCAAAGAAAGAATTTTGAAAAAATTCACTAAAGACTTACCTTACGTATCGCAGATCGTTGACGAAATGATGCGATCGACGGTACCTGAGTAGCTGAATAGGTACTCAACAGCAAATCTTTTGGTGGGGAGTGTAGTCCATTTCTTCAACATAATTAAAACGTTTACGAGCATTGCAATAGGCCTGGTTAAGTCACTCCTTCTCAGGCACCACCCGTTAAGAATTCGTTCCTTCTTTATGTTGACTGACTTCCACACAGAAAATACATAACCCAAAATACCCAGAGTACATATGTATACAAAGTTCAACTGCAGGATATTTAAAAAAAGAGCACTTTCGAATTGTCTAATTTGGGTAATTTTGTACAATCTGTCAACTTCATTGTTGTTATTTTCAATTCTCTTCAACATGAGAGAATAATTTCTTAAATGCATACAAGTATGGATTAGGCGCTTAGGAAAAATGAACACTAAAAACGAAGAGGAAGATGATGAAGATGAAGATGATGATGATGAGGACGATGAAGATTTCAATGAAATCATGAAAGAAATGGGAGGAGATGACGACGACGACGATGATGATGATTGTGACGAAGACGAGGAAGAAGAGGACGACGAAGATGTTGAGGATGATGAGGTACAGAATTTTTGCAGTACTTGATGCTCACTCGTCTTTGGATTTTTATTTGTTTCTTAATAATAGACAATTATTTTTTGTTATTCCCAGGATGAGTTGGCCGTTATGTTAGGTGATAAAAAGGCAAAAGGAAAGAAAAAAACGGGTCAGGACGATGAAGATGATGAAGATGATGACGATGATGACGACGACGATGACGAGGATGAAGATGGCGATTTCATCATGCAAGAAAGCAAAGTTAAGAAAGCAAAACAGAATAGCAAAAAGTCTAAAGATGATGATGGCGATGATGAGGATGTTGATGAAGAGGAGGACGATGACGAAGAAGACGATGATGACGAGGATGATGATGAAGAAGAAGAAGAAGAAGAAGAAGAAGAATTGGGAATTAGTCTGAAAAATACCAAGAAAGGTGGTAAGAAGGAAGGAGAGAAAGAAGCTCCGAAAGGTGCAAAACAAAAAAGTAAGTTCGATAAGCGCCCAGTGGAGGAAGGTGCTGAAATTGACCGCTTATTGATCTATTGATGTCTTCTACGTAGGTAAGCAAAAGGAAGGAAAGAAGGAAAAGAATAAAGGAGATGGTGCCGATAAGAGTGGCACCGAGAGCAAGGAGAAAGAATACGAGGAGCTGACTCTCTTCTTGGCCAACATTGAGTACAACACGACCGTACAACAGTTAGAGGACTTTGTCAAAGGTGCCGTTGATGCTGATGACATCGAGTCCATAGTCAGACCGCAAAAATTTGGCAAACCTAAATCGTTTGCATTCTTAAAATTGAAAAATAACGAGGCCTACGAGGTGAGCATGGGAGCCTTTCTAGGAAGGCTCCCACGAATGTGACTTGTTTTGAGATTTTTTAAAATCATTGATGTTTCATTTTCTTATTTTTAATTGTTGTTTTAAATTCCAGAAAGCACTGACACTCAACGGAACAATTCTGAATGGACGTGACGTCACAGTTAGAAAAGCCGAGAAAATCGAAGGTGGGGGCCCAGGTTCTTTTCGGGGTGGACGTGGAGGTCCCAGAGGTGGCGGCGGCGGCGGCGGACGTGGAAGTTTCAGGGGCGGATTCCGCGGCCGTGGCAGGGGCGGATTCAGAGGTGGTAGAGGAGGACCAGGCGGGCCCGGCAGGGGCGGATTCAGAGGAGGTTTCCGTGGACGTGGTGACCGAGGAGGACGTTTCAGTGATGGCGGTGACGGGAAAAGGAGCGGACAGAAGCGATTCAGTGACTTTAACAGCGAAGACGGCGCCAAAAAATTCAAAGCATCGGAAAACTAACGACGACCAGAAACGGATGAGAAGTTGTCAAGGGAATAAGGAAAAGGAAGGCGATTTACTCCGTTCCGAAAATAGGGGACAAGCCATAGTTTTTGGAAGACAGGACAGAAAAGGATTTCGACATGACAGTGGACAGGTCAATTGATTTGCCATTCGGTCCCTGAGAATGGAAGGACGCTTTTGTAGGGATGTCGCTGGGTCCGTCCGTTTAACCGTTTGAGTTTGGTCAATTTCGCCCTCGGGAGCTTCCTTGGTCCAGAATAGAAAAATAATGCTAAGGCGTCTAAGGCGGTCGGCAGGCCAGCTTCAGGGAGAACTTTGTCTTTAGTTTTAAACGAATTTTAATTTTCATTAAAAAAATTGGAGTAGCGTTCGGTCAGGGTTGGCAATGAAAACCGTAGGTTTTCCTTCTCCTTTGCCCTCCGCTCTGTAAGTTGAAGTAACAGAAAAATCATGTCAAGTATATGCAAGGACAAAGCATATTTGTTAGCGGTATATATTATTATTATTATTTCTGCTATTTTAGTTTATTGTTGCCGGAAATTAGATTGCTCTTAGTTTACTGTTTTGTACTTCGGGAGAAATTCACAGACAATTCGAAAGTGCTCTTTTTTTAAACTTCCTTCAGTTGAACTTTGAACGATTTATCTTTTGAGCCCGCAGGAAGGTTTCGGTTCGGTCTCGCGGAGTCTTCCACGGGCTTTCCTAGACGTGTAAGTGAAATTGTTCTGGCACGCAAATGCTGGGTCAAGTAATACTGTATTTTTACTTATTATAAACAAATTTATTGGATTAAATCATTGGTTTTAAAAATTTTTGTTATGTTTATGGGGGAGGACACGGTGTGGTCTCTCACTCCTTTGCCTAACCTTGTCCACTTCAGTTCTCCTAATGGCAAATTGTTATTGGATGGCCGTACGAGAAACGAATAATACTGAAGTCATTTTCTCCGCCTGGTATATTTGAATGTTATTGTATGCTCACTTTATGTACATGAATGAATTCTAATTGGATGGTAGACAGGCAACTTTAATTGGCACTTGGATCACTCATCGCTTCAAATTTTCTTAGATATTCACATTAGTCACAGGTTATTTTTAAGGTTTATTAAAGAGGCATTATATAAAAACTTTATTAATATCCCCGATAAACTTTGTATTTCAAATAAATATGATTAAAAATATATATATTGGTATCTCACTATTGTCACTATAGGTTTCTGTCTAAAATTAACAAAAACAACTTAAACACGTTGATTATGCAGTAATTCAAATGTAGTACTTTGAAATGAAGTGTTAATACTGCTAAGAATTGAACCTAAGACTAGAAAATAATTACAAACTGGTTTGTGTACATACCAATTTAAAATGGGATGGTACTAATTTGGCTAATTTTGTACAATCTGACAATTTTACTGTTGTTATTTTCAATTCTCTTCAACATGAGAGAATAATTTCTTAAATGCATACAAGTATGGATTAGGCGCTTAGGAAAAATGAACACTAAAAACGAAGAGGAAGATGATGAAGATGAAGATGATGATGATGAGGACGATGAAGATTTCAATGAAATCATGAAAGAAATGGGAGGAGATGACGACGACGACGACGATGATGATGACGGTGACGAAGACGAGGAAGAAGAGGACGACGAAGATGTTGAGGATGATGAGGTACAGAATTCTTGCAGTACTTGATGTTCACTCGTCTTTGGATTTTTATTTGTTTCTTAATAATAGACAATTATTTTTTGTTATTCCCAGGATGAGTTGGCCGTTATGTTAGGTGATAAAAAGGCAAAAGGAAAGAAAAAAACGGGTCAGGACGATGAAGATGATGAAGATGACGACGACGACGACGACGACGACGACGAGGATGAAGATGGCGATTTCATCATGCAAGAAAGCAAAGTTAAGAAAGCAAAACAGAATAGCAAAAAGTCTAAAGATGATGATGGCGATGATGAGGATGTTGATGAAGAGGAGGACGATGACGAAGAAGACGATGATGACGAGGATGATGATGAAGAAGAAGAAGAAGAAGAAGAAGAAGAATTGGGAATTAGTCTGAAAAATATCAAGAAAGGTGGTAAGAAGGATGGAGAGAAAGAAGAAGCTCCGAAAGGTGCAATACAAAAAAGTAAGTTCGATAAGCGCCCAGTGGAGGAAGGTGCTGAAATTGAGCGCTTATTGATCTATTGATGTCTTCTACGTAGGTAAGCAAAAGGAAGCAGAGCAAAAGGAGCAAAAGGTGCCGTTGATGCTGATGACATAGACCGCAAAAATTTGGCAAACCTGAATCGTTCAATAAAGAATTTAAATAATGCAGAATAAATATACATTTTATATTCAATATATATATTTTATTTATTTTCTAGTGTATTTTATTTTTTCAAATTTTCAAACCGGAGATATCCCAGGCCCGTGTCGACTGGTTCCAAAAGTATTTTCCTTGCTTATTATCACATGGGATAATATCAAATGAGAATTATTCGGGAAGGGCAGGGTAAACAAAAATGAGACACCACTGATGAAAATTGTACCATTTGTGATATTTAAGTTATAAGAATATGACTCTAAATAAGTCGATCGATTTGATTGATTTTAAATAGTTCGCGGTTCATTTGTTCGTGGAGGAGGAAAGGCGGCAAGACGGGGTGATGGTACGTGTTCGGGTACCGACATGTGCCTGGGTGAACGGAAGTGCGGCTTAGAAAACAAGGCGAAACCACATTCAAAAAGAAAACAATACCCAACTTTAAACAGAATAAATAAACTAAAATAAATGGTGCAAGTTGGATAGAACGTTGCGTACCCACCGGCTTATTAAAAAAAAACGTGGAATTAGACTGATCTGAAACGTTTTTTCTCATTGAATTTAAATGTGCACAGTGGTGGCGGAACGTTTCACGTTTTTTTTTTAAATAATTAACATTTAAGAGCGTTAAGGCGATGAGTTTAAGCGGAGTTTTACGATTCGGAGCGGTTGTCGCTGGAGGTTCGGCTGTCGTTTATTTTGGTAAAACGTTAGTTTCCAGCGATGGTTTGGCTGAAAAAATCGAAATGAAAGAGTAAGTCGAATACGTGAGAACATCACCACTTGTAAAACGTCGTTAATATTTTATTTTTGTTCTCTCATTTCCAAAGGGATGGTGTTCCCGTGTTTGTGCCGAAGAATGTGAACGACTTTATCCGGGAAGTAATGGAAGAAATGGAACTATCGGATGAAGTAATTGACCTGTTGAAAACGGTCACAATCGAAAACATTGATTTGGAACATTTCGGCACATCCAAATGTAAACCGGGAGCCTATTTGATGGTGCCCTACACTTATTTTACAGAGTCACAAAAAATGACAGGCGTAAATTTAACACCAATAGTGAGTACAATGAAACTCTGTAAAAAATTCAATCAAAATAAATGACCCCTTTTCTTCTGTAATGTATTTACCTTATCAGAATGCTTCTTATCTATTTATTAATACAATTTATCTCTCATGCATTCACAAGATTAATCCATAAATGGTAGTCAATATGTTTGAAGATGTTGGAGAAGCGAACATGTTAGCTAATAGTGGTTATTTCACCCAAAATTGTTGACATTCTCTTAATAATGTGAATTCTGTTTCAGCTGAAAATGTACCAGGTGCCTGAGGATTCACCAGAAATTGAAAATCTGAAGACCTTGCTCTACACGCCAGTGAATGCCAGAAAATTTAAAATTGCCAATGAAATTTACAAGTCAAATGATAGTATGTATTTTGTTTTAGGATTTCTCCCGATTCTGTCAGCAGCAGTAACAGCACTGACTTTGTATGTTTTCAAGTCCTCAAATGTGAAGTTAATGAGAACGCAACCAAGATTGGTTGCCTCTGCTTCTGTTTTTAGTTATATTCTCTTGTACTTTGTTCTGTATCGATATGTACAAAAAGTTAGGGTGTACAATGCAGATTTTCAGACTCTCAAGTTGGGACCAAATTACATAGATGGAGCATTGCAATACTTTCAGCAGGTCATTCACAGAAACAAACTCATTAAAAAATTAAACAAGAGGGCACCTGTTAATGATGATCCTGACTCTGTGCCCTTATTTAGTTTCACGGAATTTGTGCCCATTTCTGAAAGAGTTGAACTTTATAGAAATAAAAAAGATGGTGTTAATGATTTTGTAAAAGCGCCTAATCCATACTTGTATGCATTTAAGAAATTATTCTCTCATGTTGAAGAGAATTGAAAATAACAACAGTGAAGTTGTCAGATTGTACAAAATTAGCCAAATTAGTACCATCCCATTTTAAATTGGTATGTACACAAACCAGTTTGTAATTATTTTCTAGTCTTAGGTTCAATTCTTAGCAGTATTAACACTTCATTTCAAAGTACTACATTTGAATTACTGCATAATCAACATGTTTAAGTTGTTTTTGTTAATTTTAGACAGAAATCTATAGTGACAATAGTGAGATACCAATATATATATTTTTAATCATATTTATTTGAAATACAAAGTTTATTGGGGATATTAATAAAGTTTTTATATAATACATCTTTAATAAACCTTAGAAATAACCTGTGACTAATGTGAATATCTAAGAAAATTTGAAGTGATGAGTGATCCAAGTGCCAATTAAAGTTGCCTGTCCACCATCCAATTAGAATTCATTCATGTACGTAAAGTGAGCATACAATAACATTCAGGCGGAGAAAATGACTTCAGTATTATTCGTTTCTCGTACGGCCATCCAATAACAATTTGCCATTACGACAACTGAAGTGGACAAGGTTAGGCAAAGGAGTGAGAGACCACACCGTGTCCTCCCCCATAAACATAACATAACAAAAATTTTTAAAACCAATGATTTAATCCAATAAATTTGTTTATAATAAGTAAAAGTACAGTATTACTTGAACCAGCATTTGCGTGCCAGAACAATTTCACTTACACGTCTAGGAAAGCCCGTGGAAGACTCCGCGAGACCGAACCGAAACCTTCCTGCGGGCTCAAAAGATAAATCGTTCAAAGTTCAACTGAAGGAAGTTTAAAAAAAGAGCACTTTCGAATTGTCTGTGAATTTCTCCCGAAGTACAAAACAGTAAACTAAGAGCAATCTAATTTCCGGCAACAATAAACTAAAACAGCAGAAATAATAATAATAATATATACCGCTAACAAATATGCTTTGTCCTTGCATATATTTGACATGATTTTTCTGTTACTTCAACTTACAGAGCGGAGGGCAAAGGAGAAGGAAAACCTACGGTTTTCATTGCCAACCCTGACCGAACGCTACTCCAATTTTTTTAATGAAAATTAAAATTCGTTTAAAACTAAAGACAAAGTTCTCCCTGAAGCTGGCCTGCCGACCGCCTTAGACGCCTTAGCATTATTTTTCTATTCTGGACCAAGGAAGCTCCCGAGGGCGAAATTGACCAAACTCAAACGGTTAAACGGACGGACCCAGCGACATCCCTACAAAAGCGTCCTTCCATTCTCAGGGACCGAATGGCAAATCAATTGACCTGTCCACTGTCATGTCGAAATCCTTTTCTGTCCTGTCTTCCAAAAACTATGGCTTGTCCCCTATTTTCGGAACGGAGTAAATCGCCTTCCTTTTCCTTATTCCCTTGACAACTTCTCATCCGTTTCTGGTCGTCGTTAGTTTTCCGATGCTTTGAATTTTTTGGCGCCGTCTTCGCTGTTAAAGTCACTGAATCGCTTCTGTCCGCTCCTTTTCCCGTCACCGCCATCACTGAAACGTCCTCCTCGGTCACCACGTCCACGGAAACCTCCTCTGAATCCGCCCCTGCCGGGCCCGCCTGGTCCTCCTCTACCACCTCTGAATCCGCCCCTGCCACGGCCGCGGAATCCGCCCCTGAAACTTCCACGTCCGCCGCCGCCGCCGCCACCTCTGGGACCTCCACGTCCACCCCGAAAAGAACCTGGGCCCCCACCTTCGATTTTCTCGGCTTTTCTAACTGTGACGTCACGTCCATTCAGAATTGTTCCGTTGAGTGTCAGTGCTTTCTGGAATTTAAAACAACAATTAAAAATAAGAAAATGAAACATCAATGATTTTAAAAAATCTCAAAACAAGTCACATTCGTGGGAGCCTTCCTAGAAAGGCTCCCATGCTCACCTCGTAGGCCTCGTTATTTTTCAATTTTAAGAATGCAAACGATTTAGGTTTGCCAAATTTTTGCGGTCTGACTATGGACTCGATGTCATCAGCATCAACGGCACCTTTGACAAAGTCCTCTAACTGTTGTACGGTCGTGTTGTACTCAATGTTGGCCAAGAAGAGAGTCAGCTCTTCGTATTCTTTCTCCTTGCTCTCGGTGCCACTCTTATCGGCACCATCTCCTTTATTCTTTTCCTTCTTTCCTTCCTTTTGCTTACCTACGTAGAAGACATCAATAGATCAATAAGCGGTCAATTTCAGCACCTTCCTCCACTGGGCGCTTATCGAACTTACTTTTTTGTTTTGCACCTTTCGGAGCTTCTTTCTCTCCTTCCTTCTTACCACCTTTCTTGGTATTTTTCAGACTAATTCCCAATTCTTCTTCTTCTTCTTCTTCTTCTTCTTCATCATCATCCTCGTCATCATCGTCTTCTTCGTCATCGTCCTCCTCTTCATCAACATCCTCATCATCGCCATCATCATCTTTAGACTTTTTGCTATTCTGTTTTGCTTTCTTAACTTTGCTTTCTTGCATGATGAAATCGCCATCTTCATCTTCATCCTCGTCATCGTCGTCGTCATCATCGTCATCATCTTCATCATCTTCATCGTCCTGACCCGTTTTTTTCTTTCCTTTTGCCTTTTTATCACCTAACATAACGGCCAACTCATCCTGGGAATAACAAAAAATAATTGTCTATTATTAAGAAACAAATAAAAATCCAAAGACGAGTGAACATCAAGTACTGCAAGAATTCTGTACCTCATCATCCTCAACATCTTCGTCGTCCTCTTCTTCCTCGTCTTCGTCACCATCTTCATCATCATCATCATCGTCGTCGTCGTCCTCATCTCCTCCCATTTCTTTCATGATTTCATTGAAATCTTCATCGTCCTCATCATCATCATCATCATCTTCCTCATCTTCCTCTTCGTTTTTAGTGTTCATTTTTCCTTTCTTCGCTTTCTTATTGCCTGCCTCCTTCTTCGCCTGCTTGGCTGGTTTTCCACCAACGTTCTGCTTCTCCTGATTATTCGGTTGTGCGTTTCCCTGAAATCCGAAAAACTCGTGCTTTAGAGGAGAGGTTCCATCAGTTTTCATCAGCAAAACGTGAGATTTCACGTGCAAGTCAAAAAAGCATAGAGCCTTCAGAAGATAATTAAATAACTTAATTACCTTAGAAGTTTCTAATGATTTTTCAGATGCCAATCTCTCACGTCTCAACCTACGCTTAGCTGACTTGGTCAGTTTTCCTACGTAAGGAGGTTTGGTGTCTCCAAGTGTCAAAGGAATGTAATTGGTTGCACTGTCATTTTTTCCTTCATCCTACAAATTCATTAAAGTTAACCTCAATACAAAGTAACTTAACAACTATTTCTCTTATACCTAGCATAAATTGTTTTTCATCCAGATGTGGATGACGTGGTCTTCCTTATTAAATTAAACATGAAATACTAAGTCAACCAGAAAACATTAGAAACAAACTCTACTGCACCAAAATCTCATTAAAATTTTAATTAAATTAAAAATTAACATACATAGAAATTTCAGTAATTCTATTCTATTAATACTATTTTAAAAGTCTAATAGAAATTCTTGTTTTTTGGCTTCTAAAAGAAATGTCAAAGTGCAAATAATTGTGCTTAATTAATTTCAATAGACAGCATTCCATTTTTAAATGACAATGTAACTCAAGAGAGGGAGACAAGTACCAAGTGTTTGGAGCATGCAGAAATCATTCAGACTGTGTAGGTGTAAAGGAGTAAGTGAATCTTCGAGAGCAATATGCATGCATACAGGTATCATACCTGCTGCTTTAACAATTCTCTCTTTCTCTTCCTCTTCAATCTCCTTCTTTGACTCTTTGACAAACTAAAAAATACCTCATCTGGAATATGAAAATTTGTAGCCTACAAGAGCAGAGTAATTAGCATGTGAGCTTGCTTCATTAAACAAACAGAACCCATTAAAAATTTTGAAATAAAAAAATGTCAGTAGTAAGCTTAAATATATTATGCAAAATTGATGAAAATGAAAAGAAAATTAAGATGAAAATATTTACCTTTTTCTGTTGCCCGTTGACATTTTGAACTTGAGCACCTTGGTTTTGTCCTTTTCCCTTTTTGTTTCCAGGAGTTCCTTGATTTTCCTACAAATGGGAGGTCATAGGTATTAATGTAAATTCAAAGATTATCAATTTAACTGCTTAAATGCCTGATGTACTTAGGATTAATTAGTTTCAAGCAGCCATAATGTATTTTGAAATGATGAAATTTTTAAGCAAACTCGAATGAAATGTGACATGATTTGTCTGACAATTGTGAATGTTTCAAGTATGCCCCATCTTATGGTGCAGAATTTAAGTATGTATAGCTTTGTGCCCCCATTCAACCCAAAGAGATTAGTGATATATCAAGCCACCCACGTAAGACTCACCTGCCCTTTTTTAACTGGGCTTCCATTTTGTTTTGAAAAACCATTTACAGGAGTAACTGGACCCTAACAATAATAATCATAAGAGATAAAAAAATTGAAAGCAACAACAACCATACAAAAAACACTGCAAATGTATCTTTAACCTAATGTGGTACCTTTTTCTTCAATGGTGTCTGATTTTTGTTCATCTTGCTCTTCTCTTGATTTTCAGCATTGAGTTGTTTCTTCAGACCTTTTGGTGAGGTTTTCTGAACCATGGTTTCCGGAGTTTTGGCAATGGCATTTTTCAACTTCCCTTTGTTGGGAGTCTTCTCTTGTTTCATATTCACTTTCGGAATATTGTTTTTTTTCTTCTGATTCTCTTTCACAGCCACGGCTTTCGTCATTTTTCAGAGGGCTGCAAAAGTATCAATATTAAAAGATGCGAAATCGTAAGGGAATGTTCTCAACAAGACCGAAAATGTGATGCACGTGAACGGATTGTTTAGGGACAAAGCATGGCATTCAGTTTCAAATGTGACCGCAAACACGTGGGACTGACCATGTCGAAAATAACATTTATACATGCATGACTCTCAACAAATCAACCGGATCGTATAACAGGTCGAATCCTTCAAATAAAACAATGCGGCAACAATGAACAATTTTAACCGGCTAAACACTGACCAGGAGACCCGAGTCGTTCACGCGCTAATTCACAATTTTATATTTAAAACGCAAAAAAAATCGTCGAACGGGCCAATCGAAATCAATAAAATCGAACTTTTCGAATCAGCTGAAGCAAATCGAACTCACCTATACTGTACTCTTGTAAGATACAAAAATAATGAATTATAATTAAAACTTTACAAAGGAGTGGAGAATACTAGTTTTCCACGATCAAGCCTGATATTATGGTAACCGGAAAAGGAAAAGGCGAGGAGTAACAAGGAGTGTCACGAGAACGTGGGTGTCGTGGCCGCCGACACTTCAAATTGGCGGTAAATTCAAACAATTCAAGAAATTCATTTCAAAGATTTTATATACGAGTCGGTTGAAAGAAACTACACGAATTTTTTTTCTAGCCTGTTTTTCTAGCCTTTTATTTGTATTTGTCTGAATTTCTCCGTCTGCCGTAGTAGTTAAAGCCGATAATAAAAACAAACGATTAGAAATGTCGTCAAAAATTACAAAAATTGTCTTAGGTTGGTTGAAGGAAACGAAGAGAGAAAAAATCAATCGCTTACAAATTTTGTAAAATAGTTTTTTTTTTTTTTTAATTGAAGTTTTGTAGTTTTTTACATGCAAATTCTCTCACAATAAATTCAACAAAAGTTACAAGGACTCGGGTGTCTAAAAATTAATACGAATAAGTAGTTTTACTTTTGTTTTTCTTCACTTCTGAACGGAGTTTTACATTTACGCTCGGGCTTTGACCGAAGAAACAAACGTAATCGTGAAAAATACACTTCTAGTGGTGCAAAACAAAAACAAAAAATAAAAATAAAGAAGAAGTAACGTTGTGAAACTTGGAAGATTAATCGATACCTTTTTATCCCACCCGTTGGGTCCATTCAAACGTCCACACCGAAATCCGCGAAGAAACCGCGCTGGTAAAAATAATTTTAAAAAATATGCAATTTTAAAAATAAAAATACAATACACGAAAACGACTGGTCAAATTCCGTGGGGGCAATGCAAAACGTCCGTTGCACGTTATATAATAAATATTAAAAATTAATGTAGAATACTGCACATGTAAAATACACAATCAAATTTTTTTCTTGTCACTCTGAAACTTCTTTTCCGCAGGGATTCGAACGGTGCAATTCGTGCCGCGCAATTAGACCACATCAAGGTTCGTATGCACTAATGCATTTACTATTAGAAGTATTACTTAGAAAAAAAAAACTACAAATGAATACATAAATATAGATATCATCAACGTTTGGTACGTAAACATTAAAATGTTTCACATGTCTTTGGCTGGTGGACGATGGTTATTTCTTTTACCTCGGTGAGTTTAAAATCTCTGTAGGCTAAACATGGGCGACATGCTTTCGTCTCAAGACCGAAAAAAGAAAAACCCCAGAAAATAAATGAAAGGCAGGTGTGAAGTAGAAGGAGCAAACAAAGAAAAATAAATAAAGAAAAATAAATAAACACGACGGGAAATTTTCCAATGACCGTTACCTGAGAGTGTATACGTCGTACGAGTCGCGACAGTGTCACAATGAATAGCAAAATAATGACAGTTCATGGTATTTCATTCTACAAACAACTTATTTAAAAACCCCGTACAAATAGAATAAAATATTTTGTGTACGTATAAAACAACATAAGTTGCCACATGTGGTCCAAACGGTATATATATATATATAAATATATATAAATAACACTGTGTTCAATTTCGAGTTATTTATTTTCCGTTAGTTTAACTCACTCTATTGGCAGTTTAGTCATTTATTAAACCTCTCACGCAGAGGATTTGTTAATTTTTATAGCAATTATAATAATAGACCGGAGCCAGTCAATCAAAACTCCTTGGATGGGTGTGATACGGGTTTCAACTATTAACACATGAAAATAGTTGCACATGACGTAAAATAATAGTTTTTAAGAAGGTGAGTAAGGGAATGCCCAAGCAAAATAAAAATTATTAATAAGTTATGTAACAGCCTTTCAACTCCGGGGTGCCGTACCACCATCCGGGGTGATGCCGGCCGCCCGGTGGTACCCGGTTCCCTGCCTTCCTTAAAGGAAAACCCGAACTGCGAGATGTTTACGAATCCCCCGAAAGGAAATCCAAAACGAAAGAAAAAAAAACAAAAACAAATTGTACTTTCGTTGCTAAAAAAAAAAGTATCTTTTTTCCATTCGAAAAATGCAAGGGTTTTTTTGTGCCCGTGGCAGAGTGACAGCAATCAAATAGTTAACCTAACGAACATAAAAGTAAATTAGTCCCAAATTGGGAATAATTATTTTGGCGGAAACCCCGCTTTTGCCCCTGGGCGGAAAAAAAGAACACGAAAGAAGTGAACCTGTGAGATGGAGAGGTAGTGAGGGGTTGGGGTGTAGCGAAACCTATCGTTAAAAATAAACCCTATACTAAATATATATTTGAATATATATATATATAATGTTCTATAATTTTTCTTCTTTCAACTCGTTAATCTCATGATAATTCAAATAATTTCGCTAAACAATGGTGAAACATTCAAAGTAGTAAAAAATAAATGAAATTAAAATTCTTCTTTTTCTATGGTGTCAAATGATGACCGGGATCACTTGGGCTCCGAGTGGGTTCCAGAAGAACCACCGTCTCGTACTTATGTAATAAAAGAAAAGTGGACTAAGAAAATCACGGGAGAGTGGACTGGACTGGACTGGGGGTGCTGAGTGCGCTCGCGTTTTCGTCTGGTGCCTGTGTGTACGCGGGTGTATTCTATGACAGAAAGAAAATTATGATTATAAGCAAATTTTCGTTTTCGTCAACTATTATAGGAGAGAACTCTTACTCGTCTTAAAAGTAATATTAGCATACTTTTCAACACTAAAAAAAAAAAAAACCATTTCCGGCGAGAGAAAATACTTCCGTCTGACCGGAAATGAGCGTGCGGAAACGCCCGTACACGAGTACATGTACGAATGTGGAGCCTTCAAAAAAATTTCGCATAAGACCAATTAATTTTGCGAAAGCGGAGGTCCCTCTTTTGAGACGTACCTTTCAAACGTCTCTCAAGTCTTTTACATAAAACCTTTTTGACCACCGTTACGCCACGCATACAGTGTTGTCTGCCGGAAACTTCACAGAGCGGGAAATTCGAACTGCAGCGTTACGTCCGAACGTCTGGTACTTAACTTTTATATATTTTGTTACCAGTCTTATTCGTCCTCAAAAAGTTCTACAAAAAAATCCCTATACCCTTCTACTATTGGACGTATATACTTATATCAATAAATGTGTAGAAAAATTAATGGTGAAGCAACCGGATGTACGCTTCCAGGCAAATCTGAGTCTCCTCCGTTTGCTGATTTCTACTTTGGTCGGAAGGAACTGACTGGAAGCACCGATAGGAAGCCATTAGCAGACTAACTTTGGTCAAATGAAAAACCCTTCCTCATGTTCATGTATATATATATATGTACGTATACATACATGGACACTCAATCGAGTTTCCCGATCGATGTGATTCCACTACGCGAGCGTAACGATTTCAACAAAAAAGTTGCAATTAAGTGACACGGGGGTTTCGATACAGCGTGACATAATGTGTTCGCAAGCTTAATATTATTTTGTTAATAATATACAATATCGTAAGATAATAATATTCAATCACATTGTCAATTAAATCAATCAATCATAAAACGCTAGCATTTTGGTCTGGTTGAAACCTTTTTTTTCACACACGCGGTAAAGCTGAAGTAATTTGACTTTCAATCACAAACAAAACGGGTTCGACTCGAGTCGTTTCATCCCCCACGACCGATTTACAAAATGAGTTTGTTTGCCTTTGTCTTGCGGATAAAGTACAACCCCGAAATCAGACCCGGGAGAATCAACGACAGCGCAGTTAGGCAGCGCCAAACGTACCCGTCACTTATTTATTAAGCCTGCAAAATACATTAGTTTTCATTACAAAAAAAACGGTTACATAATCTCATCTCTATGCGATCTAACGAAGGATATTAAGAATTATTTTTTGTGTTGGGGGAGGCTAGCAACAACTTATCTTTTTCATTTCAGATGTGTCTCAACTGAGTAGCCGTTTTAAAGTTGCACAATGTACAATAGTTAAAAAAAAGACGTAAAAAATAAAATACAATAAAATTGAGTCACGTCGAATATTAACCGTAATAACCGATCTGTTGCTTATGTTTGGAGCGTCTAGCATAAAATATATATATATATATATAAGTATTTATATACTGAGATTCAATATTATAAATTAAAAAAAATATAATAGTTCAATAGTGACTTTGTCCCATTGGCTAGAAATTAAAGCGAAAGTCATTACATCCGCATCACTAAATGTCGTGCCACACTAAATTAATTGAAATTTCAATTTCAAATGTAAGTCATGCTGTTTATAAATTAGTAATGTCACTCGATATTGTACTTCTTGTATACGTATCATATAAACGGAGTCGTCGTCGTCATCATTGAGTTTGTTCAACTGAGTGTTGTTACTATTAATGAACAGCAGAGAGTCGAGAATAAAAGGAATTATTAATTTCTTTCGTTTTACCTTATTCCTCTTATTTTACAAATTTTCTTATATATATATATATGTACACGTACATATATATGTATACCTCCATTATTTTTTCTGTTTATACTCTTTTTACTCTAGTCTTGCTTTGTACGTGTTCTTCCAGATTTCGGCTAGTGTGACGGCCGAATGGAACCGGTGAAAAATGCAGAGTGGCAGTGTTACGCGTTGAATGAGAGACCACGTAAAGAAGCCGTAGAAATCCAGCTGGAAGTAAACGAGCCAATGAGCTTGGGGATTCTCTCATTGTCGGGGATTCTGTTTCATTACTTCGACTTACCTGTACGGGATTGGCGATAACTTTCTGAGCTTCAAACGTGTAAATGATCCACATGGTAACGTTGCAAATGAGCAAAAATGTCACAATTTGCTTTCCGGGTTTGGTTCGATCGTGCTCCGGAAGGTGAACCCTGCGTCGTGACACATCTGCTATGAACATCATTTGCAGCACAACCTGGTGGCGAGATGAGAACACGGACGATTTAACAGTGGAGTTACTCGAGTATCTGAGAATGTCATAAGTGACAACACTAGGACTCCCTTACCTGTAAGATGGCTACGGCGCCGGTGACCGTGACTAGGAGGTTTGGTTCATGCGTGAAAGCATTTAATGCACCAGCTATTACACTGAATACGGCGTAAAGGAAGAGACCAAAAGCGGAAACCCTCAGTAGGATGTCGTTGAGAATATTTTGTTCGTCCGTTTTGAATTTCAGTGATTGCACTCTGAATCGACAATAAAAGAAATATATATTTAACGATGACTTTCGACGAGAATCGAGTTGTGCAATGACTTCCCACAAGGGCTGAAGTTCTCACCTAATGAAACCAATAATGATGGCCAATATACTGAGTATCATGAGCGCGCAGTGAGAAGCATCTGCTAAGTAAATCGCCAAGAGTCCATACTGGTTGTGTTGAATCAACACAAAGAAGAGAATCAAACAGATGAGTGATCCGACCAAGAGTAAGAGGCCAAAGAAAAGTCCTTTCGAGGCTCCGGCACAACCGACGCGACCATGTTGGGCCCTGGCAAGAGCCACAGCCCGGTGAGACAGCATCATTTCCAATCTGCGTTCCAAATCTTCTTCGACAATGTACCTACATAAGAGAATATCGATTTCATTTATGCCCTCATCAACTTGGTCTGAGACTTTAAAGTTTGGTATAAGCAAACCTTGGAAGTCGTCCGATGTGACGCCACATAATGTAAATTACGGCAGCACCAATAAGAGAATATTCGATTATGAACGGGAATAGGTACGGAGCTGCATCCTGAACAATTGTTCCCATTATGTTGACGCGGCCGCAGAATGTCAAGTTGTCCGATTGTCCCTGGCTGACCAACATCTGAGGAATTGGGAGGTATCCACCAAACGGAATGTCAGCCCAAGTACCATTGGTTGCTGTTAAAAAAGGGAAAAAACATTCAGTAACCTGAGGAAACACAGAAGACACATCACGAAGGATGACCACTTACTGGTAGTAAATGGTGTCGTAAATGCTGTTGGCATCCCAAGATCTGGGCTCGGAGTGGCGTTCATCGGATATGGCATCGTACTGTTCGTTTGCAACATTCGAAGCAGACCAGGTGGAGCACCCTTGAAGTTGCCAGGGTTTTCCAGCATGGTGGTTGCAGCTGTTGTTGTCGTGCTCGCTAGAGTCGTTGCTGCTGATTGAATACTTTTCTTGACATGAGCAACCGGCGAAAATGGAGTTGAGGCAGTGGTGAAGAGCCTAAAGAAATTACCCTCGAGATGAGTAATATGTTTGACGTAATATTCACGCTCTGATATCTCCGTGTCGTTATAAACTCACTTGGTCAATAATTTAGATCCTTGATTGGCAGCATCTTGCGTAAATCGTTGAGATCGAGAGCCGAACCCTAAAAGTTTTAGGGTGGTCGTTGGACGTGGAGTTGTTACACCAGGATCGGGTCGAATCAAATGAGTTCCCAAGACAGTTCCGGCATTTCTCAGAGTGTGCTGACGGATGTTTTCTACGACGGAAACACTCCTTGTTAAATTGCCATCTCACCAACAACATAAAGAGGATGTGACATTCTAATTTATTACCTCGTAAAATGCCTTTCTCCGGATTGTCAATGCCAGCTTGGAAGTTTCTCTGGTGGTACAGAGTGATCTCCTTGAGACTCTCTAAAATAAGAGTCCTAATCCAGACGCAGAGATTAGTGGCGCATATGTGCATCAATCCGAATCGGGCGATCAGTTTACACCGATGAATATTCAACTGGAAATAAAATCAATCAGATGAAATCATGGAGTCAATGTCAAATTAAAATTTGAAACTACAATTTTACTTAGATTTTTCTCCCCTTAGGAACCCATTAAACGAATGAAACTCACCCTGGCGTTCATCAAGATGAAATACATTTGCATGAAAGTGAAAATCATCTGCAACAGAGGATTAATCCCTCGCAGAATCTGATGGCAAGCTGAGTTAAATGGAATTTCAAAGAAAGCTCCAAATTCCAGACCGGTGTATATCATAGTGCCCAGACCAAATGCTGAAATTGGAAAAAAAATCCGGTCAACTGAAGAAAATTGTACTTTCCTGGACAAGGCCAACACTATTAACAAAATTTATTATGGGTCAACATCACTCCTCTCTTGACCATTACTGTCGACTCACCAATAGCTCCAACTCTGAGGAAAAAACTTCCGTGGCTGCTGTCGTTCTGTGACGTCTTGAATTTTCGCAATTTTCTCGGGTACCCTCCTTCCAAGTCCAGGTTTTCCAGGGATTTCTCCAGCGGCGGCGGAGGCGGCGGTGCGTTGTCTCCTTCGTTCAGGTTCATGTCCTTCCCGTCAGGTTTTTTCAAATTCTTCAGAGCACCCTGAAATAAAGTAACAACCGAAACCTCAAGACATAAATACTCAAGCCCCCTGCTGCGTGTCTTGCCTACTGAGCACGAATTTCCGGAGCAATTGCGATACTTCATTTACAAATGTAACCAAATACGGCAAAAAGCAAAAAATTTGCATTCAGCAATTGCCAGGAATTTCATGCAGAAACAATCGCAATACTGTTATATCCTAAAGGGTTTTCCCCGTGGGCAGTTTTACACCATGCAGATCTCTACATGCACGAAATTTTACCCGACTCTGATAGTAAGAATAAACAATTAGCGAGAATCGAGCTTTAATCGTTTTAATCAATCTGAAATTCGTTTATTTTAACTATTAATCGTGTCATTTTTTGAGTTACAAAAACACTTAAGCACTCGTTTAAGTTTAAATATTTCATATTAATTCAAGTACCATCCGTACGTTACATTCCGCTACATAAAACTGAAAATTTCGCAAACGTGTGTGCTTGGAAGAGATGAATTAATTCAAGGTGAATGACAAATAATAAGTAATAATTACATAACATTTACTGAACACCTCATCGAAACTTACTCAGGTGGATAACGGGACAGAGTTTAAACATTCACGAAACTGAGACAATGATAAAGACACAATAATATCAATCATCAAATGAAGAAGACAAATTTTCGGAAACGTTTCTGTTCCACAATTTTTCACGACTAGGTGTGACAAAACCAAGAGTCTTCCCCGCATTTCAGCTACTTTCTAGAAAGTTATGGTTCACAGGACTACAGCTAGAGATACCACCAACGGACGATGAAACCCCGGTGGAAAAACAAAATGAGAATTCACAGGCATCGCTGCGAGCAGCCATTCCAGAAAACTATATCTGCTTGAACGGGACTCAAACAAAGATAGCTCTAAGGTGTGGTCCCCACCCAAAGCTGGAACCTCCAACATGGTGACGAAAACAAACAAATAATAAAAAAAGAAGAAAATAGAAAGAAAGAGAGGCACAAGAGAAGCCGCCATTTCTAGACAACGGGTGAAAACAATAGATAAAACAACGTGTGAACCATTTTTGGGGAACAAGTGGAACAAGAGATGGAAAGTTCCTACTAACCTCGGCGTGGCAATCGCACAGTTCAAACTGATTATTCGGATCCTCGGTTAAGAACCTTTGCCGGTCTCGCAGCTTGTCCTTCATCTTTTTCGGATACATTTCCTGTTATTAATAACTCAAAAATAATAAAACAAAAATAAATGATAAAAGATAAACTTAAAACTAAAACAAGGGAGTTTCAAGAAAACCAAAAATACCAAAAAACGCAAACTCCGCGAAGGAAAACGCACGCGGATTTTTCCAAAGTAGACCCTGCCCGGGACTAACTCCCCGACGAGTAGGAAACACACTAGGATACATTCAGCACAGCATCCCACCCCCTGGGAAATAACCTCAACGTACAGGAACAGGTAGGTTCGATATTCCAGAACTCACCGAGAGAGCTCCCTGTCCTTGCTGTTGAGGTGGCACAGGTGCCGGTGGAACCTTGGACTCGTCCTTTTTGTCATCCTTTCCTTTATCCTTTTTGTCCTTCTTCTCCTTCTCCTTCTTCGGTGGTTTCTCCTTCTGCTTCTTCTGCTTCACGGGTTTCGGTTTCTGCTCTTTCGGAGGACTGTTGCAACAAGCGCTTTCTTGCAGCAAAAAGCAGAACACGTAGAGCAGGAAGAAAATGCTCATACCGTACAGGTATGTAAAAAATCCCTGGAAGGAGTTTATATAATTAGAATTTGAGTTAGACCGGACCCTAATGAGGAAGTTAACTACTTTCTAGGCAAAACTTTTCTACCGGCACCTAACTCCTGCTTCCGAGATTCATTTGTCAGAGAACTTTGTCGAACTTTTCAGGTGTCACACCTAATCAGTGTCTCTTCAAACAGATCAGTAAAATATCAATTTCAAGGTTTTATTTCGTTTTCTGGTACGCAAAACAATTTGCTAATGGCCCGTAAGAGTACAACTGCAACAGGTACCAGTTTCAATTGTTCCCATTAAAAGTTTTTCAGGCCGTAGAAAGTTATTCATCCAAAAAGCGATAACCCGGGGGATAATTCTGTTTTACTCGTGCCATATAATTTCGCCAAACACGCAAAAGAGAGAGATACAGAGACGTTCTGCACATACACACAATGTGTATATAAGCGCGACACAAAAGTTTAATGGTCCAAAGTAGGTTAGCGACAAAAATAGAAAAATCTGAAACGTATACAAGAATTTTAAAAATATTTCGTGGTCACCGTACCAACGAACCGCTCGTTTATGTTTGAAATCGTATTCTGTCCAATTACATACGAAGGAATGGTACCTACCTCATAGTAGTAGAGTGGAATATTGTGCGTTACAACTTCAGATATGACATAAGCTATGCAGATAACTACGAGGAGTTTGGCGTATATAAAACTCATTATTATGAAAAGAGAAGTCCTGAAACAGATAAAACAAAGACGAAACATAATTAGAATTAATTCAGGTATTCAGGTAGGATTCCGAAGTAAGAAGTTAAGCAATCAATCGAACAATAATGTTGCATACTAAATTATTCCATTGGATGTGTACAACTTGTCAAAGGTAGTGGATAGTCTGGCCATTGTACATCTGTGCCTGACCAAAAATTAAATTTTGAGTTTGCTATGTTCTGGCAAAGACAATTTCATTAATTACATACAGAATGGTTGACATACTGTCAACGCTCATTAAATACATTGACAATTCCTACTGGTGAAATATTAAAACTTTCAGAGGTGACATATTTTGGTTATTTGGACTGACTACTGTAACACTTGAATTGTTTTGTATTTTGGTTCTACCTTTTAGGTTTACTCATTTCGAGGTCCTTTCCTTGTTTCTTATCCTTTTTGCCGTCTCCGTCCCTACTGGCCACATTCTGTTCTCCTATCGGATCGTTACGTCCGTGCTGTCTCTGCGAGACAGGAAGTGTTGCCATATTGTCTATGGATTCTACTGATTCGACCGTTGCTATTTTCACTTCACCGGGCATATCTTGTTCTTTCTTAAGTTCTCACACTTACATTATTGTTAATGTGATATTTAACACATTTGATACATAACTTCGCTTGGCAACTTTCTACCAAAAAAAAATCTGTGGAAACATTTTTAAAAGTCAGGTAACACAAAAGCAGAGGATTAGCCGAAAGATTTTCTGACAAAAAATTGCTCGTATCCCTTAATCTTTATAATAGTTATCTCGAAGGTAATCCTATAGTATCCAAGAATTTTTTAATAAATAATAAAACAGAAGAAAAGATCCATGGCAAAGAAATCGAACTTTTCACTTAGAACAAATTTTATTCTATGGCGGGCAATTTTTTAGTTAAATTGGAACAACGTCAAGTGACCCAAACAACACTCAAATTTTTTTTTCAACATTTTACATGAAATGCTTTAAAGAACCGAAGCCAACAACGAGCCGGCATTTTTGGTTAGCTATTAATTTCTTAAGCACGTGAGGAAACAAAAACGCAATCCGCTTCCAACACGCAAACCGACTTCAATTTTATTAATATCCGATTTGCCAATGATTCCAAATTAAATTTCGGCTACGTATACGAATGTGCCCGGCTTTGTCAAATGTTTCAACGACTTAATAGTTGAAATCCGTTATTTAACCAATACAAGTAAATAATTCATAAATATTTCACATCAAACACCCCGAATGGGAGAATTATCAAATCTAGGAGCACGATGAAGTTGACCTTCTTGCGGGTCCCGGTCCTATTAATACAACAAAACCTGTTTCAGCGAATCCTAGCGTCATTTCTTATTTACAACCTACCCAATGGTGGTTAATGACATTCAAAATCTTTGACCTAGGTTCGCAAACTCAATCCAGCTAATAAATAATGAACACCCAAGCTGATATTTCACACTCGGACAACATTCGAGGTATGAAGAGAGGGTGGGGGAGAGAACCTAGCCGAAATCCCTAGATTGCAACAAAGGTCCTAGGAATAGATCTAAACGCCGCCAAAGTCGATCATCCAAACTAGACCGAGACATTTTAAAACTTCGACGCCCAACTCGAGTGCAAATCGAAGGGCGAAAACAAAAGCGGAGCAGTTTCCCACAGGATGCATTCCAAAATCGATTTTCCGTAGAATTTCACACGAAAATCAACCGCACGTCGCGGGAAACAGTTTCAATTGATCGGACTCGGGTGTTTGATCGTGAAGCAAACGAATCATTCAATGCGAGAGCAAATACAAATAGAAAACAAGTAGGAAAACACGAAAACGGCAAAATGGTTCCGCCATCGGAAAATTCCCGACTTTTATTTATCCCACACGAGTTTTACACATTTTCGCTTACTTGTGTTGTTCACGCGAGATTTCACGTTGACTCTTACCAACTTGGTACCGAATTTTCTACAATTATTCGACACGACAGGATGTATACACGGTCACAAAACAATAATAAACGCGGTTGGGAGGTGGCTGGCCAAGTACCCGCGCGGCAATGTCGAATTTTCTCAATATTTCGGTCACTGTCTAACACAATTTTCCATCTCTCTCTCTCTCTCCCGCTACAACCCTTACAGATTTTCCATCTACGGTGAAATTTCGTATACAGGAGAATTTCCAGTTGTGCATTTCCTTTATACGTAGAAACCCGAGTCTACCCGACGAAAATATTCACACCCTTGTTCCTGGACGTCGTTTAAATTTCAGGTACGAGCACGTGATTGAGATTACTAAAAATTTTTGGTAAGTTTTACAAATAAAATATCTGGAAAATAAAAATGTGGATTCCTTTTGGGGTTTTCCGTTTCCACTTTCCTAACTCAATCCATTCATTTTTTGACATTTTTTGAGTAGTGATACATGTTCATCGCATGATTATTTTCGACTTATCAAGCTTCGAACCAGCTTCTAATCAATTAATTGACCGATGCAAGTGTGTGAAGTGGTGTAGTGTGAATAAGAGAGAAGAAAAACTACCGAACCAAATGTAGACTGCAAGGGACCAATGATGAAGCTGAAGATGGGTCACGTGCTGGGAGGGATGCTGCGTTTCCCTGGAAAACTAGCCCACGGAAGAATCCTCAGAGCCTGGAGTAAAGAACAATGACCTGTTATTTCATTGCTTGTTGGCATAAGTTTACATTGGAAAAACCTTCACTAACGGCTTTCTTTACTTCCCCCTGAATTTGGAACCTTTAATTTTCTCTTTAGAATTGCACCTCGCACTTATACAATTCCATACATAAAAAATGAAATCCTCGCTGGTTCTCTTTTTACAGTAGTTTTCTCAACCACTTGTCGAACTAAGAAACCCTTGATGGTGCAAAAAAACGATTCGTTGACGATAGCAACGGTCTTATTTTCTACTCATGTGTACCAGTAGTCGACACACCTTAATATTACTCCACCCAGATCCTTTTACACTTGCGTCCATTTTTCATTTAATATATGCTCAAAATGTAAACAACAATGTTTTTCGCTAGCTCATACCTAATACTTGGTAATTCATGAAAAGTTCATTAACAAAAAGGAATTCACAAAAATTATAAAATATCTAGTACTGAAATGGAAAAAAATATTTACAGGATATTCGGAAATATAATGAAAATTAGTGCTTTGAAATATACAAGCACTTTGAACGATTGTTATTTCCCAAAGTAATTTGGAGATGTCCTGTGTATTATATTTATATATTTATAACATGAAACATTTATAACATTATTGTAACATTATATCATTTATATTTAAAATCTAACCTTCGTATGTCAATTTTTATGTTTGTTTTTACTAATTGAAGACCGTACAACTCAAAAATAATAATAAAAAAAACTGTCAAAATAGTTTCCGTCAATAGTTTGGTGCTACGTCAATTCCAGACATGCATCGGGGATTTCTACAGCTCATAAAAGACATGGAATTCACGGGCACTCCTAAAGCACATCTACCGTTTGGAAAAATAGTGTGTACAAAACAATAAGACCATGGTGTAAGTGTACAACGCTTTGGAACTTTCGTGACAACTCCTTTAGACAAGGCAAACGGTCGGGAAGGGATAGCTACGATTGAATATCAATTGAAAGAGGCGATTGAGAATAAAAACGCAATGAAATAAACTGTCTACGGGTCTCCAAAGGCTCATTGTAACTCCGAAATGATTCACCAGGTCGTTGATCAACAGGAGCTGCATTCTTTTCCGAGACAAGAAAAAAAAGAATCTCATGGGTGTTCTGAATCGACACTGTGAGTTTCCCATCCCCACATCAAACAAACAGTTACACCGCAACCATTCAAAACGCAGACCGTCTGATACCTTCAACTTTTCTAATGTACAGACGATAGAAATGTCATAAAACAAGCCCGAGCGAAGTAGGTTTAACCAAAAAGGTTTTTAATTAAAAACGGAGTTTGGTAACTCAGGGGAAGCAGACCTCCAGCAGAACAATTTTTATTCACGGTTAAAAAAAAAACTTTCAAAAACAGATATCATCTATGCACTCTATTATGAATTTGCGATAGAGGAAGTAAGAAAGAAACGCAAAGTACAAGGATAACTCTGAAGGGCACTACCCGAACCCGACGAGCAATGCACTTGTCATTTTAATAGAGTTAACCATCCCTATTTCAATTACTTCAAATTACCATACATTTCTTTTCAGTTCAGAACCTACACAAAAATGGAATGATGAATACCACAGGATGTTCGCGTAACATAACGCCTCCTTACAAATCTCATTTTCATAATTTTTTCAAGATGAGCTCTGTGCAGTAAAAAAGCGATGGGCGACAAATTTAATCCGTGAAATCCAATATTAATAATCTGAATCAAGTGTCACAGAGTACTCACGCTGCATCTATTACACTCTCTAGAGTACCGTAAATTTTTCACCCTTCTATAGTTACAAAAGTAGGAAGAAATGAATCGAGCCCAGGTACTATTTACCGATTGTCAACAGTTCAACTGTTCGGCCTCCTGATTTACCAATATATTACTGAAACCATACCTTAACTTAATAAGGTAGACGAAGATAATAAAGTAAGCCACTTCCATTTCATATGGTTTGGGTACGGACAAGACGTTGATCGAAACCGACCAGTTCAACACTTAAAAACCATCAGTCCGCTGACCCTTCCAAAGGAAAGTGTTTAAAATTACGGCTTGAATAAGTAAGACCCGCATGAAGGATTCTGCCGGACATATAATTCAAAAGAAAGCGCTACTAACACAGAAGAAACATAAATAATAACAGATTAGGAAGTAAGCCGGTGAAGGATTAATTGGATAAAGCTTGGTAGCGGACTCACTAATTTCTGAGGTCTGTAGGAAGGAGTTTTTCCTGACGAGAAACTCGGTTACGAAGGGAATGTTCTGCACTGCGCTTTGTTCTCTAGGCTAGATGGCTTTCCCTACCACTCAGTACATTCTTCTTTCAGTCAATCGGGAACTGCATAAACAATTCATTAGTCCGTCACTCGTTAATTTATTTAAAGTTCCAAACGGCGAAAACAGCGAAGATGTCCCGCTGTCCCAGAATTACATTGTTAGAAATGAAAGTGCGAGAGGGACACAAACAAAGACTGACAAAAACTGCGCATGCCAGGGTTATTGACTTTTGTCCCGTTTGTTAAGGGTTTCCAGATTTCCGTTTCCTTGACGCATTCAAAACAACCGAAAATGCCGGAGAAAATAATGCACTTGATGTGCCTGCAAAACCAGACGCTCATAATTTCATACTTGAGGTCAAGGTTTCGCCGGAAATGCGACCGCCAAACTATCGCCCAGATAATTGGCACGTGAAATAGATATCCGTGCCGTCAGTTGTCATCACCACATTTAATGGTGAACGGTAATTGCGATTCCTATCGGAGTTAAGGTTTGTAATAACCTAAAAGAACTACTTCTGTCAAAAATGTTCACTACCAAATCAGACGTTCATTTTTCTTCACAGTCTTTTCTTCCATTCTTTGTTCTTCATCCCTATGCTCACCGATTGAAATATCCTCTACGGTCAGACACTCATTATTGGGTGACCCTTTTAACTATAATTCATAACCCTACCTTAAAGGGACACCGTTATGTCTCATTGCATATAGATAAACTGATACAAAATAAAAATAAATTGAGTGGAAAAATAGAATTGTTCGTCGTCATTTGATGAGCGTCGGACTGCCTTTCCACCAAAGAGAAATGAAGACTCTTAAACGCAAAGATAAAAAAAAAATGTAACAGGGTTTAAATAAAGCAATAACAAAGTCAAAAATCGAATAGTCTAATAGTCCTGCAGAAGAAATCCGTTTACAGTCATGTTAAACCCCTAACGCATAGCAATAATCTCCAAGTTAGAGAAACCGTACATTGACGGTTGTGCTAGAAAAGAAGCCCTTTTTCTCGTTAAGGACCGAATTAAAGCTTAAATGTCAAAGGTTCAGTCAAATTATTTACACCGAAAAACGTGTCTAAATATAAAAATTAAGAAAACCCATTTTCAGTCATTTGCCTCGCACTCTTATTAGCCCTAATCTAATTTCTAATATCACTAAATCATCAAAGGCTGTTTCGAGTGTCGTAAAAAACGCATAAAAATTGCATGAAGTCTAAGAACGGCGTTAACATTTCTCTCGTCGCGTTGGAAGGAACCCTGAGCTTGATATTTACTAGTTAACTTCATGGCTAATACACAATTGAGTACCTACCCATTTTGCACGAATGCGGGTACCCACCGAGTGGAACTAATTATCACTCGTTTCAGAATACCCCTCTTACATAAATAAAGTTATCAATTAAATTTGTCGATATCCGATCGAAAATACAATTTTAGCGAACCGCAGGAGCACTTCGTCTCATATACCTACAAAAATGTCTTCAGTCGCTCAATCAATCTACAAAAAAGGACAACTCCAGCAGCAGTCCTTTGGAACAAGCAAAGTAAATAAAATGGAATAATTCAATTGTTCAATTAAATTGTTCGGAGAGAAGTCAGGTAAAAGTGATTCCAATGAATTAACCAATAAGTTTCTTTCATTGAATGAATCTATGAAATAGACCATGTTCAAGGTCGATTCCATTTCAACAACTAGAAACCATTAACAACCAACCAGTTTCCGAACGGCCTAGTGGTGGTGTTTTCAATCCACATAAATTTTTTTGAAGTAACAGAAACAGCAACGCAGCATTAGGTCTGTAGGTCTTTCGTCTCAGTCCAACAAGTTCCAGTTTCGCTTTTATTATCGGAGCAAAAATCATTGACGCAATATTCTCAGTTCTCCTACATTTGCATTCAATGTTCTCTCACTCTCTCCATCTCAAAGGGCCCATCTTTTGGGTTAGTGAAGAAGTGAAGCACAATGCCAAACGATGCTGTCAGCAATTTTAAAATGGGGCAACATATCACGGCAGTTGCGACTACGAATGGTTCTTTTAATGGAAATGGGGTAATCTTCACTTGAAGGGTAAGCACTACAGCAGAGGGTGAAAACTATTTTCTTTAGGGTTGAATGAGTCATGCAAAGTGAGAACAACTACTGAACGAGACCAGTTCGTACCCTTGCGTTTGCCATTTTTTGTTTCGCATTTAATCTTCTTTGGAATAGTAAAACTAATCAAACGAGGCCGACCGACAATGCTGGCCAATACTTTTTTCAGTGAGCATGAACAACAATTAAATTCGGCCGAATAGGAATTTGTGCTGTGTTAAAACATCCTACGCATCTAGTAATATAAACTTTATATGAATTACCGTTAAGTCTAAGAATACATCAAACAGGGTACAACTACTCGGAGTTAAAACAAACGTTAAACACAACATTTCGTTAAGCAGAAATCAAGTCAAACATTTAATGCTACCTGTCGATTTGAGTGAGCATCAATGCCATACAGAACATAAACAAAACACAGAATGATGTAACACGGGTTGTAAGTACACCCCAAAATATGTAACATGAAAACCACAGTTGTGACAACCCCTTGTCATCACATCAGGTCAATAACATAACCTATTGGAAGTGAGGTTGAGTATCTGTACCTGTATTGTTTGACCAATGTGTCAACTTACTTTGCGTTTTTGGGAAAAAATCCCTCGTGGGGGCACGAATGGTGACACTCGTAATCAGAACTTGCGACGCAATCATCCATCGGATGTTTGTTGAGTGACGTTCGCGAGCCATAGCCGTCTGGATTCAACTGAAAGTGAACATAAATTCATTACTACTCTTACGAAACTTAGTAAGCGCATAAAGCAAAAATCATGATTTCGGGGCTTGTTCACACGTTGGGACCAACAACGTAAACGCCGAAAATGTGCTCGGGTTAATGAACTTCAACCAAAGGGGGTCACGGGATGCGAATCTTTCGTTTTGAAAGTGCATTCTCTTACCTTGACCACCGTTCCTACAGGTGCATCTCTTATGTCTCTATGAGAATCCATCAGTTCTCTTGTCAGTTGTTCTCTCTCCTGTTGGGTGGGCACTATAAGAGGCTGATCAGCCCCTCTATCTTGCAGTAACCTTTCCTTCATTTCATAAAGGTAGGGACACCGCTGCATTTTTCAACCACTTCCTGAAATAGATATAACACACTCACTTATAAAACTGAACGCATCATCGATGAATGATGATTTTATAAGTCACTACATTAATGCAAGAACCCTAAAGGTGAACAAAAAGCTACGTGTTAAAGGCAAACTACTCGCATTCAAGTACTACTAAAACTAGTGGTAATTTTTAACTTTTCAGTGAACTCGAGGAACGTTCGATTCAATGTCGTACTTCTAAATTTTTGGTTCGAAAATAACCGAATGGGAGAGTCCGAATCAGTCATTACTTCTATTAGTGATTAAGGCGTTTATTGAAATTATAAATAACACATTTGTGAACCCTATATTCTTGAGTCACTAAATTCAAAGAGTCTTGAATTGTACACAGAACAATAATTGTCAACTCCATACAACAAAATCATTTGGAGGCAAAGATCATCTCTTCAATAAGTTTCAAATGACAAACATTTGACGCAACTTTACGAACTCTTGTCCAGAACCACTGCTGCAAACTGAACACAAAATAACAGTCCTTCAACGTATTTTTTCCCTTGGGTGCACCACCAAAGAATGCTTCACGACCTCTCACGAACATTAATGAACCTTGCAATATGAAAACTTATCGAGGCAGGACCTAATTCACATTAATGAATCTGGGCAGGAACCGCCACTGTATTTAACTACCACGGAAAATGACTTCCTCTTTCGGTCATCTACATAAAGAACTTGTGTAAAATGAACGTAGGACTATCATAATTAAACCTGGTTGCCAAAGGGTAATTAACATAACTCCACCAGAATCACACTAAAAATCTACTCAGATAAGTCTAATACTATGTAAACAATGAACTGCTAACACTTCACAAAAATCGATATCGCCTTCGACAGCATGAAGTTTTCAATAATTAGTTTGAAGTTCAAAACACCGGGTTGACCAGTCAATGGAATCCTTGTTGCAGCACAATCAATTTAAAGTAGAATTTTGGTTGATAGAGCTTGAACTTGCTCATACCAACCAATCTGTAGGGACAGCCTAGCTTGTTGTAACTGGCTTACAATAGTTACGGCCGCGTTAATTAAATCTGGTGTCATGGTAGTTTTCTATTATTTTTCAAGTTTTATTCTAAATCCAACTTAGTCTACTTAAAGCAGTAATTTGCGAATCGGAACTCCTTTAACTGAAATGACTTAAAAAAGCAGCAGTCCATTAGATCTTCATTACTCTATTGAACACAGTTCCTAAAGAATGAAGCAGTCATCTGACGACCGATGACATAACCATTGTTCGAAACTTTCTAATTAATTCAACCCTTTGACGGTGAACCTCGTAACCTGATATGGGTGCAGGGATTAATGCAGCTACACTTTATACTCCGAAATGAGTAACAAAACTAGTTCGTAACAATTATCTTCAGTGGTATACAAAACAGATTATATGGCATGTCATGTGCTTCTGCAAGTCAACACAACGTCACGTTACTCATTTCATTTACACGAATTTACATTCAAGGCCGGTCTTCTGGCACTCAAGGGCTGGTAGAGAACAAGAACGTGAGAAACCGGTATTCCGTTTTGTATCTCATTCGGACAAACGGTGCAGCTATTCCGCCACGACTTAGACCGAGAGACAGAACGAGGAACCAGAAGTAGCAACAGTCGCACATACACGCACAACACAGCAAACACAGAAAGCAGGCACCGTTCTCGTTCGACAGTTCGCAATGGTCTCTTCAATCGGTTCCACTTATGTCGCTCGCTATCTCCTCTCAAGCGACAGCATATTGTACTACCCACCGAGAATATAATCAATCACCGGAGTGTCCGGTTCGTAGACCACAAGTCTGTTCTATTATAAAAATAGTACAAAAACGTTTCTACCGCTACATGGCAACGATCACAGCAAAACTGTTTTTCAAAATATTCCCTTCTTGTGGAGCTTTGGAAGGACGCGACCGAGGACGGGGGAAGTCCGGGGGAGGGTGAAGAAAAGCCCGGACAAAGCTCCGAAGTGAGTCGGCAGTGTTTAGCGTATGGGAGATGCGTTTGAGCGCGGGAAAGCCGGCAGCAGAGGGACGAAACGAAATCTGCCGAAAACGGTCGATGTTTCCCGCGAAGAAGCACGAATTTTCCCCATTTCCTTATCAGGAATTGATCGATTCCTATAGTTTTTTTTCCGACAGAAGGTTCTTATTCGACCCTTTCGTTAATAACAATGGGACTACATAAAACACGCCGGAGTACGTACAAAACAGATAAGTGGGTAAACATCACCGGCTCATGAAGCACTGCAACGTCAAACTCAAGCTCACACTTCATGTTAACAATAAAACCAATAAAAGAATGATTTTCCTACCTGAATCGGGCATAATATCAATCAATGTTTCAGAGTTGACCGCCATCGGTTTCCCAGTTTCCTGCTCATTTTTCCCACGTAACAAAAACAGAACTCTCGAGCCCCGTCAAACTTTACAAATCACAGAAAGTAGGAAACTAAATATTACATAAAGAACAACGATTATTGTTGGTTGAGTGTTAGTAGTGACAGTACAAAGATAACTCTAGTTATTTACACCCACAGCAGAAACGTGTGTACACAGCACGGAATAGCCGCCCACCAGGATGGTTAATTAACTAATAAATATTGATAAGTTCAAATTAATTTACTTCCACTGCGGTGCCCTGTGATTCCTAAAACACGGAGTCATCCTTCGTGTCTCCAAAACAATTACAGACAATAATTTATTGCAATGTTTGTGTTGAGATTTACTACTGTTTGCCGACTGAAAACAGAATGGCTTTTTCTGACCTTTGTAACTTTCCAGTGCAATTCAAAAGTATACGCGTAAAAATATTTCGCAAATATTTTCATACTAAAGCAAATACATTTCAGGACTCAATTGCTACGTGCTGCCTATTGCTACGACCCTTAACACACGAAACCATGAAAAACTGTCAAAGTCTGAAATAAAAAATAAAAGAATTTAGCCCAGGATGGTCGCATTTTGGTGAATTCGTGGCGGTGAGAAAACAAAACCTGTCAAGACAAATTAGTTTCTCCATCAAAAACATACAACGAATATAACGGTAATTAGGTTGATTCTATTTTCAGCTATTCTCCTCTCAATCGTTAACCCCGTCTAGGAAATTCTTACAAAGACAATTCCAATCGATAGGTAATTCCTTCGATTTTCCCAAAATGGATTCCTTTGTCAAACTTCATGTGAAATCTACCGGATAACAGAAAACTACCTTACCTTTTAAAACAATTCCTTTAGCAGTTGTCATCAAATGAAAATACTTAGTTTTACGTAAAACTTTTAAAATGGTAAGAAATGTAAAAACAACTGTAATAGACCGCTAATCAATGACGGTTGAGAATAAGTTGTGAATTCATTACAGCAGCGAACTTTGTCGTTGACAATTTATATTTAAATGTCAAGTGTGTGGTTGCATTACCTCGAAATATCTAGAAAATCAGTGATCGTAACACAAGGGTTGCTCTCCTTGCAAACGAGTATTATAAATGTGCAAAACGAGTGGTAGGGACAAGACATTCAACATACCTTTTACATTATTTTCAACGAATAATTCGGTTCCGATTAAGCGGCTCCGTACCTGAGCTATTTTTTTAAATTGTCTTTCTCAGAAAAATGTTTTCCTTCTGTGACAAGAATAAAATTTTTCATTTTCAGGTTTATGTTTGGTTATGTTTGATTGAGTTGATTGACCTTACACCAATACGTTTTGAAAATTTAGATCTGACGCAAATGATTTACATATTTACCCGATGCGCGATGGTTTAACCAAGGTCGGAAGTGAAGCTGTGACTGCGACGGATACAATACAATTAAACACGATCGAAACCTGTCGCCCATCAAGGGACAATTGTTGCATGTAGGGATCCTTATCGGAAATTCATACGACTCTCAAATTGCTGGCAGTGTTGAATTCATGGGAACATATGCCGAGACATTTTCAAATACGGATAACCGATAAAGTGTGTAACTCATTAGAAACCGCCACTTAGAAAATATTTCAGTGCTTTACAAGAACGTGGGAGAATGGCGGAGAAAATGTCTTTGTTTAAGCAACAGCCAGAGCAATCCCTTGAAATAAAGCATCTGACACTGTCGATTTACTAAAAATATTTCGAATCAACAACTGTAAACAAATTTCGCTTTACTTAAAACTCAAATGTATCTTCGAATCTTTCTCATGGCGAGGACGGAAGGAAACAAGGCGAAGGCGTCCCTCACAGAAAAACTAAATCGGAATTTCCGCTGCAGCAAAAACTAATGTCAATGGTCCAAGTTCACGGTAAGAGAAAATTGATGCAAAGTTTGCTGGTCCACGTGGGCCCTCGAAACTTCACAGAGCCTTATTAAAATCATCCACCCACTAGGGCATAAACTTGCAAACAAGCTAAATTTTTATGGCGTTCTCATTTAACAGCTCGAATAAATAATTTTCCATAGTTATTTAGAACCCTATTGGCAGAACTATCCACCACTGATGTCGTTAAACATTTCGTTCTGTGAGACCGTAAGTCAATTAAAAAATTAGTCTTCCGTTTAATTCTTACTGCTCAAACGTGGGTGTTACAACTGAAAACTTTCTGGTTGAATGAGGGACACAATCAACAGGGATTAACTTTCATTCACTCACCAGAAAAAAATAATTCACATCTCCAATGATCCATTTTGGGCTTTTGGAAACAAAACTTTCCATTGTTTGTCAGAAAGACAAAACTATTTTATCCTGGATTGGCGGAGGCAGACAGGCAGTCGAAAGTTGGTTTCTATAGGGCCATACGTAGCCTGGGGGGGAAGAAACGACATGCACGAGGGCCTTAATGCCTGCTCTGCACGAATTTCGTATATTCAAAGCCCGTGCTTGAAGGCGCTGAAAATTCTTCATGGATCCCAAGCAGACAAAAATTTAAAAATAAACCCGGGCATTATGAACGAGGTAAAAGGTAGTCAGATGGCAACGGTTTGTTCACGGCAAGTGTGTTTTAGAACGTTCTACATTATTAACTCATTCACTGTGACCTTCCGCAATCAGATTAAGAGATTACTCCGTCTAAATAGATCTATTATTACCATGAATTTTATTACTGACTTTTTGTCGAAGTTCTAAAATTAATCTGGGTATATATCCCTGTCTGCTTGCAGAAAATTTGTGTCTAAATATATACGTTATTAATAAATTAAGACGTGGGAAGATTGGCAGTTACGAAGATGGCGATGTTGAGTGTTACAACAATTAACAAACATGTAATACACGCTAATTGTTAACTTAATTGTTAACTAGCCGGGCAAGCAAATTCGTGGTGTTGGATGTTGGCCACCCACTGTTATGTTTCAGCTCAGACTAGTAAATGATATAGATATTTTCTTCCACAAAATGAGCAGAATCCTCCCAGGCTAACGCATATTTGTCCCGTTAAGGGAATGTGTTCGTACACTCGATGTCAACCAAATGAAATCTCGAAGTGAAGTATTCCGCTGCAGCAACACATTAACGGTAATTTAATTGCTACTAAAACGTTTTACGACATTGCAAAACGCTTACAGGGAGCATTGTCTTACAACAATGAACTTTGGCGTCAGGAATGACCTAAAGGCTAATAAAAAATATTTGGATTACATCCAGAATGAAAGTTATTTTTCTTACATTTCAACACGAAATTTGCCTGTAATTCTAAAGAAAGGGAATTTCTTCCGCCACAAAAAAAGTACCACCGATCAATATAAGCGAGTACAAAGTAAATACCTACGGGTCACATTAAATACTACAAAAACGGATTTACATTCTTATTTAGTCAAATTGTCATATCTCATCCAACTCTTAAATATTCCTTTATTACTACAGCAACGGAGAGGGAAAATTAATTTTAAAAATTAATTAAGAACATGGTGCAAAACGGTCAGTTTTAAGCGCTTTAGGTCGAATTTGCGAGAGTCAAAATAGAGTTTACCCATAAAGTTTTCACTTCAGATGAAAACATCTAGAGTATATACGTGTAATATACATGGCATATCCACATTTATGCAGATTCTGGTCAAGTTTCAATTAACAAGAAGTCAACTTTGTTCCACTCGTAGAGGGTGAAAGCTTGACCGATACTTCATCACAAGCTCTACCGACTAATCATTAATTATTTATCTGATCGGATTCCTGGAAGAAACAAAAAAATTACGGATAAAACATAAAATTTTATTTTTCTGTTTTTTACGCCCTCTGAACTCTCCCTGGCAATATACAGTCCGAACAGTAAATATATACACGCCCAAAATATGATTCCCCGGGACAGTAAAAATGCCGAAATCGTCTGAAATTCATTCCATGTCAGTCAAATTACTTTTGATCGTATCCTTCACCCTTATAAACAGAGAAAATTCCAAGTTCACCAAAAGGTTCAAGAAACTTTTTCCATAATTTCAACGACGCCTTCGATGCCCTCAACAAGTCTCCATGGCGTCTTAAGTCTGACGGGATTAATAGAAACGACAAAGCACTCAATTCTGCGCAAGACTTGTGCTTACAAAAAAGAAGAGTGAGAGTTTTTAACGTTCGTGAGGTATGCATGTGCGTGTTTGTATTTGTATACAAATACGATAACTACCCTATAAAAGAAACATAAACTATAACAATTGAGGGAACCCTGAGGCACACAAGTTTACCTTCGGTGGTAATGACATTTTGATAGTAATTGATTGTCCACCAAATTCAGAAACACCCCACAAGTCAGTAGATGAAACAAATACTCTGCAAATTTTGTGTCTTTCGCTTGCCATTTCGCTTTTACTCTCTATCACTTTCATTCAACTGAAAACTTCCTAGTGATGCAGCAATACAGACAGTAAGGACCTCTCTTTCGGCCAAGGCTTCTCGAGTCAGTCCCATTCCAAAAGAAATATCCGAAAAACTGAAAGATACAGGTGTGTCAGATATAAAATCGTAATGTCAGTTACCGTTTAAAGCATTTCTCGGATACTTTGATGAACTTTCAAGATGGTAACTCGAATTCTCGTTCCAAAAACTATATACGGATTGTAAAAACCGTTGAATTTTCGATCCGACAACAAGTTTTCATATGCTTTACTAATCCTGTTCAGCCAATCGTAACAAGGGGAATGATTTAATCGTTCAATTTGACATAAGAAAAGAACCGGGCCCTACAAACTTTAATAACAAAACAAGATGTGATATCATTCACTCGAAATACAACTCCAGACCTGCTCGAACGTTTCCATAAATGTAGAAGAATTCGAACGAGATATTAACATTAATAAGACCAATGTAATTGACACGTCCGGATGTGCAAAGTCATACCTATCTGGAATGACTTGAAAAAAGGTCTGCTGCTCCTCGAAAATGACAACTTTCCATTATTGAATGAGACGTTATCAGGTTTCAGGCACCGGAATTGAATAACAATGTCAATGCAATCTATGGGTCTCCGATTGTGTTTACGGCCAAAGACGAGAAAACCGGAGGGGAATAGATTGATGTTGCCAAATTCTGCAACCAACGGCATGTAACGAAGCAATTGATTTTAAAATTTTCTGTCGGGCAAAATGCCCAAACGCCCAAGTAAATAATCTATTTTTGAAATCATCGCTGGAATTCCGTAGAAATTTGCGAGCTCTCAGTCTGAGAGCTGACAACCTTCGACTACGTTTCTTCTGTCTTACTAGCACCACAAACTACTCACAACATAACGATAGTTCGTCTCTGAAAGTGAGTTTCCCTAAAGAGAACAGAACACACTTGTGAGGCTGTTGTTCTTTACATGAGTGGTCTGCTCCCTCCTATAATGATATGAGTGGACCGCTCATATAACATAAAAAATCATAAATCCGAAACACATTCTATAGGTGACAGGATGATGAAGTCCGGAATATTATTGTCCTACAGAATATCCTTACAGGAAGTTATTTTCTATTTGACCAAGGTAGTTACACACCAAGATGTCTCATGTTCAAATATTAATGTATAACAAACGAATCATCGCATGATTTGTCTCGTTGAATAGCATTCCTATCATTGTGTGTATCCGCAAATAATGTTACCACAATGACTTGGATACAGTGATAGCTCACATTCACGGAGGAATCATCTCCTAAATGAAGTAAATACGACTGACCCTGTCACAAAAAGGTTCATTCCAAGGTTTTTATTTCACCATCCCAGTGGCAGTTTCTTCACCCAACGCCCCAAAAAAGGACTTTTTCACGGTTCCAACAATTGTTAAGAAATACCAAAATATATCAATAGATTTATTATCCAATTGGAAGATCTGGAGATGTATAGGAATACATAGAAGAAATGGTCTTCTTCGTTCTCCTCCTCCTCCTCATCATCATCACCATCATCATCGTTCAAAGACCGTCTTTTCTGCCCATGTTTAACATTCCCTTTGAGTGTGATTACTTTCTGTATGGACGCTTCAAAGAATTTGTCAAGGAAGGAACATTAATTCAGCCCTTTTTATAAAATGTCTATTGAAACCGTCTATTCAAGACAGATAATGAATATGACCTTATTCAAATCTACGAATTTCAAAATCAAGGCCAGAGGGTGAATAAACCGATTTGTTACGCAACCTTTCCGTACCCTGCCAACGGGAAAAGGCAATACTCCGACAGGAAAAAACTTTCACCACGGAATCGATTTTCCACACACGTGAAATCAGATTTCACATTAAAACATCCTGTGTCCACTTGGAGTTATGTCATGTGTCACGCGACTCCATTAAAACCTCGCAACTGCACCCGTAGAAAGGATCCGTAAGAAATTTTACAATGTTTACTCCCTTCCGGATAGGAAACTTCAATAGAACTCACTGGATGGAAGAAAGATTTCAGTAGTTGCCGCGAGTAAATACACCCTAGCCGCCTTGGTAATTACATTAATTATAAGTTAACAGTGAATCTTGAGGGAAAGCTCATGCTGGAAGGTACCGCTAGACCGTAGGAATAAGTTGGAAGTAAAACGTCTGATCGATAAGAAACCTCTTTAGTGCGTTTACGCACGCCATCCACAGCACCATACATAGCGTCTTGGTGGCTCTTCCTATCTTATTTGGAAGTGAGGTCTCGGTTACGGTTGTATTCGATTGCTTACAATCACATTCAGTGATTCAGACACTTGACCCCCAAGCACTTGTAAACCTCAAGCAAGTTACAGTGATCCGACGATTTCGGAATGAAGTTGTAAGTGTGGAGACTCAATACAAATAGTGTTCACTTCATAGACTTGGGAGAGCTCCAGCTGAAGTCACTAATTCCAATGTTTCTAGTTTCGTATTTTTCGATGACTGCTTTTGTTGACCGACTATTAAGAACGATTGAGAATCTGAAACTCGATACCTCACGATTAGGTACCTCGAAGTGAATAGGACAGAAGACTTCAAGAGAGTTCAAACAAACAACCAAAAACTCTCTAAATATATACGGGTTTCCCTCGGTAACACACAGACGTTTCACCAACTCTTTTGCATCACACAATTGTCACAACCAGTCGCAGAACCGATACCTCATAAGCACTTAAATTATCGGACAATAATAGAATTCTCCTGGTGGAAGAAACAGAAAGCTACTTTGCATAAATGTCATCTTTGCTACAACCGTAGCCTTACATTTTTCCACTTGTGATTATAATGCAATTCTCTCTTTGAGACTGTTTCATAATGAAAATGATTTCTATTGTTTTACCAAAATTCTGAACTAATTTGCGAATACGACGAAACCATAGTTGAATTGAGAAGCACGCCATCGATCGACTTGTCTCATAGACCGTCAAGTAGTTTTCCGCTGATTAAGCTAGTTTTTCTTGTCGCGGCGTATGAAATTCAATGATTATTTATTTGTTTCAATGCTTAGAGACATCCTTAGTTATCACCGGCTAGTTTTTTTTTGTTCCAACTATCCCCGAGACGTTCACCTGCAGCATTGCATGACAAGGACGATATAATTAAATGAGAAATGGTTTCACCAGCCTTCTTCGCTCGCCCCAACACGTTCACGTGTGCTCACGTGTATTACCTAGGCATATATTTTTTTCCCAATAAAAGTCGTAAAACATGCAACCATGTGAACACACATTTTCCCCTACACTTTAAAAGTCTACAAACATACACAAATGGATTCATTCAGGTTTATAATATTAGACAAATAATTATTCTGTGGACATAAAAGCAGCTTTTTAATTTCGTGCCCCCGTTCGATAAGACAGGGTAGTCAGACATGCAAAGATGCAGTTTGTAGAAATGAAGTAATTACCCTTTGGGGAATTAAGAGTTCACCGGTTTACAAGTTTTCAGGGGTATTAGGGTTGATATGAGAGAAGAGGACTAGAAAACCGAAGATGAATGCCGGATATATAAAAATTTTGTTGAAATTTTTCAAAACGTGAAATATGAACTGGAAAGCACTTGATGATCACAGGGTTTTGACGACCCTTGTACATTTAACCTTGACATAAGACTTGAAAAGATCCCTGAATTGGTTTCCTAGTATCCGAACCCTGAAGCTGTCTATTCATCCAACCAAATTGTGCAGATTCTGGAAATTTATTTCTTATTGAATTAACTGCATTTAATTTGGGGGTAAGTTCCCTACCTGCCTCTATCGTATACGCGACCTTGTTTATTCACAGGAGTAAAATATTTTTTCCTTCTATAATGTTCCAAATGTTACGGAACAGTGTAATATGACCTCAATTCGTGAAAAAGTCGAATTCTATTTTTGTTTGCATAAATTGAGTTTGCTCAGACAGCAGTTTCGCTTATACATTAAAACCACACGGATTTCATAGGCGCGATTTTACTATACAAATAAAAATGCCAGTGCAACCTATCACACTGAATTTCGGACAAATTGAGATTAAAAAACTAATATCAAACAAAGACTGAACTAAAACCATCCAATCCAGTGAAATATCTGCAAATTTTATAGTTACAAGACATTTAGATAGGACTTCTCATAAGACAGTAAAAAAAATCCACCTCAATTTCTGTTAATGGAATTGTTATCACATTTAAAGTAGAAAGTGTTTCTCCATAACATTAAGTGTATACACTTGGATATACAACTTTTAACAGTGGCACTTAAGTCTGGAACCAAAACAACCGATAATGTGCCTTCATATCCCTTTGTGGGACAAACCAAAAATTTCACTTACAGTACAAAAATAATACATAAAACCAGGTAAATAAACAGAAAAAATATATTAGTCTTTTAAAAAAACATGAAAAGCTACCTTTTGGATGTCAGCAAGTAATTCTAACGAGCTTATATTTGTCTTGTGAATTAAATACTGGGTGACACCTTGACAAAGAAGCACCCAAATTAATTAAGATATAACAGATGCAAAGAGTTCTATCAATACACTTCTTTCATCAAATTTTCCATTCTTCTGATATTCAAGTATTAAAAATAAATAAAAGTTTACATTTGAAAGAATCAGAATTGGAAAGACACAAAAAATATATATTTTCTTTGGGGTAAATACAAGTTTACATTATGACTAAAATAATATTAAATTCTTGATTAAGCTACAGATAACAACAGCTCATTCGATTATATCTATTTTCCCCCAATCTGAAGTTTGAATGGATTTTTAAATTTAACAATACTTCTCATAAAAGGTTGATAAGAGTTAATTATGCAGAGGCAATACTATTTCACCTGTAGAATGATTCACAAATAAGATTGTTTGCTTTTTAATTTTTAACTGTTGTGGCAAGGTCTAATCATTTATGGATGTAACAAGTTACAGTTGACAGAATTGTAACACCCCAAGCTTTGGTTTGTGGCAATTTGTTTTGTGTCTCCAATTCCTTTCACATGATTTTTATTATAGTATCACATGATTGTGTGAAATATCCTATACTTTAGGTGAAAATAATATTGTGATCTGTAAATTTTAACTTTATGAATGACTGAGAATGGCTTAAATGAAATACAGTTGAAAAATTTCTTACCTTGATAAATTCATTTTTGGAAAATATAAATAAACCAGTCTGAGGTGAATTCTTCGAAAGCGATGATAAATGTTGCACAGATTTATCGTTCAAGAAAATCAAACTTGAGTTTATATAAACGTCCGATTTTTAAACCACAACACATGCACCAGGACTTCAAACTTTAATGGAATCAAAAAGGGGAATACTTCATGTTTGACTGGAGGACAGTCTCGAGTTACCTGTCAGAAGTTTAATAAAACGCGCCCGATCGGGATTTGAGCAAACGAACAATGCAGAAGAATGGGAAAGGTCGAAAGACTGAAAAAAAAGTTGACGATCTACGAAATTCCTACTTCAAAATCGAAAGAAAAAGGTAAATCCTCCTTTCCGTCACAATATTTAGGATAACTCAAGCAAGAGGACGAAAACCACCAGCACACGAGAGAACACAACTCTGACAACGAACACAACGTAGCCGCCGTTTCAACTTTGACTCTGTTTCTGTTCCATTTTGAATGTTGAACGAAGCGCAACTAGCGTAGAAAACAAAAAAGTTCACGAGCCCGCCATTTTACAATTTCTAACGGATCAAGACATTATAATTGAAATTTTTCGTTCGGTTCGTGGCATTTATTCGTGTCAAAACATCTCAAAATGAGTTCCAAATCCACCTAGGAGTTACAGAACCCACGTGAAATGCCACAATTCTTTACCAATAAGGAATTTTCAACGTTTGAACAAAATTGTAACCGTTTAAATTTTGCGGAAACTGACTCTGCAAAAATTTTCTTGCTCCTTGCGAAAATCAGTTGGCAGTATTGTCGCAAGTTTCGCGGATCTTGGAAAATTCTGGAAACTCTCCAGAAACTGCTAAAGAATTTTCATATTAATTTAATGTGTGTCCTTTGATCGAAAGTATTGAAAATATTCATTTTAACGAGATCAGTTTCAATGCTTCTCAACAATAAGAGTAGGTTAGTAATTGAATTATCATTCATATAATAATTATTATACAACTCATTCAAGGTATCGCATCATCATTGCAAAAGGTTTTAGTTCATCCCTGTTGAAAATTGAAATTCACGAGCATCACTTAAAAGCAGATCATCACGAAAGTAAGAGATTCCAATAAGAATGTGGTAGGCAGGTATAAAAGTTCTGAAATCACGTGTCTTGGTTAGAATAAAACCAAATGTGAAATTACGGTTGTAGGAATTTTATTAGATTTCATGGTAATCGCCATCTTGGGTTTTGAGAATCTTTTCGACCAGGATCCTGAATTCGTAGCGTTCATCGCTAAATATTTCAGTAAAAGTTTGGATCTTCTAATGCTAATATCAAAAAGTTTTGCATTCTCCTACGGTTACATGTTGCTCAGCACACTTTTCCTATAAATATAAATTTTATATGTGATGTAGTCCTGTGCACCTGTACCAAAGATATGTCACCACACCAATGAGTATCTTTTTAAAGTGCACATCTTTGTTGCAGTATTCATTACTTTTGTTTTCTTCATTCATGTAGGGAGTAAATGTTCTTGGAGGATCTTTCGTTGTGTTCCCTCTCACTTTGAAATATTTAATTAAGAAATTGGAAATAATAGACAATTTGTGATTTTTGCTCAAGGACATCGTTTTTTGTCGTAGTAGCACCCAGTGGGTTACAGGGTTATGGGTTGTGTCATAGTTTCACGTGGTGGGCCTTAGAACATTCGTTTTCTTGTAACCCCAAATTAAATAACAGTCTTACGGCAGAAAGAACCATTGCACGAATAAAGCTTAACTATCTAAATTGTCAACATAAAAATTAGAACAATTGTATTTCCTGTTTGACATTCTTCTTTTTTTTAAAAGCGCGTAGATTTCAATGAGATTCCTCATTCACTCACGAGTCGGCAAATGTTTTAAAAGATGAAATGTACAACATAACAAATTTTGTAAGAAGAATATTCTGAAGTGTCATTCATAAAAACAGCCCCCAAGAGGTCCTATTTAAATATTTGTATTTGTACAAGTATCAGAAATCAATATTTGACAAACTATCGATCGTACTCTGCGTCGATGAAACAACATTTGGAAAAATTAACTACCCTTTAGACTTACTAACATCATTCTCATTCAGAGTTTTACTGCTTAAAAATTATTTTCAGGGATAAAATATTAATAGTTGTTATCGCAATGACCAATGATAAGAAGGGAACAGGACAAAGCTTGGTAAACCACTACACATAAGAATACCAATTAAATAAAACACTCAAAACCGTGCTACAACAACATTAAACTAAAGCATTATTACTAATTATTGATTTTATTATAGCATGGGTAAAGAATTATTTTTAAAATTTAAATTGCTATAACTATAATACTTTTGAATGTGTTTGGTTAGCCGTAGTGGTGCGGCGACCGACATTAATCCATTTTGAGTGGTTTTTTATTCGTCGACAGATTCCCTGAGTCTAGGGACACCACCAACACTCCGAGAAATTAATGACTGAATTTGTTTGCTTAAGACCACTGCGAAAACAACATTGGTATTTCTGCGGGATTATTCCCGAAATCGAAATCAATTTTAGCATGTATCCAATTACATCTAATCCTAGTATGGGGGAAAATTAATAGCTTGTAAAAGTTAATGATACAGGATGAAATGCTGAAAGAAATTACAAATAAACCCAATAAAAATAAATCGTTTTATAAAAAAATAATAAATAAATAACAAAACTGGCACTAACAATTTTTTTTTCAATTGGAATATTAACAACCCTCAATGTAAATAGTTTTTGGTTATGGATTGCTGGCATTAATCAAATCTAATTATTAACATACAGTCTATTTAGCTTGATTTATTTAAAGAAATATGCTGTGTGGCGTACAACAAAATAAAATTATAATGTTTTGGAAACACGAGCCGATGATCCATTACTATTTTTCAGTTACACTGCGATGAGCAGTTCGAATGAATAGTACACAAATGGTACAAAGTTGTTTTTGTGAATGTAAAGGGGCGTCAGATGCATGCTCTTCGACTACACTTCCGGTCCTTCTTCTCCAGTCTAAAATCGACCCGTAACTGTTTGGAGTCCGTAACTCGATACATTTTGAATTGTTTGACATTACTTTAATGTTTACTTCGACCGAGGTAATAGATCTACAGCAGTTTGTACACAAACAGTTCTGTCTTTCAGGTGGAAGAAAGAAAGGGTCTTTTTTATTTTCTGACAGCTCTCTTGCTTGTCTTTTGCATATTCTGCCCGGTGACTAGAGGAGATGAGCAGTGTAGTATAGAAGAGTAGTGGGGTTGTTACACCACTAAAATACATAAAAAAATCTCCTTTTTCATTTCGTGTATTCAAGGAATCTAAGGATTTTACATGGACTACACCGTCCTTTGTCGCCGTCTTCTTATTAGAATAGTCAGTTTCGTGCTTCAGATGTGGCATTTTCTTGCCACCTGCGATGTCAATCACAGGGTCTTCTGTACACATTCTACAAGCACGATCCATGTATAATTTACAGTTTTTTTCATCTTTTTATTTATTAAAAGTGCCTCTATAGCAGAAGGTTATTACTAATTTCGTTACCATAGAAACGCCCAACCAAGCTGTTCTTAGGGGGGTTGTTTTCTATCCCCTATTCACATTTAATGCGGTTCTGCGCTATTTTTACGGGGATTTTTTAAAATGTAGCATTAATTGAAGGTGGCTTTAAATCGGCACTCATTTCGAAGCAACGTCGCAATGCTATAAATAAAATAATTTATCATTTGTATAGTTTTTTTAGTGGAATAAAATAGTAAGATGTATGAATTTTATGGCTTCAAACAATTCTTAGGACAATTACTTTTGTATTTTTCATGTATTTTCTATTAATTTATTGCACGCTGTGACATCAGTGTCCAAGCTAGAGACACGTAATACCATTTCTGTTCCTTGGAAATGTCGTTGAAGAAATGTCTACCATTTATTTTCATAAACTGTGAGCAAGAAAACAATTTCTGAATTTGGATTTTAAGTATTAAATCCCGCCTACATAAAATCTTCAGTAGGAATTAAACAAAGACTCCATAAAAACTTGGCAGTGGAGTCCTACCTAATGATATCTGTTAACGGTTTAACAAATGAACAAAAATACTTTCAGCAAAATTTCCCTTTTTGTTCAATTCTTTGAGACACGTGATTTCATTCAGTAGCAGATGGTAATCCGCTAGGAATTTAGACATTTGTACACTGAAATACGGCAGCTTTAAAAAACAGAAGCTTTCAAACAATGCCTTCGAATGAAAAGCATTTTTAAACTTGACTTCCAATTTTGAGTCATTAAAAGAAGAATTTGCTTTGGGTCACCTGATTCTGCTTTGTATGTATTTGGCTTTTCTAAAGTAGTCCAATAGAGCTGTTCAAATTAGGGAGTGTTTCAATTTAGAAGAGGATTAGACTTCACCCCAAACGACGACCTTTTTGCATGTGAATGTCACATTCTAGACATTCAAGCGGTAAACTCCCCGTTATGTAACATTTTTCCCCAAGCTCCTCTTTCGAGTGTCTTTAGGGTGATTCAATTTTAAATAACAACGTTTTCATATTTTGTGTTCAAACCTTTGAAATTGTAGGTTGTAGTTTTCTAGTGTCTTCGTGCTTCCAAATTAACATTTTTTATAAATTTTCTATTGAGATCAGGGTGGTTGAAGCCCATCGAAGTGGAAGTCTTGTTAGTCGATCATAATGTAAATAAACAGGGCAGTGGAAATAGCCATTTATTTTTAAAAAAGCAATTAAACAGTCGATTGTGACAAGAAACGAAAGCTGACACGAAAACAAGTGTAAATTTAACAAAAAAATTATCATGAAAAATTATTTGCTCTGCTTTTGCTTATACTTCTAATATACAAATAGAGTTTTACATGATATATATATATCTAACATCACAATTATACATTTGTATATGTTTATTTACATACCTACAAGACTTTAAAACTCTCACCTATATGCGCTCACAATGATTATTCTTATGATACTATTGTATGCGATTTTATGTGATTAAACGCAAACAACTTTAATCCATTAAAACTGCTACAAATCATTGAATTAATAACATTTTGTGACAAGAACGTCAACACCCAATTTAACACCTTTTTAATTATTGAATTGGCGTGGATTGAAACTTGGCTTTGGCCTACAGAAAATGGTACATAATTAATAAATTTACATAAGCACAATAGGTGCTTCACTGGGTGTCGGAACGCATTCCTATTGTGTTTCATTTATATCGTTTGTGAATGTAGCAAATTTTACATCAAACGCGGAGAGCCAATTTCAATGTTTTGTATCAACCGATAAAATGCAATTTCAGAATACTTTGTACCATAATATTGCACAAAAAACTACAGAGAGCAACATTTTACTTCTTTACGCAACATACATCTGATATCATTACAAATAGTTAAACTGAGAATAAGTAGCTACAGAAATTATTAAGCCTGCCATTTGGCTTGTGGCCTTTCACTTTGCCCTTACCATAAATGCATTCAAGTCTCTTTTTATGCGTGTATTGAATACACACAATATAAATATTTACTCATACGACAAATATTTACATGTAAATGTAAAAGTAAGATTGAAAAGGTATTTTGGTGTAGCGGAATAGTTTAGAATTTACCATATTAAAAAAATTTTCCGTGCCTAATGCCAAAATTGTTCCCTTTTGTTCATTCAATACTTCAGTCAAATATCTGATTAACTTTTATAATATTTCATTTACTGTCTGCTACTATTATAAAAATGACTTATTAGCAAACTTACAAATATCACCGAAGACATCATTGTACGCTTAAGTCATGTAGAATCACCCGTGCTCTACAGTCATAAAATTGTTCTATCATTGAAAATACACTTAATTTTCGCGTTATTGTACTTAATAGAACTCAGTTTCTGTTTTAAAAACATAGATCACCAGCAGGGTTTAACTTTTGATTTATTATGTATTAATCGATTCCATTATAAAAATTCTATGTGTTTTTTCCTGTAATCAAAATGGCAAATTCTTTACCGTTGTACAAATTTTTTAAATGAATAATACCTATCTCGGAAAATAAAAAACGGGAAGTGACATAGTTGTATGGCGTGTATAAATATAATGTACTGCCAAATCATATTCAGTCTTCTGTTTGATCGTAATGGGTAATATTGGTTGTGTACAACATGAACAACATGTGATGTCAAGTTGAAATACCACACAATCTTTGGATTGCTTTATGCATAATCATTCAATTTACCACACGTGCTAATAAGAATTAGTCGGAAATTTCTTCATTCTATCTAATATTAATTTTAAATCAGTCTGACGTTCTTTTGTAGTAGTTAGAATCTTCTCATCAAGATGTTCAACTTTATTAGTAAAGTAATTATTGAGTATCAAAAATTGTGTCTTTGTTTATGCTGCGTTTATTAAATTAGATTAAAATTCAAGCCATATTACCATTCCTGTTATCACATATAACCATACTAATGTCTGAGGTATACCTTAAGCAATGCTCTTATAAATCACCAATCCCTGATATTATACACATATGACAGGAAACTTCTTATAGATATGCTACATATCATTAACTCTGTAAGAAAAGAGTGCTGATTTGATGAACACATTTTATGACGAAGTCAAGATTGTTCGGAAGACGAAAATTTTTTGAACACGTTAAGGTTATATAAAACATGTCGTCAACTGTAAAGTACATTGGTCGAACGAAAGCAATAATACAAACGGTTTGGAAGTTTCTCGATACAATAAAGTGTACCTCCTTTCAACCAAAACACCTGAAATTAAATTTCATGAATTTTTATCCTGCTACCTGTAGTTTAAAAAATTATTGTCACTAATGTGAAGTTGCTACATATTAATTGTGAAAAACTGTATGTCTAATAACAAAAGAAAAACAATCCGGTACATTCAAATAATTAACCTAGACTTTAAGTATTGATCTTCCAAATTTCGCAGCCCACCGCCCAGCTACATTTGAAATTATATTCTTCTTCAATACAACACTCTACAAAACACTACTTTTCGTAACACTTAAGCGTGTTTAAAATATCAAAAAATACATTTGAATTATTCTTTGATCTAGCCTCGACATTTAAAGAACTGTATAAAAACTATGACTATGTTATACAATTATATCTTTGGCATCAGAAGTTGTAGTTACAAACACAAATATATATATCAACGTTGCGCTTTTTGTGTGTCCATGCCCACAATGGGTCTGCTTTTTTGTACAAGACTATATGTGCCAGCAAGGGAATTTACTAAACGCAACGTCAATATTTAATTAAAGCTACATATATGTAGGTTTAATCTTATATGCTTTCTTCCATATTTCACAGAGACAAACTGTCGAATGAAACCTATAAAAAATAGCTAGTGGCATGGAGACGTGAGTGATGATGGTCCATGCCCACAATCCGTAAAAGTGTAGTTGAATGGGATGCGATTCGGCACGACTTTTCTCCAGGGTGTTTATGGCCCACATGGCCAGGTTCGTCACCAACAGGAAGGTGATGATTTCACGACCGGGTTTACGGCGGAACTGCTCAGGAGTGACACAACTTCTCCGGTAAGCATCCAATACAAACATTGTTTGACATGTAGTCTGGAGCAAACTTGCGAGCGCCGTGATTAGTACCAGAACAGTATTTTTTTCCATTGTGAAATGACCCCCTATTATTGTGAAAGTTGAGTATATGAACATTCCCGTTTGAGCTCCGATCAGGAGAATGTTGTCCAACTCCAAGTTTCGGCCCACTTCAAATTTGAGTTGCCGCACCTGTAATCCCCCAAAATTTAATTTATTTTCTAATGTAGTCACAGCATATTGCGTAATTTTGATGGGTATTGCTTTTGAAATTGCTCACCTGAAACATTCCGATTAAAGTAGCCAATGTTGACAGACCGTATAAAGTTAACTCGCAGACGTTCACTTCCATGACAGCCCAACTAACAAATTCAGGTTTTGATATCAAAACAAAAAACAGTATTAAAGAAATAATAGTGAGAACTAAAATTAGAATTCCAACGAAGAGTCCTTTGTGTGCACCGGCACAATCCACGCTGTAGTGGTGAGGAGAACGACGGTAATGGGTTTCCTGAAGACCCAATTTTTTAATATCTGTTGAAGGACTCATTCTGGGTGCCACCTTTGAAATGTTCTTCCACATAACATATAGAATGGCAGCGCATATTAGAGAGTATTCTATGGTGCATGGAAACAGAAATCCACTCGCATCCTGAACCAGGGATCCTATTATGTTTGTTCGGCGGCATTCATATATATGGTGGGGTCCTTTCAGGCCACGTGCCACCCTGTGATGAACATCCGTCAGGTTGTGAGCATGAGTTCTCTTTGAGAAAAGCCCTAAAATTACAGAAAACATTATGAGGAATTAAAAATGTAACAAAATCCTGAATTGAAGGAATTAATTGGGTCACCTACCTATGTTGTTATGTCTGTGTTGCAGCATTAGCGTACCGTTTTCAGGATCATAAAAAGTTAAAATTTCATGCTTTGTTTCTTGAATCAATACATTTAGCCAGACAGAGAGATTCGTTCCGATCATGTGCATGAGTCCGAATCTGGCTAGTAGTTTATGCTTGAAGAATTTTATTTGCTACAACGAAAGAACTTCATTAATTCTGTTACACCGATACACAGGTGTCTGCATGTGATATTCGTTTTTGACTTACTTCATCGTTTAAGAATATAAAATACATTTGTATAAAAATGAAGGCCATTCTTGTTGCCGGAGTTAATGCAAGTAAAACATTATGACACTTGGTATCTCTCTCTAACTCGAAATATTGTCCGAATTCTAGTCCTGAATAGATCATGCTCCCAATGCCGAAAGCTAAAATGAAAATATATACAGAGTTGTTTAAATAAGAAACATCAATCGTCGATATTATTATTCACATAATTTTTCACGTGAAAAAATTATATTTCATAAGTATTTTAAGAAAATTAATGTGAATGTCGACCGGAATCTCCATGTGCGCCAATTACTGGTAATTATCCGAGGGTGGTAACTACGCTTGTAAAAACATTGTTATGAACCTTTTTCATTTTAAAACTATTTACAATCCTCGTGCGTTACTTAACGGTTTACTTTGTTTATTTTATTTTGTCACACGTGTCAACAATCTTAGTTCCAACCCTCTCACGCAATTAGCAACAGTAGGCTGAATACCTACCTACTGCACCCATTCTTAAATAGAAGCTACCATAGCGATACTGATTATAGTAATCCGAGGGAGTTGGACTCTTTATGTGGGGCCTGTAGTTTTCTTCTGTTCCCAAACTCATTTCTGTGTCTGTCGGATTTTGTGTGGTTCCACTACATTTTGAACTAGACGAGTCACTACTAGAGTCATCTTTTCTTTCTGCAAAAAAAATATTATGTATCACCATTTCGGTATTGAAATTATAAGAAATAGTAGTTTTGAAATTACACTCACTTATAGAACTACTGCTCGAACTTGATGATCTGTCTTTGAGCATTAGAACATACATGTATAATAGGAATAACATACTTCCGAAATACAAATATAGGTAAAATCCCTCGTAAAAAGACGGAGGAATGTACGTTGAAATTACTTCTGCCATTGGGAAGGCAATTCCCATAACTACTAGAAGTTTCCCGTATAGCGCGGATAGTGTTGAAGCAAGGGCATCTCTGAAAACAGAAGCAGGAACAGTAACGATCTAGTTATCCTGCTAACGGATGTTTAAAGTAGACCTTTATGAACTCACGATCCCATTCGCTTCCAGTCGACCTGAAGCTGATCTAATCTTGAGGGCCTTTTAAGAAAATTGACCTGGAACAACTGGTGTCCATGTTGGTACATGTACGGGGTCATTGCGGTTCGATTCATACCATTTCTGCAACAGTAATTAAATGGTACTATTAAGTACTATACTAGGATGAGCTTTATAAGGAATTGTTTAATGTAGAGTACCAACCCTGATCTGTCCGACGACACATCTCTCACGTACGGCTCAGTACGGACTCTGTCATGTTTTCTAGGAGGAGATGACTGGTGACTTAGGGTTTCAGGGCTCACAATCACAGCACTTGGAGAAGCTGGTGATGGCAATAGAACGGGCTCTGTTAAATTTGTTTGACGTCCTCCTGGAAGTCCTGGCCAACTATAAAGTGCTTGGCGATTAGATTTCAATTTTCGAACGGGACACTAAAGTGGAGTTAGCAGCCTGCACACGATTTCAGGAAATGTTCAATCAGATTTTGTACATGGCCTTCACCAATTAGACCGCTCGTATTGTGTCCGTCAGGAAGATAAAAAATCTAGCAGATCAAGTATACTACATAAGATAAGTTACTGCATAAAACAGCAATACCACGGCAATTTATCACGTATCACGCTGCGCAGAAAAAATTAATATGTAATTGAATTGATGTTCTCACAGTAATAAAGCACACGTTCAAACAGCTATCCTAAAATAAGTAAGAATTTGGCACAATTTACCTATGAATAGGAATAAAAATATTGTGCTTGACAGCATTGAAATTTATAAACGTAATACTTAGTAGTTAGAGAAATGTAGTACACTGCTTAATTGATATGTGATACTAATGAGTGTTCAATATCAATGAAATTGGAACTAGCCTACCTGACCGAAGCCTTTTTTGTTAATGGAGTCATCCCTAAAATGTCCTAAACGCCCTTACAAACACTAAAAAACAATGTCAGCAGAGTTGCAAACTGGAAATTCGCGACATGACCGCCGCAACGAAATCATTTTCAACTACTAATAGCCTCTCTCTCTCTACGAGTGCAAATTATAATATCATTATCGATGATTACCCGGTTTAGAGAGGAAGGCGATGTTTCGATTAAACCGTCCTTCACCATTAAACTTCTTTTCGAAAGGCGAAAAGAACCCGCAGCATACTATCAAAGGTTCAGCACCTTTTCACAAAACAAATGATTGAATTGAAGTTCTTTTATTATCTATTTATGGTTAAGCTAAACTAATTTATTCTGACAAAGTGTAGCTATGGCTGATACAGAGGTTGACTAGTGATTTAAAGTTTTCAGTTGCACTCAAATGTGGGTAGTTTTGCTGCGATTCTATAGGGGTACATAAATATCACTACGTTAACACAAATAGTTCTGTAAAATTGACTTACCCTCTCTCCTTAATCAAATCAAAATTTGGATGAGAATCCGCCAATGTAACATCTTCGTCGTCCATGTCCAACAAGTCATTGTCGTGTAATCCAGATGTGGTGGCTACTTCTTCAATGTCTGAATCAATCCCTTGAGCAAAATCCATATAAAAAGAATCTCTAGAATCTGACGAACCTCGTCTCAATTTGAGACTCAGGTCAGGTGAACTGTCTCCCCCGTTTTTCCCAGCCATTTCAACCTTACTAGGACTATTTTCTAGTATTCATATCACTCTTGCCGTCTGACGTGTCACTCAGGGTTTCGACTCTTTCTGAAAATACGGAAAAGTAACAATCCCGTGTTATCAAGATTTTCTAAAATGCACAAAACCTTTTCGTGCATGGGAGGGGCAACAATCTCTAAATAGCTTTGTAGATACCAAAATAGATTGCCGAATTTGAAGGAACTAGTAGGATTCAAAGGGAAGTTAACGAAGTTTGAAATTTTGTTTTCAATAAGACAAAATAATTTTAAATGTACTATTGACACAATAGAATGGTAATAACATTTAAGGGAATTACTCACACAGTGAAGTCAATTGAGTGACGTAATTAAAAAGCATTGTCTCACTTAAATACAATACCTAATTTCAGATTTTACCACTGTTGCTTAACGAGTACATTGACCGATAAGAGCTGAAACATTGCGCTAACGGTTGATGGTCAGACAAAAAGATGTGTAAGACTGAAAGATGGTGCAGAAAAATATAAATTTAATGTTTCTGCCAAGGGAATCCCACTAAACGTTGTACTATTATGAAATATAATAATATAATAATATATAAGTCGTGTAATGTAGAAATAGGTGAAAAATAATTGCTTGAACGATGATAAATTCATCTATTCATTTTATTCATCAACTCTAAAGGCATGTCACATTGTACTCAAAATAAAAAATAAATCTTTCCCTAAATATAACAGTGGTGCTTAAAGAATTGAAACATTAAATATGAATGTTTTGAAAATTACATTTATTTAGTGTTAAACGTACTTAATGGATAACAGTCATCTCCTAATTCAGTTAGAAATTGAAGTAACTCATATTATTAATTGTTGAAACATAGTAAACAACTTTTCATTTATGAGTTTTGCTGCATTCACATGTGACAGATGCTTTATGAATTAAAACAGTTTCAGTTTATCTTCTGCAATTAAAATTAAGATTCTCCGTTGATTCTCAACCAGTTGTACATTATCAGTGCAACACTGTCCCATTGAAAGTGGCTTTTTTCATAATTAGCCCTTCTTTCAATATTTTTCTCAAGTGGACTTGAGACTTTAACATTTGATTTTAATAGAAGCACCCATCATGAAATACTGTCTCATAAATATATTGGTCGAAAACATATTTTTACACTTACACAGTTTTTATATTTGTCCTAACAAGATGAGCATTAATATGTTAAATGTACATCTTATTATTTGATCATGAATGTTCAAATCATTATTTGCAAGAAATGAAATCATTGCTTAACAAGACATCCTTGATGTTTTACTGTATTATGAATGCAACAGTACAAGGGAAATAATACTGGGAAATAACACTATATGACAGATGCAAATAAAATATTGTTTCTATTTTCTTAAACAGTCACATATATGTATCTGTCAAAATTCAATACTACATGCCTTCAATATGACTCAAAGTTTCAAAATTTTTTGCAATCACTTAATAAGTATATGTATTTTTCGAACAAATATCAGTGTTATTTTTAAAATGACAAATTGCATTTTATGCTTTAAACATACGAAGTAATTTAAAACCGATAAACAATTAAAGAAATTTATGTGAAATTCAATATGTGACACAAAACTCTTGGGACTTAACCCAATCTGTCAGTACGTCATGTGAATAATTCTGGAATTATGAATGAAAACCACATTTGAAAACAATTCAATAAGAAACGTTTGTGGTAGAATGAATCGGAGATACTGTTGAAATTATTAAAACTCACGAATTTAACTCTGCGATGAGGATGAAAATCCATATTTGACGAATCCAAAGATGTTGTAAACAACAAACTTAATGGAGATGGAGCACATCCGCACGCAGTCACGATCGGTTCAAAACAAAACGGAAATTCTTTCTCCTCAAAAAAAACACGGCGGAACAATCTCGTCTGAGACAAGTGAAAATAGTCGATTATTTCAACGGCTGTAACATTTTGGAACGAATGCGTAGGGAAAAATGCCGACACAAATGGAAGATAGATGAAGAGTATTAGGAAGGCAGCGGTTGTCAAAGCCCAGGACACGGGCACTAGGAAAGGCGGGGTGGATGACAGCCACGAGTTAAAACGGAACAAACCAACAATTTCGCCTTTCTTCCATATGTACTAACTTATTTATCCATGTGGGGCCCTTAAGCTCCGGTTTTTTAACTATTTCCGGAACGAGAGGATGTGATATCACCGTAGAGGGAAGTCACAGGGCCTCATGGATCGGTGTTTCTCCGTAATAATCGCGAAAAACTGTAACATCATATTTGGAGTTGCTCAAAACGAGTAACATAGCGGAGCACATGTCCCGTGACAACACCACCAGAATTAAGTTCATCTCGTATCTCAGATAAGTGGTTAGAAATATTACAAACAAGTTGCGAGAACTCAAACAGAACCGGTAAGAACTGACAAACAAAGTGAGCAACACAAGCGTCAACAAAGTGATGGTAACCGTACCGGTACCATCAAAGGAAGTCGAAAATGAAAATATACACTTAAAGTAGTTGTGACAAACGAAAAACAAACAGAGATGTGATGACTTCAGTCGACTCGTTTGTAAAAATAAATTACTACCAATACCATTTCTATTCCTTTAAATTGTTTGTATAGAATTCTTAACATGGTGTGCGACCAGTTCAGCCATGTTAATAAGTTGTGTCAGTATTACGAAGTGATACACAGATGCATGTACACGTTTCAGTACAACTACCAGCGCTCCTATAACTTTATTCAATTTTATATAACGTGAGACGTTTGAGTGCTTGCTGTTTTGATAATTTAATTCTTCGCAGAAACCATTTCTATTTCAACTTCTCATCTGGTGATTTATAGAGGAATATTTTTCACGAACAGATGTATGTGAATGCTTCCCTGCTCTGCGTAGCGTTGCCGGCGTCTCTGCGTCTGATAAATTTGTAATGGGAACCAGTTCCCATCACATCCAGTAAAGTTCGGCATAAAAGCAATCGTCGTACGCATGTCCCGACCAAGTCGAGGGGCAAAAGAAAGTGACTTGGTCTATTCTTGAATTTCGGTTTCTGAATAGCAGGGAAAAAGGAAGATGTAGATGAAGGTAAAGATGCCGTAGTAATAGTCGTAGAAATAGTAGCGGTAGTACAAGCAAGAGAATAAAAAGAACTATTCGGTATTTAAACGGCCATTTCTCTTTCGGTGAAGCCCATGTCAGGAGAGCAGTGCCGTATCCAGACATTCCTTTTTGAGAGGGTGAAAATTGTTTTCTCCATGCAGAAAGGCATTAATAGATGGTCGCTTGCCAAGGAGATCTCGACTTATTTTTCTTATAAAAAATCGCACTGGGGTTGTCGTTATAAGCCGTTTATAATTTTCCAAACATCCCCCAACACTTCCTTATACTTTTTATATTAGTCGGGCAAATAGTGAAATAAGGGTACAATTTCTGCTGACGGAATTCCCAGTTCCTTACGCTTTTCATTTTTCACTGATGTCCCCTACGAGAGTTAGTGACGGTTCACGTCACAACAATACCGACCTGTGAACGTTCCTTACTTGGAAAGCTGCACTAGACTTTCAATAAATTTAATATTTCTTAAATGTGCATAAATAAATCAAATATTTTTGGCATTTCCTCATAAACCTGGTAAACGTACATTTAACAAATAACGATGCCAATTTTCAGCAAGTAACGACCGCTAAAAGTTTTAATATTAGTATGAAATGTTTCATTAATTTTTAAAGAATCGTGTTTGACTGTGAGATTTGTCTTACCTCATCTGATTGCGACTGAAATTTTATAAATCCAACACACTAACCATATTTTAACTTTAATACGAAGTACACCAATCGGTCGCTGTAAACCGATTTCAAAATTTGTTAATTAGAATCGAAGTTAATCAACCGTAAATCCTGGACAATTTTTTGTATAGTTCTGATTGTCCTGTTGATTCGAAATTATTAAATTGAAAACACATGGATCAAATGTCAAGTACATTGAAGCAACAGTAGTCACGGAACTTAAAATTATATTCATAACACTTCTCAGACATTACATAATTAAAAAGAAACGCACTTATTAAAATAAACTGATATTTATTAAACACAGTTCTGTAAATTTTTACCGTAAATATTATTACTGCACTTATGTGTTATTATGTTTTATTAATAAAATTATTGAAATTAATATTAAGTGTTATACCGTGTCGGCTTCTACTGACGTTATGGAGGTTCAATTCTTATCGTAACTGGTCGTTTGATGGGTTATGGTGTCCACTCAGGTATCGGTTTGGTAGGACATGAAACAAAAGATGTAAAGGGAACAACAAAAAAATATTGTCCGTCGAAATGTTTTTAGGGTCAACGGTTGCCAAGGTTAAGGAATAATCCTTTTCCTCTGACTAACAATGGATGGTTAAATTCGGATTTTTAGGGCTGGTACATTTTATCTAATTCTATCTCAGAATGTACCTGAAAAAAGTAGGTTGCACCTGGGTGGGCTTCCGTAAGGTTATTAGTTGTAAGTAGATGTACATTTGTTGAGTGGAAGGAACTAAATCGGATTACTTTCTTTCCAGTGTTCAATAATACTTCTTACCTTTCCCATATAACAGAGTCTAATATATATAGAGTTTATTCTAATTATATGCTTGATTGATTCTAAGGGTACAAACGCGATGCTTGTGAATCCCGCGAACAGGTGGAGAACTATACGTAATATTGGCTTTAACGTAATTCAATAAAGAAAAATTATTAAATAACTAAAAAGTAATTTAATGTGTCTTGCTGTTGGAGCTTAACACTTTTTTAATAAATGCCATAAGTCGGTTGCTTGAAACAGAGAAACGAATTGATTCGACTCTAACCCGAAGACCCCAAATTTTTCTCAATGCCCCAATCACAACTTCTAAATTTGGATATGAAATCTTGTGCTTTTGCTTTCCCAATTTAAACCCATTCAAATGAGTCGTCTGAGTGTGTCGTTGGATCCCTTTGAGAGTCAATCTTTCCTAAAGATTAATTGTCACGAATGTCCTCGACGGTTTTTGATTCCATCCTTTTTGTGTCCCTTTGAAAAGTAATTTTTTCTAGCCGTACAATTACCATTCGTAAACCCTCGTCTAGTTCCTGCATACTAAATGGATTATCAGTGAGAAGAAAGCTTCCCCACAAATAGTTCTTTAAGGCGGTGCTGCAACCTGGGTTCGGTGAAATTACAAGTTTCATCACGTTTTTTGAAAGGATGTTATGCAGGACCTTCAATAAATAAATGTTTAAATAACTGTTGCAGTAAAGGTTTTTGTCGGATGTAACTGTAATTTGAAGTAATTTCTTTAATGTTTTACTGTTTTTTAAAATAGGTAAACGTCGGATTGTTAGGATATAGAAATTGGGAGGAATTGATATTGTATAACGACACATAATTTGATTTGATTACAAGATTAAATATTCATGTTTGGTCCAAAAACATACCACATGCCTGGTTTTAGGAAGTATCAATTAAAAAAAAGAATCAACAAATAATTTCATAGTAAGCAATACCTCATTTACATTATATATTTTAATAAGTTAACTCTAAAATAAATTTTCTCTGTGCTACAACAAAAATCTGTAACCATAATTGGGCACAAAAACATAAGAAATTATTTATACTGTAAGCAATACCCTTTAATTAGATGAAGAGGTAATTAAATTATTGAAATTTTCCTCCGATTTAAAAAAAATATAGCAGTATAAAAATAAACTATAGTAATATTATTAATAGTGTAGATAGGGCAGAGGAACATCAGATTCTGTATTTTACTGTACTGGGCTTTGGTTAGCAACGGAAGAATTGGCCACCTTCTGTTTATTTGACTGAAGTTTCTCGGGTCAACCCACACAGGACTTCCAAGTGAAGCCACCACACGCTAATGATATCAACAAATACAAAACTAACTGTAAAAAATACAAAATAATAAAAATAGGAATGTCATTCAAAAATAAATTCTGAATAATCGGATTGTAAAAGCAAGTCTTACCGCCGCGATTCCTCCGATAATAAAGTAAAACTTCAAGTTTTTCCAAAAAAGTGCTCTGGACAAATTTCTACTCGTCTGGCGAAACGAAACTGACTGAAAGTAAAAGTCATTGATAATTTATACAAATGTTTATATTTTCTAATAATACTCCATACTTTGTTGCAATAAGTGACAAATAGAAGTTGTCAAAAGAAGTGCACTCAAAACTAGTGCACTGTTTTCTCATAAAAAAATTGTATTTTGGGTTAACTCAAATCTATTGAAAGTGGTTTTAATTTGAGTAAGTCCGTTTTTTTCTACTTACATTTGTGGTTAAATTTTCAGTCTTATTTATTAATAACTCCAATCGTTCTCCTCGGGTCGCCACACTATCTGTAACAGATATATAAAATTCATCGCGTATCAGTCATCATCACGTTTTAGAAAGAAATTGGGTCATCAGAAATTTAATAAGTGAAAAAGTCAACCATAAAAGTATTTAAATTTGCTGCTTAAGTTTGCTACTCCTGAGCCCTTTCTGTATTTCAGTGTACATAAGACATAGTCCTTGTGATACTCAAAATGAATTAGAAGTATGGCTTACTCTAATCTAATAAGCTTTCTTAAGGTAAACTTTAATGGTTATCAAATATTTCTAGTCACTCAGTCTTATTACATTGAAAAAGTTAATTCCTCACCTATATTTTTAACCATAATTTTCTTTAGTTCATCTAACTCTCCATGAACCTTTGATATTGTGTCCAAGTCTTTGCTGCTTGAGTAGTGTTTCATGTTGTTTGCTAGTACCCTTGAAAATTCTGATTCCAGAGAATAGGCAATAGCAGTTTGAGCTCTGTCACCAAACATTTTATTAAATTTATTTTTTATTTCATTAAGGAAAAGAAATGCTCTTGAACGTTCGAATTCCTGAAAATACAATACAAATGAAATTGGAAAAACATTGGATAGTTGCATTATTTATGAATAATTGGGTTTATTTTTATATGAAACTAAATTGTCATGATCACTTACATCATCAGTTATGCACATGTATATAATGCTCTTTTCTGAGATATAGTGAAAAAGATAATTATCATGGCTGTAGGTCAGCTTTGCATCTTCTGGGGGAATTTGTTTTAAAATTTGTTCTGTGACTTCCTGAAAATTCCCTGTGCATGCTGCATATTTTGTGAGAACTGTTGTTCCCCTACTAACAAGTGAATACAAAATTGTCATTGTTATCAGCTTTTGTAAGACCTGAAACAAAATTTACAAAAATGAATAGTTACTTATGTATCAGGTGTGTAGAGTGGAAAAAAGAGCACACTTTAATTTATTTATGTGAGTTTCTACTAAACTAATATTATGATAGGCTATAAATGTTGCACTCTCTTGCAGTTATTCATTCATAAGATTGAGATTGAAAAATCTTTGTCAGAATGAATTCAATGCTTGCTTTTGGTCTGTCACAAGATTAGATGTGTCATAGCATTATGAGCATGACTCATAATCACAATACATGTCAATGATTCAAATGATATCTTTGTGATGTACCAAATTCAAATAAGATGTTTGAGACATTATAATTTAAATATTTAAAGCAAATTAAAATTACTGATAAAGTTGTAGAGCAATTGAATAAAAGAAGTACTTATTAATTAAGATTGGCATAAATTTGGTCAATAAAAAATAAATAAAATTAAGTGAGGTTTTAAAAATCTAGGATTATGAGCTTGTAAATTAGGCCACTGAGACATCAAGACTAGAGCTTAAAAGATGAGAACTTTTTTACATGTGAAACAAACAAACTCTTGTTAACAATTATTAGAAAAGGTGAACCACAGGTGGGTAAATAAAATAAGAGGAAAAATGAGAAATATTTGAGTTTTTGCAGTTCTTAGTTGCACAAGTAATGGTTACAGTTAGAGCGGTAAATATTGCCTCAAGGTATTTTCTTTGGAACAGTATTTTAACTGAAGTAGTACCATTATTCAGGAATGCACTTTTCTAACAATTAGCAGATTGCTACTTGACCTTCAATATTTGTATTGTCATTTCCAAAGAATAACTTAATGATAAACATTGGATTAATGGTGTTCAAGAAACACCCAAATCATAAAAACCATCATAACTTGAGGCAACCAGTGTGAAAACAAAATGGCATCAAACATTGAAGGAATTGTGACTTCCAAACAGGGTCAATTGAGAAATATTTGGAATTTGCTTTGCTACTAAATGAATGATTAGATGGTCAAAGAATTAATAACTGACGGGCATCTCTCATTCGATTGCGCACACAAGTAAACAATTTTTATTATTTTCTAAGTGCAGAGGTCATAAAATATCGCGATAACAAACAGAAGTTAACTGATAATGAATTTCCTTTACGTTCATATGTGTTCCACTTGTGTATAGATATATGTAGTACACCATTTTGGATTTAAAAAATATTCGTTAAGAATCTAAATAACATACCTAATATAACGCGGTAACGCAGTTGATCTCTAAAGTGGAAATGTTACTACGCAGACTTATTAGCTATTGAAATTTTCGTCAGACAGTTTACTGGACATTTTGTAAAATCAGTTCAACAAACATTTGAAAGTTAACGATGTTTACTTTTCGTTCAAATTTATGGCGGGCTTTTTAAATTTCACTTTACACCACTTCTCGACTAAGCGTAACTATTTGCTTTCGATTTCTCCTTCAATTCCTAAGGATGGCCGTTAACTTTTTTTTGCACAAATGACGGTTTCCTTTGACTCGAAAGCGCCCTGTGTAATGAACACTGTGAAACTTATACAGGAGGCTTTTCTGTTTTCATTGAAATAAGAACGTGCAACCATTTAAAAAGAAAAAATTAAAAAAAATGTAAATGTCCAAAAAAACATCATACACTAATTTTTTCGTTGAAATTTCTCATTTAAAGTCAAGCATTTTCTAAAGGCTCTCTTTGCTTAGAAATTACTGTGGACCGAGGGATTTGTCGAGTACGTAAACCTAGCCACAACCGTCTATTTACGTTAACATGTGGTCACCCATTCTAGTACTTTTTTAAGGCCACAGTAATTTACTCAGTGAAAAATAAGTAGCTGTGTGACAGTAAATCATCCGCACGCATTCCACGCATTCAAAGTTATTGAAAAATCAATCCCCGGTAAAAGGGAATGAAGCGATCAGAGAGCGCAAAATGCTATTAAAAAAATTGAAAATGTGAGAATAATCTCCTTCTAAGAAGCCAAGAAAAAAATGAAAAAAAATTACTTGGGCGAAATTTAAATGAAGGAGGCTGCGGCGATGGATTAGGAAATGTTTCAGGTACAATCGGAAATGTCGAACCTGAGAGAGAAATTACAGGATGTGCTTTGGGTTGCGCGAAACAAATCCTGGTCCCATAGAAAGTCAATTATTTGCGATGAAGTTGACAGACGAGCGGAACAGAGGGACAATTTCAATGCTTACTTGACGCCGATCGCGGAGGAAGCAGAAACTTTAAAAAAAAGATTACTACCAGTGCCAGATACTGAGTTAGAGGTACCTAAAAAAATATGCAAACGTGAATGTTCTGGAAAAAGGAGGAAACGCAGTTTTAGTATGATGATGAACTTTCACGAAGGAGGAGTAAACTGCTTGAACGAGTACTACAGCCCTTCCTACGGTGTCAAGTACTCCAGAATTGTTGCTGTGGATTAATAAAAAAAAACTATGTAACCAAGAGAATTATATAAATTAATAAAGAAATAAAACATTATGGTTCACTTGTAATACGAGATCATCGTCGTACAACCAAATTGCGTTGCATGAGGAGCTTGTTAAAATACGTGCAACAGTACATAAGTTAGGATACAAGAAATTCCTTATTACATATAAATACATATGATGTAAAAAATAAGGTCCACATAATTTTGGGTTCGTTTAACTCGTACAAACCCTAAATTCGTCTATTACGGATTGAAATTAAGAGGACACAATTTTGAAAATCCATGTAACAACTACTTACTACCGCAAAAAGAGAGACCTTTGGTACAGGAAGAACAAAAAAGGCCTCTTGTATCACTACAACAATTCGAAGTTGAAGAAATCTAAAATAGAGTGAATCATGGGTAATGTTGGTTGATTTGTTGCAGGAAATCACTTTCCAAAATAAAAATACAATAGAAATGAATCAATTTTAAATATTTATTGTAAAAATGGCTTTGACCACAACCATTTGCATGCTGGAGGGACATTTCCATAAAATATGTATAAAAGTTACACAACAAATTTGACACCGAAAAAAGCGCCGGACAAACTCACAGTTCACCATGAACAGAATTCGTATGGTTTTTTCAGGTGTTGTTTGCATTACACAAAGTCCCTCCCTTAACCGCCTCACCTCCGTACTTATTAATTTAAATAAGAGAATTCTACCTAATTACAATGAGAAATAAATAACAATTAAATATTAACATTAAAAACAAAGTGTTTGTTTGTTCTTGTTGCTACGTTGAAAGTGACAAAAATAGTCCGCGTAACAGTTGCGAGGTTCTCAAAATATATATATATTACTTTAATACAAGACAATAAAAAAAATGAGAAGAGAGCCAGTATGTCGTTATTACAAATATAAATAAAAATGTGAAATAATATTATTAATATGAAACATAAATGTAATAAAATAAGTTACGAAAACGAATCGGATGTTGGAAACTTGAACACGTACAAGACCACAATTAAAGTGGTCGTGAGAGAGCTTATTAACAATAACAAATCGACACTTAATAATTTTGTTATGGTCGTAAAACTAGGTCGACTAAATTATAATAACTATCTGATAATTTACTGCGGTTGTGCATTATAATAATAATTTAGGTTAGGGCAATTCGGTTCACTTGCAGGGTAGTTCACTAGCCGCTAGAGTGACAACATTTTGCTTCCCTCTGATGTGAAAAAATTGTAAAAATAACTAACTTTTTACATTAAATAATTTTGCGACAAAAAGTTGCTTTAACAGGATCGAATGACCGTCGTTCGTTTGATTAACATTAGTTCTAAGTTTAATGTAAGTAAAATTTATGTATGTAAGTAAAATTTACTTTTCACATTAGATAAAAACTTTTCTATCTAATAAAATTTTGGCTGGTGTAATGGGTAGGTGGCGGAACAACAAATTATTAAATGAGAACAAGTCCTTCTTTTCAATGAATTAAATAATAAGAATCAATTGCAAGATGGATCCAATTGTGTCGGTAACAAAACCGATTCTGATTCATGTCAACTAATAGCAGAAACGGCGAATCGAAAACTACGTAAGTTAGGCGTACGCACCAAAAAAAGTAAACAAAATAAAATAAATTAGAGTACATAAACAAAAGAAAATATCTGACCTCGCAACTGTCGGATTAAGTAACTTAATAGAAAATTAAATAAGTTTTCGTCCCTACCATCCTCTAGATATGTATTGTCCCGAGGATGACGGAGCTTTGACTAAAAAATTCTTTTCTTAATATTTTACATTATAAGTTAACAGAGCGGCGAACAATTTACGATTCGCCAGACCCCTTTGATAATATAAATAATGACAGTTATATAATAATATCATGTATCGAGAATACATTTCTATTAAAAAATAAACAGATCAATCGAATGTCTCGTCGACTGATCGATCGAAATGAGTCAATGAGTGAGTATTAACAATTCAGATCCTCGTAAGGCACCCCTCGATGGCACACAAAAATAAAAAATCCATGCCGTGAGAAGTTGCCCTGCGTAGTCCCAAACTAATGAAAGAGAACGTCTCACAGGTAGGCATTTACGAAGAAAATAGATCAGGCCTCATATCCACTCATATTCGCTCACCGAATGAATAAATACTAATTAGGATAATAATAATAATAATAATAATAATAATAATAATAATAATAATAATAATAATAATAATAATAATAATAATAATAATAATAATAATAATAATAATAATAATAATAATAATAATAATAATAATAATAATAATAATACAATGGAGAACTTAAAACTAAAAAAGTTTAGTTCCTCACAAATGTTTCTGACTAGTCTCGATCCTCTAACTTAATAATAACATTTGCTTTAGGCGTAAAACTTAAGTATTACAAGTTTCTTTGGACGATTTGGTATTGTGGTGAATCTCAACTTGTAACAGTTCCGACCCAGTCGGTTGGATCTGCCTGTCTTTCTCTTTCGCCAACACTAAGTACCTTTTACATCGTATTTTTGTTTTTTTTTTCTTCCTCTAACGTGTTTCATTAATACTAATAATTTTTAACTAGAGTTAGTAATTTTTTTGTTTGTTTAATACTAGAGTACAAAAATAATTTGTGATGCAAAACGAGAGAAAGAGGACATTTAAGGTGGTAGTTCACAAACATTTTCAACAATTTTAATTTTGGTAGAGCAGTGAAATCGAGCTATTGCTCTCCTTTCTCACTAACACTTGCTCCTTTCCTTAATTCCAATTGGAAGGATTCTCAATAGTTTCAATAGAAATCTACCCGTCATCCGGTTTCCTCAACCCACAACTAAATATGCCTCACATACGTTTAATTATATTACTGCTCGTAAAATAATCAAACATTTTTGTAATTCAAATCGCGTTATTTACATTCACATTGTGATTTATTTACATTTCACTTCTTAGTTATGTACGAATTGAAAGTTCAACGCTCATGTCTGTCGTGTTGCAAACTACTAGGCTACCGGAATCGAACGGAAGATTCAATATAAAACTAGTCTTTCACTATTTGCGGTCGTAACAGAAGCCTTCCGAACTGGACTGTTTAATCGAGGAAATTTTTTGCCATCACATATCAAATAGGGGAAATTATCTAGGCAGTTACCACAAAAATAAGTTCCTCCTCCTCTTATTGCGATAGAGTATATTACATGGTGCAACAACTTTCGTACTATTTTTATAACTACTGTAGAAAATATCTTAAAATCTTCTTACTAAATACGAAGATCTTTTCTTCAATAACCTTAAATCCTTGTTGGATAAAATGACACTATAAATTGTATTTTTGTTTAGTACGATACAAATAAATCTAAACACGACCGTTTTGTTTCACCGGATATTTCGATCGGATCCGCAGTCGAGTTCCGATCTTGAGCCTTAAACATTAGCATAGGGAGTATACATAAAAGTCGTTGAATTATTGAACAACGTTGTAATAATTAAAATGGTACGAGAATTATGTGTAAGTTATACAGAGAATATACGAAACAGTCTGCGACGGATACCTCAATATGAGCGAGCCATTTTTTTTGTCCACAACAATAGCATTATGCTGAATTTAAGTACCAACAATAGACTTTTTGACTTTTCTTTAAATAATAATAATAATAATGACAATAATGATAACATTAAATGATAATAATTGAATAATGTACTAATAGAGAAACGGCTATTACTGCAATCTGGCTTCTTGCAATGTTGCCCCCGCAGCCGCCTGATACGGAGATAAACCCGGGAAAGCTGTTGCCGCAGTGGCCTGAGGAAGTCCGGCAGCTTGAGGTAGAGCAGCATAAGTATATGGAGCCATGTAACCTGCGGCCGCTCCTGTAAAACGGTACATACGTCAATTAGTGAAGACCCTTAAGGTGTTGGGCGACACATACGTTAGAATGGTGTACCTTATGGTATGGTCCCTATGGTTTCAAAGGGTACGGGCATTGGTCATCAAATTCACTGAGCAAGCGTGGTATTTAACTAATAGAATAGGTTAGTAACGTAAACGAGTTTCATTTTGCATACATTTTTATTTTAATTTAAATAGGTACAAAAATTAGTTTTCACTTAGTTAGCTGTCGTCTGAATAGAGCCCAACAATCACTAACAATCAGTAAATTAAATGCTACGAAGTAGTCAGCTATTCACAAGAGTGTGTTGATGAACAATGCAATTTTTTACACAAATTAATTTAACACAAACACAATTGAGAAGTACGCCGGTAAACTACACCACTGTTAAAATGAGTTAAGTTCTTGTTCGAGGTTTTGTTAAATATGGCGGTCTCACACTTAATTACCTGAAACTTTCATCTAGTGACTACTATCTTATACTTGACTCTTATATTAGATTGTTTGACTTTTTCCTCAATGCGGAAACTAAACTAGTAATTAATAATTTCTGACATACTTAACAACTACCCTTGTCAATTCGAAACACTTCCCAGGAAGGGGGTTAGCTGCATGGCACATGGTGGTCGGAATATTATCACCCCTAAATAATCACCTAACTTAGCTTAGTCTAACGAAATGTTCGTATATATTTTTTTAAATCAAGTCGGAACTAAAGCCCTAGCACCGGAAGGTACCGGAGTACCTCTACTTTCTTAATAACAAAAATTACTGTTAATAAATATCCAACCCTCAGAACTTTCTAGAGTTTTCAACGTATCAGTTATCTGTTTCCGGGATAAGGTTTGTGATGATAACCAAGTGTCAGGTTCCTCTCACCTGCAGCAGTCGTGTACGGGTATGGATCTACCGGGTAGGCCGCTGATCCCGGATAGGTTGCTAGACTTGTAGCCGCAGCGGCATTTAGATTTTGGTACTCGTAAAACTGTGATGCTAAGGCACTGGCGTGACTCAAGCTAGCGGCCGGAGGCAAAGGTACGATGCCACCTGGGGCAGCCAGGTACGGAGACGGATACACGTAACTTGGAGGTACCCTGTAATCACAATAAAAATTTCATGAATTGTAATTTTTTCATTCGTTTAAATGCATGTTGATTTGCGCGTGTGCTTAAAGTTATGTAGGTATGTAATTGTTATCGGAGTTACCCTCTTGCAACCTAAAAAATGGTGAAAACCGATCATTAATCGCCTTATGAAAAGTATATCTGCAATGAATTAGGCACAAGAAGGCCCTTCTTTTACAATTCCAAATATATTTTCGAGTTACCCATTATCTAAGTTCGAAAAAAATAACACGGGAAAAGTGTCAGATATTGCTAGGAGAATATGATAAGTAGAAAAATTAGATCTTAGTAATGACATTGGAACAATGTCGAAAATAAAAAAAAAGTTTTATTATTTAATGTCAATAAAAAAAGATTAATATTCAATAACGGTACAGCATAAGGGAACTTCATCAACACCATAAGCACAAGTTATCTCCGATAGAAAAAACACTAGTTATAATATCAAGCCATAACTGGTCGTTTCTTAGTCCGATCGTGATCGTCCCTCTATTCAGATCAGTTGAATTTTAGTTTTCAGCGTAAATGTTTCTGTTAGTGCAAAAATATGTGAGAGAGATAGAGAGAGAGTGGAATTTTTGGTCGTATTCAGTCCTGGAAAATCCAAAAAAGGGTTTTCGAAGAGGCGGTTTATCTGACCTCGAAAAGGCTCATGATTGGCCGCCCAGGGTGTGGAATCAAACGAGAAACGATTATAAGATTTGACTTGAGTGTGGAAATTTTCACCACGCAAATCCAACATCTCCGAATCCCGGGGTCGGATGAGAACAACTCCCTGAAAAAACCCTAGAAACGGAGAAGCTACACGAGAGAATCGTCCATCTTCCAATGATGCCGTGAATTCAACCTCAAAAGGCGTTGATTTTCCCGGCGGTTTATCCGCGCATAATCTAATCCTTCGATTCAGAATAGATCATCTGGTGTAATGTTTAACTTGCGGTCTGAACGGAGAAATGTTAGAGCAGTCATGGTGACGACGGAAAAAAAATGTCTTCACCAATGGTGAAGGTTTTAAAATGGCCAATTGTCAGCATCGGGAAAACTCGTCTTCTGAGCATTCAATGGGAGGATCCTCAATGCCTCCCTGAACAAATTGGGGGCGAAAGAAAAAGTGATGACTCTGTCTTGGGCTTAAGTAACGGTCTGTGCTGCAACACGAAGTAAAAAAAGCATCTGTTAAATCAGATTACGACACGAGCAAATGGTCTGGTGTGAAAAGGTTATGATAAAACTTGAGGAAGGCTACCAAAGGCACCCGACATAAAATACGAATAGGAATATATTGTGCCGAAGAGGCGGAACAATCTCTTTTTCTAAGATCCCCAGGCACGTAAAAAAATGCTGACAGTAAAGACACGGTAGTGAGAATTTCCAACGAAAGATAGTAACTCAACGATATGCGGAACTTTGTAAGGAAAGACTCTGACGACTTATCTAAGAAAAATCCGGTATGGCATGGTGGTAAATGCCAACAACGCGTAATAGAATAATCTAGAAAAATATACAACGACATGACCGAGGCATGTAAGTGTAGTTGTGCAAATCACATTGTCTGCGATAGCTAAATTAAACCGCGGAACAGTAGTGGATGATTGCGATAATTATTTCTTATGAAGTACGCATCACACACAATTTCAATTAGTATAGTTTTCAATATAATAATTCCATCTTTGTAATTTGGTATAAATTAGGAGCAATACCTCGATTCACTTGGTATTTTGTCTTGGGTTCTGCACTGCACTGTCCTTACATCGTGCAACAGTGGAAACACCTTGTAGATGTGTGCCTGGTAAAATACCACCCGAGTCACGGGTACGTGCAGGTGTAAATAAAATGATTTTTATACGGGAAAAATGTAGAACTCGTACAAAGTTAACAACTGTCCATCAAATGAGGGTTCTATAATGGTAAAATAAGACGGCTGTGCAGTCTTCAACTTTTTTTTAAACAAACACGGGTAATTCATTATTGCCTAATACAGGCTGTTATGTTGACTAGGACATTCTAGTCGTATTTAATTCTTACTTCTCGTGAATTTATCATAGTTCAAATACCGCGTAGAAAAGTTTGGAAACGAAGGCGGTAAGACCCCAGTCAGCCAAATTGCAAAATTTCCCATCGCGTCAATGAAGTTCGTCACGGACGCCATCGTTACTGGTTTATTTTTAGTCGTTCAATCGGTTTTTTGTATTTCCCTATCTCACAGCAGATGAGGGACACACCAAGTCTTTCATCTGTACGCGGCACACACACGAGGGAATGATAAAAATGATTCTACAGGAGCGGACAAGATGAATTCCAAAAAGCAATACTGATCGATATTGATTCCCAACTGAAAAACTAGCTTATCCGTTCGCAACACTCGGTTTCCTTCCCCAAAATGGGCTGCACTTCAAGAGAAATGAAAATGGTACCCGAAAAGTAGACGAACGTTTATCTACTTCTGAATCTGTAAATTTCGTTTTGGAATCCCTAAATTAACCAGTTGGAAGTGCACCTGCACCATCAAGTAGGTTCGAAGTAATTTCCGGTGCGACGCAAGAAAGCAGTTGTAATTGTCTGTAATGTCGAGTGATTTAAAAAGTAACTCAAAGAACAACATTCTGAAAAGGTGAACTGGGTGTACGAGACAAGAAATTCAGAAGTTACGGGACCAGGCGTAAAAAAATCACATTTGCACGTAATGAATTATTTCTTCCGGGAGTGAAACAGTAGAGAGATAGAGCTTAGAGTTGCACCAGCATAACTAGAAAGAAATTGCACTTCCATCGGTGATTGGTACACCGTCCGAATAATAACCAATATTCCGGTTTTCCGGTTTGTAGTAAAATTTTGCTGGACAAAACACATTTAGAAATACATTACAGGTTAGAGTGTGAATGGCGTGACCATAATCGTTACCCAAAACTGATTGCAAATGAAATATTCATATCCGGTTGTACTAAACTAGAGGTAATGCGCAGAGACAGGGACGGAAATAGGAAAGTGAGAAATAGCAAAAACTAATAAAACAGTTTCTTCAAGGGCTCGATTTCCACTATTTATCAATCAATTACAGTAGGGTAGCGCCGGGCTATCAACAATTTCTAGGAGGTTTTGGACGTCATATGCTGACATCTCGAAACAGAAAGTAAAATGAATAATATAAGCTCTTCTGTTAATTATCCACCATTGAGAGACACGGCATGCAAAGAACAGTGATAATCACGGCTCATTCACCTTCATGTTATTGACTTTGTTAAGTTTTTTTTTTTTATGTCTCCCTTCCCAATAGAGTACCGGTGGACGTTAATTCAAGCTCTTATAAAAGCTCGAAGGCGTTGGTAGTGAGTGAAAGCGCAAAATATATTGATCCTAAGCCAAACAAATATACCGCTGACGAATTGAACAGTTGCTACGAGTTAGTTTTATTAATTATTGAGTCATGGTCACATCGAAATGCGCCTAAATACCGTCCCCATTGCAAAAATAACGAATCATTAACTTGTGAAGTACGTAAACGTCAAGAGTAGACAGAAATCAATTGAACGTCGTGGGACTCAAGGGTAACGATGAAAGTTTTCTATTGATCAGATCCAATCTTCTGCCCGTGTTAATTTATGTAAGAGAGTGACATAAAATCAAACACCTGCTTTGATGTAACTAAAACACCGTGCCGCTCAGCCGTTTGAAAACGGTCTCATCTATAACCGCATCTCGAAATGCGATTCTTATTGGTACCACTTACTGTAATAAGCGTCGAACTAGTACATTACAATTATTATATTGTAATGTTTATTGGTCGTATTAAGCGAGATTAAAATGCGCTAATTTTTGTAATGGAACGTATTTGTCATGCTGAAACGTCACTGTGTTACTATCTGAAACGAATTATTCACTGATGTTCATTGAATTATTTTAATGTGGTGAAATGGAACTTTAATAGAACCTTTTAATTTTAGTTTATATTACACAATTGCATGTCGATTTTTTCGGACGGTATGCCAATGTAATAGCCCCTTGATTACAACCGCGCCATTAGTACCATTAAATAGATCCCACCCTCAAGCATTAATACGGTGTTCAAACTGTTTCACATAGAGAAGTGTCAAGGCACGTTGAAATGACAGTAACGGGAGTACACAATTGCACAACAATACTACAACAGAAATGCGAGTTAATTTAGTTTAAGAGTATTAAAAGAAAACGATAGAAGGAGATGAACTAAAAGCTTTTCACTGATTCATTTATCACACCTCCAAGCCACTGCAAAAAAAATGTTAACAAAACAATTCGACATCAATTGCAAGCTTTTACCGCAAAAGCAAAGGATAGGAGACGCAAATCAAACAAAAGCTGAAACTGTGAAATAAAAAAGAGAGCGAAAACAATGTAAATTACAGTCTGAACGGTGATCTCGGCTCATTTTAATTTATCTCCCAAATAATCCACCCGAAAATTAACATTAATGATAAATTAAGTTTGGAAAACCTGGGGAGGCTCGTTAACGTAAGGGCAAGCGGTCGTTCTTAAATAGTGCCGACAGCTTAGCTAAACGCGCCCATGAATAAAGTGATAAATGAACCGTCAAAGAATGTTCTCAGAAATGGAAAATAATAAAGGCGAGTCATCAAGAGTGGATCAGAAAGCTTTAGATGCTTTAAAAAAGAGAAAGCATCACAGTGCAAGAAACATTCCTCGTGGTTTATTAATGTGAAATGACACGGGGGCAGAAATTTTCGGAGTACACCTGAGAGACCTCATTTAAACACACAAAACACCAAGTCAATAGCAACAACAAATGTAACAACAACAACACCCACAACAACAACAACAACAACAACAATAATAACAAAAACAATAATAATAACAGCAACAGCAACACATTAAAAAACCATCAGAGGCGATGATTCTGAAACGTGTGTGCGTTTTTTTTAAAGTCGTAATGAAAATAAGTAATAATTATAGTATTTATATGTAAAAATGAAACGTCAATAAACTAGAAAACAGTTCAATGACAGAAAAGAAACACCAAAACAGAAAAGAATTTAAATTTCGTTCGTTCGTTTCGATTTTTTACAAACAGCCAGTCATTTTGTAGGTGGAATAAAATAGGTAAACAGGCGGAATAGAACTTGTGAAACAATGGGGGAGCAGGGCCAAAAAACACCAACAAAAGCTTGCAAATGATTATTTCTAGTTGTGTTTAGCCCGGTACCATCGTGCACAAAAATCAATATTATAACACATAACAAAAGTATATATGTAAATATAAATAAATAAATATGTAAATGTAAAAAGTTGAACGTGAACACATAGAAACAAGACAGTGGTGCCCTGGTAGTCTCCAACCTAGAATACACGTACCCCGGGGAAGTGTTTCAAAACTTTTCACCAAAGCGAATTCTTTCTGAAACAGATTAAACAGAGCAAGTTCAAAACGGAGAACGATGGCTTATTGTTTTCTTAGGGAATTCCTTCCAATTTTCGGGATTTTGCCTTTTGTTTTTCGAAATCTTTCCCTTCTCCCGGGAAGATGACTCCTTTAATAATACTTAACCGGGATTTGAATACATTATCGCGCTTTGTATTATAAATGCTCTTTAATTATTGCATGCTTCTGCTTTGCTTACAATTCGTGGTATTTGACTTGTGTCTGCAGCCCTTTCCCACCGAATTGAAACGATCAATTACACATTCCCGCGGCAAAGGTACATCATTAAAGTGTGCAAATATGTACCGTGAAACCGTGAAACAAATATGCAACCGAAAGCTTGGAAAGCTTGAAATGAGGTTCACGTGTTAACAGAAAAAAATGGTTAAGTCGCGTGAAAATCTTTAAACACAATATACAAATGAGATATAAGAAGAGAAATAGACGTACATATGACGGGGATATAATAAAAATAAAGAGTGGAGAGTTGACACATGTCCGCGACAATTCAAATTCTTCTCAGTTACTTGTCCGTTACATAAATAAGTTTTCCAACTCCACTATTGGACAGTATAAGTCACTCGCTGAAGGTAAATAAGAGTCGGTCAGTTATCAGTCTGAAACCTACCGGTTCACGTTCAACCTTTCCCATTTGACTTGAAACCAAACTCAAGTGAAATAACAATGAAATAAGTAAATAAATAAGAAAAAAAAGAAATTTATATTATGATCAAAATACGAAGAAAAATTTGTTGTTTTTTTTTTCGTTTCGTAAGAAAATCCCACACAAACCGCACGCTTTAGCCACCCAAACAGATGGATTCTACCATTCAAATCCAAAGTCCATGCAAGTAAAAGTCAAATTGGCCTGACGCTCAAATCGGACGAGTGTGGCCCACCCCCGAAACAAATAATCCGTGGAAACATGGAAAAATCATTCCGAGCTGTTAGATCTTGTGTGTGCACACGTTATTTGCGATAGAAAAAAAAACAGAGAGTAATACATCAGTAGTAACATTGTAAACAGTGTTATGAGTTCAAATAAAAATTAAAAACCAAGAAGAATGATAAAATCCATCTAATTTATAACACACGATATACACGATATTAAAACAATGATTACTTTTTGATCGACCCTGTGAACGGGCCTTGTGCCTCCAGAGTAGGCGGGCTCTCACTAAGTTTCGCCTTCGTATTTTATTTAACTGTGGAAATAATTGGGAAGTATTATTAGCTTGATTGATAGAAAAAGAGGTTTTTCTGTAAAGCATCTTCAGACAAATGTGACTGTGTCGCCGCCACGGGGAGGAAAGCAAACGGCACGATTGCGGAGGAAAGGATCTCGCGGTCAAGTCGTCCACGTAAAATCCGCTTACAACGATTTTCCTTTTGCTAAACACTTGAAGTAACAGGCAGGCAGACAGACAGACAGAAGTTCGGAATAGTTAAATGGCGACAATAGTTTTAATCGCACTCGACAGTTGCGTGAACTATTTCAAGAGTCAATTCTGCTACTTCGGATTGCGATAAGACACACACCCACGAATCATTGGGGGAAGCACAAACATTTCTCCACCGTAAACATTGTAAAGAGCCGTTCCTGAACTTTCAGGTACCGTCTCGGGTCGTGTGGAAGCAAAATCACGCCATTCATTCGGAAGCAGGCAAATTAAGGTCTAATCATTCACTTCACATGTGTTTCGTATTTTGGTGAATGTCTAGGTTTGAAATATTCCAGAATTCTGTTTTTTTTTAACTGCGTCAAAGACTATTTTGTTGACTGCCGAACAAGTCTTGGGTAGGAGGGTGTCTTGCACAACAAAAAAATAACGTGCTTTACAAGACAAGGAGGAGGACCTGTTTCATTTGCTTCAAATTTATTAAATGTTACCGTAGAAATATTTAGGTAACGGTGTAGCATCACACGGTAACCAGTGCTCAATCAGTACTCGGTGACTGAAATTAACACGAAACAGATCTCGCAGACAATGAAAACAAAAGAAGGGCAATATTGTTTATTTGACTACGAAGAATTTCGCTAAATAATCCCTTCGGGGGAGATCGCTCCTGCGAAATCGAAAACTAAGTTCGGAACAACTGTTTTACATAAAAGGTTTGAAAAGTGGAGAACCATGCCGTCACAGAGTTGGCAAAGAAGCGTGTTCAGTCTGCAGAGATGTAGGAAGTAAATGTCTTGCCAGAGTCAGTGCCAAATCATCACAAGCAAAGCTGAATGAGGTCTTTTCTTCATCGGAGAGGCTTTTCCGACAGTTTGGCCGTAGTTCAAAATCCATTCGAGATTGCTGAAGATACAGAGCGTGGAGGAAAGCGCGATACAAAAGATTGGTGGTGGTGGGGCAGTAAACGACAAGGTAAGACAGAGGGGCCTCTCGACACCAAGCAGCTTCGGAGGGCCTCAACGCCATACTGCGGCCCTCGAAGCGAGGAAATGACGAGCTAAAAATAACAGGATTTATTTTGGACGCGACATTCCTCCAACCGAAGATTTTCGAACTCTGGGCAAAAATCAGACTTTCTGATTCTCAAGGATATAGAACTGAACGAAAGTTAGCCATTGGAAGAAGTCTGGCGCGAGTGTTGCCTTGCAGGCCGATCCAACTCGTTTCGCCAGTGAAGGTTCTGTCTATGTAAAAAGCAAAGCAAAACCAACCTCCCTCGTGTGTGCGTAGAAGTTACCCCTGTAGCCGTTTTGATTTTTACATAACGCTTGGGGTTGGAAACGTAAGGGATTCAACGGCATAAAGAGAAAATCGTTACAAGCGGACGGACCTTTTCGTTCACTTGCATGGTCATTAGTCACCGTCGCGGAAACCATGAGCCATTTTCTTATTCTCGTTGTCCACACGCGCGCGTTCACACATGCACACAACGATTTGATGATTGAAATGATATTAATAATTAAACGGGGAGACGTTGACTTATTTCCCATGAACGTGGATGCGACACAACGGGTTCCGCTTAATGGTCTCTCAATGTAAAATAGAAATAAAAAAAATTATATAGAAACAATGGATACGAGGTCGAGGAAATGACTAAACAGTTATTAATACTATTTCTTGTCGTAACCAGATGTAAAAAAAAAAAAGAATTGAATTCACTTACCCATATTGTGCCGGTAATACTGCCGGATAACCCGCCCTAATACCTGGAAACGGAAACCCTGAAATGAAATTAACCGTGATTAATATCTCTCTAGATAGAAACTATCGTTTCTATTAACAAAAAATGATGTGCAGTTTGTATTAGTACTTTAAGGAAGCAATAATTGAGTACCCCGAAACAGCTTCGTAAATGGGTAGCGTTTGAGTCTTTCATTTGTAAACTCGACAGGGAATGACCGTTTCACAAAGCCCAGGATTGTTGCAAAGGGCAAGTAATAATTAGAGTGACTGACCTACAAGTCTCTAATACGAGACATTCTATGGAAGACCAGTAGGGAGATAAATTGTACATGAAAGGGTTAGTGAAGGGTTTGAAGTCAGTCGAACCGAACAAAAACAACTGGTATAATAAGAACGTGGAACCAGTTCTACTTTGGTTTCTAGGGAAGGTGGTGTGCCCTCTCTCGTTTTGAACGTATCCACCTGGTATTTGGAGGTGGTTCAGGAAAGAGTCGATTATTTGGCGGAGAGAAAAAAATATATATGTAGAGATTACAATGGATCTGTGTGCCACAGGAAATTTTTAACACGACCAGACCCGGTGCATCTGGCGTGTGAAATGAGAAATCGTCAGCAACAGGCTTGGAAGTTACACAAACTGCGACATTTTTTTTTCCACTTCTGGCACTTCTCCAATCTGTGTATTCCAAAATAAACATATTATATTACCTGGTTGTACATTACCACGGGGTTTCGCTCCTAAAATTGCTAAATTAACGTTCGCTTTTCTGCCGTCTATTATTGGATTGGGATCCTTGCACGCTCTCTCTGCTGCAGGACGATCTCCCATTATTACCTAAAAAAAAAATATATCGCACTTAACAAATCCGGTACAGTGTGATGCCTACAGGCCAAAACAAGCTCTAAGCACATGACGAGAGAAACTCAGGGGTTAGTTACACAACCAGTGGAAGTAGGACCGCATGAAATATCCAGAAAACGAGACTCCGGATGTTTAAAATAAAATAAACTGTGCTGACAAAATGTAGCAACCAGTGAACTATTAAATGGAAACCATGTGTCAATGACAGAAGACATAATTTTGTCTGGCTCAAGGTACAGCCAGGTTTGATCTTCCAGATTGAATTCACGTACACGTAAATGCTATTATTCTTGTTTATAATCTTGAAGTGAAATGATTAAACAAATATAAATGGCATAAAAACGGTCTGGTTCGTTACCATAGCATTTACGCTCGCCTCCATGGTATGTCAGACAGGCACGAGAACCTAAAATGGGATGTCTGTCACAGGAATTATGTCTGGGACCCTTCTCAGGATAGATTTTATTTTTCTATTCTTAACGTCTGACGTTTGATTTGAGTCAGTTAATTTTCCACGGGCCGCCACTGTTTACCCTGGGACAAAAGCCGTCAGCTGTTCTCTTGATTTCTTTCTTCTCTCATGTGAAACACAAGAGGCCTTAACGGTTTCGGATATAAGAAGGGTGGCTGCACACACAAAACGAACGGACAGGGGAATCGGTGATTTGAAATTCCCTATTGTGCAAATCGGACGCAAGCGCTCGGTAAAACATTGGCGGGAAAGATCCGTTTCTTTTCAGTATTAGCATGGCGGGTATCCGGGGTTCGGTGCAGGACGGATTTCAGGTTCGATAGGTACAATTGCAGTCTGCAAAGGAAAAATTTTTTTATTCAATCAATTTGTCTGTCTGTCCGTCCGTCTCTCCTCCAGGCGACTAGAGGCAACAGATGTAAACTCCAGGCGGCGGGTGGCAGTTTCCGCATGGGGGAATGCAGGTGTTGTTTCTACCTAGGCGTAAGGCGCATGCTACACGTCTCCCAATTGTGCCCGGTGTGTCTGATCACGAATAATCTCCATTACGCAATACCTTATATACGAATCATACCTGGCCGACCGTTACAATTAACTTGCCGTGAAACCGAATTAAAAGATGTTTTGCGGCACTTTTTCTCTCCATTTTCTGTCCACAGGGGTGGGTGCCGAAGTATTGGTGGTAACGACCGTTTAAGATCCTGCCGCAAGAAATCAAATCGGTTCTATATTTCAAACAAAATTTATATGTTACTTATTCAATTTGTCGTCTCTTAATTTTAACCAATGGTCCTATTCAACCCTTTCAAGGGTGGTTGGAATTGGGGAACAACCCCAAAGACATGAGGTGAAAAGGACAATTTATTATGTTCTTTGAAAGATGAAAGATTGACTGCGTTAAACAATTTTTTGATCCCAGGCGAAACATAAAAACATTGTACATGTGAAAAATAAATAAATCACATAATATTATTTTGACTCTAATGTGTAATAAGAAATGAACCACTGCGCACTCAAAATATTTTGGCCATCTCCACCAAACGTAATTCACTTGGAGACTGATTTCCTTTTGCAAATGGCGCGAATAAACTTGTGGAAGTTGAAGATTAATGGTACAACTTATATTCCCAACCGACTTAAGAGCCAAATAGTGGCAACAACTGCTTCAAAATGGGTGTCCTTCAAACATTGGCTTAAGCACCACAGCACAAATTTAAAAGCGTGCCTAAGCAAATGTTCACATTATTAATATTTCCCAGTTGTTCAAAAGTAATGACATCGCCCCCGGATATTTTTAACGTAATTGAACTGTATAATGTACTTAATTTCGTTGCAAGTGTCTAAATCTAAAAGAAAAACACATACGTACACTGCACACTTAGTTTTCTGTTGTGTGTCAGCACCCCCCGATGTGACCACGCTTCGATCCCCCTGACTCTTAATTTTCACATTTTTATGGCGTCCAATAAAACTAGTAACGAGAACATAGTTTACTGACTTCAGAAGCTTGAAATAAAAAACAATGAGACGCAATATGTGAAGAGACAAATCTGCAGGTTTCAACAATACTGTCCTGAGAGCTGCAACGAATTTAATGATGGGGGTTCAAGGTCCTAGACAAAAAGTCTCTACAAAAAAAAACCCAAGGAGCCTAACCTAGAAAAGAGGAAATAAAACGAAATTGAACATGCCCCGATGAAAAGACGGGTAATGAGTCCCCAATGGTGAGAAAGTGTTTTGATAGAGATGGAATAATATTAGTTGTCACGTGGGGCAATACACGCTACCAGCTGTCGTTGGGCCGTAAAAATAGATCCAGGGCCCCCTGAGTTCTTTTCCCCAACTATCTGGAATACCTTTTAAAGTTGTTACGCAGAGTCGTTAGCTACATTTCGTCGTCTTTATGCACTTAGAGGAGGTACTTGGCATGAACATAAGCAATTTTTGCCTAATGAATCGTATAGAAGTGAGAATGTCTTATGGGTTCGATACGATCCAAATATGACAAACTGTTACCCGTACGCACTGTTAGAACTCTCGCTGGTGGGGTCAGTCAAGCTGGAGTTGTCTAATTCCAACAACTGGAATGTTTCACCCGCGATATTTAAAGCAGTCAAAGGGTGCCACGGACTCCCGATAAACAGGCGCGGTAAACAGTCACTTCAAAATCTTGGAATAGGCGTTTTAAAGAGCATCGACGAAACAAAGGTCAAAGCGGCGGCGGTGATGGTAGTAAGTCAGATATCGTAAAACAATATAAGTAATAAATCCGTCCGGAAACAGAGTAAATTAATGTATTTCTAAGGACAGGATGTCGTGGAGGTGGTGGCAGTGGACCCCGGTGGTACACGCGCGATAGCATAAAACAACGGATGCATCTGAACAGACAATCTTTCAACCGTAACCTTCTCGAGCAATAAAGTCTCAGCTGATGCCTGTGCGTTGCAAACATCTGTTCAGTAAACACAGTAAGGGCCGGTTTGGGAGGTCAGTTTCCACTGGCGGTACCTTCCCTGGCTTCCTTGACCCCGTGGTCCTCCTCATTAGAATTTACATGAGGAAAGAATGAAATGAAAGAAAACTTACAAAACCGTATCCTCTCGACTTGGATGTTTGCCTGTCCGTGATGACAACCGCCTCTTCTATGTCTCCGTAAACCGAGAAATGCTCCCTGAGGCTCTTGTCTGTCGTGTGGTATGGCAGACCTCCGACGAACAGCTTCGTCCATGTTGTGTCCTTCTGTTGGATACCTCCGGGTGTGCTGGCAGCCGAGTTCAAAGCCGCCAAACCGGAAATGAGTCCCTCAGTATTTCCTAAAACGCTACCACCTTCTCCTGCTGCGGGTAGGGCAGCCGTAGGCATCAACATTTTCATTTGTCTTTTTAGTGTGGTTCTTCAACACGCCGCCTCGGTACTATCTGCAGAAACAGAATAGAAAAATCTGATAATGAAATTTGAGCGACAGTCATGTACCGGGAGCCTTACAAACTCGGGTAGCGATATGATCACCGGCATAAATTTTAATTTCTTTGTGTTCGCATTTGTATTTCATCACAGGTGTGGTTTACAATGACTGTGCCTTAAATGTTTCCATGTTCACATGATGGTACATCGCCTAAAATGGCGGGAAACTAATGGTTGGAATTACGTATTACCCATTCAAAAGAATTCTACTCAGGTAGAACCGTTTCCAGATGGGTTGAATTACCTAAAACCCTTACGGGTTCTTTCAATGCAAGCAACTATTCGTTTCTAAGGTTTACTCGGGTGTCAATTTCAACAGCCGGAAGTGACCAACATCGTAAAACTGCACGTTTACTAAGAACACAAACGGTGCAGAGCGTGGCGTGAGGTTGAATTACTGCAACGAGCAGATTCGCTTGGAATCGAATTCAAAGAGAGCTGGAAATCGTGCTTTATCAACCCTTCTTACCATCCCTCTCGAAGGGGATGCAAAGCCCCTAATGCAAGAGCACAATCGAGGGATGCAAAAGTTGAATTGTTCACGTTCAGGAGCGTATGACCTAAATGATCGAAATAGAAAAATTCGGTTCTCAAATGGAGGGAAAACGAAGGGCTCGTTCGCACCATCCGTGGTGCATCTCTGAGAATTCAACTATTTTCTGGTGACTCGTTTCTTTGTTGTAGAACAATTTTGATTTCGCAAAAACAAAAAGACATGAATAGATGCGATTGTATAGGAGTTCAGCGTGAAATTTCTGGTCATTGTCTTTCTATCCTACACAACGAGGAAAATATTGTTCTCTGAAGAATGGTACAATTCACAGGCAGACATCTGGCTCTCTGGGTGACCGATCTAATAGATAAACGAATTATGAACCTGCAAAACTAATGACATTAAGTCACTCAAACTGCGTAACAGTTTATATCCGTTATACGAATAACTATTTTATATAGTCGGTTTAAGTCGTGTGTGACACAAAAACGTACAGATATGACGCCTAAACTTACCAGGTAAACAATGTAAACGATAGAATAGAAATTAAATAATAATCAGATTTGAAATAGAGGAAATGAGTAGCTTGATAATCAACCATCACATAAAGTAGTGCTATTTGCAAAAAACGATGCAATTCTTGCGCCTGTTTTAAAGTGATTGAGTCTGAAGTTTTCAACACGTTGGGGTAACCCTCCGGTACTCGGTGCAACACATTTGCAGGTACTCTGAGATTACCATTCTGTAATTACAACACACGAAGACGTACCTCACACTACAACTGTACAAAACTGACCACATATGAAGAGACTTTTTAACGAAATCATCCCTTAAATAACTTTTGTGCCGGGTGATGATGACTCATGGAAATAACCCGATTTAGCAATATGGCACAACATGTTCGACTGTCAGAATTGTTTACTTCTTGGGAATGTGTGCTAGTGAAAATTTGAGATGCATTTACCGCATGTAAAAAAGAACGGTGTCTTCAGGTTGTAACTCCGTAACATGCTCTAACATTCGCAACGAATCTATCCGGTAATGTTTGATTTGTTAAACGTGCAATAATCGAAACATTCAAGGCTTTGGAATTTGGCGACATTCGTTTGTCATTGGAGTCAGCCTGCGAGTCGACACGGGCGACAGAAAGAGACAAATAAAAAACATTTAATATACGAAATTCGAAAATCCGTCCGAATTCGCGCCGTTTTTCACAATTTGTGAAATACAAAAATCGAACAGCCCAAATTACATAACTCTATATGTACGTGTGTGTGTATGCATAACAAATGAAAATGATGTTTCACTCACTTTTTCTAATATATATCTTTTTTTTCGTTTGGATTCACACGAAACTAAACGTAAATCAGCACATGACACCGCAAATTCGATCGTTCCTCTTAGAATTCTCCTCGGTGGTACGTTGGGAACAACGATAAATCACACTTTCCAGTCACTCCGAAAAAGTAAACGTCGGCTTAGTGAGAAAAAAAATTAAATTTCGGAAAAAGACAAGACAAAAAAATCAAAAACAAAATTTCTAGAAACTTTTACGAACCAAAACTGAGCTGAAAAAGACGGAATCCTCGTGGCTCTGATATTCGAGCCTCTTCGTCATTTGACTGTTGTCGTACGCGAGCTTATGAAGGACGTGTGAGGCGTTACCGACCCGCCTTGGGCCCCATCTTTTTAGGCTGACCTGGCGTCAAAAACGAGGAAATGTAAGTTGAACGACGGCGACCGTTTCGGAGGAACGGAGAGAACGCTTTTTAATTGTCAGTGTGTTTTTATATTTTTGATATAAATTGACTGTTAGGGAATATGGCAGGGTTCAATGTATGAAGGGTACATAAGGGAGATTTGATCTTGGGTCGTTGGAAAGGCCCCGTGCCTCACGTCTTACCGTGGGTTCAGAGACCATGCTGAAGCTCCGAAACCACCTAAGATATAGGTAGGCACTTTGTAAAGGATACATCCAACTGGGCCTTAATATTTGCTTACACACGGTGTGCTACCAACTACCTCGATGGGTACGAACCTTTTCACACTTTGAAACCCCTCGAAATATATGATTTATTGCTCAAGACCAAAGGTAGAGATGAAGTTCCTGCTTGTGATATTGTCTACATGATACAGTCGGTTGACCATTTCATTGCATGGTATCTTAAGAAGTAGGGAAGGTATTACCTGGTTGGTAATATCTACGTGTTACCGTAAGATTGAAGGCAGAGGTTAATCCGTAGACACACAGACAAATACACAGTATCAGGTTTTTCAAGGCTTCGTATCGGTAATATTGTCACAGAGGAATAATTTCGGGTGAAAATAGGGTAATAAAAAAGTTAGAGGCTCTAGAACTTCCGGTTGTGTAATTTATGTAGCCCGAAACATTTTGTACGGGAATAATTCGGTCGTTAACATTCAAATGAAGTAAAAATTTCAACTGATTCGAATGGAATGAGACGAGCGATGGGGCTGTGGGACCCATTTCTGGTGATTTTCTGTAAAAGGTGGCATTAGTCAACGTGTGTCTTCGGTTCTCCTTTTAATCCACCTATCGGATGATTTATGGAAACGGTGGACCAGCTGTCAGTGAAGGTTGTCGCCGGGGGCTTAGCCCCTTGTTCGCTTAAGTCGAACACTCGGCGAACACTTTCAATTGAAAATTCTACACACACGCACAAACACACACATGTTCCCCTGCACAATGTTTATTGAAAAGGGGCCAAAACATGGGATGAGAAACCTTGTGAAGATGGGAAACCCTCCGTTGCCATCTTCATCTTACGTTTTCCTAACAGGAGAAGCCATCGCGCGGCGGTGGTGTCCCGATGCAAGATTGTGTGCATGCGTGCGTCGGACATGTTTTTTTTTCCCTGTGATTTTCGCTCACCTCGATGAATTCGATGAATCGACTACAGGTAGATGTAAGTGAGCTGTCGTCGTGTCGTCAGCAGCAGACCACCGCCATGTTGCCTCTCTCTCTCTCTCTCACGAATATTTCGCTTTTTACCCTTATTTTATCAATACTTTGGGTTTGCCATTCTCTTTTGTGTTTTTACTTTCATTTGTATCCCCTTCTGTAGGAATATACCAACTCCTCCCAACTGTCGTGAAGTATCGGGTTCATTTTTTATTCCCACAGGTTCAATTCTTATTTTCCCACATTTTTCTATTGCACTATTCACCGTATGTGTTTCACGTCAAACGTGATCACGTTGGACTTCATTGAATACTCAGTTTACCACTTGTGTTATCTACCCGACTAGTAAAATCTGCACGACGGAGTCCAATTCAAAAATTTAAATTCTGAAACGTACTAGTTGTTTTTGGTACTTTATCTGAGCCGTGTGACACCTTAAAGATTTCGGTGAAATCAATTATTGCTACAATGAAATCACATGAACAGGTAATGTATCCCAAAATTGTAAATTGAAAGGTATTTGACAATTTGCGTAGGTCTAATAATCCTAAATGTTGCACGTGGAATTTTGTTTAGAAAATGTAAAATATTTCACCTAAGGATTTATCACAATCGAAGATACTCTGTTGTCTAATTTTTGCCAACTGTCTATAATTAAAACTGTCTGTAATAAATTCATTAAGCTAAACATTTTCATTTTCGGGAACATAAATAATAAGTAAACGAATCAAACATACCTAATTCTGTTCAAATCGTAAATCTCCATGCTTGATTTGAAAACTTAGAACTTTCATTTTTTTACCCGCCATTTTTTCTCAACGGCCGTTAAGTTGGTGCGCTTGGAATCTACCGTTAATTAGAATATTTTCCTCTCCAACTCTAATGAAAATGGAGGTGGAGGAGTCAGGTTTAAGTGAAAATGACACGAAGACAAAGCAAAAGGCTCGTAGTTTTCTAAGGGAACGGTTTCTTAGGTTGATGACAAATATAACCGGTGGGTTATTTTGAAATAAACATTCAAAATTTTCGTTTTCTAGCTGTTCTTAGATAAGCCGGCTGTTATGCAATATTCACTTGACACTTTTTAAATGAGCGTTGAAGGAAGATTGCTACTGATCGCCAGAGACTTAACTAAATCTAGAGCCTGATTTCTGAGACTGTAGTGGCATATTTTGGTTATGTATGTCGTTAAATGGAAATTTTTCTTGCAGGTTCAGAATGCACTCTTCATATGCATTCCAAAACTATTGTTTCAGGGAATTTTAAAGGTGGTGATATAGAATTCAATAACATAATAATTCAGGGCTTGAAAACTCCTTTTGCAGAAGTACCTCATGCCATCATTCGAGCATCAGATGTTCATTACATTGAATTTTAACCAGGTGTGGTTTGGCTGGAACAATTGTTCATTTTAAACTACTTAGGTCATCCTCTTGTACATAAGTGATGGTTTTTAATTATTCTGGTGACTGAGCTGCTTCTTAGTTATATTCAAATAATGATTGATTACATATTCATTCAATTTAGTGCACTAATTATTACTATTATGGACAATAACTAAAAAACTTTTGTAAATAGTAGTTTAAAAATTTACCTTGTTGTCGACACACATTTGAAGATATGCAAACATATTTAGATGGACAGAAAGAATTTGTTAATTCTAAGGGTAAATAATTATTCAATATGTTAGACACATTTGTTGGATAAAGTATTCATTTGTAGTTATGTAATACTTATGTCAAAATTCTATTCATTATAATATAAACTCAATAATTGTGGTATCAAATTTTAGTGCTCAGTTTATTTTTTAATAATTCTTATAGGTTCTTTTAATATTTCATTAATCAGAAATATGATTGGCCACAGTTGTGGCACACCATTGAACTAACAGCATTTTAACTTATAAATTTGAATAATAAGAAAATATATTTGCAGCTTATTATGTATCATTTACATGATTTGCATCAGTCATGTACAAATCACAGTAACTACCTCTGTTTAATCAGAAAACTCTTGGCGGTTGCATAATACTAGTAATTTCATTTTTCGAAAGTGGCACCTATGTTTTGTAGTTCTGAGGAAAAATAAGTAGCATGTAGCATATAGCAAACATACCAAATAGATACCAAATTAATTAATATATCTTATAGTATTTGCTAAAGTCTATATAATAGGTAATCTGAACTTGAATATATCAGTGCATAATTTTTATCTAGCCCACAATTTTTATTTGTTACATTTAATATTATACATTATGAAAAGAATTACAGAAATTCATTAACTTGATGAATAATTAGTTATATTTTAAATAAATCAGTTTTAATTCAGCAGTACTGTTGAAATACCAAAGTGCTCCCACCTCCAGTAACATTTTACAACATGCATTTCACAATTTCAAAGAAACATTGAGTAGAAGCGTATATGACTGATTGACAAAAGCCACCACTGTGACAAGCAAGAAACAAATTAGGTTTTTATCATTACAAAAGTAAGACCGGTACAAGTAAATGATTATATAATTATTAAATATATATTACATGTAATATACGGTAGTAAGGAATAAGTAAGGTGCAGGAAGCGAAAGAATTGCAAAACCTTAAACAGGATTTGTTTCATATTTTGATAACATGGTTGTGTTGTTTGAGAAAAAAACAAGTTTTCAGGATGAGGTTTTTCCAGGTTAATTAATTGCATCCATTGCGATCAGAGAAGCAGAAGTTGACTTTGTTTAGGAAATGGGAAAATTCGGTTTGAGAAAAACAGAGACGAAAAACTAAACTAAACTTTGTTTTCTCCTGTTCTGGTGGAAAAAGCGATTTACCAAACCTCAACATCCTTTTTAAAAAGAATATAATTGATAATTCTTGGCTTTAAGCCTATTTAAAAGAATCTTATTTTTCCCGCAGTTGCCTACGGTCATTCCCATGGAATTTTGGGTTTGTGAGAGTTATTTCTTTTATGAACTTCCAAAAGGTTGACCGACAAGAAGGCAATTTACTGTTTATTTCATATGTGTCATAAGGTGTCTGTGACTTCTTATTGACGGTATTAGTTATGACGTAGCAGTAAGGTTTATTCTACGTGATGTTACTGGTTGTCTGTTGTACTGATCTGGTTTTCACGTAGATAACCGAACGTTGTTAGCTTACGTGTTAATTCAGCCTTCATTTATCAAATTCAATTGAATTTCTTTTCATTTGAGTTGCTTGAAGTTTTTAAAAACCATAAAATGAATAGAAATACTGCTTTTTTTATCAGTGGCTTTATTTATCCACTACATGAAAAAAAAACATCTTTCAATCGCATGATTTCTCTACTTTCAGCCTTCTGCCTGGTTTGTGGCACACACCAGATCGAACTTGATAAAACGATTATCCGATTTTTTAGACTTTGTTTATCACTTTATCAATCTCCCGTTCCCACAGCTTTGATTTTAACTTCATCGTCGAATATCAGTAGATTTTTGACGTAGTACCAAACGCAGCCGTCGAAAAATGTTCCAATTGCTATAAGAACTGTAAAAAAAATTATTAGAGATTTGTCGATGCCAACATTTGTTTGTATTATAGACGAGAAATGCGAATTGTTAAGTTACTCACGAGCTGCAATGATGTTCATCACGTATCTGAGGTTGTAACCGTCGTACAGCCAGCAGTTACCCGTGCCTGTACATGTTTTACCCCATACCATGCAAGTTGTATCTGAAACGGTCAAATTTTGGAGTTTGTTTAATATCAAAGGTAATAAATAGACCCGTAATGAATTTAGTCGGGTACATTACCTAAGATATAGCCGAAGAAAATTGGCGATGGAACAAAGGCAAACAAACTGAGAACAGTAACGGAAAATCCCATGGCGACAGGTTTGTCCTTTTCATCGACGCATCGAACTCCCACCAAGAAATTTGATGACCTTCCTGTTGCACCGAAAAACTTGAGCATACACACCACCCCGAGAAATATGTGGAATGCAGTGGTACAGTCTAAAGGACACGATCCACTTATGGCTTTCCCTAGAACCTGATCAAAATCCAGGTCTTCGTCCGTCATGTTGGCGAAAGGATTTGCCGGATTTGGTTGGACGCAAGAACAATCGGTGAATATTTTCTGAAATTTTACGTGGAACGAGAACTAATGCTCTCTATTTTTGTTTTTTCTTTAGGGAGGAGCACTCACCTTGTTAGAACCGATCGTGTACGAGTTCGTACAACCGGCATGACAAGGCGATATGAACGTTTCATGATGTTCCGAACACACAGGAGAGTAAGATACATAGTCACATTTGCAGTCGATATTGCACGACCTCGAAACATTGTAGCTGAAAGTTGTGTCGAAGGTGAGTACTTTATGTTTGTAAGGAATAACGTAAAGAAGCCAACCGTCTTACTCTTGTACGGATAAATCGAGCTCTGTTGGATTGTCACAGCCGAGATACATGTACGATATCATGCCCAGAACGGATACGACGCCGATGAACATATTCCACGCCGCGAGTATTCGTGCTCTTGGCTTATACCTACTTATCACAATTCCAGAAAGAACGACTCCAATGGCAGAGAAAATAAGGCCAACGGTACCTAAAAATATTGAAAGTTATCTGTCCTTAGAATTCAGGTTTAGGCATGTTATGAGTGGAGGCCAAAAAGATACCTCCTCACCTGTGACGAAACTGGAGTAACTCGCACTCAATTTATACTGTGTTTCTATGTATTTCGGCATGAATATCCAATAGGGCATGTACCCGATGCAGTAAAATATCGACGCCAAGTTATTGTAAACGTATGTTTTGTTCTTCATAAGTCTCTTGATCGTTTTCATCATGTCTGAAAGGTAGAAATACTGGTTGAGCTTAGTTACTGGATGCAGTTGCAGGCAGTCGTTTGTCCAAACCTTTCATCGACGGTTTCGTTTCGGGTTCTTGGGGCTGACCCTTGTTCTTTTCTAGAGCGATTGCTCGTCTCACAGCTGCGCGGGGTAGCGTCTTTGGAAAAAGAGCTATCAAAGCCGATAAGAAGGCCAAAATGCCGCCCAATATAAGCCAACCTGGGTGGGAAGAAAATAGAAATGGTTCAGAACTTGAATGGAATTTGGTTCGAGTTCAAGCGAAATTGATCTTATTACCCAACCACCAGGCACCCAACCATCGAGGGTCGTTTAGATTGATCGTCGGATGAAGATTCGGGGAAACGTATAGTTTGAGGCAAAAGGATGCCAGTGCGTAACCGATGGCAGGTCCAAGCATTCGTAGAAAGTAGGCAAAACCTAGAAGTTGTGTATGAACTCGTTAAGAACGTTACTTCTAAAGTCACCACGTAAGGACGACTACCCACTGATTAAAACTGGAGTTTTTGATTTCTGTATGTTGTCATCCATGTACGTAACGCCGAGAGAATAGTAAACGCTGCCTCCTACACCACCGATGAGCTGTGCCACGAACAATATCATAGTCGGGTATATATCCTGACTTTCTTCCATGCAGGCGACGGTTCGGTTGGCATGGCAAAGCGACTTACGCTTTTGTTTTTCTAGGACTAAAAAACATTTTTACAATTATTCAGTTGTAATAGAACAAGAATGCCATAGGTGTCACTAAAAATTCACCCACACTCGAAAGTTTCGGAATCGTTTAAATTGACCTGTCCACCGTACTCAACGGTGTGCTGCAGAGAGTCTTCGCCAGGGCCATAAAGGGCATGCGGCAATGCTGTTAACAAGCAGAAGAGAACGACCGTATACATCCCGAATGCAATCCACCTGGGTCTGTGCCCTTTTCCGGCATAATAACTCAAAAAGACGGATATGAAGATTTGACTAATATCATTACCAACGGATATCAGACCTGCAAAATAAGTCTCACGTTTAACCGAGTAGTTGATCGCATTGGACAAGCTAGTTCCGATAGTTTTCAGTGAAAGTTAAATTAGGAGATTGCTGAGGGTGTGATTAGTTACCCGTTGTCCTACTGGAAATCCTAAACCGTTTCTCTAGGGAGGTTATAGTCCCATTGAAATAGGCGTAGGTGGCTGAATTGAAACAGCCAAGAAGACCGTAGAGCAAGACGTAGACCTTTTTGTTTGCGAATTTCTGCAGGAAAGAACTTTTAAAGCACCAGAGGCCACATGTCGTCTCTTCGGTGAGTGGCATGTCTTTGAACATTTCGGAATGTTCGTCCGGATCGTCGGATGGGGCTAGCTGGTTCTTGGGAAGCATAGACGGTCTTCGAATGACTTCAAATTTTTCATTAATAAGTTCAAAGTCTCTGACGTCCAATACCGAACTTAACTCGAACTTTTCCCTTTCGGGTTCGCGATTTGTGTGATTCAAGTGTCCGAAAGTGGACATTTTGTTTTCACTCATTAAAGTCAGTTCTTGTCCTCCTTCCATATCACTTCTTGTCTACCTTCATCAATTACTTCTAAAACACTATAAGATAAATATTATTGTGAATATGTGATGTCCGGCACTGTAATTTACGCTTTTGGTATTGCATTGTACTTTTTATGTTTAGCGTTAAAATGTAACGTATTATACGTTTAAAAAATGTGAAGAAAATAGGTAGAAATAGAACATGTGTGTGTCTCGACGAGTGGACGACAATGTGTACCCTTGGAGGTGTTTGAATGCAACGAGACAATAAAAACAATTGTTAAGTAATAGGTTTATTTGTTTCCGTTAAAGTTTGTCTCTGATAGTAAAATTCAGGCATACGACTACTTTTACTTAAATAGAGTATTATTTGGGATTGACAAAGTTTATCGTGGTACTTAGTAAGTTTTCGTGTAAAGTAATGGTTTTTGTTGCGCCTTTGAATGTAAATGTAGAAAGTGTATTCAGCTGATAAATTTATAACATAAATATAAAATTTGAAGCAGGGCTACTTATTTATTCTTATGATTAACTAAGAACTGAAGTAGTTCGGTGCTGTTCCAGGACAGAAGTAAACCCTAACACAAGTAAAATCAGAAGTAATTGGAGTGACGATATAAAAGTCAGTGTATTAAAAAGCAAAATTAAATCGTACCATAAGTTACACGACCAAATAGTTATGTAGTAAAGAGCACATAGTTAGGTGGTGTTAACCTGGGCGAATTTTGATTTCGTTTTAACGTTTCATCAAAGCATGTTCGTCACTTTCGGAAAGAATGCACACTACATTCACTCTCGGTACGCGGTACCTATCTAAACTATCACTCTCGACTATTTCGGTACGAAAATTCGAACCTAGACGATTTCAGGACTGGAAAATGGCAGTTTGTGTCGTTCGCGACATTACATTGAAATTCTGTTTGAAAGACCGAAGACTCTCGCGGGAATGATGGCAAGAAAAGACTTCAGTTAATCGAAAGAGATAAGAGAACAAATAAAGAAAATTTTTTTTGATTTTGTTTGTTGTTGATTATGTTCAAACAATGGATTCAACACCAACATATATCGTCACGATTAATAACTTTTAATAATTTTTGCTCTTGCTTATTGGCTTCTGAAGGTATGTTGAGTCTCTTGAGTAGTAGAGGTTCTCAAGTTTACAACTCGTGAAGTGCTGTTTAGTTGGGAATGAGTTTTTGCGCCATTAATTTACCATCCCCAGTCTGCCACTGATACGAGCCTAGTGAGCAAAGGGCATGAAATTTTGTTTTCAGTCAATTCTGATGTTTTTTGAAGGTTAAGACAATGGTAATGGCACCCAATGTACCCCTTGGCATAACACCACACAAGTTCTACTTTGTTGGGAAGCAGTTTATATTATCTCAGTATATACGGGCAGATTGAATGTTTGTGGCTGAGTTACTAGATCCTAATTTTAATTGAAATGTTTCAAGTTTTTAGTTGAGGTCTCATACAAAAATATAAATTATCGATTCGCGAGATTTTAGTTCAATATCTTATCGGGGTGATAAAATTCGCAGGGTAATTTCTGATAAAATGGTCAATGTACAGGTCCTGAAATATTGGCAGTTGATATTTTTAAACATCAATGTAGATGTTTGGACTTCACTCAACCTCAAGCTCTGATTCACTTCTTGTGTTCTCTCAGGTAGTTGTAGCACTACTTTTAAGTTAACTGTAACCTTTGTTATGGAAGTTGTGGTCCCACCCTCTGCGACACCTAACCTGCTTTTACGTATACATTAGTTTTAAACGTAGGTTGATTTGTTTCTCTTCGTTTTAATGTTAATAATGTTAATGTTTTTGGAGTATAAGTTTAACTTCACGCACTTTGGCTTGCAATTTACAGTTTATGTGGCCAGGATCGGTGTACTGATTTGCAGTAATATTTTCTGATAAGTTTTAATGAACGACATTCTGCGATATCCTATGAAGTTCAGGCGTTATGTCACAAAATTTATTAAATAGGTCGACCTCCTTGCCGCTCAGCGTGGCCTGCTCAGACAGATCTCTCTAACGAAGGCTTTGCCTAGAAAGGATTCCCGCTCATTCCGATTCCTCAAAAATCCTAGTCAAATTGCTGATGTTCTATAAAAGAATATTCTGAAAAATTATTTGAGTCTTGAGGGACGTATTCAGTTTCATAACACCGAAAATGTTCTAAATTTTGAGATGTTCAAGAATGCTCAAATCTCGTTTCAGAATTTAGTGGTGGACAATTTCAACTGAAAAATATGAGAAAAACTATTTGAATTTTTTGTGTTGGTAAATGATAAGTAGTCTGCATTAAAACAAATCATTAACACTTTTGTTATTCTTCTATTGTGTACAGTTCACTAACAACAGTAACTGCTACGTTATATAGTAGGTTATTTCTTGGGGTCATGTATATTATCTCATCTAAAAGGTACTAGCAAAAGCAGAAATCTGTGACTAGAAAATTGACTCAAAATTGTGAATAGCAACAGCAATGCTGCGTTACAAAACGTCCTAGTCTAGGCAGGAAAAATTGTTCAAATCCGCCCCGACCTTCCTCATCGCCTTAATTCATCTCTATTGTTAACTCTTGTGAGATTGAGAACAATGCCTTGCCATAATTATATTATTGTACGGCATTATTTTCTAAATATTCTCTTTTGAATTGTCTGTTCTGTGGTGCTTCAAACCGTCGGGGCGGAATGGAAGGGAGCCCTGGAAAATATATGGAAAAGCCTGGACTTTTCCCTTGCGTATCCCCTCACTTCCGTTTTCTACAATTTTGAAAAAGTTAGGTTTTTCGTTAAGATAATTACGTAAGGATTTTCCGCAGCGTGTTTTATGTACGTATTATGTATATATTATTCTCTTACTAAGTCCCCGTCCGAAAATCACTTTTGCACTCCTGTGAAAACCAAACTACGGGAAATTTTCTCTTTCCGACATGAAATTTCCCGTTCATTTTCTACCAGATCTCCCGAAGATCATACTGCACAGTACTGTCACATACGAACTGTCCGCGAGACCTCGAAACGAGAGTCAAATCGTTTGCCTGCCGGATGATTTCCGCGGGGGCCTTCAGTGCCGCAGCTTCAACAGTTTGGTGTACTCAATCCTCTTAGTGATGGCCCCGAAACCTTTTTTCAACCAAATCCCTGATTCTGCTAAAAGGTGTGTTCTTCTGTCATCTGTGATGATGGTTTACATTTGTTTTACCTAAGGTACTTATTAATCTGTAACCCGATCCTTTTAATTTTTGCGGTGTTGTTGAGTTTGTCTGTACTTGCATTACACTGCTATCGATGCCATAACCGTTTTACCATTCCCAAACTACAATGGATTCGATTTTATATATGGGTTACAGCAAAATTTGGGACCTAATTGTGTACTAAAATTGGGTATTGCGTGTTAAGTCATATTTTTGTATTCTTTTTTTGGCTGATATGGATTTAGGCCTAAATAAACCGGTGATCTATAATAATTAATAAAAAAAATATCGATCGTTATGTATTTTATAATATAGAGACATTTCAACCGATCGTTTTTGTTTTAGTCGTTGGGATCTTAGGTCAACAGAAGAGGGAAATTGCTATCAGATTAAAACGATCTTGACTCATAAAAATAAAAACGAATTATATGAAGCAAATTATCCAATCAACTTGATGACGTAGACGTACGGCGGTGTAAAATCAGTGACGGCTTAGAAGATAGTATTCGCCAGCGTGCTTTACAGCTTTGGTTGTCATGTCCTGAGAAAAGAGAAGGGTCTAGTCAAAGCTAAACATTTGAATTCACAGGTGGTATGCGTCAGGACAGGTTGAGAGGTTCGGTGTCTTCTCTAAAATCAGTCTGATGTTCAGGGAAAATGAGGTTCAACATTAGGCAACACAGTGGGGTAACTGTTCAACGTTTAACGAATTTACAGAAGGTCAGGATGTATGTAAGATTCAAATCACAAATAAGACTTTTCAAATTTGAATTGAATAATGGGTGACTGCTGTCGGATATCATAAGTTTCAGCTCGACGATTCACAACGGTTTGACGTTTTAGCTCGAGATTAGCGTCAGATTTTGTACTCGTCTACAGCTTTTTCAACCTCTAAGGGGAACGGTTCGATACTGAAATCCAAAATGGCGCATAAATACCGAGGAAATAAATGAGAAAAACGAGAAAAGAGGCTAGCAGAGAGAAGATAATGAAAGAAGAGAGAGAGAGTGTGTCAGATCGAAGGTAACCGATATCTCGACTTTTATATTGTAGACACGTTTTCCATTTCGTAATAATAACCCTTGATTCAAAAAAAGAATGAAAGAACAAATTTCGGAAATCAGAGGACTTCGAGAAGATGAAAAATTTTTGTTCGGTTTCAGAGAAAGCGTTGTTTCACCAGAGCGATTCAATGCAGGCAGATAAAGGCGAGAGAAAAGTGAAAAAGTCCCGTCAGGAGATGCAGTCAAAGGAAGAATTCAATGGAAAAGTAAAAGCTTTATGCCGGAAATGGCGTTTCTCTCCCGTCTGCAACCTCAATTATTTTCCTCATTGTAAACGATGGACGATAACGAATGTGTTTCTGGTATTCGTGACAGATAAGGAGTTAACAGAAAATCGGACAGAAAAAGATTAATGAAGTACTGGCGAAAGAAAAGTAATTTAATCTTGACACACTCGTCTATCGCTATTTGTTTGACCTAGTGAAAATTTCCCTCCACCTCGAAGGAAAAAATGATAGTAAACGTCTATGTTAATGGCGTCGGAGATCGCTCAGTCAGTCAAAGTGCACAAAAGGTAAAATTTCTGCGTCGTAAACTGCGTGATGTGCTTGGCATAATTTGATAGAACTCGGTTGATAGAATTTATGCCAAGATTCCCTACATCTCCTAAGTGGGTAGTCGCGCTGGTTGTGTCCTGCTTCTGTGATCGTGTTTGCTACTTTGATGTCGAATATAAGTTCCGAATAGGAAGTCCAGGTTGATAAATTTGTGATAACTTGACAGCGCTAAGCAAAATCACACTGATAATTGAAATTATAATAGAATGTTAAATAATAGGTTGAGACAGTTTAAGGAGTAGTTATTACTTGAGGGTTTTTACACAACCCTTAACTCCGAATCATTCTTTCATTCTCGGGCAGCTCTAACGTCGAACGAAGAGAAGATAGGACTTAAGGATTCCACCTCAAACTACCCCACAAGTAGTGCAGCTCTGGATCATTTTTTATGCACAATATCAGTCTCTTACACCGAGTTATAATAAAAAGGAAACGACTCAAAGGTCTGTCGAAACCCAGCATTTGTTTCTTTCTGTTGGGGTTTCTTTCTTAAGTTAAACGAGTGGTAAAAACCTTTTGTCTGACATTCGAAGGCTCCTCTCCGGAGGTTTTTTTTTGCATTTCAACATCAACTAAACCCGGCCGTATTAAAACTAAGAAAGGTTTCCGTAGGAAAAAGGAGAAAACAAAAAACGATGGAAAAAAGCTCGGGTCTCCCCATTCCCGGCATGTCTCTCTTTTCTTCTTTCACGTCCGCGCCATCTTCCACTTTCCCCCTCTTCCCATAGGTTACTTGTTAATATCTTTACGAGGTCTCGTTAATTTTCCGATAGAGCGAAGTCTTAAAAATTGTCTTGGAGTTAATTTTTGCTCCATTTATTTTTTTAATCCTTTTTAATCACATTGGAGGGATTAAAACATTTTTATAACCTTTTTCTCCATCCTTTTCTTTCCAACGTTTCCTTCCCAGTCTCTTGTCCGTCCCTGTCTTGCCTGATCCTGAACGTCTTCCTTTCGGGCCTTTCCTTCTCTCCATCGCCATCTCTCTCTCTCTCTCTCTCTCTCTCTCTCTCTCTTTCTTTCTTTATTATGTCTTTTTGCTCGGGATTTTTTGCCTTTAATAAAGAAATCGGGGAAATTTATGTCTTTGAAACTATTTTTGAATTCAAATTGAGGGATACTTCGGGAACCGGAAAATGGGAAGAACTCCAGGGAATGATTAATACTATATTTAAGGAATTTCAGAGCTTTCCGGAAAAGTCCGAATTGAAGGAAAGAAGTTTGGAGTTTTTGTTAGGATACGTTTTGTTTGAAACGAAAGTAATGGGATGTGGCGATGATTGAGTTTCTGTTGTGCTCTGGTGGGTGAAGGAATCTGTGTTGTAGTTTTAGTAAATCTGGGAAGTAGAAAGAACAACCAGTACTTTCAGAAGTTACTGCTAGTAGTTGACCACTGCATGGCTGAAACGCCTTCCTGGATTTGTCTCGCTTGTGAGATGAAATAAGATTAGCTGGTAGTTGAAATTTGTGTCTCGACCTGTTGCAAACTATATATCATATAATGAGGAAGTATGGAAGGAAGGTGATCAATGATAGGTACAATTTGTGATAGTCCAACCCTTTCTGGATCAACCCTTTGAATCGTGACAATTATAAGAAACATGTGACGTTTTCGTTAGCCCAATTAGGTACGGCTACTCGTGCACCGCCTTCTGTGTAACAAGTGGTATTTCCCTGTGTAGAGAGCGTTCGTGCGTGATGGAGCGTGGTAAGTTGAAACCTCTTTCAACATCCGTGTCTCCGTGTTTACTTTCATAAATTCACGCCGGAAGTCTTAAGAAAGAGAGAAGAAACGAAAGATAGAAATTGCCGGCCGAGCAAGTTCATTAATATCTAAAATAAGCTTTCCCAGAAGTAATACAAAATACATAAAAAGCGCTGCAATAAAAAATATTTCCCTGCAATTATATTTTAATCCTCCTTTATTAAAACGTATTTCTTCGTTCGGTAGGAAAAAAAACATGGGGCCTTTCTACCCTCCGGGGGTTTCCATCAGTTTCTGCCCATCCTATGCCACTTGCTGGTGACAAAAGCACCGATTCATCATCAAACAAGAAAACTCGAGTCCTTGCTTACAAAATTTCTTGTACATTTTTAGGGACGTTACGTCGATTCATGATTATGATGGTACTACGTGAGCATATGCATGGTACCAAGTGCTGGACTTCCTGGGTACATTTTCGTGGAATTCATGAGAGAGTGCTCCCTTCTTGTTTGGTTTGAACTTGTTGGGGTATGTATAATATATTTTATAACGTGATGCTTGTTGAAGAAATTGATACGTTCATGACGGTAGCGTAGAGGAAGTGGTAGGGCCAGAAATCTTTGTATGTATGGGAAGTCGATTGAAATGTGGAACCTGTAGCTTTTGTATTTTTCTACCGATGTGAAATAAAAATCATATTTATAAATTTGTCATACACAAATTACAGTATGTCCCGAGGGGGGCATTAGAAGGAGGAACACTAAACGAGGATTTGAATTATTGTGTAATTTGTGCCGTATACGTTTCTTTCTAGGTATATAATTTAGCTTTTTTTCTACTTACGTAAAATTATGTACGCATTACAATGATTTATGAATTATGTACCTTTGCGAAGAGGACTTGTTTCTATTAAACTCAGAATTTCATGGGGCAAAGTATCGATGTTAAGGTATAATGTGAAATGCGTACATGCGTAATATAATATATAAGTGGTCCACTCCGTCTTGGTGGTGTGTAGTGTACTTGGTAGCAACTTAGTTACGTCTATCGTTGAAAATCGAGTGTACGGGTCGGGGTAAAAGAAGCAATTTAAAAGAACAATTCCTCGGATGGCGTCGCCCCTAAAAAAATTTACTTAATCGAAGGCGAAAACCCTTCGTTTTACGTGGAAAAGACGGGGCAGAAGGAAAAAAATAAGAACAGCTTTGTTGACAAGCCTCCGGAGACGAGGATAGCCAAAACCTTTGAGTTGCTGCGGTGCCGAGGAGATGCCAGAGGGAGCAGAAAATCTTTTGCCCCTTACATTGCTAATTTACAGGGTCTTTTATTAGCTTTTCATTTGATTCTCCTTTGGGAACGATAACAAACTCAGATTTCATTGATTTCTTCGATTTCCATTTCCGTTCTAAAAAACGAAATAACTTACGTTTCTTCTTTCGTGTGTATGTGTTTCTCTTTCTCCACTATTATATTGTACATATTATCAAGTTTTTTTTACATTTTTGAAATGGACATTTTTAGATTTGCCGCCAGATTATTTCTTCTATTCACAGTCCTGGATTTCGTAGAATAGACTAAAATCTAAAAATAAATGAATAAAATTGTGGTTTAAAACAGGGAAAAGTGGTGAAGAAAATTTCAATAATGTCCGATTCTGTCGTGCTGTCAATCACCTGAGTTTAAAACGTGGTAAAATTATTCAGAGTGATGGTGTACGGTTTTACTGCCATCGATTTTGAGGAATAGTATGACGTGACATATTACCACCATGTTAAGAAAATTATTACGAACAGTTCGCGAACTGAAAGAATAATTAATAATATTTTGTAGCCCTATTAATATATTATTACAAAGATTTCAAGTAATGAAGAATTAAAATTTTTCTCAAGGTACTCCACATACTAAGTTTATACAAAATGTTTGTAGATTAGTTTAGTTTCAGATTCAGTTTCAGTCAAACGTTTATGCCTTTATAAGTTTTTATTACAGCCTTTTGTTAATTATCATAGTCTACTGTAAAGCTGACATAATTAGGTTGTTGTTGACTGTAAATATGTCTATTAGCCTCTGGAAATGGAAGTGAAATATTTGTTATTAATGTTTGAAGCGTTGTCACTTTGACTTCAGTTCGTTTTTCTTGAAATGGATGTCTTACTCCTTAAAAATATTTGGCATATTGCGAGTGATTGGAAATCAATTTAAAATTGGCTGAGTTGCCATCTATGGGAAAGGAGGAGACCAGTCTAAAGAATGGTTCCCGGGGGTAACTTATTCAATTTTGATTCCAATTACCTGTAAAATCTAAGTGAGGTATAATTATATTACTCCATCTTGGAGTCTTTGAATTTCCTCATTTAAGTTTAACCCTTTTTACTTAATACAAATACCTATCGCTTTCACTTTAATTCAATTTTGTTAGCTTCTGCATTAGCATCTTCGATTTCTTAGACTTCCATTCTATCTTTCACTGTCTCTCCCTCTCTCTCTCTCTCTCTCGCTGTATTCGCACTCATACGCTCCTAGCCTCTCTTTTTCTCTTCTACTCTGTCAAACTCTTCGAGAGACTTTCGATCTACCTTTAATTATCCTCAACCTCATCAGTGCCTGCAAACTCATTTAGAAATTTAAAAAGTGGACCCTTCCCTCACGAGGTTTTCCTTGATATTGTGAATCCCATAATTGTGATCACAGACTTCGTGTTTGGCATACGTAGAACATATTTCCTACATTGTTCAATATTACACATCTTGTTGTTTGAAGCTGAGGTGAACCTTAAGGTGTCCAACTAGGCAATAATACTGCGTTGTTTGCAGTTCTTCACCAACTAGATAATATTCACTATTCTTATATTTCCAATTACCTATTACGAAAAATGATTTAATTTTGTATACGCATTTTCTCATTTGCTCATTCTCTCGTATCATTCTAAATTAAATCATAATGCATAATACTAATATGTTCTGAAGTGTTCCACCTCCTATTTTACACAGCAATTTGCTCTTGTGGTTTTGTATCTTCCATGGATTATCTCCCGAACCGCGAATACCACACAACAAACAAGTCAATCTTCAAGCAAAGGTTGTTTTCATTTTGAGTGTTTTGGTGATTTCGTTTGGCCTATTAATAGTCTACCATAGTCTCGTCTATTTCGGTTCGAGAAATTAATGAGTACTAAGTAAAATTGCCTTTGCTCGGGATCCTTTGAAAACTGCAAAAATCTCTCAAACCGAGCGAATTCATTTGATTACTACAGGACTTATTTCTGTAAATGGCCTGGAAAATTGTAAAGTAAATTTTTGCCTTTTTTCCTTGCTATTTAATCAGTTGTTGCTGGAGAGAGTCGCTCTCGGTGTTGTCGTCATCTTCGTCGTTCCCCTCCATAACAGAAAGACAACAGAAATCTTTACTCGAGAATCTTCTCGTTGTTAATACGCTCAAAAGAGAGAGATGAATTACCCGTGGGGATCATATGTAAAGATACTTATTTAGTTTCCTTCTTAGAGCTTACAAAGCTTGTCCGAAGAAGGAACAAAAAATAAGCTCAGGAAATGAAAGCAAGAAAATTATTTTGGCTTTCAAACGAGCTTTTTTTATTTCAAGTAAAATTCAAACCGCAAAGTTGCTTTCCCAAGTTTTTCTCAAGTGCGATCGATCCCTGGTTTCTCAACGATTATTCTAATGGCCTTGTTACATGTTATGCAGACTGCATCTCTGATCTCGATTTTTGTTTCTTTTTTGATTGATGAGTTTGATTTTTTCAGGTATTCCATACTTAGCAAATTTGTTTTGTTTTCGAATTTTGTATATCTATATTGTGATACTTGTTTTGTAACTCTTCCAAACTAATTAAATTTTTCTTATGCTTAATGGGAATCCCAATTATACAACATGTGTTATTAAAATGCAACATGTTTTGGGCTTTGTGAGACAAGTTCACGGTAAATTGATGTTCCTGGAAAGACTAAACGTTTGGCAATACTGGTTTTTAGGTTTGATTGAACCAAAAATGGGATACTTCGAAATTTGGGTACGATATCTTGGCTGTGGTAAACATCAGTATTGTTTTCAGAATTCACAAGATAGTAGGTATTGTTTACATTTCGCAAGAGCCGACAAATAATCCTAATGCCTAAAAAATGTAGACATCTTTTTCTGATTCTTTGTCATTCAAACATTTATTACTTGAACTAATTTTTTTTCAGATCAATCACTTTCAGTGATTTAAAAATGTATACGTCAAATTTTTTTAGTTATATTGTGTAATAGTGCTGTCCAAAAATTAGATGGCCATGAAACCATGTGACCTGCTACATGGTTTATATGTTAAAACATTTTCCTTTGCTGAAAAAGCTTTCTTTTTTTATTTGTCTTTGCGTTATTTTTCTTCTTTTTCAATCTCGACTGGAATCCGTTTCAAGATTTTTTTCTTTTCCCTTACACATGACAGATGTATGACGTAATAAGGGAGATTTTTGTAGATCATTAACCAAAGATTTTACTTGTTAAAATTTATTTAAAAGATCTGCGATTTCAGAATTCAATGGCGGATGATAGAGAAGAATTGTTGACAAAGTTTTTACCGTCTTAAAGTATTTTCTTGTTAATACGAAAATCAAAATCATTTCTTTTTTGTCTTGTCCCCGTCGTTTGTCGTTTCCCCGTCTGCTTCTTTCCCAAGCGTTTCGAATTTTCCGGGATTTTTCTTTTATTGTTCGATTCCGGACGGTTGCGGAACTTAATGACCCTCGTCACTTCGACTTCCCTTTTACGATGGAATTAATTTTTCATTGATTGGATTACGCGAGATTATAAGGCAACTCTCAAAAAAGGTTTTGGATTGTAGGAATTAACATTTTTTTATTATTCTATGGGTTTTTGCTCTTACGTTTTAGAAGATCAAACTGTGCGAACGACGGGTTGTTTGCATTAGTTTGCATATATAGTGAATAGGTCATTTATTTCGAATGGAACCTCTATTCTGAAACTATAGTTATGGTAGCATAACTTACTTATGCGAGAGTTGTGTACTGCTGTCCTATATACAACCACATACTTTTTACATTCTACCTAAATAATTTATATATTTAATACACAATAACATATATTTAACTTGAACTCCAAAACATTAAATTTTCCCAACTAAAAACAGTTTTATACGTATTATCAGCAATAGTTTTGTGTTGCAAATATCCACCACTAGTTTGAATGCGATGTATGAATGCTGTGGTTACTCATTGACGACATTGTAATTTTTATGAGAGGAAAGTAGTTCTGTTTCAATTCTTTTTTCTTACTCAAGTAGACATCTTAATTTCAAAGTCTCTTTGGGGTTTTTCGGTCCCTTTCAGTCCCTTGGAGTGATGTGAGAAAATCTTGGAATTTTGGTTAAACCCGCAGAATAAAAGCCTCGTGTTGAGAAGATAAACTGAGACGTTTGGAGAAATTCTCACGAGGGAAACCGCAACTTTCCAAACCAGGAATTTTGGTCATCTTAAAACCTTGAAGAACCCCTTGGCTGAAGGCAACGTCTTAAATCTAAATTCGTAAGAAGTCACGAGAGGAAAACTTGAGAAATGGTAAAAACCTTTGATAATGCTCAGTTTGTTTTCGTACTCGTGGCAGATTGTAGTGAGTCTTGTTTATTTAACAGGGTGAATTGAATGGAGTCGATTGTAATGTTGCCCACATGTTACCTTGACATATCAGATCATATTACCTAAGGTAAGACATTTTAATTTACTGATATGTGGTGTGAGAGTTCGTTAATAGGTACCTTAATTTTTGAATACGAACCTTCCCGTCAAGACCTCCTTCTATCGACGGCTTTGAATGCAACCGTAGTGCTCAATAAGGTTTATGTGCAATTCGAATTAAATTTTTAATGTAACACAATTTTTGTGTAATCCCAAGAAATTTAATCGAAAGTCCCATCACGTTTTCATTATCATTGAAAAGAGTTCTGTCGATGAAAATGTCACAAGGAAAAGCCCTGAAAGAGGTCATCATCCGAAAAAGTATAACCGCGTGGTATTCAATCGGTGTTGGTAGGTCGCTTGGGGGTCGCAAAAGGTGCTCTTTTCTTCGCTAACACGATGTAACCACTCACTTCATTTCCCGGCTCATAAATTCATTAAAGAAATGATGAACGAGATGAAGGAGTGGAGGACTAGGTAGACGTAGAAGATGTGGTGGAAAAAAAGGCAAGAAGAAAAAACCATGGGAGGTTAGGACGCAGGCGGAGGCAAATCTCTTTTTGAAGAAGAAAAAATTCACCTTTTTAACACTAAGAAAATCTCGTCATTAACATGAAGGACCATAAGCAGAAGAAGTAGACCGCGAGAGTTTTTTGAGGAGCTTCCGTCATCTTAAATTAGTCGAATAATTACTGTGGGAGGTAAGATGAGGTGAGATACCATAAGTCCTCCAACGGTCGGATCCGTCTGAGTTTGCCCTGGCCCTGCCGCAGCCTCCCAAAGGAGCAACCCCCCTCGATTTCTTTTCCTTTTTTCCTATATACTTTTTTAAGCTTGGGTGCTTAGGGAAAAGTATGATCACGATCTTGAACAAGGAGAAAGAAAATAAATTTTATTAGAATGAAGAAAAGAAAAATCTGCTTGGCAGAAAGAAGAAATAATTTTTTTTGCGTCTCTCTCTCGCTCTTATGTATAAGAAATAAGACGGAATGAGAAATGGCGTTAAAAAGCGAAGTGCCACGCACGCGTGCCCCCACGAGACTTTGCAAAAATTCCGCAGGAGGAAGAGTGCACCGTGCAGAATTGTACTGTCAATTTTCATCTGGGGAGGTGGTTGCTCCCGTGATGAATGACGCTCTTGGAAAAATTACGAAAAGAATTTTGGTCGAGACCGTGGGTGTAGGAAAATGAGTTACGTAAGAGCGATGAACTGAGAAGGTATTTTATGCTTAGTATAGAATACAAATATAATGATTATTTCTCTTACTGAAAGAAGTACGATGTGCGAATGAATTAAATTGATAAACTAAATACGCTGTTAGTATCTCCGTTGGTGTGGTTACCAAATGAATGAAATCCTGGTAAAAAGCGTATTACTATTTTTGGGGTAACTACATTACATAAAATTTGTATGATTCTAGTTAAAAATAAAACATTAATGTAAGATATATAATAGCAATAAATAATAAACAAGCTGCATATTTCATACTTTTATATTCTACAGTGGCAGTACCATTAATGATTGTTTCCGAAATAGGATTGTAATAGTAATTTTTGTAATAATAACTAATGATAGATTACGAACACTTTTATACATGTATTTTACCAGATGAAGGATTATTTATAAAAGGGTTATTTAATTCTTTCAGGTATTTAAGTGTATTCTTATATTACGTTACGTTGTACTACAGGCAAACATAAGGAGGGCTGGGATAGCTTCTTCTAGGATTCAACTTTTGTGTGTGATGTTTGGGGTTGTGTATGGGATGTTTTTTAATGCTTCGTATTTAGTTTCGGGTTAGTTAATGTTAATGTTTTAAAAAATGATATTGACGAAATATTGCAGTCAAATCCTTTGATAAAAGTCCGGAGGCAGTTGCACTCGGTTCTCACTCCCTTGAGCTGAGAATCTCTGTAGCAGGTAAAAACCGGAAGAGAAAAGCCTATTTCATTAGTTGCAGTCTATAGATTAATTACATTAAGGACAACAGCCTGCGTCCGCCGCTCCTGTTTACACAGCGGTAAAACGCAGAGCGATCATCCTTTGAGTTGACAACCCAAAGGTCCTCGTCAACTTCCCCTGGTGATTTTCCTTTGCATCGCATCCGATGAAGGGCAAAATTGTATTAAAGTCCTCTCCCTGTGAACATCCTTTCCGTTGACTTTTTATAAACTTTCCCTTAAACCAGTAGAAAATTCGGTCAGTGAGTCAGAGTGGCGGCATTTCAAAAAATTGTTAATCCAAGAGAAATGGACACTGTTTATTTTAATCTTATGTTCCCGTCAGTACTTGGGAACTGTTTGCCAAGTTTCAATTTTTATTAGGTTTTGCTGCATAGGAAAAAAATCAAGACCGGAGGGCTAAGTTTGGTATGGGTCCATTTAAAAGTCGAACATTTCACTCGGGTAAACACGAGGATGTGAAAAGAGTGGGTCTCTTTGAAAAGCAATCATCAAATTATTGTCAATCCACTAATGCATCGGAGATTAATTGGAAAGAGAAAGTACTCGTGTAAGTGTAACTCGAGGAAAATGAAATGTCTGGATTCGAAGCGAAATAAAAATGGAAATTCAATTTTTTCCAGACTTTTCCTTTGCCAGGAAAGGTTTTTTCCATTCCTCTTCCATTATTTCGGACAGTGCTTTTCATCGGCGACAAATTAATGACGAAATATGATTTTTTTCTCCTACCCGACGTGACAGAAGAAAGGACGGCGACTTGAATCAAAGGAATATAAACGCCGCAGACGAGAGGGGGTGGGCTTGGGAGTAGAGTACCCGTTCGCCAAAGGAAAGGAAAAGGAAAGAGGAGCGAATCGATCGAGGAAGAAGAACCTTTTCAGAAGAAAAAATTGTTTTAATTAAATATCAGACTTTTTCTGTTGAATTATGTTCTGAAAAGTTTTCTTGACGAATGAAGGCAAACGAAGGAAAGTGTTCATTTCGTAAGGTGCAAAGGCGGAACTTCCCAAGAGTAAAAGCGGAGTTGAGGGTCCCATACGAGGCCCCCCCAAGTCATGTTTTTCGAATTTTTGTGAAATTAATTAATTGACAGACTTCCTTTTCATCTAATTTCTATGAGCAGTTGTTAACTGAAATTTGTACTCTACCTCGGAACGTTAACTCTTACGTGTTATTATATATATGACTGTCCTATTACAAACTTATCGTTTTTTTCAGTATGATTTGCTTGTTGTCAAACTGATGGAGAAGAAATGCCAATAAGTTCAAAGTAGGCTTCAGTTGGACGTCGTTGTGAAGGCTTCCACCACCAGGTAATTAGTAATATACACTCTTATACATCATAGGTGTGGGTGCATGCTTAAAGTTTTGTGGTTTTTGCATTGCTTCTGTGTGACAATCTAGTTTGTAAAGCCAACTACATTAAGCGGTGTATCTCTTACTCATAACGTAGCAGATGTTACATAAATGATATTAGTTAATATTAATAGTTCGCATGCATCTGGATTTCAAACTACGCACTACATTTGTCTGCCGCTTTCTAAAACTATCAAGTAACCGATTTCAAATAGAAATAAAAATTTAGTGGGTACGAAAATTTGTCGTGTGTAGATGGGCGTAGGGGTATGTAGAATCTGTATGCAGAATAGAAAATGTATGTAGGGGTGTAGAATCTCCAAAATACCTGACATAATTCACGCTACTAAGCACTTACTTTCGAGTTAATTGTTCCCAGACGGCCAATCTTCGGGGTCTCGAGAAAGACGCTTTCTTAGATATATTATTTTTATCTGTGAATTGCAAATACATCAAACACAGCTGCAATGCAGATCTGCTGCCGAAGCGCGCCTAAAATGAGACACTCGCCTGCTCGTTTCATCCTCTTCTTTCTATTAGACCGTAACTATGCAATTAATGAGTTTTTAATCTTGGTAAAAGACATTTTAAGACCGAAGAGAGACAGAAAAACGAGATCGGAACGAAAAGTGCAAAAGAAATGAGGAAATTATTATTTCCATCTCTTTATTTTTCCAAAACCGCAAAAAAGATTTGACTTCGGTTGTTTGGTAATGGAAAATTGACAAAAGGAGTTCTCGGACATTCTAGTTTTAATTTCATCGTGCAGGACGACTGGTCACCAACCTCTGCCTTAAAAGATGATGATTCGTAGGGCAGTATTAGTTTACAGTGGGTGACACATCGTCTGTGGGGAGTTTTATAGTGAGTCTGAAATCTGTAAGGCGTGAATAATAGCTGTTCTATTTGAACGCCTGCATTGTTAGGTTTATACTACCCGCGAACACTAGAATATTCATTTTTGATTTGCAGGAAACCACGGGAAAATATTTCCCAAAATTTCATAGCACTGCAAGTTTTCAAATAGAAACCTCTAGGCGAAGTAAAAGTAGCGCTCTAGATATCTTTTTATTCGCTTCAATATTATTCAGAATTGGGGAGAGCATTTGTCAAAGAGGGAGAGTTCGACGTTACCCAGTCTTGTCTGATCTTGTTAGTGTCACTCCGGTTAGGGTGACACATTTCAGGGGTTAAAATGCATTGATTTTACTTTTATAGAGTTATGATAAGCACTGATAAAAATAAACAATCAGTATAAATAATTTATAATTATTAAGTGATATGGTTTCTTGGGTTTGTTGCGGTAGTCCTGTTACTTGAAGTTTGATTGTGTGGGTTATTTGAGAAGGAAATTCCCACGGGTATTTTCAGGTAGTCGCGAACTCTTTTCATGTAAAATAATCCCGCCACCCCAACCCTCCTGTTTGGACCTAAGTAACGCCGTTGCTATTGAAACGGCAGGTACCTGAAGGAAAGTTATAATAGAAATTTACAAATAATTGCTTTTGCCTTATTTAACTTTACATTTCCATGGGTGGGGTGTGAAGGCAAATCTTTCAAAGCTGGAGTACATGCCCTGCCATGCCTGTATGGGTACCATTTTGACACCCGGTCTTAGGAGACCCAATTTTGTTGAACATTCAACTTGTTTATATTATTATATTTAATGTATTTTAATCTCTTTTTGAACCTTTTTCTCTGTGGTTAAGTGCCGTTTTGCTACTTGCCAACTTCCTTTACTCCCGTAGAATTTTCTCAACCCCAAAGTAGTCATAATAATGTTACTACTAATAATAAAACAAAAACAACGAAACCACATAAGATTTTTTGATATTAAACCAATCAACTTCCTCCGAAGGCGGTTTTCCATTAATTCTTATTGACGGGCGAGAAGAACAAGGGGTCAAAGGGCTACGACTCGGCACTACCTTTCGGCCCTTTGTGAATCCTTTCAAAGGAAAGTTTTAAGAGTTGTTGAGGGTTTTCTGAAGGATTGGAAAGGTTTTCCAGGCTGGGAGGTTGAAGGCGGAAAAGCTACGTAGGATGGCGGAAGATAAAGAAAATTCTCCAGAAGGCTTTTCCACTTTGGCATCTTTCGCTTTATTTTTAATTTATTCTTATTATTCTTTCTCCTCCTCTGGTAGCTTCATCCTCATTCTTACTCTTCTTGTACTTCTTCTGCTGTTCCTCCTTGTTTTAATTCCGAGTCAATGGCGGCTTTATTATTAATGGATTAATTTTAATCTCCGGGACCGTGTTCATTCCATTCCATTTTCTTCTGCAAGTAATTGTACCTTTTGTTGAGAAGTTCTTTTTTTATGCTCTGTTCTGACGGATGGGAAATTTTTTCGGAATGTTTCAACGTGTGGGTGTAACCTGTCAGTTGCACGAATACAAATCATACCAGAGAAGTTTGACTCATGCCAAAAACCAACGAATATTTCATGTGTACTGCCGGAATAAAAGGGTAATCTTAATAATTTGGTAATTTTTTAAGTGGTTAAATTAATTCGTGAAAGGAACGTTTATTTTTCGTTTAATGAATGTTTAGTTTTAAAAATACAACTTTAAGAGAGCTGATAAATGGTTGCTGATAGTAGCTGTAGAATTAAATTTGGTTTACTTCGTTATTCGTTTCGTTATTAATTTGTTGATTAATGTGAAATCTATGAATGTGTGTAGTTTAGCATAAATCATTGTGATGTATCAGAGTAATTGGATTAATTTTTTAAATATGATGGGTGTTAGGTTGTTGTTTAGTGTCGGTTTGCCGGATTCTATTCGCAAAATAAACTTCAATTCCAAAGTTCGAAGCCTCTTTGCTTTGAGTAGCTTTCAAAGTGTTTAAATTATTTATCCGAGGCTGTGTTTGCCGATCTTCAGAGTCGGGGGGGCTTCGTCAAGAGCTCATCTCGTATCCACTCATAATATGCCTGTCTACCATTTTTCCATTTTCAAATCGACTCCTCTCGAAAGTTTTGCCGCTGCAGAATCTCTACCGAAGAGATTTAAATTATTGTCTTTAGTGAAAAGGTATGCGAGGAGAAACACGGGGATGCGGCGTGGAGGTGGAGAGGGAGCCTTGAGCGGGGAGAGGACTTAACCTTTTTCAAATGAAAACGAAATCGTTCCCGGTTGAAATTTTGAAAATTAGTAATTTAAATTTAATATCTATAAAAGGAGCGAAAATGAGCTGAAAAAAGGATTTTGAAGTCGGTAAATAGAAAGCACTAAGCGAAGGTTTTACTTTGGAAAATACGTATGGAATCCTATTGAAGAGAGAAGGAAAGGTTCAAGGAGTGAAATCCTCCCCCTGTGAGATTAAGATTCATCTCGTCTTCATCCTTCAGATTATTTTCAAAAGATTACAACATTTATAATCCGATTTCCATACTACAACTGAGTGGAGCCCTCCGTTCCCATCCATCCTTTCGCTGTCTCTCTGTTTGTATGTGTGTACTGTATGTGCGTGAGAGGGCCCCCCTTCCAACCTTGGCTTAAGCTGCCTTCAACTATCACCCAACCTCTCATTTGAACTCTTACTTTTTTCCTTTGCTCCGATAAACTCGCAATTAAACAAATACGATCCGTATGCTTTTCACCATCGACTCGTTTCGGTTAACCAATTTTCCTTTTCGAGTGCTACTTTCGTTTTTAGGAAGGCAAGGCCCCTTTTCGAGTCAACAGGCCCCCATCTTGTTGGAGGCCAACTCATCCGCTTCGGGGGTTGTAGAAAAACTTTGTGTTGTGAAACGTGGCTTAATAATGTTTCCTTTGATTCTCTCTCTCTCTATTTATTTATATATGTATATCGTCCACTCGATTGAGATGTTCGAATTATCGTATGTTTTTAAGTACGAGTACAACCTTTTTTCTCAGGGATCGTTTCATTCGAATTTTTCCTTTTTGTGTATAGGTTTTTGATGAACTGCATTCTCTATAATTAACAATCATTGGAATAATATTATTTTGAATAATGTGGATTGTTTTATGCAGCGGTGTAGGAACGAAACCAAACATTTATTTGTATTCTGAGGTATTCTTTTTGGAATTACGGTGGTTAGGTAGTTTAATTGTGTTGTTGATACATATATTAGGTATTTATGTATTTGGTTTACCTGGCGCAATTCTGTCGCATGATCCAATTCTAGTGAAGTTCCCTTGTGTTGTGAGCCTTCGATAATTGAAAATTATACATCTATTCGGGTAGTTTTTGTGAATTTAATCACTTGCTGTTTGCGAAGTGATGGTAATCTGACACGCCGTGTCTTCTTATTGTTATTTCAACGTTTTGATATGTAAAATTACACCTTTACTGAAATTAAGAACATAAAATAATTCTTATCTGTGCATGAGAATATTAATACATGAGAATAAGGCTATTCAATAGGCATCCCAAAATTTTCGAAAACTGTCTTTCTTACATAGTAAAAAACCATATTGTGGGATGATTAATAAGATAATCTAATCGGTAAAAACTTTTTATCTGATTTAAGTTTCTTCTTGATCGTACGATTCTATTCAGTCAACTAGGTGTCTTTTTCGTAGGACCTAAATCTCTTAGGTTGTCAGTTTTTTGGTTCTATACATTACACACCATTAGTACATAAAGAAGAGAGGTATTTATTCTAGTCATACGCAGTTTATTAGAACAAATTAAGTGAGGGCAAAAGTAGATAAGAGTATTCATTTATGACCTCATTTATGCTTCATTCATTTAAGCTTCCTGGGTTCCTTATAAAAGACAAACCCTTGAGGGACCGATAGAATGAGCATTTTTGTATGACAAATTAAATCAAATTAAAAAAATATATGTACAAAGATCACAAATGAAGTGTAACAATGAGCTTATAATTTTACATGATGCCGGAGGGGTACAGTATATAAGGTGGCAATGTATGTAGTAGCGGCAGCAGTAAGGTGATTTAAATGATAAATAAGATGTAGTACACAACTGACCAACACTAAAATACGGATAATATTGAGGCATGGGTGAACTGGGCAGATGTTTTTTAGAGTTGCTCCGGCCAGACCAGAAAAAATTGTTGATAGATTAAAGTTAGATCAAAGAAGTGGCCAAGATTAAACGGGTGACAGAAACGAAATTGTCTTTTGTTCGTCTTCAGCCAGGAGCGATATCAGTGTTTACCAAATCACATAGGTAATCTCGGTTCCTTTTTACAGAATACGCCGACAAACTAGAAAACTTGAGTTAATCTACCGATAAACCCCGTTATCATTTTCAAGGATGACTTTTAAAGAAAAAATAATAAGTCAATTCAAATATTGAAAATTTTGTGTGATAAACAAACGGCCATTGAATGACAACATTTCTCTTTCTCTATGTCTAGATATTGCAACACATTTAACTATTTATTTTCGATTAATAAGTTCAATTCTACTGTTACAGTTAACTGCTGTAGTTGGTTTAATTTCTGTGTAAAGATATCTGGGTTCAGTATATATCGTATTATAGAGACAATAATGTTTACACTACCACATAAAAGATTGTGCTTTAATTTCGATTGACTTTACCACAAGTCACTGTGGTAGGTAGTTGGTGTTACTTAATATCTATCCAAGAACTGCGTTTATTTCTGCCTTTGTATCTCTCTACGTTACACCCTTTCATCTGTAGCGGATTCATTAAGTAATGTCCTTTTCTCACTCGACGAGTATTAAGGGTTTAGCAAAAGTGAAATATGGCCCTCGCCTACGGTTGAAGCGTTGATTTAAAAGAAGAGTACCAAAGGCGAATATCCACTTGCATGGCCATCTCTGCGAACCCTTTATCAATTGTTGTTTTTTATGTAGAATTGAGTTTTCAATTACTAAGCATCTTAATTGAATAATAAAATTTAATATTTAGTCACAGGTGATTTGACTACGGTCAACTACGTTGAGTCGGTTTTTAAGAGAAGTATGTAGTTAACACTCAATTGTAAAAGCAGAAAATATTCTCGACTTCACAAGTCGGTATTTGCTATCTCGACGTAAGTCCGCAGTGTGTTCTTTGGTTATGAAATAGGTACTAATCGTTAGGTACAGGGTACCTGCCTTCAGTTAAACTCCCGTTTAATACAGAAATCATTTATGACATGGCAATCACAAGTCTTATTGAGTGACAATAAATTCTAGGTGGAAAGCCTAGATTTTAGGGTGACACAAACAACAAAACCCAGGTCAGTCACCGTTCGCCTAATGACCGTTTCGTCCTTCACCCAACCCTGAAAGTGTCACTTCCATAATCCATAATCCGTCCTTCCTCCCCAAATTCAACAATATGACTCTCCCAATCCATCATTTGTACAAAAGACGGGATCCTCAATACAACTTTCACAGTTTGTAAAAGTGAGAATAACAATATCTCTTTTATAATCTTTTTTATTTTGTAAGTCAGGTACGCAGTGGAAACCCTTCCGACTTGAGGTTTTTTCTTTCCCTTCAAACGAATGGTGATGACTCGGGTGACAGGTACATAAGTGACATTTTTCATGTTGCCTACCGGAGTACTTCTTGTCAGGGTGTTTCTCCACGGCAGTGGAGTACCTCGAATTTGACTTATCTCCCGTGTTTGATTGGTTAGACTCTTCAGACGTCACACCGTGACGTTTACCGTTGATGGTGAAACATCACTGCTGGTGTGAAGAGGTTTAGGTCCCAACCTCATTACTGCATTCAGAAGTTCCTACTTGAGTACTCATCTGCTAAACACGGGTGTAACATGAATACAGTTCCGTCTCATTAAACTTTTCTTTAAATTCTAGGTTTACTCCCTTAGAAATCTATTTTCTACTTAAAATGCATATAATCGCGTCTACTAGATTTTGTACCTACCACTTACATCGGTTTTAGTTTATTAAACTGGACGAGAACGCTGGTGCTGTAATTGTTCGTCTTCCATTCGTGCAATAATAGACATTTTATTACGCCAATAGATCGCGGTAATCTTATTAATTATCCCCCTCGCCCTCCAACTCGTCTTTGGAAATATTCATAGAATCTGTGACGAGTGATGAAACACGAAACGGACCATATTGTTCCCAATTACTGAAGTATTATTAATTAAAAAGTAAAGTTCAGTAGCAGGAAAATGAAAGAGCAGGGAGAAGAAACGCGGAGGATTAAGCGGTAAGAAGAAGTAAAAGAATAAGAATAAGGAAGCTGTTTGAGTGATTTCAAACGGTGCAGGGATGCTATAGGGTTGATAGGGTTGCTAATGACAATAATAAAAATACTTTCAGGGGTTTCTTTTAATCCGCGTGCAACGAACCTGATTCAATGATTCATCTTCACTTTAAAGGAGAAAAAAAGTTTCTTTTCTTGTTGGATTATGTCTTTAGGGAGATAATCCGCTTAGTTGGGGCCCCAGTTTTTAGGGCCCCACCACTTGTCTCCATACTTTTCTTAACTGAGTTTTTATTTGCGTTTTATTTCCCATTTTTAACTCCCCGGAGAAGGAGACCTATCGACCGAGTTTCCCTTTCCTTTTTGGTCTTTGCACTCGACAAGTTTTATCTATCGTGAAAAACGATGGGTTTTTACGGAGGAAGACTAGACACCACGCAACCACATCGTGTTGTTGAATATAAACCGGCTATGAGGAAGAGCTGCTCTTCTTCGAACCTGTGTGACGTTGAAAAGAAACCTGTGTCGGAGAGGTGTCATTTACGTTATGAATGATGTTGTTGCTTTGGTTGCGTGAATAACTATTTCAGATTGTTGTTGTTGTTGTATTGTACTGGAATTGCGAATTATTTGTGGCCACGACTACCCACTCGCTTCTAATCGTAAGTTGTAATGCTTGCTTAGAGGAACACAAACAACAGTATTAGCTTACATTTTAAATAATTCCATTATTACCTCTATAGCAAAAGGCTTGTTTCCTCTGACCTAAATTGGGCAGAGGTTATTAAGAGAATGAAAACTCGCTGTATTCTGAAGATTTTTTTATGTATCTAATTATTTTTGTTTCAGTTTTGACTTATTTTATCGCCATTCATATTTCAGAATTTTTCTTTGATTTGTAAAAGCCTATTATGACTGCATTTGAGACCTTACGACGTAGCTAAACACTGAACCTCTAATGAATGCATATGCGGAATTATAGTAGGTAGAAAAATTTAAAGATCGCGTCCGTTAAATTTTAGGGTAACTGGAATTCAAAAGATTTTTTTTAGAAAGGAAAGTAGATTTTAGGAGAAGGCGCTTTGCCAGGTGTGGATCAAGTGATGGCAAGAGAACCGCGAAAGGTTGAGGCAGACGTTCGGTTGGTCGCACTGAAAAGCGTTCGATCAGAACAGAAAAAGGAAAATTGTTGAAATCCGGAATGGGGAAGGAGAGGGTAAATGGCCCTGAAGTAGAGGTAGCAGTGAGAACAGAGGCAGCAGCAGCAGCAGCAGAAAGGCCCAAGCAGTTGGAAGGCGATCCAAGGTTAGTAGGCGGTCCGAGATGAACCCGCCCGAGCCTCGCCTTGCAACAGCGTCGAACGCCTCTGCCGTTCGCCTCGTTCTGCTGCTGATCACTCAAATCCAAACTCCTCCTTCGAACCTTTTTTACTTTCTCTTTCTTTCTCTATGTCCTCTCTGTACCTTTTGTCCAACTTTCTCTCTCTCTCTCTCTCTCTCTCTCACCTTTGAATTTACTCCTTTTGAATCGATTCCGAATCAGTTTGATGGAATCGATGTGCTAAACCGATTTGAGGGGAAATGGACTTCGTTAGAATCAGTTCGGTGACAAAATTCTGCCAACTGCCTCGTACCTACGGTTTCATGTAATCTGTGAAAAAGCTTCGCTAGTTAACCCACATTTTTAACAATGCGAAAGCATGGTGATCCTCAGTGGAAAGTTACTTTGCACATTCCAACACATAAACGTAAAATCAATAGATTGTTTTTTCAGACCTATTTTGGCGGTAGGCATTGCTATAAGCCTGAGACCTAAACTTTTTTGTAATGACTACCTTTATGGCGAGTTAATGCGGTACGAAATGCAGCGCATTATATTTCTACTAATTTTGTGCGCAGTATGACGCTAGGGTTTTGTTGAATTTATTGGAACATATTTAAATTATGTTAAAATGCAACTGCAAATGTGGTGGTTTTCTTGCCGTGCATAAAGCTTGGAGACGTGCGTCTATGTATCTTACGTTAAATGATTTACGACTTGCTATTAGGATAACAGGTATGGTATTTCGGAATTGCAAATTATGAATGCTAAATGTTTTGAAAATTACCAGCTAAAAGGCCATGGAACCAGTTTACGTTTATCTTAAAAATAATTTATTAATCAATTGTATGAAATTATATTTGTACTTTAAAACTTGAGTACATATATACAGGAAGGTACTTCTACGTACGACAGAAAGTGCCCTATTTGGTACACGGCAAAACACAAATTTCTCAAATTATTGCCAGCAGAAGATTGAACATGATAATGCGGTGAGAAGTAACCTGGTGACATCCATGGAACAATCCCTTCTGTAAGAAGACGAACTCAAAACTAATAATTTAGTTATAATTTTATTTTCATCCTCTAAATTAGAAGATGTGCAAAAAGTGGACAGGTTTCGTCTACGGTTTGCAGATAAAGACGTGGAATTCTGTAAAAACTAAATACAAATTTGATTCCAAGTTGTGATGTTTTTCCAAGGCATAAGGTTGGGGGTTGAAACACCAAAAAAAGACTTATTTAACAGGCTAAGGAAAGATGTATAAAAATGAGCGATGGAGCTGCCGGGGGTTGAAATGGCGCAAGAACCTAAAAAACGAGATTTTAGCTCGGGCGTTTTATCCCCACTTTTGTTGAAGACTCGGTGACTCTCTTGTTATTTACAATTGAACGGAGTTTCAGTTGGGTCTTCGAAGGAGACGCACGCGTGCGTTTGACCGGAGTTTTCCGCTTGTGAATTTTCCGCGAGAGTTTCGGATTTTCCGTCGAATTTCATCCGAGGGTCTTCCGGGCCGACGAAGACGAGTCTTTTCCGCGGGTTTTTCCCTGTCGCTTTCAACTTCCGCTGTCGTTCGTTTCCGGCTGGAATTTCTTTGTGTACCGTTTCGTTTCACCTGTACATTCGCAAAGGTAATTTTGTCACGGATTTGTAACCGGTGGGAAACGTTAATATAGTACTCGATGTTACTGTTCTCCCAGAAAAAACCGGTTTCCACTTTTTCTTGGGTGTTTCTTTACTTTGTTTTTATGTGTTTTGTTTTATTTCGTCTTTGTCGTTTGAAAACTGAAGTTCTAAGAGAAGAAGTACTGAGTCATATATTTTCTCGTCCTCTTGTTCATAAAGTTCTGGGTCTTGGTAAAATATTGGTTACCTGTATTTCGCTTTTTTATCATAACACAGGAAAATCAGATTTTCAGATATTCCCAAGAATGACAGTTATTAAATATCTTGCCAGTTGTCGTTATTAATTTGTCATTGTTAATTACTATGTATGTAGTGTAATCTTATATCATCCTACTCTATAATTTCTGCGTGTAGAATATCATAACTGATTTTTTAATTATGAACAGGTTCATCCTGTGTGAATTTCTGTTTTGGCCGGAGCTGACATAGAACAAAGATTATTCGTCTAAAAATTACCACTTCACTATCGCTTTTGCTCATTTAGCCAGGTTGTGATTAGATATCTTCAAGTCATTTAAAGTTACTCAATAGTTATGCACTAAACCGTAGATATGGATTAAGTGCAGACGAAAGGAGGAAATTGTTCTCTGTTTTAGAAGGGAATGTTGGAAATACACGAGTCGATTTTTGACTGTAGTACGATTTGACAGCAGTCGTGCCAATCATTTAGTTAGACTTGTTTTTGTCGATCTTTCTCCTCACAAGAACGGTTTGCCTAAGTTATCTCAGGTGTGTGCATCCGAAAGTGAGAGGGAAAGGTAGCGAATAGCGAACAAGTTAGCTGAAAACAATGTACGGGAAATAATCACAAAGAATTCTGCATTTCATTGTCATCCGAGATAATCGGTTTAACCGAAAGTCATCACTCTAGAGCTATCCTGATGTCATCACGTGAGGTTTGGGGGTTCTTAGAAAGTGGTCAGACATCCCCTCGACGGGTACCGTTTCTCTCGTTCGTAGTTTCCTAAACGGGTGTAAGTGCGTTTGGCCGGTTCATTCACTGATGTTTTCTTGTAATGTTTCAAAGTGGTTCACTGGCAGCTATGGGTTAAGCGAGTTTCCGGTCGCCAGAAGAGTTTTCCGGGTCTAGAGGTCAGTGCAGAAGTATGGACTTTCAAAGTGCTATGGAAACATTTGCCGAAGCATGGGTAGCTGCGAATGCAAAAAGTGCAGTTTTGGATGCCCCATCACATCAGGTATTTAACCTTTTATTATCGGCATGTATTTTTGGGTAGTTTCAGGTTCAGGTCTTTGGTTCGGCAGGAAGATCCAAATTGGATGACGCCGACGGGGTTTTATGGGGTGCATTAATGAGGATTAGTGATGTTTCTCTCTCTTTTTCTCTTTTATGTGATTGCTTTATGTCCGGGTGTTAGTTGTATAGTTTGACTTGTGTCACAAACCATCAAGTTCTTCCCCCTATTCACTTGACCTCGGGGATTTTGTACCTCCAGGTTGTTGGGTGCAATTGCTCGTTCTCGGTGTTGCATGTCTTTATTTGGTGTTTCTCCCAAGTTCGCGAATGTCGTTAAGTAATCGAAATAAGTAATTGTTACATGAAATATGCAAATTTAGTGTAGTACCCGAGACATTGAATTGAGCAAGTGATGTCTATATAAAGTGTGACAACTGTGCGCTCCCTGTACCGACAGGTATGTTTTATTAATTGTACCCTCGGTAGCGAGCGAGTATCGGAGTACGGCCTCAGATCAAAACAGGCAATTCAATTCTAAATATTTTCTTTAGGAGTAACATTATCTTGTGGCAGCAAAAACCGGATTGTCGTAATTGTACGATAAATTAAGTTCAGTCGTGGTGAAACGAGGATTCTTGAGGATGTGTCGAAACCTGCTGTCCAGGGTGAGCGCAGGGTTCTAGCCATTAGCGGTGTAATTAGTGAAATTTAGGTATTGCTCCGGTGTTGACGTCTGGTCATACCCGCAAGTAGAATTCTCATAAGACGTTCCAAGGGAATCTTTCTCAGATTGTAGCGGTAATTAGGAAATTACTCCAGTCCGAAGATAATCCGATTGAAACGTACGGGATAATTTCTCTGGTAAGGATCCCCAGGGAGAGTTTCTTACGTATTAAGTTATATATAGTTAGGAGTGATGCTATAAGCAATTAAATGTCGTCCCGGTGGATCTCTGCTGGTTAGATTAATCGCGCGCAGTATCAGGATCCGTTTCTTGGGCTATTTCTATGCATGCCACTGTAGTTTTCTATATTTTTATTCACGGTTGTGTTTACAATACTTGTTATGCCTTTAAGTTGTGTTGATTTAATTGTGTGCATATTACTACGTATGCTGCGCTTCTTAGAATCAAACCGAGAAACAAAATCTATGATCGTAGATCATGTGGACCTTTTTAAAGTAAACTGACCATTTCCATTTCAACGTGTTATCAAAATATTCCAATAAAATCTAGAAACAATGTTACATAAAATTTCCACTCTAGGTGTGTCACCTATAAAAGTTAACCTTCCCAAAACTATTTCCCGGTCCGGAGATATTTAATCGGAATTTAATTTTAATAGTTTTAGAACCAATGACTTCTGTATTATTAAAACTCTTTTACAAGACTACATGTTTCTCTTGATTTTCACTCACTAATTGGGAACATCAAGGTGAGGTATTTGTTGGAGTTATGATGTTTTTATCACAAGATCCGTAGGCCTTCTTTGGTTGAAAACACTAGTATTGGGCAAGTGGTTAAGGACCGGTTCAGTTTTTACTATTCACAGTATATCTATTATTGTAGTGACACTACAGTACTCGTCATGAATGGATGGTGCTGCCTGTCCCAAACACTTTTCAATTTGGTGCATAAGTAATACTAGATTGAGGCTCATGAGTTCTTCAGGTATGGTGAGGTATTCCGGCTGTGGGGAACATGGTTCATCAAAGCAGTATGAAAATCTTATTAGTTTTCATTCGGTTTGATTAGAAGCAGTAGATTTGGGTTAAAGTGAGTGGAAGAAGTCAGTGGATGTGCCCTTTTGTGCTTTTCTTCTCCATCCGAACCTTATACCTGAAATGAGGGATTATCTTTTCTAAAAAATATTTTAAAATCTACCCTTCCATTTTTATTTTTGATTTATTTTTATGGCCTGATTTGTACCTTTTTTCCAAGGTTTTTTATTTTCCAACCTTTCAAGCCCTCTCTGACTGACCCGAACGCATCCGTTTTTGAATTTTTTTGTCTTTGGATGGGCCAGGAAACCTGCCATTTTTGGGTTGTCACAAGCGGCCCTGGCGTTTACACCCCAATTCATCATTTCTAAATCAATGCTGATCCGTTTTTTCTTTTTTTTCGGTATCTCTATTGGATAGAGAAAATCAAGTTCTCCGCATGGGTAGGTGCTATTAATCATTCTTGCTCTTTTTTCGTCAACTTTTTAAGTTTGCACTAAACGGCTTCATTTTGGTGTTTTTCTATTCAATTAAATGCAGATCATTCTAGATAATGTTTTTGTGACGTGTCGTGGCACTGTGTCCCACTAATTTATGTATAATTTATGTTGGACGTAACAGGTTCGCTAATGTAGAAATTAATTTTTGAAGTGTCGAATTGATCTTTGTGATTTTGATAGAGAAGGCTACATGAAAGTCTTCTAGTTAAAGTTGCTGTGTCGAGTTTTTCTATTCAACGGGTCTATTGGAAAGGTTTAGACTTGATTTTCTCGACATTTTAGTAAATACAAATATATGAAGCAGGTGTCACTTAGTGGAAAACGTTTAGGATACGCTCTTTTCAATTATTCTTGTGGAGTAGGACAACACGCAATGTCTTCCTTCTGGCACTTCTTCAGGTGCAGCAGATACAATTCGAGGAATTTAATTATAATTTGAAGTACAGAGATGTAGCAGCACCCCTGAAGAAAAGACTTACCGTAAACAAATGTGTAAATGGTTGTTGTTCAAAATCCAATTTCAACTTGATCGCCTTCAATAATTATTGTAAAACAGTAAATTCCAATGCCCTCCTAAAAGTTTTTACCTGAGCCGAGGGTATTCAATAGATGGCATGGCTTTGGAGATCAATCGGTGAGGTTCGTCACTGCTACCTGACTAAGCCTTAATTGTATTTATGTATAAGCGAACCTTATAATCGCTAAGCCGCCCTTGACGGAGTTTTGTGAAGAACCAGGTACCGTTAGACCCGTTTAACAGAAGTCTCTGGGATTCCTTAGGTTTCTCATTTGAGCAGTACATTATTTATTACTACCAGTATATGAACGTATAGGGAGCGAGCTTAGAGCTTAATTTTATATTATACTATAAAGTATATGGCACCGTTTACTAGAGTTCTGCTTAAAAGGTAATATGAAATTCTGTCCGGAGTTTTACATGTCAGTATATATGTAATATTTATTAAACCGAGAGGGGATGTGATTTATACTGGTCGATTGAATGGGCATTTTGGTGAAGGGTCCACGAAATTTACAGAGTACCTTGTTTGGTATTTTATAAAATATGTATTTCACAACGTACAGAAAGTTACAAGTCTTGGTTTAAATTATGGTTGTAGGTTGATTTTAGTTTAGTTGGCTAATGAAGCCTTCGTTTTTGTTTGTACGCGACAGAATTGACTGCTGGTACCCCTTCTCACGTTAATTAAAGTGACTTCTGGGAAGTAGTCGTGGACTCATTTAGTAGGTACATACGATTATTAAGTGGATACTAAGTCATCAATTGCGTGACGGTCAAATATGAGAAAAAAGTTTCCTAATCCGACTTGGTCAACCGGTTGCTAATCCATCTCTCTGTGTTGAGACTTTTCCGGTGGTCTGACCGTACTGGTTTCCAGGCTGTGTCATTTCCAATGAAAATATGGCGTATTGTTTTGTTTCGGTAGGTGCAGCAATTCTGTTTAGTGATGAGATTCGACGCTCTCCTGTTGTTTTTGTTATATCTACGAATGGTAAATTATGCCTTGGTAGTGTGCCATAAGTTTTACTCCTTTCGACGTCTTGCTTCTATCCTGATTCTCTCATAAAAGGATAGTTTTGGGAAAATGTTTGCATTTCCAACACATGCAGACGTATTTAAACTCAGGTTTCACAGAACAATGGTAGGAGAGTTGGAGTGTTCGATTTCGCAATTGTTTTCAAGTTCCTTTCTCTGTCGGTGATTACGTGAGTTTTTGTCCTGTCTACCTGTATGGCAGTAATAAATTAATTGGCGAAGACGAGAACACACAGGAAGATGTCGTTGTGATTACATGTATAGACTTGGGACTATGATTGAATAGAACCTTGATTGTTTACAGTTGAACAGATCTCTCTCAGTCGATCGGATTTCGCAGCAGGTGAGTCGGTTAATCGTTTTATTCATTTTGCCGTGGGTTCTCAGGCACTAAAAGGAGCGTTGTCGATGTGGAAAAAGGCTTTCCGAGTTTGCGTCCAGGTTAGGGTATTGTAGCAAGTTTAAATGCCGGACCAGAGGCTCCTGTTAATGGAGGGAGTCGTGCTAATGTGAATAAGGAACTCGGCCATATTTATTAAGACAGGTATAAGCGTCCCACAACTTGATATTAATACTAACGTAATAATTTTGTCAATTTGACAGGTAAGAAAGACAAGAATCGTATTAAGGTGCATGCGTAACGTCGTTATATTTTATGCACTGAATTTAACTAACGCTTGAACATGGCCAGGTGTGATGGGTTAATTGCAATACTTTGAGCGAGTGACGTGTACATGAAGTAAGCTTATTCATGGTTTTTTGAAATGGTTATTGTTTTGTGTTGGTATGGTTTTTACATATCGTGTAATTACGTTATTTAATAGGGGGATTATTTCACATTCTAAGGAAGTAGCTGCGCTTCTTTGCAGTTCGTAACTATTGCAGTTTACCTTGTCAGCGGCTTAGTACCTCTAATTTTCATTGCCTACTTCAGTATGGGTTAATGACAAATTGTTCTACATGTCTATTACAAGAGGAGGGGGCGTGTGTGTAGTTATGTATGATTATATTGACATAAGTCGGGACAAAACATCTCACGGAAGCTTGTAGTTTAGATTGTGAGTTCTACAACATTTTTCAGGCTACGTTTCTTTCATTCAAAACAAATGGTTTCTGTAATTTTGAAAATATTCTCTTGTTCTCCAAAATAGATGTAGAAATAGGGACGGTTGGACATGGATAGATCTTCTACATTCCGAAAGAAGATACCCTCAGGGTACAACGGGAGGACCGGATAATTTTAAACTATAAATTGATTCTTTTTAAATTTAAGAATTTTTTTATTGATTGAAAAGTATCTTGGCCGTGGAACTAGTTAGGTAGTTTGTATGTTGCACTTGTATCAGTATGGTACGACCTTCATTCATATTGGCAGAAACAGCATTAATAATGTTTCTGTTGACATTACATTTTAAGCTATCTTATTGGGTTTTGTTGCAGTATTTTTAACTGGTTCTTAACTGACGATAAGGGCTTACTCTTACTATTTCGTTCCGATGTTGAACGAGTACCGCTCCTTATGTGGTAATAGTCCTCTTATTTGGAACGTGACACGTAATGGAGGGGATGTTTTCTGTCCGACCATTCAAATGGGTAAGCGTGCAAATGATGTTGACGTAGAATAAGATTTTTAATTGGCGAAATGAGGATTTGTAAATATCATTAAGAGCCGTTAAAACGTCTCACTTAATGAAACTGATAAAGGAGATAATCCAGTTGAAAACAACAATTAAAAAGGCTAATTAGCAATTAAGAAGATAGCCCAATAAATTAACAACTAATTCCGCGCTTAAACTCCTGGCCCGTTCCTACCGGATTAGACCGTCTAATTTTCAACGAATTTTCGTCTTTTCACGGCCCGGATTAAGACAGTCTTAGCCGTTTTCGGTTTCCGGTTTTGTCCTTTCTCACAGGACTTGTGTCCGTCTTAAATTGGCTTACCTTATTGGCATGACTCAACTTAAGGTTTCTACATTTTACAAAGAGCAATTCGCTGACATCTAAGGGCCCACTTCTTTGGCGAGGACGTCGTTTGCTTTTCTTATTTTTGTAGTTATTTTCAACGCTTGGGATTAATGTTTCCCTAAACCAGGGCTTTAGTTTGCTTTGGTAAATACTATTTATTTGCGCTGCAATAAACTGAGAGCGCATGCACTTGTTCGTCAATAGCATGCACTATTTTTAGTGTCCCATTGCAACTTTTTTGTGAAGAGTATGTTGTATTTGTGTTCATCTAAATGTACAATCAATTCGGTAACAGACATTAAACCACAGTAGTGGTGTGAGCATAAAATTGCATTTTTAGCAGATTGTTATTGATGCTAAATTTACTTCTTTAGTTCACCTCATTTTTATTTGTCACTGATTCAATGTTTTTACTATTACAGAATCAGGCTTTGTCTCTGACTTGCTCGAAATCACCGCCGTCACCCATTCCGGAGTGCTCAACCCTTAAACAGGAGGGAAACGCAATGTACGCCAAAGATCAATTAGCAGAAGGAAAAGCTGGAATAAGTAAGTATAGTTTAACTAGGGCAACTTCTCGGAGGATGCAGCTTCTCCTGTGGCCTGTCCTTCCAAGCCTGTACCGTCCGGCATGAAATTCAAGTGGCCGACAATCGATTAAAACTAATTGATCAAGTACCAAGTCTATGTGTCGGTTCGACGTAAGATTTCTTTACAAAGGATGAGGAGGAGGAGACGATGTCGAACGTTTTACAGGGAGATAATCTGACCGTAGAAGAATGTAATTATCCGGGGGCCTTAATCTGCCCACGGGGGCCTCCGTGATGTCTGACATTAATAACGCGATTATAACACTAAGCGCCCGATATATTAGGTTTACATCGTAAATTCTTTCATTCGCGGGGATTTCGAACAGACAAGTTTATTTTTAGAACAAACTGTCCTCCCGCAGGCTCAGATGCGACTCCTGACGAGTAGACCCCTGTCGATGTTGAGCTTTAAAGACTAACGTGAAGACAGACGTTTAGGTGGGTGTTTTGATGTTTTCATCAATCGGCGTGAGTCACTGGTAAAAGACAATGATACATCTACGCCTTCGATTGTGCATCTTGAATTCACGACAGTATCTTCAGTACCACTAACGACTAAACAAATACCAGTGATAATCGTAACGCTTCCCTCATCCCATTCGAGTTAGCCACCCTACAGAGCTGGCATTTTCAATCCGTCCTCGCTTCTTAACGATGCCTTCGTTTAAAGTTCAAAAGATTGTTTTTACGGCTTCCGATTCGGAAGACGTTTAATCCCGTGGGAACATATATACTTGCGGTGGGAATTGAGAAAAAGGAAGCTGAAGGTTCAAAGAAAAAAAGTTAAGTTGTAAGCAGCAACAAAAGCTTGGCAGCAGAAATCGAAGGGCCCCGAGAGGTGAGGGAGTTGACTGGGCGGACGGGGGGGGGTTAAGGAACGCGAGCTTTTGGGGCCCCTTAGGTAGTAGCGACGGCTGTCGGGGCACCGGAAAGAGGGCTAAAGCAAAATGTATAATAATTTTAAAATCGGATAAAATCCCGCGCGAACCGGGGAAAACGTGTTCTATAAAGTTGGCAGAATTGTAAATTAATCCTTCTTTAGTGTATTGAACAAGTTCAGTAATCCGTAATAAAGAAAATGCTTTCTCTTGCTTTCGTTGCTTTCTGAAAATTCCGATGGTTTAATACCTACGTGTGAACTCTTAGTTTCTTCCAACTACTTATATGTGATCTCTTCTTCGTCTCATTCCAAGGTAAATCCTCCCCGTGAAATAGTCTTAACTGATTCAGCTTAGCGTCTAAGGAATACCTTCTTCTTCTTTCATTACCTCGGTTTCCGATTGTAGCTCACACCGCTGCTGTTTCTGTTGCTGCTGAGTTTCTTTACTTTCGAAACTTATCTCAATCTCTGGTTTCGGTTTTCAAATATTCTCTCAAATGTGAAGTCCTCAGTCGTTGCTATTATCCTAATTGTTTCCAAGTACTTCAGGCGGTCATTGTTTAGAGTCTTTCCGGTTACTCAGGGGACCGTGCATATTAAAAGTACCCTAATGATTTTAATAGGGTTACAGCTCATACGTGCAGGCATAAAATCCTAGCCGTAATCCTCCGAATATTTTATTCCTGTCCGTGGTAAGCCGGAGATACTGGGTTGGTGACACGTCTTCACCCACAGGTACCATAAAAAATTTTCTTGAGCAAATAATCGAGGAGATTGAGGAGAAGAAGGCAGTTACAAATTAGCAATTTGAGTGCGAGAGGGCCAAGCCGCCTTTATGATGAAGGCCCTTGCCAAATGCCCATTCAGTTGTATCAGCCAAAACAGGTTTTTGGGCAGTTTGTTATGTCAAAAAGTATCATTTCAGGAGAAGACGAAGAAGAAGACGAAAACGATGAGAAAGAAATTTATTTAATTCGCATGGAAATTGTCAAGAAATGTCGTTCGGCTCGAACGCCATCGCGTTTGCTAAACGGGTTTCCCGGTTGGATACCCGGGTAGGTACCCGCGTTTGCACGCGTACCCACGCATGCACGAGAACTCGGATCTTAATTTGCATTAATTAGCACCTTAATTAACTTATTCCACGTCGGATCCGTCGAACGTATTCAATAATTTTGGAGGAGATAATAGTCGGTAAATGAGAATCCCAGGTACTGTGTACCGGGGTACTCAAGTACCCGGCCGTTAATAAGCCGCGCTGGAATCGGTAAAATTCACAATTTAATCCTTGCCGTATCTTTTTCTCCTGCCAATTTTGCCGAGGTGGATTTTTCCTTTTTTGGCAGAGTTAGCGAATGCAAGTGTCGACTGGTACCATCGTTAAATCCGAATCTCGTTAAGTTCGGCGGGGTAGTCTGCCTTCTGGCGAAATCCCGGAAGGCAGGTACCTGGCATAAACAGGTTGGATTACGTAAAGGATGAAAATATTAATTTAGTGCTCGAAATGAACCCGGTGATAAATTGCCGATTAATAATAGTCACAGTTGAATTATTTTTCGTTTACGTTCTAGATAATTTTCGGTGGTACCTGTGATTAGTACCATTGTACTTGGCGTAGAGTGACTTCGGTGATTTACTGGAACTCTTTCGCTAGTAACATTTAAATTTTCAGAAAAAGGTGAAAATTTTTCACCAACCCGTTGAAGGTACCTAAAATTTGGAGGTATACAAAGAAAAAATAAATACAACAATTTATGTGCCTGTACATGTAAAAATGTATGATGATATGAATATTTAGTTACATATGAGTACATACATATACATAGTTACATAAGTTGCTTAGTATTGTCATTACTGTTACCGAGAACAGTGGCAAACGTTCACAAATAAAGAATGATCCGTGGGTTAGATGAGTACTTTGCGCCCAGGTGGGCTGTGTTCCCTAGAAAATGTAAATTTCGTACAGTTTTTGAGAAGTCATTTTTTGTGACTTTGCTGGATTTTATTGAGACTATGATGCATAGATTTCAGTGAAAATCTCAATTCTATGAATAAAATTAGTTTTATTCTACTCATCACATTGCTGTTGTAGACTATAACGGACCATATCCCGGAGGAAAGTAGTCAGTCGGAATTACTATTTACTCCCGAAGAAACTCTGTTTTGCCAAATTCTCCTAAAACGAAACGAAAGAGGAGTAAAAAACAATAATTTTTAGTGATAGATCCTGTGATATTATATTCTATTTGCATCTATTGTAGAAAATCAGAGAGAGAATCCATTCTTAAAATTTACGGAAGTAATCGGGTGCCCTTAAATCCAAAGATGAGGTTTCTTAATGCAATTAAGTTCAAATACGGGTATACTATTTCCTTCCACAAATGGCGAAGGAAAATCAGATTCGCAACTGTTTTGGTACCCGGTACTTTTGAAATTAATACTTGAATTTATCTTGACGGGTACCCCACGAACAGGAGCAATAAATCGTGTAATTCGTTTAATGCTTGGACGTCTTAGAAAGCGAGGGTAAACGTAATTTCTTAATCAGAAATCGCATGGATTTGTAAGGGATTGAACAAATTTCATTATTACCAGTTCTCCAGGGTTTGCCGAGGGTTGACGGCCCGTGACTGAACACTGAAAAGGGTTTGACGCCCCTCGAGTGAGGCTGCAGACAAAGAACAGCGGTTACAACAATGAAACTCTGCAATGACTTAAAGTAATAAATACTGCGACATATAAATAACTGTATTACTCAAATATTTAATATGTAACAGTAAAAGGAATTAATAACAGTAACTTTTTCCCTTTGTTAGAGTTACACGTATAACTATGGTACGAAATAATGTAAAAAATTGATAAAATATTTTACGTAAAGTATATGTAATTGTATGATTAATAGCGGTTATCTGAATGACATGAGAGGATATCAAAAGTTTGCGCTTGTTCATGTCTTTTAATATCGCAAGAAATTCGTACGCTGGAGAAGTCCTGTCCTCTGTAACGGAGTGAGTCATTTCGCATTTAAAAGAAATCTGTTTTTGTTTAATGTTACATGATTCTTGTAAGTAAATAAGTAAATAAATAAGGAGAACCCGGAAAAACTGTAGAGTGGGGTGAGGAAAACGTGACAGTAAATGAGGTGATGGAAGCTGCAAGTCGGGGAGGTTCGCTCCAGTTGGGGAAACAGGGGCCTCCAGATAAGGCTGCCATCATCCACGAAATGTGTTAATCAAACTCTTGAGTTTATACATTTTTTCAAATGTCTTTTCATTTCCGGTGGTGTCTTCCATTTAACGACTCTCTGGCAACCTCATCTCGGTTTCCTTTTCTCCTTTTTTTACTCGGCGATAAGCAAACGTCGAAAATCTTAAAGAAACTTCCCATTCTGTTGCGTCTCCGTTGCAAATGATCACCGCTACCGCAACAGCGACTACAAGTTTCGCTTCATTTTCGGGTTTCAGATAAGTCACTTCCAGTACACTGCATAGTCGAAACGATTCTCTCGCTCGAGGAGCAAAACGATCGGGAAAAGAACAATTGGAGAAGGAAGTCCAACGTCGAGATCGACAGCTACGTTATCATACCAGTCAACACTCCAATTCAGGAACTCGTTTTGGTGGCACTCACGAGGCTGGGCTACCCGAAAGAGGCTGCTGCTTCGGCGAAAGGTAGGTTTTTCTTCATTTTTGGAAAATCATAGAAATGGAAATTAAGATGTTTACATATGGTACTATGACGCTGTTTGTTGTCTTACCTGCGGGTATCTCAGGGATGGGTTTTATATTCTTGGGACTTGTCGTTTTGTTTTTCCTCGGTAGAGAAATCGAACAAATCGGATTGACACCTGTAGATGTGGCGAGCGATGATGTGTGCCATACACGGGTACATTTTGATTAGTGAATTATATGGAAAGTAAACTAATCAGCTATGTTGTACCACAACAAAGAATGGAACATTGGGTGAGGGTGTATAATCCGACTTTAATTTACGGGATGAGAACCCCAGGGAAAGACCTATGGGGTGTGAGACTTAGGTAAAAGGAGTTGCTATTTCTATGGTGATGGTCTATAAACCGAAAATTGAAATGATAATTGCAGTTTAATCTAGAAACTGTACACGAATGAAATAGACATCATTTAACTTTGTGACGCACTACACATATCTCTGTTTAACTATTTGATGGAATCCTGAGAATAACTGTGTTCGACTCAGATAGTATTATATCTTGTATAAAAGGCTAGACAACATTATACGAAAGATAACTAGCACAGTTACGTGGTTCTGCATCCCCAATATTTTCACAATTTCTTATTTATTGAGAATGATATATTTTCAAGTTAAGAATTATTCACTGTACGTAAATTACCTTAGCTATACTACGATGTTACTCAAAATAGATTAAATTGAGCTGCGATTCATATAATTAAATCTATTTTATTAAGTAGTACGAGCAGAGGTTGAGGTGGAGGAACTCAGAACTACTTAAGATAGGAATAAGAAAGGAAAAACCATAGAAAATTCAAAACGCCAGTGAAGAAGAGGGCGTTAGCAAGTAGGGTGGGCGTTTAATAACTCAGATTTTGATTCCGCTTAAAGGAAGAAGATTTTGTGAAAGAAGAAAATAAACGTCGTCTGATGCTCAACATTAATCTTTGCCATTGGACCAGGAAATAAATCTTTTAAACAAATTTTAACAAGTAAAATCTTCAGATAATGAGCTCGGTGATCTCTTCATGTCATTCCCTCGAACATCATCCGAGTGAAGAAAAAAAAATCTTTTTGTTGAGATCTGCGATCGCAGGGGTTTCCATGAATGCTGCGAATTCGTTGATGTTGCCATCGTTGACCGCAGACCACAGCCGTGAAGTGACCCTTTCGATCATTTCAGGTGCCGTCCTCATAAGAAACTGGAGGGCGTTGTCCTTCGACACTATTTCTCCTGGTCCGATGGTGACCGTAGGAGAACTATTGGGGGAACTCAGCACGATCGCCACCCTGAGGATTCAAATTCTGAGACCAAAAAGCAGTTTGATTCAGGATATTAAGGACAAGCTACTCAGGCTTCTGCTTATACAAAGTTACAATCTGCTCGTCAGATCTGGATGTCCACTCGACACTGTAAGTACAGTTCCATACATTAGGTACGGATATGTAGTTACTCTTCAAGGGTTGTCAAACTCTGAATTTGTACTCTAAAAAATTCCTACTGTTTCGTTTGCTGTAATAGTATTCGTTAATCTTGTCTTACTATATAAGGCGTGTCATAAACGAATTCTTGGATATCCGTCGTCGCTGGTAGGTTCTTAAACTTATTTGTATTGCACTTAACAGCAGCCGAATTCTCTGTGCAAAGCCCTAGGCCCCTCGTACTCAATTCTTAAATATTTTGATCCTTAAATCAAGCACCTGAGACATTTTACGGATTGTTTTATTACTGCTTGCTTAAAAACTAGTAAATTCCATATCATGTGTCGGTGATAACATGTGGAAAAACTCCCGGGTTCTCTTGTTCTCCTGTCTGCTCACCTCATCTTTGCTAATTTATTGCAGATTACACAATTTTGATAAGTCGTTGGTAAACCTTTGCCTTTCCTGTTTTCTGTTTTCACTTGGGCTTCAGTCAAAATTCGGGAGTTCAAACTTGGGACTTCTGTCTTTGTTTCTACTACGGACAGGAAATTTAGATTTCCTCACCAATATCAGAGCTTTTTCATTTTATTATAAGTATAGGTGAAGGTTTTCTTACTTCGTCGAGTAAATGAAAAACGAACAGAACTAAATTTTGAACTTTTCTTCTTAGTTCCATCCCCGAGAAACAAAAATCTTTCGCCTGTTTGGTGTAGCTTGAAATAGTTTTGTCTATCGGGACACTACTACACTAAAATAATTTGTTTTTGAAATTTTTTTTATAAATTTTATGTAATATTACGAGAGTCAAACATATGCCCTTCTATTATTTTTCTAAAACCACTTTATAGTTTTATTAACTAGTTTTCGAATAACTGGCATTTCCCCCTTGCCCGGCTTTTTCATTGCAATTAAATTAATTTTAATGAACTGAAATCTGGTCAGACTCGAATCTAAGTCTTATGGATGGCCATTACTCTGATCGAAATGGTCCCTTTTTGACGGTTTATTGATTTAACGAAGAAATTATTAACCAATATTAAATAAATCGTAACGTTAAGAGAAATATATAAGCGATGATAAGGTATTTCACGCAAAAGTATGCGGGGCTTTGCCAAGAATGAAAGAGGGTGTCCCGAACCTGCTTCCACGTCAATTCTAGATGTTTCTCAGGTTGATGTCGTCACTTTTGTGTTTCGTGTCGCATCTCAAAGTAAGAAACCAAGTCCAAGTGTGTGACGCGCTTTTAAATGATGTTTTCAATGGGAAACACTTTCATCGTTTCGTGCGGGTCTGTTGGATTTTCACTGACAAGGAGTTTCTCTCGCTGGACGTGTCAGGTACCCTCGAGGTGGATGTGCCCGGGTGACAACCTGACGAAGACCCACTACGAAGCCTGAAATTCTGCGTGGAAAAAAGGCGATATAAAACGATGCTAATTAAGTCGAAGCTGAGTAAACACGCCGTCGTAAAACATTTTTAATATTATAATTTATCAGGTTTATGCAGGTTCTAAAGTTTGTTGACAGGGATCAGCATTGTTCGGTGGTTTATTATGTTGATTTCATTCTTACTTTCGGGTGACACCGAAAAGTCCTTAATGATTATGTTCTTTTTATTGTTGAGAAACATTTCGGTTATCGCCGTCCTGTCAGGGAAATAAAAAACAGTTTGAGACCCCCCCGTGCTCCCCGCCCCGTTCATCACCCACCGCAAGGTACCACCTGGATACCTTTTGCCTCTTATCATTATTATCATCGTTTGATTTTTCTAGATTTCCCTCATCATCAGAAACGGGCCGATTTCGTTTAATTTCCAACCTCGATATCTTTTCAGGTTCTCGTTTAGGTTCTTGTTGTTCTTCTCGTCCCTACCTGACCAATTTTATTACCGGCTTCTGTTCTTCTCGGAACTTTTTTTTATTCTTCTTTCATCCTTTCGGGTTCTGTGACAGACCTATCATCATCTACCTCATTCTTTGGATCATTTTTATCCGTCCGTTTGTGAAACACAGGTCATCGTTTTATTTTATAGGACCACGATCGTCGAATTTTTTAAACGATCGGTTTTTATTATTGAAATGTTTAATTGCGACGTCGATGTAGGACCGGTAGGTTAAGGAGGTTTGTAAGACTAAGGATGTTGCATGATGGGGTTCTACATTGGTTTCAGCTGACGTTGTCGAATCTGTGTCGGGACAGTGGTAGCACTCATCATATGGAACCTAGCGATGACATTCGTACAAAGTTCGAAGCTTGGGTTTCGTCTCAGATTAACAACCCATATTTTCACATGCTCTCGCCCACCGTTCCAAATTCAGTGTCCCAAAGAATGTCGAGTCCTCGGAAGGAGTCGGATGCTCAGCAGTCAATGCTACAGACACAACTCACACAGAAAACTAGAATGAGAACAAGTTTCGACCCGGAATTAGAGTTACCAAAGCTACAGAAATGGTTTTTGGAGAACCAGCATCCTAGTCGTCAACAGGTGAGTATTTTGGAAGTGTTATCGTGGACTTATGTATGTCCAATATGTGACCATCACTCTGTCTTCTTCGTAGATCCAGCAGTATGTAAAAGAGCTCAACAATCTAGAGTCTAGGCGCGGTAGAAAACCACTGGACATAAACAACGTTGTGTATTGGTTCAAAAATGCAAGGGCTGCACAAAAAAGAGCAGAACTTCGAGGTTTCTGCACACCTTTGTTGAATATGAACGTGAACGGATTTCATGGGTTTCACAGTTCAATCAGGTAGTGAATCGTACCTGAACTGCTTCAGCTGGTCTCTTTGATTCGTGAATGTTTATTAAAATGTTTTTAGGGCGCATCCGCCAAGTCTTATTTCCTCCGATCAACATTCCATTTCGGAGGACGAAATGTCTAGGCTGTCTGACACCGAAGACAATATTCGAACTATAGATATCAATGATAATGAATCAGATGTACCTTTGTCGCTGACGACGACGAATAATCAAAGAAGTTTTAACGAGTGCTACGAAGGAGAACGGAAGGTTTCGCCCAAAGAGGTACGCCCCGACATCGCCAAATAGACGCTATGTGTTAAGGTGACACAATAAAAGTTAAACTTATGGGTTTTTAGGTACGAAAGGAAGAGTCGATTCATGTGAAAGAAGAGTCCGTGGAAAATCTGAAATTGGAAGCAGAGAAAATAAATTCCCCTATACTGGAAACATCCCATGAAAGTAACGGCGAGTGCAAGAAAGAGAATTGCGTCGAGAGCGGTCAAAACAACGGAGAGAAACCTGATGAAAGTCCGAAGATGACAGAGGGAGGACACCTAGAACCTTCTTCCGATCCGATCAATAACAACAATTGCAGCGATCAGAACTTTTCCGATGAAGAGGAAGACGATGACCCGAACGAGGACGAAAGGTATCACTCGAACCTTTTCATCACTTAAGGAACCTGCTTATTCAGTTTAAACACGAGTATTTTGTATTTAATAGATCGACCATCGATCTGAGAAGCAGGAAAGATTCGGGGGATGATCTGCGCAGTCCCAGTCCTACAAGTGGAGTTCTCATGCCAAGGTTACCTCCAGGTACGAACCTAATATTCCCTCGAAGAATCGGTAGCAATCGACAGAATTTCAACTAACGTGTTGACATTTCAGGTTTTCCACTGGTACCAAATTCAATGGTTAGTCAGTCAATAATGTACATGAGTCATTACATGCCTGGGCTTACGCCCCTGGGCCCAGGTAGAGACCAGTCCATGCTAACTCTGTCTCAAGATGAAAGACGTAAACGGAACAGAACTTTCATCGACCCAGTCACTGAGGTACCACGTCTGGAGCAGTGGTGAGTACTCGAACCCCATACCTGATTATTACCTTTCTCATTCACCTAAATTGTACCATTGTGGTGTTCTTTAGGTTCTCGCTCAACACTCATCCGTCACATAACCTAATTCTCAAGTACACGGATGAGCTGAATCGAATGCCCTATAGGCAGAAGTTTCCACGACTCGAACCGAAAAATGTGCAATTTTGGTTTAAAAACCGACGGGCCAAATGCAAGAGACTGAAAATGTCTTTGTTTGAAAATCAGGGATCTCATTATCAATCAAATTAGGTGAGTAGTATTTGTTTTAACAAGTAAAAAGTAAAAGGGTCATGAATCATTCATCACTGCCTTGGTTTCCCTGGTTTATTTCAGACATAGAAGAATGGAAAACCGAATTTTAGTCTTGAAATTTGTTGTCGATTAAATGTGTTCTCACCCAACTGTTGCTCCTGCTGGTTTCTTCCTGAGAGTCCTCACATTGACGTGCTTATCACTTGGGTAAGTCAGATGTTATCATTTTGGGTTTTCGGTTGCTTGTTGCATGAAAGTGTTGGGGTTATGACCGTGCAGAATGGCTCCTTCCACTTGTGCTGTTCATATTCATTTGTTTAGTAAATGTTAATGCAACAGAATAGGTTTGATTCACTTCGATTTAAATGTCGTATTTTGCATAACGAGTCCTTGAAATTGTAGTCTCACATTGAGGGTTGTCAGCTGTTAGGTTCGATCTCTTTAAAAACAGGTACAGTGTAGTTTTTCCTACCAAATAAAACTAACCTTCCTCTTGAGATTGAATGTGTTAAGTTTCTGTAGAAGAGTTATGTAATTTTAACAAAAACTTCAAGTGTTTACCCTAATTAAACAGCCAAAACATTAACTTTGTCTTAACTATTTTTTTCTTAGTTGTTTTCTGTTACTTTTTTTAAAGTTTGCAACTACATATGTTCACTTCTTGCTTAATTAACTTTTTGATTGATAAAGAAACCTACCTATTTGCAAAGCGTGTATTATTACTATTTCTATTTATGCAAGTAGTATTGATTAACATAAATGTAGAATTTGAAGTTACATGAGTTTTCTCATTAGTAATAAATGCATGGATAGTAGTGGAAAGTTATTTTTCTCTGTAGCGACAATTTAAAAAAGTAGTACACTGAAGTTTTAATATCTTGAGAATGCTTGTTCAATGTGGAAGTTTTTGTTTAAATAAGCGACAGTGAGCGCAGAATTACAGAAATGTATGTCTGTTTCAGGTATATTTAGGTTGACGATGATGTCGACGGGGAAACGTTTTTAACTTTCCTTCTCCTTACAGTTTAAGTCATCTCAGGTTCTTACAAAAAAGATAGATATTATCTAAATATAAAATATTGTAAAGATAGTTTGGTATTATTTTATCTGTATCCTTTCCGAATTATTGTAAAATTTTTTGCAATTTGGCGCGGTAGGTGGACAGTTGCAATTAGACAGGGGCCATTCTTCATCGCTCGCATCATGCGGTTCCAGGGTCTCTACTTTTAGGGAATTTACAAATATGCTGGAATTCATAACACTATGTTGCTAACTTTTTATTACAAATTCAATGGCAGCCGGATTTATTAATGAATCATTAATAAGTCAGGTTGAAGTTTTTGCGTGTTCTAACGCTGAACGGTGGTGTAGTTCGACCAACTAGTTTTTGTCAACTCGTTCTTGTTGTGATGTCAGTGACCACCACCGATCAGAAGTGAAATGAGTTTGTCGTCATTGTAAGTACTTTGTTTTGGTGTCGGATGGTACGAAGGACGGTGTGACAGGTAGGCGAAGGAGGTTTTCTCTCTCTCTCTGTCGGTTGAACAGGTGCAAACCGAGTGGATGCCGCCCTGATTCCTTTCAATTAGACGAAGGATTTCATCCGTTAAACAAAACTAATTCCAACTTTGTTTATTTCTCGCGAAACAATAAGCCATTATGATGGTGTTTAAACCCCTTCCTCTTGCCCGATGTTGTTGGGGAGGAAAGGCTTTTGGGGGTTGACCAAGTGTGCAGAAAACCGTCAATCAGTGAAAGGTTTAAGGATAACTGTGGGAAACGTGTAAATTAATGGCCGTGTTTGTCGGCGAGGTCGCTTTTCCCTTGGGATTTTTCCTAGACTTTTGTCAAGACTTTGTCTATTCCCGAATAAAAAAAGTAAGAAATCCCGAACTACCCGAATCGGACTTTCTTTTTCCTTGGGAAATAAAATTGCTGGGATTTGGATTTGGAGAAATAAAAATTGGATTTACTGGGGTTTGTTCCACCCCCTCGCCACCGAATTGTAATTTCAAAGTGTACGGAACTGATGTAAAGTTCCACAAGGTGTACGTTTGCTTTGTTCCACCTCTGGTAGTCTCGAGTGAAGAACCATTCACGTGGTTGTAGTAAGAATGTCTGGTAGAATTTGTATAAAATTAGTCTTCATTTATGTACATAATGTACCATTCAATAAAATTGTTTCAAGGCGGCTCCCCCTATCCAGGTCTTCGTTAGTTCCCATAACAGGTACTAGTTTAACCGAATATCGAACATTTAAAATGAAATACATATACAAATAACAATGGTTAAAAAAATTAATAAGTAAAACATAAAGCTATTTACATACATATATATACATTTATTTAAGCGGTAAAGATCGAGCGGTGATAAAAAAATTTTCATCCCGAACAATAAAAGTGCTTTCGATTATTGGAAATCTTGGAACATGAGGCGGACGTAATATTAGGAGGATAGAATGATGTCAACTACCTTGCCTAGAGTTTAAAATCAAGAATTTGAACTTTAGCAAATTAGGAAAATTTATTCTTGTGCTGTCTTGGTTGTGATGTTTGAGAAAACATTAAATGCAGTAATAATTATTAGACTAAAAAAGCACCGTTCATAATATGTGTTGGAGAGAACTAATGTGTATTCACCTGTGTCTTTATTGGACGGGAAACAATACTGAGACTTGCTGCGGGCGAATGTAACTCTCGGTTGAGTAGCAGCCGTGAAAGACTAAACAAAACAACTAAAACCGGTGCTAAACGAAAGGGATTTAATCAAAGTAGAAAATCTGCGTCTCCTTTTTCTTCTGTCTCCTGTTTTTTTTTATTAAAAACATAACTGAAAATTGAAAAGAAAAGAAAAAAGGAAAAACCAGGAAATTACATTTCAAAGAATCTATCTGTAAAAATATTAGCGGGGACAAAGACGGAAAAGTTAAATAAAAGGAGGAGGACGAGGATGAGGAGGATGAGGAACAGGAGGAAAGTATAAGAAAGAAATAGATGACTGAAGACGGGAATTTGCTTTTATTGCTACATAAAATGCAAAACAGTGTATTTTTCGGTGTAGTGTCCGACACTCGGAACAAGTGTAGTAAAATTTGTTGCACGACACTACAAGTTTTCCTGTACCATCCTCTGGAGTTGTTTGAAATGTTGCCAGAGTAGCTGAACAAAAATGCAGCAAACCTTGTTTCGACATTCATAATTTAAAATAGTGCAGTAGATTGTAATGAGCATTCCTACGGCCCTGTAAACGCATACACTCGCGAATAACGATGTATTCCGTAGTGATTAACAGTAGTAACGGCTAAAGGATCGTGGCACGGTTAAATATGTGTGTTAGCAATGATCCGATGAAATTTGAGGGTTATTTATTATTGTGGTGCTAAGAGAAGCAACCAAAATGGAGGATAACATATTGTAAGAAAATAGTCGACAAAGACTTAGGTTGTATTTCTTAAGTCCCTTATTCCCTTGGTAAAGCACTATTAAGGATAAGTTTTAACTGTTGTAGTTATTTTATTAACGTTACACATAACTTGAAGTATGGTCTTCTCGATACCAAACAAACTGTTATCGTCACACTACGAAAACGTGAGAATTGCAATGAATTTTCAGTGAAAGTGTTGTAACAGATGAGTTTAAAGGGAGGAAGTCGAAGGGTGAGTGGCGACGGGCTCGCCTTTGGGGGTAGCAAAAGATAAAGAGAAAGCTCCTTTCGAGGTTTCATTCTTTGCTGTCGTTTAATGAGGGGAAGGGCAGGGCAGAGCAAGGCAGGGCGAGAGACTCAACTACCGTTTACATCATTTATTGTTCTTAATAAACTAAGCATTTCTTGTGTTTTGACGTGTTCCGGCCCAGAGACAAAGTTTCTTAAAGTTTTGACGAAAAGTTTAACTTTCATACCGTTTAAAATGTATATTTATACATTCCCGGGACAGTAATAGTCACTAGCTGAGTAATGTTGCTCAATAGGTCCACGCTTCTAAGGTAAGACCTTTAAGGGAGCACGCCGACACATTTATTTCGAAATAAATATACGTACTTATACATACATTCAGTAAATGTATGTATAAAAATCTGCAAAGTTAATAAAAATACAGAAACAATATATTTAAATTTTTGTATACTCATGGTAACGTCTCGCCAGCTTTCCCTGCTGCTGGCATTATCAGTGGTAAGAGAGTTTTTTAAACAAATATTCCTTAAGAAATATATTTAAAATTTGTATATGTAGCGGTAAAACAAAAACTTTACCCAGAAAAATTTTGAAGGGATAAAACTATAAATTTCCTTACTTTCACATTACATATTTAATGTTAATGTTAGCCTTAATATCAGTAGTACAGCATATAATATGCGTACTGCAACAATACTTATGGCATGTACCCATTACTCATAGCAGGTGGTAATGGTTGTTATTGAATGTCCACATGTAGGACTTGAGTCTAAATAATAGTTTATGATTAGACGAAACCTATAAAGTAGGTTAAAGTAAATATAAATAGTGTAATGGTACAACTGTGTGACTTTACCAGAAGTCGGAGGTCTGCTCAGGGTATTCAAAAAGTTAGCTTCTCGTCATATCTGCCAAAAGTTACGAAAAAGTTGTGATTCTTTTCGGTGTTCTCGTCGGAGAGAGTGTCAGTAAGAAAGTAAAAATCAAAAGTAGCATTAATTTTCCGGAGTTTGTTGTTCGTCGTATCTCCTGACAAGATAAGATAAGCGAGAGAAGTAAGGGAAAAGGTTTCTCAAATCGAATCACACATTTTTACCTTTTTCTCATTAATTTAAATGTGAGGGATGTTGAAAATGGCGACGTCTGTACCGAAGCGAACGTTTCTTGAGGCGAATGAAAGAAGAAAGGTCGCATTAAAACCGAAACACGCGGAGGAAATCTATTAATGCCAGTGCAGGTGAATATAGGGAAACACTTGCAACATCACCTGGTTGTTCCTTTCCCGTTGGAAATCCGCTTTCCTTAGACGAAAGTAAAACAGGTTAATGTCAAACTTGATTTTTTGTTCCGCGGCAAACTTCGTCTGGAGAAAGTCGAACGAGAGAGATGAGACGCGAATGAAACTTTAAGTTTAACGGGAATTTCACAGAGCTCGGGTTTGTTATTTTTTTTAATTTCCCAGATTTGCATCATGAAAACAAAAGGTGAAGTGGAACAAATTAAAACCGAACCTGATTGAGTTTTTGTAAAAGAAAAATGGCGGGAAGGGAAAAGTTATTAAAGTTTTAAGTAAAACTTAATTTACACACAGGGATTTGAGTTGGGTAGATTTGCTTTAACTTCTGCCAGGATTATAATAAATAAGTTATAGTCATAGTTTTTTAATCTTAGAAACTTCATTTGTTCATTGTCGCCATTTTTAGCTCTCCACTTAAGTTTAAACTTAATTTTTGTTATCATTGTTTATTGTTGATGGTGTATTGCTGAAGTGTATTGTGATGAGGTAAAACGTAGGATGCTCCGAGGGGGAAAAATAAGATGATTGGAGAGGGAATTTGGTCAGGAGTAAGAGTACGGAACCGTATCTTCGATGAGAGATGTGGCTTTACTACTGTTATTAGATTATTTAGGTCACAAATACATAAGTAAGTATTAATATTTTATTTATGTCTGAATAAAATGTGCACGGTGTTGAATTATTTTCTTCCGGCCGGGACCCTCAACTAATTGTAAAACTATGTGTTCATAGTGAGAGCTTGAAACCAGCGCGTTATCATTGTCTCCTTCAAATAAATAACTACTTTATTTGCAAAGGATAGACGTTTTTTGTTGAAGAAGTATAATAAAGAAATTAAAAGTGATAAGAATAGTGAAAAAATGAACGGGGAAACAACTGGGGACTCGTTGGTTGCTGGCTTACTTAGGACTATCTGGCAAAGTCTCCCGAGTCCCGAGATAAAGTAAGTGTATACATATTTATGTAAGAAAGACAATGACGAGGTGCGTGAGAGGAAAAAGTAGGGAAATGGTGCAATTTATCTTCGTGTAATTCGTGGACTCGAGAAATGACGGAGGAGAAGAAGAAGTGGATGAAGGATGAGAAAAAAGACTGAGATGGTGATGCTGCTTTTATTTTTTTTCCAAGCACACATATAACAACCAACAGCAAATAGTTTGGTTTCCTGTGACTCTGCCGGGATGCACACACCGGGAAACCGTTGAAAAAGAGGATACGGGAAGGGGGAGGAATCAGACACAGCATCAGGAGCAGGAGCAGAACAAAAAGACGATGGTAGACGTGTAAACTCGTTTCGATTGACATTTCGTCGCGGGATTTTATAAAACAGAAGGTGACATCGAGTCGAGATTAACCAGGAAACCGAATTGACTCTGGAAAGTACGAGAAGGTTTTTGTCTAGTAACAGGATGCATCGTCGTCATTCGGTGAATATCATCTGTCTGTCATTCCAAGTCTTATCTTTTCTTTTGAATAGTCGAAAACGCACGCTTTCCTTGCGAAAGTTTACTTCGAAGAAGTCTCCGTGTTGTTGTTGTCGTTTCCTTCCTGCCCGGGACGGGAGAGACGAAATTCCAAAGTCGGGGAAGAAGGGAAAAGCTGGAGGTAGAGAAGGGGAATAGTCGAGAAAAAGGCAGGTACCAGAGGAGTACTCGTTTAAGTCGGAGATTAAGGCAGGAAAAGGCTTTTCTTTCTTATCAGGCACGCCATTAATTCTCCGGTAAAGTGAAATTCATTGCGAAGCGTAAGCGTGTATGAGGATGCGGAGAGAGAGAGAGAGAGAGAGAAGCAGACAAAAGCCGAAGAAAACGATTTTGATGAAGGAGACAAAATGGAAGGTAGAAAGGGACGGAATAGAAAGAAGTTAATAATAATTAAGAAATAAGATTTTGATAAAGAAGTGTTGTAAATCAAAAAAGGATTAAAAGGTTCGTAATCTTGTACTGGAAAATGAATTCCAACGGCACGGAAGGGAAAGGTAAAAGGCGAGGTGGTCGACGCTTCTACGCCAGGTATTTCCGTCTTCTTACGAATTTCTTACTCAAATGGATGCCAAAGAAGAACAACGCCACGGGGAGTCTTGTCAGAATTTTCCTCACAGAAAGGAGTCACGTTCGAAGACATTTTTTCCCTAGCCTTTCCCGACAGAAGAAACTGTTATTTGAGGTAATTGGTGAAGTGATAGTTTCCAATAGTTTGACTTGACTGGTAGTTTGACTGGAATTTTTTAGGTGCCGTAAAGAAAATGTTGGCCTTAAAGCGGTAGAAAGTAGAGTGAGAGGGAGAGAGATAGGGTTCGAAAAGACATCTACTAAATTTATAGTAGAAACTGTATGTGTAGTTGTGAACAAACACCAAAGTGTCTGTGATAATATGCTGACAATCATTTCGAATTTGTCCTTACTAAATTTAAAAAAAAATTAATATATGCATTCAAGGCTAGGAAACTGTGCAGAAGCATGACGAACTACAAATAGCACTTAGATAAAATGATGGAGTAAAGGCATTCTACGACCTATTTAAATGTACAAACCACAAACAACATAAAAGTTTATTAACTCTTATTTATAATGAAAATTATTAGCAATTTAGACACAGATGGCAAATGATAGTTTGAGATCTCGACGGTGTTGCAACACTCCAGGCAGGATTACAGGAAGGAGGCCAGGTTTAAGTTCAGGGAATAAATGGCAACAACGGAAAAAAGGGATTCTTTTTATAAGAACCTGAACAAGAGGCTAATTAATTTCTTAAGGATAATCGAACCGCTGGAAAATACGGAGTAAACGGGTACCCAGAAGATGAGAAGTACTCTCCAAAGTTTAAAAATAATTTTTTATTATATATTTTATCGCTTGGGGAGTACGAGTCGAAAGGGGGAAAGATACTCTAAAAGAAATCGAAAACTTAATCTGGATTATTACATACGAAGGATAATGGTGAAACCGAGTAGAAGGAAGTAAGAAGGAAAGTCTTAAATCGAATGGGAGTCGTGGCAGTAGATGGGATAAACAGGAGCAGGATGAGTCAGGGTCCATGCGGGGGTAGATTTATTTATCTATCTATCTAGGAGGGAGGAAGAGATGACGAGAGCACACTTAAATCAAAATGAAATCCGGCTTAGGAATTAGTCGAAGATTAAGTGTAAATTGTGCTTCGACATTTCATACACTGCCGACGACGGGGGTTGCCCTCGTCGGGAATAAATGGAACGGGGCAGACGAGGTGGTGGTTTCCGAGTTGCATGCACTTTTCTCATCGGGTTGGAGGTCATTTGGAAAACGAACGGAGTAAACCGATTGAAAAATCAGTATATCTATAACCAAGAGTATTTACAGTCGTAACAAAATTATATTATTTGTAAAAAAATGATCATGGCTGTATAATAAGCGTGTTATAATATATATATATAAAATGTGAATTATAACAAAGTTTAATATACGTTGGAAGTAACAAGCAATGATGAAAATGACTTATAAATATTTCGCTAATATTTTTCGATGTTAATCGGACGTCTAGGCATTGCATTAAAAATACAATAACGAGAACAAATTTATTAACAAATTGTATTATTAAATCGTTAACGTAAATTGTGTTGTAAATGATTTATTCGAGTTTGGGAATAAGCAAGTACATTGGAAAGTAAAGGGAGTTGGACTACAGGAAGGAGAGAGACATAATGTTTTCACCAAATTGGAATTTGTACCTGTTATTTTGTACGTCTTAAATTTTATTATATATTGCAAATACTAGAATACGCGTAATAAAATACTTCTCGCGTATTAAAGAAACTTGTTTTGAGATTGCAAAAAAATTATTCGCAGGTATTCAGGTAGAATATTGTTTATAATAATGGTATAGGTTGTAATATAATGCGAGAACACTAAATTATGTTTCGATAGGCGCTTTTATATACGTAAAAGAGTATATTACATGTAGGCTATGCCGGAGGAGTAGTAAGTGTTACAGTGTAGTAAGTACAAAAAGCGATGCAGGCAGTAGGAACGTGACAAATAGTCCAAGGTCAACTGTATCTTTGCTTACGTTAAGTAGTATGACTTCTTTTGATTTTGTGTACCGTAAAAGTCCGACACTCGACTCAAATCTGTGCTGTCGAAGTTGTGAACGACCAGCGAACCAGTCACATGACACAGAGTGCGGGATCGTGGCAAGTCTTCACCCTGTGAAGTTTTCATTTAAAAAATAATAAAGACAAGTCTAAGATAGGAAAGTGGTTGGTTAGGAAGTTAAGAAAAGGAGACACGGGGAGGAAGAAAAGGATAAAACGGGAGAAAGAAAAGGTTCGCTCGTGGGGCGGCTCCGAAAGGGAGGATATACACAGTGGATAGGATAGGGGTAAGAGTGGAAAATGTTAATAAGATTCATAACGGGGTTGTAAATCATCACGAGACTCCTTACTGAACCAGATAAGCCGAGGCTGTTTCATAAATTGTGATCTCTCCTGGTAAAAAGAAAATAAAGAGAGAGTCGGGTGCTGAGAAAGCACATCGTCAGGTCGACACTTTTTGATTGGTGACGCGGGTACTTGGACCGAGTACCTGGGTACTAGTCACCCACTCGTGAGGTACGTCTGTGCCTCGGTTCAAGTTATATTTCATATAACAGTTGGTTCCAAAATAAAACTACCCCCTTTGCTATTTACTAACATTCATCTCTGCTTTCTTTCTTACTTTCATTAAAATTTTTCATTAAAATTTCATTAAAATATTACTTATTGCAAAGCTAGTATGAGTAATTATTACTTTTTTATTTACTATTATTACTAGTAATTATTAGTAAGAGTAATTATTAAGTGTCAGTTAAATCTTGTGTAGTACACTTTAGTTATTTCTGGAATTAATTGTGCACTGATTCATTCAACTGTTTTTTTGGTTACTTCTAAATAGCCGGGTGTAGTTGAGGTACAACATAAGGAGGTTAAGTAGTTGTTCTATTACTAGTTGTTGTAATACTATCTAATAGTGAGGGAAACAGATGGGTGACGTGCAATGGTTCCGATTAGTAGAATTAGTACGTGGTAAAAAATAGGTAACCGCCAGGAAGGTATCACTCGTAGGTATCGTGCCATGGGTTGAGTCCTATCTTTAGATGTGTCGTAGTTCTAGAACCTAGGTAAGTCAACAGAAAGGTATTAAGTTTATTTCAGTTATTAGATCTATCAGATTGGCACAGACAACATGTATCGATAAATTAATTTTAAAATATTATAGTATCGTACAGGTAACAATGTTTAATTGTGGAATATTGCAGAATAAATGTTGAGGAACGAAAATAGAAACATCTTTTGTAGTACATAGAAAGTGAAGGGTGGTAAAACAGTCAAGAAACTGCCAAAAGGCGCACAAAAGTTCAGGTGTAGGGAGATCGAACGAGTCGAAGGCCCATCGAAAATGCACGAGTCGTCCCGTACGTACGTAATTATATAAATCTAATAGAATGTACACATTGCAGTGGGTTGCCTTTGGATTTTGATTTATTTAACTTAATAATAATTTTGTAGTTATCCGCCACAATTTCAGACTTGTTCTCCTGGATCAGAGGCCTTCCACCTTGAAGAAAAATCAACTTCTTCTTCTACCCCGGGCTTTTGGAAAATTGCCTTTTTGGGACGTGGAAAACCGAGGTTGACCCCTTCCAACTTCCTGACACCCGAAATTTGACTCGTTTCCTTTTCCTTTATTATTTCGCTACATTTATGAAAAGAAATTTCACCGCGGAGTCTCGTTCACGGCACTTCTCCTCGGCGGGCTCATCCACGACTAGTTTTTTTTCTATTCTTGCGAGTACGTCAACTTGTTGAGAGTTCGTGTGGAAGTTGGAGAACAGGACCAAGTAGGTTGTATATACAAGTGCGTAATTGTAATTTACAGTTCAGACTGTCGTAGGATACCTTTTGTGCAAGCGTATGCTTGTGTGTGTCAGTAAATTATGAAAACTGTATTGCATTGCTGTTGCAGAGCAATAGTCGGTTTGTTTTTGTACAATTCAGTAGGCAGAAAAATTATTACTAAATACTACCAAGAATTAATACTAAATTACTAAAATGATGGATTTGGGTGATTCAGATTTAGTGGGACACACTGCCTACAAACTATCTTAAATTAGTTATGTATAAGTTCTAGAAACTTTTATTATTTCGTTATAAAAACTTGTACCCTTATAAGTGACGTTTATTGTATGTCTCTTGCTTCACCGAGTTCGTGTGAAGTTTGTATTTTGTTACAGATTTTTAAATAATTATTAAATGGTCAAGTCCTTAGATAGATAGATAGAAGAAATAAAAAATCACCAGTTAAATTCCTAGAGAATTGGAATGGGTTCAATGTTTTACCACAAACTTTCAAATTTATTTATTCTTAGCATAAGAAATGTCACTGTAACTAGGTCGTAGAAATTGTTTTGCAGTCCATTTGTAGTTAACTTCTGAAATGAGTGTGTGACAGCTGTGGAGTGCCACATTTTCGGAATGGATATTATTGGTAACGTCACTACGATGTAGTTAGTCTGAGCTTTCCGATTAATTAACGAAAAATAAATAAATAAATACGAAAGGAAATCTTCGCTTGTCATAAATTTAACGTCGAGTACTCGAGTTAAGCTCCCATCGTTTTCTCTACTCATAATTTATGTATGAGAATTTAAGTTTTGTAAAGTGAAACAGGTGATGCCATTTGTGCATACGAGAGAACACAACACTGCGAGCATGCATGTCGCAGTTTCTCGTGGTCGGCACCCGACCCTGCCTGGTTTCTCCTTAAAAATATTTCGGGCTCCTCGAGGTTTGGTGTGGCATCACGAGAGACGGTCACAATCTCCTCCAGCCCACAACTCTCAACTACTACCACCGGTAGTAGAAGACAAAAGAGGAATATCACAAGAATTCAACAACTCTTATTATTGTTATTCCGGTGAATGGGGGTGGCCAAAGGTCGATTTTGAAAATTAAACGGGTACAAGAAGTCCGCGAAAGAAACGGAGAAGTCATTTATTGTAAGCTACAATTAATAATGTAAAATGCAAAATGCAAGTATTGTTAAGTATGCGGCATAACTACTCCTATAATGCAACTCTTTGAATTAATAAAATACACAAATTTTATTAGCTTGTTATTAGTGGAGATTAACGATATTAGGATCTTGCTGTCTATATTATTAATATAGACAACGTTAATATAATATTTTTATATATGTTATAATGTTAATGTATATTTAAATTATTTACACTTCTCTAATTTTGATAGAATTTATTTATCCGTGCTATTATTTGACTAAATTATAAATTATTATTTTATCGTGTTATAAGAATAATTCAAAAAGTTTCGGTATAATAAAATAAATAATAAATTAAATATAAAATAAATGCAATTATAAAATAAAATAACGTTATTAATGTAAATAATTAAGCAGTGCACCGCGTTACCTGGTGTACAAGGTAAAATTGCATAGCATATATATATGGGTATTAAATTTGGAGAAATTCAGGGTGGTCATCCCTTGCTGCGAGCGAACAAATTCAATTGGAAAATACTGGAAAATACAATGCGGTTTGAATGTGAATTTTCCAAATTTGCTGACCAATTCTATTAGCTTTCGAAACCTTTATTTTCTGCTGTGGTTCAGCAAAACGTAATCCCACCTCTTGAGCCTTTACCAAAAATTTTCCAACTTCTCTCGGTCCGCTGAATGAAGAATAAGAAATGATACGGGAATGAAAAAAAATTTCCATTTCATAATGGAAAATACTAATGATTTAGGGTTATTAGATTTATCGTGCACAGTCCCGTGGAGGCATTCTGGAAAACGTAAAGTACCACTTTTGTATATTAGAACTGTATACAAACGTTACTGAATGGGCTTCGCAGAATTATGTATTTCTTATTCTAATTGGGTCTGCATGTATGCTTTATATTTATTTTCACTTGAGGTGGATATAAGAATTTTGGTGGTTATGTACAATTATGTACTGTAGTCGTGTTCACACTGATTTCTCAATGATTTATACATTTTCCGGGTACTGTAAAATTCGTATGCTTAGACCCACAGGGATGTTTAAATGACTTTGGGAACGACAATAAATATTTTCTAAAATAATAGTTATAAATTATAAATATTAAAAATATATGGAATATTAATGGTTATTTTTAATGGTAATAATAAAACTTTTGTTTACACAATTAAATAAATTTATAATTAGAGGGATGTAAGTTTCAAGTATCAATAGTTCTCGTGTCAGAACAATAATATATTTATTATTAATTGGACGTATTAACATATTATTATTAAAACATTTTATTTTTAGAATCTATTATTCGTTACAACTTAATTATTTTTTAAGATCAAAGTCATTTGTCGAAGCATTCCGTTGTTCTTCCCAGTAGTGTGACTAAATATCGTTGGTATTAAAATTAAACTATTTTAGTTTTTGTAGTTATCCGTGTGGGCGCTTTGCTAGGGTCAGGGGAGCGTAAAATAAATTGAAATTTATGACGTTCTGAGGGTTTAAAACACGCGATGACCATTGCTCAAAATTTCCTTTTCATCGGAAGGTTCGATTTCTTCCGGAGGACTTGCTTAGGGGATGAAGTGAGGCCGGTGGCCAATTTACCTCGGAAGACCAGGAGAATCTTAAAAATCTCCCATTGTGTACATCAGAAGGTAAACCTCCTAAGGAACAAATCCCTCACGGATGCCTTTGATAATCAGGGTTTATGGTATTTACGGTCATTGGAATTTAACCTTCCTCTCCTTTGGTCCCTTTGCTTCTTCTTCTTCTTGTTCTTCTTCATCTTAATGGCGAACTCCTTTAAAACTTTGCTAATCCCACTTAACTGTCCCTCAACGCTTTCCCGAAAGCCTTTCTCCTTGCTGCTACTGCCCCCGGCCACCCTCTCCTTATGTGCAACGCGTATTTTTTCCCTCTTAAAGGCGTACTCGTCAGGAATGGTTCTCCTTTGTCTTGCTCCACTTGCTTTTCTCTTCCTCTCGCACTCTTCCAATTATTAGTATTTAGTCAATTAAAATTTGAACCATGGTTTATGGGGAAAATTAGTTTGGTAAAATAAATTTTCCCGGGCGAAAGAGGAAAAGTTTGACACTTCTTAGAGCGCTTCGCCTTTTAAATCACAAAGCTTTAAAACGTGTTTGGCTTTCTCAAGTCTTAATGTTGTTTTATGAGGCAATTTAAGATTATAATAATTAACTAAAATATTGATTTATTGAATTCCTCGTTGATCCAACTTGTTTCTTCATTTTCTTCGCGGCGTCGTGTTCCTCTTCCTCTTCTCCGAAGGAAGCGAACTCACCTGCCAGGAACCCTCAGCAACTGGCTTGGTGGTGTAAGGGTTTCGGTCGTAGCAGACAAGTAGTTTAAATTGATTCGGCGGGGATTTTTTGATTCGTTAGAAGCGTACGAAGGTCCGTCGACCGATGAGGACTCGGTCTGACGAAAGGAGAGCCGGAAGTTGAGGACAAGTGGAAATGCAAAAACAGGAGGCAGCGCGTCATCGTGTGGAAAAAGCCTTTTCATCCATTCAGATCTCGAGTCTAAAAGTTTTCAATTTAAGGATTGGCAGGCCATTAGAATCAGTTATAAAAGGTTTTAAGACTACTTAGAAGTTCGGGAGGACATCAAAGGACTAAGTCCAATATCTTTTCTAACTTAGTTAATAACCTGCAACACAGGTTACTTATTAATTGATGTAGGAGAACCGGGCGCATCGGCTTATAATCGACGGGTACGTGTTCTTAGGCTTTCCCTCTGGCTCCCCGACGTATGTTCCGCTTCCCCGCGGGAACTACCCGCGTCAAAATTTTGTATTTGACGGGTAGTTCAGGGGGGTTGGCAGTTAAGATGAAAGGATTCAAAGCTCTCGGAGCTTAAAACGAGACCTGTCAGATAGATTTAGGGCCTTAAAGGCCCGATTTTAAAGTCTCGTCGTTAATGACGAGCGAAAGGTAAACAGGTAATTGATTAAAGTTCGGTCATGCAATAAATGAGTTTGGCATAAAATCGAATTTCGAGTTCGATTTGTTTCGCAAACAGGTGAACGGCAGGTAACTCGGGGGTTGTATTTTACATTTGGCGATACATGTAATGTAATTGACGTTTCCATAGGTTTTGGATAGGTGGGTTCTTTTCCCCCGAACCCTGGCAGACCCAGGAGAAAGCGTTCGTTTTGCATTTCCGGTCATTTCAGTGCAGTTTCCGGTTTTTCCAGACGTTACGGTTTCCTCTCTTTCTCACTGGAGGAATCGAAACGCTGCGAAATCGACAAAAAGACTCTATCTATCTACATCGTTGCACCTTTATTTAACTCCCCGAAAAGCCGCACATGTGTACCAAACAGATAAATTTTAAACACATAGGAACCCGAGGTTTGGGGTGGAGGCTGCCTGTGGGTGCCTGCGGTCGGGAAGAAAGGCAGCTAAGTCTTAAGAAATATTTCGCAGCCAGAAAAGGAGTCTCGAGTCTTGTGATTTACTATCTTCAACCCTGTTCTCACGCGCTGGGTAAAAACGGTACAAGTTGAATTTTTAACCCCCGGGAGGCGGAAAAACCTTCTCACATCCAAGTTCGACGTTCATCCCCACTGACGAAGGCTTTTTCCCTTTTTCAACGCAGCAAAATAAAACATGATAAGAAATCCGAAATGAGAAAGGTTTTATATTAAAAAAAATGAAGTAACCCGTACCCGGTACCCTTCTGGGTACTCGCTTTGAAATTCTCCCATTGAGACCCTTCCCTAGAAGTGGCTTGGCTTTTTCCGTAAACCTCTTCCATACGGACCTTTAAACCTAACTCTGTCGCTTATTTTCTGTATGTATTTTCTGTTTCACTTCTCTCTGTATTTGTTTCTTACATTTGTAGTTCTAGTCGTGGCATACATTGAATACTGAGAATTTAAATCTTAAATTCCCTTTGGAATTGAAAGATCAATATTTTTCGTTTTTATTCTTTTTTGAATTTCTAATTAAACGGCGCTTACCTCTCGTTTTGTATTGTTCGCTTGGTTTTCCTTAGTAGTAGCAGTAGTAGTATTTTTTCTACAATTCTTTTGTGTTCGTAGTTTTGCTTTGAATGCGTACTGCACGTTGCATAGCCAACTAATCTCGGGCTGACCGAACGGTTTCCAAAAAATAATCTTACTCAGTCTGTTACCGTTAGTATTTCTATATCATTACTGCAAGTTTTCTAGATGATTTTAATGCTTGTGGATTATGAGTTATTTCGCATGAGTTCTTATTAGTTTATTGCAATAAGGAGTAGCTCAACTTTGAGAGACGGGCTAAACTTAAATTTATCTTTCTAGTTTTTATTCATTAGGTTTTGTTTGAGACTTGAAATCGTTTTAAAGAGAAATAAGATGAAAAGCGGATGCGTAGGAGTAGAAATATTTCAAACGGTCAAGTATTCAGTGTAAGCAATCGCGGCGAAAGTTTAAAAACACTCGTGACAGATGCCGATCTCAAATAACCGTGTTTAGTTAACGCCAAAAATTTGAATTTGTTCAATAAACTAACGGCATGGTTTTATGATACACGTGTAACACAACAAGCAGTACACCAATGATCGTCTGCAACGAAAGAGTTGAGTGCTTAATAACAAATACAAATGTGGAAGTCGATAGAAAAAAGAAGTAATCGATTATAATGTAAACGTAAATAATACTCATAGGACATAAAATCCCGGTAAATATTAATAAAATGCAGGAGACAGAGACAATATAAAAAACAAACAATTAATAGAAAAGAAGTAAGTAAAAGAGCAATAGACAACTATCAATTAGCGACACGGTGCAATTAGCGAGAGAACTGTACATACATTTTCTTCGAGTGGAATCAAATGCAGAATCTACAGGTGTTTTCATCCACTCCGGGTGATCATCACCTGATCATCGCTGATCATATTTGCCAGACTCCCTCGTAAAATAATATTTAACGATCGTTGATGAGGCATGCGAGACACGAGCCTCATTTCTTAATCAACCGGTTTCCCGCTCCAATAATCGATAATAAAAATAAATTGATATTTTTTTTAGTAGGGCTAATTTGGGAGAGAGCGAAATTTGTTCGCAAAATGGCGGCCGAGACGTTTCCGGAAAATCACCTGGCGATCAGTCTAACCGATTTTATTAACCAATTTATTAACTTATTTATCGTCAACTTGATGTAACTCTCGTTTGGATTTTATGTCTTCTGATGTTTTACTTTGACGGGACGCAAGTCAAACGAATGTTTTCCGTCCGCCGTAATCGTCGGTTTGTCCTCGCAGGAAACCCAAGTTTTGACTTGAGGCCGTCGCGACAAATTAATTAATGATGACTTAATGTCATTAATTATTTGATTTATTTATTTGGTCGGACATGAGCGGTCCTTCGCTCTTCCCTCTAGTGTGAAAATGTCACGACCCCTAAGCGATTTCCGGATATGCATCCTCTTCCGGTTTGGGATTATTCTCAAGTTCTTCGTGTGCTTCTTTTGTTGTTTAGTTTGGACCAGGACTTCATGACTTTTTGTTTACTGTTTGCCGGATTTTTTTTCCCACACTTGTATTTCTGTACTGAATCTACCTTGCAATAACCGTTAATTGTTCCTGTCTATTAATATCTAACTAACACATCAATAATTACTGTGTAACTACATTATCGTTATGTATGTTACTTTACCTGTAATTATGTTATTTATATCCTTACATTTTGTTTTGAGTTTACCACTATTAACCGGCCGGTTTTATTTATTTATTTTTTCATAATGTTTTTACTCATTTGAGGTATACTGCGCATTATCATTAATAGATTAGGTAGATATTATTACTTGTATTGCATTTGACTTCGTTCTACTCTACTTCACTCATGTGAAACGTAAACAGCCCTTAATAAATTACTAGCCAGTTGAGAAATTGTTCGTTATTGCTCAACTCAAATAAAAAAAAATAGCTGGTTGAGTTGTATAGGAAAAATGATTAGGGTTTGGTGAAGTCAAGGTGAAGGGTGTTACTCTCGTAGAATCACTCATAAGAAGAGTTAATAGTACTGCAGTGCATGGTTAGTTGAACCTTAGCGTAATTTGATGTTCTACGTGTATCTTACGTGTTACATAGGACGTGGTAAAAGGAGTTGTAAACAGCGTTAACCGAGCAGTAACGTAGGAAATTTATGTTTTTAAATATTGTGAATATATTTCTCACTGTAAAAAATGTTAAACTGGCAGCGCTCGTTTTAAAATTTTTAAAGTGTTTCACGCTAACCCGAGCGAATACCTGAAATGTATCTATTATCTGTGTCTAATATCGATTTTGACTAATCGAGTTGATTTTCTCTTTTTAGAGTGAACGGCTGACCGAAGTTTGCAATCGAGGAAGAAGACATTTAAATACGGCAACCCATAATTTACAACGTTTTGAGTATTATTCTGCAATTGAGAATCGGTGGTAGTGAACCGGGTACTTCCTACCAACGGGCAAATAGCAGGATGCATCACGTGGACTTTCCAGGTGTGTGAATTCGACATCAACACCACCGTCAACGTCAATGGGTAAGTCAGTGTCTTTTTGATCTGTTTCTTCGTGTTTCGGTACGTGGTTCGAATTTCCATCCGGTTCGTTTCTGAATCGGTTACCACAATCAGGCGGGGAAGAAGGCTAGCAATAAGAGATTATTGTGCATGTCCTCCACAACTCAATTTAGTTATTTAAGCGAAGCCCCAAGACATTGTGTGTTAGGATGCGAACAATCAGAAAAGGTCATTTGAATCTGCGTTGTGTTCCCTGCGGCCGGCTAAGATCATTTCAAGATCACGCGTGGAAAGCGCAGATTTTTCAATCGGTCCGGTGACTCTGTCGTTTCAAAACAGTTTCAAAACACAGGAGAACCTCGACTGATATAAAACTGGTAATGTAAGTATCGCAGCTATTCCGCGAATGATGTTTGGTTACCTGTCAGTTGACTTATATTCTATAGTTTTGACGGTTTAGCTGGCTTTGAACTTTAAGGTTAAATTACGTTACGTTAGTTGGCCTTGTGATTGGTTTTTGCAATTAGGTAGGAACATTTGTACCTATCAGAATCAAAGAAAGAAAAGTGGATGTTATATTAAGAATAGTTGAGAAAATAGCTAATGACCGCAAGAAAGCGAACGCAGTAGAAATATTTGAAGCAAAAGAAGATGGATGTACCTTCTTGAAAATGAATGTGAAACTGAGGACAGCTCGGCAGTTTTGAAAGATCAAAGTCTACCACGGAGACAACGAAAGGCACGAAATCTCCAAGTCTGAACCTGCCCCAATTAATCTGATCTCAAACGAAAGATCTAACAGCATAAAAATTTAAATTTACGATCTCAGAGGGATCGTTGGTGAGCCAGAAACTATAAGCTGACGTTCGTATTGGTGAAGATTAAATTTAACTTAATTTGACGCGACTTCGTAGCAAGTTCGTTGGTTTCTTCCGTTCTATCGTATGACCCGTAAGTACCTGAAGTGCCTGAAGGATCAAAGGTTAAAATTTTGAGGAATCACCCTCAATCACGAGGACTCTTGTGCAACACCAAAGACAAAAAGATGAAAAACGGTAACACCCAACGGAGATAAGTCTGATGTATGTGACGGGGGATGAAAGTAATTTTTCAAAGGCAGAAGAAAAAGAAGGGTAAAAACAACCACAAAAGGTTTTAAGGCAGCAGAGGGATAGAAGGACTTCCCCGCAACAAATCTTAAAGATTTGGATTAAAAGTTTCTAAGAGTTTTAAAGTCGTCGTCACAAAAGACTTCAGGTTTTTCTGAGAGTTAATTTACCACCATGAGGAGCGAGTAACAAAAAAGGCAGGCAGTTTGATCGAATTAAACAGCACACGGAAGAGAACCAACCGACTAAGTCTGCAGCGTGCCAATAACAGTACAAAATAACTGAAAAATCACTACTTAAGCCTAGATAAAGTGATACGGAGAACGCCATTGTCCCTTGTAAATCAACCCCTAAAACGAACACCAGGAAAAGAAGTACTGGACGTTGACAACCAGATGGTTGGAACGAGTTTGAACTTTTTATTTACAAAATGTTAACGTGTGTGGACGTAGTAGAGAAACTTACGTTTGGTAGTTTCTCATCTGGTTCCATCCTTCTGCAGGTCTAAAACTGACATTTTGTCACCGGCTGTTTGGTTTGTGGTCCTTCATCGTGGAAATAAACCTAAGAAACCCGAAACCGTTTTCGAAGGGGCGAACAAACATTCAAAGATCAGATCTAATTAGGTTGCCTGAAAAATCGGGAATTGTCCTCAGGAGACAAAAACGGTCGATAACGTAGGAAAAGGCATTGAACCTTTTTCAAACCTTTTACAAATTACACCGAAGTCTGCCGGTACTCAACAAATAACTTCAAACAATTACTGGCAATTATATTTGATTTAATGCCGCAAAGTTTATTTTTAGGATATTTGTATAGATTTTTATTGAACTTATTGACGTGACCGAGACAATTTTCTAACATTTGGTGGTTGACTGGGTTGACTAAAAGAGGCAATTAGCCATGTCGAATTTGACAAGTGAGTGTAAGAACAATCACTCTAATAGTTAATAAACGGAATTATGATTTTAATTATTTTTAGATTTCAATTAGACGAACTTAACGTTTTTGTTAGGGTACGGTTAGAAGTATCGACCTGAATGTGTTGTTTTTCAGGAAGAGTAGAAGGATTCTGACGAATTCGATTGATAGAAAGTTCACACTTCTCAATCTGTCAAAATAATACACTTTATTTTTAGGAAGTAACGGTTACATTGTCGCGTAAAACAATTGAACAAATCAGTAACATAAAATTAAGGTGTAGAGCAAGCACTAAAGATGTCTGTAGTAATTGTGTTTATGAAGTATTGGTTCACTAAACAGGAACTTTCTTCTTTAATTTTCGGTGCAACGAGGTTAGCATACGTAACAAGGTACGCCCATTGCCAGTACCTGAGTACCGAGGAGTAGTAAGTTTCATTGTGTAATTTGCGCGGTTGCTTTCCTGGTTCAGGTTTCGCTCGTGTCGGTCTAATCAGTTTAATTGTGGTGGAAATTGATCGAACTCATCGTTCGGTTCATGGTACTCCCTCGAACGAAGTTGAGTTTGGAGTAACCAAAAATGGTGAAGTTGTTTTGCGAAATTATTCATGAATTGTTCACAGGGCAAATTTCAGACATTGTCAGACTCTGCTCTGCCCTCACGCCAGACTCACACTGATGATTAAGTTGTTGAGTTATGAAAAAATGAACTTTGAGCGTCGTGCGAAATAAATAAATAACAATCATTTTAATAATGTGTTTGAGTTATGCTGACAATTTTTTAATAGGTAGTGACCTCTGATACGATCTGTCGAGATATCTCAAAGATTTTTCATAAACATAACAACGTCCGTTTCAGCTCAAGAAATGTTCAATAAGGTACACTACATATACCTTACATTTACACTATGTATAATTGTCAGGGTTATGAATTTATTTCATAACTGAATGCCACGGTTTGTGCATATAAATTATTGACATGATGAGATATGAGAATTTAGATTTAAACTTGTAATGAAATAAATTAATAATGTGAAGATAAAATGGAATAATTTAATAAGTTATGGAAAATTCAGGTAGTATTTAAATAGATTCAAGATTCTATAAAAGGAATCATGTGGCTTACGGAAAATGTTGGTGTCGCGAAGCACATCGTAACCGAAACACAGACGTTGAGAATGAAATGCAACACCGGCAGACACATACGTTTATTAAACTACTTAGAGTAACTTCAACAGTTTTAAACTATATTCAAAAGAAGTCTTTGAAAGTCATTTTAGTCAGGGTGCTGAGTTATGAACCGAAGTGGAGAGTTCCGAAGAGTCGTACAGTACCGTTTCATGTAGAGAATCGAATGGAAATTAGAGGGAACATTCTAATGCAAAAAAATAAATAAATACATAACGCTGTGTGTAATTTCTACTAAAAGGACATAAATAATGTAGCGTACTGTTACGTTTCTTACACTCGGACAAAGTGAGAGGATCACTCAGAAAGTCTGAAATTATTCCTGTTAGTGGAGTTAATGGTAACCTTATAAGGACTTATAATCGAATGAAAAAGAGTTTGCTTGTTGGGATGTTGACAGGTCGCAACTCATTCAGAAAAGACACGTCGAAAGGAAGCCTGAAAAACCTTAAAAGTGTGGGTTGACGTTCGTACGTGTCCTTTCAGTGTGGAAAGTGTGGAACGGATCGATGGGCAGTGACGGCTATATTAGTATGATGTTTGTACATGAGAACTGAGAGTGGAATACGGAGGTGAAGAACAAAATGGATTCGTGGTGAAACTCCAATGCAAATAGAAATAATCACCGGGCCCGTGGGGCACCCGGCCGAAGTAGAAAACTGGAAAAAACCGCGACGGACTTAAATTGAAGTCGAACAGACAAGTACCGACCTTTGAGATACGTGTCAGTAGTTAGAATGAACGGAGTTCCAAGAAAGTGTTGACAGGACCATGGAAAGTCCTAAGGGGAACAAAATTCCCAAAATTGGCTTTTTTTGTATGTCGAGGTGCTGTAAGAATTGCGCAAATGATTCAAGGTACTTGTACGAGTATGTACTTTTTTTTTAATGGAGAATAACGAACGGAGATCAGAATTTATGTGTCTTTTCAAATTGTAAATAAGTGCTTTAAGGGATGATCATCCACTCGTGAGGTATACAGGGGAAGAGGGCTGACTCAGAATAATTTACTAAGTAACTCAGTTAACAAGCTTGTAAAGGGGATGAATTGCTTGTTGTTTTACAACTTGTTCTAATTTTATTGCAAGTCGGAAAATTCTACAGATATAAGGGTCGCAGCCAGTCGGAACATTTAAGTACTCCTAAGGGTTATTAAGGGTTGGTATGTTGCAGTCGACGGGGACTCTCACTTCTGGTTGGTTTTCTTAGAGCCTGTGCCACTCAGTACCGGTGGACTAATAAACTAAATAGAAAGTTAGTCCGTTGTAAACAACAACAGAATTTGTCCTAAATTTTGCTTTGTACGTCTGGTAGAGGAAGTAAGTGCAAATTTTTGCCACTTTCTTCCACTCCACTCTTCTCGCGAACCTGCTAATTTTAACACTCGCGAAAAGAAAGCTTCGTTAAAAAAGAAAATGACTTAAACCGGAGGACCAACAAGCCTAACATAAGCGAAATTTTGGAGTTCAATTGAATTGGGTGAAGCCTGCGAACGAAGCGAAGACACCTCGCGTTGAGTGTAGTTTTATCACTCGCATAAAACTAAATCTAAACTGCACTATTAATGTTATTCTAAATGCTACAATTCAGCTAAAACATAACCAAAAAATCATAAAGGAGGATTTTTCAACTACGGATAATAATTAATTAATAATGGTATCCAGTTAACAATAATTTGTCAATAAAGAAAGCTAAGGGAGAAAAGCACATGGTCGATAACAATTAAATTGGTAGGTAAATTAAAATTAAAAATTAAATGAGTGAATAATAATACTGATTAATAAATTAAACATTGAAAAATATTCACATAAGTTTTGCCTATTTGTAGTTTTCATTTAAATTTTTGGATTGAAGTGCACCCCGGTGAGTAAGTCATTCTTATAAACATTTTGACGATTGTAATGAAATCGTTGGTAGAGGCTCGTGGGTTTTAGTTGTAGTTTACGTGAATAAATAGTTAAAAGTGTCAGATGCTCTTAATAAAATCTCCTGAATGTCGGATACGTATAAAAAAGGATCTGATCGTAGGTTATATTTCGCCCTTCGTATAATAATATACTACTTATACTATAAATGGTATGATAATTTCACGGTTTCGATTTGAGGGAATGACTGTTGTGTGCTCACGTATCGATTAGCTCCAGTTTCAATGAGATTTTAACCGAATCAGCAAGGATAATCTAAGTAGTTGTGCGTTTAGAGAGGGAGAAAAAAAGTCGGTTTTCACGTCCGCTCCGAGACCATGCGAATGGCGGAGTCGTCAGTGTCCATGTTGATTGACGTAGTCGCAAGTCGCGGTACAACGGAAACAATCCGAGCGTCTTCCTCTTCTTCTTTTTCTTTTTCTTGTCCTCCGTCGAATTTCGTCGCCAACCGTCGAATCTTCCTCTTCTTCTTCCTCTCGTTTTGTTTTATTTAAATTTTATTTTGGTTGGGACGTTCGTGAAATGTGTCGTATTCGTCGGTTGAGCCGTTAATTTTTAATCCAAATCTCTAAGAAACTACATTTATTTTTTATTAGTAGTAATTGTAGAATAGTGTAAATCGGTTCGTTAATTTTGTCTTAATTTCAAATGTTTATGAAAATGATCTGACGGGTGAAAATATCGACTTGACATAGAGTAAGTATTGATTTGATTGATTTTGTCTGTGTTCGGGACCTTTTTCTTCAGGCTTCGTGTGATTTTTAAGCATTTACCAAATTGTAAAAGTTGTAATTGCCATTGTAAAAGTTGTGTGCGAGTTTTAAACTTTTGGTGAAAAGTTTTAGAGTTGAAAGTAGCGTTAGTTGGATACAAATGATTAGTCGAAGTAATTTCAGCAAAATAGTATAAAATTGACAAGCAATCATGCCAATGAAAATATCAATAACTATAGTTACAATACATATAAAAATAATAGACTAAATGTTTGTAGTTTGATCGTTGATTTGCGCTTTTTTAATTTCTCTCGTTTGAATTATTTATTTATATTTTTAATATGAAGTAACGAAAGTGCTCTACAGAGTTATGAATAGCATGTGTACTACGAGTTGCAAGTCGTAAGGTGTTCGCACACCTAGACAGGTTTGATACAGTCGATAAATTAGGTTGGGAATGTGAACTTGTTCCATATCAGAGAACTTGGTGGTCAAGTGCAAGTGTCCTCTTCTCTCCAGAGACTTCAACCCGGGTGTGAGAGTCCGAGCCAAACATCCCTAAAATGTCAGCTCTGGGCAGTCGTATTTTTGGGAACGCGACAAAATGGACAGGGAAGAGACGAATTGCCATGTAAGGGGGCTGAAACCATTTTAATTAAGATGGATTTTTGTTTTTGAGGGTTGAATTGACTGAATTACGTAGAGGATGACGGAAATCTTCTTCTCACCCCCAAAAGACATTGAAATATTTTAAGGGCGTGTTGCAGATGGCCAGATTATTTTATTGCCGAAACAGGTGTCTTGTTTTATAATATGGTAACGCCTTTGTTTCAACCCTAAATTCAGGCCCAAGGGTAGTAGAATGAAACGTTAATTAAACAATGTGCCGCATTATGTCTCGCAGGACCCAAAGGAACTTTAAAAGTACTTTGCGTAATTAAAAAATTATTAGTAATTATTGGCTGAGACCGTCACCTTATGTACATAACAAATAACGTGAAACTTCTTCAGTAGCAATTAAGTAAAAGATGTTGTGTCTACTTTCCACTTTCTGAAGTATCAAGCAGTCGTGTTTCTTTGTCGTGACTATTAGACACTAGTTAAGTTACTGGACTGTAAACAATACATAAGACTTTGACGATTGATGTAATCGAATAATTCGTATGTAATTATTGGTTGGTTAGACACTGTGTAGGTTACGAGAGTTGAATACGAGGAGGTGTAGAATCCAAATAGTTTTTCGAGAGCGTTTTATGTCACACGACCTGAGTATGGAACTATTTTTCTTGGAAAAACAACATTATTCCGTTTTAGTTGACACTAAGTAAAGCTGTTCGTGCGACCACCAGTTCCACGTAAGTCCAACTATTTCGAGTTCCACACGGAACTCAGTCGAAAGATCAAGGACAGTTTGTTTTGGCGGAACAAACCCGAAATAACAGGGACCAGTTGTGAACCATCGGGATATTTGAAGGTTTCTGAAAATTCGAACAATAATAGTTTAGGCGAGTGAAAAAGTAAACTGAAACATTTGTGAGAAAGGAGATGTACACCCAAAGAGGCTAAAGGTTAGTTCTTCCCGACAGGGTGAACTTTTTGAATGAAATTTTGAAAGTTTCAACCTACGAACCTTTTGGATGAAACGAAACTGGGCCTCTCGTAATGGCACGATGCGACAGGTGGGTGTAAGTAGGTGCACCGAGAAAGTAATAGGAAAAAGGCGTCGAACATTCGATAGGCTTTCTATAAAATGGGTGGTGTTTCATCGGTTTCATGTCATAGGTCACATGTGCCAAACATAACGAGAGAAGGTTTGATGATATTTGTAAAATTGTGGTAAAGCATACTGACTACCCTAAAGTTTGTAGTTATGTTCAAACTACTTGAGTAGTACTATTTCAATATGTTGACATACTTCCTCTGGAAGGAGACGTATCACCCCAGGTCCTGGTAGGTTCTGTCAGTCTCGTCCAATCCACAGACACAAAGTCCGTAGACCCGTTTGGGTGTGGTAGGCAGAGACGATCGTCTCGATCCTGCCAGTCAGTCATTCAAATCAGTCAACCGGACAGAAGGTGGCGTCTTCATTGTTTTCCCCACATTTCAGGACGAGGAAAATAAAAGATTAATAAAATCGATTGTATTCTCGCGAATCGATCGGGTCAATGGATTTTTTCTGTCGCCCCGAGAACCTTTTGTGTTGGTGAGAAGGGCAATTGAAAAGGCACGACGGCTACCTAACTACCACTCGTCTAGTTTGTCTATGTCCTAGTCAAATGGAAGCCTTTTTTATCTGGTAATTATGTGTCTGTTTGCCCGTCTGGGTTTTTAGTCTCTTCTTTTCCAGTCTCTGTTGACAATTGGATTCTTCTGCCACGTCATCTTCCACGCTTTTTTTGCTTTTCAAAAGTTTGTCTATGAGCTTATCTGTGTTTTATTTTTCGTTATATTTACTTTTATAGATAAAACGTAATCTATGAACCAATGAGTGACAGGGAGAATGTGAGGAAGGTACTTGAAACTATCAAAAGGTGCGACCGAACTTACAGAAATGATAATTTCAAAGTAAAATATGGCAACCGATGATGTTCCCTGGTTTGGTGCCCCCTGAACCCCTAAGACCTGGTTATTCATTAACCATTTACGAACTCAAATTGTTAATACTCAAATAGTACAAATTAGTAAAAGCAGAGAAAGTTATTTGATAGTAAAGGTCAGGCTCACGCGAGAGGTACTCTTTTTATAAGTTTCGGGTACCTTAATTGCCCTGTCATGCAATTGTAATTAATCTATTTGATTATACAACAGATGTTGTACATCTGTACTAAGTACTATATTATGTTCCTTAAAAGTAGGACGTAAATCAATGGGTGAAAAGACTTTCTAGGGGAGCGGAGGGACACTACGAGAGGGTGTACTTCCTCGATTTGATGTTGAGTTACCAGTACTTTAATGAACCCTGCTGAAATCCTACTTAACTAACCTAACCCTGGGCGGGCATGTTTGTCTCGCCAATAACAGCCGGAAAACCCCGACTTCCCTATCTATTTATTCAGAGACTAGTGCCTGGTACCGTGTTTCCAGTTTGTCGGTTGTTCCGTTAGTTCTCAACTGTCTTTGACTGCAACTGACTGATACGATATGTCGCCAAGATAAGACGAGACTGACGTCCGTGAGACCGTGTCATTCAAACTTTTCGTTACTCAACAGCCCTCACTTTTCCTTTCAACCGAGTGAGCCTTGACCCTAGTCAATCTGCTAGTATCTACGTCTGAGCTCTTCAGGTAGTTTCACCTTTACTAATTGTAATTCTGAGAAATTTATTTTGTAATTTAAAAGTTACTCGACTTGCTCGTCGACCCACTGTATGTGTGTGGAATGTATTCAATTGGGACAAGCGTTATGGGTCGATACAAGTAGCCAGATGTAGAACAAAGGAACTTGGTTTGCTGGTTCTAGTAGTTTCTCTATTATGTTTGTGATGTGTCACAGAGAGGTAACGCTGTAAAGTGCTTCTTTCATCTCTCTATTGTAACAGCAATTCCGTGAAATTTATTACTAACATCAGAAGAGTTACTTGGTCTTTTTATTATTTCTTTGTGTCAATTGCTGACGGTGTTGACCGTATTGTGAATCGATAACTTGTATTGTGTATACAAGAAACAATTTTGCAATTGTGTGAGGGTACGAAGGGTTGAGTAGAATTTTTACCTTTTGCAGGTACTCACTTTTGGTTTTTATGCCTTCTAGGTTGTGAAATATATGTTCCAATAATCACAAGTTCAAGGAATTAAAGTACATACTGGTAAAAATGAGAAACTCTAATTACTACTGGGACTTTGACCGACGTTTTAGCTTCTTCTGTTACTGCATATTTACCTTTGTACGGTACGCAAACTGTTACGCGATACAGCGACGTGTGGAAAGACAATAACTCGTGAGATCTCTGCCCTTAGGAAACCTGTACTGATACTGTAAAATCCTCACGTGTTAACAACTTGCAAATACACGCAATATTGTTGTAATTTGAAGTTTATGGTTTTCCATATTACTCTTTAAAAATAGTAGGTTGACATACATACAAGGTGGAATACTAACAATTTCATTCATTTCGTATTTCATAAGGAATTTGTTTTATTTTTGGTGACATTATAAGGAATTAAAAACTAAAATTATAAATATTGTTCTTGATCAGGTGTCAGAGATCTACCAGGTGACTTGGTGACAAGCAAAAGAAAGTAGTTCAGGTTGGTAGTTTGAACGATTCCGACGAGTTCTGTTAGTTTTTCATTTGGTAATTTCCTCCTGCGTCGAAAGGATAGCTCAATGAGGTTTTAGTAAACTAAAAACGGATAGAACACTAAAATCCGAGTTCATTTTTGCACTCTGGCAACTTTTTACAATAGGATTCGAATTGAATGCGATTCGTTTCAGCGAAAAATTTTTGCTTTCGACTCGATTTGCAAAATTTTACATTTTGTTGTTATTGCGGATGCGACAATCCTTACGGAAAATCGAGTTTGGGTTAGGACAGGAACGTTACTCCCGGAATTAGGTGAGAGACAGAGAATGGAGGAAAACTGTTCGGTCGGTCCAGTAACAGTTCGTAGATGTTCTTCTAGTTAGAGTCTATTAGGCGTGACCTCAGATGGAAGCCTCGTTACCACGCACCCGGAAAATTTGCTCTTCGAAGTGACCTTACGACCTTTTCTACCGAAAAGATCTACCGTCACTTCACCTAACCTTCACCCAATTTTTGAGGAATCGTCTGCAAGATCGAGACGAATTGGTTGCGAGCGATCTGATCACAGAGGGATCATCAAAAAGGTTCTGCTGTTTGCTACTTGCCTGTTTATTGCTGGTAGCTTATCTAGCTGGTGGCAAATACCTACTAATAGTAGACTGTATATTTAACATTTAAATCGTTGACGTATGTAACACTGTACATTCTTGATAAAATAGGGATAAATTTAGTAACATAATGTGACAGTGCACATAATTAAGATTCATGTTGTGAACCACTTCATACTCGAAACGCAAAAGATGTGCTTATCGTACACATAAGTACATGACTTCAGGCACAGGGTTTGTGGCCAGTTTTATTAAATACAAAATACATAAATGATAACTGGTTCTCCTGAATCATTCGCGAGTAGCATTCTTATTCGGTGGCGCACTGCATACCAAAGTAAAGAATCCGTGCATGCGCAAACAGCGAACAACACTTAGCGATGTCCAACGGTGTGTTCAGTCAAGCGAAATTAGGTGAAAACACTTTGACACAGGGAAAAGGAACCGTCTCAATTAAATTGACCTCATGACCAGGGCCAAACATGGGGCCGCTGAATACGAAAGGAGAACCGAACGAACGAACGCACGAACGCAGGCAAACATGCGAGAATGTTGTGTCCTACGGTGGTACCTCCTTTGTCACAGACTCTTTTATTCTGCGAAAGGTTCTAAACCGGGTAATAAAAATTCTTCGTAGGAGGGTACAAACTGGCAGTTTCGTGGAAGTCTCTCACTTAAGTCAACACCTCGGCTTATTTCTCAGTTTTACTAAGGTACGTCAAGGGACGTTGTCTGCGAGTCGTTCGTCTCCCCGTCTGTGACTGTCCAAGACAGTCAGCTCTCGTTTTATTATTTTTAATGAATTACTCGGTGAATGAAACAATTCTGGGTGTTACTCCATCAATGACATTAATTATAGATGATGTTAATTTATTTTTATTTTTTTTTGTAGAGGGGCAACTCCTGGTCATGCCTCTCAATTCAAACATGGCGGTTTTGTAAACAGAATTTTCACTTCCGTCACGAAGAATTGAAATTTATAACAATCGTCCCGAATGAAAGAAGTCAGCCAGAAAGGTTTCTTTGTGTGTCTTTCTCGGCGATTTGGTTCTCCTATTAGAAACTAGGAGAATTCTAAGTCTAGGAGGGTTTCGGTGTGGGAATTAAGAGATTTCTCACTTTTCAACTGACTGACCATTGTCTATGAGGTCTTAAGTTCCCCGTGGCTTAACATACATTTTCCAAACTTTATTAGAGTTGGTGTCTGACGTTTGTGCATAGGGAAATATTCTATTAGAAATGGTTCCGTTCACTATTTTAGAGTTCGCCAATAAACGGGCTCATTTTCGGAAGTGATCCATTGAGGGATTTGCATAAATTGTGAGTGTTGCGTAATTGTGAGTATAAAATACTTATTTTATACATACTACATACATTTTATACATTTATTTATTTTATACATTTATTTTATACATACATAGTCAATTTCTATGATCATCTAATATTGAAATCTACCGTTGTGCAACACCGTTCGTTGATCTTGGAGACATCGTTAACTCTTCGAAGACTCCTTTCGAAAGTTTTGAAAAATTTTTCACGAACTTGATCGCGTGATTTAACTATATGTATATTGTTTATGTTTTTCTTTTGCATTTTTGTGACTTAATCGATTCTTTGATTTAAGGTACAGAGAAATTTCAGAGTTATCGAAGGGAAGTGTTGTGACTAGCACGGGAGTCTAACAATATGGCAGTCGAATAACTTATTGTTGACCGAGTACATCCAACGAGTAGGCCGTAAAATGTTTTCCTCGGTATCACTCATAGTTTTTTACTTAGATCATTATCCTTCTTGGAAATAGATAGTACTTACATTGCTCATTGATCGATAATCGGAGTTATTAATCAGTCCTAACACATCCCTTAGCGTTCGTGTATAGTTCAATAATAGTTCGGTCGCCCTCCGTTCACGGTCGTTATAAATCACAAGGGAGGAAGTAATAGATCAAAGCATTCTTTCGTAGAGAGGAGAGACGTGTTTACACACAGTTTCACAACATGTTCTAGGAATGTTTGTACAAAATTGGTAACTAAGTAAATAGAAATTTATGAAATTTTCCTACCCGAAAATCATCTCGTGGACCATATCTGGTTTCAGTGTTTTCCGTCCGACTTAATCTTAAGCGTTAAGTTTAAAGCCTTTTCGATGCAAAATGTTTCGTCCTTGACTTTCTCATCAGGTAGATATTGGTTGATAGTGCAGTGCAAATAGTGATAGTGAAACGATCACAGAAATCCGACCGAATTCCTATTATCTATCAATCGGTTCCAGTATTTTTATGTACAGCGTCATAGTTCATTTCCGATGAATAATCTAGGTTTGTACGAGCTTTTCTGGGAGCACGACTACACCTTCTGAACTATTTGACTAGCCTAGACGGTGATGATCTATTAGTTCATTTCTTTCAAATTTTGTAACGTGGAGACTCGCCGATGTCACCATCTGTGACATTAAACGAGATCGAGATCTAAATTTGAGTGAAGATGCACTTGACGTCTTTGGGGGGGTCTCTGCCGATGTCAAATCCCATAAAACTATTAAACTATTGCGGGGGGCTCCTCCGACTTCGGTAGTTTTTTCTTTCCCGTCTTCGGGAGCAGCAAGTAAATCAACACTCGGGCGATGTGTGAGGGAGTTCGGGTTATCTATCTATTTGCTTGTCTACCTCCGTCAATTGGTCTATCGGTCTGGGTGAAATTCGATTAGGAAAAATTCGATCAGTTAACGGCATCATCTCTAAAACTACTTCTTCATTTTCGTCAGAAAAAACGAGTCGTAAGCAGATGATTTGTGAAAATTTCGCCAATTTCAGCGTTTCAATAGGAAAACGATCGCGCCACCCTGATACTTCTGTAACAGCAAATTATTTTTATGGGATCGATGGGTACCAGCGAGTACCCGCGGCTACTTTCACATGAGTTCACGGACAGGTGCGCCGAGGCGTTGACCGTCGGTTCACAGTTGATCAATGCCGACTAATTACATGACAATTACGTTTTTTTTTATATTCAATTGATCGTTCATCGATTCAGTGATTCTTTTTGTTCTACTCCCATCGACAAAATTCGATTTTCATCCGTGTCCTTTTGACCGGTTTTTTGTTTCGCCTCGGTCCTGTAATTAAAAACCACCTGAGTCGTTTCAGGGAAGACCCTTGTCGTCCTGCGGATGACCTGACATTGCTCATTATGTTTATGTTATGGTAGTTTATCGTGTTTTCACACGGGGTATCGTCCTTCTGCAAACCGCATTGTTTAACTACGACTTGATGCATTTCATTTTTCCGGTGTCATCAAATAACAAACATTATTTTAAGGTTTGTGAAAACTTTTACCGTTATCTACTTCCTTTACAGTCTTATACTTAAGATATACCAGAGTTTTTTAGTCGTAAAATTATAACTCTAGTCCTGGTGTGATCGCGGTCATAACCGGCTCCATCTCCGGGAGAATGTTTTCAACTGTGAATTTATAATGAAATTAATTTATATTTTACGATATATGATATATATATTTATATATGAATAAACCGCATAATAACAGGGTTATGCCCCCGTCAAGAATTGTGCCTTGGTCAGAACCGTCTTCGCCCAGGTACGCGAATGAGGTTTCCAGTATCAATTTCTTTTAATTACTCGATTAGGTATTCGCGTCAAACATGTTGAACGTTTAATTATGTAAATCGCTTTGAACAATATCGAAAGTGGAATGACAAATAAACCTGATGTCGTACGTGGAAGCGAGTGTCGTACCTTGGTGTGCTTCGTAAGCAAAAATCGTCGGAGGCCCTCGGGGGTTAGCCCAAAAGTCGGGACGATGATTTATCTAATCCGAGTACCCGATGACAAGTTCACCAATTAGACCCGGGCAATACATTCTCCATTACGTGAACACTTTAACGGAGTCGTGGCATTAGTTTTAACGTCGGAACTATTCCGAAAATAGTCGTTAGGTGATAGAAGATCCGATGGATACATTAAGTGTAAGTCGGAACGGCTCCGAGGCGTTAAAATGTAAAGCGTAAACAAAAGATAAAAATAAGATTTTTTATTAACCCTCAATGGAATTCTGTAATGGAGAGACTGCAGGCTCAACGTTGACTTCATAGACCCAGGGTGCCTCGTTGTTCTTGAGGATATGCGGAGACCTCGACTCTCGACGGTGCGGACGGGCAGTTCTGCCGTCGCAGACAAAATCCGACACTGTCCGGTCGAATTACATCGAAAGACACCAACCTGATTCGATTCCCTGAATCGTAACAAATGGAATTGATTATTGGCGAGGCGATAAAAGTATTCAATTCCAAACAAATTAATCGTTTGTCGAGGGTCGCGTAGTCGGGTACCTCCCATCAGGCGCGAGTACTCGTTCGGAATCGACCGTGCTTCCTTATAAATAGAACCCTGAACCCGATACTCCGTTAGCCTACATTGACGAGAGTCGATGTGCAGGACTTTGGGAAAGTGCGAGAGTACCCATACGAGAACCACGTAATAGAGCGGTTGAATGAGTGAAAAGTTTCTTTCTGAAGAAGTTCGGGCGTTGCACAAAATCGTTAATTGCCACTGACGATATAATTAACATAAGTAAATAACACGAAGAAAAGGTGTTAACGAATTATCACGGCCCAATTTTTCTTTTCGTGGGAGTCGAAAGTGGCAGCTTCATTGTAGTTTTGACAAAACTAGTAACTTATTTTCGTTTTCGTTTCAGATCAGATTGAAGTTGTTGGTGCACGCTCACGAGAATCACAAAGGAAAAGAATGGCGAGAGAGAAATGCAGGTGGAGAACCGTCCGATGGTTTCTGTTGGTTCAACTGTCACTCTGCTTGGTTGTTTTGGGGACCGTCGAAGGGCTCCAAGACAGCGAAGAATCCAACACGGCAGGGAAGAACTTAGTTTTAGAATATTTTTTACCCATCGATTCGGGTCGGACGGTGGAAATTCATAGGCCCAGAGAAAGAAGAGACGTGGAAGGTAGTGGAGATGACGAGAGTTTCACACGTTCGGCTGAGAAAGACGGTAAAGAGAGTGAGGAAGAAGTGCGGGTAGACTCTGTTGTATTGCCGGAGAACCAGAAGAAAAATGGGACGGAGGTCGAAGGAAGCGGAGACGGGGACGATGGGAAAGAAAACGATAAGGAAGAAACGAACGTGCCTCTTATCGGGGAATCAGAAATATTGACCACGACGATTGAGAATTTAAGCGACGAAAAAACCACAGAGGAAGCAACAGTGGAAGCGTCAACGCTGAAAGTGGATCACGCTGACGCCGAAGAAGAGGAAACCAGCAGAGAAGCGACAGAGACGGAAACGTCAACGGTAGAACCAACAACGGCGGTACCCGTCATGGGAATAACAGAACTGGTACATTTGGTATCGACGACATCAGCACCAACAGCACCAGTTGAAAGTCCTACAACGGAGGAGACGCACCCAGCAGAAGTAACGACAGTACCCGAAACGGATGCGACTACAACACCCGAAGTAATTCCAGTTCCTGGTGTAGGGGGAGACAAATCCACCGAGGAATTCAAAAAACCCGAAGAAGTACCCGTCACGACGGCGATAGTCCCAATGGAACCGACCATCACGACAAAAAAAGCTGTTCCATTAAACACCGAGAATAATCAAGAGCCCGATGACTCTGTTCTCGAGCCGATCTTTACGGAAACCAAAATGGCGCACAAGACGGTCGAAGCACGTCCAGGGAACATCTTGCAAAAGAAAAACCTGACACTGGGGGTCGATCCTCTCCTCATAATAACAAACACTGGCATGATGGAGTCGGAGGGAAGCGGTCAGATGGAGGGCGAATCGCGGAGGCTCGGCGCCTACATCGTCATCGGTCTAATTCTCCTGAGTTTCTCGAGTCTCGTCGGGTACATCATGTTCCGGAAACGGCAAAACCGTAAAAGGCACCACGACTTCGAAGCGAATCAGGAGAGCAACGACACGGAGAAGGCTCTGCTCAGTTTGAGCGATTACAAGGACAACTCGGAGCTAGAGGAAAATCATCTCAAAAACAACGAAATAACTCCGATCGTCGTCAAGTCGAACAGTCAGATCAACAAGTTCGAGAAGAACACGAATTTCTCGTCGCCGAAAAATCTCAACAGGATCGCGAACGAGAAGAACATTGAGAAGGACAACGTACTGAAGAGCACGTCGGACAATTTGACCCAAGTCATCGTAGAAGAGACGCCGAAGGACGGAGAAGAAGAGAAGACGACGCCGAACATGGAGAAACTGATAGTGAAAACTCGTATCGATCAGGATTCGATACCGAAAAAACCAATCATAGTGAATAAGAGTTCCTCCGGGTACCTGCCGATTCCACAGGAAAACTCTTGAACAAAACAAAAAATTAATTAATTAATAAATAGTAAGTTAATAAATCATATATATATATGTACACAAATATATGAAATTCTTGGGTTTTTACTTCCATTTCGTGGACGCGTACTCGTTACCGATACCCTCCCGAATCGATCGGATTGCGGTTTCTTGCTCTTCTGACCACTGGTTTTCCTTGTCATTTAGGTACCCGCATCCTCGCCTGAGCACCCGTTGGCTTGGTACCCCCGCTGAACGCTCAGGGGCAGAACCCCACACAGCTCACGCCACCTTCGAGGTAATGCCCGACCGTCAGAACTCCTTCGATTGTATCTCAAGGTATTTATGTACCCCAGGACGTCAGGTACCTGTGCACTACCTGCTACGTTCTTTTACGTCGAATGGATCGATCGGTTCGGAACTCGTTCCGCTTCCCTCTTCGGACCCCCAACTTCTTTCTCTCTTCTTTTTTAGTTCTCCGACCGCCTTAAAAGTATCCCCCCGGTCGTCTACTTTCACGCACGTGACCACACCACAACTTTTATGGAAATGTTAACGCTCGGCGTCGATTTGAACGAATGCTACTCCAGATGTAAATGACTATAAATAGTCAATAGCCTACATTTGAGGGCGAGATCGAGTTTGCCTGCACTAAAAATAATATTAAAATCAATCAACGCTAAACCGAATCGATCGAGATCGATGGAAAACTCGTCTCGTGATGAGTTCAGTGACCATCCCCGTGTGAGCCACCGGTCTGAGACCCTCAGGGTACGATCGACGATCCGCAAGCCACTCACACAGTCGTTCACCAAAGATCCATTGATGAATGACTGTGGGTGCCAGTTGTTTTTCCTTATCAATCGATATTCCGTGAACGAATCGATCCCTACTATTGCGATAGATAATTGGTGACTATTTTTAGTTTTGGTCACTCCTTTCATCAAACACCGTTGTTTTTTTTTATTCCCTCGAAAGTTTCTTCGTTGCCTGGAGAACAGGCCGCACTGCACAAATACGTTAATAAATAGGTTTGAGTCGGTAAGTACCAACAGGGGAGGACGGATTGTTAGGGTTGGAAGAAGTCGTTTACTTAGAGCTTTCCAGGGCTGACCAGCATACCTGCAAGAATCGTAAAAAAAACTTATTCTATCGACCAGGTGTGTCTATTAGCACGGTTCGACGGAAGGGAAGTAAGAAAGACGTCGTGGAAGCAATAAATTGCAGTTACTTTTCCCCAGCTTAATTTTCTTCTTAACTTTTCTAAGAGACATGGAGGAAGAGGAGGAGGATGGCGTTCCGCTTGCACGAGAAACCACCCTGATTATCCGGTAGATTGTTAACCTCAGAGAATTTGATTTTTATTCAGACGAGTGAATAAGCAAAGGAACAGATGAGAGAAGAAAAAGAGAGAAATAAATAAGTAAATAAACGAGGTTGACGTATTTGCTTTCCATCGCTTTTTTTCCCCGTGTCTCTTAGCCAAAAAGGTAAGCTCCGTCGTCATCGTCTCCGGCCTTTCAGTCATCCGTTAAAGTCTGAATTAAACGTAGGACAACAATGGCCTGGCGTGTCCGGGAGCATCCCTCCGGAGTCTCCACAATGGCGAACGGATGAATGAATGGACGAGTCGGCCGCGATAAGGTAAACATGAGCGGATCCGGATTTTGGATTTTCCTTTGACAAAGGAAATCCTGATCGGATCACAGGCTAAAGGAGTATTTCTTGTGCAAAAGTAAATATGTCTATTTCGTGTTTTTCTTGCCGATGTTGTGTTTCTTCTTTCTTCTCTCCCACACACACACACCAACCCTGTTGTCCGGAACAACCCCCCCGACAAAAAACTACTTCCCGAGAAGGATAAGTTTCACTACAAATTTTTTTTGGGGCTTTCATGATTGTAACGCTAACTTCTTCTTCTTCTTCTTCTTCTTCTGCTGGATCAGTCGTCGTTTACTTAGAATGACCACGACCATTTTCTCTAATGCCCGACTTGATCTGTCAGCTTGTTATTTCTTAACTTGACTCTTAAGCTTTCCCGATTTTGGTTTCATCAGTTTTAACCGAGCGGAAGATAACGCGAAATATTTTCTTTTTCACCTGAGAATTATATTCTTCTTGTTCTGTTGTTTGCAACGTCTTTCAGGTAACTTTTTTTGTACGCGTCAAAATGCCTTGTGTGAAGTGTACAGCACCACGTACAAGTGGGTAAAGTCGCTTTTGGTAGTGCTAAGACGAAGTGTGTTATTGTTTTTTTTTTTTTTGGTATCGTAGTAGGGTACTTGTTAGACGGGGAATTGCAACCACTGCCTCAGCACACGTTTTAATATTTCAGGCATCCGACGAGGCGTACACGTGAACGTAGACGTTCTCAAATTTTGTGTTTTACGGATTAATCGATAATCGGTATTGAATTAAAATCGGATCGGGAAATGCGGTAACACCACAACTATTTATATATTTAATTTGGTGTGGTTTAGTGCAGGAGCACCCGCAGACCCGTGCAGATGTTTCACGTTGTGTTTTTTGTATTTTTGATGAGTCGTAGACGTGCCACAGACTATTTCTAGATGAGTTATCGAGAAGAACTTCTACGTCACACTCCTCCTCGATGGTTTACATTCCGATTACGTACTCTCAATTTGAATACTCGACATGGAAAGTTCACGTGAAAACTTAGACACAACTTTCGATCAAATGCGTAACATTTTACTTGTACCCACAACAATATCTTTCTGTTTACCCTCGGCAAGTGAAACCGACGCGTCCACGCCAATATTTGATTAATCGGTCGGTCGGCTTTGTGATCTCACTAAAAAAAAACAATCGGATCATTACAAAATGATCGTTGTATATTTAATTTTCATCGAGAAAATCAACAAATAATTGTCCATGTGAGGCTACTTATTTAATCGGGGAACCGGTGTCCTTCTCGGTTTGTTGTCGTCGTCCGTAAAAAAAAATTCCTCTAAACACATTTGTTTACGTGACGTGGGACACGGCGAATCGTCGAGTTTTCTCAGAAAATCCTACGCGTGCGCTTGTGACCCGCAAAATGCGTCCTTCCTACCGTTCAGGTAAAAAAACATGTAAAACAAACTTATGTAAAATAAGGCTCCCAAAACGAGGAGGAGCTTTATGAAAAATTCCCCGCACGCCATGTTTGAAATTTCGAGTTTTCCCGCTTCCAAGCAACGACGAAGAGTGAAAATTTAGGTTGGCAGAACTCGCGCTGTTTCCACGACAGATTTGGGTCGTAAACGGCGAACCGTTCGCTCATTCTCCAACGAATTTTTAACCGTTTTTCCATACTTTTAAGCGATCAGTGGAGAATGTTGTGTGTCCGACCGAGACTGTTAACGACGACACCGGTTTTCCATCGTTTCGAATCGACACCATTGGTCGGTTTTTGTCTCCTTAAAACGAGAACCCGTTGCAGGGGTTTGTGAAGCCGGTCAAAGTCTTCGCAAGATAACATGTTGCCGGAAGAAATATTTTCTTCATTTTTCTTTATCAAATATCGGTCGCATTTTGATCTTTCACCCAATTATTAACGCAACGCGATAGCGTGCACTTTGGTTTTGATTTTTTTTTTACTCGGCAGCTACGGCCACGACTGGAGCGATGGAAAAGAAACGGATTTGGAATTTGATGACGGCCATTTCGAAGCAAACGTAAGTAAAAGAAAAAATATTTCATCTCATCCCTTTGACTTGTTTTACTTGAATTTTTCGGGCTCGGGCGTTGGAAGAGCAAATCAGACTTGCTGATTCTTTGAAGAACTCGATGTTTGAAGTTGAATGAGACAACCAATACGAAATAAATATCACTTCATTATTATTCCATATTGGATTGTTAACAATAGTAAAAAAATAACAATAATTATATCCTATAACGTAATTAAAAGACATTTTGTAAATAAAGTCAATTTCACCTGTCTTACATTGACAGATTACCAGAAGGTTAATTGAATCATTCCTACTCACCGAAATTTACGCTCTGTACATTGTTCCTATCTGTGCGCCACAGTTGAATTATTTAACATATATTAACGATATATTTATATATGTTCTGTAACTTGTAATATCAATAGTTGCAGGTGTCCGGCACATTCACACGACACAGGAAGGTTCAGCTCTCTCCCAAGTCCTGGGGTTAAGGAGTACGCCTTTCAGGTGAGTTGGAAAAATTCAGAATTTCTCTCTCTCTCTGGGCAGGAATGCATGACGACCACTAAATTTTATATTATAAATTTCAGTTAACTACAAATTAATTATAACCGGGTTTTTAATTGTCAGACTTGATTTTAATATTTTTATACGCCGAACAGTCTCCATATACTTCTCTCTCTCTCTCTCTCCAAAGAGACAGCCCGTTGTCAAGTTAGTGAGTTTTCTTATTATTTATTTATTTGGCAATTATTTTATTCTATTCATTTGCTATTAGGAAATTCCGCAAGTTGCAAAAATAAAAAGCTTCACCCGGCTGCTCGTGTACCTATTTTATTTGTTGGAAAATGTTGTTACCCATACAACGTGCATAGTAAAAATCAAAACATACACACAACTAAAATTCCGTGAATTAAATAGTTATAAATAATGTGAAGTGAGTGAATCTATTTGTCAAGGGTTCACTTCTAATTCCTCACGCGTTTCTTTATTTTTTTGAATGGCGACTGCTCCAACGAATAGAAACAAGACACGACGTTTAGTCCCTTGCTTGGGAAGTAACCACAGTTGAAACCTCAAAAAGTTTCACGGGCTCTAATTTGTTGGTGTCGAGGCATCCGGTCCACGAAACGCATTCCCATCATCTGGTGACTTCGGTAAACAGACCTATAATTCTACAATCGGGCGTTGAGGTTTAATCTTGAGATCTTCGATCTCGAGAGTTCGGTTCGAGAGGACCGAGAGTCTTTTACGAATCAATCGCACGTAATACTTTTAATACATAAAGTTAATAATAGCCGAATGAGAAAAATGCAGAAATGGACGCGATCTCGGCGAAACTGATCTGAGATCTGTCTCAGTGTAAAATTTTATTTGCTCAGGTGAACAGTTCTACGATTCGATACGGAGCCGGAGTGACAAAAGAAATCGGGTACGACTTAGCTGAGATGGGGGTGAAAAAGGTTTGCCTGGTAACGGACCCGAAGATGGTGTACCTGGAACCTGTGAGAAAGGCACTGGACAGTTTGAGCAAAGCATACGTTACCTGTGACGTGTTTGATCGGGTTAGGATCGAACCCACTGATTCAAGGTACCCACTAAATATTTAATATTATACTTAGTCTCCTGTAACTTAAGGTATGTACTTTAGTTAGACGACGGGCCATTGTATGTTGATTGTATTAAATTAAGAAGAGTACTTAGATCACCAAGGGTACTGACGCCTCCCTGAGGGTACTAAGAGGCAGCAGTATTTATATTTTGTTATTTAAATTTTACCCCGTTGGGTTGGTTGCAACATGAGACGTTGCATCAGCATGGCGATTTTATAATGAAATGTTTTCGAAATGATCACCAATAAACATTATTATGTTTTCAGCTTACTCGAGGCCATCAACTACGTCAAAAATAAAAATTTCGATGGTTTCGTGGCTGTAGGGGGTGGAAGCGTGTTGGACACTTGTAAAGCAGCCAATTTGTATAGTTGCGACCCGAGTGCAGAATTCCTGGACTACGTCAACACTCCCGTAGGAAAGGGGAAAAACGTCACCGTCAAGCTGAAGCCTCTCGTAGCAGGTACGCAGAAAGCTTCTATTCTTACCCTGGTACTCCTCACTTTGGTGTCGCTATTGTAATTTCAGTACCGACAACGTCAGGAACAGGTTCGGAGACGACCGGAGTGAGCATTTTTGACTACACGCGACTCAAAATGAAGACAGGAATATCACACAGGGCGTTAAGGCCTACGCTGGGCATCATAGACCCACTGAATACGCTCAGTCTGCCGGAACGAGTCGCAGCATACTCAGGGTAGGTACGGTCGTCGTGCGGTGTCGTACGGGAACTGAATTTTTCCACTGATTGAGTTGAATCCTAAAGGTTCGACGTATTGTGTCACGCATTGGAGTCGTACACTGCCATACCCTACACGGAGCGCCAACGTCCCGCCAAACCATCTCAACGACCCGCATATCAAGGAGCCAATCCTGTGTCGGATGTCTGGGCAGAATACGTACTGAGGACAATACAGAAGTACTTCGAAAGGTGGGTACACCCGGTGAGTGTCTCACGCTTGACCTCTTCTCATTATTCTATTAATTGTTTTTCAATGTGTCAAGGACAGTGCACAGACCTGACGACATCGAGGCCAGGTCGAACATGCACCTCGCGTCGACTTTGGCCGGAATGGGATTTGGAAACGCTGGCGTACACCTCTGTCACGGGATGTCCTACGCCATTTCAGGACTGGTTAAGAACCACCAGCCGGACGGTTACAGGTAGCAGAGCTCGGGTGTGACACATCATTTGACTCTTTCGCATGTGTCACGGAGGGTGACTTTTATTTTCAGCAAGAGTCATCCGATCATTCCGCACGGTCTTTCGGTCGTCATAACGGCCCCTGCTGTTTTTCGCTTCACTGGGTCTGCCAGTCCCGAGCGACATTTGCAAACGGCTTCCTTCTTAGGAAGAGACGTGAGCAAAGCAAAGAGAGAGGATGCAGGTAACTATCTGAAGCGCTCCGAGAAGAGAATAAACAAATCCGGGTGCTAATTGTGTCTTTCTTAGGCGCCATTTTGGCCGACACTCTAAGAGAATTTATGAGAATCATGAAGATTGAAAATGGAATCGGTGAATTGGGTTTTACGAAGGACGACGTAGAGAATCTCGTCAACGGAACTTTGCCACAGGAGAGAATCAACAGGCTGTCGCCAAGGGAACAAACCAAAGAAGACCTGAGAAATATTTTCATGGAGGCCATGACGGTTTACTGACTCATTGTAAGTAATTCTAAAGTGAGTATTCCGGGGATTACAACGTAACACCAAGCGGTTTCTGTACAGCCCATTCCCTAGCATTAACAAAGTACTGAACCGTGGTGACGACAGTTTCTGTCCAACATTACGAAAAATACTAGGTTTCCTAGATTCGGGACAGGTCGAACCGTACAGTAAAGAAAAAAAAAACATGGATTCACCGTGGAACAATAAAAACAATTAATGTTACGAGACAATTTCTTTATTTACAGACTTTAGGCACTCGTTGTAGATTCTCACTTTGAATTAACTAGGATTTACAGTTCGTGTTTTTTTCTATTCAATGAAATAATACAGTAAGAAAAAGAAAATTGCAAATACTCTGCATTATATATTTTCCGTTACCTTAAATCTACACGTGGTGGGTGACGTACTAAAAAAAAAAAAGTTCTTGCTTGGAGGAATCGATGGGTACGCGGGTTTGATTTGATTTGATTCGGTCCAGTAGCGAAAGAGAAAATAAAAAAGTACACAAAGTGAAAGAAGAAAATGTGACGGGGATGAATTTTTCGCAAGTCTTCTTTTTTTTTTTTTTTACCTTTTACAGGTTCACGCCACGGAAAGTTTTACAACAGTATAAAAAGTAATTGCACTTCAATAAAAACCAAAAGCATTTCTTTTTTCAAGCTCGAATACATTTCACGTTGAGATGTTTCTTTCAACCCCGTGCCTGAGTTTATTTAATTTCTTGGAGCTCCTGGGTACTTTGGATTCGACTCAGACCCGCTTCTTAAGGCAAGGCACAAAAGAGACAAGAATGTCCTGAGGCGGTCCACAGTACCCCGGCGCGGTAATATCAAACTATTCGTTCCCTGAGCATAAATACATAAATAAATTTTTCCATACTAATTTGTACAGTCTGGCTAAATTGTTTTTTTAGATTTAACAATAAGAGAGGAGGTTTCCCAGTTTTAATGAATAAAATTTCGTCTACGAGTGTGAGCAATTTAAAAACCATCGCTTTCTGTAAAACTACAGTGACGAACTAAAGTGAGAAAAGTTGAAATGGAACGTGAAACTGTGCAATCTCATGTCACCATTTTACCATTGACAATTTTTATATGAAAATTATTTAGGCGGCTGAAGATATGAGAGCACAAAACTGATCAAACTGAACATCTCACATTTTCCAAGGCACCCGACGTACGAAATAATTGTGACGATAACAACTATAAAATTAATTATTATTTCTGTAGTTTAATTCTATTAGGAAACGTTTAAACACCTGCGACCAGCACTGAACACGTTGGAGTGATATTTCTCATTGTTGAAAGGCACCGATTTGAAATAAAAAAATTCAGACTTGTAAAAATTACATCTAGTAAAATGTAAATTATCAGTACAACAAATGAGTCTTTTTAATTTTGAACTTCAAACGGCTTTCATTTAGTCGAATTAACAACTGCCGAAATAAATCAGTCTGAATTACATTACCTACACTAAAATACTATACAATTTTACTTTTATAATTTATATGTACAAAGTCTGTCGACGGAATGTCACAGGGGACACCTGAAACTTTGAGAAAATTGCAAAGGCACAAATGAAAATTTTCTTTTTCAGGTTTTGCATACCTCGGAGCACACACCAAAACTTGTCAGCCGGTGCTCTTTTAAGAGAATTCTAAAAACACAACAAGTAAAAACTGTTTCCTTTAAAAATGATTCTGCCCGACCTTAAAACCTGAATCATCAAACATTTGTCCTCTCTCAGACTTAAATCAGTTCAGCCTAAATAAACCTTTTTTGCTTACTATTTACAATTTCATTTTAGTTGTACAGTTGAATTATAGGAACATTATTGATGGTTAATCGTATTTTTCACACACTTAACGTGTTGATTTTTCTACCCCTTGCTACTGTTTAGCCACAGTGACAGAACACAAGTGAAAGAACCTCTGTACGAACTCTACATTGACAGCACCAATGATTTGTTTTTAGCATTTTACTCTGTCACGCCTTCATCATTATTTACTAATTATTTACAAAATCTTTCTTCAGCAGGTTTCCTTGTGAAACTATCCAATAATCAATCTTAAAAATAATCATAAAGCTGATCGACTTTTTCTGCGATGGCAATTTGAAATGTTTTAATATTGCAGTTAAACAAAGTGCAAAGGAAATCGCACAATTCTTCATTGAACACATTAGACTGGAGCAATAAATACACTTACATTTATACATCATTAAAACTTGAAACTTTTTCACACAATGTACACATTTCCATTCGACATGGTTACAACCTCCTCAGAGCCCTGCGACTCTGCCTCGACCCGACTTTGTACCTGGCTGCTTTACTTGGACTAGATGATGGTGATGATGTTATGAAGTACTTGCAAGCAGTTCCATGATGGTAAGCACATTGACATTGAAGACAGAAGTGAAAAGAACAAAAGGACTGGGTGCAATGCCCGCTCATTTCATCATCATTTACATTCGAAGGGAGAGTACACCTCGGGCATGGTGTCAGCTTTCCAGTTTTACTTAGTTTCATTCCCTCCTGCAAGATGAAAAACATGAATTAGAAACAAAATTAAGTATGACCTTGTGGGTAAGTTTCATTAACAAAAAATACAACAGCTTTATGATTGGCAAAAAATTGACAATCATATTTGTACCACATTGATAATAAGACTCATTAAAGCAATTACATAATTAATAATGGTTCATTCATAAAGGTCAAGTTTTTATTTTACTTCCTTCCAATTTGGACCACATTGCTGTTGGAAGGAATTGATTTAAGTAATGATAAGCTAAATAGACACATTAAAAGATGTAATTCACTGAGACTACCACAACAGAAATAAACAAGAAATGAGACACAAGCTTTGTGTGCCTTCATTAACTAACTGAAATATCTGTTGTTTGAAACATGTATCAGAATGTAGTGTGATATTTGAATGGCTGAGCATTTTCTAATTGCTAATGAGTTATTTACAGCAATATTCACCTTTAAATATTTATTGAATTTTCTTTGCCTGGGACTAACAGGTGGCGATCCAGGCGTTTGTTTCATTTTTGTAAAGCCGTAGTTCTCGTTCCAACAGGCCAATGGTTTTCTTTTCTTGGGCGTTGATTCATTACAACGCTGCATCGAATTGTAAAACTAAAATAGAAGAAATGATGAGTTTATTGAAATGGGTTGCGTGTGCTTCTAATGTACGCATCGAACGAACACGAAGCAAGGTTATGAAAAACCCGCGCGAATCTTGTTGGTCGACCAAAACCCTTACCCACTGATTCTCCTTGAGCATTTTCCGTTTGGCTTTGAACTGTTTGACCCTTAAGGCAGCCGCCTTATCTCCCAAGCATAATTTCTGCCATGTTTTTGACACCTTCGATACATTCTGCAAATCAGTGCAGGACAAATAGCCGAGGATTTTTGACACCACCAACGAGTGACCAGTTTTCTCTCCGAGTAGCGACAGAAAATCGACACGTTTACTTTCCAAGTAAAAACTCCTACGCAGTTCTATACTACTCCCCATAAACTGACACATTATTCACGATTAATATTCATTTAATACCGCGCCGAATGATAAATACGAGGCTAACCTGCCCGAACTCCTTCATTGACTACAAACTGATACAAATGCCTCCGTGATTTCCCACTCGATGTGCGTCGTTCCGTGTCGCACCAATATTATAAACGTTATAAATACATCTCATTAAGTAAATTAGAGTCGAACATGATTTGTAAAGCCAGTTTAACTAAAACCGCGGCAGTGGTCCTTGGATTACGGCTATCCATGGACTTAATAACTCCAATCGAAGAAAAATAAAATCGTGGAGGCCCTCAACCGCGACCGTTACTTGTTTTGACTGGTGGCGCCCTTCTCATTGGTTGCTCTTCTCCACCAATCAGACAGCAGTTTCGTTCGATTGAGGTTCATCCTTAGAACCGTTTTTTTTACACTTCACATTTTTAAGTTTCAATAATAAGTTTTGTTGTTTTTTGATGCGTGTAATTAAGTGACCAATTTGCTTCACAATGGAGTTCATCAGATTCTTTTTCAACGGATTTCCACGGAGCACTGAAATGGCAAAATGTTTCCACGAGTCTGAGAAGAAAAGGCCAATTAATTGTTAATTTCCGTAGGCTTGCGATTACGTCATCCGGCAGTTTTACATTACGTTTTCAAGTTCCGCAGAAAATTTCGTGTGATGTAACTCACATGTCAAACACTTGGTGAATGAGGATATCGTGGTCCATGTTCGTAATAAGAACTCGACAAAGAAAATATGGACTCGAAGCATCACAATGGATTCACATGTGAATTTAAAGGAAAACGGAAGAACATCAGATGAGGGGCATAAGAAAACTTCTACAAATTAATCTCGTGGTCCCAAAATAACTGGCCCCTGAGCCTAGTCCTACGAGTTCGTGTGTTGGAAAATGTGAATCTTTTTAATGAATTTGCCCGCGGGGACTTACAAAGAGAAAACAAAACACCGTTAAGCCCGTTTGATAAAGAAGGCGAATGACCATTTCAAAAGAAATTATTTCTTTTCTTTTTTCGCCGTAGTCATCTCAAAGGGAGTGTAAAGATGAGGAAAAAGAAGTGGAAAAAAATTTCCGAATGCCAGGTAAATACTCAGAATACCATTCTATTTTGAACTCTTTCAGGTACCGGCTTAAATTAAAAATGAGGAAAACAAAAAAAAAAGAGTAGTGAAACGATTTGGCATCAGATCACAAAGGAAAGGGTCGGTCTTTGAAATGTAAAAAGTAGAAATTTTTTCTTTGACGAGTGCAATTCAATTCTTGTCAGTTCTTTTAAGTCGCAGTTGAACGAACCTGATTATTCTTTCATTTACATTTTCTTACTATTTCAGACCTCCGCAACAGAAGTGCTATTTTGTAATAAAATTAATAGCACGTATAAACGTTGCCGGCTGTAAAGCCTTTACGACATAGCCGTGGCGACAGTGTGACGAATGAAAAGCTTGGGGAAAAAAGGGAAACCAAAAGATGACCAAAGGACCACAGACCTGTGTAGTAGTAATGGTATGTATGTTATGTCACTTTAAACAACACTACAGTAATAATCTGTAAAGGTGGTCACTGGCTCCCATTTTGATGGAAATTAGCCTCACTAAAAATTAGGATACCTTCTAAAATTACTGTTGTACTGTTCTTAAAAACCACCCTTGGCTATCACATATAATAATTGCCTTCAAAACAACTGTATGTTTACATTTTTCACTTCTGTGTAACTTTTAATGTCTAGTGTTTTTAATCTTCTCTTGTCTTTATTTTCTATCTCTTCTGCTAGATGTTGTCCAAGTTGTCACCTCTTAGGGGTTGTACTGCCTCAATTTATTGACCACTGCTCTGCCTTTGGGGGGTCTAGCCAAATTCTGTTTGTCAATAAGCTTATTATACTTGTTTGTATTGTGGGCTCACATTTCTATGTAACAAACCAAGTTTCAGCTGACTGGCTGTGCCTAAATGGAGACTCATAAATTACACTGATACACAATTCAAACTTTCAACATTTCCAATTCGCAGGGAATCAATAACTCAAAACAAAATGAGTAAGAATAAAACATGAATGAGTTCTACTTGTCCAGTTCTTCAAATGTTTCTTAGTTTCCTATTATTCTTTAGAGTTTTATGGTTGAGAATGCTGCTGGGTTTGGACGTTTCCACTGTCACTCACTGTTGAAGTGGAAATGCAGGATTCACATCCAGAATACATACCAGGAAATTTTGAAAGAAGTACCAGGTTTTGCTTGTAAAACATTTATATTTGAGACAAAAGAAAACAACGTTCAATAAGTACAAGTAAATGAGATGAAATAAAAAGTGACAAAATTGACTTTTCACCACGAGTTAAAAGACGCAGGCGAATTTATTTTTTTTAGTATTTAACAGTGAAACTTGGTTTGGTCACGTGGGAAAACTCCAGAATGGTTGGGAAGGTGCAGGGATGTGGGGTGTTGTCGGGGAGGGGAGGGTGTTAAAGGAGGGTGCGCTCAAGTCATACTCGAAGCTAATTTCTATAACTTTACAAGTTTCAATTGGCCTTTTTTGTTTTTATCCTTATCTTTAAAAAACAGACTTTTTTGTAATAAAAATAATTTTTTTTTCAGTTTATCAGTAAAATATTGCATTCGAACAAAGCGAAGAAATGTCTTTTTACATAAGCTGAGTCGCGAGGGCCCCCCCCAAAAAGACTCGGGGACCAAATTGCCAAGGGAACAGCAGCTTTCAAGATGACGCAAAGAAGCCACAAGGTAAGTCATTCTTTAATATATATTTATATTATGTATAATTAATTTTATGCATAAATAATTTTTTTTCTTTATTAATATTTCATTAGGCTAAAAACCATTGGAGCGTAATTTGCTCGTCTTTTGTGTCGTGCGATCGGGGCACACGTCATTTAAAAATCTTTTATACAATATTTTACAAATTAATTTGCTTCTCCGTGCTAAAATAAAGCTTCACCAAAGTTGTTTAGTTGTACACGATCTCTCTCACTCTCTCTCTCTCTCTCTCTCTCTATCGCAGTCACACACGCAGACATTAGAAACTTCTATATTTACATTCATATGCGGTACGCTCATTTGTGTACGCTTGCGTACGTTCGACTTCAGGTTCGTAAACTTAATGTTGTCAATTGCAACACCTGGGTAACACCAGAAGTCGAACGCGGTAAACGAAATTATTTATTTTTCCGGATGAGGTGGGTGTTGTTGAGGGTTGTGCAAGTGTGAGAGGGAGAGAAGGCTGTGAGATGAGTCAAAAAGTGTCACTACAAAATCAGGCAACTCAACATACTTTTTCTCGGTCGCATTATCAAAATTTTATTATCTTACTAATAATTTGGACACGGTGTTTATATATATATATAGTTTTATATTATTGTTGTTTTCACCTAGTCTGGACAATTTTTCTTATTGTTTACGATAAACTTGTCAAATCAGGATGGACTACGTTCTAGTTTATTTGTATTGGACAGAAACGATTCGCGCTCACTCAATTTAGTTTTCGTATATATGTATATATTTTCACCTAACAAAATATATGTTTTAAAACTTGACATGAGGGGGCGAAGGGCCGAACAGAGCGAGACGGGCCCCCCGAATTTAATTTGTTTTTTGGGTAGCTCTAATGGTTTTTGGTCACGGGAAACCCGCCATTGATGGACGACCTGAGGTACCAAATGAACCCAGGGCGTTCTAATTAAACCTGTCATATCAGTGATTTTGAACCCTGTTGGAAATTGTTTTGATTTGTGTCGTAAAAGCTGTCGATGACACCGACCAAATAGCAAAGATCGCAGGTCGCAAAAGTACGACTTCTCCCCTTTGATTTGGACGCCAATTGACTGGGCGGGTCCGGGTTGATTTGAAATGTCAACTATTTCAAAACTAGGCCCTGATGAGGACGGAATCGTTCAAGTGCTGACTTAGAACGATCCACGACTTGTAAAAATAAACTATTTATTTGCAAACTAAATTCAATATACCTTTCGATCGTTTTCAACTGACACGAATTGTTTTGGACTTTCGTTTGGAAGACTTTTGAAAAAACCAAAATGAAACTATTTAGGTTAAAAATCTCATTTTTTACCTATTTTGTTTTTTACCTGAATTATTCAATCTATCGACAAGTAGAATGTAATTAATTCTATTTCCAGGGAATATATAGGGAATGAATCGTTTCATCGCCTTTCTATTCTACTCCCACTCCGTCAACTAGTTTATTTCGTAGATTAGATCTGTTGAAACGAAAAGATCAAACCTCGTTTCTTTTCCGGCATTAAAGTCGTAGTGAAATGTAACGGAATCCTACCCCATTTGAAATTATCTAGTAGCTACGTCGGCTTTTGGGTTACCTACGTTTACTATTATTTATTTCGCGTGGTATCCAAAAAAATTTTTAACTAAATTACCTAACTATTAAATAGCTAAGAAATGCATTTTTTTTTTTGGTTTCTGACTCGACTCACCCAAACTTGAAACTATTTCGTGTAAGAGGTTGGGAGAGTTTAACACTTTTTGTATTTGTTTCGTTTTGGCTTGAATACTTTTGTACGCGGGAACACAACCGTAAAGTTGAATTGTAGTAAAAGTTCACATTTGTATGGGAACGCTAGAGTTTCGTCGCGGGAATATTGAAACGGTAGCAAAGATGGGGGTTCACCATCAAATGGTCCAATTCCGTTAAAAAAAGTATTACGTCTCACTCAATTAAAAGGAGGTAATTTAATAATATAAAAACATAAACAACTTAAAAGGGGAGAGGTTGAAAAAGTCTTGCGCCATCGATGTTAAAAGACGGGATACACAGTTCCGTTTGAAATTTCAAAATAAAAAATTTCTAATAATACTAAGTCAGTTATACATTGAGTCCGATTATTTTTTCTGTTGCGGAATGTATTTGTGAATCTTGCTAGACATTGTAAGATTCTAAACAAGACTCTAGCGTACCTGTACAAGCCACTTAGATAATTCAATACATAACGCTATGGATTAATAATAGTGCAAGTAATGACACGAGCGTCTTCCAATTTCCAGGTGACGTCATAAAGAGACTTCTTTCGCGTTACTCTCGTCGCGGGCAGTACCTACGTGAGTGTCTAAGGGTTGACGCTCCTAAGCCAGTCAGGCTCTGATGCACAGAGATCAATACGCTCTGATAAGGAGAATCCTCAGGTTCGTATTCCAAGTACTACTCGGTGATTTTGCACGACCTAACGATTCTGCCACCTTTGAGCTCGTGTCATTTCGTCCGTGTGGATTTTCCGATTGCACTGATTCCTTCGCCTCGACTCCTCGATCTGTGCAGTGTCGACAGACCCTCTCCTGAAAATGAACAAAACCTCACATTTATTTACTGATAGGCAACCGGGAATCGCGGAGGCATTGCGACGAGTTATTTATCCGGGGGCTTACGAGTTAGCTTCCACGTGGCACTTACTCACCTCTGCTCGTACTTCTTCTCATTGAATGTTCGGCCTGATCCATGCTTTTGTACTGCCTCATCGCCCGACCTCTTTTGTCCAGAATCAATTTATCCGCACGGACGAATATTCCGTGTTTTGGTTTACACGTGAAGTATCGAACACCTTGAATTTCACCGTCGTTTTTCCCTGAAATGTACAAAAGGTGAAACTTAAGTAGCGAAACTTCAAATGGCTCAAGGAATACTAAGAGATGAACAATTAAAGAAAGAACATACATTGCAGGTGGCCGATTACATACCTGTGGGAGCATCAAGTTCAACGCCGACCCAAGTTCCAGGTGCAAATTCCGTCGAGCCTAAAAATGCAACGACTCCAGAAGTGTTGTAGGGTCGTATCAAAACGCTTTCGCCAACGACCACCCAATCCGGCACGGTGGTGTCCACCTCATCTGTAAATAATAGCAAATCTAGAAAACGGATCCCAGACGGAGGTGAGCGTCACACTTAGGTAACAAATTCCACTCACCTAATCTCTCCACAGAACCGCTTCCGTTCACAAGATTATTTCCGGTTTTACTCTCGGGTAAAACTGGAGCAACCATGGGAAATGAAGCTCGGTGTACGTTGTTGGCAACCTTGGAGTTTGGTGTCTTCTTTCTTTTGACAACCTGAAGGAGAGTTCGGACGTGTCATGAATGCGAACTTGAGGCTCACCCGAGCGAATGATCTCAATTTACTCACTTTTCCTGGTGGTAACTTTGTTGAGACGACGGAGGATCCCTCGTTTGCCGATTCGTCACCCGAAACACTTTTTGACGAGGATCCTCCATCGAATCTCTCGTTGACGGTGAGGAATTTTTTGGGTTCGTTGCTTCCCTCGGGATTTGGGCCAGACTTCGCGCCAATTTCGGACGATCTGTTCGGCACCACCTGAGCAGTTTGATTGACGCTACTGACGGCACCTGCGTTTGCTGGTTGACTGAGTTTGTTGTTGACGGTCGTTGAAGTCTCTTCTGTCATGTAAGATTTTCCATCTCCTTCCGGTGAGTCGTCAACGCTGATGCTTCTTATTGAAAGCGAGTCCTCCGACAGAAGGTTAGAGGTAGACACGGCTGCAGAGCCGTAACCGCTGGGAAAAGGGGTGAAACATGTTAGGATGAGCATAACTACAATAATTCATAAATGGGAAGTATAAAGGTACCATACCTAGAGGTACTCGGAGTACCCATACGAGTACCCTGAATCTGAATATCAGAGAGGGAGTCCAATGTTCTTGATGTTGTCAATTTTCTCATCCTGTCTCTTTCCTTCCAATCGTCCTTTGGATCGACCACACATTTCGATTCCTCTTCAACGGTCCCTTCTTCTCCTGCCACGGATTTCGGGCTGCCTTCGACGGTTTTCGGCGTGAGAGTTTTGGTTCCGTCTGAGGTGTCCACCTCTTTGTCAGACACGTCGTCTTCGTCTCCGTCTTCAACAGGAGACATAGCGTGGCCATGTTCCTCATGAAGCGTCGTCATTCTCAGTCCTAATTTTGGATTCGGCGAGGCTGTTGGTGTTAATGTGACAATTAGGCAAGTGAAAAGTCAAGAAAAAGTCACAAATTTCATGCTACAAAAACTATAAAGAATGCAGAAATTCCAACTTTTATATTAAAAGCTGGCTTTTCTAAAATGAAAACGTAAATTTTCAAATCAATGCAAAGAAAGGTTATGACACTAACTGATGTACCTCCCAACAAAATCAAAATCGCATGCCAAGACAATTAAATAAGACGAGCTGTAAAATGAAACGAAAATTAAACTTCAAAAAAAAAAATAGCAAATAATAGGAAGAAATCAAATCAGACAACTCAAATGGTCAACGAAACCATTCCAAAATAGCAAAACGAAAAGAAAACCACTGACGACAACAACAACGACAACCAACAGAAAGACGAAAATCGACGTACGTTTAGTACCCGGCTGCAGCCTGAGGGAGTTCAGGTTGAGATTCAAGTTGAGAAACGTGGGCCGAGCTGAAAGCATCAGAATAAAAAAAAAAAAAGGAAAAATTTAAATTAGTTGAGGTTGAGGTCCATCGACTGCGGGAAACGTCTTGTCGCCGAGTTCCCGACGACGACGGACAATACAACACACTTCTTTGTACAAAAGAAAACTCGACAACGACCTTCAGACCTACTACTCTAACAGACCTACTACGCTAAATTTTATATCAAATTATCGGAATTTTACTATTACTAACTTACTAGACAAGTGATTACAATTAATTACTTTTAGTCGGTGGCAGGTGCATCAAACCTATCCGCTCCTATTGCACACTTTTTATCACAACACAGGTATCCTAGGTACATGCAAGTTCTCACAGGTTCAGTGAAGTAGCGGGTTCTTCCTACGTCATCTTGCCATCACATCTACGTACGGACCACTCCGCTAACTCTATCTAATTGATCGTGACATAACGACATGAGTACACTAAGGGATACTACGCTACTACCAACAACAACAACCAGAGGGTCAACCAAAGTCCCGTTTTTGGCAAGAGGGGCACCTGAGAAGAACCCCTGCCCCAATCTGAACGTTACATGTTACGTGGATGTCAACTAACACACACCAACTTCCGGCACTTCGTTTCCTCGCTCCGGTACAAGTACAAGTGCAAATGCAAGTGCACAAAAACCTCCACGGAGACGTCGACGGTGTCACCCATAGAGCGAAGGAAACGCGTCCGGGACAGAGACAGAGAGAGAAAGGGGGAAAGTACAAGAAACGACAGTGGGGGGGGTGTGTGTGAAATGAGGGAGATAATGCAAATGATAAGACTCCACTCTACTTTACCTGTCGTTAGTATGGAGCCTTTGTTGCCAGAAGAAAACGAGAAAAGAAAAAACAAATAAAATTGAAAAGTGTGTTATGCGAGTCTTCGGCGGTTCGGTGGAAAGATCCGATTCGGTCGGTAAACAAATAAAAAACAATCAAAAAATGCAAGCTTGATAAAACGGTTTGATCGGTGGGTGCGTTCGCGAGGGTTTCCATAGACAAATAGCCAACTTGTAGTTTCACCCATTTCAAAGGAGTTTCCAGTTTCGGTTCCCTCCGCATGCAAAAACACCCCTTACGACGAAAACCCTTTCGTTAAGCAACAAGACGCAACGGGGGTGGGGAAGGGGAGGCGTGGGACGCGGGTAAAGCAAGCCTAAACGTGTGAACTTGGAAAAACAGTAATTCTGAACGCTTGAGCCGAGTGAGCGAGTGAGCAGCTGCGGCTGTTGAGCAAAACATGGAGTCAAAGTGTACAGGAAAGTGTGGTGACGAGAACGAAGGGCAACACGAGGAGTGACCGCCCCCCGATCGGACTCTACGAGGCCATCGCCTGAAAATTCTAAAAGCTAAAAATATCTAAAAAAAAAAAAAATTCCAAAATAGGAAACGTCGACTTTCACGGCGGAACCAGCGAGAAAAACCCTGAACGTGAAACGTCACCGGGTGGCGCAAAGGAAAACAACTCACCGATTCCAAACTGTTTCGTCGGAGGTGGGTCCTCTCCGGCCGCGTGACACAATTCCGACACCGACTCCGACCTGCAAACCTGAAAATCCGACAGACTCGACGAGTCGAATCGGCTGAGCATCTGACTGAAGTTGGGGACGCTCGCCGTTTTCCGCATGAGAGGTTGTCCCTGCGCCTGAAGAAGTTCTTTGACGGCGACGCTTTGACGCAGACGATCGAGCGTGAGGATGCTCTCGACGGCACTCACACCTCTCGTGTATTTTTCTGTCGGGGATAGCATCGTCATTGATGTGTGACACATTCAAAAGAGGTAGGTAGGTGAAAACAAGGACGTTGCGTACCTATGTAGGTTTCTCCGTCAGCAAAATTGCTGTCCTCCCCTGAGGCAGCCATCTGAGCCAAGGATTCTCTATTTTCTAGTTCTTCACTCGCCTACAAAGAAAGATTACTTGTATTCTGACATGTTTTACAATTAAATTTCTTTTCTTTTTAAAGGCTGCCGTACCTTAGGTATGTTCGAGACGACCTGATAAGTAACCGCCGTGTGAGCGAGTACGTCGCTTCGAACTATTTTCTTGATGAGTCGATCGGTGATCGACTGCCTCTTGTAGATGTTCAGACTCAGTCGTTTCCGCAGTATCAAATCCATCGGCGCCGGGTGACTCAGTCTGACGGTCGTCTTAAGAATCAGGTAGACCCGTTCGTTAGCTGTGGAAGACAACATCAGCGTGAGATACAACAGGAAAGGAGAGGTAAGAACCGATCAGCGTCGGGTACTCACGGTCCGTCACTTTGTTCAAGTGCACGCTGTCGTGAATGGAAGAGTCCCATGCGGCGACGGCGCTCACGTCCTTCTCCAGGTGTTTGATGATCGGTAAATTGTAGAATTTGTTCCCGTGTTCTTTCGGTAGAATCGAGTTAATTCCAGCTAACGAGACTTCATCTTCGTTAGTTTTCGACGTGGACAGGTCGTCCGCTGGGAAAAGTCAAAAATTTTGTTTTTCGACAATTTAAACACCCCGAGACAAAAGTTGGCCGTGAGACACACCTAGTTAGGTTCAAAACCTGCGAAAACTATGGTCGACACAACGCACTACAAAGTAATTACTTGAAAATGCCGGCAGCTTAACTACAAACGTCAGAACTCTAGTAATAGAAAACTCTACACTTAACTTTCTACAAGAGTTAGCCTACCCTATTTTTATTATTAACCAAATACTAATACTACCAGAAATGAAATGAGTATTTGTACTCTGTCTAGCAGAGCAACTGTTACTATTCACCTATTCACTGCTATTCTTCCGCATAAATGTAACTCAAACTTATCTGCTTACCATTGAGATCGAGAAAGAGCACGGGGATGTGAGGTTCCATTCCAGGTGGGGGTGACCAATCGGCCGGTGCACCTGGAATTCCTGATTCCGCACCCGGAACCAGCACCGCATTCCTTTCCTCCGTCAAACTCACCTGAAACGTATTTTCGTATTAATTTCGGACTCCACGGAACCGGGAAATTAGTTTAACTCAAGACGGTTGGCTCACCCATTGGTCGACGAGACTTTGCTCCCGCTCAATGTCCTGCTCCGTTTTGTCTTGCTTGTTAATCAACTTTTGAATTTGTTGGTCTAAATAATGTCTTCGTCTCATTAAAGCATCCGACCATTTCTCTCTCAGACGAGTCAAATCTTCTTCCTGGTAGGAATCCAGCGGTTTCTGCAATCTCGACCTGAAAAAGACCTCGCATTTTCAAAAATGAATCGTCAGTATTTTTGTATTTTTTGTTCGACACCTACCTGTTGCAAACGCTTCCGATTGCAATGCTAACAACGGACTGACAAATTATCGGCAAAGTTCCGCTGTGCTGCACCGGTCTGACCCTCACTTGAATTCTCCTCTGTTGTCCTTGCCTTAGTTGGTAAACCCCTCCCGTGGGAATTTCCGGTTTGGGCACAACCTCGACGGATGAATATTCTCCCTGTTCGGTGAGCTCTTGAATTTCTACAAGGAGCTCGATTTTCCGGGTTAGTTCGGACCACCTGTCCGCGAGGGAACGAGCCTTCGCCAACTGCTGCTGTTCCACCTCCCAGCCTGGTTTCAGACGACTGAAACCGGCCGACCGGTGACCCCAAACCTCGATTGATAGTGCACCCTCGGCACAATGCTCGATGAACTCTTCGGTGACGGGAACGGTGAAGTCCATCGTGTGGTCGAACTTAAATGTTATGGACGCCGGTTGGGGAGTCGTCGGAACTTCCGGACTCACGACGGGGGGCACTGCGATGGGCTCCGAATCGCCCCAGAAGTGATAGTGACAAAATACAAAATTTGACAGCGAGAGAGGCAGACCCGAGGCCTGTTTTATTGTCACCCTGCAAACGATCGTACCCGTCCCGTTGGCTTCTTCGTCCACAGATTCGTTTGAATCTCCGGAGCTTTCCGAGGCTGCTTCGCACATTCGGTCTTGAGGAAATTTACCACTTATTTTGCATAATTCAACCTGAAATAATTCACCGTTGGATGAAACCACGCAGGATGCAGGTACAATGAGTCTCCACTTAGAGACAATTACAGACCTGAAGCCGGCCAGCAACTTCACCCTGTTGACTGATAATGGGAGTGTGGTAGTCCAGCTTAACGTCGTGGAACAAGGCTTCTAGAAAGACGTTTGCCACGCCAATGAGGTTGTGGTTTTCTTGGGTCTCATAGAAAGGATCATGAGATTTGTCTTGAACTTTTTCCTGTAAGAAAATATTGCAAAAATTCAAGAATGTGCGGACGTGTGCTTTGGACGGGAGGTTTTTAACCTGAAGAGCCTGTACCTGTGCCTGGAAATCGTTCCTTTCCGATTCCTCGTACAACTCCCTCATGTCGATTAGTTTATTTTCTAGTTTTTCCATAGACCACACCTGACTTCCCATTCCCTTGCGTTTAACTAAAATTGCTGGTTCGCTGACGAAAGCACCTCTCTGAAAAAAAAAACCGAGGAGAAATGGTAGAAATTTCAAAATGATTCCAAAAATGGCCGATCAGTTGTGAAATGAGGTGTTTACTCACCTTTCGATTTGGACCCAAATTGGCAGGAGGAATCTGAAGAGTCACGCTGAACTTTGTCATCCTACCCGTTTCCTCGGCCAAGAAGTTGGCTTCCTGAACCAAAGCATTCGCCTTCACAATGTCCTGCTTCAGTTGTCCAAGAGACCGCCGAAACATTTCATCTCTGCAATCCAAAAACAACTCGGAGTTAATTAAAAAATCCTATTTCTCGCCCACCAGAATATTGACGTTCGAAAGGTACCTGTCTTGCGCCCATTTGTCGACCCTCATTTGCGCAGTTCCTGGTGTGCACGGTGTGATTCTCCCAGGTCTGAAAGGATCAAACGGAGCGTACGGAGCGTAGGGTGTCGACGGTGAAAGGATGTTCCTCAACTGCTGGAACTGACGCTCGTATTCTTGCCGTTGTTTTTCCAGAGCAACTTGAAACCGACAGAAACCAACGTTACAACCAATCACACACAGTCTAGCCGTGTCCACCACCAGCAGCATTCAAGTGAACGTTCCTACCTTGTTTGTCTTCTTCGTGTTGTCTCTCCAATCTGGCTATAGCCGTTTGAATTGGATCATTCGACAGATCGTTCATCATGAGTTCCTCACGGGCGAAGTCATAGTCGAGGTTCTGCGCAGGCGTTTGAGGCTCTGAATGTGCTACGAAACAATTCAAACATTAAAAAAAAAACGACTTTTAACCAATGGGGGCGGATTAGGAAAAATGGGAAAAAAGGCTTGGTCATCACACTTACTTGATTTCGGACAATTAACTCTAAAAAAATGATGGTTTCCCCAGAGTATCCGATCTCCGTGATGCAAAACCGTCGAGGTGAGCACGGCAGTTCCATTCACATAGGACCTCGCATTGCTAAGCGGAGTTAAAACCACACTGCCATCCGTGATGTCTATGATGCAATGCTCCTGTTGAATTCCGAGACCAGATAATTGTATATCACAGTTCTTGCTTCCGACCAACGTTCTTTCCTGAAATTAAAAAATTCAATTCATTTAACGTCTACGAAGGTACTGGGGAGCTCACTCCCCCTCTAAAAAAAAACGAACTCATTGACTCCTTACCTTAAGGTAATAGACCAGCAATTCGTTTAAGGAAGGATCCGCATTTAAATTAACTAAATAATACTTATTTTTCTCGACCATAATCCCTGAGTCTTGTACGCTGATGCCCATTTTCTCCAAAGCCTGCTGTCGTTCCTGTTGCAGTCGTTCTGAAACAATCAATACACGTCCAATTAGATTTTTATTGAATTACAGGTCGGATCGGGGTCTCCGCCCGATCTGCCTTTTTCCACCGGGACCTCACTTAAATAATATATAAGTCATGCAATTGATTTAATCAAATTGATCGATTTGTGTTTCTCTCTCTGAGGCTCCCCTTTCCTGCGCATCATCCTTGCTAAAATCCAATAGAGTTGAGAGGTAAACGACCGTTGCGTAGCCCTCACCTGTTTTCCTTAGTTTTTCTTCCCAAGTTTGGGACATTTCTTTGACTAGCCTTTCACTCTCTGACAGTTTCTCCGTTAGATCTTCTCGCCTGTTTTCGGCACTGACTCCGAGCGGAGAAGCGACGCAGGCCTGCTTCAGCATTTCCCTCAGTGCTTCCACTTCCTGCCTTAGTTCCCTGATTATCCTGTGGAGGAGAAAATATCACAGTGGTAAACGTCAGGTCGGGTCGGGTCGGGTCGGGTCGGTTGAACGCCGACAGGTACCAATGACACTCACCTGGCGTTGGGATCCTCGTTAACGACGGCATGATTGACGATCCTCTTGGCCCGATCGGCGTAACGTAACGTCGACAACGTTTCTTCATAATTGTCGACGGACGGACTGATGGTCGCCACCATGACCGTTTTACTGTTGCCACCGAGGTTGTCCTTCAGCAACCACGTCAACACGGAGTCCCGGTAGGGAACGAATTTATCCTTGTTCTTGCTCGCCGCGTTCGATTGGTCGGCAAGTTTGGATATAACCAGTCCCAGTGTGGTTAGCGACCTTTAATGACGGACAAAAAAGGTAAAGAAAAACCACAAATCGCACCGGTGACGTCACAAATCAATTTCACCAACTTGGCTCCCAAAGAAGGGAGACACCGTCGTCCCCACCACGCCAACTACTTACTTGTTAATGTTCGAACCTTCCTTCAGCCTGTCGCCGACAGCGCCCGTTTTCACGGCTCTTTCGCTGCCAGCCAGATCGACCAAAGACATCCTGGAAACCTTTTCACCGCTGACGCCACTCTGGGAATCTGTGAGGGTTTGCGTCAATATTACGCTGAAAACGGCGTGACTTCTAGACGATTCAGAATTCATATTGGTCGCCGCGACTGTACGCGATTTGTTTCCCTCCGTCATCAGGTTATCAATGTCCTGCATGGAATGAAACACCCCTATAATACTGGCGACTTTCGGCAAAGACAGATCAATTCGACTACACTAAACTGATCGATCGAATGCAAAACTATAAACGCGTCTAAAAACTAACTTTACACAAAAATATACGTCAAAACTAAACTGCCGTTCCAAACGAGCCAGATGTTACTAAACAAAACATGGATATTAGTTGTGCAGCTAACACTTGATCAGTGTGTTTCGAGTTGTGTTTAGATTATTTCTGCGGGAATTGGTTGGTTCGGTACCTGAAACGACGTCACAGCCAACTGACTTAAACCGTCCACGTAAGGACCCAAAACGTTGTGCTCTCGAACTTTCAAACTTTGTTTGTTTGGTTTCGGGTCGAGCAAATCGTGCACTCTTTCGTTGTAGATTTCCATGTAGGAGACTTCCACCTTGTAACTCAATTCACAGCTCTCTTGCTTCGAAATGGTGTCGAAGAGGGAATCGCAAAGCCTTGGAATGATACCTTTCTGTTCGAGCGATCCCATCATCGTGTACGACTTACCAGAACCTACAACAGAAAACTTCATTTTAGTCGGTCTCACGTGAGGGAGTGAAACGTTTCATCGTCCAAGAGACACTTTACCTGTTTGACCGTAAGCAAATATACACGCGTTGTAGCCTTTGAACGCATTGTCCAGGATGTCTCTACCCAGGCTATCGAAAACGATTTCCTGACTGGCGAAGTTCTCTCCGCCGGGGTCGCACGAGTAGAAGCAGTGGTCGAATGCAAACGTCTTTGGCTGCTTTCTGAAATTGAAAAACAAATTACGTTACACCTGACAACGTACGCAATGATCCGGGATAAATAAAATGTGTGCGGTTCGCAACACTCGACGGGCAGTCAACAAAACCACCACAAGTAACACACCACGGCATGCCAAACAGTTAGCAACAGCAGAAAGATCAAAGGAGAAAACGATCAAGTTAAACGAATTGAAAAATTTAATGATTTTCGAATTGAAGTGAGTCAAATCAACCGGTGAAACATCAAATATTTTTCAAATAACTCACGGATTAATGGCTAATTACAGTCATTTTTTAAATATACAACACAACCTTTTCCATTAAACCTCTTAAGGTCGAGTAACATTTCATGGCCGAATACAACAGCAAAACATAAATTGAAAGACAGGACCGAGCATTTTCACAAGCGGTTAATTTTTTCTTTCCGAACAACAGCGCGACAGCATTCTACAGCCGGCAGAACAAAAATGTATTTAACTAAAGAATAATTGGAAACGTGACGAAAATTCCATTTTGTAAATCTCCTTGTCGTTTCCACGTTACAAATTTCTACTTCTCAACCGTCAGGTTACTTATTTTACTTGCAATACAATAAATTATATTCTCAACTTTCACAACGACATTCACTCTTGAATGTAAGTAAACAATTCTGCTAGTTTATCGACCTTTTCCGCTCCAGGAACTCTCCGAGTGAATAAAAAATACATACATAAGAGGAACATTTAATAAAATGTAGGGTGACATAAAACCATCGAATAAAGAAATAAACCGCCGGGAATTCTCAGTTAAGTTCGATGGCTTCAAGCTTTCTTGAGGGAACGTTAAGTTAAGACGAAAAGTACACTTGGTGAAGTGTGGCGAAGATTTCAAGGAAAGGGCATCATTTACAGATACGACAATTGTGTGTCTTCGGAGGTCTTGCAGCAACAAGTGACTCCCAGAACCTATTAGTTTATTAGAGGAGCGACACATTCGGTTCACCGATCGGCCAACGTGTCGGCGTCTGTCCCACTAATGAAAAGGGACGTGATTTCCCGAGGGATGTCCCTCTATGCAACCCCAAGGAGTCAATATGGGGGTTGATTTCAACAATCCGACTAATTCTTCTTCATAGAAAATCGATTTCCCCATTTTCTTGTTCCATTTTCACCCCAAAATCGAAAGAGCAGTGGTGTCGGCACGATGTTGAGGAAAACCAAAATGTCGGCTGGACCGTTTCCAGCAGCCTCCTTTTTTCCATTTCCAGGAGCAGGGGGCGTTGGGGACCCCGACAAAGAGAGGGATGAAGAAAAGAACAGCGTTTTGAGATTGCATCTGAGTAATTGAAATTGGTCGTTCGACCGATTCCCGTTCAACACACGAAAATGATTACTTTCTAGCAAGAAAAGATGCGAGCGACATCGAAGAGGGAAAATGTCCAAGTCACGACCCAGCATTTTTATTTAAATATAATTTTTGATTTATTGACCGAGTTAGAGAGGTACCAACGACTCTGTGTGCGGTTGCACGTCTTGCTCATCAACAACTCTTTCACTTACTTCTTAACGACGACATTACAGATAACTTGTCCAGTTGGAAGGTTCAATTCGACGACGACGCGTTATCACACCAAGCTAGTGAAGTAATCGCTACTTGTCCACTACTTGTCTGACTCGTGTGAACCATGAAGGAATTATTAAAATATTAAACCCTCACATAAAAAAAAACTACAAACACCAAAGGGTTAAACTTAACTGACAAACTGCAACTTTCTGCTTCCGCTTCTTAAGAAAAACCGTCAAAGAAAACTACCCAACTATTTTAACTCGTGCAACCCACATAACCGTTCCATTCAAACAACAGTAATAGTAAAATATGAGACTGATAACGCGCGATGGCAACAGTTTTCGTACCGCTTTTATTTCCGACTGCATTAAATCATTTTTTCTCGTTTCGGACATTTGCTCTCCTTCAGTCATTCACTCCTAGGCAAAACTATAAAAATAGAATTTCCTTATCACGGCCGACTTCGATATCGGGAAACCCCCCCCCCCCCCGAAATTCCTTCAATTTTAACGATCGGGAGTTAGTCCACATGAAATATTCATATATGTATATGCAGGGGAAACTGTTTCGTCTCTTTAACTGCCAACACGTGTCAGCCTGTTTAAACTGATTAACCGCTGCACATGAATAAGTTAAGGGAAACATTAAGTGGCAGTTTGCGGTTACCAACATCGATCACGAAGGTCCGTTACGTGAACTTTAATAATTAACCCGGCTCGAATTCCACGTTTCCATGTCACATCGGGTGGGTGTCAGGTCATTCCACACAATCCCAAAAACTCCTCAAGGATGATAAAAGAGAACCGAGTGTATGTCACATGGTCGACTCCTTGATGGTACCGGACACTGTCCAAGACACTCCCTTACCGTCATTAAAAGTACTTTCTTAAAACTCTCCGGGGTGTAAAACAAAGGCATCGACCTGATGACCAATTAAACACAATTACTTGCTCATAAACACTGAAATAAGCAGACGATGCATTCAGCGAGTCCCACTACTGCTGTCCCGGTACCTAATTATACCCACATGATACCCGGCACTGCTCTTGGATGCATTTTTTTTTCGCTAAATAAAAAACCGAGACATGTTCGGTTTGTCGGTCAAGCGTAACGACATTAACCGTGCCTTCTGAGGAAACAAGGTCGGAGAAAAGGTTTTCCTTCGTCCTCAGCTATATTTATATACACAATCAATCCTCTTCTTAGAAAATTAAACTTCACTTACCGTTCTATTTTATCATGCGATGGATGGTAAAGGACGGTTTGGTTCTGATCCATTTCGACCACGCCTTGGGCTCCCAGCTCTAATTCTGCAAGAAAAAGAGTTAATTAGACGACGGTTAACGAACTTTTTTGTGGAAATTAGGTTGGCCGAGGATAAAATACTATCATTCAAGTATAATTTCGTAAAATTGTTATTGACGTTTATCCAGCCGTTATCTACACTTGGAGTAGGTAGACAACATAAACGGAAAGGGAGCGCCCTACCCGGTGACTTATTTACAAATAAATATTTTTAACTAGAAAGTTGAGACCATTTCAATTACCACCTCTGGTACTCGTCGTTCAGATAATTCTAAATATTTTTTATTACTGAACTCGGTTCGTACCGTAGGTACATTGTGTAAAAGGTGTTCAGTCGTGCTTAGGAAACTTCAGGTAAAGGTCAAACCATTGCGGATGTCAAGTTGAAGAAGTAGAAGTAGAAACCTTGACTGTATACGTTTGTTTCACGTGGGCTTTTATTATCCCGCCGGAACGATCTTATCCATGTAAAGCATTCAATTAATTTAATCTAACTCGGATTCTTTCCGAAAAGCTCAGAGGGAGACCAGCCGGCATTTTACGACCCATTGACTGCGCATTGTCTACTTAGCCGACAACCTAAAATCGTCGACAACGCCAAGGAAGACTGCTTATTATCATAGGAAAGTGACTCGGTTGGCGGCTGTTTGCTGCATCGATTTATACATAAAAATTAGGAACACGCCTGTTGAGTAACTTCCACTGGGTTCCCTCAATTTGTCGTGGAGCAACAAGCACTCATTAAGTCTCACTCTCTGACGGACAGGAACTAAAAAGGTGGGTAAAATACGAAAACCCGCCAAAGCCAAAGTCACGAGTAACCAGTCCGATGATGAAGATGAAGAAAATACATTTGGAAATTCAGTGCAAGCAACACTTTCCCTTCCGTCGACCATCAACATCTTTCACACACTCACACAGATCTGTTTACCTCATAGTTAGAAGAAAGAAACGACATTAATAACAGATATTTATCTTGTGAAAATTTCACTTTTTATACAGGCCAGAATAAATTTCCTTTCCCAACGCATTTGAATTCCTAAGTGCCTGAGTGCAGTCCCAATAAAACGCTCTAATTCCCATACCTTGTCATTCGTGCACTTGGGGAAATATCTAAAATAGATCGGGATTTCTTCGCCTAATTCAATTCATCTGATGGAGTGTGCGGTGTCTGTGCGACGGTTACCACAAAGTAGGTTCAACCGTTACATTCGTAATATACTTTTCACATCGTCCATTTTCAGCATTCGAGTACTCGTTAGTGGACTCGTGTGAAAGGTACGAACTACATAACACAGTTACGTATTCCTTTCATTACGAATAACCGATATAAGTACTCGTGAACATACACGTAATCGCGGAGACCTGATTATCCATTTTCGTCTACTTTGTACGCATCACTCTCGGTACTCTGTAACAATTTCTGCAATGTAGGTAGCATCGTACATCACTGTTGAGAAGAAAAACGGACAAAATATACGTAGAAATTGAACTGTCCCAACGACCTTTCCTTGTTGTAAACGAAAATTACAATCGGGATCCAAAGGAAAAACAACAAAAATGAATATTTTATGGTAAGAAAGCAATGGTACGAAAGTACAACAGTTAATGAAGTTTATGAGACTAATGGCGAACAAGTTCTCGATGGTAATAACACCAGTACTGTATCTGAAGGAAAAGGAAGTTTATATAAAAGAAATGGTGCAGCAGGAGAAGCAGCTGTTGCGAGGCAAGGAATACGAAATAATACAAACAAATTCCAGAAAAATGTGGATGTTCCCCATGTTTATACTTCAACGGGCGGTCTTCCCAATATGAGCCAATTGTGATTTTATTACATCTCAAAATAGTGGTGAAACAGTACTACACAATGTGTACCCAACATAACCAATGTAGATATGGAGACTACTGAACATATAAAAATATATAAGAACACTTGATGATCCGTCTCTAATCTACCCCATTAGTTCACCTCATTTAAAACTGGAGCGAATCTGCATGAAACATGAAAATTTGCTCCTGGGAAAGCAAAAATTTAGGCGGCGAAACGAGTCATCGAACCTGCACGTTGTTTTCAACTTTTGTTATTTTTCTTCGGATTAGGGACGCCGTACAAGTCCTTCGAACGAACAAAACACACGGCAGACGAGAATAAACAAACCATTTCAAATAATCCAAATAATAATAATAATACAAAAGAAATAAAAACACAAGAGAAAGGAGAGAACCGGGGAAAAGGACGAAGTTGTCGCGAAAACAACGGTCATTGTTTTACTCACTCGACCATGACACAACCACCGTTCAGCTCTGGAAAATTCTACAAGAATGATGTCATTGAAAGAAAAAAAAAACAACGAAAATTGGTAAAATTAGCTTCGCGGAGCTCGTGTTAAACTAAATTGGCCAAGTGAAACGTAGGTCCGTGTCCGAAAGTTAGAAGGACTCCTCTAGGGGTAGCTACCCCACGGGACGACATACACACCCAACTAAGAAGGAAGAAGGTGGAGGTTTCAGTCAAAATTTCGGGAAGAGGTCGTTGCCTTCACTTCTTTTCATCTTCATGATTTTACTTGTACGACCACTACAACATAGTACACCCAAGTCCGAAAGTCTGTCAGAGTGAGACAGAGAGAAAGGGAGACGATTTAACTAGAGATAAAGTGGCACCATCAAATAGAGAAATTAACTTCCTCGAGTGTTCTCAAATTAGTAACAAGAACATACACACACACCAGGGCTCGGACCGAAATCGCTCTAATTTTTTTATAACGAGATATTAATATTCAATTTACGGAACAGTGACTTCCAATAGAACTAATCAAACCGGTGATACCACATCCAATCAATTAATAAAAACAATAATTAAATTACTGGAACCGGTGCATACCGTCTCATTCCCATCCGAACTTAAATTACGTCAAAACTTTCTGATTTCTCGAGTGTTTTTCCATTCGAATTTCCGGACTCCTCACGATCAGTTTCATTTCAACTGTAAAAACCATATCGAAAAACTATTTGTCGAATGTGACGTTTTGGAGGAGACTTCCAGTTAGTTAAATATAATAAAATCCTTGACACGAGCAAGAGCAGAGACAACAAACCGCGACGAGTCAGGTGCAAGTACCGTCGCGGTCGTTTGCCAATCGGGTCACACACACACACACACCTAATCTCTCTCCTAGTTCAAATCTAGGGATCCTAGACCTAGGAAATGACAAACTTTGTGGTGTTGCGCCACAAAGCGATACTTCGTAATGGGCAAATGAATTTTACTGCCAACTCGTACGATTCTCACGGCGAAATGTGGCGCGTTTGGCCGTCACCTAATGAGCTCGACTGAACGCTACCTGAAGCTACTGGGTGATGTTACACAGAGAATCTCAACCAACGTGATCGTTTAGTTCCCACTCAACATATGTAACATATGACGTGACTCGGCAGTCAAAGTCGTCATGACAAAAAACTACCCAAAAAGCAATGAATAATGGCAACCGCCTCAAGTTTCCTGGAAAACCACATTAAATTCATTGTAATTACACTTCTGTCTTTTATTCGGGCTAACGAATGCACAGAGGAAGTATCACCTTGATCCAGGTTTTGTTCGCCTGTTCACAGTAGGCCGAAACACCAACGAAGGCCACTGTTTACTATCGATGTAATGAAAGGAGCGAGGTAGTGGACTCCTTCACCAAATAATGGTAATGAATACTTCAAAGCCAAATAAAAACCACTAAGTGAGGTTTCTTCCTCCTCCTGAAAATCAAAACTATTTGAACCCCATTCTGTAAAGGTCATTCGGGGAAAAAGTTTCTACAGATTTTATCGTTCTACCATTAATTTGAAGCAACAGGGCCAACAGACTAAAATGGAAGTCTACATTAAATTCAGATGAACTATATATTGAATCATATATCATTACGGGCAATATATAATACATATTAGTACATACAATGGTACATACAAAATATAGAGGAACAGAACCAGAAACCAGAAGAACTAGAATAGAAAACTACATCTTCCCTTTGCGTGGTATTTTAAATTTCTAAAACCATTAACTAAAAATTAATTTCGGTGAAAAATTCGACAAACAATTTACAATTTTCTCCATATTTTCCTCACGCAAGACATTTACATGGTTGCACAATATTCGACGAGACGATTTTTGAGAGTCCAAATCAAGTCACAAACAAAAGGCGCGACAGAATCGATGCGTGTAATTGGGGAATGGGCTCTCCGGGACAAAAAGGTTGACGCAAAAATGCAATGAAACGACGTAGGCGACCGAAACAATTTCGACGAGCAAACCAAGAAGCAGAAAATGTACGACAGCAAATTTGAACATTCAACTTTGAACCGAGGGAAAATTGAAAAAGAAAACAAAGAAAATTTAAAGAAAAACGAAAAAAAACAATGAAAGTTTCAACATCTTGCGTGAGTTTAACGAAGTTAACATCGAACCTTTCCCACACAGGAAACAAAAATGGGTTCCCCGACAGCCGGCCACGTCCAACAACTCTGTTATATACAGCCATTCACCACCTAACAAGTGTATTTATTGTACACCTCTTGTCTTCTTGGCTAAAGAAGTCCATTGTATACAACCACTTCCCTCTTTATTATATTCGTTGTATACTTCCCTTCACATGCTCTACAAGTCTGCACACAACCATCTTGGTGCGTTTCCGTAACCCTCAACAGACGTCTGACTATTTCTGTGGCCCGAGTCAATCAATCAATCAATCAAGTGGAATCGGTGAAACGCAACGTTTTCTTGGTTACGCATATCAGCCAACCGAATAGAGGAAATTATTTTATTAATTATTATCGGAGCACGCCAATTTCACAAAAGAGCAATTGTAGATTCTCCTTATCTAGGATTGACACATACCCATTGCCAATTCCGGACATGACTTTCTCCCGAATCGGAGCCGACACGCGACGTAAATTTCACATAGAAATCGCAAAACGGGAAACCTGTGCACAAGCAGATGCATTGCGGGGTGTGTGTGTGTGTGTGGCAGTTGCATCGTGTGGTCCTTCGAAAAATTAATTAAATTAAACCCAGAAGTAATTCACGAAAGCGACCATGACATGTGCGAGTGAAAAGAAAGTCTGTCCTGTATGATACGAAGAGTTCAATCGTTCAACCGTAGAAGCAAATCAATAAGGGAAGTCTTCATAAAAGAAAAAAAATTCTACTTTTCGTCTTGCGTGACCGCCGGGATCGCAAAAAATTGAGTTTTAATAGCAAACAGACTGAAGAACCTATGACACGGACGTTTCCCTTGCAACCAACCACCTTTTGCGTATGAAGACAATTTAACCGACCGCCCCTACACCCAACAGGTGGGGGTTGTGGATGCAGCGGTGATTAGTTCGTACACGACAATTCAATAAGTTTACTAAAACAGGGAAGCACGGTGAGGGTGACACATTTCGTTCAGGTCAGACGGGTACCTGTCGGACGTGGCATTATCGGTTTCTTCCCAGGCAAATCCACCTTTTCACCTGATAAAGCAGACGATTGTTGACAAACTCGGGCTCAATTAGCGTCTACCAAAAAATTATTTTTAGGCGAGTCGTGTTAAAAACATAAACACGGGATTTTAACGTGGGCATCGGTAAAAAGCAGAAGACGCCACCATCCTGTACGACCCGTCGTTTAATTTAGGATTTAGAACAGAAGCCTTCAGGTAGTTAACGAGTGATAAGAGATGCGTTCTGCGCAGTTTGGTGTTGCACACCCAGCAAAACTATTCAACAGTTCGAAAATAAACGACGAGTAAAATATTATTTAATTAAATTTCTTTAAATGTTTCCTCCTTTTATTTTAAACGAATACAAACAATCCAACGAGTATTTGTATTCACGGCCGAACCTCGTACCTTTCCTACATATGAATAAACGATTTTAAAAAAGTTGTAAAATGCAATAGTGCAATTCAAGGTCTCGGGTGGCACAAATTTCTACAAAAACCAACGAAACTAGTTTTGTCAGTTGTTTGAGTGCGAAACACTTGAATTCACCAGGAATTCCGAACCTAATTAATTGTTCTAGGTACACAAGGAATAAATTACGAAATTATTAAATGTGAAATCGTACACTGAAAAATACAAACGGGATGCTTTTGGGGTTTTATGTTCTTTTTTTGTCCGGAGTGCGAATATGTTCGTGAATAGAACCGCATATCTTAGGGCTGTAAGGAATGATTAGGACCTATGGCCGATTAGTCAAACCTCCGGCAACAGGAACTGCAGATGTTTACAAATACAACTATCAAATAATTATTCCATGGGAACAATTCACACAACCCTCAAAAGACCACAAGTTTCGGGAGTTAGGAAATCAGGTCTACGTACGCCAAGAAAATACAAAAAAGTGGTAGTCCACCCAATTTTCTAAATAGTGTAGATTATCAAGAAAACTAAATTGGGTGTTGAAGAAGTGAAAGAAAAAAAATACAAATTACAACACACGAACTTCGATCGTTAGAATTTCAAGGTCTTGCTCACCGATTGTAGGGTTCTTATCAGGTATTATAAGGAATGTAAACTCATTGGAGTGTACACATTGCTCACTTGTGTTTTGAAAAAAATTTTCATGTTCACAGGCCAACAGCATTTTGCTCTGTAATAATTATAAAATTGCTTACACATTGGTCTTTTCCTGTAGAATAAGGCAAACCATTCTAAAAAAAATTAGTAAAGGCATTTGAAATTTAAAGCATGAATTGATCATAATCATCAGACAAATCTGACTAAATGTCAGGTATGAATTCAGTGTACGGTTCAGATCTGATTTGTGACTGTAGTTCTCTGCAACCTTCGTATCATGAGCTTGTGGTCACACATTTTCATCCTTCTGTGACTTTTAATGAATGTGAAAAGAGTTTATAATGCTGCTAACATATGTGTAGGAAGACAAATTTGTATTAAACATTTGACATAAAATAGAATTTATTAATTGAATGCAACATTCGCATGTCAATGTCGCATTTAAGCATGGCAGTAATGCAGGGCAGACTTGATGCACAATTTTCAATTTCAATCTCATTCAAAGAATCCCAAATCAATGTAAGACTTCTGTTTAATTCAGTAATCTCAGTATGACAGGAGCTATTAGTCACAATGTAATCTGCTATGAATGTTTCTATTTTGTTTATAGAAGAATTTGAAACAGGTAAAATAAGTAATCAAAATTATAAGAAATAAAATGTTCCTAACTGTTTGTTCTACCCAAATAGGACTTGTCAAATTCTTTTACTTAGAATTACTTTTTGTGTGTCAAAATCTGTTTCAAAAGCTAATACTTCACACAGTACATTGATTGACCAAAAGGTGTTGTCTTCTCTAAACACATCCATAACCCAATATTCAAATGTATAAATAATATGAAATTTACAAAACCTGTTAAAACCCCAAGGATTCAAAAAACATTGTTAATCTAAAAATATACCAAAGATTATAAACAAATAACTAGGCAATTGAGTGTTCAAACTGTGTAGACCACACTAATGACAATTCTTGGCCTATTTGTGCCAATTTCAAAAAGTAACAATTCATCAGTTTCAGTATAAAATGTAACACACTCAGGACAACTAATCAACTACCTAATGTTCCATGGTTCAATTAAAACTTTCATTTTGAAAATTTCAATTTCTCACTGCAATTTAAATTTCTAAATATTATGCAATGCCCTAAAACGAGAGACGTACTTGAACCACAAAAGAAAGACACAAAAAAGCACCAGTTTAGGTTAGGCTGGTTAAGTTGAGGTTCAGTTCCTGGTTAACGATGACACAGATTCACGATCTCTGACCCGTTTTATGGCTTTTCTTTGTGAATTGGTTACTGCTGCTTTGGTATTACGCCTCGGAATAAAATTTCAACAGATTGATACTTTTACAGAGGAATCTCAACTCAAATATCAATCGAACAATGACAAAGAGTGTACCAAACGGACGTTTCAAATGGATTCCTTAATTTTTTCGTCACGGTTTCCTACGTTTCGATTTTCTATTTTATACGACCATGCGACGTAGCGTTTACTCTCTTTCATTAATCAGCTGTAAATCAACCGTCTTTTATTTTGGATCAGAAATGGAAATCAAAATACAAAATGGCAGACATGTTTCTTTTATATATTCGCGAATTAATTCCACAACAGGAGCGGATATTTCATATTCCAGATCATCGGCAAGTGTTTTTTTTTGTATAGCGACGACTGTATGGCGGTCTAGTCTCGTTAAACGGATGTTGCCGTCGTACAAAGTGCCCGATAAGAGATAACAATAGGAGGAAAGTACGAATGAGAGAAAAAAAATTAAGAAAACAGATGAAATCCAAGTAAAATGACCCTCACCTCGTCTATTGAACGGTCGAACCCGAACAGCCACTTTTATTTTATCGCTCGTCATTGTGCACAACTGATTTTTTCACTTAAAACGCATGACACTCTATATACATTGTAATAAAATTTTATAAATAAGAAAATAAAAATCACTGATTCAACCCATTTTTACTTAGAGAAAATCCTTGTTTTTGTCCTAACATTGACACTGTGATGTAATCAAAGACCGTCATTTTACTGTAACTGCGTTTGAGTGTGTTCGAAAAGTCGACGGTTCGATCGGAGTGCATTCAGAATTTCTGGTCAGTCTTCTTTGCGATTGGTGCCACGTCATTTTTCTCACATAACTTTGAATTACTCATCCTACTTCGAACTACCGCCTTCATCAGAATGTTCTAAAATAAATTTGTCATCTTGATAACAGAATATAACCATAGAATTAGAATATTGAAATCAATTGCACATGTTTCTTACATGGACTATTGGTTAATGTATACATGAAAAATAAAATTAAAAAGTGCAATCCCAAGTCACAAGAACATATCTCCCAACCCAAGTATTTATATTGAAATACGTACATAATATTCAATTCTTATTGTACCTGTCCCTTGTAGTATCTTAATAATATGTACATTATAATTAGTTAGATGAAAGACGTATTTTGTGCTGAAAAAAGATCATCATCAAATCATTTTTTATAAAAATATAATTCAGGTAAATAATTTATTGTATCTTACGACAATATGTGCTCAAAAAAACTGCTACAAAAACATAAATACACATCTTGAATCAGATATTTGATGAAGAAAGCAAAGGGGCACAGAGCTTGGTTAATTTAATTGTAAAATTGGGAATTCACGTTTTTAAATTTCAATCTCGTTAGTTAGAAATGTTAACCAAAGTCACAATTTCATTTTGGGATTTTTATTTAAATGTTAATTTTTTTGGTTTCATTCTGACTAATTGTTTTGTAAATATTCTCAATTTCAACACATGTACACAGGAATAAATACATTTGTATCAGTTTTACTACTGATTTAGAGTTCGAGTTTAGAAAATATAAGACGTTTAAATACAGTAATGAAATTAATATGTAGTAACCATGTCATGATTTATTAATTTATTTTTGGTTCCTTTAAAATCGATTTTCATTTTTAAATTGATACGTCATTTTGTTCATTTCAAAGTAAAAGAAAAGGGAACAATTCTTAAAGTTCTTAGTTTAATTCTCTTATAAACAAACAGCAAATAAACATATTTGGAGAAAATATTTAGGTAACAATGTAATCGGTAACGTTGTAATAATGTACGCGACAATCTTATTAGAAAGACATGTACGCTACACATATACAAAGGCACAAACCGCAAGTGCAATCCATAAACTTCCCTCTCAGACAGTAGTTCTCAATTTACTTGAAAAAATTTAAAGTAAAACGTTGTCTTGAATGTGCGAAAACTTGAACAATAATTATTAAATAATTACACAAAAGTGAATAAAAAAGTAGTGTGGAATAAAAATAAATTTAATATTAATCATGAGTACAGTTTATTAATTGTTCTTGAAGTTGACTTCAGACTAACGGTAGAAATTAGTGCATTGTTCATTGTGTAGGTTACCATGCTTATATCATGCTACCTTCTTTTTAATTTTAATAATTTGACCTGTAACAGTCAATCTTCAATTTTGGATAGAAGATTTGCGAATTATTTTAACACTTTCACGGCAGAAACATGAGTCTGAAGTGTGTTATATTCATTAATACTTAAACTGAATGAGTAAACTCAAGTTTCTAGCAATTGCACACAAACAAATACCCTCACATTAGTTGGTGCTATTTAACTGTCTCCGTCCTACCTCTTCGATTAGTACAATTTTTATACAATTTAATTGAATAAATATAAAAGTTGAAAATTGCATGCTGTTGCTTCATCACCCATTTTGATTCCGGTTTATTTCTTATTGTGCGAAATGAAACACCTGCAATCTCCAGCTTAGAGCCTAATTAATGAAATAAATAACTTAATCTTATGTAAACTAACACAAAAATAAGTAGTTTCTCACTCATAGGATCATATAAATAAAAATTTGCTATAATTCACTATTAATTAACAGATTCTTCCGATTAATTTTTTATCAACGTGACTGCTTGCACTGCTGCTAGTACTTTTATGAAAGGCATAAATAAAACAAATACCCAGCTCAGCGAGTGGAGCGTTAAGCAACTTGGAACATCAACCGCCTTTGATTGGAAACTCCTCAAGAAGAGTTCGTCTTCTCCAAATGTCTTCCGTCCCGGGATTAGTTGTTTCCCTCGTAAAACATGGCGTCCTGAAAAACAGTGCACAAAATGTTAATCTCACTCCTTTCCTGCGTTCAGAATCCGCACGCTGACCCATGTCTTACTATTAAAAACAAGGCTCCCAACATGACGGCTTTCATTCTCACGTCCAAATCCAACGGAAAAGAAATTCCAAAGTAGTCCGAGTCGGTGAACAACTCCCTTGCAAAACCTGACCAGACCTTGCTGATTTTCCCCACTTGAACTTGTCCGTCTCTCGACAATATCTACAATAAAAATTTTTTTATACAATATAAATTACCACCGTTTCATCCTCTTCCACTGGGAAATTTCCTCGACATACCTGAAAGTCGGCTGCTCCACAGAATGCGATCCTACAGAAGGGTCCCTCGATCTTCAGCACCGTTTCTCCATAGGCATCCTTCACGTTAAATTTAGGAGAGAGCAAGGACCATTCCTGTTCGACGGTGCCAATTAGGTTCCCAGGCGGTGCACTGACTTCCATTTTCTGTAGAAGAAGAATTTCAATTAATACCGACAAGTCTGATGGAAGGAAAGCAACAGCGGAAAAACGGCACTCCATACCTGCAAACAACATGGAAAACAGCAGGAATCACACCGGGCCAGTCTGTCCAGGTGAATGACTTCGTTCTGGTAGGAGTCCATAATTCTCATTTCGAAGGGTCTGTACCCACCCAGACAGTTCCGGGTAATGAAGTTGGAGTCTTCTGCGGCCCAGTACATCTTCTCACCTCGATCATTTTTTATTGTGAATTTGTTTTGGGTTTCGAAACCTGGTGGAATAACTAGAGTCAGTTCATGTTCGTGGTACCTTCCGAGGAGACGAAGTTACTGCCTCGAGTTCGATCGGTACAAAGAGTAAACGACGGTCTACTCTTATCGGTCCTCCGAATCACTCTTGTCATGCTTTTATCAAACGTTGAGAAAACATGAAAACTCAACGACAACAAACACTTCCAACCCTTGAACCGTTGGATTATACAAATATTGTTATTGTTCAATCATTTCAACTTCGAACAAATTCCGAAACTCTACCTGTGATAGCTTCTAAGAACTCAACCTTTTGCTTAACAAATAGGTTGGACAGAGACATCAAGTACTCGAGACCAGGTGGACAGTTGGGCGGCCCTTGCGGCATAGGCATCCAGTCGCCTGTAAGAAAGAGAAGAACATTAACAGTAACAACTACAATAATATAAGTTAAGGGAGTGATTCAGACATGTTACTCTTCGCACCTGGAAGGATCACCTAACCTGGGAACCAAATTGTTAATTAATGATGGTTCAGTTTAGTGGGCAAATGGTTTTGGCCGAATATAAAGGAAAAATATACAGTACCTACAAGTAAATGGAGAACATAATAGCAAATTTTCAAATTAAGGACTTACAATTTGTCATCGTCCGACAGAAACCTCTCGTACCCAAAGTCAACCCTTTTGAATTTCCACTTTTCTGGCAACCTTTTCACCCGTCTTATAAGAGAGCCACATGCGGCCACCACGACCTTCCTCTTTCCCATTAAATATTTCAGGTACTTTGGCTCCTCTCTGACGTGTTCGCTCAGGTACTTCTCCATCTCGACGACCGTCTCGAATCGTTTTTTTTCCATCTTTACTTCGAACCGAAAATTTATTTGTCACGAGTCTCTTGCGTGAAAGAAGACCAACTACTCCGAGCCAAACGAGACAATCGTTATCACAATGAATTTTAAAATATAAAACTAGATAATGGTACACACTAATAGAGTTTTAGAGAATTTTTAGGCGCGTTCACGAGGGACTCAAATTGGTGTGTTCCTTTCATGAGTTGAAGGCTTACTTTTGAGTTGCTGTTGTAGCCGAATATTCCACTTTGGTGGTATTATTACAGCACTAGTTTTAATAGAAAACGATGGTGACACTAACTAAGGTACTTGCTGGTAACAGCTTACATCTGAAGTAGCTAATGTACAACATAGAGCTCAAACTAGCAGAGACTAAGTTTTGAAAGTTCGTAGAAATGCAAAAAAAACCTCAGGCTCTGTCACGGTAGTAATACAACAACCAGTTACTCGCCAATCTTGCAATACAACAACATGAGAAGGCTCAAGTCTACATATACACACCCGGGCATAGAATGCATAGAATCGTACAATGTTGTACGACGAATAGATGGACGCCACCTGAGCCACTGTAACAACTACACAGACAAAGGCTTGTACTCTTTCCCGTTTTGTAGTTGAACATTGTAGTTGAAGAAGAAGGCGTCGGTGGAAGTTGAATGAAAATGGTACATACAAATGAAGTGTTATAAAAATCGGTAGCGACAGGCCAGAGAGACCCTTTCTAATATTATGTATGGTTGTTTTAAGAAATTCCCGTTGGCCTCTAACATTTGGTTTGAGGGTAAGAACACGATTATTAGTCTCAGAGGAAAATTTATTAAAATTTATCGAGCTGTGAAGTTAACAGGGATCCCACGAACATACCCAAATTTTCATTTAACCAGTAACTTGGGTGCAGTCAGGAAATATGTTAATGATAAGAATAAGGTGATTGTGATGGTGATTTATCAGAGATAAGAACGAGAGAAGAGAAACTGGCTTGTGTGCACATGTCACCGCTTGGGGAGAATTCGATGTTAGACCAGAAAGGCTGGCAAACCGAACCTAAGCGGTCGAAAATTTTTAAAACTAGAGAAGAAAGCGGAGGACGAACGGTTAACCGTCTGAAATAAACACGTCAATTAAGTAACGGACATTAAATGACGCGGAAAACTCTCAGGGTCAGACCTATTTGAATTTAATTCAATCATTTTCGGTCAACGTGGCGATTTGCCATTGGAGCTAAAAAATCTCAGCCAATGGAGAATGTCCTTTGATTGACACAACAAATTTCTAAAATGTTTACCCTAGATTTTTTAAATTCTGCAAAGACGTACCTCCGAGTTGAGGTTGGTTCATGACAGGTGGTCCGTAACTGGGTTGTCCATAACTGGGCTGTCCTGCAATAAACAAGTTCCATGTCAGAAAATTTTCAGTCTTGGGCTACATCAATGTGATTGTTGTCTTTGTTAATCGAAATGAACCCTTGTGTTGAGTTTTGTTTGAATTGATTCCTCAATGTTGCACTGTTAAATAAGGCTACACAGGTTGCTCTCTCTCATGTTTTTAATGCATAAGCAAACTGACAAGCATCAAAACTTAAATCCTTAACAAGGGAAGGTACATTTTCTATTTTTCTTACAATTCTTTAATGGCTTCTACAATTTTATTTAAGAATTTAGTTGAGTGGATGTAAGAGAGAGTCAACAAGAATTGTTTTCGAGGCCTTATACACAGTGTTACATAATATGTACATAATATTAAATTTAATATTCGTGGTGCACTACATATTTACCATAACCTGGTCCAGGTCCGTAAAACTGTCCTGGTGGTGAATTTTGTACAGGTGGTGGAAACTGATGTGTTGGAAATGGTTGAGGTCCATTGTAATATCCTGGATTCCCGTAAGGCTCAGGTGGTCCCTGATTTGGATTTGGGTAATAGCCCACAGAATAATTATTTCCTTGATCCATGTAAGACATTTTCTCTGTAAGTGTAACAAATGTATTAGACTAAATTTTGTTTGCACCTAGGGTATGTTTTATCTGTGTGTATCTAGAAAATGTTTTTGGGCACCAATTCTTCGAGGAAGCCTTCATGGCAGATTTACTACTAATGGTAAACCATGACTCCAGGTTGGTTTAATCCCAAAACCCCTGCTAAAAGACACACAAATCCCAGAAGTACAAAACCTCCACAGGGTACAGTCACACTAATTTTAAACCCTACATCCCCTGACCTGCTTTATCGCGTCCACTACACACTTATTTTGCAGAAAAAAACGGCCTCAACTCATTAGGAACCCACCACTACTGAACCTTTAAAGGACGCAATCCACGTCATTTAATTTCTCTTCAATATCGTCCAGAGAACAAATAAAGACACAATCCAAATAACAGCATAACGGTAACATTTGATTGGATTGCACATTTTTCTGAAAGAGAACGATGTCCAAATTGGGAGTGTAGTGTTTAACACCTGCAAGTATTTGGCACCGACACAACAAATCCCAGGTAATTTACGGGAATCTAGATAACGGAAGACGAACTCAAAAATTTCATACACGTGAATTTATATTCATTGTAAATAATCACTTACCGATTGTGTTACACGGATAAAAAGTTTGAATCCTTTGAAAAGGAGACCAAGGTAGTCACGGGCTAGTGCCAATTCTCTCTTATCTGTAAACACAGTTCGATGGTGCGTTACATTAAACGTTTTGTAATTGACGATGATCACCAATTATTTGTCACCGAAGATTGCACATGAACACTTTGCGCGAATAACATTAGCTCTTAGACTGTTGGTGAATATTAGCTAAACTTTAAAAATAGAAAACTATACGAAATTGAATTATGGTTTCCACTTATATTTATCAGTATTGAGCGGCTTACCTTTTATCTTATCATCAGAATTCGGGTCCCACTTTGTATACAAAATTGATTTTTAACTATTTACAAGATAACTAATGCAAAACCTTATCTGATAAGTACTTGCTTCAAAACCGATTGTTATTATTATTATTTCGAAACACCGACAGAGAGTAAAACGAATCGAAATTCTGAAACGTTAAAAGTAACGCGATCATTTGTTGTGCATATACTTAGCTTAGCGAAAATGGAGTTTCCTAATCACAGCAAAAAAACTGTCAGACCTAAGAAGACGGTTAAAACCGTTAGAAAACGCGGTGGAACTCGGACATATTTATGAAAAATTAGTGGATCGCGTCGCATCCGACCGAAAATCCAGAGTTTCATTCAACAAGTTAACCGACGTCCGAGTGAAGTCGCCGATTTCCTAGTGGGAGACCAAAATCAGAAGAGTTTCCGAATAGATTCCCTCAAATTCCATCTAAACTTTTTTCCGTTCCATCGAAATCTGCACTCTCCCAATTCGTTACGTTCAGCAGCATTTTCATTCAAATTTGAAATTCCGTCCTCCATTTTTTGTCCGTTACGAAACGTCCATTTTTTATGATCAGCTGAACGACCGTACTTGCACAAACTAATTATTTTCATTTTGGAGAATCGATGCGTTTTCGTAAGGAAATACCAATAAATTGATTTCACTTCGAGTAATTTATTAGTTTCAAATGGATTGCCCGGAATTATGAAATGAAGCAACTTCTCCCTGTCTTCTTCCACGACAGAATTGATTCCCGTTTTCTTTTTTTCTGCGAATGAATTTGACGTGCGAAGTTGCTGTTTTTCTCACTTAATTAATTGAAGTTAACAACAGAAGAAAAACTGCCACAAAGTATTGATTTTAATTAAACAATTTTCAATTTCTGTTACTTTCGATTAATTAAAATCTCTTCTCATCCGTTCCTTTTTTTGTATTTTAATTAGAGGTCACAAGAGGCATACGAAAACGGATTTTTCGATTTGCTTTGTGAAGTTCCTACTTTCCATTTTAATTAACATTTCATCCCTTTTCCGACCGCATCGGGCAAGTCGTTTTCCTTCGGTTTCACCCGTTACAATCTTGGCCCTTCAAACGTAACCGTTATCTTTTCCAAGTGATTTATTTCCGCCGTTACAAGATTCGAAGCGGTGGGTGCAAGAGTCATCAAAACACGGGCATAACGTATAAATTAACAATGCACTCGTGAAGCAATAAATTTGTATAAATCACTCGCAACCGGCAGACAACAACTGTATAATAATAATAAAAAAAAAATAGCATTGGCTCCACATTCGAGCGGGGCAATTTGTGTTGCTAGGAAAGTAATAACAGGAGAGCCTGGGTACTCATTATTTGCAAGATTACACATTCACCTGCATTAATTATCTATACGAATGCACTTGAGTACAAAAGAGAAAGTTTTATTAGATGTTACTCCGTAAGTAGTGGGTCGGTGGGGAAAAGAATTCGCGTAGAAAACACAATCCGAAAACGAAAGTGATTTTGCCTGGGCAATTTCGACAAGTCGTCGAAAATGAATGGGATAAACCGCACACGCGATGGGCCAGAAAAAAAATGTGTTATTTATTTATTTTTTCATCAAATTGCATAACCGCACTAATGGTAAATTGACCCAGTTAAGAGTAACAATTAGTAAAATCAAAATAGTTCGGAATGATTCACGCGAATCAAAGTCTGTTCCCGTACACGGAGTTATCTGGATGGTTCAAAGTTAAACAAAGGACAGACAATTTTATTTTATTTTTCTAAATCAGATGATTTGTTTTTCATTTTATTTTACAGGATGTACAACTTTTAAGTGTCTCATTTGGAACTTTCAGCCTTGGATGACACACGAGAAAACTTCTCGGACTCCAGAAACTGTTTTTGCTGTTCCACTAACCGATTAACATATGGACTTAACACCTGAAAATAAAAAGAAAGTGAGACAATTGTAACATTGAGTTAGTTATTCGTTTGTTTTATTGTTAGTGTTACACCCTATCTCTCTCTATCTCATTCTATTGATTGATTATTGTCAGTTTGCTGATTGACAGTTTGCTGCCCGAAATAAAACAACAACAAAACACAAGAACCTTGCGCAGGGGCACACCTACAAACAAAGAAAACACTAAGAGATACCGTAAATCGTACAAGTACGTATCCATTTTATTTATATTTATTTACGCAACGTATATTTATTTATGTAAAATATTAAATATACAACGCAATACGTAGTAACACGTAGTGTAATTGGTCAACTTAGTTATTGTCACCAAACCTGTGACTGAGCTGTCATTACTTGTACTGTTCGTTGTGCATTTGTGTAGATTCCTTACCGTCTGCAAAGTATTTTCCTAAAGTATTCCTTACGTTTAATTAATAAACATCTATCTAGCATTTTATAATATATAAATTAAAAACGTTGCGTCGTAAATGTCTGTGATATTATTACGTCGACACTGCATTCTTAACTTAAATTCCACGTAACTGCCTGAAAGTCACATGCAATATGGTTTTACGAATGTTACTTACTAACTAGTCTTTCTTGGTTCGGTTAAAATACTTGGGAAACACCTTCGCTTCACAATACAACTATATTTTCTGTAGAATATTTTTTATATTAATACTCTCTCGAGGTAAACAAATGCCTTGCCGTAGCGTACCGTAACTGTCATCTAATTTACATTAATTAATATAACTCTAATTTAATTTAATCCCTTCCATTATGTACATACATTTCAAATATCGACGGGCGCGGTAATTAATATTTTCAGATTAAAAGTTGGTTGCGTGTAAATTTCCCTCCTGTCTTTCTACCGACGCTCACGCTCTTCAGCCGTCGTGCCAAACAAATAAATAAATGTACAATGAAATAAAAAAAACTCAGGTGGTCCCTGTTAAACACCAAGAAAGTTCGGTCATGAATGAATGAGTGTTATACAACGTCTTCCGCAAATCGCGGCGAATAGATTTTGTTAATTCACCTGAAGAGAAGGTTGTGAAATCTATCCGCGTCCGAGTTATGAAAAAGGTGTTTATTTCTGGCCTTGGCCGTATCATCGGATTTCGATTGGTATTAATCACTGGAAGGGATTCACATTTTACCGATACTTCCATTAACTGTACTATTTTTTCTTTGTAATTTACTTGAATGTTCAACTTTTATTATTACCACTAGTTACGGCAAGTCGTTGTGCACACAAGAAGTTACATAAAAGTATACGTACATAAAACGTTTCAACAGGCAACAAGCTCCTTCTCTCCCTGTTATTTGAATACAATGCAAATAAGTATTTTTTTTACGTTTATGTACTTATTAAATAATATATATAGAATCCACATAAAATTCATAATTCGATTGTTTGATGTACATTCCTATTGACCACGATTTGTGTTTTCTAATAATCAGAGGTGTTTGGGAAAATCACACCGGGTTTCGCAGTTTCAACTTTTGTAGTTTTTTATTCTTGGAAATCGGTCCAAGATGTTGAGGAAAAAAGAACAACATCAAGAAGCCATTGAAGTGACTTCCTACGCGGGCACACAGGTAGTCTGTTAGACAAGGTAATAGAAAAAAAAACGTTTTTTTTTTATTAATAAAAGGAGTAAACGCAAACGACCTTGCTGTTTGGCGTTGTCTCACCTCCGCAAAATACAAAAATACAAAACACACGCACACACACACACACGTAGAGCCGAACCTGAACCTGAACCTGAACCTATTTCAATTTGTGCTGTTTCCTTTTATATTAAAAACAAAAAAATAACCCGTTGAATTAATTAACAACTGTGGGAAAACTTACATGTGATGAGTTTCATTAGGGCAGGACGGGTACCTGAGAACCCCCCCCCTGCCCCCTTCGACGTCGACTTTGTTCGAACCTGAAAATCACAAAAAAAGAACTCAAAACGAATGAGACAAAGTGTCAGCCCCCGCAGCACGAGCTTCGGGAGGAAGTTTGAGGTGGACTCTGGCGGTGAAGGCGCCACGGAGAACATCGCAGAGGAAACTTCTGCTGACAGCATCTGAGAGACAGAGAGACGGTCTTACATGGAAAGCAGAACTAGTTAATAATGTTTAATAAGTTAATAACACGAGGAAAAAAAAGACACGAGTGACACCCGAAGGCTTTTCCCGACGAATCGTCTGTGGGAAATTTTTTATTAAAATTTAATAATTTTATTAACCTCTAAATTTCTTACGTGGGCCCACCGTTATTTATTTATTTAAACGCAAACGACGTTTTCTGGTGTTACTTCCGTATTTATTTGGCCGAATACCAAAATACATAAAATTAACATAAAAGTAATTAATTCGTCTTACTCCGGACGATTTCTCTCTCTCTCTCTCTCTCTCTCAATGGGCGAAAACAATACTCTCGGATGTAAAATTTCACGACCGTTCAAAATACATAGCGCTCCGCCATTTTATGTAATTTAAGGTACCTGCACTTATTAAAAATAACACTGTTTACTGAACAATTCCAAGTCACGAAAAACACAACCCGAGGAATTCGCACCATGGCGCAACGTAACGGTTGTCCCCAGGCAGTACCATCTGGCTGGCTCCTCGTTTAATTCGGTTCGATCGGCGATTACATAGGCCATTGATTTTAAAATTTCATTTATTAATTGTCCCCACGTATTGTTCCGTTGCATAAATAGTAATTTGTGTGTTGCATTATGCAAAACGAAACGGTGCTACCTGATTATGTTTAGCGGGAGGCTTGAGTTCCTCACTGAAGAACTCCGTCTTTCCGTAACAAGAAATGACGGTGAAGAAAACCTTATGTATATTATGTACGTCTAAGTAATGTAATACTTATATACATATGTATGTACATTGGGTAGCTACACCTGCTGACACTTTTCATCAATAAATCTTGTTGACCCGATGTCATCTTAATAATTTAGTTTTACTAAAAACTAAAATTCTGCACACTAAAATATAATATATATAAATCTATGTAATATCTATTTAAATATATAAAATAAAAATATGTAAAAGTGTAATTGTAAAACACCTTAATTTATATTTTACTATATTAACGTATTTTTAATTGTTCGTTTATTTTCAGTTAACAGATAATTCTCAACACTCAAGAAATCTCCACGAGAGGTTATCGTATAATACATAAGTTTACATACTATACGATCACATAATTGTATATAATTACTTATTATACCGTCGTATCCGCAATATTCATTCATTTGGGGAATACAAAGTGATCTTTTGGAGCATCGCCACGTAACGTTCACGATATTATTTAACCAAGTTTAACCAAAAGCGAGAGAGGGAAGTGTAGTGACATCGGAAGAAGAAGAGGAAGAAGAAGCAGGAGCTTGAGGCTCCGTGGTGTTTGTGTTCGAGGGCTTTTGTTACTCTACCCTGTGACGGACCTTGAGGATGGTCAGAGGTTCGATTCACTCTTTTGTAAGCGAGATGAATCCACAATGGACGACAGCGAGGGTGGTAATTACACCGGGATCTGATCGAGAGCTACTTCCTCCGTGATCTCCTCGCTTTTCAAGTGTTCGATCGGTCACTCCCAGTCGGTCGGTTAACTTACGTAACTTGTTGTTTACAGTTGACAGTCACACGAGTCCTTCGGGAATGGAAACCAGACGGTTGCGGTCAGAAAAACTACATTTGTAGGTCAACGTTGTGCAACACTTGGAAGCCAGGGACAAAGACTTCGGGCTCGATCAATTGATTAGTCGCAGGGTGCCGCCATTACGCGGAAAACAATGTACCTTTTCCTCGTGTCTGCATCTCCACCTGGAGGAACTTAATAACTCATGTTATTAACTCGGACTCCTTCACCGTTTCGGATTATCCAGCTTATTTATTTATTTTTTCTCGTTTTGCGTATAAATTTCGATATTTATGTAACGTATCATGGGTAAAGTGTGAACGTGACGTAATGAGATGGACCGGGGAAATTTTTCGTTTACGGCCTGCGCCATTATTAATTTATTAAATTTTCCTACTGCTCTCACGTAATAACCTCTCGGGTTTCTTAATAACCGTTATTAATAAATTAATTAACATCGGTCATTACTCAAAGCGCAACGTCATGTGTAATTTCTTCGAGACAATTAAGACGTGCACACGGTCATTGATTAAATGCAAATTTTATTAACTATTGTGCGACTGTTTTGCGTGGCGCAACGCGGTTAATAAATAAAAGTGAAACGATCCACATAAGTTTACATAAGTACTCGTGGTATCACGTGGTAATGAATTGATTCCTTATTGAACATCGAGGATGTGTGTCCTCTTCGACTATGACCACTTGCTCTCGAGTTCTCAATATTCTCACATCAAATTCATTTTTTTACGGTTCGACGTTTTAATAAATTTTTATTTACTTATGTGGTGTACATCACACGGTGCTCATTCGTATTACCGGTAATAAATTTGTATGGGAGCGACAATTAATTTCCCATTAATCGCGACGAAGCAGGTTCCCGGTACTTTAAACAGTTCAAATTTTACGTGGAACGAATGAAACGACGCAGAAAAATCCCGCCTCAGATCTCATCGCGATCCTGTCGATCTTCTCCTTAATGATCTGATTGATGCCTGCGAGTGGGGAGTACGATACATAAACTCATCTTTTAACGATTGCATTCCGCTTACGGACCTCATCCCAAATTCAGGTGGGCTAACATTAGACTTCCATGAACGTCGAGGGCGTTCGTCCGAGTCGGTAGATCGTCGACGCTGATCGACGTTAGATCTCCGCACCTGCGACAGCTCGTTCGCACACACCTACAGGTATCCTACGAAGGTCGGATTTTCGTCGGTCCAGGCGAAACAGGTTCAGTCCGAAGTGAGCCGTGACTTCCCGCGTAGAAAAATGAGCGAATCCTACGATCTCAAGTCCTTGACTCGTTGGCCAATTTCAATAGATCTCAATTGCTCTCTAGCCGAGACGTTGCGCTGTGATCTCATGTTCTCCTGATTTATTACACCTAATCAATTCTTTAAATTGAAAATTAAACCGTAGACTTTTATTACGCGTAATAAATGCGTGTTACCAGTGAGGTGTCGCCCGGTTCCCCCCAAAAAAGTCAATTCACTCGTCTCAATTATTCTCGCTCGACTAAATTCCCCCTCCTCGGTGATTTAGACTTTTCAGATTTAGAGCCGGTGGGCAATTGCCTGCTTTGCGGGAATTCAACTTTTTCCGGTCTGATTGACTCGAACCAAAGTCTGGTGACGACCTCCCACAACCCCCAACCCAACCCCGTCTGAATGCCTACGTGTAAATCGATGAACGAGAGCAAAGGCCTTTGCTACGTGTCAATACGACTCACCTGATGAACAGGTGACGCGAAGTAGACAAACTTGACAATGTGTAGTTTTTTGTGGGTGACATACGACGTGACGGAAGCGTTTGCGGTGGTCAATGAAACCCAAGACGGGCCAATAGACGACCAGAGACGTCTCGCAGTTGAACGCTGAACTTTTTCCTGTATATTTACAACTTTTATTTTCGATACATGTACAGTTAGTCATACCGGAGGTAGTGGTATTTGCGGTACACGTACATGTACCTGACACGAAGCTCACGGTCAGCGCCTGTACATCCTCCCTTGTGTAATTCTGTGTGTGGTGTAATAAAGTGTAAGAATGTTTCCTAGAACTTGTCCTCTGTAGCACGGGTGTAGACGACTACTTTGGTAGTTTCATCGGTCTTGGCCTCTGAACTACAGAAAGAAATTCTCCTTCGGTCTAAGTACAATTCCGTCGGTCGGTACGGGATCATCCTCCCATTTCTTGCAGATTTATTTACGTAATAAAAACGACTTCCATTCTTCCATGTATCTGACACCGAGTTCCTATTGCTTCTTCCTATCCAAACTAAATTTATTGCGTCTGAACGGTTCGGGGGACTCGTCTTCTTGTCCGTTTTACCGTCTTGGCAGCGGATGCCAGTGCATCAGAGTTGCAGTCAATCTTTTTCTATTAAATAGAATTCTTGCGTTTGTTGTGTACCGTCCTGCAGTCCCGCGTCGGAGTTGCATAGATGCGAAACCAACACAACCGTAAATTATTCCGCTGACAATTTGATGATGAAACCGATAGGATGAATAGTCGGTTGATGCCAGGACTAGTCGAGGAAGTGACGTTGACCCGTTCGCAGACCTGTGCCTTCGTTCCACGTCGTTAGCCTTTTTTTTCGGGGAAGAGGCCGAACCTTTCGTCTTTTCTTCTTCCCGGCCTTTGTTCTACAGCTTCGATCCTTTTTCATCTCGGACGGGGAGACCACTCCGAAATCACTTTCCTTTATTGCATTGTTCGGTTTCATCATCTGGTTTTCGTATTTTCGGGACTTCTTCAGACTCCCTCCCGACTCACCCGTTCCCTTTAGATCCCTGCTCTTTTCTTTTCTTCCATTCTTTTGCCTCAACGGAGAGACCACAAAAGGAGAGGAAGTGATCCGACCGTCAAGGTCCGGTACAGGAAGGAACCTTATTACTTTGAAGAACAAGTTCGGAAATATTATCGAATAGTGCGGCGATTGAAAAGTGTGGACGGTTCTCCAGGGTAATGGTCTTCCACTGACTACTACTGACAATAGTAGAATTGCAACGCCGAATAAAACATTCGGTGAATGAATAAATACATGTGATAAATGAATGAATGTAATGTAATATAATGTAAGGTATCAGTACTAGTTGATAGTATATAACTATTACTTTTTTATACTATAACAGTGGTGTTATTAATTACTAATATTAGACGGACCCACAATGCTTTTCTGTGTTTATTTATTTATATATCTATTATTTATCGATCTATATTTATTATTAATTAATAATTAGTGTGTATTTATTTATCTACATTTAATTATTAATATTGAACCTTATTTTAACTCTTGGTGGTCGTATAAAATTTTAGTATTTGCCATTACACATAATAGTGTAATAGTGTTGATATTATAAGAGTGAAGAATTGGGTATTAAAGTATTAATACATATTAGTTGTACAGAAATACGGAAATAATAGAAGTGTTAAATTTTTCTCGTCAATAACATACTCAACAGCAAGACCGAGAAGTACACTAGAACTTATTACTAATAGTAAGCAGTACGAATTCGACAAATATTTATTAAATAATATTAGCAGAAGTAGCAGAAAGAGATTCGCGTCGGGTACGAGTCTCGCACCTGAGATTCTGCCTTTCCTATTGATTTTCCCATTACAATTTACTCTACTCTTAGACAGTTTCATTTCTCACACGTGAAAGGTAATTCAATTTTAATTATGGTCACCTCCACCTGTTAGAATACTCGTCGACGTGTGTTCGTTAACAGACCTGACAAACGGCGAGCGAGTCCAGGAGTTTTCCTGCCATGTGGAAAAAGTCAGAAAATGTGAAATTTTTTTTACTAATTACAACGATGATAATAATAATAATAATAATAATAATAATAATAGAGCTCCGAACGCCATTATGGATGCCATGCCGGTGAACTATTTGGGGCCCCCGATCGATTCGTGCCGTATCTATTTATTGATAATTCAATTTTTAAACACTATTATTAGTAATCGCTATTAAATATTATACGTTACTGATTAACTTTAATGGCGGGTAATAAAGAGAGAGAAAGAGAGAGAGAGAAGGGTAAAGTGCGTTCCATGTATGGTGAAAAATTTTTGAGAAGACCGGAAACCTGTGACGGCGTTCTCCTCCAGGTACTACCCACCTGTGCTACACTACAACGAATGATAGTTTTGTAACGGGTTTTCAATCATTTAAAACTGATTTATCAGAACTATCGATTTTTAATTTATTCATTCGCTCTTGTGAATGCGTGTGTGTTTGTAGGCGAGGGAGAGAAACAACCCGGAGAATAAGAAAGTCCAAGAAGGAACGAAGGACTGGAAAAGGGTCAACGAAGACACGTCATTCTCAACTCTACATTTTAGTTATTGTAGTCATCGATATTGTTCATTGGTGGTTTCGTATACAGAGTTTGTAAATACATAATCTCGGGTATTCCTTCTGTAAATGTTTGCATAAAAAATATAATGTTACGTATAAATAACTCCGTTCGAGTAACGAAAGTGTAGTGTAATAGTTTCTAGTAGTCCCGTCAAAAGTGGTCCGGTAAGTTCAGCAAGCCGGAAATAGTCGAGATTGTTTGTAGTGGGTCAGTGCGTTTCCGGTAGTCCAGTTGGGTTCTTGTTAGTTAGTGTCCTATATAGTTAGTGTTCAGGCACTTCATTAAAACTCGATTTCTTCGGTTCTCTCTACTCTCCTTCCTTGTTTTTCCTTACGTTACACACGGTTAGTGTCACACTTATTTTTGGTTTCTTACAAACGGTGTCGGTGAACCGCGAACGATACGTACAAGTGGATTAATCGGAATATTTCCAGTTCATAAATTACATCATCGATGAATTTCACATTCGTGCAACCTTCCACGGGGTGAGTTGTCCTCGCCTTTCGTAACTTTCTCACGTGAAAAAAAAACACCAGGGGAAATCACAGAACTAAAGTAGCCACAAAGTGATAAGCACTCGATAATTTATTTATTAATTTTCCTTTTTAGATTTAAAAAATCAATCAACGGGTTGTGACTCGACTCCCCCGGAATTTATTTATTAATCTAATTGACGTGCCATAGGTTTAGTCAAATTATTACACCTTTTACATATATTTTTACGAATGAACGGCCGCGGGGGTGGCTTCGGAGGGTTAATCACAGACGGACTGCAATTCGAGCCTGAAAAAGTTCAAAGGTCCCACTCTAGTTCGATTGATTGGAGTTAAATTGAATTACAATCGGTTATTAATACGAAATTTGTGATTGGATCTTCGGGTTAAAAAAAACAAACAAAAAGAAATCGTTTGACGTTAAGAGATTGAAAAAAAAAATAAAAAGGATTTTGTAAACGGAAATAAAAAAATCGCTTTGCACTTCCGATCGAACGATTTAAGGTTCGACTACGGGTAAGGACCCCGATCGCTGCCTCCGAGAATTTTTTTATTTCGCTCAATCCGACGATGAATCAGATTCGCTCTGAGTCAGAGCTGACTCTCGTGTTTTTTTGCTCTTCTGCTGCCACGACGATCGCCGTCATCTCGTCAAGGAGGAGAACTCCTCTGAATCATCTCTCCTTTTCTTTTTTTCACTCGACGGTCTCCCGGAACTTCTTCCACCGCAGATAAGATTGTTTTCTTCGTCATTGTACGTTCCCCTTCTCCAACCCCATTCCCGTTTTCGTTTCGGCGTTTTCCTTTCCCTCCTTCGGGATCTCCTGCGAAATCCACTCGATTCGGAATCGAGGACGCTTTCTCCGTTTCCGTTGGTACTTGCTGCGATCCGTCCCAGGCAGAGGACGAGTAAATCGCGAGCAAAAGGTCAGTTGGACGGGACAACGCCCGGGGATTTTCTGTCGCCGACGTGGATAAGTCAAATCATAGACAAAGGAGTCCATTTAACCTCCTGTCATGGTTCCCCTCATTGCCTTTCATTAATATATATCATCACTTAATGGTTTCCGCAACAACGTCGGAATCTTCACTTGAAGAAATTAACGCGTGGTTTGAAACAAGTTATGAAATTCTTCCGACATGTTTCTCACTTATTCGGAATGGTTTCCTTCGAAATGAGCCGTTCCTCCCACATTGGGATCATTGAGATCCCATCTATTTCTAGCGCTTAGCGTAACTTCTCAAATAATAAATGAGTCCTTAATAAAACTATCGGTCGGGCATTACCGTAACCGGAAGAGAGAGGAAGAGGATCTCTCCTCAAACAACGACAATGATAATTAAAAAAATTGTTTCCGAGGACAAAGTCACGGGATAAGAAGGTAACTTGGAATAATAAAAAAGATGGCGACAATCGCCGAGGGGAGCAAATCTACAGGTGGAACCCTTCGTGGGCTTCGTCAGCGTAGACGGGCAAAAGTCGAGATGAGAACTTGAACTTTAAGTCAGGAATACAAATTATATGTAAATTTTTAGAAATTAATAAACAAAGTTATATATACCTTTTCAGTACGAGTGTGAAATGTTAACCGACATTCCTTCACACCAAACTACGTCCACTACTCTGTCCAATGTGTCACCTAACACTTTAATAGTAATAGTAATAGTAGTAGTGACGATGATGATGATAATAATAATAATAACAACTTCATTTATTTCACCTTTTACTCCAGACTATGTTCAATTTATTCAATCCATACATCCCTAGCATTTTCTTACAATCGTTACAATCTGTAGGTATACAAAAAAAATCGCGAAAATGTAAACGTAATTATTTTTAACTATTCGTAACGATCGTTAATTTATTTAATTGCGTACCTTAATAAGTACATATTAATAAGTCAACGACGGCAGTCAAGTTACGTTATTAGTACAGGTCCACGTATCTTTTGTATTGTTTTAAAATGAATAACGTAAACGGTGTAAATGTGTTACATTGAAATAATGCAAAGTAGGATTTTTAGATGTCGAACAAGTTCCGTTTTTCCGTTTTTGGCCTGTTAAATAGTTTAGTTGTGAGTTTAATGGATGATCGCTCGGTACCTAATGACACGTCAATACTTCAGACACTTGGACCTGGTTCATTCAAACGGGTTTCCACGTTCATTAACGTGTCCGCTCGATGTACCTATATGTATCGCGATGATTCTTACGAATAATATACATAAGTAAACAAAATAAAACCACGAAACCGATGGCATGGGCTTCGTAAGTGAAAGATTCATCGTCTCGTGATCTATTTAACGTTCTAGTTGGTGTTATCTCTTTGTTACAAGTTCGTTCAACCCTGAGAAAGGCTCTCACGTCCTTAATAAAATAATAAAAACCGTTGAAAATTTGTTGTCGGAGTGAAGTGACACGTGGACGTGGCAGTAAATGGCAGGAGAGAAAAACACAAAAAAAAACAAAGTTGGGTTAAATCTCAGGTTCAGGCACGGCCACCCCTTCATCCCTGTAGGTTACCTATGACTTTTCGTGCTAAGTTTCTCAAAAGTTTCCATACATACATACACACACAAAACACACACATTCACTCCTCCTATTCTTTGTTTGTTCCTCTGTAAAAGCAGTAGAGAAACTAGCTCAGGTGTGTGCCTTTACGTACCTGTAATTACAATACGTCCGGTTCACCAACTCCATGCGACCTACAAATTAAATCAAATTGCACGTTGATCTTACCTGTTATCGGTCAGCCATGTCGTTTCCGAGGCACACAGCACGTGGGAGGTTGAGTTGAACTTCTGGTGACCGGTGTCGAGTCGGAGTTCCACCTGATCCCGTGCCTGAAACCTTACGTCTACGTCGAAACCGTCTCGCCGTGCAGGAAACGCTTAACTCGGGGAAATTTTCTGTCAATCGTGTCACGTGGGTGAATCACAGGTGTTCCGTCGTGGCCTACACAACCTTACGCCGCGAAGAAAAGGACTCGATTAATCGAATCGAATCGAAAGTAACAATCGGCGACTGATTAATTGACCAATTCTGTTTTCAAAATGGCGACGTGCGAACTCCACTGGAGTTTCGTATCCCATTTCATTTTGAATCAGAGCAAAATACGTTGCAAATCACAATTTTATTCTGTTTGACATTAGTCGAACTCACAAATCCGACGGAAAACTACACTGGGTGAACATCGTCGACTGCAAAAAAAAATCTCTCTGAGAACAAGTTTCGATTTCGATGATTTTCTGCGCCACTAGAACATAGTAATCTACGAACACTTCAAAGAAGTGGAGTTTGGCTGGAAACAATCCAGCAATTGTTTATAATTTTGTTACGGCACACGCCCTTTGGTCGGGGCCTAAAAAAATCCAAAATGCTTAAATGTGGTCTAACAGATTTAAATTAAACAATAGTACGAATTTTCTATTGTCTAGTGCACCCCAGGGGAGAGGCACCTAGAGCTACTTGACTACTCTGATACTCCTAATGATTCCGCATTCTATTTCTGTCCAGGTGTGACTCTACAGAAGTGTAAAATTCCTGTGCAATGCCCTAACACGTCAGTGTTCTGTCGTTCGGTGTGAGGTTTATTTTTGGTTTGGTTACGAGACTCTGAGGACCGTCAAGGATTAAGTGCTCGTACCCTGCCCTGAGGCGCCATTAAGAATTCACATCGCAATAAGTATTAATTAGTGTGTACAGTCGCCGTCTTCAGCAACTCTGTATTCTGTCGGATTCGCGGTTATTAATTACACATGTACCGAATGCGAAGAAATCGTGACGTCGTAAAAAAACCCGGGTAGTTCCGGTCAGAAGTAGAAGAGTCGTGGAAGCAGAGAAAATGTCCAATGTCAGTAACAGGTCCTTTATAACCGTTCTGAGAATCGTTAAACGCTACGGAAACTATTACCAGACGGGCACGGTTGTGGCATTTTAAAGAATAAACCGTGGACAAGGTCGGGGGAGACGACACGGTGAAACTCTGACCGGCCGATGGTAAAAAAAGGGCAAATAGACTTTCCTACGTGAAAGCCCGGAGAAAAGTGAAACCGAAGACATGCAATGGAGGAGGTACAGGGTACTGCGTCTGCTTTTCGCAACGACTTCTCACACCTGAAAGGTATAATAACTAATTAAAGACAAACTGAACGTTAAATTGTTTATGGTTCGTTGAAGTTGGTACTTACCTTAGATATATGTACACAAAGTATAACTTTTCATTTCCTTCTTGTTTTGCTCTCGCTGTGACGTCACGTCGGAAGGACCGCTCCCGAGGTGTACACTTCGGTACGTTCGAGGAGAACTCGACGTGGACGCGTTTTGCTCGGTTTGCACGAAAGACCAACAGGAAAAGGAGACGGCGTAAGACGAATTTTACAGGTGCGCTCGGACAGGTGCGCTCAAAGGTTAAAAAAAAAAAACAAAACAAAACAACCGATTTAATTAAGACTCGTATATATTCAGGTTGATTGTTTTATACAGAGTTACACAACAAATAAAGAAAAAAAATTGTTTGAGCTAAAAAAAATTCTTTGTATAAAAGAATCCGACCGACATTAAATAAAAAAAAAGGAGGATGGTACTGCCGAAAAACCGAGGGAGAAAAGACACTTTGGCCCGGCGTGGAACCGCGGCCCTCGATCTCGTCCCTGTCACTACCTTACTTATAATTACAATTGTAATAATATAAAAAACAAATTATAAAACGGGGTACCTGAATAGAACGTAAAATACACAATTTTTGGCAACTTTTCTCCCCCGGGCCACAGTTCACAAATACAAGAATTTCACTTCAGTTCCCAGGGAATGGCAGGTCCGCCGATCTCCTCTCCTACCCCCGCAGGACTCCCCAGAGGTTTCCAGTGCCAAATTTCCTACTTCTGATCAGTCCTGTTGGGCGACGGCTAACTAACGATGCATCTACGTGGTACACGTAAACATAAACATAGGCTCGCATGTTCGATGTTTATTTTTCGGGGGTTCAGAGCCTGTTCAACCCCTCCAGCACGACTTTCCATCAACCCTTTTCTATGTTAATATAAAACGCACGCGATTTTCATTCTCTCAAACTGGAAAGTCGGAAATCTCCTGACAAATTCCCGTTCGACCGATGGTTCATTTTACCAATCCATCCACCAAAGACCGACTACTACCGCCGTAATTACACTACTCCCGCTGCTGTTGTGTGAGTTCTGTTCTTTTTCCTTCCGGAAAATCGTCAACGCCGGCAGCAAACGATCCGGAAACGGAAGTTCGTCGCACCGCCGAGACAAATCAATTTGAACGCATGGACGTCGCGTTCCACAACTGTGACATTCGACTAGAATCGATAATAAACAGCCAGAATATTATAATTACGGTGATAAATAGACGAGGCGTGGGCTACCCTGAAACTATCGAGACGGACACAGAAATAGACCTGACAATTTCCTAGCGTTCACATGCAAATTTATTCCAAAAAAATAAATAATTCAAATAAACGTGCATTTCCGCGGGAGTGGAGAGGAGTTCAGACGCATCCGGATAAAACGTTACGTACAAAGTAGACAAATTTTACAAAGTAGAAAAAAAAAATCTGCAGGGAAAATGGCGGTCGACCAGGTGGCCGCCGACGAGAGGAAACACTTCGACGCCGAGAGCAGACCGGAAACGAAACCAAAACAGCAATCGCAAACGTTTCCTTATCGCCATCAACATCCGGTTTATTCACATCAGTCACCGCCCGGTTCGGTTGAAAGAAGGCAAAGTAGAAAAATCAAAACTCGAATTGTTGGGTTTCCCCGGGCATTGCAAACGAACCGGATGTTGCTGGTGCCACGACAACGCCGGGAAACCGTTCGTTTCCTATTGAAATTTAACGGAGGAGAAGAAAAATAAAAACCAACGCTTGACACCGAATATAAATAATTAATGTCGGAGTTGATGGAGGAAACAAGGTGGAAAAATGTGATTTTTCCAAATTCGCGACGCCGCGTCCAACCTTTCCGTTGAAGTCTCCCCGTCACATTTGCGTTGCTTGCAATTTCAAAATGGCCGCTCATACGTTTACATATTTTGTTTTTCATTTCAAAAAAAAAAAAATCTCAGCGCAAACAAGAAACGCCGGAGAGTAGAAAATGATTTATTGATACGTTAGCGAGGAAAAGAATCGTTTTCAAACATAAATTAACCCGCCCAAAAATAGTTTCTGAACTTTTTCTTATTCTTCTCTTCTCGCTGGTTCCTGCGCTCTCTGCCAAACCAGCAGAAGCCACAGGCCTCTCTCGAGCTCCCCCCTCTCCAGCACACACCCCCCCACCGAAAACGGGAACAAAGCTTTTCTGACGTTCTTCCCCGTTTTCCTCTGACGGTCGCTTCGCTCGACTTGGACAAACTTCGTCGAAATGACAAAAAGTTGAGAAAGTGTCACCGGTGGCTGTCGCCGGCGACGAAGAGAACGGGAGAAGCAACAACTTTCCCTTGCCGGAAGGAAGACGTCAAGCGGAAGTGGTGTAAAAACATTGCCACCAGTCCACGACGGTGGACAACCGGCTCCGACGGGACATTTCAATTTCACCAGCACAAAACTAAAAGGACGGCAGACTAAAATGGCGACTTTTCGACACGCCGCACGTTTGTCGCCTTTTCGCCGAAACCAAACGGTTTCCCTTCGTTTCGTGTCGAAACTTTCCCTGCAGATTTTTACAAATATTAAACTGTACATTTAAAAAAAAAGTAGTAATAAAATAAAAGAAACCAAATTCGTCGTAGAACCGGAGGAAAACTCCAGCCGACTGGGACTTTTCTTTCGTCCCGACGAAACCTCTTCGTCCGCCACGTTTTTTCCCGCCTTTTCCTGCTTTCCCATTGTTTTATTTTTTCCAATGTCAAATTTTTTTCCTTTTTTGTTTCATTTCAACTTTTTTTTGTTTGCCTCGTATTGAGTTTTTCCTTTTTTCTTCCTCTTTTAAATACAAAAATATATAAGACATAATTAATACTATTTAAACATTATAACAGAATACAACAACAGTAGGACTTTTTCTCGCTATCCGGCGTGAAGTTCATTTCGCGCACGATTTCGGCGAACATTTCGTTTACGTTCGTACGCTGTTTGGCACTGGCTTCTATGAAGGGACATCCCCACTGTTGAGCTAGGCTACTCCCCTCAGAGTGAGATACCTGTGACAGAAAAACAAAACATGAGGGGGGCATTCAACACGGCCGTCAGGGAGCGAGCTGCAAATACCGATTTTTATGGATTAACGTGACGGTTGAGCGATACCAAAAAAATTACTATCCATCAGAAAGCGTGAAGATCATCCAAACAAATGCTCCAGTGCTGAGACTCCGGTTTAAAATCCCTCAATACAACTCGAAATGGAAGACACATTGACAGAAATAAACACAACAACTGATAAAAACAAGTTGGCTTAGTCGTTTGCTCGCAGGTGTGTCTGCTCCCCAACTTCGAATCGAAAACAAACAAAACTTACGACTGAGAGGCACCGGACGAGGACACGACAAGACGTGGAAGGCTTCCGAGAAACCCGATACCGATCCCTCATTAACAGGTACCAATCAATTCAATACAACAATCGATAATTCCGGGTACCACCGGAGCCGTCGTCAAATGTCTGGCGCACGTCAAGTTTTCCCTCGAAGTTTTTTACGAGACCGTGACGTGACGAGAGAAGAAAGGAAAACGTCCGGATTTCAAAGTTTCGAAACAGGGGGAAAAGACACGGGGCGGAAACGTCAGAAGTGACGCCGGCAGATCAATGGAAAAGGACCGGAGCAATAGGTGGACCGAAATAAAAGAAGACAGACCTGACTGCACGGGAGTCAGGTCAGGTGCAGGAGAATGACACCAGCTCAAAGAACATCAACTCAACTCAGCAAAAGCACAAAAAACCTGAACAAAACCACTACAAATTCCACAAACCCTATTTTAACGTTACAAAATGGCCGTTGAGACACACGTGACGTCGTCAAATCTAACGGAGTAATCGCTGCTAATTTAATTAGAACTTTAAGCAAATTGATTTCCACCATCATTCAACACAAGGAATGTCTATTGCCTTGATTGAACCTACAACCGGTACCTGATTACTCAGGTACGAGCTAATCAGCTCATAACCAAACTAGTCACAAGTCAGAACATCCGATCAATTACAGCAGGTTAAAGTCTAACAGCAGAGTTCCGATAAGACTACAATACGATAAACTCATAGATAATGATAAAGTGTAAATCAGAAGCCTTACCCAACAATGACAATAACAACTCATCCAGTTCGTACAATTCCTAGACTCGACAGTTACACTCAGGCACTGGTGATGCAACAGATAACAACCTAGTCAAAATATTCTACCACTAAACTAATATTGCCACTGCTCCCATTCCAATTGGCATGGATAGTTTATCACCTGAAAACTAACCGTTACTAACCCGCTTGTTGAGTTGGCTTAAGCTCCACTTTTCTATTTATAATAGAAGGGTGCTGGTCGATTCACAAGGAGAAGGAGACCACTTTACAGAAACACGTTACTCGTTATTAAATTAAAGTTCATTCATCTCCTCTGATTTATGTCCAATTCCATTTCATTCAACAACTACTTTAATAATTCGGAAACTGACCAACTTCAATAATCTTAAGACTTCACATTCAACAATTAAATAAATTGAATAGTTCAATTAATTGAAATGGCGCCAACCGTTTAAAATCCTTCGTTCGACAGCACTCGAACCCGGCGTTACATAAATAAGCTATTACATGAACCGTTTAAAAAAAATCATTCACTACATGTGATGTGAATCTTGGAAAAAATAACGTGAATAATCTGTAGTGAAACATAACAGAATTTAATTAAGGATCGCTGCAAGTCTCAATACGTACCCACAGCACGAATATGTTTTTTTAATTCCACAGAGATTGCAGCAACTCCACAACCAACTACTTTTAAATTAATAAGTAATCTTAAGGTACCAACTTCGCCAACAGCAGCAAACCTTTCTGTCACAGGCATGACAATCAACGCCGTGCCTCGCCTCGGTCACCCTGTCTCTAACACAGTCGGTACGTCACCCGACTCATTTCCATACCTGTTTTAACCCGTGGCGCAGGTGAGAATTCCCACTTCATTCCTCTCGAATTGATTGACAACCCGTGAAAAACACAATGTAAAAATAAATTATGGTTATTAATATTGAACGCCCTTCGCTGGCGCATCCGCATTTTCTTGATGGGTCCTGCCAAATTATACGAATACTAATGCGTCGGAGGGCAAGGGGGGCGGGAAGGAACGGGTCAAGCGGGGGAGGCATTAGTATTCCAAGCGAGTACTATTGTGTAACGTCTCGACCGAGCTCATTCACTGCTCTGCCACAGACGGAATCATTCGGAATCATTCATTGGCATTCAATCACTCATGAAGTGCTAACGCCGGTGGGAAAAATCAATCAAATCCCGTGTACCTACACGTATTTGGCTTTTGTGCCTTCGAACACAAACAACCGAAGTAGACAAAAACCAACAGAAAGTATTTACTACAAATTTAGACGATGCGACGAATTGAAATAAAAAAATATCTAAGCCAATCTAAAAAAACCAAAAACTTTGATTTTACAGAAAAACGCATTAAAAGTAATGCAAATATCACTTTCAGTGTTCATCATGTCATACATAATGTATCAATAAATCAATTTAAGGAATTTTAAAACGCTTGACGCGGGTTGCTCCGCCCGAGAGAAATAAACTCAAGTATGCCAACCCTTGGGTATTACAAGTGTTAGAACCCGTGCTATTCGTAGTTTTAGTCAGACCGTCCACCGGACTGCTTCTTGGGGCACTTCTAAGCTACCGTGTTGATCTGTACCCGACTGTACACGTCTCGTAAAAATTTTCTCCCGAAGAACCAACACCCGACTATCGGTACCATCAAAAATACCTGTGGTCACTTAGGGAAATAATAAATTAACCAGATCAAGTCAAACTAAACCAAATTAACCAAAATAGTTCGATGAATCAATTTCTTTCGCCGAACCGCAAAATGAAAGTGACAGGCTCATTAGCAGCCTAAGTAGACTCCCCTGGTGAGTCGAGTGGGTTTTAGTCGTCCTACACCCCGGGGTCAAGTGACGTTGCTGCCATTAACATTATCATTTATGTTACTTATGTAACAGTGCCGACTCGAAACCTACATAGTCATCAACGTGCTTGGAAACCTAGTGAAAAGTGTGTCGCTCATTGTCTTTAGCGCCGCGTCCATTTTCTGCGAATCAAACGAGTCGAACGTGGTGCAACGTGCCGTTCGATTGCAAATATAATGTAATCCTCCCCCCTCCCCCCCGACACATACGCTCCCCCTCATTGCCACCAGCCAAAAAACACAAGCACCACAGTCCTTCACTTGAAATACCTGAAAACCTTACTTTACAACTCTCAACGGTCTTGTCTTTCCAAATTAGTCCAGAACCACTGTGAGGGTACCGACTTATGACAACACCCCATGTTGAATATTTCGTCAGTTCCCATCCGAGTACCGGTTCGGTCAAACTCAAAAAAAGTTGGTTTCCACCATCGATGTCGAGGTGTTACTCCACAAACTAATCCATCACATCGTGGATGACCCAACAGGATGGTTTCAACGAATCCAATTACACTTATTAATCTCCATTTAATCTCGTTTTCCTGGTAAAGCTGAAAAAATCAATGGTGAAGTCCTCACTCCTCATTAAACATCTGCCGTCGTGTTCGAACGACAATCAATTCCGACAGCTAATTTACAAGTAAAATCGATCGGTCACCAAAAAATGCATCCCTCCCCGACGCTCAAACCCCTCGACTTGCCCATATTCAGCAAATTCTTAATAAAATGTGAAAATTCATCTAAATACTTAATTGCAAGGCATTTGCGCTCATTAGGAAACCCAAGTGGAAACATAAAAGCAACCTTATGCAGACAATGCTGTTATTATATGGGATGGTCCAGTTTAGAGCTTAAAGCGTTTCATACGTGTTTCAAGTTGATTAGGTAAAAAAAAAATTACTTCTAGGGTGTGTTTAATTACCCGTCTCACTACCAGGAAGGTTTTGCACACAGCGAGTGTACCTTACTTATGTGAAAATATTAATCTCGAATCTAACCATCGTGAACTTTATTATCCTCACAACAAGTAACGCTGCCCTTCCTCTAAAGTCGAGACACCGGGCACGATGTGACGATGCTCCAGTCACGGGTTCCCATGTGAAAAAGTGAAAGTTTCCACCCGCCTAAAACATCGCGGAGCAAAGGGCAACAAGTAGAAACTAACTCCGATGAAACCAAAAGCGGTACCACAAAAGTGCATGGGACAGATCTCCAAGAAACGGGGACAGTCCAACCTGTCATGCCTACGTCTCGGAAAACGAATAAAACTTCTGTCGCTCTAAGTGCTACCCACCTGTGTTACCCAAAAACGCAATTTTATCCGCGGCATGGAACTTCAAAGGGGCCTCAAAGCGAATTTCTCGTTGAACGGTCAAAATGACATTTGAAAGAAGGGGGCAAGTAATTAAGAACAACTCGGTGGTACTTGAACGAATATAAACATAAATGAGGAAACAAGGCAGAATGAAGAAAGGTGCTGTTAAAAAAGAAACATTAAAATAATATTAAGGTAGAAGAGTCGACCGGGTACTTCCACTGTCGAAAGGTGACTTTTCACCTCGGAAACGCAAAAACATACTCCAAAAACCTGGATGGAGGAAACAGTTTCGAAAACCAACAAGACGAGTTCAAATCACAACGACCATCTCCCCAAAATGAATTACGTAAACAAAAAAAGAGAGAAACAACCTGAAAGTAAGAAAGCCTCTGAGGTATACCATAAACAGATGGAGATATTTCTTTTCGAAACAGGCAAAACCTTTCGTTTTCTTTCGCAAATCCACGGAGATGAAGAGAAACGTTGCTAGGAAGCGGCTAGACAACCGTAGAGCAAACCAAACGACTAGGATTAGTTCCTGTACCTGTGGTGCAACTCTTAGAGTCACCTGCGAGCATGTACTTTCTTCTCGCAGTGGAAAAAAAATATAATTCAACTAGTTGGGTCAAATGTTCACTCACCTCTCTCTGATGTTCTAAGTCTACTTTATTAGCGACTAATAGTATAGGCACTCGTTCCGTGCCTTTTACCCTCGTTATGAGCTCCTTCATTGTCTTAATATCCTGAAAGGTTTGGTGATTGGTCAGACTATATACAACGACGAAACCCTGCCCGTTTTTTATGTACAAGTCTCGCATGCTGGCGAACTGTTCCGTACCTGAAAAAAAAGCAATTTTATTAATATTAGATATTGGTAACAATAGTGTATTGGTAGGATCGTCTGAGTACTTTCTACATTTGATACTTCTTTTGAAAAATATCTCACGGCATTCAGTCACACAAACACACCTATGGGAAGCTTAAATGTAATGGAGGGGAGAAGGTGCGCCCTGTTACAATTGTGCAACTGTACCTCCTAGGTTAACAGTTGTACCTAGACCAATAATCAATCGTCTAGTTTGTTTAAGCATACGTTTAATTCAATTAATTGAATGTTTGTATTGAAAAGAACCGAAATCGAGAGGCCCTCGAGAAATTCCACTTTCCTTCTGGTGCAAACCGTCACTTTGGTACACCTCACAAGTCCTGACTACAACAATTTAACAGCAAAAACTCGCGCCTTGTAGTTTTGCATTTTCTACGTCTCTCTTTACCTCTCTCGACATCAAAGAAAGTTCCATTCAATTATAAACGAAATTCCCAGCATTGTTCTTGATAATTTCCAGGTGGGGTACAATTCAAATGGGAGAACAACGGCGGACTGAACGGCCGTAGCAAAAGTCCTTAAGAAGGACGTTGGTGAACTTCACCGCGACCTGAAATTAAATGGCGGTCGTAAAGAGATCATCGACGCCAGTTTTTCATGCAACTCGGGTCGGTGAGTCGTTTCTGTCATTTTTAAAACGCACTTATTCCTCTTATTATTGACCGTAAGTTTCAACTTCTTTTTATATAAACTCCAGTACCGTGTTTCCCTGTACATACCCCAGAGCCTTGCAGTTCACTTCATTCAACTAGAACACACGACACCGTTCTCTGTTTAAGTTTCAATGTTTCCTATCCTAAAATCGTTTCGGGGGCATCAACCTCTTCGTCACATTCATCCTGTACCAAACAGACTGACTCATTCTTCCGGTAGGAATGTTCCAATTGCAGTCTCACACTCGATCACATGCGGGACATTTCGGTTCGACGCCACATTACATAAATTTACGCTTCCATTTCACGCTAAAAACCCAAATACCTAACTTTAGCTATTGGGAATTCCGAAACGAAGCCCCTAAAATGAACCACCTGCTCGACCACCTATACCAGAAAGCATACTACTAAAGATGTAATCAAATTCTTATACAATGTAATTCCCCCCCCCCCTCAAATTCTCCGTCAGGTACAGGTACTCCAGGTGTTTCCTCTCCATTAAGAGGTCTTTGTGGTGAACCTGGAACCCACCACTGGCTCCCATCTCTTTCTCGGTCATTCGTGAACCTGTTACTCTAATAAACAATTACGGGTCACAACCTCGACCTTCCAAATGACCTTGCCTATCTTTCTATTCATCTTCCGCAGAGCGTATTTTTCTTCTCACCGTCAGGGGGTGGGATCTCAGGCCTTATTTTCTACTTCGTACCACGCGTTAATATCGTCTTCTCCGCAGGGCGGTTTTCCGTTCCCAAGAAAACCAGTGCGTTTAAAAGGACGACCTCAAAACGATGGTTAAATCGCCCACGAATTTACAAAACTAGTAGGTGACGACTGCTAAAAAAATAATTTCATTCGTTTGGGACTAATAAAACCGTACTAATCCAACCTTCATTTCCATTTGGAAGGGAATTTAGAACCGTAAAAAGTCACATATTTCTGTAAATTTAACTTTACGAAAAAGATACGAATAAAAACTGGCTCTCGAACCATTATTGCTGTTCGCAAGCACCTATCCATATATACCATCCATCCTCTCTGGGACCTTTTCTTCCAAAATACGGATAATTGCTGTACGAGGTTGTTAAGACACAGGCGAACTTCAAGTTATTTTCACTACACCCGAAAAATGACCTCTAAAATTTCTTAACTTCCTGGGTTTTCGGAGAAGATAACCGGTGTGTAATTTACATCCACATGTGTACGGGAACCCGTTTGTTTGAAGGAGAGTCTAATACACAGATAGAATTACAACAATTACAAGAGGATTACTTTTACAGGTGTGCAGAGGCATCGTAATGAATTTATTAGACGAGTAGGTGGAAGACACTGCCACGGTACCGGATTACAATGACTGGGACGAGTAGACGACACAGACCTAGACGTAAATTTTAAAACCACACAGAAGCAAGAGTTTTGGCCAGTGAGTACCTGAAACCTGAGTACCTTCCACGTCTGCGGTTTTCAGATCCTACGGGTTACTGACTGCTACGGTTAGTTCGTCATAAAAGCGGAATTCTTTCAATTCAAAAGCTTTTTAAATGATTTCCGAATAAGGAACCTATCCAATTCGCAACTTCCGCCGCTTTGTTTTTGGAAACCATTTTGCTTTGTTATGAACAGCTCTACGTCACGGACTCCATGTTTTTTTTCCAACCGGGTATGCCTGCGTACAGCCGGATGAACTAATGAATTCTCTTCGTTTAATGAGATCCAGTCAAGGGCCGACAATCAAATGAATTCCATCAGATTTGTCGGACTTTCTGCATGTGCGAACCAACGTTTACGCACGCGATCCCAACTAAGAATAAACCGCGATAAACCGTAATCAACAACATAATTGTCGTGTACTATAATTTAAGCTGTCACGACGAGTCGTTCCATCACTACTGTTCCCTCCATGCTTCTGTGGTCGAGGCCAGGGGAAGGTACGTCACACGGAACCCGTACCTGCGCTCGTGCATACTTCCAGGCGTGGGAAACGCAGACAGAAAGAAAAGACGAATTCATCAATAAACCTAGAGATGTATACAAAAGCAACGGTGAGAAAGAAAGACAAATGTACCAAAAGGGTACTGACGTTGTGAAATTAACGGCGGAACAATGACTAACTCCACGTTGCTAATGCAGCTAATGAACGATATTAAAATCACAAGTTCAGTATTACGCGGTTAATGATCCAGTGATACAGTCTACGCATTGTACAATAATGAAGATTCTTATTTTCCTCCACTTCATCTTACGCATTAATATTACGACATATAAATTACACTAATAACAGACATTAAAATATGCCATGCTTCACCAGGAGCGTTGCTCTCGTCGCTGAAATTGTACCCTTGTCGGTGACTTGGCCGTGGACAAATTGGAACAACAAGTCATTCATTAGCGAGTATCAGACTCCTAGTGATGAGGACTCACGGCACAAGTATACAGTCACGACACCACGGCAACAAACTCAAAAAAATTATACAAATAAAGTATAAACAGTTAGCCTGCTTTACTTGGACAAACATTCCATTCAATCACTCTGATATCGATTATTGATTAATAGCCGATACTTCCGACTCGTTGGATTTTTCAAACGGCAAAAACAGAATGGAAAACGAAAAAATCTCAGGAGCTACGAGTCTCTTGACAGAATCTTAATGGCCTCTCGTTCGACTCGATTCCGACACAGCCAGATGCGATGAATCGAACCGGAAATAGACAATCGAATCCGAAAACTAAATGAATTTAAAGTAACGTCTCCTCATCAAAACGACGAAATTCAATTGAAAAATAAACAACAACGCGAGCGAACGATTTAGACTAGAATTTAAAAGCGGATATTTTAGACATGTATCTATTGAAATGCAGGCCGTTCGGATACAGACAGACAGACAGAGAACGTTAGAATAAAATTAGAATATTCTAATGGGAAAAACTATAGAGAATTCAATTCTAATACTACGAACTCGGAAATTTATAAAATAAAAATTGCCACGTAAAATTTCAAATTCGATTTGCATCATCGGGCACGAGCAAAATTCTTTTACAGACTTGTTCTTTTATACATGACAGCACTCCTGTTACCTCTTCGGCATACTTCGACCACAGCAAACGAGGCAGTTCCTTCAACCATTAACCGCCTAATTTCACTTTTTACTTATTGTTCTTACGAACTGAACCGGAATCCGAAACGTTTCTACACCTAGCAAGCGAAAAATATCAAATATTTAAATGCCTTCAAAGGCGCAGAGACACCATGAGACCAGAAGGCAATGCGCTTTTAAAGGAATGGTTTCCATTGTGTGAGACCTAAGAAACAAACCAGTAGAACTCCGTTGAAAGTTTAGCTGAAATCATATTAACTCCTTTCAATGTGTAACTACCTAAGTGGTTTAACTCAACCGTATCTAAAGTTTCAACTTATAATACTATTTTAGTACAGTATTAAAATCTCACACCATCAAGACATGACCTACGACGTTCAAGTGTCCTCTCAAGGTTCTTTCGCACCCTTAACAAAACCTTATATTGAAATCCACCCTTTCCGGGGTTTGCTACAAAACGCGTCCCAGTACTACGTTTGCCTGCAGAGTGCAATACCGAGAACTCCAGGCTCAAAATTTATCCAACGAGACCTTTCTTGGAACAACCTCCAGACAAAAATACCAATGACTCGATTACTTTCGACTAAACGTGGAACAATACAGTCGCACATGTCGACAACAAGGGAATGCGTCACTAAAATTTCACCACACTACGTCATTCTACCCCTAAGGGGGTTGAAAACCAACTCACCGCCTGTGTTTGTGTGTGCGCGAGGGGGGGGGAGGGGCGACGGCGGCGAAACCTTCAACAACCTTTTGGGACGTTCTGAGTGTGAACAATCGGGATTTCCTACAAAACTTTTCTTCAATTCCAGTTCCTCTGCAGACGCCATAATCAAAACTTTTTCCAAAAGCCTCTCTCACGATAGATAAAACAAAGGTTATCAGGGGATGAATGAGATGAGAACGAAATTACTTTTTACGAATTACTTTGTACAAAATTGTAACCTTTTTCCTCGCCTGAAAAAAAGGCAATCGCCTCGTACACAAAGGCCCAGTCTCACTTTTTGTGAGCAACTTTTACACACGTACACCTACGAATAAGTGTCAATCATATTTTACTTTCATAACTCTCATAACCCAACGATGTTTCTTCTGTTTCGGTCCGGGACTGTTCCGAGTCAATTTCTGCGATTTTAATTTTGAACTTTTAGAACACTCAGCCTGTTTTTTTTTTTTTTTTATTTCATTTGCATTTCGATAAATATTTGCATAAGCCGGATTTCTACGGACAGATAGCATATGTAAATATTTTACACTTTCATGGCTCAGAAACGCTGCGAAACGTTAACTTACAGACGTTTTAATGATCGGAAGAATCGCACAAAAAACCCATTAGAAAGCGGCTTGTTTCACCTGTTCCAATGGATTCGACGTACCTGTACCTGAGAGCGAATACACAAACGCCTTATACGGCTTCCACCAAACATTTAATTCATTCTAATTGTAGTATTGCGGTCTTATATTTTATAACTTTGGTAATGCTCAACCGATAGTTTTTAGTATTTAAACATAAGCACATTACAAAGAAATTACAACGTTTTAACATTACGGGACTACATATATAGACACACACAACACATAAGCTACATAAGCAGTAGGACATAAATTAAATAATTTACTGCAACAAGGTCACAATGCTTCGAGTCGACAACCATCATAATGCCTCTTGAAAAAAACCCGTAAAATAGTTTTCGTGTTCCTTGAACTACTTTCCATAGAAGAGTTGTGATTCTTCCAAATGTTGGAAGAGCAACACGATCAGAACAATAGAAATGTATTCAAAAATACTAGGACGGAGACAAATCATGCAAGTCTTTTCGTTTCAACACCAAATCAATCACGCGGAGTCACGTCCAGGTACAAAGGGGTTGTGCGCAGAGGGTAGATTGATAGAGTCAGAGAGAAAACAAAGAAACTCATAAAATCCCTTAAGAGTACTGAATCCGCACAAATCTAACAATGGCTCGAGGGCTGTGACCAGAAATTGAATTTCTGATTTACGACAAGATTTACACATTTATGACATCGAGCATGCATGACCTCCAAACGAGCCATTAGTGTCTTGTGACTTTTTCCCGCAAAAACAAAATCCGAGCCAAAATCTACGTCTCAGACAGACAAGTGACAGAGAGAGACCCATCCGAATTTCACGACTGAAACCCAGCATCCCTCAATTAACGCTCAACACAATCAATTCCATTCTACATCATAGACAGGCTTCTTATCCAACCGGAAATCGTGGCCCCCTTGAAAAATAAATTAATCGAATCCGAACGGGACGGTTGCTATCGGTTCACCGGATGTTCCGCCTTCTCCAGCCGGATGTAAACCCTGAGCCCATGCCTTCTAAGGTCTGACCCATGCCTGACATATTTGGTCTCGTTAATTGCACGTTAGTCCGACCTATTAAATTCCTCTTCATTTGCCAATCGAGACGTGAGTGTCTTTCCCTCCTTCTCCTGATTTTTCTTGCTACTCTTCTGCTTCTTCTTCTTCTCACATCAATTCACCCGCATGTCGAATGGAAGACAACATTGGAATTCAAAAGACTGGAATGTATCCTCTCCCGCAAGCCCACTCGTCTCGCTGAGACAATTACAAGACCATTCAAGGCATATGTAATGAAGATGACTTCATTGTTAGGCCCAATTTGTTGATTGGAATTAATAAAGACCCGCGTTGAGGACGATGAGCGATTCCTTTGGCTCTGGTCTGGCTTTTATTTATTTATTCACTGGTTGACGTACTGCCGGAAGATTTCCCTCCTGTCTTTCCCTGTAATTTATGCAGGGCCTAACTTCTTAGACGCAGTTGAAAAATGCAATTACTCGAGACATCCGTTCGACACACGACCGGACGCCATATCTCCCCAGCCTGAAATGGCTTCCATGAAAACTAGACCGACCTGAAGCAGGTGCGGCCCACGTAAAAACAGACCATCTATTCTTTTTTGAACAAATCTAGGCGGGTGGGTCGACTTGCACTACGTGCACCTAAATTGACATGTGGGTGCTCGTGACGTTGCAGTCTATCGGTCTGTTGTACATATCCCTCTGTGCCTTGACTATTTTTATAGCTCTATTCTTCTGCAAAACATTGAATAGGTCATTTCTATTCAATGCGAGCGTCGAAAAGCATATTCAATCTGTTTCAAAGACATCACATCCCGTGCCTGCAGTAACACCCAAACAAGGTGAATTGGGTGTGACCCAGCCATTCCAATAGAGTCCCTCAAAAACTCTGCTGTTGCCAGCGAATGAATCGAAGTGTCCTTCGATCATAAATGGGATCCCTTCTACAATCTTTAATGCAATTTCAATTTGTTTGGGCGGATGACCGTCCCGGTTCAATAAATTCTTTGTAAACTATTCCCATTCCGTTCGCCCTTCATCTTTTACTTACTAAGTTCCCTCTGATCATTTAGACATTCTTCGATGACTCAAAGACCTGTCCTTTCCGCCACGGTTAGACACTGACCTAACTTCACAGAAATCAGTTAACCATTAAAATGTACCAGTATACCATAATGTACCATTATTTTATTTTACAATTAACAATAACTATTAAAATGTATCAATCTGTTACAAAAGTACAATGTATCATACTGTTAGACCGTCAGAGGTCAAACCAGCACTGCTCGCCACTACGTTAAAGTAGCCAAGAACAGAGTCAAAGGCTTAGATAATCACCCGTGATAGTCTTCCAAATGTTTGCAATAACCGGTTTCATAAACGTTGGGTAGCATTTAGCGTTATTACACCAACCGTTTGTCTGAAGTTTTACTTTATTTTACTGCATTGCATTCTCCTCAAAACTCATTTTACGAAGCTTAGAGTGAAAAAGTGAAGTGAAAAAAATTGGCCACATTACAACAACCAAATCCCTCATCAACCCAAATGTTGACGAAATACAGAACGAGAACAAACTCAAAAGTCAAAACCGTCAAAGTAAAGATTTATTGGTGCTGAAAACAAGGTTGTACGAGTTATGTGATCCACACTCGTTCGCAATCAATAAAGAAAAGGTATAAATATAAAAAAATGTCAAACAAATAAAACGCCAAAAAATACTACTCTCGAAGTAATAAAGTGTGACAAAATTAGGAATGCAGTTAGCACGAGAAGAAGAAGAAGGGGGAGGAAGTTACCTACAACACTTCCAAAAACCGAGAGCACTACAGCAAAATAAAATTAAACACACAACATGAGAGGATGAGAGTAAATTATGCGAGATAGTAAACCCAGTTAAATTAAATACATTCACATTTTTATAGGAAAATAAGAAAGCGAGAGGCCACTCTCTGATAAGCACTGTTTCTTATCAAGTAACTTCTCACTTGAGGTGATCAATATCTGGCAAGTTGGACGGACTGCAAGGCCAATGCCATTGTTTCTCCCGATTGGAAATTTGTCACAGAATCACATGTCCATTACGTTCGATTATCCGGTCAACTTCGATTTTCACCGACGAATCGGTCTTTTTTCTCCCCCTGGGAAACGTGCCTGCCTCAAAACGAAAACTTACAATCGCAAAAATTCCTATTGACTCAATCATTTCACTTGGCGGACCCCGGGGCAACCGTCAATTACGGCTGACTATCGGTCAATGCAAATCATGACCATTCAACGGGCATATTCTTCATCGTTTTTCTCCTCCGTGCCGACACACAAAACGACGTGCCCAACCTGTGCACCCAACGAGTTCGATATCTCCGATCAATACCATCGATCGATATCGAATTCCCGGTACGTTTCGCCCAACCAAAGGTTAACGATTCAATAATTAATGATAATAAGAAAAAAAATAAAATGACCCCGTGTCTCACGATTTTCAGAGCCTCCGCGAATTCCCAACGGATCGCCGCAATTAATTTCTCCGGTTATTGTTATTTAATATTCTACTCTTAGGTAACAGTTACGCTTCTTTTCTTTTTCACTTGGCAAGGTTGTTCTGACCAAATTCGTTCGGCGGGAGTGGGCGATGACCGACTTGTTTTCTTTCCGCTAAAACACTAATCTTCTAGGTCTCCTGCGAACTCGCGAGAGCCCGACCTGTGACCGCTGAACCAACCCGAAAAATAGTAACACTACAGTTTTTTTTTTAGAACGGAGGTGGACTCTTAGAGAAGCAAGGTTTTTCGAGACGATCGTAAATTGAATTCCAACAAGAAATCCATTAAGTAAAACTAAAAAACTAACAACCAACAACCGTGGAATAACTTTTAGAGAAATCTTTTTATAGATGCCAGGAAAGAGACCCAATTTCCAGGGTCACGTGCGCTTTCAGTTTGTATTCAGAAAAAACCAAGTTCTGGTCTACGATTAAAACTAAAAAAAGCACAGCTGCAAAACGAATAAACCAATTTTCAGCAACCGACGATTGCAGATACGTGCAACATGAGACTCGCTATTGAAACGACCATTGGCAAATAGGAAAAATTTCCTTACATTTTCTTAAGCGGAGCATTAAACAAGGTTTGAAATGAAAGAAATAAGTCGAACAGGATTAAACATTTAAACCTTTAAATTAAACCGAGTATCTTCCATTACGGGACATTTTAATTTAAATAAATCTATAACTAACAAAAAAATCCTCACATTCATTCCAATACCATTGGAAATAAATCGACAACAATTTACGCCTTCAACATGTACGGAAGAATTTCCATTGTTATAAAATCCAAGAAAGACCTCAACAATTAAAGGTCCGTGCAAAATAACAACTGAAGCATCACTTTCAAACAGACAAACTCCTGTCAAAAATACGAATTGTAGGAATTCTCCAAACATGTACACAATCTATTAAATTTCAATATATATGGAAACATAAGGTATGCACTTGGTGCGCCAAGCCAAGAAGTTAAAACTCGCAGTCCTAGTCCACTCTGACAATTTAACAAACGTGAGGAAGAAGTAAGAATTTTGGGCGTTTATGTATTTATGTATTTCTTCACTGCCCACTTAACAACAAAACATTTTGATTCAAAACCAACCGAATTGAAATTCGTTCCAGACTGGTCAGGCATGTCTGCATTTGACCTCTCAGGGACGTCTTAGATATTCTGACGTAATTGCGTCAATGTGACGGGCAGTTTAAATCAACGTAATAATTTCAAAATTGACGCCGTGGAGGGATTGGAAAGCCTTGCCTGGAGCAAATCAATTCTTGCGTGACACACTTCTCTACCTGTCTTAATCGACCTGTTGAAGTTAACCAAAGAACGTTAGACCTTCCTTACCGTGAGGTCTCTACCTGCGTGCGTCGAAGTGGGCAACGAGGGACTACCCTCAGGGGCACCGAAATCAAAGCACACCACCAGAGGGACACCGAAAGATGCACGGTAGGTACCCAGTGGTACCAAAGTCTCAGGCTACTTGAGATTCACCGAGAACAGTGAACCTGACACCAAGTAAATTTCTTAGAACCAGTGATTAACACCAAACAACATTATTGACAAGTATCTCCGTATGAATGACGTCACTATAAAAACAAATTTAGTCATCGGACGAGGTACATAATACCAACAAGTGACACAGTACTACCTTAATTACTCGTTCTCGGTTATCCGTAGGAATTCCTTCGATGATTCCGCAAGTGTTTCCCGATAAGTCTGACTTGTTTTCGCGTATTTCTGCTCATCGAAACGATAAAATTCACCGTGACAGACTTTTTCCTTCGAGTTACTTGCGCAAACAAACGATCGTTCCTAACAGTAGAATTCAATGGAGAAACTCAAATGTTTAATCGATTGTCTTGCCTTTATAAAGAAACATATTTTTCCATTGAGAATACATAATCGAAAATGAGTAATCATGGGTGACAGACAGAGGCTTGTGGCTTGTCAAAGGGATTAGATCTTCCTCAAGCCCATCAACCATCCCCGTGAGTCACCCCTTGGGCATTGGGCCCTCTGACACTTTTTGCACTAAAAAAAAGACAGACTTACCCGCGGTGTCCAGTATTTCGAGGACGCAGGGAGAATTGTCCACCTCGATTTCCTTCCTGTAGAAGTCCTCGATGGTCGGATCATATTTCTCCATGAAACACCCGCTCACGAACTGAACGGTCAGGGCACTTTTTCCGACCCCTCCGCTACCCAAAACTACAACTTTGAATTCGCGCATTTTTGGTTCGTGCCTAATTTTTTGGTAACTATATTTGACATTTAGAAAATCGGTTGGACGAAAACGACAAAAGATTCCTTTTCGTTTCACTTGTGTAATTTTCTTTGTTAGATCTCCTAGTGCACTGCGTTTACTATTCGCCACTTTCACCGTGAGCAAGTTTCCCAGTTTTCATTATTGCAGCGGCTACCACATCCATGTCTCCGTGCGAGAGAACATTGTCGGAACACTGAAAAGATACAAAACACATACGACGTTATTAAAACGAGAAGACTTGCAACAGACGAGAGGCCGCGAGGCAAAGAGTGCAAGTGTTGCAACACCACAAGGAAGTTGTGCATTTTAGAGAAATAGATAAAGCAAACATTTACAAATGTTAAAAAAAAATGATTTCGGTGGAGTGAAACTCATGTAAAATTAAAACCATCGTGGCACCAGAAATAATAAAATACAGGCATTCCCAACGGTCTCCTGTTTTCATATCTTCCCTTCAAATATGTTTTATCGTACATTCCTTCCACTACCATTTTTATTTGTTGCCCTGCGATAGAGAACATACCACAAGGGATGAAAAGTAAATAAAATATCCATTATCCCCACGCACCTTCTATGCGGCTGTTAGAACATTTCTAATAATTAAAATTCACAATTTCAGGATGGCAAGCTGCTTAAACGGCCACACTACATTACACGATTCAAAGACTATATTTAGCTTCTGTGATAAATATACAATTATTGTAATTAATGTCCGGTTGTTCCTTTTTACAAGCCTCTCCCTTACAACTATTCATTTTTGTAGCGTGTCAATGTACATGTCAACAACCTAACGCATCTCTCATGACTAACCCAATTGTTATTCGCCAAGTATGAGTTTTATAGACAAAATGATTCTCGGTAAAATTTCGAATGATCTTCCATTAGCAGGTTGCAATATTTGTTTACACGTAACGGAACAATACTTCTGAGACTTTGGGTGGAATTGTCTCCCTTCAGGTATGCCTGATTAATTATTATTCTACGTCGCCTTGTGTCAATCCTGGGTGAAATTGGTCAACCTAGGCGACTTTCCCATTAGGACAATAACCTTTTCCCTTCTATCGCAAAACAAATTCAGAAACAGGGTCTGGGCATTTCAATCACGATCATTTGCCACTTTTATTACCACAATTTTTCAGGGTTCAATCACATTTATATTGATGTCCATTCTACCGTGTGATTGTTTGCATGCATCAATTTAATTTCGATCATCAAATGTATCCGTAATATTCGATACAACCACCAACATTCCATCGCTGCCTACAACCTGTAAATTGTAACTCAAAATGTAACGACCACATTTGAAATAGTTTCCTGGTACTTTTCAATTCTATTTAATATCATCGTGAGTTATAACAGTTGATTAAATAAAATAATAGAATAAATCAAATAAAGAAAAATTGCACCGAAAATCCATACTAGGGGAAATTTAGGATAGTCAAATACAAACTTCTGCAAAGCAGTGAAGGAATGACTTTTCGTAAACATCATCAGTCATCTCGATTCTCTCCATTTAAGATTCGAAACATTTAAGTTCATAAAACACACCAGAAGCCTGCGAGAATCCGAAGAAATCAACAATTTCTATTTATGAAAATCTCGTTACGAAAGAGATTAGCCTTGTCGGAGTTTAATTGTCAAAATTATTTGTGGGTCCAATTTGAGATGGAAATTGAATTTTTCTCTCTCCCTCTCTCTCTAGCTTTTTCGATTCTATTGTGAACTAGTCGTACAAGTTAATTTTACCATTAAAATGACGACGGAATACTTTTTTACGATCACGTTTCTTGACAAAAGATCTGTTTTTTTCTTCCATTTGATGCTAAGAATTTTCAACAAACAGTAGCATCATCACAGGTTTCGGAGGTACGTTCTGACTACGTCGGCAACAACAACCAAGGAATGGATATTTAAATTTTACGGCCTGGAAATAACTTAGAACGGTTTGTAAATTCCAAACGTATGTCCGATCAGATCTGATTTTTTTTGTTGAAATACTTAATTTCAAGAAATACGAGTGCGACTGGGACTGGAAAATTTGCAGGCGGATCGATTTCGGATCGGTTCAAACAGGTGTTAATAGGACCCGTGCTAACTCAAAACGAGCCATTCAAGGGCACTTAAAATAACGTGGTGCACTACGACGAAAGCATTCCCTTTACAGTTCTTCCGACCATGAATGTTATGCTTTCGTGCCCGCTATAAAACGTTTCATTTTCAATTTGCATCGAGTCCCATCGATTTACATGGTTTTTAAATCCTGATGAAGACCACATGTAAGATAAATATCTTTCAATGGGCGTCATCTTTTTCTGACGATAATTACATTGCCAACATTTCACCAGCACACAAACAATCCACTGAATTATGCGTGTGTTCACCGTCTTCATTTGTTCGCCTTAAGCCGTCTATACGACTCACTGCTCCATGGCTTCGATCAAATGCCAGTAATCAATAGATCGCCACTTGTCTAGTTACCGTTATCCCAGCACATGTTGTCACTTGACTCTGCAAAACTGCGTGGGTTCGTATGCGTTCAGACCTATGTGTTCGACGTCTCCTTGGCCTCGGTTTTATGCACCCCAGAACACTCCAAACATGGCAACAACCGTCACATGGTTAAAGGAAAGCCAACGTTGTGCCATTACGACGAATCGCTTATTATATTTTACGCGACAGATAGCCTTACAAACAAGAGTAGACATGATGTCACACGGAACCACGACGGTAATTCTACACGGTTTAATATCTTTCGCCACTGATTAAACCCGTACCCAACAAAGGAACCAAAAAGACACTCTATTTATGGCTGTGGCCTTGTCCAAAGTCGTAGGTTCGAACCCTACAGGCACACTTCTACTCCGGCGGAACGCTGTCACTTCCCGCAGTTACACATTCGTGAACTCGACATTCCAAAAACGTGAAACCACTTAATAAGACATTTTTTTTCGCTTCGGAAAAGTCACACTTCCTTTAGTCACACAGAACAAAAACAATCCACCGATCATCACGACTCCGAACTCTTTGTTTTGATCGGAGAACAGAACAAAAACTTTCATTTATTTCATTTGAAAACGTTCAGACGACAAAGCCTAAACCGAATTAAACTTCCATTTCCGTTTTCAAACTTATCAAAAAGATGGCGACCAAATCTCATCCCTTACTGTCGTGTCAATACATGAGTTCCCCAGGTTTCTCCGGGGATCACAACGCACCAACGCAAAACAAGGCAACGCAACCAAATTTGGAAGTTTCCAAGATGAGAAAAAAAATATATTCAACCGGATATTGAACCTAAATAAGCAATTCCGGACGAAACCTTCGTCCCATTTCCTAGCCTCTTTCTCTTGTCAATGGCGTGGCGGATTCTTGCATGAGAACCGTAGGAATCGGTGTCATCTTCCAAATAGAGCCAATAAAACGATTTTGGTTTTATGGCCGTTTATGGCACCATCACTCTCCTCAACGTCGATGTAGCAACCGCACATCCTTCACTATCCTGCACACGACTCTTTTCGTACTCAAACTCTACACACAAAATGAAATTTTTTAAAATGTGTCAATACGCGGTTGTAAACAATCGGCTACCACAATTATCAAGCGGTTGGAAAGTGCATTTTCAATTTAACAAATCATACTATTAATTAATCAAAGTTGCATAAATGCATAAAATACCAGCGAAGTGCAACTTAGGTAACACGTTTACAACGGTTACCATTTATTAATTTCGAGACTCTTTTAATTCCATCTTCGCAGCGAGTCCCCGCGTGCCACACATAAAAGAAGTAATTAAAATTAAACTTGTTTCCATAAGTCCCTGTCCCCCACATTTGGTTCATTAAGACATTTCTCAAAGTGTGCTGATACACACAAGCGGGGCCACAAAACGAATCTATCGAATATTTTAGGAAGTACGTGGCGACACAGACGTGCTTACCCGAAAGTCAAATCTTCTTACTCGGACCCTGGGTAACCCAACCAAAAGCAATTCATCTGATGACACGACACCTGCCACAGGTGGAAACATCAACGAGAACATCAACGTGTTTGCTTAGCACAATAAACCTGAAATCGGTAACATGAAAGTCAACCAGAGAGGAAGAAAGTAAGAAAACAATTAAAAACTAATAAATTGATGGTAAATTAAAGCGGTTTTTTCATGAAGAACTTTAAAACTAATTAAGGCCGATGTTTCTTCTCCCTTCAAGCTCATGTCTGGCATTCTTTACATATTTCACTTTCTCGATTTTTGGTTACTTACACTTCTTCTCTGTGCTTTTTTTGCTGTTGCCTTCTCTCATCTATCCGACTACTAGTTTCCGGTACAAAATTTTCAGCGCTCCTTTCCCGGACCACTACTTTTTCAACATTCCTAAAAAAGCAATTCCATACTGGGAAGTGACTTGGCCCATCTTGCCTGTCATTGTGTGCTTTTTTAAGTGCGCCAAAGTACGACTTCTCTTTTATGTTTGCTTTCATTTTCGATTGCTCAACAACAACCGGGCAGGACCGAGTAGAACCGAACGAAAAATTCTTTCTACACACAAATAGAACCCGCACTACAGACGAAACCCAATCAATTTAGTTTCTCGGCTACCACATAGGTACACAATGACTTGGCACGCCTATGTATTTTCGAGACAAAAAAACAGACCTAAGACTAAGCTACCTGCGGACGGAACTAACATAGTCTAAACATCAGAAATCAAACACCAAACATCCGGCATAGCCAAGTGAACTTTCCAAGCCTCAATAAGAGGTAAGGGTACATAAGATGATACATAGTTTAATTGACATGGACGTACGTGTTTTAACTGGACCTGCCGAATTATCTTGTTCAGTGGTTATGGCGATACCTTAAATTCGGTTTGCGAAAAGGTATAGATAAAGTACAAATCGTTTGTCATAATTAACCTGATAACTCAATCGTGCAAATTGTTGAAATACATTCGATACGTTAAAGACTCGACTGACGTCGTTGCTTGTAAGACTGACATTGACGGTGTCAAATATCTTCCAAAAATTAAAAAAAAAACCCAGACATTCAAGTGACCGATAAACGAAATTGAAATTATAAATATTTATTTTCAATTAATTCCACCCATGTAAAATACTTGTTCAAGAGGTAAACAACACACAAATCACTTCATTTATTAAGTACCCACTTAAAAGTATATCTTAGGAAATTGACACTACCAAAACACGTATTCCAATAAATAGACATCCAGGTGCTGGTACTTTGATCTAACGACAATGCCAAGTACCATCAGCTGACATGTCGCTGATCAAACACCAGAAACAAACTACATCTCAAGATCTAATTCAAGAATTAATTAAGCCGTGGTATCCAAAAAGATAGGGGCGGTTTTAAACTTCAACCCTCACTAATAAAACTAAAAATAAACGTCGAAAATCGATTTGTAAGACACACTTGTCAGATTAAAGAAATGCTAACGTGAAAATCCCGTGTGGACGTTTTTAGAGTTGGGAACCGTGCAACACGCACGTGCTATGCACGGCTACATCACACGGTCAATCCAGTCTCTGCTGCGGTCCGTCAAAGTATTGGTCACAGTCAAAAATTTCGGACCAATCTCCCATATCAGATCAACTAGACAAACTATTTTGATAAAAATTCACCAGACCGTGAGGTTGGTATGATAATCGCCCAGTCTCATTAAAGCCCAGACTGTAAATAGACCATAAAGAAAACATCTTGTCTCGTCCCGGATTAAACGTTACGTTTAAGGCAAGTGGCATGCAGCAAATGAGAATGAATATCCGATCGACAACTCGTTTACTAATGGGAAAAAAATTTATTAACGATTCGGTCAGCACATAAATAAGCAGTGCCTATATTTTCCACCGGATAGCATACCCCAAAAAAAGGAAAATCTCGAGCCGAAATGGACAAAGCCACGAGAAAAAAGTGCCTTCCAACGGTCTGATATATGGGCCCCTTGAGAATAATTTTACACCAAACCCGATGAAATACGTTCGGTGAAACCTTGAGTGTTAACTCTACTCGTTCGTACGCAGCAACAAAAAAAAACACCGATATGTTCTTGGCAGAAGCAAATGTTCAATAGGAGAATCATTCGTAACTTAAACAACACTCTCCAAGTGTAATAATACGGTAACTCCGCGAAAACTACTAAACTTCAAGGTTTTTCAAGGTTTCGTGATGTCAATACGACCTATCTGAAGTCACTGCGACTTTTTAAGTCGTAAAAAAAATTCTAAAAAAATTACTTTTACTTCCATCCCCATTTCCACGAGACAAATAACAAGACTCTGATTTCAATTTTGTGACTCAACAACGTTTCCCATGGTTACAATACCCATTTACTACAATTTATTTAAATATCTCACACGGAAAGTAACTCATTGCCCTACATTCGTTACAATGAGCATATTAAAGAATAATACAAACCTTCCATCGGTACCATTAGGTAACACGAACCTACAATAGAACAGCAAAGATATTCCTTACAAGGGGCATCCACTCAAGTATTTCTCCAATTATGAAAGTCTTCGTTTACCAACACCACAGACACGGAAAGTAGTCTGGGGTTTAACGACAATTTATTAATAGCAAACTTAAGATTGATATTCGATTTGAAAACGAAACAGAGTTCCTTCTAGACGTGGTGAACAACATCTATCAACAGGATCGTATCGCAAACAAAAACAGGTTGAAAATCCAATTTGAATCATATCCGTTTCAAGGATTTCAGACAAACATTTACGCCAATGGCTCAGACTCGCAGTCAAATGCAACAAACGCATGAAACAATTTCAACTGCAAAGAATTACTTTGCATTTTAATTCAATGTCAGAAACAGGCAAGGTTTTACTGAATTTCACGCGTACACAGAAACGGGTCCTTGAACACTTCGAACATCGAATACTTGCAGCACACATGCCCAATCAAACGTGGTGTCTCTGGGATGATCGTAGAGGGGAAACAGGACTTCACGTTACGTTACTCTATACAAACAACAGTTGCTTGACTGCACATGCAATCATATTCTCTATGTTAAGGTCATTTCGTGGTGGCCCAACTAACCAGCTCAACGTAAAACGAGCGACTAGTAAAACGCAATAGGCTGGCTCTGGCTCAAATAGGTTTCCACCTTTCCTACCAGTCTGCCCTCGAACCCAGGTATCTAATCCCGAAAGGTCGTCTTTCAATTCCTCCCACTTTACCGCAGTTACAAAGTTACGTAATAATATATCCTTAAATAGATTTTAAGGATGTAACTTAAAATGGTAGACATTTCGACTTATTGTCTAAATTAAAATGCGAATAACAGCTGAGGAAAAACGACACGCAGACGTTGTAAAATCATTTTGAAAAATGTGAAACACATAATGACGAAGCACCAGTTGTTGGAAGTATGTTACAAAACGAAACTAGGACTTCAAACAGTTGTTACTCAAAACACAGAAAAAGAAACATTATTGAAGCCATTCGGATAATGAGATGTAATTGGTTAACACCTGGCCGGGAGCATTAAAATATTTGGAATTAAGACGTTCATTAAAAATAATTCGACCGTATCAAATGTTGCACGTTCTCTGCCTCGATCAAACATAAAAAATACACATGTACTCGTAAACCAAAACCGAAAAATGGAGAAATTGTTCAAAAGACTCTGAATTATTGGATGATTCGAACGCTCTAGAAAAATATATGGAAATGGAACGAGTGAAACGCCTGAGAAGAAAAACGGGGCAAATTCTTTAAGGAGTGGAAAAGGACTACACAAATTAAGAGTGTAACTGATTTCATCATTCCAACATAAAGAGAAAAAAAAATAAAATAAAAAACACTTCCCAGATAATTGGGGGGAAAAGAGGCATGGGAGATTTTTTGTGAGTTGAGTGAAACAAACACAAACACATCAAATGTACAACACAAAAGGGTGGACATCTAAACAAGTCAAACAGTGCAGTGCTGGTAGTAGGTATGGTACTCCATACATAACTTCATGTTGCATGAAGTAAGTGAAATTCAAGACACAGATACGAGAAAAACAAAAGACAAGTGCAGTACAATAAAACAGTTATCCTAAATGTGAATGACTAACAATTCTACTGGGTGTTTTGGAATTGATTTTCCTCTACTGCCACACAAAATTAATTCTCACTCGAAGGCACTAACCAATAAAGTTATTGAAGTGAACAAGAACTGCAAATAGGAGAAAGCGTGAAGGAAAGCTCTCATACACACAACAACAACAGCAAATTGCCATATACCAAGAACCACACTTGGAATCCACATATGAAGAACAACCTGGTTGCAAAACACAAATTCAACACAAATAGCACATTGAGTTTCAGGAAATTGTGTAACAAATGGGATTATAGATGAACCAACTTGTTTACTTCCCCTTTCAAGCACCATAATTAAAAGTATAAGTTTTAAAGATGCAATGAGGTCAGGTGCAAAGTGATTCAACCTGACTGAACCTGTCAATGAATGTTTTAACTCTTGAATGCTTAATTATAATAAGGAAAATTAAAATAAGTACTCTGTCATTGCTTGAAAAAAAACGAATGATTGTATATGTTATCTAATTATAAGTGGCGTAAAAAATGATTAAAAACAATAGTAAATGATAGCTACTGATGGGTGGAAGAAGACAATGATGAAAGTGAACAGTTCATGATAGAGTGCCTTTTCTCATATGAAATTGAGAAATATTTATATAAAACAAACATTTCAAGTGTGATATCAAGTTTGATAGCGAAGGTGAAGGTGAGTATCATCAGCACAAGAACTGGTTCAACTACAGTGTGCATGATTATGGATTTTTCCTTGTGTGGTGTGCACCAAACTGTTAAGAAATAATTACCATTAATTCATTACATTTCTACTAACCTACATCAATCATGGGCTTTAGTAGAAAAGAGAGAATAGGACCAGAACCACATCCACTTAAAATTATCTGTTGATACATTCATGGAAGGTAAACTTCAAAATATGTATAATAAGATATGTAGAATAAGACGCTGAATTTATTGACTCACAATTCACCCTCTCACTCCCTTGCATTTTATAAATAAAATTTTTTATTTTCACTTGTTTATTAAAAGCAAATGATGAAATTCAACCATAACTTCTTCCTGTGAAAACAATCACATGATAAAAAATGATTTTTTTTTCTAACCACACAGAAAGTTCACTTGGCAAGCAATCAAAAACTTTCAAAAACTCTTAAAACTTTCTGTCAAATCATTCCATTTTTTCAAAATGTAATTTTAAGTGAGGTTAAGTTTTAAAGTTACTTAAAAGATGGTTTAATCTGGATTTCCCGGCGAAGATTACACTCGGTGAATCCAAGGAGATGCCAACAAAAGTAAGTAGAAATGGTGAAAAATTCAAGTTTAAATTGAGGAGGAGGAGGAGGAAATGTGTTGGTACTCACCTGTTGTGATATGCTTGTCCACCTTGTAGGAATTCCTGTGATCGAAATCCGAATTCTTTTTGTTCCTCTGCAACGCAACAAATGCCTAACAACTTCCAAAAATGTACTATAAAAGACAAGTTGATCCACCCTGTGCACGCATGTATAAGGCCGTCGTGTAAATGCGGCTGACAAAAATTAAAAAAACTTATTCTTTTAAACGAATGACCAAAAACGATTCGACGAAGACAATCACACTTCTTTCATTTTGTATTTTTTATATTTCTCAACTCGGCCACGAACGGAGCATCCGCTGGTGAATTCCTTATTCCTCCTTGTGTTTCAACACTCGAATAATATTTCGCGTTCGCGTTAACAGCCCGTTTGGGGGGGCCTCCGGTCCAAATTCTCCCCCGAGAATGAAAAGCCGAACCAATGGATTGATAAAAAAAAAAAAGAAAACTATGTAACCGACTGGGCCGACCGTTGCGTTCGAACCCGAAAAAAAACCAACCAATTTCGCCGAGCGAATTCGGCTGTGAGGGTAAACGTATTCGTACGGGAAAAAATTCTTTATTCGAGTTGCGAATTATGCAGAATCGATTGCGATTTACTCGCAGGGGAAACCTGTGGATGTGCGGTGGGAAAGTTAAAATTAAAAAACAAATTCCGAACTTTTTTCACTGCTAATTTTGATGGCGACGAAATCGCGACTTGACCTGGGGAAACGAACCAAAAACTAACCGGATGTGATCGGTTTAAAAACAAAAATTAAAAAAAATAAAAAAAGAAGTGATCGCGACCCGTGTTAGAGCTTATGAAACGTCTTTGTGTCGGCCATCTTAGAAAGAAGTCTCGTCGGGGAACGTTGGCGCCTCAGACGGACGAAACGGGTACTAAATAAACGGGGGAGAAATGTCAGCGTGAATCTGAATGAATCACTCGAATTTGCGTTCCCTCCTTTTTAGGAATAAAACGTTACAATCTCTATTAATTATTAATTAATTTAAACGATGAAACTGTTGGCGAAGTTATGAAATGGCCGGGTCAGGGATTGGCACCGACCGACGAATACTAAAAATTTCCTGGCGGGGGAAAAAAATTAAAGCCGCGACGGTCAGAACAAAATGGCAGATGTTAACCTACTCCTAGTACGGTGGTCCTAATCCGATTTCCCGGGTAATTGATCGCAATAATCCGTTAATTAGTTCACAATCGATCACAATCTGAATTCTTATTCACTCGAAACGGGAAATTTGATTTCTTAAACTCTATCTCCTTCTCGGAAGCGAGGGATGTCAGTAATATGTGAAAAAGCCTGCGGTTGAGGTGATTCATATTTCCGAGAACAATTTAATTTTTCATCATTCCACACGGGAAGATGCTAGGAAATTGCATTCCAAGTAACCGTTTTTTGTTTTTTAATTTGTGGTCAGTTCAAGGAGAAGAACCTGCGAAACTGGTATAATGTGGGTGGTTGTGTGTTGTCACCGTCAGACGGGGAGAAACATGCTGGAAATCGATCTGGGGGTCCCATCACACTTTGTAGTGCAAACATAGTACGGTGCAGTATACACTCGGTCTATTAAACTTATGTATACAGCCTTGTGCTTAACATGACATCAAACGTGCGTTTTGTATACGCAACCGTCATTCCCAGAATAATTCAGAGAGAAACACTTTAACCGTACGTAGAAGTTGTAGTGGTTTCATACATAGTTTAAAGTAAACTACAAGAACTACTGACCCGGTTGTTTTCGGTTGGATGAAATGACTTCACGGCAGCGTTCGGTCAAGCAAAAACTTCAATATTATTTAAATATATATTTTTTTTCCAACTGTTATGTACAATTCACTATTCGGATAAATTAAATTATATATATATATGTATAATTTTGTATTTGTATAAGCGTAAAATTGTGCCCTAACACTTTGGTTTTATGTTTTTACATTTTTTACAATCAAAATTTATTAACTTTTTCTTTTTAAATTAAATTTACACGGTTTCCTCTTACCCCTAGAAAATAATTATTATCCAATAGAATTTAACGAACGGCCGTAAAACGTGTCTTTTTCTCCCGGACAAATACATAGTATTAATTTACAATATTTCACATTGAATAATTTTCTCATTTTAAAATAAAATTTTTAAATTCATTTAACGTCCCTTTTGATAGTAATTAAATAAAAGGCAACAAATGTATACACACATAATAATCGTAATAATAATAATAATAATAATAATAATGTGTCTTTCGCACCCGAACTCTCCTCAGTCCTCTTACGAGTATTTAGGTCCACGTGGGCTCGCACGTGTTCCCAGTCATTCACGTCTCACAATGATTTTGTACGCGTAGAAATATATATTAAAAACATGAAGGAAATGCTTTCAAAGGAAGACTCGTTTAAATCAATAGAAAAACAATACAGCGAAAAAAATGAATAGAAAAAATTAGCGCAATAAATAAATAAATAAATAAACGATCAATAGAACGTTTTCAGTTGAGAAATTGACGAGGCTGATCTCGCGGTATTCCACACGTGTTTTTACACTTATTAACTCACATGGTCAGAGGTCATTGAGTACCGAACGCCGGCAACCCTCCAGAGGTTTTCGCGTTGCTGTGGGCTTTACTGTCGTGCACCTAAAAAAGGCACGCCGGGAGACTCTGATGGAATAATAAGAATGTTATCACACACTGATATATACGAAAGGTAATAAAAGTTCACTTCGCGGGGTTATCACGTCGAACATTAGTCTACCTAATGGTTGGTTGACGAAGTATGTTCCCGGTGCCAGTACCGGGAAGTCGATGGTGTTGATCACATTCTCAAAATGCAACGTATTTAGACAAAAATATTGCAAAAAATGTAACACCTACAGAGATGTACGTAGAAATTTTAATAATTTCAAATACGTAGAAACAGATGAAGTTAGCTAGTAGAAGAAGTACAAGAATACAAAACTGAGAATTTTAATTGATGTAGATTGCTCTCAAATAGAACAAAAAATACTGCCATGTTAAATAAATAAATTGTAAGGGATGTTGGAACTTCTACAAACTTTGTTATAAGAATTGTGTACAAATATTTATGCTTGGAAAAAAAAACTATTACTTGAAAACAAACTCAGGTTCATGAAAAACTCCCGGGTTGTTTTATAATGCAAATGTGTTATTAAGTAGGCCTCAGCAATGTCGTATTTCTTCACTCTTTCTCATTCACAACTCTTTCCAACATGATAACCGAATCTTTTGGGTTGCCGACTTATGGATAAAATCCCATGCTTTCTCAACCGCTCACTACTAATTGTTAAGTAGTAGTATATATATATATATATATATTTATATACATACATATATACTAATTAGTAAATGGATCGTTTGAATGTATAATAACATGAAAACACAACTTCCACTGTCTCCACTGGAAATCACTCGGAGGGACCTTGGGGCTCATAAAAATTTAAAAAATCTTCGGGACACATCAGCCTCGGGTACAGGACATTTTATGTATAATATCAACATAAACAATAACATTAATAACACATCGCCAGTGATTTGGGTAACAGGAGGGATTTCTCCGTGTTCGACACGTGAACCAACATAATAATTTGAAATTCATTATCTGAGGACCTCAAAGGCAAAAATAGTGTAAATCTAACAATGATGTTGATGGAACCGTGACAATTAAAAATTAACTCTTTCCCCGTATTCCTATATTATATAAAATAACGCTTGCTCCGTATATATATACATATATTTTACAGGCACAAATTTAACCGTACAGGAATACCAAGGGTTGTTCAATCGATTGATGTCCAGGTGACCTCAATCAACCTGCCGACAAGGAAAAACCGTTCGATTCATAAATATTTCTGAACGTCGTGGCGTTAATTTTGAATCATAACTTTACGTTACGAAGACGTGGTGTCTCTGCCTGAGTTCGCCAGAATGTCTCCTACCCCTTCGGCATTCTCTTCCTTACAAATCGAAAGCGGATATCGATGGTTATTAGTTTGTAAATTGTTCCCTATAAAATTCAGTTTTCCAATTTATGTACGACGGGTCTCCGGTCTATTGACATTGATAACCGCCTAGAGATAAAACCATCCGTGATGAAGGAACAGTTGTGCAAACAAGTGAAATGGAAATGTATTTCCTTTGTATGAGAATTTATGAAACCCGACTTGTCAACCGTCTTAGTCGAAAATGACTGAGTTCCAGATCGGTCGAACTATTTTAAACAAAATGAAAAGGAGTTATGAAAAGGTAACAACCGTGTTACTCATGTAAATACATAGTTTTGTGTTACCTTTGGTCATTTGAAATGTCTTCAGGAAGTCTTGATTTACATTGTGCAGAACCATCACGGAGGGAAGGATGGTGCAGGGTGGTTTTAATGGTTTGTTCTTTGATTTGTGTACTCCAGCATGGTGTAAATTATCAAAACTGTTCTTACTAGAACTAGTCAAAAGTCAACTACTTTCGTTAACTTTCAGGAAGAGACACCTACGTTTTCATACCGCAAATTTTCCGATTCATCAACATCACTTGTACATTGGTTAAGTAGCTACCCGACGCCAGCATCGGAATAAACCAACCGAGAAACATAGACCCATCCATTATTAACAAAATTATGTAACATTAATAATTATTTTATGTAAAAAAAATAATGTAACAGAGGGACCTTTCCAGGGGTCCGTGCCTGTCGTCGCACTCGTCGTTGTTCCCAACAAAATTATCGACTCGGTGCTGTTGTGATGTTGACTAGATCGTTTTTAAGTTTAGTTTGTCCGTTACAAACCCAAAATTTATCGCGTTGTAAAAAAAAACATGGTGAATAGATTAACGGTCTGAGTAATGGCGATGTCATTCTTCCGAGAAACATCCTGCTATTGATCCGGTGAGATTTGTGAACTCGTCAAGTACTCCTGGCTATCGAAACGGATGATGACGACTTGTGTGATGCGTTCGCCCGGAGACAAAAATTTAAAAAACAGTAAGTCGAATTTAAAGCGTTCAAAAGTAAAAAGAGTGCTGTCTCTAGCGTAAAAAATATCAGTGCTTTTTCATGTATAAAACTCTTAACGATCTGCGAGTGATCTCTTCGTGTGTATAAATACTCAGGGAGTGGCATGTGACGCGTCTTGCAAAGAAGCAAAATCAAAAGTTATTAATAAAAATGATCGTAAATTGTACTTTATCACGAGAAAAAAAAATCATCGATCAATCGATCGCCCCGTGTGTATTTACATAATTTCACGTAATTCATCTATGTACATGTGCCACGACGGAGCGCAAATGCGTGTCTGTCCGTCTGTCCGTTTGCTTTTCGCCATCACACGCAGTGAATTCGATCACATGATTCTATCAGTCGTAAATAATAGCCGGAAAATTGATCAACAAACGATCAATTGCCCTCGGGATCGAGATCGGGCGTGAGAAAATTTAGATCGACGGATTCGATCGCCGGCTCCGACAGATCGGACACCGAACTGACCCTCGACGTTGGCGTCACGATGATTTCCGTTCCGGCGGCACGTGTCAGCAGAAGGGGACCGGAACTCGCCTGTTTGACATTTCCAACGTCCCCGTCGCCTCCAGGTTCGCCCTTGTACATGTTCACCTGGACTTTACGTCTCCTGTCTCCGGCGATCTCCTCTCGCCTGTAGGACGTCGACGGCTCTCTGCTAGGATTTACCGACTGGGCAAAATATTCTGCAATTACAAGTACTCGAGTTAAGTGCTCGGAAGTTCCGACGCTTGCAAAACACAATTTACAGAATACTTTAAATACATAACACGAAAGAAAGGAAACGCTGGAGGTTTGGATGCCTCCGAAAAAATTAAAAATAAAATATTAATAAATAAAACGAATAAATGTGCAGGTGTGGACGACTAAACATCAAGTAGACATCTGAAATTATTTGTAAATCTAGTTGCAAGAGAAAGGTTCGCTTCGTTTTCGGGGGTACGTGAGGTAGTAGACTTTTGTGCATGCTTCTGTGACACAGCAGAGTGTGAGTACTGTTACATCACTTTCGGACAACACATACAGTCTGTGAAAACCTTCAGGTATTCGCCCCACAGGAGAGGAGGAGTATTTACCTTTGATCACCCACCGTCGCTACACCTGAGCAGGTGTCATTAAAACGAGTCAGACAAAGATAATGTTGAGCGACGATATCGGAGGGATCACTGACGACCCCTGACCGAGTCCCTTGGATCTTAGAGAATACAAAAAGGTATCAAAGAACCTCTCTGAGTATACCGAAACGGAGATGGTATTGGTTGAGTTACCATGATGGGAGGATTTTACGACAAGCAGAAGACAGCTGGTTTAATACCTCCAAGCGATCTTGGCGAGTTTAAGAAAACGAGAACATGACATAAAGCAGATCAGAACAGGTGAAAATCTCACAAAAGAAGCAACAACAGGTAGGCGACAAAAAAACAAAAAAAAAAAAAAACAGGGTTCGGAAACCACAGAGAACACAAAATCAGTACAGAAAATCTCAACCGTCAACAGAGCGCTCATATTCCACTACGATAGTTCGGTTACTATTTCTAGTGGTTAACAACCTAGAAACATTCACGATCGCAGCCTCCTGTACACTTCTGTTCGACCGAAAGCATATCGCCGGTGATGAGGCACGTGAAAAATTAATTTTCGCTACTTAATTTTTTTGTATTTATATTAATAATAATTTATAATATTACTGTATGGATATTAATATTATGTAGTACATACATTAATATACATACATATTAATGTACACATACTAATATTTGGTATTTAGTAACGCTATTTGATATCAATCCTACTAGTAGGAGATGAATAACTACTGGAGATGAATAAAACTGGTAATGTGTTGTATATTTTATACAGTAAATCAATATATTTTTACAGTATACATACATACTGTAAAATTCATTAAAATTTCAACTGGTCATAAGTTTCGTGTGTGAATGTGTCACTCCGTGTGTTAATTTTTCTACATTAATAACAATACATACGTGTAGGTATTAATGTAATGCAAGTGTATATTAATTTAATATTACGTCATAATTGTAGTATTACTGACAGTAAAGGGTAAGTCTAACTAATATTATAATATTACTTTATCTAAACGGCTTTCTAACTGAATGTGATTTTCGCAAAAGACTGAAGTTATCCTAGTAAAAATAAATAATACATAACAATTATCAAGGCATAACATTTAATTACCGTTTGTTCACATTCAGGTGTAAATTAAATAAAAAACGGGATTGATCGTGTCACCGTGGTCCCTCACACCCAAACCGCACAATTCGTCAGGACTAAATTCGACAAAGTTAAATATACAATACGTGCACGTTCCCAGTGCGCAATTCAAATTTACTTTGATGTGGAGAAATAAGAAAAACAAAAAAATCCACTTTAAAAGTGTGGAGCTTTTGATGTTTTCACGGTCCGTTGGATTTTCGGGAAACCTGTCAGGTTCCAAGATGAGATGCGGCAGATGTAATCGGTACGAGTAAGAAAAAAAAAATTTCCAGCAGACAAAGGACTTTCGGGGTCATCACGGTGACTGATTCGCCTGCGTTTTTCCTCTAACGTTGGTTAATCTGCGAGGAGGAAAGTTGTCTTATCAAAGCATTAATTCTATTACTAATTTTAGGTGCGACTGGTGTCTTTGGATGCGAATAGTTTTCTCTCTTTCTCTGTCTCGACCCCAAAAAAGGCGGGCAACGAGCCTCGTTCGGTCAGACTACCCTCTCAACCCTCTCAACTAACCTTTCTCTCTTTCACTTTAATCCACTTCTTACCACTGTCCTCCTACCTATTTTCGACGGAGGAGCAACCCCCCGTGAAACTACTCGACTGCAGACCCATCGGTTCTACGGACCACCTACAAGCCGTGACTTTCACGGGACTAAAATTTAGTCTCCCTCTTCCTGTGGGGTAATATATTTTGAGGGGTGCGCACCTTCCGAGGACACTTCTCTAAGTGTAACACCTGACCCGGGCCTTACAAGGCAGTACACGTTTGCGTGACATATGAACAATATATTGTCTCCTCTGTAGGTCGCCAAAAAACTCGAGATGCACTTATTTTTCTCTTTCTTTTATTTGGGGTATTTTGACTGATTGGGCTGTGTAGCCATTTTACTGAGGCCTCGCTGACGAATATTTCATGTCAACATATCTTTTTCCTAATTACAAAGAGTGAACTACCATTAACTTTCCATTATTATTGGATCATGTATTTTTATTGTTAATAAACATTTTTAAATTTCATTCTATAATTCGTTACTTAGATTAATAATGAAAAACTAATAATATTTTGTAGTCGTTGCTAGTAATTTTATTCTTAGTTATTTTTTAGTGATTTATTTATTTACAATTATAATAATGCATTTAATATATAAAAGAATATATATATATATTCTTAGTTGTAGTTATAATTATGGATTGTATAAATGATTGAAGAAAATATCGAAAGTACAAAATTTCACTCGTAATAGAATTTAATTCGAATAAAATTTCCTATTTTAACTGTTAGATATGTCAACTATTAAATAAAGTCCCTCATTTCCCAATTCAAGGTAATAATGCGAAATGTACTTCAGACTGCTGATATGGTTTTTAGATTATATGTTATAGATTGTTATTTTTGATTTATGTATCTTAGACTATTACTTAATTTTACGTCAACCGTTAATGAATGACAATTAGTGGGTATTCCAGCTCCACGTCAGGATTAACACGCGGTGCAAAACATTCCGCTGTTTATTAAATTACACTTCTGTAATTACATTAGAGCTACACGGTGTTAGGTGATACACGGATGAAACTGTTGTAACTAAGGTTAGAGCACGGGAAAATGCGGTCCGAACTATTCGAGTCTATTAATTCTCGCTTCCTGTCGTTCGTGTCAGGTTCGGTCATTACAAATGCCAGCCTCCACTTTCATTCTATCGAACTTGTCGAACCGTGAAGTTTCTAAGCTGTTAACCAAACCGAAAACTTTCACACCGGGGGACCGTGTCTCTGGTCACGTGACTGGTGGAGATGACGATCAAGTGCGACACCGGCGATGCACGAGCGACGATGGCCCTGAGCGAAGTTCGGACAACCGTGTGCCGTGCACGAATGCCGGTGTTTGGGGGGCAACAAGGCCGACAAACAGAAAGAGAAAAGCAATGTAGAAAACAACACCAGCGAAAGAACAACAAAAGAAAGAAAGAGAGGAAAGTAAGAAACCAAGTAAAATAACCGACAAAAAAATAATATTAATAAACCAGAAACGAAGTGGAATATTAATTTATTGATCGACAAACAACGCGCCACGGTCAAACACACCACGTGCAACTGTCAAATGTGCGCCAGCCATTAAGTGGTAGAAGTCAACAGATGACATCATTTAGCAAACAAAAGGGACAAAACGATGTGTCCTCATCCTCATCCACCTCCTAGACATTACTACTCCTCCTCGCCATGGTATTCCTTCTGACCGGTGAAGTTGTTTCAAGAAAACAAGGGAAAACACTTAGAAACATCCACATACAAATCATCAGAGCCAAATTAAGGATATTGAACTATTAACCCATCTCGCAAACTGTTTCAGTTAATAATAATGTCAAATAATAATAAAAATTTACGCGTAACAGATTCTGCGTATACATAATTTTTATTATTTAATGGTAAATTTTACTTGAATTAGTTAGTTCCTCAATATATAATATATACATCGTATCGTATCGATAATCGTATATAATATACTCTTGAGTATTCGAAATTTACATTGATTACGGCTGATAATTTAAAGTGTGCAGTTAAATTTCCTGACGTCTTCTTTTAAAGATCTGATAAGTAAAGTTAATAATATATCCTTTAATCTGACTCGACACATCAACAAACTCAAGATATTTTATTATTATATAGACAGATATTTATAATATGTATATTTATATAAAAGCCGGTGACGGCTTGTGTAAACTCACAATCTAATGGATTAATATATAAATGTCGTCATAGACTTGAAGAAGATGAACAATTTATGAATGAAGCTGAAAAATAATATTAACTCAGTTTCAATGGCCTCTCCCTGACGAGTTCTCGTTGGGGTTTTTTGTCTGTTCGTGTCGTAATGGAGACGTGTGTACGTATGTAAGGAACGGTATATATGTATATATTATTATACGCTATACCATATAAATACTATGAAGGGCTCAGGGGTTGTTCGTGTGACAGCTACAGCTAACTCAAACTTACCTGAACTATCGTTCAATGCGTTACTCGAATCGCTGTCTATTGCCACGACGGTTTGTATGCAGCCGCTGTTGGACGTGGGCACGATGATGACCACGTCTTTCGTGCTGTCTCGTCCTGCTTCGTCCAGGGGGCAAGCACTTTGTGACGCAAACGAACTGCTCAACGAGAGAGAAGAAAAAGTTACCGGAAGGAAGATGTGGGGGTTTGGCATTAAAAAGGCGGAAACGGTTGACTCACCTAAGGGTTACTTTCTTCTTTATTTGGTGAGAGTCGTTTCCTCCCTTGGGAACGGTTCGCTGCTGGTGCTGCAGCTGCTGCTGGTGGTGGTCCGTCATGAACGTCTTCGTCGTCGGAGAACTCGGCTCCGAATTCATTTTCTCGATCAGAATCGGTTTGGGAAGTAGCTGAGCATTTAAAGGCAGAACTGGAACGACCGACTGGGGAGAACCGTCTCCGTCTGGGCGTCCGACAGCAGGGGGAAGCAAGCCGAAACGGAAAGTTAGTTTAACGAGAAAAAGGAGCAACGCTCGCTCTATCTCTAGGTATTAATAATAGTAAAATGGGACAGGAACCTCCTATTTACCTGGTGTAATGTATACCTTCTCTACGAGCAAGTGAATACATTTTTTTCACATTAAAATTTCAGAGACTCACCCAAAATCTGAGCTTGCGGATCGTGGTTGAGAGGAATGGTCAGTATTCTCTTTCTATCTTCCATATATAATTCAATTAGTTGATCTAGTTTTGTCTCTATGTCGTCGACCTGACGTTCTATTTTGACCACCCTCGAAGCCAAACTAATTTTACTAGCGTAAACGTCCTTCGCTTTCGAGCCTTGTTTCCCCAGTATTTGGTCCAACCTGTAAGTTGTCGTCGTCGTTATTACTATTATTATTATTATTATTATTATTAACAGTTTTGAAGTTTAATTATTATTTCACGAGTTCCGAATTCGCCTTGTCTTGTGTTATAGACGATTTATCTACAAAATTATCCACTGACACGGACAACACCCTCCCGATTACCTGTATTGTAAATTTCTAGTTCGGTTAAGGAGGTCGGCATGTCCGGAGGAGTATTGCTCCATGACGTCTTTCACGTCGTACGGTTTCAATGCTTCCCTGAATTTTCTCCTAGCTACGAAGTATTTTAACTGAGTTCACGCCATCCGTTGAAGCATTGGAAAAAGCATCGCACACACGAAAGCGTTTTTAAAAACAAAAAAAAAAAGAAATAGACAAAGTTAGCAAAAACATACGAGTAATACAATGTTTGTTAAGGGTTGAAGTGAGCCCCGTGTGTCGTCGTACACCGGGAATGCATGTTAAGTTCATATGTGCGTAATGTGTAAATCCTAAACAAAACGGACGACTATGTTTGTATGAATCTATTTAATTGGTAAGTGACTTATTGTTAGAATTAGTCTTCGATTATGTACATAATAAACATTTGAGATTTTTACTCACTCTATATTTCTTATATAGTTTGTTCCAGAGTTTATCCCTATATAACATAGAGATCTCTCGTCTACTATTACTTTTAATTATTTAGTAGAAAACATTATTGTCGAGAAAAGTACCGACAAGTTGACCTTGTCTAGTTCCTAGTTCAGCCTTTCCAAAATGAGCACTCCAAGCCAAGCAAGTGAAAAACGGCAAAAAAAAAACGACAACAAACTCATCGGTTAATAAGCCATTCGTTTTAGTTGTAGTAACCCAGTTGACTTAGAATTATGTATATAGATCTATGTATCGTGAACTATCTCTCTCCTAGATGGACTTAACTTATCTGTACGTCTTTAACTCTGCCTAGGAGATCAGCGTGTCCTGCCGAATACTGCTCCATAACATCCGTCACGTCATACGGCTTTAAAGCCTCTTTAAATTTTCTCTTGGCTACATAAAATTTTATCTGCAATTACACTGTCGTCAGTTGCTCTGGTAACATTTACAAAAATTTTTACTTAATTTACGGAAGACATTTTTAAACCACCACACCCCGTTTAAGTTACCGACAATCTAGAATATACATAATATTTTAATTATGTTTTTGTGGGTGAACTTATTAAGTAAGTAGTTTTTTGTAATTAAAAAGTGTTAATTACTCCTAGTAATTATTATTATTATTATTGAAGTTATTAATAATCGGGTGGTTCGTTTGTCGGTATTAAAAAAATCTGTATAATAATAAGTAATAAAATATTGGAAATAATTTCTAGTAACTACATTCTTTTGTTCTTCTATTTCCTATCTTTCCTTAATTAATCGACCAACTTCTTATTTTCCTACAATTTGGAAGTCTCGGAGGGGTATTTATTTAAAAATACATAACATCTGACGCGAAAAAGTAAGTCACTCTTCGTCGTTACTACCTGTACTAAACAAGTACAATTATACGGTTGCATTAATTATGTGTAGTTTTACTTTCCAATCCAACTCGGATGAATGTACTGCACCACTAAAAGTAGTCTGCGTGTACGGAAACTTGCAACTAATAAACGTAGGAAATCCGGTAAATTCAATTTAATTGCGGGTCGTATTTAGCAAATAAAAAAGAACTCACCTTTCTAATGGCTCGTATTGCTCCCTTGTGCTGACTAGTTAGCTGAATGTACCTGGGCTCCTCGTCCTCATCTGTAAAAACCGTTTAAAACAATTACTAACTCCGGTACCTCTCCGGCGTTTCGCAGCTAATGAAAATGAAGCGTTTGAAGCTCAAATTAACCAAAAATTTTTCGATAAATTCAACTCGAAAATTTATTAGTAAAATTCAAAGTGAAAATAAAATGAAATAAAATAAAAGTTGAATGCTGTAGTTTGAGTAATTAATTGAAAACACCTGTGCAATCTTTTTACAATAAAAAAAAAACTCGGTTGCCTAGGAATCTCGTAGTAAAATTGTGCAAAAATAGATCCAAATAGGTTTTCAAAGCTTGCTCAAGCGAATACCACGAAAGGAAATTTCGAAATTTAATAAATTATTAAAGTAGTGTGGTATTTATTAATGAGCGAACGACAATTTAATTTGTGGCTCCACCTACAGGTATGTACGTACCCTTCTCACGACCCCTCTCACTACCGTCTTTTCTTATTTACATACTTAATAAAGACCTCACATGAGTGTATTCCTGTATTGAACAAGCAAAACTATGTAAGTTATTAAGTGTAAAATCTATAACCGCTTCCGACGAACTACGGTGTGCTTTTATTTAGAATCGAAGCACTGCTGTCTATTGACGTAGTACTAGTTATGGGCAATAACTACAATTCCTAGCTGACATCACACTCAGTTGGATCCTACAGTGCTGTTGCTGCGGATTAAAACGTTCTCGTGTTTTCGAAATATTCAATTTTTCCCTTAACATGACCGCCATTAAAAGTGTGGAATTATTATTTTATATAGTTAGAACGTGGTCGACGGGTTATCGGATTTACCTATAGTTTTTTTTAATTATTTAATTCATTAATATTTTGCAAAGTGTACGCGTGTTGGGTGTGCTTCTTATTTCCATAAGCTCGAGGGATCACTATGAACTGCTTTTGTTGTGCTTCCGATTTTGATCTGAGATCTTAGAAAGCAACGTAACTGATCGACTGATATTTAGCACCTGTCTTTACACCGACTGATCTGTTATTATTTGGAGACGAACTCGCTCTCCGAGTTACGATTTCTGAGTATTACTTTTGGCTTATTTAATTATGGAAGTTATGAGTTCTTAATCTTCCTTAAGGATCCTCTGCCACGAGGGAACACTCACATAAATATAGGCATCTATTCCGTTTTATTAACCTTAAAACATAACTTAACCCGATAACTTATTAACCTTTCCTTGATTGATTTGTTCCGATTCGACACCGTGAGACACCATGGCCGACGAAAACAATATCAGATCACTACCGAGATCACTAAATAAATCATACCGACCGAACAAAAAGCAACGAACCAGTCCCTCTTTCTAAGTATTTATTTATTTATTTACACACAACATAAACTATTATGGAATCTACTCGGAGACGGAGACGTCTACCTGGCGTTGCGTGGTGCTTTTGTACTGTGCTGAGTACTCTAGTTTGCCTACATTAGTCTACCAGCAGAAAGAGAAGGAAGGAAAAAATCGCCAAGAATAAAAATCAAGTGAACAAAAAAACATGTCTGAAATCTGTACAGAACCCCCTTTTACACCACATTCCCATTTTCCAAAAACCCACCCTCAAAAAAAAAAAAAAATAAAAAATAAAAACCAGACGAAAGTTGTTTTCGTACAACATTCGCAGGGGGAGACAAAAAACCGCCCATTCGGTCTGACTAGTTACGTGAGTAGATAAAATTAGAAACAAAATCAACAGAAAAGCAAAAATTGTAATTTAAACGAATTAGTCAAATCCCAAAAATGTTAGTCGTCGGGAAGAAAGAAAAAGAAAACAGTAACCAGATAAATAAGTTGGAGAGTGAATAACGAAATGCAAAAAAAAATAAATAAATACATAAGTTAATTAATAGAGAAGAGAACAATCGAGAAAAATTTGTCTAGCTCGTCTAGCTCTGTCCTTTCCCAGCCTTTTCCCCCGCCAGCCTTACTCTTCTCCTCTATGCATAGACACTTTCACTTCAGACTTTCACTGTACACTTTCTTTACTCTTTGGTTGTCATTTGAGCTTCTTACATTCGTCCGCGGTTTCTTCTTCCTGAAACGGGCTCAAAAGATTCGACAGCTTCTTCTTACGCGCTCTGTTCTTAGTCCATTCCAGCATGGCTAAAGCAAAAATGAGAAAATTTTTTTCTGAATTTTTTTTAAATTTAGCTGCCTTCGAACCTGTCGATGTCAAACTACCGTCTGCGGAACCTCCGACCGGTACCTGAGTACCGACCATCACGACACTATTAATTTCGTGGTCACGTGGAGAGGGTGCCACGACGGGTGACGGTGGGGGTTCGAGACAAAGGTATCAAGGCAGGTACGTTCAAAGCTTCCACCACAAAAGGGGTGAGATAACGAGGGGAAAACAACGAACGAATATACTTGTCAGAGAGAGAGAGAGATGAAAGATCGATTTCATCTTCTTAAGATGATGAAAGAGAGAAAAAAAATGAAAAACAATGAGAATAAGAGAAAAGAAGACAATGGGAAATGAATGTGAAAATGGCAGGTGAAATGCGTTTGGATGATTATAATGCGAGAATACGACAAAAAAAGAAAGAAGGGAGATGATGTTTGTGAAAGGAAAAATGAAGTGACAAGTTTCCAAGAAAATATTACATACATTAGAGGGCACTGATGGATTAGAAAATTATTTTTAAAGAACACGTACAGTACGGTAGTAAACATAGGGTGTTACATCAAAACTAGCAAGTATGTTCACACAACCGTTCAGTAGGCAGCAGGTGTGGCAATATAGAGGAGTACGGTAAGCCAGAAAGAAGATACAGAAATAAATACAGAATCTTGTAGTAAAATAGCAACAAGGTGTAAGAGCATAGACACAAAATGTTAGAGTACACGTAGTACAGCCACAGGGGTACAGTAAGACAGCAAAAATTTTAGTAGAAATATTACAATAGTAGCCAGAAATGTTCTGCATCGAAGAAAGTATCGTAATATATCGTAATACACTGATAACATGATACATAACAAACATATGCATGAGAGTGGGACTTGTACATAAGTTAAATAGCCTCCTGCAATGAATGATAAATTTCCACTACACATTGCGGTCCGTCATTAAAAATACAAAAAACTAATTCTGTTCTAAATTATTAACGCTATTATTGAATAAAATAGTTAAATCAGAACCTACTGATGAATAACTTCTTCTCCTGACGACACACCACACATAATTATCATTTAAACTTCTTAATATTTTAAAGGCTCACGAGCGGACATTTTGTTGTCGACTGGGGTGGAAATCAATTACGGGGGTAGATAAAGGTGCCATTGATTGCTTCTCACAAAAATCCAAAGTCTTCTTTTTATATTTTGTTCTTTTCAGATGTGTACGAATATCTCGCCGCGGGGAGGGTTTGCCTTCTTGGAAAATCTGCGTGTTCAGGTCGACCTTCCTGTCGACTTCGCGTCACTCGGATTTTCCGCCGGTTGTCAGCGGGAGAAAGAAGGTAGGAAAAGGATCGGGTCTGTCATTACCGCCCTTCGTTTCTAATTTTACTCAGCCAAACTTTGTAAAAGGATAAATTAAGACTGACGCCATTTAAAATGGCTTCATTTTGCTATGGGACAAGCATCGAAAATACCGGGAGGGTTCAAGTTGAATGGGCGCAAATTTTTAGTGTAAAAAAAAATACATTTCACTTGCAAATGGCTGTCACGTAACACGTGTACGGTAAATTGACGTTTGAACCTAATTTTTCTTAAGCAATTTTACAAACATTCAAACGTGGATTATTAACAAGAAAGTTCACCTTACTGCTCCCAACTATTTAATAACTTTTTATTTATTTATTAAGGTGTCCTGAGTGACTGGAGTGGCAGTGGTCAACGGATGAGTTCATCGCTGTCTTTCGATTGGAGACATCAGGGGTGGTGTTTACGGGTGGTGTTTTCGGACTCAAAGTCTGGGTGCATTTTTTTGTTTTGGAACAACACGATTCCTTGAATTTGGAATGTTTTCAAATTAAACAAAATGGAAGTTGAAAGTAACCTCGCAATATTACAAACAAATGATTACCTCTCTGTGTAAATACCGGGATGGAGTGTGCCCTTTGAATAAGTGAATTATCGCGTGACACTCATTATATCATTGGAATAAAATGCGCACACCATGAAGACAATTACCCAGGACCTTGTTCGTGAAGTACATAACAAAGACACACATGTATACATAAACATATAAAAAAAAGGGCGCAGGAAAACCATAATCATTTGCTTTGGATTCGTCACGAGGAGTCAACTGAAATGAGAACGAAGTTGCCGTTTTTACTTTTGTTGGCGTTCGCTCTGCTCGTGAGCGGTCGCTCCGCCAAGAAAAAGGAGGAGGAGAATAAAAAAGAAAAGGAGACAGAAAAGCAAAAGGAAAAAGAAACGTCGCAGGAAGTGGAAAAAGAGGAAGAGGAAGAAGAAGATGGAGAAGCAGACAGCGTCGACGTAGAATCGGAGGAACTCGAAAGGGTGGACAACGAACACATGACGATTTGCCTGAAGAACGAGAATGTCACAGAAAGTGGGTATTAAAGAGCAAATGGTACCGATTGAGTACCGAGTACAAGTATCTACACACTCAACAACCGCGTTCCTTTCAGGTGAGATGAAAAATTTCCTCATATCACGCGGGAAAAAGACCGTTCGGGAGCCGTTGAAAAAAGCAGTCTTGTGCTTTCTCAAGAGGATCAACTTCGTCAGTACCATTGCCTTTTTTGTGATCGAGGACCTCTCGGCAACGGGTAGTACCCGCGGTAGCACTAATAAGCAATCGTTTGTTTCAGTTCGACGGGAAAAAATGGAACGTGGATGTGATCGGCGAGTCCGTCGGAGACGACACGACCATGTTCAAAGCCATCAAGGACTGTCTGCAGAAGGACGACAAAAAGCTGACGCCGCACGAGAGGACGTACCGCGTCCAAAAATGCGTTCTCGAAAGTGAAGACATTCAGTGAGCAGACGACATTTTGAATAAAATTATTTTGCCAAAAGACGTCGACGTGTTTCTCTTTTTCACCTTTCGAGATTTCGCCCAGAGACAGGAGGACACACGAAAAACACACCTGGTTTCTACTCACCGTCTGAATTTTTTTTCGAGAGAGCCGTTTCCGCGACGGAATCTTCGCTGTGACTTCCGTTGAGTGTTTGAACAGTCGTGCTACCACCTGAGAATGCAAAAAAAAAGAAAAGAAAAAGAAATAGGCGAGTTGATTTGAAGTGAGCTTTGAGTGCTCTTTGAATATTTCTCCATCCAAATCTGTTCAATAAGTCAATACTTCCTCTCCCTCATTAAACTTGCAAGAGTTTGCCATTTCCAAACATAAGGAAAATCAAATTTGAGATCTGAAGGACATTCGACCCGGAACGGAAGTAGTGCAGGCCTTTGTTGGAGTTAATGACGTAAACATACACGAAAACTACATTTTACGGTCTTCCACAGGGAACTTTCAAATAGCTCGACACACAAAGACACACGGAATGATCGTAAACACCAGGACCTTCACGTATCTTCACAAAAGCTCCCGCCAAGTACACCATACTGTACACACAGGAAATCCTACAGCGACGAACTGTTTGTAAACACGCCGACGTGTGTTCGAACACAATGGAATTAACTCCTTAAAAAAACATTAAATATTATTAACCGAATCAAAGGGTCAATCGATCAAAATACTTATTGTCATGATCTCGGGCAATGTGAGCCGACTTGAACATGCGATCTCGTGTTTTCCGATGCAATTACACTTGGTCGATCAAATTGGTTTTGTTTTTTTTTTACGATCTCGACGAGTTACCTGAGATTGAATGCTAAGAGGGAAGTAAACGGCAACTCACATGTTTTTGCAAAGCGGACTGCACTTGGCGTGCAACGGTTAAATAGTTTTGTACTGTTTAATTTCGAACAATTTGTCCAGCCGGACTCTTATCGATGCTTATCAGGGGAATGTTTCATGGGGGTCGAACTAATTTCACGTAACGGTAAACATAAAATTTTCTTTTAAACGGTTTGCTGTTTTTGAGTCCTTCTCTATTTTTCTCGATTAATAACGACTCCTACGCCGATTATTTATTTCGTAATTGTCGATGAGTAAAACTAATCGGATAATCAACAGTACTGCAACAATCCTAAAGTAAATAAAAAAAACTAGTTTGTAAAAGTTCAATATGTATACAAGGTTTTGGATAATAAAATAAAAGTTCAGATAAATAATATTAAACAGTTGTATGAGTGGAATATTAATAGAAACACTAAGTAGACAAACTTAATTGACTCTTTGACTGTCCAAGAGGATTTTTCTGTAAAAAAAGTCTCCTAAAAAAAATTCGTTATACGAAATGTGACACGTGTGAGAAAATAAAATACATCAACCTGTGTACAATATAAGAACTTTTATATAATACCCAAGTTATTTGTGCTTCAGAAATCAAACCCTACAAACTAGCTGAATTTAGTGGAACCCCCTAGAGGAAGTATCTACTAGAAGTGCAATCAACGCGTGATAAGCAATTATGTACATTGATAAATCACAAGAAAAAATTGATACGTACACTGACACCGTAGATTGATGAAATAAAACTAAAGAGATGGTTCTTCTTACCTAAATTATCGGAGGATGCTCGAACCTCCCCGGAATTCCTGTTCAGACCAGCACCCTTTGTCAGGGGACTGTGAAACGAGGTGCTTTTGTGTCTTCTAATAGTCGGAAGTCTTGACACAAAGGAAGCATTATGCTTAAAACTGGAAGAAACCATGCTGAAACACGAGAAAAACAAAATCAAATTCTCCTCGGTCATCGTCACCGAACCGTTTCCGTGGGAACTCCATCGCATGGACACCAAGTGTCATCTACTCTTGTGTGTACGGGGCCGTGTGTATCTGTGTGTATGCGTGTGCACCAAAATAAGATCATTACGAAATTACAACCCCTTTTCCCCAATAAAAAACAATTGTTCTACGAGTATTTCTCCTGTGCAAAAATCGATGCGACACATCCACTCCTTTGGATACGTATCTTTCTGGCGAATGCGAACAACTAAAAAGCTTTCGATCGGTAACCTTCTACTGGGCGGCAGATCCTGCACTGATCTGCCGGCGATCACTGCACGAGCCATGCCTGAAACAAGTGCCGTATGAAAACGGTTTTCCTGTTCAAAACTAATCGCAGAAACAAAAGGCACTAAAATAAAAAAGAAAAAAATGGTGCTCCACCAGAGCCCAGAGTTGGTGCGACCCTGTTGAACCAGAGGGTGAGGCCTGGCTCCTGTGGGGGTGGGTGAATTCGTAAACAGGGAAAAACTAAAAGTAGAAGAGAAGAAGCAGGTACCTGAAATAGATGAAAAAAAGACAGGTTTCCTCGCAACTACACAACAGGTAAGAACGAGCAAGCAACTCCCACCCCATGTTGTATTTTGACGGTTTTCGGGCTGAATTCGAACGAGGCTGTCACCCGAACCAAAAAACTCAGACGTGAAGTCATGCAGTCAAAGAAACAATAGTAACAAAGAAAAAAAAACTATGAAAAAAACTTATAGGACAAAATACAAAATCCGTGAACCAACTAATGTGGAAAAAAAGCCAAAAAATCATTTTGCTTTCGCAGTACTCGGTACCGGCAGTGTTCAACTGTTAACTTTCGGGGTAGAGAAAACTAAAAGACAACTTACAGAGAAGAACTCGTAGGTTGAATCCTATCTAGAAATGTCTTCTCAGAGTCACCAGGCGTTTTCCTATCGACGGAAAACAACAAGAGAAAAGAGTGAGAAAGAAAGAATAAAAAACAACTGAATCAGTCCTATGACGACAGGAAGTAAAACTATATACATAAATACATAGGTGCGGACATGGGGAAAGGTTCAACGGGAAAACACCAAAAAACCGGAAATGGAAGGCTAGGACGACCGGAACAAATCCGTACGTTTCCCGTGTTCGGGTACCACCCGGGTAACCGTCACGTTGAGAAATCGTCAAGGGTTCTGTCCTCCTCTCTGTCGGGTTCCTTCTACGCGAGTTCCGTCCTGATGGAAAACAAATGGATGGATCGAATCGATGGAAAAACAAAAATCAGATATGTGGAAGGAGACGGTAAAAAACACTCGGTCCAAGGCGAAATTTAATGGGAAAATTTCCCGAGCCTTTGAAATCACCAAGGGAGCAAGTTTGTTTTTCGACGGGAAACTTGCAGCAAAAAAAAATGTTGTGTATGAAAGTCAGAGTAACTGGAACGAGGGGTCGTTTAACTTGACTCCCTTTTGGCAAAACGTTAGACGGAAGATAGGGATGGAAACATGGCAGAGGAAATAAGGAAGTTAACATGTTTGAAAATTGGGAGTCTCGAAAACGGGGGTTGATTGTTCAAGGGGTGAGCCCTAAGAGACTTCCTGGATTAGTAAACAAGTTACGACATTTCAACAAAAATAATGCGAAATTTAAATTCTTGGGTATGTTATTGCGTAGTGCGAACTTAACTTCTATGTTACACAGTTGTGGAGACTGTTTATCAACAAAAAATTATTAAAAAATAATTAATAACGCGTGACGCCGAGGAGTACACAATGTTATATATAACAAATAAATATTTTACATGTTTAATTATTATACATTCTTCTAAATTGTTATATATTATTATTGTAGAGTATTGTACTACTGTCCAAGTAATATTATATCCTACACTGGCGAACATGATTATTATATAATGCTTTATAATTATATTATAAACCAGTTTGTAGATTATTATTATTATTATAATATGTAAACGTTAATGTAAATTAAAAATATAATAGAATAGTTATACACCTGAAACTTTAAATTATCAATTAATTGCTTTAATAATTTAATTTATGTTGTGGCCTTGAATTGACACAAAACTTATGACCATTTGGAATCTACTAAATTTATAATTAAAATAATTACAAATATATATGTTGTAAAATTGTGGGCTTCAATATCTATTAATACTGTACATAAGCTACCCAAGGCTGGTTTAAATAGAGTTATCAATTTTGGGATACCTTTCTAGTAGTATGAAGTAGTAATTTTTTTAAAACAATAGAAATTACCTAAAATTTAATTATTTGTTTATTTATAAAATTAATTGTTTTAATTTATACTAAATTGAGTACATAAAAATATATATTGTTTATATTTTAGTACGTGCTCCACTGCCAAATTGTAGAACAGTCGTTCCGCACTGTCACGTGACAGAACACCTAAACCCGTCGCAAACACATCAATAACGTCCGTACTTACAGGTAAACTTAACAGGTGAGAAACCGAAAAAAATTTCCGTCATCTCGAAATACGACTTTCTGTTATTAATAACTCGATGCTAACAAAACACATTGATAATTTTAACAAAAATAATAATAATGGAGGTATTGGAAAAATGAAAAATATTAATGCAACTAATCGGTGGTTTTAGTTATTGTTAATAGTTTTGTTAGATCCTTGCCGGTGCAGACAGGAAAAATAGAAAAATAGAAAAAAGATGACGGTACGAACGAGTGCACTTGTGCATTTTACCACCATCATGAGCCATACTCTTATGACTATAATAAAACTAAAACAGTTCAAACACGAACTTTCCGTGTAGTTCGACGACATAAAAAGTATAATAAAAAACAGTATTAGAAATTAACCCTGCGGAATGACGGAAGGGGATGGCGGTGGAGGGGTGGGTAAACGAGAAGCAGTGCCGTAGGGCAGAACTTTGACAGAGGCATCGCACAAAACGGCCGTCCCGCAAATAAATAAAAAATTGAGCAAAGAGCAATAAAAACTTTCTTTCTTTTTTTTTAATTTCTAATTTACAGGCACGCTTTTTACTTAAGGTTAAAGGCTCTTCTCCTATTTCTGTTGTCCACGATGTCTTTCCGTGGGGGGTCACCGAGCTTTCGCAGAACGGCACGTCATTAATTAATCATTGGACAGTTCGGGTTCGGGACAGTTCCTTAAATTGAAATTTCAAGTCGAGCATGTCCGCCATATTGACAAGTCGAGTGAATAACAAAACTAAATTACGGAAAAAGTTTTGCGTACAAACGGGACTGAATACCATCAAACGAGCCATTTCTTTTCTTTTTTCTTCTTCACGCTCTCTTTCGTAACATTTCCATCCAGAAATATTCCCAAATAATTTTTTTTTGTGCGTCGGGGAGTTTCCCGTCACGCACTTCGTGTGGCGAAACTCGACGAGCCAAACTTCTTTAGAGCAAAAGTCAATTTGAGGTAACGAGCTCTCTAAACCAAAGCAAAACACCCAGAAGAGGTGTAATGTGGCCCGCGACGCCCGTGTCTAACGAAACAAACACCAAGGGCGAAAATACTCGTCTCCGTGGCTCGCCTCCCAATATTACTATTACCTGTAACAGTTGGACTGAGTACTAAGGTAGGCCATAGTAAGTGCTTGGAGGAAAGAACAGTTATTTTGGGTTATTTAGTAGTTTCCTATTAGAAAATATCAATATATAAATATAATATATCCAAACAGATTGCGTCTTTTTCAATATAACTATTACAAACTATACCAGTGTAGTGGAGATAGTTTTCGAAATCGTGAAATAGTCAGCTAAGAATTTTAGATAGATTAATGGCAACAACCAAGTGGACCTATTAATATATGTATTTGTGTACGGTATGTTTTTTTCACTTTGAACAAATAAATAAAATTATTTTACAATAGTTCCGGGAAGCGGCTCACCGCCTGGTGTATGGTGGGACCGGTTAACCTGAGTGTGGTGGTACGTTGACGTTTGAAACTAGTTTTACTCGAGTCTGTTTTGTAATGGCTCTCTTTTCCACTTTGTACATCTACACACTACTTTATTATTCGTGTAATTGTAAAACTTCCCATTAGATGTGCTGGATGGTTACCCTAAGTTGGGTAGTACGGTAGTAACGACTTTAAACTGGGTGTGCCAGATAAGTTGACAGGCTACGACACTCGACGGTATTAGGTTAGACATAAGGTTAACCATTTTATTGTAGTCATTCCCGATAAAATGTAAATAGATTTTTTCAACGATTCAACCCGGTTGAAATTCATAAGCCGCACTACACACGCCCGGTCCTGTGGGAGAGAAGACGAAGGAAAAAAAAATGCATTCTTGACGCGATGGAATTTCCCATTTTCCACTTCTTTACCACTTTCATATTTTCTCCTGTGACGTTTTTTCTTGCTCTTTCTACTCCCACGTCAATCGTCCAAGTTAAAAACGAAACCGAGAAAGAAGAAAGTGAAGTGAAAAGACCGAAACCTTGACTCTTGTCTTTAGTGGAGTCCTGGGAAATGATGGGCGTCAACCGGCTCATTCCACGCCACGGCCAATGTGTTGACATTGACGTTCTGATTGCCATGTGAAACAAAAGAAGAGACACATACACAAACACACACAGAGAGAGTGAGAGAGAGAGAGAGTGAGAGAGAGAGAGAGAGAGAGAGAGAGAGAGAGAGAGAGACTTTTGACGTAGAAAATTTTGCTTTGACACGAAATTCTGGACGTTGACTGTAGTTAACCACCGGGGGAAACCCCTGGTCTAATTAACCCCCTCTGTCGTGTCGCTGAATGCCGTTATTTAACACGGCAGACAGACTCTTTCGGTACCATCATCATTGATTTTTATTATTATTTAACACGTGGTCAACTTCAGAGCGCTTGTAATGTATACGCGTACATCTGTGCAGCTTATTGTACCTGAAAGGTGTTGTGCGTGGTTGTGTCACGAAATTCAACTGATACTTTGAAATTTACTGTCGTTTTTCAATAGTAGTAGGACATGTAAACAAATCGCTACATGGCCCTGGGCTGTATCTGCTGATTAATATAATGTATGCATCAAACATATTAACAAAAAAATTGTTTAAACTTGGCGCAACTTAATTTTTATGTAATAATAATACAAAATATTATGTTAAAATTGAACAATTTTTATGTTTATCCGAAATTCAATATAGTTTTTTATTTAAATATTACTCATATTATACGTGCCTTATCTTTATCGTTATGGCCATCATCTCCATTATTATTATTATTTATTTATTTTATTGTGCACTATATTTTTTAGTTTATTACGATTCGTTTTTAATGTAACATATTTTATATATTGGGAATCTAAGGTATATTAACAGTTTTATAAGATCAGTCAAGAAGTAAGCTGCATCTGTTGAATTGTAAATTATACGCATTAATAATAAGTAAAAAAATTATTCAAGGTATTCAAGACAGGCTCTACTTTGATAAAAAATTATTTTAAAATAAGGGTCTAAATATTTTGTTATATTAATATTAAATAACTTAATACTTCAGAGAAATTACTTTTTGACAGACGCACGATTGTGTAGATTATATATCACGTGCCTTACGTACTTTTAATATTATTGAAGTAAATTTTAACATTATTATTTATTAACGATTCTTATTTCTGTATAAGTTCTGGGTCGCCCATGACATTCTTCTACATTCCATGGTCTGAAAGTTTGAATCAGTTTTTCTATTTTCCTAGCTCTCGGTTGTGCGTCCGTGGCTAATTTTAAAGATTTCTATTTGTCCTTACCGAAACGGAATTCTCACTAATTAATTCCGTCTTGTGAACTAGTTTCTACCTATTTACGGTTAGATGTGTTTTCACATTACAATATTAAATATATATTAAAACGAACAAGGTAAAACCGCAGAGACGTGGCCGACATGTTGAATTAAAGTTCCAGGACGTGTAGTGTAACGTTTTCCTCTGCGGGCGGTACGACCTGTTTCACCCCAGGTAAAAGCAGGAAATGGGGAAAAACCACCGTTTCGAATTCGCATTGCCTACACAAAAAGAGATTTCGGTCCAGGGAGGACAACGAAAGGAATTCAAAAGTTGACGCCTGAGGAAGAAAACACGAGCACTGACACAAAATGACGCGTTTCACGTAACTCCTGTAAAAATCCCTACATAGAAAACGGACTGATCATCACCCAATTAAAAATCAATTCACCCAGGTCCAGGGTGAGAGCGTATTTTCCGGTGGAGGAGTTTCGTTTGAAACGAAATTAAAAAAAAAGAGAGAAAACACATGGAAGTACAGAAATAAAAAAAAAATATTAACTTACGATGGCGGACTGGGAAGTGGAATTTGATGAATTTTCCAGGTGGCAACGCTCAACGAGTGCTCGTCTGCAGCGTAACACCTCCACAGGCATTGTATCAAGGTGGCAGCGGGTTGTCTTCGTCTGATCATGTGCTTCTGCCTCTGCTGCTGTTGAACCTTCAAAGCGAATCCACTTCCTAATATGCCCTGTGGAGATTAAAGAGAAAAGGCACTAGTGGAGACACACTGAACACCGACCGTCATGTTCGAGTTTGACGTTGACGTTGATGTTCTCACCGCTGGCAATGCAAAAAAACTAATTCCTAATAATGCACAAAAACTGGCTATGAGCTTTCCTTGCCATGTGACTGGGACGGTGTCTCCGTAGCCGACGGTGCACAGGGTGATGACTCCCCACCAGAGAGCATCTGCGAAATTGCTAAAGTTCTTTGGATTTGCGTCTTTTTCCGCTAGGTAGACTAAAAACGATGCGAATATTAAGCCTAAGAAGCCTATGTAAAGTGTCGTTATCAGTTCCTGGAAATAAAAAAAAAAAAATAAAACTATTATTAAAAAGTATAATAACGGTCTTTGGTCAACGAGAGCATCCGTAATTTAGTCTCTTTTGCGTATGTAGTTTTTACTTTCCTCCCCAAAGAAGTCCAACTTGAAGATGCATCCAAAAAATCCACGACAGAGAAGGATATTTAAGTGTAGGAAGGACGCGTTGCTGTCAACTACAGCAAAATCAACATGGCGGATGTCCTTCCGATTGCATTTTACTTGAGTAACATTTGTTAAACCGTCATTGTCATTGCAAATGTCGACCGCCCGGTTCTCATGCTGTTGTGAACCGAAGAAGAACGGCCACGACATGTAAATCATTTAGTTTGAATTAAAACAAATCTCGTTACGGTTAGTAATGCCGGAGGAAAAGTTTGCGTTTTCCACGGTACACCAAATTCTTGCGTGAGTTGTGAAGAAACGACAGCGACAGGAAAAAGAAGTTTTCTCGAGTCGGAAGAGAATATTTCGATTCCAATTCTGAATTCTAACTTTTAAAAACCACTCCGACGTTAATGTTTTTCTAATAGACGTACCCTGCTATTTTACCACCGAACTATTTTTAAAAGAGGGATATTTTCTACTGGAAAACTATTTTTCTGAGCTCATTTACTACAATCGAAGACCTTTGCTATCAGCTGCACCTAGTCAAATTAGCATCCTTATGTAACATAACAAGAGTACATACATTGAAAATATGTGATAGAATATACACAAAAAAATTGGATTTTTTACTTTTACAACTACGACAGATTTTAAATATATAAAAATTTATTAGTTAGTTGTTTGAAATGGTCAATTACTTAAAATTATTACTAGAATTATTACTATTAGAATATGGTAAGTTCTGAGTCAGTCGACCGACATGGTCATTAAGGCGTCTCACAATTAAAATTTCCGTTTTATTTTTTCCCGGTAACCTTTTTTGGAATCGAGAACGTTGTTTTATACTCGTTAACATGTCTACCCCTCTTTTCTTTTGGTAATCCGAGAGCTTTTTCAATCTTTCTTATTTTTTTTTGTTACCGCAGGACTGACGACCCGAAAGTGAAAATCAAAGAACTTCCACCGATCGGGTTCGCGCGATCGTCGCTGCGTCTTCTTCAGTTTCCAGACGAGTTATGATTCGTTTCTACTTTGGACGGGAGTTAAAGAAACGGGTAAGGAAGGAGAGTTTTTATGACAAGAAATTTTTTAAATCGAAAGCTCTGAGTACGCGTTACGTTCCGATAGAAGGTGAAACTCCCTGAGAAAAAGTTTTTAGTCTTATTTTGCAGAAAAAAGATTGTCTAGATGGTACTACCGGAGATTTTACATACTTTCGTAATTTTCTTTTTACGGAATGAGTGGAATTAAACGCGTCGGTTGTGAAACATATGGAGTTACAATAAGTTCAACGAGCATTGGGAAACTCATAACTTGATCCCCCTGCGGGAAGTGTTATATTGTGTTATTTAATAGTCCATTAAAATACAATTGTATTTTTATTACAAAGTAAGTTAAGATAAACTGGTTGTAGTTAAATTGTCAACGGAATTACTGTCAGCGGGAGTACACCGTTAATGGTCGTGCACTGAACACTAAAAATGACTTTTATGTACTAGAAATTGCTGGACATCTACGTAAACAACACATATGTTCTAGGGGTAGGAGAAACCAAACCGAAATGTTTTTTATTGAGTACAACTACAAGTACAAGCTCAAACTACCTAAAGGAAGTATCTACGATCTACTACCAAAGGTATAATGTATCATTTTAGTATGTAAGCATTGTGTAAGCGTTTAAGTAAAATTGGTTGTTTCAATAAATAAGTTAAGTCCTAAACCGAAAATAAGTTCGTGGGCTCGACTTGGATCACAGAAATGCAGATGTTTGCACTTAAGATTTTGTTTAACGTCAATATTAGGATTCTATCATAGTTTGTAATAGATGAGAAGTTACTAGACGGAACATACGCGTCAGACATGTGACACCTGAGTTTTTGTTTTTGTCCAATTAAAATCTTCAAGTCAAAGTAATCTTTTGTTTACCTGTTGATAAGTACGTTGAACTAGTTTGGAAACTTCGGTGAGAAATATTAATTAAAGGTTGTGTAATCGAACATGAAAGAGCGACGGAAGGCTCACGTGTGAGCAACGCCTAGTGAATACCATTCGTACCCCTCTAGTGTTCATCGGTTGCGGACCAATAGTGTAAAGACAACTAAATGATTCTGAGATAAAATACAAAACAATTTACCAGATACCTCCACATATACTACATTATTCAGTATTCAGTACCATGCATAACTTGGTTTTATATTATATTTATACTTATAATTATATTCGCGGGGTACCCTGGTGCGTCCGATACTATACATAATTCTATTAAAAATCAATATTATACGAATGGAATAATTTTGTTGCAAACTTTTTTTTTCAAATTTAAAAACTTTTCCCAACTCAACCATCTCATTTATTAGGGGTGCTTGCGAGTGTACATGTCCTCGGTGTGAACCCATAACGGTCGTTTATATTAAAACTTACGTTCGAACTATAAAAATACCATGAGGAGAAAGTTCGCAGCGTTCACACAACAGCACCGTTACGCCGGTGAACTTTCCAAGACGAACTTAATAGAGAAAGTTAATTTGATTGCGTGCATGGAAAGTTACGTGGAGAGATTTACAAAATGTAATTTTCACTACAGTCGACGTTTCAAAATAAAACGGAAAGGAAGTTGATGAAGTGAAGACGGGATAAGAAGAACTTCACTGGGAAAGTGATGGTGGGTATCTACGGTTCTTCAAGATAAGGCAGAAAGGTGTTAGAAAGGTGTTGCGTCGGACTTCCGCTACACCTCTCTCTCTCTCTCTCTCTCCTTCCCCTCTTTCGCCGGGTCTTACATTACAAATCGTAAACAATAATAGAAATAGACCGAACAATCCAAGTGTGTACTCACTTGACGATGAGCATAAACCACGGAGCCCAGCAACTTCCAGGTACCGCCTCTTCGGTCCATTCGAACCATTCGAAGGATTTGGAAAAACCTGAGGCCCCTCAGGGCAGAGGCAGCCATCACCTGCCCGTTGACGCCGACGGACAAAACTACCAGTGAAGCTGCTATTGTGATGACGTCGACTATGCAGAAGGGCCTTTGTAAAAATTTTAATCTTCCCAGCCATCCTTGATACCTGGACCGGCATCCTGAAGACCATAACCTGAAACAAGAAGTTTGGAGTTGTGCACAAGAACTAGAGAAATGCAATCCGTTTATACATACATATACATGGCTATTTTACTACTATATTTCATACTCGTATTATATTATATACACTTCATATATATTATACTAAATTTTATAATCCTGTGAGTGATATTTAATATATATACGTGGGTGGATTGTGTAGGAACCAAAACATCCTTGTCACATCATTCTCACTGATAAAGAGCGCACGTGAAAGTGCAAATAAATAGTTTACTGGATGGTAGCCAGTGGCAGATGACTCTCGTGAGTGACGATGGAGTTCTGATTGACCTCCCGTTGTACGTCTGAGTGCATTTTCTCTTAGCCACCGGAGGAAAATTTAATTCTAGTTAAAAGCATTTGTCAGAGATTCAACTTGAGATCCCCGCTACGTGAGATCTGTTTCTGACTTAATCGATCATACGGGAGCATTGAGCTCTAGCAAGAGATTTGATACTTGGCGATGCATTCCATCAATTAATTTATTTTTTTAAAAAGTTATTTTCTTCTGCCAACCAATCTTTTTATGATTATCTTCTTCTATTTATTAAATTTTAAGTATACAAAAATAAGTTCTCATCAAGAGAACAATCAAGTAACTTTTTAAAGGATTTTCCTAAACACAAATAGACCCTAATTCTAATCAAGTTGGACGTGGCGGACTAATATCTAAACAGGAAACAAATAGAAAACCAATTTTGTTGAAAAATGTCGCAGTTATTGCTAACTGGGCTAGAAACCGACCTCAAATTCATAATTTCTACTCATCTGACCAAAGTCTTTGTAACTAGTTGTCTTAGTTGTGTGACTAAACGGCATTAATCCTGGAACAACAGACTACCACACGGTTTCTTGTATTTTACACAAATTGCATTAGATACGTTTTAATGTACAGATAAATAAATTTAAAAAAAATTGTCACCTTACTAATAAACAACATTTTATAACTTTCGGTATTTTAACAAGCGTTTATAACTTATAACTAATATTATAAAAATAGTACATCGTTTACTTTCTGTACAGTAGAATAATATATTTTTTCTATTTCGCGTCCATGGCTTTTTAAATTTATTTTCAATGAAGTACTGTAATTGTAATTAAATTCAGGTGGGTTCAACAGGGAAACTGTTTTTTCACCGGTTACCGTCTTCATTAAGAAATTACAAAAGGAAAAAGGAGGAAAAAGTAATGGAGGAAAGGTCCTGCCTGCCCGGTAACTGCACCGTCGAACCTTCTACGAGAAAGGCAGCATCTCCTTAAGTATCTCTCGCCTTACCTGCAACGTCATTTGACCGCCACGGAAGAAACTCAACCGTTCAGTTTCCCTTCAGAATAACCATCGTTTTAACCGGATTATCGTTAGGTCGGCTCGAGGAAAGGTCACTTCCGCGAAGGACGAAAACTTCAGACCGATCGAATACATTCAATTGTGATTTTCTTTTACCGGAACATGTGAATCCATTATCCTTGTGCATTTTTCCTATGCCTTCTTACGGTTTTGCACCCCCTCCCTGCTCTATTCCTCTCCCCTGCTGCCGCCCACCAACACCAGCACTCCTGTTCTATTTCCGTTTCCCGTGGAATTCATCTCGCGCCCAGCATCCGGTTTCTCTCGGATTTTAATGGATCAAACGATCGCGTGGGTCGTAAAAAGACAAAATTAAGTTTTCCTTTTATTTGTGCAGCTCCGTCTTGGGAAGGTCTGCCAGCGAGAGGTCGAACTATATATACTTATACTTAAATAATATATATCGAAAAAAATTTTCCCGGTGAACTTTGAACCGTAGCTCCTGGAAGGAAAAATAAACGTTCGAAACGTTCAGAGAAAAAGAAATTTAACGCCCACTGACAAACAAAAACCGAACAAAATTAAAATCAATACGCTTTTCATACAGGAATAACATTAATAATGTATTAAAGTCACGTGACACCGGCCATGGATGAAAACTTTCAGAAGTGTACAGAATGGTGGAGAAAATTGTTCACGTCTCACAACAATTAAGTAAAAGGCAAGGGTTTAGATATTGTGGACTTATATAACAAGCCGGTTTTACACAACGACGGCCTGTGAAAAATTATAATATTATTGAAAGATTATTCGATTATTAAAAAAGATTATTTGGCATTATTATTTATATATTAGAATCGTTTGCGGACTCGATATTGCCGGCATAAATCACCTACCATAAATCCCGCTCACCTTGTCACTAAAGAAATATAAAAATTAGTGCAAAATTACTTCGATACCAACACATTGAAAAATAGAACCAGTCATAAACATAAAAATAAGTCATAAAATTTTTGTTTAATAAATACTGAGCTGTGCCAATTCCAAGTTATGGATTATGAATACGGTAAATTATTTTACGTTAATTAAATGTGATGATGAAAACATTTAAAATTATACTTGACATAAAGTATTTTTGTTGTTAATTAAAATCCATCGTTTTATAATAAAAATAATAAATAACAAATAGGATACATTAATACATAACTCATTGTTACAGTCGGTTTCCTACTGTTCATTCTACATTGTAGTTTTATTAATCATTTTGCTCAACTCACACAACTCTACGAACTCTCGTTATTTTACTACTGCTTGATACTTCATTTACTTTACAGTATTTAGTTGATATATTACTACCTTCTATGAGTTCTTCAGCATCAGCCAGCCGACAGCGATCTTTCGAAAATAAGGAAAGATTACGCAAATAATATGGCGATCGGTTTGGGCGAGGCGGGGGTGGGGGAGAGAGATCATACGAACGACAAGTAGCATAAAATTGAAATTCTTTAAAACCGAGGCATGACAAAAGGAAACAAAAACAACACAAAAGAATTTGTGCGACACAAAAGGAAAAGAGGAGAGGAATGCAACGGCGACATTCCTACAATTTGCCATTGTCAAAATTTGCTACGTTTCAAAAGTTTAATAACCGAAAATGGAAGTTTCGAAACCGACAGCTCAACCACCGTCAAAACTAGTTGCGCTACGTTTAAGTCAACTCATGCAAATAATAAGAAAAAACATAAATTGTTAAATTTGAGTTCAAACAAAATGGTCGACACAGATGTACCGGTACAAATACATAGTGCATTTATATTATGTATTAAATGCCTCAGAGACAGACAGAGAGAGAGAGAGACAGACAGACAGACAGAGAGAGAGAGACAGACAGACAGACAGAGAGAGAGAGACAGACAGACAGAGAGAGAGACAGACAGACAGAGAGAGAGAGACAGACAGACAGAGAGAGAGAGAGAGACAGAAAGACAGAGAGAGGGAGAGAGAGACAGAGAGAGACAGATAGACAGAGAGACAGAGACAGAGAGAGAGAGAGACAGAGGCAGAGACAAAGAGAGAGAGAGAGACTCCGCGTACAATTTTATAGAAAAACTACTAACAACTTCCGGTGGCATGGCCTTATTAAAATTTTTACTTCTCCCGCACCCGCAAGCGAGAGATTGTTTTTGTTTTCGTAATAAAAAAAAGCTATTTTAAATATTTATTAATACAAAGGATCCGCTTAACACGTCCAACAGAACTGATATCAGGGCGCGGGGTTAAAGTTCACGGTAACAAGTGCACACGTGTCCACGTGAACGTGAACTCCAGCATTCATCAGGTCAAATGTCGGTGGCACGAATTTAACATTGAAAAGTCTAAAAAAATAATCAAAACTTAGACCCACCGACTCGTGTCTCCAGTTCTAATTAATAATATAAGTTTACAAATTAATAATTCCGATAAATCAATAAATAATATAAGTCTCCTATTGGAGCAAATTAGGACCGATGGCGTACGAAAAGACATTGAAACTCTACACTCGTGCCTGAATTTTATTTATACTTTTTTGTAATGTTACACCGTACATTGTAAGTATTTAGTAGTAAGAAATTAAAATGCAGTTGCGTAGCACAACTCGTATGGAAAATTAAACGTTCATTAATGTGAATATATCGCTCCGAACTATTCGCCGTGTATCTTTTTCAATGTGTTTTACGATGGATTTGTTTAATAGTAACCATCCAAAGATAATTCAATAAAATTCAACCGTAAAGTGTTAGTAAGTGTTTTCTGCAACGTCTATTAAGTAACAAGAGAGCGCGGAGGACGTGTTAAGTGAATCAGATTTTGTATAAGGCTTATCAATTACAATAGTTAAAACATTAACTTCCATTTTCCCTAATACTCTCTCCGTTCTACTGCTCTAATCTATTTTTCTATTTTCTTTCGTGATAGTTTCAGAGCTGTTGGCGTTAATGTTAACTCTCCGGGCGCAAGTTAGAATTTACAATCGTGGGAAACTTTTTTATGGGTAGAAGGTTATACTTATATTAGTTATTTATTTGCTGGGATACCATAGAGTTATGTTTATGTCTGTAGGGTTTGATTCGTGCTGGGAGACGTAGTGCGGACTGTGGTAGGGGACACACAACGGGTCAGCAGTTCGTGGGTGGTGATACTCGACCGAGAAGATAGACAACGAAAGAGAAAAGTGTAAGACGAGAGCATGACGGCGTACATCATGTGGGAAATCGGTCTGAACCCCAATTAGGTCAAAATTTGAATACATTCATAAGAAACCATCGTAAAATTCCACTACAAATTCTCATTTGTGTCAGGCGTTCCATTTCATAAACATGACACCTGAACATTTCTCACTTCTTCTCTTCGTTATATAAGGGCTTTCCCTTTATTTTTCCGCCACGTTAAAACTCGGAATTGCACCTTGCAGTCGAGCCTTTACGATAAAACGCCTGTTCGGTGCTACGAAATGCCTTTTCCTTCCGACATTAAAGTGCATTTCCTTACGAGAATTACATTTACTCCCTGCCACCTGTCCGGTCCCCCAACCCCCTCCTACTCATACCCGTACTCGTCCTCCCTCCTCCTTTCTGTTTTTTCTTATTCCGAACATTTCGCACAACTGAACAAGGAAATTCTATGATAATAGCGAACACCTGATAATACCGAACGGGAGCTGACTTTCTCCTTACAACCTAATCTGCTGTGCTTAAATGCATAAAACACCGATAATGTCTATGTGAAAAGAGTTATGTATCTATGCACGGAACAATGCACAGAACGTATACAACATTCCTTGTGAGCTTTGCTGGTAGACCAACTTGGTCCTCTCGCAACTACACATTTTTTATTACTTGCCGTTCATTTTAAAGAAATTATTCCTACCGGTTTTCTCCTACTAAATAAAAAATAAAATAACCAAAATAAATAAAATACAGGTAAATTTAAATTACTACGAAATTATTAAATTAGCAGAGGGCGTTTTTTTTTCTCATTTTGTGTGCATTACACTTATTTCAATAAATTTTGTATAAAAAAAATAAATGGACGTGTGCCATTGAATTACAAGCATCGTCATTCATTTCCATCCAATGTCCTTGTGCTTTCCAAGGAAATATCCATGTAATATTCATTCTGAAGAGCAAAACAACAGGAGAGGGAGAAACTGAGTGAAAAAGCTCAAAAGTACAAAAATAATGAGGCGAGGAGGTTCTTTAAAGGCGAGACAAAACAAAAGTTCTCAAGTTAAAAATTAAAATTTCACGACCAGCCATTTTTAATTAGACAAAAAAACTGAATTTCCGGGAACCGTACAGACACACACACCCGTGTGTGTATGTCTGCGTCTCTGACATTTCTGTAATTAGCAGGTAGACAAGTGCAAAGGGATGAAGAGTAGCAGAGGAGACAAAAAAAAGTAGACAACGAAATGGAACGTACCTGAGACAGAATTCAATTGAAAACCAAATGACAACGATTATTTCCATGTAGAAAAGTAGAATCTCAGCTTGGACTTGGTATTCCTTAATTGTAGCAAACACGCTGAGAGCAAGGCACGAAAACACGACGAAAAACCTGTAAAAAAAAATGGTGATAACCTTAGTTAACCCGAGTGAGTCCGGCTGGGCTGAAAAAAAACTTATGTAGTTCGGGTTCTTCAGGCAATATTCAAACCTTCCCATTTTTCGAACACATGTAATTTCCCTATATAATAAGTTCCATGCGCCATAACTTCCCGTTCTTTACTTCTCTATTCCTCTGCCTATGTTTTTCCCTTTCCTCCAATTATAATTGACTCATCCACTTCTTTCTCTAGTAGGATTCCTTCACGTTAATAAAAAAAAAAATACGCGTCATTGAATGGCAACCGTGGGTTAATCCGGTACATTGAGCTTTTTTTATTATTTATTTATTGAGTTAGTAAACGAATTGAACATCGATACGGCTGTGAGATCCGTACCGGATTTTAAAAGATTCGATTACAAGAAGTATTATCGACAAAACGTACAAAGTGGGATAGTAGAAAGAGATAGTAGGTTGGTAGGTGAACTACATAACCGAACAAAAATTTATACATAAAACTTTATCGTCGTTTATGGCAGACGTCAAACAGGACAGAGAATATGAAAGCGACCATCTGCATTCTTTGATGTACCTTAATAATTAAGATACGTGTAATTGTATGTATGTAAATAAGCAAGTTGTCATAATTAGAACTTATGTACATCATCGGGTGCAGAAGGAGAGGATGGTCAGGTCGACCTTCAGAGTACCTGAAGAAAGCCAAACCTTGTGGGAAATTAACGTCGGCCATCAAAATTTCACTACGAAGATGCCTTTTTTATTATTTTTATTTCTTCCTTCATCCCCGGGCTTTTCCTTTACTCCCGGCCACTGGGGGCCCCCGGGGGCCCTTTCTCTTCCTTCTTCCACCCTTCTCTCCAGGGGAGGAAAGGAACTCTCCGATTCGTGCAATCATTAAAATTCTTATTTTTTATTTAGAGCTTTTTCGTTTTCATTTGCTTATAGAAAAGGAAGTGATTTGGAGAGACGAAAACGAACGGAATTAAACGTCGGGGCGGCAGATGGTCAAAAATTAAAATTCTCTACTTCGGGCAGACGAACGCGACTCGTCCTATTCCGTTTATTTATGTTTAATGCCATTTCCGTCCAGAGTTTCACCTTTCAACTATTCCTGAACTCTGGTGAAACTTAACTGGAAGTTACAAACTGTGTTTTAAACGAGTGATCATATTCTGTTACCCGGTGTGTGTGTGTACATATTCTTTGTAATAAAATTTTGACGAGGAGGAAGCAAGCCAAAGAAATATGGCCGCCACAGTGAAACTGACAACTAAAACTAGTTCCCGTTATTTAGTTGACCATTAAAGATTAAAGTTTTGAGGCATTCGTTTTTACATATTTTAGATTGTTTTCAATTTACATTAATTATTTTGTTTTTTTAAAGAATTGGGATGAATACTTTTATTTATTACTATTCCCGTACAGATTTGACTAATTAATCTTATGCTGTAGTTACGAGAAATGTTTTATTTTTATTAAACAGTTTTTGTTATGAACTTTATTTTGGGTTATGAATAATTTTGTTCGGCTCATTAGTTCCAGGAAAACGTAAATGCCGTTACTAAAGCAAAATTCTCTAAGGTTCCGATAGGTCAAAATTGTACACGGAGTGATCAACTAGGTTACCTTTGTAACGTTAACTGTACTAGAAAGACAGAATTTAACGGTGCACAGCTTCATCTGGTAGATCTCCATGGTTTCGTCCTACGCACTCCCCAAATTCGTTTGGGTCCTACGAATGTGGGTCAACACCACCGGCTACCTACGTACATCTACCTGTTTAACATCAATGGATAAATTCAAATGTCAGAAGAGGTTTTCATATTCACTCAACCGGACTCCAACCACTCAAAATCTAAAGTTCATTTTCTTATCCTTTCGTCCCGGATGTCCCGTGCTAAATCTCATTTACTTCCCTTTTCTCGGACGTGAGGTCTCCCCATCGGAAGTGACCGAATCCGAGGAAAATGTCTGCAGTGTCGGGGGAGTGAAAAGACCGCGACACAAGTTGAAGAATTAAATTTAGCCTTGGCCGTTTCGTGAAATTCAAAATGTTTAAAGATATTCCACGGCTAATGAAATTTATAAATTTCTTTGTGCGTTCGCGTTCTCTCGAAAGGTGAGAGCGAAAAAAATGGAGGGCAAAGGCATTCAAACCTTTCGTTTCTATTAAAGTTTAAATATTTAATGGTTACAAAATTTGACGAGTGCAACTTTAAATATATAAAAGTGCTTTTGCGCCTTTCTGAGATTTTAATAAAAAAAAGAAAAAGAAAGTATGTTGATGTTTAATTCAAACTCTTCTCCTTTCAGTCAGTCAGTCATTCATTCTCAGACTTGGGCAAACCACCGGGTACCAAGTACTTCTTTCCAATTCAATAGCTCTACCGTTCTCCAAATTTATGTATTATTCTTGCATTTTATTACGTATTGCGGTATCGTTACAACTTGCATTTTTATTTACTGTTATAATAATATTACACACATGAGAGTACTCGCAAAATCCGGCGGGTATAAGCAACGCAACATCGACTGAAGATATTAAAAGAAAAAAAAAGAAAAATAACACGAAACGAGTCAGCAATACCGCGAAAAACATTAATCACCGAAATTCATTGAATTTTTCTATATAATTCGACCGTTGTCGAGGGAAAAGTTACCTTTGGGGGTGCACATGCTGCAAGCAAATTTGCAAAAGTTCCCTTTTGAAAAGAAACTCAAATTTAAATTCCACGTGACTTCTCAGACTTCCATTACAACCGCACACTACAATTTGAAAATTTTACATGTACACACACACACATTATAATATAAATCCGGAGTAATAATTTTAAAGAGAAAGCCTGTCACATCAACATCAAATCGAACCAGAGATGAGGAATTGAGTTCGTGTCAACATTAAACTTGCGTTTATCACAATGATAAGAAATTAATAGTAAATGATATGACAAGCGTTGACATATCTTCTCACCATATACACCATTGCGCTTATACACGTGAAGAAAGCTCCGGGTGCTCTTGCCGCATCATACGATATCAATGCTTGAATCATATAATTCAATACTTTCTCTGCATACAATAGTATTACATTACAGTACTTACACATTAATTGGGTTTCAGTGTTTTTTCCTTTGTAGAGCGAAATACCGAATTCCGAAACATTACATACGAGTATTCCATTATTAAAGGCATGAAATTAATCGTTAAAAAACCTACGGCCACCATCCTATCCCATAAAAATCAATGACTTCTTTCCTTCTCGACCCCTTTTTATTATTATTAAGGTGAAAATATAAAAGTTTTAACTGCCTGTATCGCTCCTATAAGATGCGTGTATTATTGTTCATAAAATCAATTTTTCTACATCCCGGGCAAATTCCTTTCTTACCAAGACCTCCGTACACGACTTATACTGTCGCATTAATTTATTTATGTACTTCACGGAATGTTTCATTCTGCGTTTTACACCCCCGACATCGTCAATTTACTGGTATTGTGTAGTTAATTGCGGAGGGCTGTTCACGTCAATACAAGCTAAATTGGAGAATAGTAATTTTTTACATTTTACAACGCTCAAAATAAAAAGTATAAAAACTTTTTTGTTGCGATTCCTGCACACCCTCACTCACCCTAAAATGATTGACGCACCATGAGACCTAGCAAGCCCTAGAACTAGTAAACCGCTGAGGGTAACACACGCGGTATAATAAAAAAATAATAATAAACCCCACCAGTTTAAAATAAACGTTAAAATAAAAACATTGGAGTTGGTTACAGGACAAATTATACAGTTTGCCTTATCAGTCGGAAAATGTATGATATTTCTGTTAGTTTTTTACTATCCGGTCGAGTTAGGTTCAACAGAAGGTCTACCTTTTCAGGAGAGCAAACAGACCGAGAGAGAGGCCGGGGAGGGAAGAGAGAGAGAGAGAGAGAAAGTTCAAAGTAAAGCTGGACATGAAAGGAAGGTACGCAGTCGGCTCTCGTTGAAAATAGAAAAAGTTACGAACAAAAAAAACCAAAAGCTAGAAAAGTCTGGAAATTTCATATTTCAAAAATTGTTTGAACAGGTACGAGTCGAATTGAAAATTTGATAAAGTGAAAGGTCACTTTCTTTTCTCAAATTTACGTATCATTAAAAGGGCAGAAAATTAAAAAAAAACTCTGGGAAGCGGGAGAAAGGAAAGGCTGCGTTCTCCGCTCCGTCTGCGTACTTTCACGACTTTCTCGCACGCATTTCCCATTTTTGCTGACTTTTTTTTGCCTTAAACTGCAATAAAGAAAACGAATGCACGAAATCACTTCTTTCTTTTTTTATTGTTGTACAACTCGCTTTCTTCTTGGGGGAAAGCTTCAGTTTACCAATGAGGAAAAACTTTCTCCTTTCTGACCGAAAAAATTCCGCTTTCTCCAGTGGCAATATTGAGGAATAATCTAAGCAAGACTTATGGATTACAGTTAGCGCAATTTTGTTTTTATACTGCATGGGATTTTCCGTTGTTTTTGACAGTCCCTTTGCCTGGAGAAAGCAGCTGTCCTAGTCACGGATCTATGTGTCACGTAATTTAGTACTTCACCACAACTATTTACTACTCCACCCGTAAAAAACGTTCACCACAACATACGAGTCGATAATTTTACACTTTGTAAGTAATCTCGATCGGAACAAATACCCAATCTACATCACCTGATTTATATTCCGTGTGTTTTAGTTGTAGACAGACCACACAGTTGAAAAAAATCTGAGGCGTTTAATTGTAGGCCCTAACGTAACTACAATTAGCACATCCCAGACATGGAAGCATACATTTGATGTTTCGTGTAGCATTCTACTGTAATAATTTGATTCGTGTAGTTCAATGTTCATAAAAACATTACATACATTTTTAATTAAAATATCCAATCGTACACTACAACTGCAATCTAATAACGAATAGGTGGAAATATGTCTAAGTCAATTTAACTAGCTAAAAGGAGTTTTCGTGATTTGAGTTTTAAAGACATTGCAATTTGACAAATACATGGAAATATCGTAAGTGACACTTCACTAGGATCTTCTCCACACTACGCGTACACTACAACTCACGACAGGTAGCCTTACGTCAACGCAAACTAAACGGGGGAAGTTATCGAGTCTCACCGAAGTGTATTCTTCTCTCGGCTCCAACCAGTAACTATATATAAAAATGTAAAGAAAATTTCGACCCGACTTTAATGAAATTTTCTTAGGGTAAATTAAATAATTAAACAATGTTCAAGCCCAGGAAAGCCACCGCTGGCAAAACCCCTGATTATCAACCGTAAACCGTATTGTTGATTTAGAAAACAGGTAACCCTTTACCGGGGGGCAAAAATGCAAATTTCTTAGAGAATTCCATTCAACGGTTCCTGCCGAAGCGATCCGATCTCAGAGATCGGATCACGGGCCTTTCGCAGTCGGGGATCTTTCTCGTCTCGGGTGGATTTCACCCGGATTTTTTTCGGAAGTGGAGGAGATAATATACATATGGTACTCACACAATTATATGATATAAAATGGCTTGAAATCCCCTTGGACGTTCTAAGAAGTTGTAGACTCTCGTCTGTAATCTCCTGTATCTGGCGTCGCGTCGGTTGGCGCGATAGTTGAGAGGTTTTCCCAACAAACTCATGCGAGGCTGTTGGAGTCGACTTTTATTCTTTTCACTTTTCCGCTCCAAAGATCTGAAATCAATACGGAATCGCTATTATTAGTTATTATCTTATGTACATTGGTTATTGGAGAGCTGAGATGAGAGCACCGTCACTTGGTTCCCCGCATTAACTTCAGTCACCTTTTTTTATGATCTGATCTCTCGGAGAATCACTCAGCTTCAATCTCCCATTCCGTTTCCTACCATTCACGAATCTCCGTCCGTTGTTGAACAAACAGTAACAAACATTACATGTGGTAATTACCACTCCTCAAACCCATGAAAAACATCTCACCTACAACACCTAATTCTATAATATATGATACTACGTATAATTTTAGTAAGTTGTTTGTAGTTACCTTATTACAAAATTTTACTTTATTATTTAACTTTATATTATTTATAATCTTTTATATTCTTTACTTTATTGTACATTTGATTATTATTATTAATGCAACTACTACACTATTGTGTTTAGTATTACGGATCACTATATATATAATTTAAATTTAATGAAAGTCAGATGTCGTCGTCCATCTTGAATTTTAGAAATCGTCTTTTTAGGAACCGTTTCCTGATTTTACATTCAGTTTTATTTCTCTTGGTGCTTCCCTATGAAGACGTTCAAGAATTGCAGTAAGAATACAATAAACGAAGCTCTAGAGAATTAGAACTTCATTGCCATTTGTTCTCAATAACACGGATCGGGGAGGGGTAGTTCATTCAAACTGCAAACAGAACACATTTGAAATGTATTAAACTTATTTTATGTAAGCTTCCTGGATTCGAATTCCAAGATGAGTAATCTCCAATTCGACTTGTATGCAACCAAGAGAGAGAGAGAGAGAGAGAGAGAGAGAGAGAGGTGGGTCACATGTTTCTGTGGGATTTTTCTGGCTTACTTAAGAATTTGTATTCAATGGAGTACTTGGTAAAGGACTTTTTCGTTGAATTTCGATATCAAATCCTATATAAATCGGATACTTTTTCGCTAGTAGCACATGTACATTACATTCGTTTCTGGTTGGAATAGGAAACGGCGTTTAAATTTCAAACCGCGTTGATGTGATTTTAATGAAAAGTAGTTACGAGAAAGTGTTGCGAAACCGCGGTTTGGGAAATATGTGAACATCACCGACTTCACTTCACGTAGTTTCCCTCGCCCAGCCTGCAACCGAGACGACCTAGAAATTCCACTTGTGTCGACTATTTTTGTCTACTCGTACACTTAACCCTTCTAATTTGTTTACATTCTCATTTACTGTATATTAAATTACTTCTCGCAAGGTCTTTCACGTCGGCCATGAACTTATTTTTTTTTAAAAAGTACCAAAGACTCAAACAATCAATCATTAAATTAGCTTTCACAGAGAGTTCGGAAGCATTTCTATTTTCTAGAATTTGCCTCCACTCTAGTCGAACTTTTCAGGCTCGGAGTTGAAAGGACGAGGAGGTGACAGGCCGCCATCCGAGCCCTTCGAGAGCTCCGTTGAATTTTCTCCATTAACTTTGGATTGAGTGTTTGTTGGACTTGTTCTAATTAGATTTGTTGTTTTTCTATTAAGATCTAATTCTTCCACTGTGTTTTCCTTCCAGGTGGGTACACAAGTCTGACCTCTGATGCTTGTTACACCTCAATTTAAAAAAAAAAAAATGATTAACTCGTTCCTGAAATTCATCACTATTATTCGATGATTTTCTTTTGTGCTGCAGACAATGTTGCTGACTTGTCTGACGGGATGAAAAGACCACGGCCGGATGTTGATGATGTGACGAGGGATGTGCTGTTGAACGTGAATGCCTTTGGTTGGTCAAAAGTTTTTGTTTGACTTACTTGACCAGCTCAAAACTAAATTTGTACCTGAAGGAGACGGAATGTCTGTCTCTGCGGTAGAACCGGGTGTTGATGGTGTGATTAACTATTCACTCCCTTGCGGGAAGCACGAGTTGGACAAGCCTCTAAGGCTATTGCCGTAGGCCCTAACCACATGGCTTATAAATAGGGATTTAGAAAGTGGGAGACGCGAGCTCAAAAAACCACCCGTCCAGAACTGAAGGACACCAAGCGGTGAAGGGCCACTTTGCCGCTGATGAGTGCCCCCACCAGTGCGCGACGCCCGTGGAGAACCACGTGGAGGTGGACCTCCCATACAGGCAGCCTGAGATAGTAGTGTAGATAGTAGGTCAGACATCGGCTACCATTAATATAAATAATATTAATTTCGCAAAAGTGTCAATGACCCACTACTCTCCCCTCTAAAAATGCCTGGAATGGTCAATTAAATATCACCCAGTAATCCTAGCATGGGGCTCAAGTAGAGAGATAAAATTTCTACTATTCTTCTATTCTGCTTTTGTCTCTTGGACAATGTAACATCCTTTGGTAAACGTAAAACTTCCCGTAAAACGTAAGAGGTGTTCATACAACACTTTCCCTCTGAAGAATCTGAGGAACCAGAAACCACTTTTTGCAACTTCTCACTCACATGGGATGCTCTAAGAACTTCTAAATTGGCATGTACCTCACATAATACTCCTAATAGTGAGGCTTAGTAAATGTGACGGTGTGAAGTCAAGTGGTGTGCAAAGTTTCGAAATTCAAAACGGGTGAAATTTCACCAAGAACAAAATGATAGAAACGTAAAAGCGCGACTGCAGAGCGCCTCCTACGAATCATAAAATTTCCCGACGCCTTTCAAGTGCATTCCCTTCAAAAACGAGTACACTTTCCCTTTGATGCATTAGAAAACTTTAAGTAACTAAAGCAATCGACCCTTGCACTCCAATTCCAATTATCAACTTGTCTAAGTAAATTTACAAAGTTTCAAGACGGGAAGAAATTAACAATTCCGACAAATGGCGGGCGGACAAACGAACACAAAAACCAAAATCTGACTTGGAAAAGACAAATAATTTCCAATCGGCCAACTTTTTTTTTCTTCTAAACGCACGTTGCTTTCCCCGGTTTCCCTTCTGCTTACACGTTTTCCCATCAACGGCACACAGATTGAACTTGACTACAGTGGAATTTCACGCGGATTTAATTTCCTATATAGGAAAACAACTGCAAAATCGGAATTTTGGTTGGAAGAAGACGTCGAAGTTCGACTAGTGTGCCCGTGTGCACTACTCCCAGATAGTTTTCCTTTTTCTCTTGCAACTCCTCCCCTCCCAATACTGCCCTTCTCCCTCTAAGCCTCCCGGCATAGTGAAGCATTCCACTCGTTCTTATAATTATTTAACTTAATTAAAAGGTCTATATTATTGATTGAAGTTCGAGGAATGACACGAACACGAACGATTTCTGCTCTCCGTGCAATCATCGCTCCGAACCTTTCTTTTCTAATAAAATTCAACCCTTTTCTTTCGCCTTCGGCCTCTTGTCTATTAACTAAATTATTACGTTTCTTCTAGATAAAATTAGTAATAAAATCATGAGTGTATGTGCCCCGAATATTGGATTAACTTCACAATAATTGTAGTTACTTAATACCTTTAACTGTTGGACTTCACATTCAGATTATTACTCTGCTTTACGGCTTTATTTTTATTACCCTTATATTGTGCATTTGTATTTTAATAGTACACTGATAGTAAGAGATAGAGTTTTATATAAATCACGAAGAAGATGATAGATAGTATAATATTAGGATAATACTAGTATATCGTATAAGTATAAGCGTACTAGTATAATACAAATACTATCTCCTTTATTACATCGTGACCAATTAAGTATTTGTGATTAAAGTTGTGTAGAAAACTACAACTGCAACGTCTTTGTATGCTTATTTATTTGTCATACAGTTACTACAAATTTTCCCTAATGGTATAGTTAAGACCCGGCATGATCATTCATCCAGCTTATTTTCAGATTATTACAAATATAGCCCATACTGAAAATTGTAGACTTATTTGAGTTCAAGTTACATAACTTGTAAGATCAATGTGACTTCCAAGTGACGCATCGGAGACACTTTCTACCTCGTTTTACTTTAAAGTATAGGAAAGCGACTCTGAGAACGGCACCAGCCATTTTAACGTCCTGTCTGGATAATTCTGGGGCTAAAGACTCGTCTCATCATCCCGAAGCTGTTAAAACATGTCATCAAGCTCCGTCGTTTACTTTTCTGATAATTAAGTTAACACTTAAGTAAACTTAAATAATTTAAATTTGAGTTTGTGCCACTCGGTCAACTTTCCTACTTGCCCTGTCACTGCACTTGAACTTCCCTCTGTCTCGCCTTCTACGTGTTTTATGTCAATGCATGATCGTAAAGTTAAAACTATAAATTTACCGATTCGCAGGTGAAACTCAACAGGTGAAATAAAAAAAGTTACGTAACATAAGTTATTTCATTTTTATTTGGCTTCCACTGCCAAGATAAAACCCCCAGACGTAGGCCTTTGAATTTCTATGTAAAAAACAATCACGCGTATTAACATAATTTTATACGTGTCAACATCAGGAGACAGCGTGGCTTGACTGACTGCCTTTGAGACGAATTTTCACAACTTTAAACAGAGTGACGTTTTCATAAAAGATCACAGACGTTCGCGAGGGTAGGTTATAAATGATTTTGAACAGATCGGTGAGCCACGTCTCCCGCGGAAATGCACAACTTTCGCGTCCAAGTACCCGCGAAACCTCAAATTGACGGTTGTGAATAAGTTATGAGCGAGTTATGAAAAGTTGGGAACGCGTGTCAAGTGACGAGATCAACCTGAAAACGCAGGCCTCCGCTCGCTCGCAGAGGACAAAATTGACAAAGGAAAATTAAATTACGCGATTTGAATTCTTTTCCCGGAGGAACATGCCTGGCAGAAGGTGAAAGGAAGACAAGTTTCCTTCAGACGATCTCATCTTCATAATTTTTAATCCTTTTTACGCCTTTCCAAGTTTTAACGAACTCTTCTGGCTCACCAACACCCACCGACTGGCAAATTCATTCATAGAAAATTATAATTACCAGAAAGGAATGGAACGAGACGGAAATGATAGTTTCGGAGAACTGCAACGAGTAGGTGGGCTTTGGTGAAACCGCAACTACACATAGAAATACATAGCTAAAATGTAGTTAACTCAAATAACCTGTAATTAACAAATTTCTTATTCTAATAGTTGGTAACAAGTCATAACAACCAATTCTCTTGTCGTTTCACTGCAGTACTAGTATCTTGCTCAAGTTGTCGCGAATACTATGGAAGTTGTTTCGCATACAATGTGTACTTTTGTACATAGATATTACGTGTCTCTATTCTATGGTGATGAAGAAACTTACACGAGACTGTAATATTAGTAAGATCTTGTATGTAATAAAAATTAAATATGCATATAATAATAGATAATACTACAATTTTGGTGTCACCGTGAGCTATATATTCTGGCGCCACATTCATAGACAACTTCTAGTTTTATCAATTATTACTAAGCACAGTGTGAGTGAGACAGTGTTATGTTGTATATTTACGGATATTTATTTATTTTTACTGAGTTTTAATATTTCGCAGTATATATTTTTTAAATTCACCCCACCCTGAAACTGTTTCTCACCAAATTAGAAATTTACCTAACAATGCTCTACGGGCAGAATACTAAAACAAATATAATTTCGCTAAACAAATGAATCAAAACGCAGAGAGTGTCTTAACAAATTCTCATGGAGTCTAATAAACCGGTGTTTTATTCTGGGCGTGGGTGGTTGTCAAGTGCAAGGATCTCACTACTGAATGTTCGGGGTAGAACAACAAATATGAGTTTAATAATTCATTTCATCAAATTAAATTATTTCTTCATTTCATCAAGTTTTAAATTATGTTTTCTTGAGAGCCAAATTTAAATTACATTTTTTATTTTGAGAACCAATTAGACGTGTACAAAAATGCTCACTGAAACACACATATTCAAAAAATAACTAACTCACAACTCAATTAATTATAATCTTAATTCTAAACGAATTGGCATGCAATGTACCCACCCAAATATATATATATATATTTATTTATATATTGCAAATAATAATAAAACTAACCTACCCAATCACATATATTAAAAAGCAACACTACACACTAATCATACATCTTAATTGCATAATAAATATTATTAACCACAAATTTATATTTTATTACGAATTTTATGTGTTTTTTGTATTTTTTACTTAATTTTTAAAAAATATTGTATTTTAAACTTCAGTAGAAAATATTTCTTAAGGCTTTATATTTTGTAATGCTCTAAAATCAATGTACATGTCTTGATTCTGTGTATTCCAACGAGGCAATCAATTTGTCTCATAGCAAAACCATGAAACTAAACTAAAGCCTACCAGCGAAACTCACGCCATTCCCTTTCGAACTCTTTCATGATGTAATACTAAAACGACCCACAATTCATTTGTCGAGTGATTCTCTCCAACGATCAAAATTCACGTAGCAGAAGAAATCATGTTATTAGATACAGGTGAGATGATGCGCAACGCATTACAACGCGAGACACCGACTTCGTAACATCCGAGTGAGCTACTAGCTAACTTATGTATTTCGTAACGTTTTCGACTACGCAGTCACCTTCTTCGCTCTCAACATAAATTCCAGGGCAAATGACTCGTGAAGAGAAACGACTCCGACTGGTACGAAAGCAAAACGACCGCAAGTCGAGGAATAATACCGGAGTGAAAAGAAAAGAACGGACAATAAAAACAGTGGCGAAAGGAAAAGTGACCATTTCTGTCGTCGTTTACCCTTGAAAAAAAACAAAAACAAAAACACAAACGGACAATCCGCAGGAAACGATTGGAAAGTTCGACGAGTGACGTAATAAATGCTCTTCTCACGATCGTGGAAAAGAAACAGCAAAACACCGACAGACCAGGAACCGCTGGGAAACACAAGAAGTAACTTTTAACACGCGGTGAAAATAAATGACAACCGAAACCGAAAGTTCACTTTCGCTCCATCACGAGGATAAATCAATTCCGCTTTGATTGATCTGTGATCTGTGTCCAGATTAAGGGAGATCAAAATTCACCTTTCTGCTACGACGTGAATGTTGAGAAAGTGACGGTGTAGAGAAGTACCTCCGACAGCATTTCACTATGTTCAACTGTGCCTATTTATTATGAACAGGCACACCTATGTAGAAATGTAAATATGAAATTTCCTCTCTATGTATTAAATTTAATATATATGTATATATATATATATTGTAGAGAAAGTTTCACAAAGTCGTGAGGCGTTTTTTACGGCCCACCGAATTTTTGGTATCTTGAGCGAGGAAAAACCACATTTTAAGGGAAGAATGTATCTGACAAACGTTTGATAAGGGAGAAAGCCGGTGCTTGTCTATTCGGGGAAAGCTCGAAAAGGATGTTAGCCATAAAGAACCCCGAGGGAACATTCAAATTTCAACCTAGTTGTGGAGATTTCACTAACGCGGAAATTTGTGGTTATCAAATTCAATAGACCGTTTTCGAGTGCCATCACGGAGGGAAAAACTGATTTACTCAGTTGGATGGAGGAGAGGGCCGCCAGGAACATGGTGAACAAACATGGTGTCTCTACGCGCCGATATGCTAAAACTTGTATCCTTGTTTAATCTTCTTCGGAATAACTTGTTCTTATTAAAATGAAAACAAATCTGAGAAAGAAGAAGCTTCCGGAGAAAAGTTTCTGTCAAGGGAACGAAGAACAACTTAGAGCTACGTAGGACTCCCCGACTACTTCGCTACCTTCTTAACCTAGTTATTCTCTATCTGGCCGTATTATATCAAGTATTAAACTTAAAAAAATAAATAATTATTTATTAAAAATATCGTGGAATACAATACAGAATCCACGACAACCTGGACAACGACCTGGAAGTCTGAGAAAGAAGGTAGACAACGCAAGAAAAAGCAAAGATCGTTCTCAACTACTAAAAGTCATCAGCAACTTAAATAATATGGTACAAAAGGTGAACCTTGGAATGTAAACAGAGAAACTATCTTCTCGTATATTAGTCTAGGAAAATTGTGAAAGACGACCAAGACTATTGAGAAAAGAATAGCAAAACCAGACAGAACCTTCTGAAACAGAAGAAATATTGAAGAAAAAAAATGGTTGCACTACAATGAAGAAACCTGATAAAGTGTGATAACAAGATATTCGGAAGACTAAATAAAATAATAAATTACTTAATAAGAGCTTAAAACACAGAGGAACATAACAAGGGAAATGTGTCTGTCCGTCCTTGGGTGTGCCAGCCACTTTTGCTCCGACAGCAAAAACGAGAGGTTTGGAATCCTAAAGCAATTGGTGCCAGAAGAAAACGTCTCAACAAAATTGACAGCAGAAGCCAGGGGTGGACTCGAGTTGGAGTCAGATACCATGAAATCCTCCACAGATTTCATTTCAATGGAAAGGTGAAAATTGTCGATTCCTGACGTTTCATCTCGCTACATTTCATTTACGAATTTGACTCGTCCCGACAGGTAAATATCGACGTCCTACTTTTCTCTCGTAAACCGAAAACCCGCCGCCGAGGAACATTAACGTCAAAACATAAACATGAAAGCGGTGAAAAACATTCGGTAAGCCCCCTTCCCCACTACTGAGAAATCTCTTCTGTGGCAGCAACAGCATCAATACCGGCGACAGTAACAATCTCTCAAAAGATTAACAAAATAAAAAAACATAAAAAGAAACACAACTTCCTTCCTTCCTTCCCTTCGTTATTTTCCTTACTTTCTCCCGGTTTCCTAATAACGGCCCTGCCGGTTATTGCAACAGCGAGATTGATGGACCAAAAGAGATGCTGTCAGACGAATCTAAGAGATGGAGGACTGCTCGGAATAAAACGTTTCGCAAAGGGACCGTGGCGGGGATGGGTTTAGGGGAGACGAGGGAGCAAAAAAACATATTCCGTTTGTCAGAAAGCTTCTCCTGCTGTTGAGAGGAAGAGGAAAAACCGCAAGAGGTTCGCACTATTCTAAATAGTTGTTCCGGGATTGACGTCAGTATTGACGTCATCGATCTCGAAATCCGTGACGTTAGACACTACACCGGCCGCCGAGGAATTTCCCACTACAAATTTCATTCTTTCTCCTCCTCCTTCTTCTTCAAATGATGTTGTTTCTCTGTCTGCACCATTTGCTTTCGTCCTGCTCCGTTCGATGAAACATTAAAATTCAAATGTAAGACCGACGCGGACATATCGTGGCAGGTTCTCTCTCACCCGCCCTCTCAATTTCCCGCTCCGATTTCTCTCCTGCCACGCGCAAATATTTTTTCGGTTATAAAACTTTATTGCACGGAAGGTGAGTCGAATTTCTGTTGTACATACAACTTGTGACTTTTGAACTAACAACGATGAATTTCCCAGGAAAACGTTTCATAACCGACTCCGAAAGGCTTTCTTCACTCTCCTCAACTCGTCATTCTCGTTTTAATCAAAGGAACAACTCAAAGAGCTTTTTATTTAACCACGGGGTCACCTGGCACGATGGCATCTTACCAATTGTATTCAGTTTTTTGGATATTCGTCGACCGTATCATAAATCGGTGATTCTTCTTAACTCACTCCTGCGGTGAACTGTCTGAGGAGTTGAACGACTAAGACACGACTCTTGCGTTTTCATAATTGTGATATTTTGTCTTTGTGAGCCTGCTGTTGCGCTTGACTAACAATAAAATTTGATTGACGTGCCTTCAGGGACAACTATGCGTTCATTTATACCTGACAATACCAAACATACAATATACTACATTATTCTGAGTGTTGATTGTGTTATTCGCTTCCTTTCCTACTATAATTATTATTGCTATGCGATCCTACAAATTTTACACGTAATAATTTTGTCTCATTCCTTCCCAAGTTAAAAAATGTCTCGTCAACATATAGTCACACCTCCAATACTCTTCGGTGTGCATTTGAGTACATCCCTGACTCTGACTACTTATTCCGTGCAGTAATATTATTATGTGTGTGGGTCTCAGAAAAAATTAATAGAAATTTTTAAACCCCTACTTGTGATAATTTTTCAATTACATCTTTTCACACTCTTACAGAAGTATTTTCCACGTTACCTTATTTTTATATATATATTAAAGAGTGAAAGGATAAATGAGTGTCATGGAGGCGAACTCATAGCCATCCGAGTTACGAACCGCTCGAGTAATAACACCGCTAATAACTTGTAAATGTAGTATGTGACAGAACGTCAATGTTACACCAGAAAAAAACTTGATGGCGCGAAACAAGCGGACGAAAAAGAAAACGCATCGTCTGCTTTCTCTTGCCTTCGGTTCGATTAATTCCCAGGCATGCAACTATAATGGGACGGGAGTATTTTAAGAGTGTAGAGACTACACAAAAAAAAAAAAATAAAATAGAATAAAACAAAATAAATGAAACAAATAGTAGCGTGAGAAAATTTCTAGTCGGATCGGATCAAAGAGGAGCCAAGATTATTTTTATTTTCTAAGATTCTAATCCTCGTTAATCCCATCAAGAAATTTAATTCTAAAGGGATTAGGTACAGGATTATTGCACCAGAGTTGGATGGCAAATTTGTTGAATTTTCGGAGTGCTCCGCCTGGGCAAGTTGGACCGACTGTCGGGGGAAGAATGGTACGCTGGTAGGTGGAAGTTTGTCGCGGTAGGACCTGAGAGTTGGTTGTGCCGTCGTAGAATCAGTACGGAAAGCTAAAGGTGGTAACATCATAGATAAATGGCGTCGTAGCTTACCATCAAGTGTTTATATAAAAACGCTATTTCTATTATACTGTTGAACCGTTAGTTGTGTTAGATGTGCAACCATCGATTATTCTCTCACTCTCTCACCCTTTGCAATCATCAGATTCGAGACCTGAAATCCTGTCCCTGTTGTATTTTGTATTTTCGTTTCCTTCTACGAGTACTTAGTGTCAGTCTACGTCCTTGAACTATGTCACATATTCTCATTTTCAAATAGAAAGCTCTTGCCAAGAACAATAGTTTATTTAATGCCAATGCCTTGACTTGCTATTTTTTTTTTATTGCAGTATTTTGAAAATACAATTTTATGCAAAATTATCAAGTTTCATTTTTTTTGGCAGGCACCTTTGCACTGATGTTGCGTTTACTGCCTGAGCAAAAATCTCTACTCGTTAACACCTAGAAACTGATACCGAGTCTCTTTAAAATGTAAATTCAAACTACTGGTTGCCTATGTGTTGTTCAAATTAAGAGTAATAAGTGAAACGGTCGTCAACATCCCCCACCAATTCACAGAACTACTCAAAGACAAATTACTACTATTCACAAACTATTCATCTATTTCGTGCATTTATTGGGAGATATCTATTATTAAGGAATTTCTGAAAGACTATGTACACATAAATACATATATATATACACGCGCGCGGACACACAAGAAATTGTGTTATGAAAGTTGCTCAACTATTTAATGATAAATGACAGAAGTTTGATGACTGATTATATTTGTCACTGTGTCATTTTTGTTGTTGGACTTTCAACTTTCGCTGAGATGCCAGAGTGTGTGCGAGGGGGGTTGAAAAACAATTTCGGCTTCGGACTTAAAGGCAAGCAGTAGACAAAAAATTTAAATTTGTCAGAAAATGTTATGTATAATCTAATTAAGCTCTATGGTTTAGCCGTTTCCCTAGTGTACGGGGTTAAAGTTCATTAACTTCTGGTGTTGTCGGAAGGATTACGGTTCAATGGCGGGAAAATTGCACGTGCCGGTAAGAAGACGTATTTTCTCTGAATTGAATAAAGTGTAGTTATTCTATTGACACGATCGGTCCACCTCTACAGGTTCAGTACAGTTCAATAAGTTATATTTACTTAAGTTAAGATTCAGGGAGTTCTCAGGGGTGCAAGGGTGTTGGAGTTCTTCCTTGCACTCCACGGATCATGGGGGCAGGAGCCAGCGATCGGTTGCTGCTCTCACCCGGCGGTTTCCTTTCCGGGAAAACGGTGGAATTGCCATTCTATGCAAATGCGGATGAGTGGCGGAATCCACGAGAAGAGACCTCGGTCCCTTCGAGTGGCTTCGGCCGCGGTAACTTCCTGGAGAGGGCACAGACAAAACCTCACCTCTAGTAGTCTCACCTCTGAAGGTGGTCTCACTAGGTTTTTTAGTGGGTTCGAGTCCCGCAGTACCGGACATTCCATCCGTCCCAACGGGGTCCCGTCTGCATGGGCATTTTTCCTGGGTACAAAAAAAAGGTTCAGGGATTTCAGTCATGAACTTACTTGTATTGTATTTATTACGTACATAAGAATTTATGTAGTAGTGTAAATTATAATTTTCTACAACAGTGTTGATAGTTAGGTTGATGAAACACTAACGGATTATAATATTGTTGGAGAATTACACAGGAAAGGTTTGATGTGAATTAGACAGGAGGGAGACAGGGGAACAGTTGGTATGAAAGACACTCAACCGGACCATTACTATTTCCACCCAACTACTTCTGCGAACTACTAAATGAGTGCGTGCACACCGGGGCAACAATTCGAGGCGTTTTAATGGAAAAATAGTTTTCAAAGTGTAATAAAAGTTTTCGGAAGACGTAAATGTGGTAAAAAAAGGGGACACATCCAAAATGCGGATTATTTATGCCGTTCCAACAGGAAAGGCTGGCACCTTCGTCGGAAGTTCTGTCACTGGTGCGGTGCAGTTGTTACCCGTGGAAACAACACTTTGCCCCGTTCCTTATGAAAAAAAAGTTTCAAACTAAAAAATTATGACTGTACGCTTTTACGATTCCTGAGGTTTGTGTGAGAATCGTTGAAAAGAACTAAATTACGGACCTGTAACTACCACGACCGCTCCGCTTCTGCTTATTCATTCAAGTAACCATTGCGTAAAGGTCAAGATGTCAAAAAGTACGACGAGTAACTTCCAAACTATTCTTTATTACCCAACACCATCGACGTATCAGCTTTGTATATAGAAAAAATCAAATGAACTTCCTCCATAACCTCCATCTACAGAATAATAGTTTCGTCACAACCATCACCATAGTATTCTAATTTATTGGACTACATTGACCACACTAAGAAACTGTCTATTTCCTCTTGAGGCATCAACATCAAAGGAACTCGCACTGATATACTCAATTACTCTGGAGACTACAAAGAAAAAAATAGCACCACGAATCTAGTTAATTTTCTTCGGGTAATTTAGTTTTTCTCCCACTATTCTCCACTAATTCTACATAATAAATTGCATAAGATTTAACATTGTCGAGGTCGGATTCCTCTAAAATAGACTTGGCATACGAAGTGTTAAGTCAACATTTTTCTGACCTCCCTTTGCGACATCAATTAGATCGCTTTATTGGTTATTAAACCAGCGAATTCGTTACTATTATTTAATGTACTTGTAGTCTAACTAGAATCTGACCTATGATTCGCACGGTCAACACTACTCTGACCGGGAGCATTTTAATTTTTATTTACTGTGCTCGCTGAAGATTTATGCTCAGACATAAAATTTGTTTTGTAGTTTTCTTCAAGTGTGTAATTTCACCACTTCTCACCGCTCTGTTCGCGTGTAATATTCTCTGCACTGAACATTGTAGTCAAAGTATATTATTATATTGTGAGTAGGCTATTCTTCCTGAATCCATAAGACGTAGAATTACTCATATTCTATAGAAATTTATTTACTGTTATTTTCATTAAATTTTAAATATTCTCCAAGTTGTATTGTTATTGTTATTATTATTATCATTATTATTAACAGTCCGATATTCTAACATTTTCATCAGTCTGTACAATATATACAAAACTTAGCAGACTACATTTTATGTGTAACGAAGAGCAACAAGTCCTACAGAAAACTCCACTTACTGTTACGGTCAAGACGCCCATTTTACTACTGAATATATTTATTTACTATTTATTATGTCTATTTATTATCATTTTTATTAAGCGTTAGGAAATGTTTACATATCTCTACTGTTAGAATCTTCTAGGGTATTAATTCTGATGAGCAGTTAATACGAATCCACTATTAACTATCACGTGCGAAAGTCAATTTTGCCGTGTGAAAGATTCCCGTACACGAAAAATTGAAGGCAGACGGAAGTACAAGTTACATCTCACGCCTATATACTAATGAAACTTCACTGAAGTTAGAAACTTTCAAACTTTCAGTAATAAACACTTCGCGCCGGGTGTTGTGAAACTTATGTATCCGGATATATAGTTGATGGCAAAAAGAACAGCAACGAAAAAAAAGGCGAAGTTTCACACCGAGTTCCCGAGTCAATCATCGCGTCTCGCGACCATCAAGTGAACCATCACTCCTGTGATGTTGTTACATCAAGATATCAGAGAAACCATTTCGAGTTGGCAGGTCGTGAAACTTCTGCCAAATATTTTAAAAACGGGACAATATCCGCCAATTCGTTTGAAAGGGAGGAGGCAGCTCAGCAGGCGGCCAAAATTTGGCAGAACAAAAGCTTCACCGACTTGTTGATCTTAGACGGAGCTCTTTAAGATCAGTAAGAAGGCGGGCGGGACGGTTGGCGGCGGCGGGGGGATCTGTCGATCTGGGACCTCTCAAAAAAACCCTTTTTCTTGCAAACGCGATTAAGACTCATCCTTTTCCCTTGTATTATTCGTTTCATTTTTCAAAGTCCCGGGGGCAGGGGGAGCTTTCCTCGTCGGAAAGGTTCGTTAAGGTAGCGTCCTGGAACCTTTCCCTTCCTATTACTATTTTACATGGCCTCCGCGAATATTAAGACAAACGGCCGAGAAAGAAAAGGAGGCCGATAATTTATTGCCTTTCAGATTTTCATCTGCCAACTGATTTATTGGCAGACTCGGCCAAAGAATCTCTCTCAGTCTCTCTCTCACTCTCTCTCTCTCTCTCTCTATCTATCCCTATCTGTTCGTTTCAATCCACTAACACTAAATAGAAGTAGGTTTCTACAACAACTGGAGAGCTTCCTGTGAGAGGGGGGGAGTGCGTGTGATGAGGGTTAAACCTGCACGGCGGATGAAAAATTTGTTGATGAAAAGAAAATTTGCCGCAGAACAACCGGCGAACACGAAAACTTGCATGCTTTCCCTTCTCTGCAGAATGCCAAAATTAATTTTTTTTCTCCGTCCGCATTAAAAAGCTCGAGCTTAAACTTAAAGCGAAACGAAGAAAAGGAACACAAAGAAAGTAAAACAAATTGATAAGGTGGAGTAATAAAAGAGGCGTTTCATACTTAAATGGTAACAAGGCAAATCCCCAAGACTCAACCCCTAATTATTACCCCCGTTTAAGTCACGTCACCTATTTGTCTGGGTCTCTCAGACTTTGTCCGGGTGGAAGTCGTTTCGTCAATTGCCGCGTTGACGTGAACAAAATTACCCTGATGGCACCGACTGTTGCCACCCGTCAGACCGTTAGACAAGTGGAAACTACAAAATGGAAAGGTTCAACCCCCAATTTGTAAAAACCGGAAACTTCGTCACTGGTGCACTGCACCTCCATTTTCAAATCCTTTCAAACCAGACCAAATAACTTGTGATAAACTCATATGATCTTGGAATATATATGAAGCACCAAAGTGTCGAATGTTTATAAAAATTATACACGAATACACTACAAATTATAAATAAAAAATTGTTGCTAAGTTCCTAACAACAGATAAGTTTACGAGTAAATTAAGTAGAATTTGTAACATTTTATACATAACCTATCTGATAATAGAGAATTTCATATATATTATTACAACAAGTAACGAGCTGCACGTAACAAACTGGTAGTCGAATGCGAATAATTAAAAACAACTCACGTTTAGTAATATTTTTGTAAATGTTCGATTAATCAAATAAGAGAACAACAACAATATAGAGAACTACTAGAGGGGAAAATTACTAAAAAAAAAAACTGTTGTGTAAAATAACAACTGGCAAGTCTCCCATCACATAAAACCGTATGCATATTTATGTTCTTGTGACTAACCTATCCAGGTAACCGACATTTTGGCAAATTGACGTTCAAATAAATCAACCAAGGTAGTAGCCGTGAATTATGTATCACGTTTTGATGGGATAATTCAGTCTCTCCACGAGGTGGGTAGCACCAGGGGAAATACAAAAGAAACGTATACAAAAAAAAAACTATCGCAATGTATTAAAACAAGTCAGGGTGTTCCTCACGGCCGTGTACAGAGACGACACCCTGAGAAAGAGTGGGCCCCCCAAGATTAGGACCTGCTCCCGCGGGACAAAAAGGTTTCTTGAATAAACTGAACATTCCAGAAATGAGATCTCGAGATGAGAAAGGATCACCGGGAAGATTTTAGGTCCGGTTAGGGACAATGACAAATTTTAAGAGGGAACATCACTCCGAAATATCCCCATTCATATTCCCACAAGTCATTCGACTCGGAAGACCAGTCTTTTGCGCTCACCTGGCCAGAAAAAGAAAAGAAAATGAGAGAAGCGCTGTCTCATAAAATAAAGTCATATGTAAAGAGAAACAACTGACACCGAGAGTGGCTCTAGTAGAAGAAAAATACAACGGAACTTGCTAACCCGAAAACCGGACGACGGACTTTGCTCAACTTCCCTCCTCTCGTAAAACACAATTATTCATTAAATAAACTTTAGACAATAAATTTTCTCTTCTGTTCACTATTACGCACTAAGTACCCGTAATATAAAAATATAGTTTGTAATAAATGTATCGGTCAGTACACTCTATTAATTTACAATATACAAAAACAGAACGGGAGCAGTTTGTCTGTACACAAAATACAAAAACGCGTGGTTGTGTATTAAAATAAGTAAAACGAAATACTTATTTTTGTATAAAGAAAATACAGAAGATTATGTGCTTGTTTGTCAAAGGACAATGTTCAGGTACTAGAAGATATTTATTTAAAACAGTTTATACATTAGGGATAGCTCAGTACAGAGTGAGGCTTTAATGAATGGTCACAGCTAACTCACCGAATGAATGAATGAATGAATGAATGAATGAACGAACAAGTACAACCGACTAAGGTTTCAACGAAAGGGTAGTTTTATATTTCGCTCCCATGTCCTTACAAGTCTTCTCTCCTCCTTCCGTTACACGTACAGTAAAGAGAAAGCACTTTCTCCTGTACGCGTTTGTAGAGGAATAATCAATTTCAATCTTTCCGGATACAAACGAGAGCGGCGGGAGACTTGAAAAAAGACTTCAAAAAATGAAGCAAAATTTTCTCTTTTTAAATTTCACATCTCCGTGCAGTGGCGTGTGCTTGCCTTTCCTCCCGTGTTTTCTCCCTTCGACACTCTATTTTACATTCGTTAATTATTAAAAATAAGTACTTTGATCAAGTTTAGTGGCACACGTACAACACGAGTTTCCGCTTACATTTCGCATGTAAAACAATTTCACGGTTGATAAGATTTTATCAATAGGTGAAACTATCGCAAGGTGAACTTCCATACCTTGACTACTTCGCACCGTACTCTTCCCTAGATCAACTTGTAAAGCAGTATTAATCCCCCGGCCTTACCATCTTGGTATTTAAGTACCTAGACCAAGTAGCTCAACTCCCTGTTCGAACTGATTTCTAAGGCTCTGAGGCATGTACATGCGTACGTATACACGCCTACCGGCTTACATTACATTTCATAAAATAAATATTATTATTATTAACGTTAAACGAACTGTAGTAAAATTAGTAAATAACTTTAGCAACGGTTGAAGGAAAACACAAAGTTATCACGACTTACTAAAATCTTAATATTAAACCAATACTACTTGTTAGATTTAAGATTATGTATATATATGTTTTTAAAAATACTAATTTTATAATATATAAATTATTTATTTCATACAGGGGCAATAAGAATTAAACTTGAGTTACTTATTTCACAGTGTTACATATATACATAGTTTTATGTTACTCATATGTCAGCTGGAGTAATGAGATTTAATAGTCCGTTAAATCCATCCTACTCAAACCCTGAGGTTTTCACCCTTCGCGAGGGATGAGTTTCCTGTGGGAAACCGGTGATTTTTTGACGTCACGACTTTCTCTTTCTGGTCTGTGGTAATTAGAAACAACTAATTACCCGTTCTTTCTTTCTTTTACCGTCCGTCCGCTCACGTCATCAGCACTGTGAGAATTCATTTCTCTTTTTTTCACTGTTAACTTCGGTCTGTGTGTTTTCGGACCGTTCAAAAGGCTAATTAGACGGAAATTCGCCTTGAGAAATCGCAGGATATGTTAACCCTTAATAGTTTTTTAACTAATTAACATTTTTAAATTACTAATATTTACTCCTTGAGCGTTTTTTTTTCTCTCTCTCTCTCTGATTTAGTGCACGTCACGGGGTTGAGTTGTGATATAGTAAAACTAAGTAAAAACCTCCGGTTATTTTTTCTTCGTTTTCTTGTGTCATTTTTTTGTTTAAAAAGTACCGCAAATTTCCACAACCGCTTCCCGCGGGGAGACTTCTGACGAGTACAAATTACTCGCAGAGCACATTCCCTACACTTATTTGTCAGCATCATCTCTGTCTTTATTATTACCATATTCCTAGACAAAAGATGGTTTTCTTTGCGGCATAAATTTTTAAGTGCCACCTAATAATTCAATAAAATTCCCTCCAACGCTTTCTCGCATATATATGTATGTCCTACTACTTTTCAATATTTAACTTTCAAAATAAAATATTTGAAAGTAATTTAGCGCTACTGTACTAGTGTACAACCGTGACGATTAGGCGGCTTCTCTAATTTCCACCTATTCAACACGTAGTTAAAACGAATGGGACACTACCGCAGTAGTAACAAAGCCCTAGGGGTAAGACGGAGTGCAGTAGTTGAAACGCAGCACTCGTACTGACGTTTTCCTGTATATCACATTTTTCAAAGGAGGCCTTTGACCATGGGCCATTGAGTGGATTTAAAACGATTGTTCAATCCGAAGGACACAACAATAAGCTCTTTCCTCGACTGCAACAGCAACTCGCACTCGGTTTCTCTCCCCGTCAGAACTTTAAATTAAATTCTCCGGTAAAAAAAAAAAAGTTAATTCAACGTAGACGTTTCCTCCACTGCCTCGACTCATTCGAGGTAATATCATTTTCATATTGCTTTTTCGGAGCGAGGGCAGAAAAAATCCAACGCGCGCGTACCATGCGTAATAATCCATACCGAGAAACTCCGCGGGTGAATCCGTTCGGTCCAGGGTGAAAGTCGAGCCGAGTAAAGTCGCAACGGGGTAGTACGGCGAGTAACCACACGCGCACACACCTCCTGCTCCCAGTGAGTAACACACCCTCACGGTTGACGGATTTTCCAACTTTAACCCGAACTATTAAATTCTACTATCAGCGATTGTTATCAGTTGGATAATTACACATGGAAGGAGAGATTGTGTACGTATGCAACGTGGTGGAAGATGAGCGTGCCGTTACCTACGTTAATTAAACCTTTTTGCGGCGTCGAGTACCGGTAATTACGTCCGGACAAACTATTCAGCAAATTCATTTATTTTTACGCTTATGTTTTCATTAATGTTTGTTTGTTAGCACGTTGTTACTTGATAATTGAACAAGCGAGAACATTCACATGCATGACTCAAATCCCATATTGTTATATTGAAAAAATTTATTCGTACTACAGATCGTTATTAAAATTTTAACGGAAACGAGATATTATTATTTTATACATTGTTTATATAATGTTAAATAAACAACATAATTTATGTAATGTTAGGTATAGCACAGTATATTAAGGAGGATCGGTACTTTGTACTTGTGTCAAGATGTTTATTGTGCGCAATATCATAAAATGTAATGCTTAGTATAACGTAAACCTTCAGAATTATACTCAATTACACAATATAGGGTTATTATTTGCATCTTTAGGTATAATTTCTCAAATAGCATTAATATTTTATGCTCTAATGTATTCCAGAGTTGATGCAGCGAAAGCTCCGACACACGTCAAAGGCACACACGGATCATTTCGCAAAATAAGTGGAATAATTCGAGAAGAAATCTTATTAATCGTAAATACCAAGTGCAAGTTTCTATTAATAATATGACTCATTCGCCAAAATCCCTATTAAGAGAAATTAAATAGGAACCTGTACGTCATCTTTGATTTTACTGTCATTGATACTAGCTTTGATTTTATTGATTTGTTCACTCTTTTCAAAGAAGGCGTTGAACCGTTCAATTCCATAAATGATTAATAACGTGAGATGCGTCGACGATACTGTTTTACCGTCGATGTTACTTTGGGGTAGCAAAATTCTAACGAAGACATGAAAATTTCACTTAACGAGACAAAAATTATGAGACGAGAGTTGCCCATCGCAAACATTTTAAAACAAAAAATACGCGCCACAAGATCGATAGTAAACGATAAAATAATATAAAATCTTACACATGTAAATAATTGTAAATTAGGGGGAAGGATTATCTTGTTCCTTTGTTAAAAAATAAAATAAAATAAAATTAATAAATAGTAGTAGCATTTTTAATTTTAATAACGACAAAATATAAGCAAATTGTTTCCCTGAGGTAGTGAGACAGGGGGTAATTTTCAAAACTGTACACCACTGGGATCGTTACATATGCTTATATGTATATTATGTATTGTTACATATAAACAAAATAAGTTTAAAATAAAACAAAAATTTCTTCGTAAAAATATTCGAAATGAATTCTTCTGACTGAAAATACTCCTAGTATTTGATGACTTGTACAGAGCTATCAAACAAGAGAACACAGGTAAGACCAGGTAGGTAAAAGGTAGGTAATAGACCATTTTGAGAGGCCAGATAACCACCACAAACTACTACAGCGCTGCCAGAATTAGCGAAGTATTGAAGAAAGACATGGTAACATTAAGCCTCGTCCATTCACTGGAAGAGTTCAGAACCAAGAACTCAGAGAAGAAGTTTCACAGACTGCTCAAAAGAGAAGTACTTGAATCGGTGACATGAGATGGGTACCTTTCCAGGTAACAGGTTCGAGTACCTCGAATTTTCAAGGAAATAACAGCAACCGGAAGCAGTTACAAAATATGTGTTGTGAACAACTTCCTGTCATTTTGTGACCAGTTCGAGTGTATCGGTTTCTAAAGTTTCGGGTTTTCTGCGGCACCAGGCGTGGTGAGGGCAGGGGGGGGGTAGAGGATGAGGAAGATTCATCCCAGAAACCTGAGGAAGGTTCACCATTGCCGAGTTAACAAACTCGAAACTTTTGACAAGCTTTCAATCCCGTTGAGAAAATAAGAAACTGCAGAGGGCTTACAATCCGAGCGAAGGTTAAAAAAAAGGTTCGCAAAATTTCCCAGTCTTCCAGGCGAAACCAAAAAAAAGGTAGAAACATCGTTTGGGTTTAACCTGAAAAAAACCTAATGAGACGCCTGAAGAAGATGAGAGAGAGAGAGAGTTGGAGCTAAAACCCGGTCAGAGTTAGCAAGCAACCTGCCACGTTTATTAAACGAAACGTTCGTGGAAGCAGTCAAATGCGATTGAAATTGCACCACGGCCGTTTCCTTTCCTTTCATTTTAATTTGCAGTGAAGTTTGTTACACTACAAAATTACCAACTTTCGAACAGTACTTTTAATCCTCAGAAGATCAATTAAATCAAATGTAAATATACCGATTTATGTACATTTAATAAGTATAATACAAATGAATAAGACCCGAGACAACACCGAGATCTCTCTCTCTCTCTCTCTCTCTCTCTCTCTCTCTCGGTGTGAACATCACCTTCCGTAAATAATTTTCAGCAGTACATCGGAGAACGGGCTCATTAACATCGAAAGGAAATGATTTTTCAAAATAGATTTTGGAGTTGCCTTTGATTAGTCGGTTGTCAAAATACTACTTCAGAGTTTTATCTTATCTTTAGCCAAACTCTCACTATCAGACTCTATTTATACTACCGAGAGAAAAATTAGAAAAAGGTGAAACATGGAGTAGTTCAAACAGTCTAAGGTACGCAAGACATTACGCAGACAACAGCAACGTACTACATGCGTGGACGTAACGTGTGATCTGTGCAGCACGCTTATTCGACTCAGACAATTAACGGAAGAAAGATATGAACTCCTGGTTAATAAATACAACCTTTGCCTTCATTTTAAACAAATCATTCTGTACGCGTTGCCAAATTCAAGCTGAGGCCAACATAACCGCAGTGAACGTGGAAGCCGAATTTTAAGTGCGGCAGTAAAATCCCACACCACTTAGGTGACTTCCCGAGTCGACTCATCGAATGGAGTTGAGGAGTCGGATGGCGAGGGATATTTACCTGAACGACTACGACAACATTAAACATAATCGGCATGAAAAGCACATAAATGGCGTTGTGATGTTGCACGTTAAACAAACAGAAAGAATTGCTGGAATTTAATCACGTGAAACCGATTTATTCTTTTTATTATTCATCCTTTTCCTTTATTGCTCAGCTTAGATATGAATATTTAACACGAATGATTTTTGTATTTATGTTTTGTTTTTTTAGAATTCCTGTGATTTTTTTCTACAAATAACAGAGGATGTTTACAGTGGTCAAAAATGCACCATAGTAAAGGTGTTAAGTTCAAGAGGAGTACAACACAACACATAAAGCTATTTAAGAAATGGTATTACCGTAGGAAGTGCACAGTTGTCTGGTTGTAAGTAAGTACTACGACTACATAACTTAAAATGTTTAAAATTTGTATACAAAAAAAACAACAACAACTCCATCTCCCTGAAAGTTGAACACTACACTAAAATTTAAGTGCCCAGTAAAGTAGTAGTTAGTCATAAACTGCACTACTATATTCAGCCATGTCTTCAGCATCATTTCAAAAAATCAATAAACTTCTTAAAGATAAACTTTCATTTTCTACAAAACACCCTGAATTTTACAAAAAAAAAGTCTTCTGCTCTTTTTTTTCTTCTTTTTCTGCTGTTGCTGCTTCTCGTCAGCGATGGTCATAAACATGGAAATGTAAAATTTCGGTTTTATGTCTGCGTGCAGTTTTACAACAGTTAGACTCTCCTTTTTAGGGCTACGGCGAGAGAAAGCACCTGTGGGATGGGTTTGGGACGGAGAAGGTAGGGTGAATGCCGACACCTGCGTCTGTCCTCCTTTCTCCCAATAAATAAATAAATAAATAAATAATTGAATAAATAAAACTTCTCCCGGTCACTTTGGATGAATGGACTTGTAAATGTCAACTCAAACATATCAATTGTAATTGAATAGTTAATAAAATTAAATAAATTATTTACGGAAGGGATTCTCGAACATAATGGCCTGGACGAGGGCCAAACATTTATTTATAAACTTTTAAAACACTTATTCCACTTAATGAATTCGTTTATGAGGCGAGCACCCGGTGTTTCGGACAGCCACTTTCTTCCTCCTATTCACTTTCTCCCGCGGAGAAAGTCTCCCCGTTGGAAAAGGTGAGTGCCGGGACAGGACCCGAGGAGAATAAAAGAAAACCGGACGACTCGAAACCAACGAAGAGCTCTCGACTCTTTTCTTTGTTTTCACTCTCTCCCGCAGCAACATTTTTCTGACGTTTTGCACACTTTCGGTGTTTGTTCACAATATGTTTGCGTGGAGAAAGCATTCTGCACCTTGTACGCCAACTGGGTGGTGGTGAATCCAGTGCACACACAACTACACCATATTGTGAATATGAGTTGTGAGTTATGGCGACCGGGGGAAACAAAGAAAAAATTGTGGCGCCAGTGACGGCTCTCTCTCATATTTAAACGAGCTTTTCATTATTTATTATTTATTTATGTTGCTGATTATTGATACGTTCCGATGTCAGATGTCGTTATTTATTATTTATTATTTTTTATATATTTATTATTCATACGTTCAAACGTCCGATGGTTGTTCGGTCCACCCCTCATCTTCGAACGAACCCGCAATATACAAAAATTTATGAGCCCTCAGAATTACATATTTTGTCATACCAAATTATTTATCTTATATATTGAATTAATCGATTGATCGACCTCTCATAATATATTCGAGATTATTGTAGTCACACCAAAAAAGGGACACCTCATATTGACCTTAAAAACTAAATTAAAAAATATTTTTCCATAATATAAGGAGTGTATCGTTGGGATTTGTACTCGCCTAAATGTGGCAGTTGAGTATTCTCTTAACGTTTACACAACAGTTACTCTAAGGCAACACGCAACAGTTCGATATAGGAGAGTAATAGTAAATAATTTCACTGAACACACACTGAAAATCTCACTTCAACATTCTATAAATTGTACGGTTTAGTGAAACGCCGGGTGTAGCATCTTGAAAGTAAACTACAGCTAGAAAATGTAAACTAACCAAACACATTGTGTAAAACTCATCAGCAGGACTCATTATCAACTGACATGTGAAACGCCATTTTCACCCGTATCTGTTAATTCAAGCAATTTATATACTTAAGAAGGGCAAAGAGGGAAGCGGAAATTTAAATTTCCACTGGATTGAATTTACCAAAACGTTTGATGAATTCGATTTGCATTTGGTCTCGTTTCGAGGTTTCCTCATTGTCTCTAGTCGACTCTAGCGTTTCATAACCAGTTAATTGCGAATTCGAAGGAAATTCGAACGTTTGAAACTAAAAAAAAAAAAAAACGACCCAGAGTTTAAATTCTGGCAGCAGAAGTATATTTAGGAAAACTACAGGCGGTAATTTTTTTTTTCTAAAACAAATTTCCAACTTTCGTTACTCTCAAGAAACGTAATGGCACACAATTTGTTCAGAACTATCCTAGACCGTTACAACTATCTCTCTCGATATAGGTCATTAAGCAGCATTACAAGGAAAAATGGACATTTTCCGCAGCGTTCTCGGTTGTTTCAAGACGGATAATGACAAGAAATTAACTTTTGCGGGGAATCGCCTCAGTTTTCTGGGAAAAATCATACCGGAAAAATTTTCATTTGCGTACTTCATTATTCCTCACGGCAAAATCAATAAAACAAAAATGAAAGAGCAAAATGTGGTGGTGTCCTGTGGTTCTCTCTGTGTGCAAAGTCTGAAATTTTTTATTTTTGACGGATTGTGCGGGCCGTAAAACGTAGCCCTCCACGACATTGTATTTTTTGCTGTCTTTAAGAATCGAACAAAAAGCTTTCCTGGTTTCTTGTAAACATAAATTACGGCTACACTACAAAGAGATCCCATGCCACGAAAATGATTTCAAGTATTTTTGTATAGTGATGATCACGTGGACGTAAAAAAAAAACTAATACTAAAATATAACCACTAAATGGTTAATAGTTTTGCGGTTTGTAGCGTTGAAAAACTTGTTGCCGCTGTGGTTTCAACTGCCTTCACAAACAAATTAAAGTAAAACAATGGCGGGAAAAAGTTATTTTTAAAAGCAACACGCCGCAAAGAAGCACACAACACAATTCAAAATCGCGCCATTATTATTAATTTCATAAATTTACAATGTGCAAAACACCGGGTTTCATAACTTTTTAATAACCCTAAGAAAAGAAAACTGAGATCTGCTATGTCGTTTGGATAATTTCTATGAAAAAAAATTAAACTCTCTTTGTGCACGACTAGTTGATCTTTACAAACAATATTAATATAAACATATTTTTCAATAATATTTGCTTTGAGTGGAGCTCTCTTTTTTGATACGAGAAACGATAAATTAATAGCTGATATTATTCATTAGATATTATTAAATACTGAATACATATTATTAAATATTAAATAACTTCCGCTCAAGTTAACTAATTCTGCGTAGTTGCGAACTCATTCTTTGTTATTACAAGAATTACTACCTTCGTTGACTTTTGATAACGGAAAAAGAGTTTTATGTTAGGAAAAGAAACGCTTGAGTTGCTGTACATTATTTATTAATTTATCTATCAGCCCGACTATTTTTCTCACGATTAGTTAATTATTATTTCGTTTTCTTGTTCACTTCTGTACTCCACTCTGAAATGACATCCGAATTTTTAGAACATACAGGAAATTGTAAGACAACTTATTTCGTGTTCTACCACCTATTATTTTGATATTATATTTATTTAGTACAAATATATTATAAGGAGTAATCCACGGCCATCTAAATAATAATGAAAATATAGATATTCTGCAGGGGTTTCCTCCTCTATTAATTTCTAGTGAAAAAAACACTGTTAGTTCTCGTTTCTCGTTAGTTCTGTTGGTTTCGCATTTGTTAGTGCATTTCTCGTGGCACCTGCTCATTCCCCGAGCGTACATGAAGGCGATGAATATAATTAAAGAAAATATTATGTATTTATGTATATTAATTATCCAAAGTGAATACGATTTTATTCTAAACATGCATTGAACCGTACCGAATCCCGCATTTAATTGACGCTAGAGGGTTCACTCAGCTTCTGTTTCGGTGTGCAATTAGAAGGTTCAACAATTTGGTTTCATCGTTCAATAAACAAATAATTAACAAAATTAAACTCCATTTCTTAATTAAATCTTGGAGAATGCGTACGTGACTCTCTTAAAGAATTCGGTCTCAAAAACATAACATATTGTTTACTGAACTTTACGCGTCCGTCAATGAGGCCTAGTCTTACCGTGAAAACCTGTGAAAACCGTTTCAATTCGTAACCCCATGAACCACTACTGAACTATTAACTGTAAATAAATAATTTTTTCCTGGATATTTAAAGAGATATTGAAAATTACGTGATTCATGGTATTTAATAAAGAGTATGTAGCAAGCCACCTGATTCACTGCGCAAAAGAGAATAACATGTAGGAGACTAAGTACATCAATATTAATATTTAAAACTGCTACATTCATGACAACAAGTGAAAAAACATTTGGAAATGCCATACTTGAAAGGTAGTAGAAATTTTTGATGCTTTTGTATAAAATACAACAAATTATGTAAAGTTAGTCCAAAATTTCAATCCGCACAAAATACCAATAGCAGCACATAGACATTTTTTACAACCCAAAAACAACGTATGTTGTCCTCAGAAAAAACTAAATAAAATTTTTGAATGTTTATCGGGTTATCATGGTTGCAAGGATTTCCCCTATTGACTATGCCTACTATGCCTACGCCTGCTTATTACTTGAGAATATTCACTCCATAAACTCATTATCAAACGTGTTACGCATCAATAAAAGTATACACATGTATAAATATTATTTTAGGACAAAACAAATGTTCTCGACACGATATAAAATCGTGTGGCTCTCGAAGCAAAACTAGAAATAGACTTTTATAGCAGCCAAATGTTAGCAGGCCATAGGGAAAACTCAAACAATACCTCGCCTGGTTTAAATTATAGCTGAATTAGCACTGTAGCCTTTGGGAAGTTCCTGATACAAACCATACGACAAACGCGGCTGTTCAATCTCAGAGTGACGTCTCCCATAAAAATAATTATATTTATCAAAATATTTACGGTCATTTTATTAATTTAGAACCGACTTAAATAGGGATGTTTTATTTTAACGCCAGAATTTAAGATTTGATCGAATGTTTTTATATTTCAACATATAATGTGCCACATAAATGAATTTGTTATAAATATTTTTAAAATTTAATAAAAATTTGTATAAATTATTAATAATAATAAATTAAATTATTGGACGTAATGGTTCACATTAATTGCTATGCACCCATTATTGGTTACCAATAATATAAATTATTTCATGTAGAATCATTAATTAATTCAAATGAAAAAATGTAAATTTGGTGTCATTTATATTTAGGTAAATATATTGTATTTGGGCTATTATCGGTAATTTAAACGGTAAATTATGTATACCAGGATGTATCGTATTATACTTTTATTTAGGTAATGGCAGGTCATGCATGATTGGAATCAATCACAATATTATATTATTGGAGTATATTTTACTATAGTATAGTGCCTTACTCTGTGAAATTATGTTAATATGTCAGATTATTACATTATAACAATATTAAAACTATATTGTTACTATGTATTTTAATATTGTTATTGTACGACGCCTGACACATTCAAAAAATTTGTTATTTCAACTTATGTAGCATTGTCTTCCATAAAATTACTTAGTATAATTTGAGTTTTGAATTTTAGTAAATTTAAGAAATTGTTCTATTTGGTTATCGTATTGTTTCCGTAATAAAATTGACTAGTCTTTATGAAAGCATACACAATGCCTCTCTGAACTAAACCAGAATTATAATCACTAATTTTCATATTATTTTCATATACGGTAGAGTAACTTTTACCGTCCACCGGACAACTGACCTTTCCATGGCACTGAAATCGTCCTTTCCACTCTTCTTTCTTTCTCATAAGGAAAAGTTCAAATAATTTATTTTTCACATATGACAACTTTTCTGAAAACTAACTTTGAAAAGTTTGCAGAATCAAAAAGTTAGACAGGGAATACGGAAGGCGCGAGGACACGCAAGTCATTGTTGACTTAATCCGCGAGTAGAGTTAGTTGAAGGAGCTTTCCTAACATGAATATTTCAAAGCTAAAGACTCAGGTGTGGAAAGAAGTGTACCGATACAACAAAATGGTACACACGAGTGTGTATGTGAGTTTGACATATTAATCATTGAACACACTCTCTGGCGCCATGTTGCCATTGTTAATTCCCCACAGAACCAGACTCTCCCGCAGCATTCCCGGATTAGCTACAATCGGTCAGTAAATTCACTACTTAATTTCGGAAAGAAACAATCCGAGAAATCCGACTGTTCCGCTCGAACAACAAACAGAAGAAAACGTTTTCCCGATTGTATTCTCATTTAATCGTTTGTTTGCGTACGAAGCTCATCCGATTTCCCTGCGTTACATAAATTTTAATGCTTTTCTCCTTCTTTGATGGAAACGTGGCAGGCATCCTGCTTAAATTGGCACAAACGCAATTTACACAATAATACAGAGAGTATGCCACGATTTGGTCTTTAAGTCATATACGTGAAGGAGAAGAAGAGGAAAGAAAGTGAATGAAAAGGGTGAGAGAGGGGGGTTCAATCCAATGTTACCCCCCCATAACTGTTGACGGTTTCGTCCAAAGTTATAACTTTAGGAGAGAAAGTCGACCTCGGGCCCTTCAACAAGAGAAAGAACGTCATCATTACCAACTTCTAGGAATTATCAGATACTTCAAAGTCTGTCAACTTATTGTTTCCCTTCGGGTTAGGGGTGACATTGCGGTTGGGGTAGTCGACATCATTCTTATTCACTTCATTACCGAGTTACAATTATCCACTCCCAACCTATCCACTGTTATCATTTTCAAAAATTTTCCACGAAATTGAGATCTTCGATCAGAAAACAAACAAAACTCCCTTTGTTCACAATTGTGGTTTGCATCCACATACAGGTGTTGTAAATTCCACGTCGGCTACCTGACTACCAGTAACGGTAAGAAAAATAACTACAGACACCCGGCAGTTTTACCCCTTAGAGCCTCAACCGAGATCAATCCGTTTAATCGACAATCACTTGACTTTCTCAACGAGATGTTTCATCATAATAAGCGAGCAATTCATCAGAAAATAAAAAAAAAATCATATTTGAGAGATCGATTGTTTATCGATATTGATCGATTCCAATGCTCACTCGATCATTTCCTTTCACTTTTATTTTTATCGGTTACGTCTCGCCTATAAAAATTCCCCTCTCCCGAGCGATCCGTCATCCAGGGAAGGCCGAGAAAACGATACAGAAAATTAAAAGAAACAAGTTGCCAGTACAAAATCTTTCACTCAAACTTGTTTGAATAATATTTATTTTTCATTGAAATTCAATTTCATGCATTTCCTTACGTAGCCTCGCGCTGCCTACGAGGATTTACCCGCGATAAACTAAGTTGGAAACTAATTCCCAACATCTTTTATGGAAATTATTCAACAAAAGTTCTTGATGGCTGGGATTCAAAACTTGCGAGTGAGAACAATGGATGTCGCATTGAAAAATTCATTTAAAATTTTCTCGATTTCGGACAGGGGCTGGGAAATCGGGGGGTGTTTTTTTGTTGTGTGGGCGAAGGTGGGGCAGGATTGCAAATTTGTGAATAGTTCTTCTTTCGGACGTGAGAACGGCCATCTTTCTTTGTAAACACAAACCTACGATTTACACTCAAAGTTAGACTCTACTAACCTCGTTAAGCTCTATTTACATATTAGAAATTTTTACGTGTTTTCCTTCTATTTGCAGGTCAATAAGTTAATAGGTTAATCACAAGCTGTTGCTTCGGTTTATACCGAGGACTGAGGACTGAGCTAAACACTACTTCCCTCTACAAAAGAAAACTCTCATCAGGTACAAGGTATTGCATCAGGTACAAATGTTTGTTGTTAGTTGTGCACTGTGTGGCCTGCGTCGTGGCTTATAAAATTATTTTTCCGTTCAGTTAAATAATTTTTTCCAATGCTATGCACAAATAACACGAATGAAATACTTTCCCTATTCCTACCCCAAACCTATTCTTCTGCCTTCGACCGCCATCGACTGATACAAATTCAACATTTTTAAAAAAAAAGAATGCTTCTGCGTTCTCAACTTAAGTGGCCACTTCCCATCCAACGGGTGAACGCACATGGATCCATTCAAATATAAAGAAAATTCGTAAGCGAGTCTGCTGAGGTGTGAAATTTCAAATTGTTCAACATAAAGAGAACATTAACGAAGAATTCTACTTTTTTAGACGATTCAATTACAAACGGCATTTTGCAAAATTCCACGTGTCAAACGGAAGTTCTGTCGAATGAGAAAAAAATTACAAAACTTGACGTCAGAGTTGTACTGAAGGTTCGCTCGCGTGTTTTCACTCCCAGCCATTTACTTCAATTATATCAGTATTTTTACAAAGGTCACATACTGTCCTGCCATGATTTTTAGTAATTGGTAATTTGGCTAAACGCATGACGGACTAGTTGGGCCGTAACTTGGGTCCACTCCCATAATTCCATTCCACTTGTACCAGATGTTTACTTAACATTTGCTAGGTAGGAACTCTGTAACATCCGTTCGAGGATTTGTAATTCCTGTGAAAAAAGGGGGGGCAAGGTCTCTCTTTTGAAATTTCTTTTGCCTGTTCGCAACACTTCGATTTCCACATAAATTCTCACTCCCTTCCAAGAATAAATATACGAAAACCTTTGAGAGTATTAGCAAACAAAAAGGACTACTAAAAATGAAATTCCGGAGATTTTAAATTACAAATACCTGTTCCAAACTTAATGAACTACATCGAGTAGATTTGAAGAAAAATCAAGGTAACAACAAGTTACGGGTAGGTAAGTAGTGGTGGTGGTGGTGGTGTTGGTAGCAACATCAGCACGAAATTAAATGACTACAAAAATCCGAGGGGAAACACCTGCGAGACTTTAAACGGGGGAGCAGATAAGGACGAACCATAAAGATAAATCTGATGAGATCGAAGGGAAACAAAAAGGATCTCCTCAACTAAAAATGGAAAGGAAAACATGGAAAACACATTATCGGATTGCTTCCAGCCTTTCCTTCTCTCCAAGTGAAACCCGAGTTGAAAATGACCATCTCTAATGACTCAAACTTCCTTTCTGACTTCTCATATTCACCGGGCTCTCCCCCTCCCTTAAGGTCACCCATCCATCATTTTAAAATGTCCACTTGCTGTATTTTCAAAAACCACAAGTGGTAAATACATAAGATGTAGGTCGGTCGGTGGCGAAAACATAAACAAGTAATGTGCTTATTACATGTCTCGAACGGTACTAAACAACTAGTTGCACACTGTTTCCTACAATTAAACGTATATAATCTATATATATTTTGTAAAACATCCTACAGAGCGTACGCTACGATACATTTTAAAAACTTATAATTTGTCTATAAATCAATAAGACTCAAGGTTTATAACATAAGTTTTTGGGTGGAATAAAACATCTTATTTAAGCTTTATCTCTATGATTTTCCAAAAAGGAGCGGCAGCAAACTTTTTGCTCCTGATAAAGGAATTTATTTTACAATTATAAGGAAACTTTGTATGAGTACTATATTACAAAGAAACTTTCGACCGAGTTCACTTCAGGTTCAACTTAGCAGTGTTTTTACATCCACCCAGCACCCCGAAGAACACGACTGGTAGCGAACTCAACAATTTAAAAAATTAATAAATGCATCTGACCGTGGAATTTCCCAAATCTTTGATTTTCAATTTTATTCTTCGGTTTATCAATTCATCGGCAATACGGTAATGCACCCTATAAAAAACCCACTACAAAATTTGATTCATCGAATCGAAATGTTGATTTAAGAAAGAAAACAACTCATCCAGATTAGCTGTCTTATTTGTCAAGGAAAAAAAAATGGAGAATACCAAGAATTCGACAGGAGAAGAGGAAAACCCGAGTAACCAAACATAAACTCCGGGAGAAGAAATAGAAGATGAAGTAAGTAACATTTCATTCCGCAAAGATTTATATTAAACTACTTAATATCTCGAATTTTGTCCGAAATGGTTCAAGTACTCTCCTGAGGTACTCGAGTACCCGTAGGAAGAGCAAACGGACCATCTGTTTCACCCAGACAATCTGACCTTAAACTTGATTTATTTATATTGAAGAGCGCACAAACAAAAAAATCCTGACATTAATCAGAGAATGAATTTCATTAGAGTCGAAAGCTTTTTCGAAGAAACAGCAAATTCGACCGTACAAGTGAAAATACATAAATCTCAATGCCGAACTGTAGCAAATTATCCCCCCGGTGCCTTGCTATTACTCAACACTAAATTATACTAATTTAAACGTGTGATTCCTATGAAATCATAGAAAAATGTAAATGAACAATTTCGACAGCAACAAAACTTCACTTTTAGTTAATCGCTGTTGTTTATGTACTGTAAATGATACGCTTCGTCAATTTGTGTACGGGTGACTCTGTCTTTTTCTGGATTTTTGGCATTTCGTGACACAAAACATCGGAAACTTTAAGAGAGCGAATATTTGCTTAGAAAAAAGGGAAAGTACGCACAGTGAGTATATATCAGGCACAAAATGGTAAATTTTCAGTGCGTGGTAACTGGGTAGCAGCAAGCTGGTAGTACAACGTTGTCGTGTGCACAATACAAAGTTTACACAATACAAAGTTGTATTTTACAAGTATACACGCCGTACACAATCACGTCGTAATCTTGTATTCCCTTTCCGAGTATTTAGTAAGTGAGTAATAGTTAGTATTAGTAATTGGAAGGTTCAACATTCAACAAATCTGTTGAGAAAATTCAGAGATGTCTTCTCAGCAACTAACCATTTAATTAATCAGCCCTGACGTTGATCAATCAAGATAACTAATAATCTAACAAATAATATTATTCATACATATTATTGATTCATATATACTATTTGAGAATACCACAAAGTGCAACTATTACTTCAAAAAAGAAACACACTAAACCCAAATCACTCAATCAGTTGAACCGAAGAATACACCAAATTCATCAAACTCTATTACTTTTCATAACTTTCGTTTTTTCTCAATAATAAGCTTCTACAATTTTCACATTTCAATATTTGATTCTTGGGACCGAAGAATAAACACGGCGAGCGCACCTTGTTCAACAGAAATGTATTATCGGGTTCGAGGAAAAGTTAACTTTCTCGGAAAGTAGGAAAGGATTGTCATTATCGGGAAACTAGTTTGGAACAATTACTACAAATTAATTTACTTTCTGGTTTAATTTAGTTCGTCTAAGCGTGAAGCTTCCCGGTGGTGTCGCGGACGAGGTTCTGCATCCTCGGCAAGCAGCGTTCTCTGCTTCATCATAACTATAAACATTTTCTAAATTCCTACGGCATTCCCGAATTCGTCTGATTTCCGAACGGATCGAACTATTCCTTAATAATTAAAAATTTATTTAAATAACTTCTCATGTCGATTTGTTCGATTCATTAATCAAACAGCCCAGCTTGATCATTTGTGTTTTCCTGCCCACACTGCCCACCGAGTAACGCTCTGGTTGTGTTCGGGGTGGAAGTTGTCAAACTTTTCGGTTGATAACCCGTAACGTTCAATTTCTTCTGACATGACATCAATAAACCGTAGTAAAATTAAACCGTGTCAAAATAATTCATGGGTGTTTGATAAAACAACAGCGTTCCCTGACAACGTGCAGAATGGCCAAACTACTTAAAGACATTACCGAAAATCTGTTTCCGTAGACCAGAGAGGCCGGGGCCTAGACTTCAGACACCACCATCGACACCAATCACTGCAGTCTTGATTGGACTACATTTACCACAATGAAATCAATGTTTTCCATCGGGCCCGACTGTTTTACACTTTCTGACCGATTTACCGTGTTCAATCACTAAACGGCCATTTTACAGCTCTTTCCGACGGACACACATTTCCACCACGGAATTTCACCGTTTGATTTAACCACCGAGACGAATTCTTCGAAGTGCTTGTCTCATATTTACGGTTACATCTTTGTCCTCAACACTACAACCTTCTTCTATTTGTCTAGTTTTAACATCCGGGAGCGTGCACTTCAGGAAATCCGAAAATCAGTGTTTACCAATCGAATTCGAACGAAAAAGACGCCAAATGAACCGGAAATGAGTGGGCAGATATCACCCGACAGGACTTTGAATATTTTGATTCTTAAATTTTTACGCCTGCACAAGAAACAAAACTACTTTTGTCTATCCAGGAACTAATGAAAATTTACGGCTTTTCCATCAAAAAGGGCAAGTTCCAACAGCCCGAAATTGATGAATTTATGGCTTTTCTACGTGTGGAAATCCGACTTTCAAACCTGTTGCTTTTCACAACACTTTTTTCTTTCTCTCAACACCTTCAAATCGGATTAGAACCGTTTGAAACGTCACGCGGATTTAATATATCACCCTATTGATGAGGACGATAGAAAATTTTCATCCCAAAGTTAAAAAAAAAACTCGAATCTGGACTCGAATAAAATTAGATCGCGCCATCAATGAAAGCAATTACTATCATTTTCACTTAAACATCGACTTCCGGTTTCCGAATTTGAGTTTTGCCGCGCAACCGGAAGCGAACTTAAAAACAAACATGGCAAATTCCGTGATTTCTTCCCGTGTTGGACAAAGCCGAAACTTAGACTGGCGACCCGTCTGAAGGTTTGTTCGCCTTTTTGGAGCACGTGCGAGTCCGTCCCACTTTTGCCACCGCGGCACACCTGGCAGATGACAAATCAAGAGGAAGTGAACTGAACGTAAAACGCGAATTAATTGAAAAACCAAAACGGGAAAGGAAAATAAAAGAAAGAAAGTTCGAGATGTCCGACACCCAACAGATTCACGAGTCTACTGAAAAGTCCAACGGATTTTCTGACAAATCGCGACGGCCCCGACGAAGCCGCACGGAAACTCACGACTTTTCCTGCAGGGAATGAATGCATTTGTCAAAGTGGCGACAATTCGGCAATGTTCGAAGTGTTGAATGAAAATCATGAGGATTTAACATGTGTGAGCTCCTGTGACAACTTCCTCTGCCACCAATGACAATCTAGGACCGGGAGGCGAACCGTATTACCCCCCTGTGTAGCTGTTCCTAACCAGTAACCGAACATCGTTGATTATTACTATATTCAACTGTAAACTAGTGAAAAATTGTAGGCGAAAATGAAAGAGTTCTATCCACTTCCTTCGCTATATTGCTTTAAGAATTACTAAAGTTAAGTATAATCGTAGATAATAGAAGAGAAGTAGTGTTTTGTTTTCTCTACCACATAACAACCCATCAATTAATATTACAGTATCATGAAAGTAATTTCGTTTGAATATTTCAAAAATTAAATTAAATTTTTATTAACTTACATACATTTCGAGGCAATTACATACATAAACACGTACACAAGACGGGAGAAATTTGTAAATTAAACTGACCACCATTTTCATAACGAGGGTATCACGACAGGGTAAGCTTCAAACCTGAAGGGAGAAAAACTACAAAACCCCCTACGTCACGTAGACTGACACAAGCGACAACAACAAAAACGGAATAAAAACCCACTTGACGGTTTCTCAAGGGTAGCACCACACTCGAAAGAGCAACAGAAAATGTTTCGAGTGACTGGCAAATGAATAAATTAAAACGAGACTAGAAAATAGAGTGGGAAATAGTTTTTTTGTGTGTTCGAATAGACACAATGAAAAAGGACAGACAGTTTCATTTGTATAAATGCCTTCCTCAATAGCAAAAAAGATTAGGGTCATTTGGTCTGGAAAAATTGAGGAAGATCTTCCACATAGGTGGAATCATACAAGGAGGATTTCTCGTTAAATGACTTTATTACACCTTATTTTAATAAGGTCTTTATAAAAAATGTTCGGGTTTTAGTGTGGAGAGTGGAAGAAAGAGAGATAGATAGAGAAAGAGAAGGAGAGCAACTGCAAAACAAGAGCAGACAGAGTTTAGCAACAGTCAAGACACAGAAAAAGAAGGACTAATGTAGAAACCAAATATGCACTATTAAAAAATTATACTGAGAGATGGTAAGCTATTGTAGGTATGTATCTAATATCAGTACTAAATAGCAGAGAACTACTATTCAATAGAAATAGATCATCAAATCAATAGATCAGAATATCACCAATAAAGCAACTGTTTCATTAAGTTTACCAATTGAAAGTTTCTTCTCTGTAGTACAACACCTGTCCCAAACCCGGGATTCCCATTGATTCAGTGGTACTTCTTAACGACGTTGAGAAGTTAAATACTTCGTCATGTTACCTTTTATTGTTTCTTCAAGTACTAACATTATTTGAAGAACAGAAGTTACAATTCCTACAATCTTTTAATGTAAAACATTAAGTTAAACTTCTTAGCCTACAGGTGAGAACAAATAAACGTCAAATATTGGAAAATTGACCAATAAGTTGACAACACTATTCGTTACTTAACGCCTGCACAAAGAAAAAAGGAACGATGCGAGACTTCTTCGGGAGTTTTTAGGGAGCATTTGAGCTCCGACACAGGTTTAAACAATTCAGACGGTCCACCACCTGTCCAAGTACACGAGCGAGCTTTCGTTATGAAATGTTTGCCGTTTCGATTTCTCACGGGCAGTTCGCGTCAAACAATTTGGCAAGTATTCCCTTTTATTTTTAGTGATTTTCAAAGTTCTACAAAGAAATAGTTTTTATTTATTTAAATTATATAAGACAACGAGACGGGAATAGAAGTAGAAGAAAGGCAGGCAGGCAGAAGATGAAAGGTCAAGGCCGGGGTCACGCAGAACTCCACAACTCTTCTATACACAATTTCTGCAAAATCGCTTTCCTCCCATCACATCCTTTGAGGAATCCAATCGAAACATAAAGCAGAACTATTTCCCGGTTGTTTCTTTCAAAAATAATCTTTCGTTTAACCATTTAAATTGCGAATCTGTTTTTATTATCCGACAACGTCAAACATCAAACTAGTCAACCAGTTGTTCCGGAACGAAGGCTACCAAACGATCGAACGGGCTGGATCACAAGGGAGAGGTGTGCAGTTGTGCAGGTACCCATCGGTAGTTGAATGCATCGAAGATAAGATAGCATGATAAAAAATAAGAAAAATTGGCCAACAACAACGGAAAATTTTCGGGTTCTACCTAAAAATAACTAAGTTGAGTTTTGGGCAACCCGTTTGGCACAGACTTCTGCACACACACCACACACACACAAACACACACAAATAAAAATTGAAAATAAAAATCTAGAAATGTAACGATTCGTGTGTATGTCTGACAGTGAATGTGCGTGTGTGTCTGTGTGTGATGTTGTAATTTGGCCGTGACGAGTTCACTATTCACTACAGCACTTGTAATTTGTCAACAAGTCAAGAATCACCGCCAAAATCAATTACGGTCAACTGTAAATTATATAACACAACATTTAACAAACGTTTATTGTGTAGGAGATTGAGCAGTAAGACCACGTACCGGGGATTTTTGTACAGATCATTTACTTGAAAAATTTCACCCATATATGTACCCAGCTGTATGTATGTACCTAGATGAAGTGGCAGAGATAATACTTTTGTATTTCCGTAAAAGAGACGTCTTTCCTCTACATACTGAAGTAAACCGAGACAAAACACTGCATCTCATATTCATTACACCCCTTGCACCGTATAATACATAATTTGTGCAAACTATTTCTTACACAATGTAACCTTTTTAATACATTGAAGACATGTCTCCACATAGTTTGACCTCTAAACGAAAAAAAAACAATAAAAACTGTTTACATGGTTTTTTACACACTATTTGCATGCTAATAACCCGGCATTTTTATCCGACCACCATGTCCGGTGAAAACGTGTCCAACTCGTTCAAACAAACAGGAAAGCACATCCTACAGAATAGATAAATAAATTGAATATATGAATGTCGCTTTTATGCTTTCTAAAGGAAACATAAAAGTTTACGGGATGGTAGAACTAACAGAAGAGTCAGCACGTGTAACTTAAACCACGAGTTAAATACTTAACCCGACTAACGAAATATCAGAGCTCTACCATCCACGGAGTTACTGTACGGCTACTCATCAGCACAGGCTTATTTAATTCCTGTATATGAACCTCCTCGTAGAATTAGATGACTGGCGACGCAAAAGCGCAGGGAATTATATATAACTCCACTTTGACCGAAATAGTTGTGGGGGTCAGTCAGATCGGGATTGACCTTTGGATCATGAGTTCATCCTTGTCATTCTGAATGAAAACCAAAAAAAGATTCTTCCGGATAACGTCCCTTTTATCTTTTCTACGTCCACGGCTTTCTAACCGCCATGATTTAATGGTTCAGAGATGAGTTTAATAAGCTTTAATGGCGACGCTTTTTATGTTTCTTTTGACACTGCGAACATTCCCGGAATTGGAACTACCTGGCCTTTTCCGCCGCATGTCACCTGCAACTCAAATCGATTTTATCGCGCCAAAAACAGGTCTATGAATTTCTAGGTCGGCCTGCGCACAAATCAACGTTTTGCCATGTCACACCGTCCACCTGTAACACAGTTATGCGTACACCAAATTGCAACAGTTACTACACCAAACAAATGGGTACTCCGGGGCCAAGAAGAAACTCATCTGCCACCTTACAAGTCAAAATTTATAAAAAGGAAAAATTTTTTCGTTATAGTTTAATAATAGTCAACTCATTATTTGTTACTCCACTGAGGTTAATTCCAATAATTAGAAGAATATGTAACACCGAACAGTTTGTTTGTATCCGTCAAATTGCACTTTGCGTAGTCACGCTAATTATAATATACATCGTAATCCCCTGTATTGTATACCGCGATACTTGAAAACATTTAACATTATTAATAAAAAGTACAAGTATTATTAATATTTTTGTTAAACTATAGTTTTATGAGAAAATAGAAAGATTTAAATTTCATTTAAATTTCACAGATATTCCATCGGAAGCCGCAGAGGAACGTGCAAGGTGCTGGATGGTGGCAACCTCAAGGTCGCGAAACGAGAAAAAAAATAATTGACATAAATTTATCGCTCCTGAGCTTCTAGAAACCGATTTTGCTATTTTATAGCCGTGCACAAGACAATGGTGCAACATGTCATCCGCGGAATTAACCAATGAAAAATAGCAAAAACGTCGTAAATCATTAAGGCGCGCAAAAAACTACTTTTTTTCCTTTTTTTTTGCGAAAGACCGAGTGTTGATTGACTGGCAAAAGTTCAAAGAAATCAATTTCGCATCATCAGAAAAGGGAAATTCGTAGACGAGGCAAAAATGGCGAAAACGGATGACCTGAGACTTTTTACCGAACTAGTTTCCGTATAAATCTAATAGAAACACCTAAATTTGATTAGAGCCAGCTGTGCACTTCCGTCATCAGACTCAGGGGATTTGGAGCGTTGGTGTCAAATTGCAGTGCGTCTCGTTAATTACACAGACGATGAGATACATAAGTCATGCATGAGTCGTACCCCAACTACTTATGTGAAAAGCTGACCCAGGTCTACACAACACAACTAAGTGTGTTACCTTAATCACGCTTGCCTTAATTACCTAATAGGTAATAGTATATAGTATGTATAGATCTACGTATAAGAACATAAATCCGACGCGATACGGATATGACATTTTAACTAAATAATATATAATTATGCATCCATAATGTACAAATATACCTATGATTTAAAAAATCTAGTCAGCTTCAAATGCAACCATAAATAAATAATGAATAAGGCTTACGAAGAACGTAGTGTTACTGAATTCCCAAGCGAAGCTGTCCTCCTTAAATGAGTGTGAGAAACATTATGTACGAGTGATCTACATAATGTATGACAATTTCTTAATGAGAGTTTGTCAATTAAGTATAATTTGGACTTACCCATCGGGTTTCTCAGGATCCTCGAACCTGACGAGTCCTTTCATCGTCAGTTTTCCACCTGAGGCAACAACAGGAGTTTTGAGAATGTTTTGGCCGGTCAGAGACAAGCCTGTAGTCATCGTGTAACAAACATCCTGGAAAAAAAAAATATAATTTCGTTTCAGAATTGAAAGTTATTTTTCCCCGGCTTTGCTTTACGCGAAGGCAAAGCAGAAACGAAATTAACTTTTGAATTTGCTGTAGTTGAAGAGGAGCGTTCTGGCACCACAGCAGAACTTTTAACCTTTCAAAAACCATTGATTTCAACTTTGACTCGGAAAAAGTACTGTTCTTCATTCCTTTTGTTATTATTACATTTTTTATACGCGGCAAATGCCACTATTGTTAAAGTATAATTGATTTAAACACGAGTAACAAAACAGCACATGGAAATACCAATTCATCAGCTGCTTTACGATGTTCCGGCAGTTATTTATCCTTTATTATGTATTTTATTATCGTGTACAGTTTTATGTACAACTAATAAACATTACGATAAATTTTTAAAGCTAACTAACCGTAGACCTAACTCTAAAAAAATTGTCAAAAGTTTTCATTAGCACATTAATAAACTTTCGATGGGTAGAAATCTCGTGTGACTAAAGTATTTTAAAAACCAAAACCGACTTACATATGTAGCAAAAAAAAACATTAAAACAACCTATACATTTTGAGGAAAGTTTGAGGATACACTTTCAGATTTAATTTCATGAAATTAATACTATTCCAAAATAATCAAGTCAAGTTTAAAAACTTCATACATTAAACTTGCAAGGGTTAATAATTAATAAGTTACCTGAATAAGCGTGAGCCCGCCACGGTCACACAGCAAAGTTAAATGTTTCTTCCCCCCGTAAAAAATATTTATAGTTGAAAACTGAAAATCCCGTTTGTCTCGTTCGTATATGGAGGCATTAACAAAAATTGAAAAATACAAAAAACGTAAAAGACGCGCAATGATCGACTGCGAACGATAAAATACCAAGACACACACACACACATACACAGCACACAGGGCTTTGTCACGCTTCATCCTGGCTTTTTCATGCTAAATTATTAATCGCATTCATTATTCACATTAATGTACCTTATGCATGGATAACATTTCAAGGAAAATATATATAGTAATCACGGGCTCGAATTGCTTTTATTACCCGTATTAAGTGCTTCATGTGCTGTGCATTCTGACTCAGAGGATCATTTGCACAAAAACGTGTACAACAAAATATTGAAAGTTACTTCAACAGTCCCCCTCATCAATTCTACATTAAAAGTAAAATATTACACTACAAGTTTGAAAGTAATATTGGAATCAATATTAGTTATTTATTTGTCAAACTCCATTATGTCTGTTATGACCCTACACTTAAGAAACACCTTTCTTTTAAATGTAATGTTTTACCTCTATTGCGTTACTGAATTTCTATTAAACATCTCATTAGTAATACGGTAATTTTAATATCACTAATAATGTAATTATAAATTTATAAAATATATGCGGTATTGACTTGTTAACAGATTTAATTTTGTTTGCAATTTTTAAGTATATGTTAGAATTCACTTAAATTGCAATCTTATGTGGATAAAGTAATAGTCATGATAGGTACAAATTATCAATAAAAAATTATTAAAATAGTCCTTTCTTTACTACAACACAATATTGTAATAACGGAAATTCTGCCAGAACTCCACTAGGACTTATATTAATTGATTAATAATTATAAAACGCATTAAAATAATTTTACACCTTCACCACAATACATAAAAAACAAACTTTATGTTACATTGGTACTTCTAGTTAGTAAGTCGTTTATTTTATTAATATGTTTCGCAATTAAATATAACTTTACATTAAATTTGTAATAAAGAATTAGATTTTTTATTATTTTACAACCCAATCGAATTTCACCTCTCCCACATACAAATCCACGTGTTAAGATCTTCCGTAGACCTTTGGTTTTATTCATCACCCACAAATTTTCCGAACAATAAAAAGACGTAATTTCCATAGATAAGTTTGACAGAAAATAAAAATAACTTTCACCTAACACCCTGCGGGACGTCACCTAGTTTGTATATGTTCATACTGATCAAACACGAATTTCACTCCATCAGTCAGTGTTTTCAAAACACACAACACATAATAGGAAACGGTAAAAAACAAAGAGTGAAAAAAAACAATCGTTATCAAACTATTTCGTCCACTTCATTGGATAACGCCAATAGTTCAGACAATAAATCGAACGTAATTAGTATTAAAACGATAGTTGAGGGTTTTTACTCTACTCTTTTGAGACGTCACCAGAAAATAGTTTCATTGCGACTCATTTTGTGATATATTTATTTTATTTTGGTTATTTATTAATTTAAAAAAAATCGCAAGTGTCTCAAGACTCGGGTGAAAACTATTATTTCCTCTACGAGAGTTCCACATTTCTGTAGTCTAAATTTTTCTACACTTAAACAACTTTAACTACACTCACGTCAACGTGTCCAACCCGAAAACTTCAACTTGTGCATTGAGGTTTTCTTCTCCATAATTTTTTTTTCTTATACATAAAGTAAGTTATTGGCAGTCTTAATAATCTCTCACAAGCAACAACACACAAGTCACTCTCACTGCTTAAGCACACCGCTTGTGTGACACCATCTCGTTTTCACGTGCGAGTTCTTTCCGCCGTGTAAATCAAAAGCAATTAAACCACGAACCCCCCCCCCCCCAGCCGCTGCTGCCACCGTAAAGAACTTAAAAAAGAAATTCAAGTCGTGTTTCTTAAAAATTTAACTTTGTTTATGGGTGTACGTAACGTATTCCTGTATGCATGAGTCATGGCAATTCATCACGGTCTCGTTTCGCCTTCAGCACTTCTTACCTGTTCTACCTGCCTTCTATGCCTGCTCACCTACACCTGACACCGGTCCGTTCACGCCACTTTTCCGAAAAAAATAACTGAAAGTCGTGACGTAAACAGCAGAAATACGTGATTGCGCCACCTCGTAAATGAACAATACACGTTATAATTAGGTGAAATCGAACTCTCTCTCTCTCTCTCTCATTTTAGAAATGAATTTCTAATTTTTATTTTTGTTTTCCTTTTTGTCAACATTTTCAAATCAAAAACCCATGTGGGTTGTCCGCAGCAGGTACTCAACCCTTTCCCGAAGAGACCCTTTTGATATATCGCAGTGAGCACACTTTCCCTTTATATTATTATTATCTTCCGTCCTGCAAATTACACATATTTATTTTTCTTTACGGCTGAGTATTTTCCCATTTTGAGGGTTAATTATGGGCCTTAAATGCTTTTTAAGAGAATTTTATAAATTCCATTAAATATTAATACTTGAATATTTGACAATGTAAAACCTATTTGACTACACAATAAATAACAATTAAGCTCAAGTTGGAATGAAACAGGAGCAACAGTACTGCACGATAAGTTCAACTATTATATTTCTGTCTAGTAACAACGTTATTTTTTATTATTTTTATTTGTAATTATTATTATTACGACAGTCTTGCTACAGATTCTAAATGTCCACACGTCTCGTGTCAGAATTACATTGATACTTATTATTTTTCATTTATACATTTAATATATATCCTGCATACGATGTTATTTATTTTATTTTTATTTATAAGAGTCGACGTTTTTGTATATTTTACTTTTCGAATTATTAAGTTTTTATTTGTTGAAATTGACTGAAATATTATTATTGTTGTTACTAATCATAGCTTTGGTTAATTTATTCAAAAATATTTATTTGAGGAACAATTTATTTATTAATACACGTTGGTATCCTTTAGAGAAATGACATATTTAGTGATACATAAATTCATTGAAAGATTTGTGAGAGAATTCAAGTGAAATGCCTCTCAGGTACAATCCCCTGCTAATTAATGAGACTGATCCGATACCACAGAATGCCTTTCAGGCGTACAGGTATTCATTCAGGTAATCGGGTAATCTCAGATGGATTACGCTTCACGATCCTTGTGTTCAATTTAATAGAAAATCCGAAATTCGAACGGCATTTAATAAAAGTTACTCCTCTCTTGTTTTCCTCAAAGGACGCCTTGTTTTCGTTTTCAGGTCTGACTTTCCGGCAAAAAAAAAACTCGAAGACATCACTTGAACAACAGTCGTACGAAAATAGCGAAACTAATTTCTAAAACTAGTGACGAAGGAGACTCTTTGGACAAACACCGAGGCAATTAAGTAAACATTTGCAGAAATTAATCTTTTTCTTTCCGTTCAGCAGTACACCAGGAGAACAATGCGGACGTCGCAGCCATCGACTCGATGTACCCGACACCTCTATAATTACCCCTATTAATTTTAATAAATAAGATACAGTATTAATAGTTTGACATTAATTAATCACTATTAATCGGAGTACTGAATAAAAATTTTACCTATTAATTATTTTGTAGCACTCCTGCTGGGAACACGAACAAAAGCATGTAATTTTAACAAATTTTAAACGAAACAAATTTATAATATTATTTACGTAATATTCGCCTATAAATATTTTACTCATATTTATTAGATTAGAGGAGAGTTTGAGATATATGCAACTTCCTGAATAAATAATACAAAAATATGAAACCACTTACAAAATTTTATGAAATATGATGAATTTCATCTAGGACTGGAATAGACAAAAGAGTTTCGATAAGTTTCAGCTTCGATACTAAAGACGAGGGAAACGATATGCAACCCATAGTGCGGCGGAAGAGCAATGCATGCAAAATATTATTACTTGATATTAAAATAAATACTAAAATTACAAAAACAATAATCTTAATTGTATTTATTATTATAATACTAATACTATTATTGACTATGTGTACGTTTCAGGAGGTGGCTTAATCTTAGGAGTTAGTTTTGCAGCGTGACTTAAAGCAAAAACAGAGAGTCCAGTCCAAGAGAAGGAGTTGGAAAAACATTGCGGAGAAAAAGTCAGGTACAGTAACCAGATGTGAAATTGACACCTGAAGGGAAAATGGAGAGGTAGCTCGTACACTAAGTTGAGCAAAAGCTCCGTACAAAAACCCCGGCAAAAAAGTTGTACGAGTCAGACTTATTAATGAATAAATGACTTCATTTTAACAAGAAAAAATTACATTTTCCATTGAAATTATGACTTGCCATTATGGCAGGTGTCCCGAGGTGGAAAATTTGACAGTTCATTAGCTACCCGTTGCCCGGCCGATATGAAAAGATGCAGCCTTTTTCCCCGGTCGGAAGTTGACATTTTTGCCGGTTACATTGATTTTCTTCTTCGCCGAAAAAACGACACACCACAAAGGACTACGACGACCACCGCCACTACTACTTTCTTCCTGCCCACTAAATTAGTGCCCGTTTTGGGGTTAATCCGAAAAAAGAAACCACAAAAATGTCATTTTGGGGTGAACCTTAAAAAGGTCACTCGAAGCTTTTTGGACAAAATGTAAAAGAAGGAATTTAAGGAGGTAGTCGAGGAGGTTCACCTGCGTTCATTTCATTTGTCCCCTGCCAGGGAACGGGCAGTTAAGTTAACGAGAGACTTGGTGCAGCAATAAAAATGACGCTAATTTAAGAGGTTTGTTTATCCATTTGTAATTTCGGTCGTTAATGTGATGGAGAATTCGCGTGGTGACACGGAGGCATCGTAAAAAATTTTTTTTAAACATTTGAAATGTTATTAGATAATTAAAATGTTAATTCAAGGCTTTCGAGCAAGGCACAGTCCCCAGTGTATGCAGTTGAAGTGTACACAAAATCGTTTTGCTTCCAAGTTGTTTTGCTACGTTTATAAGTAATGTAACCATCCAACAGGATAATACTAGTATGGAATTAGTACAGTACAAGCAAATATAAAAGAAATAATAACTTAATAATGTATACAGGAACCGACACCTGCTCCACAAAGCTTTTCTGGTAGACTCCATAAAAAATTGAACAGTAGTTCAATAAGTACGTACATTAATGAATGTGTCGTAATGTTTAAAATCTTAAATTGTTACATAAATTGTATACTTATATGAGTAATTTATTTATTGTACAATTAATTTTTTATAAACAGTATAATAAATTGTTATAAAAATTTAAAAAATTCTACGACGTGGCGTACTTACTGAACAGTGTACCGCTGTTTCTAAACTAATCACAAATTGAGCGGTACCAACAAACATTATTTACAACAATGTTTCTGCATTTGTATTGTATTTTATAATATAATTTTGTAATTCAACATTATTATATTATTTTAAATTTCTTTTAGTTTAAACGTGGAAAGAGAGTAAAGTTTGATTCGAGGGAAATTCACCCAGAGTAAGTAAAAGCAAATTAAATAATATATAAAAAACACGGTGTGCGATTCTCGAGATATTTTTTTTAATAGTAATTAACTCTATTCATTATGAAGTTGTAGCTGGGTTTACAGGAAATTAAAAAAACTTCCGGCCGTTAATTACAGCAATTCCTGCAACCATGGGAAAACGAATCTATTTTTTCCTAGGGAGAAACCGGCCTGGCAGAAAGGTAGTTGACATTGACGACCTGCCACTATGCGGCACCCCTTGTCTCGATGTGCACCGTTAATTAGTAAAAATAGTTTAAAAATTTACAAATAAAAAAAATAGGCAAAACTGTAGGAAATCAATATGTCTAAAGTCGAAATCTAAGTGACATCTGAAAGTTCGTCTACGCACGCGAAGTTTCCACCCGTTCACGGCAGATGTCTTGCTCAACTCCGTCGGAAAACCCTGCTTTTCACAACTTTATGAAAACGTGGAACTCGTGCGTGTTTTTTTTTTGGAGTGGCAGCAAGAACCAGGTTACGAATAGGTACTTGAATAAATAGTGTTCGTATTAAAATCTACTAAGGACTGTTAGACTTCTCCGCTCAGAATTATAAATAGTTAGTTGTGAAAAAAACATACATTTATAATTTTTTAATGGGCGGAATATTTTTGATTGATTACTATTCTTAACTTGAGTGACACGGACGACCCGGTTCTGCGAATAAAAACAACAGGAAGATGAAATGGCACACGAGGTATCTGTCACACCAGGCTCCCTTTCTCGAACCTTTCTATATATATACAGTAACTGTAAACTAATAGTGCGATGCACTCAACTCAAAAGCTGAGACGAATACCGTCCTACAATGGTCGAAAAAACTTGTAGCCAGAAAAAAAACTAATTTTTCGAGTGAAAAACAAGTCACAAAGGCCTTGTTTCGTTGGGAGAGACCGCGTTTTGTCCGGCACGGACCCTCGTACGGGTTAATTGCGAACGCTTGCGGACCCTTGCGTACCCTCGCGTACAAAGAGAAGGAAAATTTTTCGGTGCGACACATTTTAATTTTCTAATATTAATAAATATTAATTACACGAGGAATAAAAGAGGATCTCATCTCGTTACCAGAAGATTAAATGGCGGAACTACACACACACACACAGAGAGAGAGAGAGAGAGAGAGTCCTTTCTGTATCGCAGTATATTAATATTTACATTGTATTGAAATTTTTCAAAAGAATGTGAAAGACTTCAATTAGTCGTGTACGAAATGGGAGTAACTTCCGGATTAAACGGATTATGTCGAACATTTTTTTAATATTTTTTTAAGGGAAATACTCATTAAAGTGATAAGTACTTGAGAGACCGATTGAGATATTAAACAAATTTGTTAACCCCTACCGTTTTAACGTTCTTATTTACTACAAGTGTTTCAATGCACTTCCCTCCCAGGGAGATATCTTACAAAGATACATAGTTTTAGTAGAGCGGACCACATGCAGATACGACACCCCCACCACGTACAATAAACAGCTACAATAACAGTTAGATTTAATGGTATGTACAAACATACGCACTTGTTTTATTTTATTCTATGTATTTAGTAGACGTGGAATCGTTGCCAAGGAGGCTGAGTTGAAGGGCTGTTTGCCGTATGAGATAAATACTTCTCAAATATATTTTAGAATTAATGTTATTCCTACGTTACAAACATTATTGAACATCCAGACCATAAAAGACGACAAAACTACTGTATCCTTGAGGTCTCTTAACCTCCCGAACAGGAGAGAAAAAGTTTGGTGTTAACCAAGAGTTTTTTTTTTTCTGAAGTACTACTCTCCCTAGGTAAGTGAATTTGAAAGGCAATATTACGTCTACTTTGAAAGGGTTGATAGGTGATTTGTATCTGACACACCTGTAGGCCATCACGCGTCAAAACAACAAAAGCAGAATCTGCAAGAAATCAAACAGGAAGAAACTTCATGTACAAACACCTTCTTGTAGGACCAACTGTCAATGATTGAATTGTCAATTTGGCGTGAAAATTCACTTTTTTTGGTAAAAACTTATATATATTGTATACAAATATCTTAATCTTTAAGTATGTAATGTGATTATTTTCATTTATTACATTAATGTTTTGACAGTGCAAGAATGCTGAACTTGTACGAATTTCTTTATGTGTCTGAAGGTATATGAATGAATAAAATATGTATGGTGTATGATATTAGGTACCGCCGCTTTCCAGAGTCCCGGCCTCCAAAGAGCTGTTGTTGCAAACTTTCTTATTGCAATCTTGGGTTTGGTATCATTTCCTTAAGGGTAACAGCAATGAATGGAAGACCATCGGGGGTATTTGAACCGAAATGACACTTCTGAATCAAGGTCAATAAAATTCGGGACAAGCGGCTGGACAGACACTTGTTTACTACCAAGGGAGGTAACATCATTCTAGTCAAGCAGTTGTGTGCCATCTAGGTCCTATCCCATCTGCCTCTTGGATAGCGCTACAAAATACAATTTTAATGTGGAGGAAACTCCATCGGGATTTTCCCATTTTACTAAATTGAAAACGTATCGCTTTTCCTATTTTCCCATTAAGATGTATTCGTCGTTATTCTTTCCCACATTTTTTCATGCCTTGTTTTCCTCTTACGAAAAAGTCGGGAAACCAAACAGAGTCCCGAATGGTCCTGATTAATGTAAATTATACATACGAAACGTGAACAAGAGCAAAACTTTCAGACGAGTCAGGTTTTAGGGTTAAGTTTTTAAGTTTCTCATACCATGAGAAGAAAACTTGAAATAGTTGTATTGTTATCTTCGCGTTGCATACTTTCTATATTTAATAAACTTAATAAACATAAATTGCAGTTTAACCTTCGCGAACTAATTTAAAATTTTCCTAAACTCTATTTGATTCAGATTTTTAGTCTACGGTTATGTTTACCGAACATATTTGAGTACACTCTGTTACACAACGGTACCTTGCATCGTCCTGTAATAAAACGGAATAATATTTCGTTAAACGAACCGGTCGACTACTTAAAATCATGCCCACCATGGGAACGAGCCGTGAGTTCGACTTGTACGCGTGTGCCTTTCGTGCTTGTTGAAATGTCGTGTTCTCATTATTATTTAACTCATTTATTAAATACAAAAAAATGATTCTCTTTGAATAAAATGTGTAAAAATTCAACAGAACAAAAGAAAAATGCAATTTTATAAAAATGAAGTGAACGCGAATGACAAAACAGAAAATTTTAAATATACATTTCATACATAAATTTGAGTTTAATCGGAACTTTCATTTCGCTTTCCCTTTCGATATATGTACATAATAAATCTAACTAACTTGCGTAATTCAAGTAATTTCCTATTCTCTTACAGATGTTATCTAGAAAAGCTGCACCATTTATTGAGGTCAAACATTTTGAAAATCCGACGCGAGGGTTAGCGGCAAGTTGAAACTGAATTGCATATGTTTTTTATAAATTTAATAAATTGTTAATAATATTAATGGTCAATATTATTAATATTAATATGATTAAAACAAAATTAATATGTAAATGGTTAATTTGAGTGTACGTTCCAACCGTCCAACACGCATTGCTTCAGAATTACAATAATTAAATGATTCTAACAAATTAATAATAATGTTAAAGAAATAGGCATCGGAACTAATTAATTTATTTATTATAACAGAGACTAAAAATGTCGATGCACTTATTTCGGTTTGCTCCGTGCTAAACGACTTCTACAAGCTAAAAATTTATCATATTCAATCTGCTGTCAGACAGCATAAGGTGGTCTGTACGAAATATCCTAATTTCCATTTTTAGTCTTTTGATGTGACGAGAGGACGAGCAGCGTGGTCAACGTGGCCGGAGGGTTTGATGGCGTCTCGTTTGAAAACAAAAACCAAAACAGTACAACACATTTTACTTGTCTATTTTTCCGGGTGAACGCCTGTACCGAATCTCTAACTTATCCTTCTGTATGATATTTTTTTACGACAGAATTACTCCCACGAGGATTAAACTTCTCAATCCTTTCTTCACTTGTATCACGTGTCGTCGTCGTCGTCAGCATTCTCCATCTCACCCCAAACTTTCACTTCACACTTTCCCGCTCATCTCTATATACCAAATAAATAGTCAAACTTTTGTGATTCTCAGAGATGATAGTGTAAACAATGGCGGCGAGTTTCACTTATACTTTTAATGGAAAGGAAATATTTTATATCTCTTAGCACAAAACCATTCCGATTCCTTCATTCGTATTGCACATTTTGTGTCGGTAGTTTTGTGCTTTCGTCCGACCAAGTACAACTTGTCACAGGTTAAATAATACAGTAATATATATAATAGCCAAGGAAATTAATAGACGGCATCACGACGTACATATTTGAGTGCAAAAATTTTTAATATATATATTTTCTAGTTTAACTCAAGTTCATTTCTCTAAACTACCAAGTGCTCTGTCGTATGCATATTGTGTTTACATATTGTTTTTCTCTAATGAGTTGTTCGCAAGAGGAGTTTTTCCATTGCGTTTGACAAGAAAATAAACTTCAGAGTGAAAAATTGGTGTTGGACCTAGAAAAATAAATTACAAGTGTAGGGAAAATAGCACGACTGGATGTTGAAAGCGAACATGCTTAAGAGTTTTAATAATGTAATAAATGAATAATGCTATAATAGGAACCACAGCTTTTAGACTTGATTCTTTGGGAAATATTTTAAACGTTAAAGTACATAATTTAACTTCTTTTCATCATTAATTAATACTTTGGCTTGAAATATTCTCATAAACACATCGTTATATATTATAAATTTATTTTATATGTATAAAATTTACGTGTAATAGTTATAATATATATTATATATACTTTTGGCGTAAAAGAATAGTTAAGATTTTAACTTATTATTAAGAATTATTAAATTTCACTTTCGCGTCGTACGACAGTTTTAATTCTATTCTACGTAAATACTATTAGGAGGCGAGTACGGTAGCGAGTATATATGATAATCATTGCAAAATTCATATTCTCAGGTGCGAGGGTTACTTTAATCCGAGAAGATTATACAATAAAGAGATTAAAAGCACCCCGAACTCCGGCTCGGAAAACATCTAATGATGAAATAATCACCACAAAAATAATGAAATTGGAACCCTTTCCTGGCCCCGAGGATGAAGGAAACAAAAATTTCACTCCGAGGCTGATCCATTTTCAATGAAATTAAAAAGATTTGAGTTTTCCCGCCCAAAAAATAACAACACTGAAGTAGTCGACTCTTGAGTCTCATCGGCGAGTCGTAATTTTAAATTACAGTGGAAGCAAAACTTTATGTTGCACAAGAAAAATCTAATAAAAATTAACCAAAATGAGTTAGAAAAATACATTTCCTACAAGTGTAGTGGGTTGTACTCATGTATTAAAATGTTTAGCAATTTCCGAACCGGATATAGAACCAGTATGCAATTTCTGGAACCTGGTGACTTTTTTTTAATAATTTACGGTAAACGTTTTGGCTATCGATTTATTACTTTTGCAACCTGTATTGTGTGCAATGCGAGAGTAATATCGAACAGAACATTTCCAATATGCAGTGCAGAGTCCAATATACAATAAATTCGAAACACGCAAAGTCATTGTATGAACTTCACAACAAAGCAAAGTAAAGTTATGTTTGATATAGATGAATGCGAGAATTGAACTAATAGAGGAATTCTTCTCTCTTGAGGACGAAAATTAATGAAAGAAAAATAAAAATTGAAAAGCCATTCAAGTGCATTCCTGATTTTGTTATATTCAAAAAAATATATATTTTTCATCTGTTCAAAGAATTCATCGTGTTAAAATATTATAAAAAAATTTATATTAAAAATATATAATAAGCTACTGATGCCCAACCATTCATATTTCTTTACATACATATATGTAAATATTTAATACATATATGTAAGTATTTATTATATCATATGTACTGCAGAATAAGCATAATTTTTTTATAATTAAAAAACCCACAGCCTATTGGATATGTTGAATATATGTATATTACTCAATATATTAGTAACCGTACAGTAATGAGTACTTCAATAATTCAAATAATTAATAATGTAAAAAATTATAATAATAATTATTATGTGATAACCAGCACAATTGGTGAAAAAAGTGTTTTTTTTTCTTTTTATCATCTGCTATACTAAAGCATTCTTACTTCTTCCAATAACAATAACAATAAAGTTATGATTTAAAGAAGGTGTCTGCGGAAAAAAAATCGAAGCCAAGAATAAAAACGCTCGCTTCCCTTTTTCATTTTAATGGCTGTCGAACAAAAATAAATGAAAAATTAATTTCAATGAAAGTTCCGCCCTTGTGCTGGCCCCGAGGGGGTAAAGTAAACAATAAGAGAAATACTTTTTGATTTGGTTTCCTTACGGAAGACAAAGACGGATTTGGTTAAGTAATATTAAGTTAAAATTATACTAAAAGCAAGTAGTCCACTCGAAAAAAAATTCCGACATGGATGAAGTTGCTGCCGGAGAGAACGCGAGAGAACCTAATTAAATTAAAAACGTGTACAGACAGAACGTTAAATACGTGTACGAGGCATAGAGGGATAAAAAAAAAACAGTGAAAGCTTCCAGGTGGATTAAAACCAGTGTTCTACGTTTCTACATCCTCTGAGTCTACCAGTCAACTTATTGTGCACCACAAAAGCTTACTGTAACCGCATTTTTCAAACAATTTCAAGAAAAATACACAAAAATATACAGTTCGAGAGTAAGTATACAGGCACACGTGAGTAAAACGACAGGGAACGTACACGTTGTATATTTGCATTTTGATGGTTGTTAGATGACTGTGTGCTAGTGGGTGCTTTTACAAGAACTCAGTTCTTATATTATTATAATCTTCCCTTCCGTATATACATTATAAGATGTTTAGGGCTTTATAGATTGAGTTATACAATTCCTTAAAATGGTTTACATTACGGTGGAGCACGAAGTTGAGTTATTTTACTTTATTTACACGCTTGACACTATTTGATGGGGCCGAAATTTATTTGCGACGAGAATTATCTCTTCTGGAAGTAATTTTAAACAAATTAATAAACTTCGCTCGTACGATTCGGAAGAGTTAAATCAAATTTTGGATTTTGATTGTTCTAAATCACAATTTTAAGTGCTTTCAAACGAACGTTTCTAATTAGCATCGACTTCTATTCCAATGTGTTGTCCTTATTCAGAGAACAACGTTTCTTTCGTACCAGTGTCATTGACTTCTGACGTCGGTATGACGCTTTGAGGGCTGTGTCTTGTAAATTATTATAATATTGTATATAGGATATATTGTACTGGTGAAAACCATTTGAACGACCCGCAACACCGTAGAGTTTCAAACACTTGAGCTTCAGAAGATGTCTACATAACTATTTTTAATATATTTGATTTCTATTTTGGTATACCTTCACTATCGTTAAGTAAAAATTGTGCGTGACACGTACATAAATTGGAGTTTTTAGGAACTTTTTATGAAACTTTTTGTCTGTTTGTGACATTTGAGAAAAGTACTTCCAAGTTGTTATAGTGTTTTAAACAACTCCACATCCGACAGTACGCAAAATGCTGAATAATGTAACACTACAAGACGTAATGCATTCTTAGTTTAAATACGACTAGTAAAGTACTGAATTTAACTGTTAATTTATCTAGTCATCTACCAAAAGTTTTTATATCTGAGAATAAAGTACATTATTTTTTTCAATTCATCAAATAATCATGGATATATATATCTAACATTTTTTCAAATTTAAAATCATCAACCAAGATTGTGTAGTTCTACCTGTTTCATAGTTGTGTATCGAACGTCCCTGTACGATTGAACAATATTAACGAATTTTTGGTTTTGGGTTAGTACACACCCTATTATTGTAAATTAAATTTTAATTAATTGATCACTTAAACATGTTATTAGAATTTATACATAATTTTCGGTTAGAGAATACAAAAACTCAGTAAATTGTTAACTCCGAATTTTTGCATCCTATATTTACGGTACATCGTAAGAAACCCCTACTGTAACGATATTACGGAAACGCATACGTAAATAAATGCTGCAACTAAGGGTTGAACCTTGACCTTCTCATAAACAATAAATTTTCCGCTTTCAACTATCAGACAATTTGATTTTCTAATTAAAAATTAATTTAATTATTTTAAGCAATGAATGTAACGTAAACTATTGCCTGTTGTGCCTTCTGGCAGACTACTTTCTCTGGGTTCTGCCGTGTAAAAATATACACATTAATAATCTCTTGCCTTTTTCTGCTGCTGCCGTTTCTGTTGTCGCCTTTTCGCCTGCACACTCAATTTTCCTGTTTAACTTTCCACCATTTCTTTCGGTGGTGAACTGTCACGTTTTTTGTTGTTTTCTACACTTCGGCCTTCGCCACCTCCTCTCCTCGTTAAACTGCATGTATTCCTTCTTTCCGTCGTAGTGACATTTTTTCTTTTTCATACGCCTCTCACATCTTAATTACTTTCATATTTCCATTAATTTCTTTTTTTTCTCTTTACGAGCGCACTCAAAATCCATCAGTCCCAGTACTTACATTTTGAGAAATTTCATTATTTCCAAGTTGAGACTCGGTTCTCATTATAATTTTTGCCTCCTTCATTACCGTCAACTTCTGTTTATGTTTCCCGAACTTCCGCCGCACTTCCCGTCTTCCTGTACTCCGATATTCTTTTCTTGTTTTGCACTGTTAACTTTTTTTAATTACTTTATAGGATATCCAAACCATAACCTCAAGAATGCGGCTTTTCCTTTTTTTTTTTAATTTTCAATTGTAATCTCACTTTTTTCCGTCACTGCTTTACCTCCAGTGCGCTACGACCATGCTCTGGTGGTCTTCCCAAGGCCTTAACTTCATTGAGGCCAATACGAATGGAGCGAGCACTTTCATAGATGTACATTGTGTACTCATTGTAAACCACTCAAATAGTCCAGAATATTTAAATAAATCTTAAATACCTTAAAAATATACAAATATTTTTAAGGTTGATGGTTAACAGCGTTAATGGTTAACGCTGTTAACACATCGATGTACTTACGTTTTCATAATTCAGATTTAATCACTTGTAAAATGTTAATGTATACCAATATCTTATATGGGTAGTATATATTACGTCAGACTAAAATGTACACAAAAAAATATAAAATACTGCTTTCTGGAAATCTACAATACTATTATATTTTATTAATGAATAGAAGTATTACTTAAGTTCTTTAAGTTAAGATTAACGACCTTTTGTTGCTTAACTTTTATTACTACTAATAAAAATGTGAAAATAATGTAATTGTACCGTTTGTATAAGAATATTTATGTATGTGACCCTTTCATTCCTACTTCTCACCAGAGGATTTCGAACAATTTATAAATATGTTAATATACGTAATTATCAAATAAGATCAAGACTGTACACGCACAATCAAAGCAACAAGCACCATGTGGACAATAAATTATTACGTATTGTGCCTTATTTACATTTTATATTATCGTTTAAACAGGCGTGTCGAAGTTATACCTTGCACTTCAATGCAGGTGCTACATGTAGAATTAATTTGAACGCAAGTTTGTTAAAAAATTATAAGTGTGCCCTCGTCGTTCTCGTGATGTCACGTTAACAAGTAGTCCCATCGTCTTGGACGAAGAAAATTTTAATTAATTTCATGTCATGAATAAGAAGAAAAAGAAGGAATCTAAAAAAAGACGCGTAACTCCTTACTTAAAGTAAAAAATTAATTTCACTTTAAATTCGGTTTGTCAAACGAGTTAAGTAGCCCGAAACCCGTTTGATTCTTACACTCTTACTTTTTATATGTCCCAAAAAATGTTCAGTTGAAACTTGTACATACTTTATAATAATAATTATTCAACACATATATATATATAAGCTTAAACAAAAAACTCTTCTTGTAGAGTAAAGTGAAATACAAACTGGTGAATTTACTCAACACAATACAAAATTTTTTACGGAAAGTTGACATGCCTAGAAGGAGGAAAAGAAGTGAAAATATACGAGTGCGCTCTAATTGAAGTGAATTTGATTACCCAAATATAAATTAGGACGCAAAAGCTCTTCAAATAAAAAGCTTTGTTGTGTATTCTGGAAGTTTGTATTTTGCTGCGGGCCACGTTAAAGTACATCAAATTGTTAGTGTCGGCAAAAAAATACCGCTGTACACTGATACAAAGGTTGTCATCTCAAATTTTTAAAAGTACGCAAAAGTAAAATACAATACAAACACTTAAATGAAAACTAGTTCATTTTGTCGGCATCGATGTCAACCAATATGTCTTGTATACATGCCTTATTTAGGTAACATAATCTATCTAATAAACATAATATACTCAAAAATGTAAATCAATGATCACAGTACAAACTAAATTAATAACCAAATTATTATTAAATAATATGGTTTCACCAAAACTGTTCACTAAAACTGCAAAGGTCAAAAATGTAACTTCAATTTTTTAAAATTGTATGACCTTTATTTAAAAATTACGTACTTAATAATCTTACAAAACTGAAGATAGAGTTAAGAGATGTTTGGATAAAACTGTATGGGATTATATAGAAACAAAAAAAGCTGTCAATATGTTACTTCTTTCAAAACGAATCTTTCTATTTGGTCCATAGCAGCCTCTTTTGTTTCCGAGACTTCCATTGTCATTGCAAAACCAATCTGACGTTTTCACTTTTATAAAAAATTTTATTTTACAAATTTACTAAGATATTTATGGAAGTCATTGTGCAGTCACTTAAATGAACCAGTTAATTTAGAGCTTTCAGTTCCCGTGTTTGTCATCTACTTCTGGAAGTTCTTTAAAACCCCATCAGGTCTCTGAACCTGCCAAAAAAAGACATGCAAAAGGCAAAGGAACACACGGATGACGGATATTTAAACGCTCGAATTGTTTACCTGTGCATTAATTAATCTGAGGTTTTTCCTTCAGATCAAACTCAGTTTAAATGAATGAGTTCACGTGTGAAATACACAACTTTCTTTTTTTTGCAGCTCAAATTTTGCTATTTTCCACAGCCACCCACCGGCTCGTCCTCGTCATTTTCCCGTCTCGTGGCTCCCGCACGAGAGCAATAAATCAATTCAATTTACATGTAAACCCTAAATGGGACCGTAAAATTCGATTTGTGAAAAAAAAGGCAGATAAAACAACGGAGTCAAGTGAATCCGTGGAAACATAAAGATTGTTAAAATGTAAATTTCCATTTGAAAATTGAGACACGTCAGACGTACGCGGGCTAACAAATTATTTCAATGGAACAAAGAGCGTGCAGAAATATTAACGCCTGCGGATTTTCTCTGAGCCAGCTCAGCCCTAAGCCTACGTACAAAGGCCCTGTCCGAAAAGAATGATTCTGACGGACAAAGGAATGGCAATTTTAATGAAACAGAGTAACTGTTCGACAAGTTCAACGAGCCCGATTTGAACATTACGACAGTAATATAAAGAGATTTATATTGACACATAACAGTAGCATTCAGGTTCACCGTGATTATGCCATGTACAGACCCGCTCTGTTTCTGACTGTTTCATTTTGGGTTTCTGTGCGTGGTAATAGTTATGCATAGGACTCACAGAGTGAAAAGTTAAACAAATTGTTATCAAAGTAAAATATAAAATTGTATATGGGTCTACTCCTATGACTACTACTGAGGGTGGAAGAATTAGGTCTCTGTTTTAACTGTTCAATGGATATATATTTAATGCTTCTGTATGTATATTCAGGTTAAATTTCAATATACAGTTCATTTATAATTTCAATAATTATTCCGGAAACACTGAAGTAAACACACTGACTCTATTCCAGAAGATATACTACAAAGTTACTTCTCATAGAACTGTTTCGCGTGATGTAATTCAAATACATTTATTCCACGCAAAACTACACGCCAACTGCAAGTATAATTACGATTTTCACGGAAAAATTATTGAAAAACAAACAGTAATAACGACAACATAATGTATTACGCGCCAAAAAATAAATTACCTTCCCCAAAAGAAAAGAGACAAGCCAATTCTCGAGATATAGTTCACTTCCGAGGAACTCGTCCTCGGTTTTATTAAATTAATATGTTAAGCTGAGTTAATTATATAACCAGGGCACTCACTAACTACTATCGGACTGGTAAACAGCAAATAATACGTACAATTACGAGCTCAAATAATTAGTCAAACTTCCCGTAGGAATTTGACTCAAACGAAAATTCTTTCATTTTTCAAATTCTCTTTGTTTCGCACTGCAAAACTCCCATTTCACAATGCCGAACGGTCTGACGTGCCTTGTGATTTATGGCGGATTCAAAGACGAGGAAATCCGAGCAAACTACAACGAGCAGAATAAAAGATAGTTGGTATTAATAGTTTATCCCCGTCGGTTACTTCGAACTGGTGAATTCCGCCAACTAATGATGTGGTCAACCGAAAACAGAAATGATAAACGTTCTCGTTATATAATTTGTCATAATAGAAGGAATGGGGCAGCCGAACGACCCGCAAGAACCCCGAAAGACTTTGGTCGAGAGCCAAACAACACCAAACTCTATTTGGCACCGATGAAACGGAGATTGACTTATATAACCTATTGAACTATTATTGATTTATTCTAGCACCAAATAGGAAACCATGCATCGATGCAAAGTTGGGGTATGCGCTGGACATCGGGACGGCTTCCACAGGACTTTCATCCCTAAAACCCACCATACAATTCAAAGCATTCTCCATTATATAAATCGCCTTACAAAAAAGGTTTCGTATTACTTTGTCCTTATTAAAAGTACTTATGTATACCCTTTCCCCATTATACCAGCCCCAAATCATCAAGACTCATTTTCCTTTTGATTCTGCAATG